>CM070623.1:51131981-52399481 GCA_036346255.1 Ampelocalamus luodianensis
TTTTTTAATTCTTTTCGAATTTCTTTATTTCATGTTGTTCCCAGCTCGCCTTCTGTTGAGCCTAGACTTATTTATTTGATTTTCTTCCACGTTAGAATCCGATTTTGTTGATCAAGCTACAGAGGAGTTGATCAAGATACAGGAGAGGTAAATCCAGAAAAAAAACTATAGATATGGAGGCAAGTTGTATTTATTTGATCATTTTGAGTCTATATTTCATGTACTTATATTATTACTTTTATTATCGTATTTATGCTCATTATTTCAATATTGAAATAATACTTTTGAATGACATGATAATTAGATATATTCTATCACCCTACATATAAGCTCACCTATTCTTTATAGACCATATTCACCTTGACAAGTTTATGTTACATAAAATGATAGCTAAATATTCGACATTATCACAACATGTGTTTATAAATTCTCAAAAATTGTATTGGCTAACTGCCAATGGTTTTGGTAAAGAGTCGAGTGTTGAGACTAGGAGGTTAGACAACCCAATAGACTTGATAAAAATGAGTCAAAAGTGAGACCAAGAGATAAACAACCACGAGTTGACGTTGGTCCATCGCTTCATTGTAAGACAGATAAGGACATGAATCTTATGCCAAATAACAGATATAGAAATCGCTCAACCATAGACTTGGTATATCTAACTTAGCTTAGTATACTGATTTTCTGATTGAATATCTACAGGGTGAACATATGCTCTTATGTGATAAAGCAGCCGCAGTCCGCAATTTTGGGGTGAGACAGGAGTAAACCTAAAGGGACACTCACTGGTTTACACAACAGTAGGCACCGTCAACATCGGGCCGCGAATTCCACTATTGGCCGTGGTTTCCCGAAAACTGTATAGTCTAAGAACCTACTGGGTATAGGCTAGAAAGGTTGAGCAGTGAAAATATCTTGTTATCTCAACTCAGTCGCACGGTTTCAAGTTACATATATATATTACATGACGGTATGAGTTTGAGGTATCTTGTGGGTAAAATTAGGCAGCTCTGCAAAGTATAATCAATGGTATTCGAATACGTTGTGCTTCCAGTTAATGAAGTGTGTTCATAGGTGATTCTAATATATAAAGCATAAGTAGAGATTTTTTAGATATCAAGATGGTAATTGCAATTGTTGAGTAAACCCCTGATGTTATATTAATATGATTTTATTGTTCTAAAAGACAAGCGGTTTTAACTCAAAAGTTGCATCCACATATACCTGATATGTTAAACCCCAAACAATTCATTGAACTCCTGGCATGTAGTTAAATAGCTTTTCCATGTAACTTGCTGAGTACGTTATATACTCAATCTTGCTAAATTTTTATCAGAAGGTATCAGAAGATTGAAGAACACCTTGGAGACCGTGTTAGAATTGCGACCGTAGTCAAGCTTTCCTGTAGAAGCCTTTGGTTCTTCTTAGTATAAGTCAAAGCTTTGGGTTTAAAATGCCTATTTTGTTGCTGCAAAATAACTGTTAGACCATAATTTAATCAAATTAATACTTTTGAATTGTTCGTAAGCAGGTTTGATTTCATTTCGGTTTGCAACCAAAATCCTAAACGGTTGCACAAACCAGATACACCTTATTTGAAAAATGAGGTCGTTTCAAGAACCACTTTCAGATTGTTTCGTCTGCGGTTCACTGTCTCAGCTAGGCCTAGGCCTTTAACTTCCACCTCTCTCAGCTGAGGCAACATGCTCATTTTCTTCAAGCTCAACCAGAGCAGAATTCAATTCTTCCGTAGACAAATACCTAGTCATGTTAGGTCGTAGCTCAGCAAACATATCCTGCACCACATGTAAAGGAATTAGGACCTATACTCACTGATGAGACATCTCTGAGTCTGAAAGAAAGAGTAATCACTTATGTTATGTTCTATGATCTAAAGGCCATTGGAGTAATGCGGAATTCTGGGCTTACAGAATAAGGCTAAGCACATTAAAGCAGCCCAGCAAGGAAGTAAATGATTCTATGTTCGCCAACAATAGAAATAATGCACTGTTCTAAAAAAAGTGCACAAGACAACAGTTATGTTGACCTGTCTTAGAAACATAGTACGATAATCTATGTTTTTATTTTAGCACATGTGGTTTAACAAACATCTCAAACAATAATAACAGTGTGCCATAAGTAACTCATGCTTGCAGACCAACTTTTGCCAGTAATGTATTATTGTCAATTGTGATTCTACTGAATCCAGAATATTTGGTTACTCACCCATTCCTAAATCCACGGATCTCTACAGATCTTTTGACTATTGGTGACATCCAAAGTAACCCTTGGTTCAATACTAAGTTGAAACCCCCAACATTTTTAACAGTTCATTGATCCAGATTGCAGGTGAAAATGTTGAAATCTCACTACCAACTACATCCAGATTTTTTTTTCCTCTTTCCCTGAAACTCACAGCCTGGCAGCAATAATGTGGAGAAAAGAGGCAAAGGAAGCACCACACGTTCAACATGGAGCATCTCAACAGCTCTGCTCCACTTAATATTGACTTTGTAACTCAATGGCCATATACAATGAAGACTCACAGAAGTAATCATGCTTTGAGGATGCAACCTCTAATAAGTTGCTGATGCTTAGAGAAAGACTAACCTGAACATCAAACTCTACGTCAAGTGGTAACGGCCCTTTGTTAAGAACATATCTTTGAAAATATCGCAAAAATCTGTCAAGCTTCCTTTTTGAAGAACCTCTACCAAAATAGTGACCACAAGTCTGGAGAAGTGTAACGATCATCCTAATCCTGAAACAATCTTCTGGAGGATCCAGAAGATCTTGCTGCACAGGATAAAAACAAAGGATTAATTCAGTGACAAGTGACAGCACATCAATTCATTTAAAACATAGGTGATTAAGCATGCATAAAGCATTAGAGACGAAGAATGAGAATCAAGTTTAGTAACAAATTTAATTTTGCAGCACACTTATCCAGGATTGCAGATAAAAATACGCCAACAATTTTTTTTGGAGGTTTATAAGTTATACAGCTTGAAAGGAAAAACTGTGCATACCAAGCATGTTAAAGAATGAGTTTTAAAAAAGCATGTTAAAGAATGGCAAAGCAAAAGGCAGTTCAATAAAAAAAATGTTACCAAATTAATGTGTGTGCAGTTCTTTAAACTATACGAACTGCACTAAAAACTAGCACTTGACATTATATAAGCCAATATCTGGATTGTTGCAAGATCAGTATAAAAGATAAGACGATAAAAGAAAGACAGCAAAAGTAAGTTTTACTCCTAGTCTACTCAAGTGTTTGCTTACTTCAGGTGTTCCATGACCAAATACAATAATAAGGTGTAGTGTCTCAAATATAACTGATGAATCAATATGCTCATAGCTATGTAGCTCCCCAAGGAATCGCATGTGGGCAAGCCACGGTTGTTGCATTGCATAGTCATTCAGCTCAAGTCCAACCTCTAATCTCCTCTAGAATCTGAAGCCAGATAAACACAGAAATAAAATAACCAGTGTGTCAGCTAATCCATTTACAACCGAAACTGTTCTCAACTACAAATGACACCTTAAATTTCAAATAAAAAAACATGGGCGAAGATGGAAAAAACTTCCAAAGTTTTTTTCTTTTATAAAAAACTAGCAAGGTGCCCCACGCATTTTTGTTCAGCTAGATTTATTTCGAAGTTTGTGTAAGGCAAGGAGAGAAGTCCTTGTATCTTTGATGAAGCAGCGAGTAAATCTACATTACATAAGATTGAAAACAGAGGGTTATTCCAGCATATGAAGCCCACACATGAGAACACATTTGAAAAATTAAGTTTTGTTGATTTCATTAATGGTTTGAAGATCAAGAGAATAATGCAAAACAGTAGAGCATGGTACAGATAGATCAAATTAAAGTACAAAAAAATGTGCAACAGTGTACAAGCTGATATAGATAGATCATGCATATTGATACATAGTTTATAAGCGAAGAAAAAGGAAAAACTATACACAAATGTAGAATATCAAAATAGACATTTAAAAAAGATTGCATTAATGCAGCAACAGGCTTGATTCTGTAACTTAGATACCAAATAAATAGCCCATTTAAGTACAGGGGAGAAAGCTTATATGGTAAAAATATGGGGAGAAAGGCTGCAAGACATATTAAGCATGCTTTGGAATGTATTAAGACTAACTATTACTGTGACTACTATACCCGAAGTCCCGAACAGCAGCTTGTACATCAGCAGAGCGAAGTTTGCCCTCACAAATGTAGGAAACTGCTTCACTGACAAATTTGCTTAAGTTAACACTTTTCAATTCTTCCATTAATACATCCTTTTGTTCACCATTTAACATTTTGAGCTTCTTGATAACTGCTGTATTGCACTTAATACTGGAATCAAGAGTCCTCAGGTAATTCGCATCTGAAATGAACGATTGGTCACGTCATAATTCATGTATTCCAAATGTCAAGATTGAAATATGTATATTCAAGATTGAGCTCCACAAAACATAATTACCATCTCTGATACAAAAGAATATTGCTCGAAAAAGAAAAGGAAATAAACAAACAGAGACATGAAGATAGTTCCAGTAGGCACACACATTAGGTTGCTTGCATAGCCACAGGGAACTAAAAGATGTCTTATTATAAGCTATGGAAATCACTGGACGTCTAGTCCAAAAGGAATTCTCCTGTAAGGAAGTTAACTGCCAACAAAACTGAAAAACAATTTGAAGAGAGATGGAATATCTGATCTTGGACATATGAATTAGCTACATGAACAGTGCAGTAGCTCCAGGCCTCCAATGTGAGTAGGGCTTCTTAGTTCAACATGGCTAGCACTCCAAACAGTTCTGTTTCTTAAAATGACAACTATAAATATTGCCCTATCTTCCTTGCCTCCATAACAGTTCTGTTTCTTAATTTTTAGGATACCACATACACATTTTCATGGGTATGCATTGTTGAGTTGCACATAAATAACTGTGTTACTGATTTAGGTCTAGGAAGATTCATGTGCTTCAATAAACTTTTCTTGCACAGAGTAGAAACCAACTTTTCTACCTAACAAGTTGTACAAATCGAAAAATCTTTTAAACTCCATCTAAATAGCATGCAATGCAGCAATGTAATATATTAGTTTGTCCTGATTGAAACTCATTAAACCCACAAACACCCATTGGAGACTAAATGATCACCATAACTTCCGTAAAAATAGCCATTACTCAAAGAAAAATGAAAGTACCAGGCTTCTCAGAGTTTAGGTTACTCTGGCGGAGAGCAGTCTTTACATCAATACGCTTTTTGTATTCTTCAAGATGGGCCTCCTGCAGACAATCAATATTTAGGATTAATCAAACATTTTGAACCTGAAGCACTACAATGATTGCAATATATACAATAACTAGTAAATTCTTTCACCCAGGCTTTTAAAGATGTGAGAGAGAAAGGAAGCTAAGCGGGTAAGGCATTTCATTTAGTAGGTTTAATATTGCCAAAACAGGTTTTTGTTTTCTTGATTTTACGTGTGGAGGCATTGATAATTACATAGCCGTAATCCATATTTGCAAAACCGACACCCTATAATTCGCCCCTGCCGTTACGCTACTCGCGATAATTCGCCCATTTTGGTGAATCCACCAGAAATAAATCCAGTCAAGCATAGGGACAATCCGCCTCATACACCCACTCCAAAGGAATCGTAATGTTCACGACGCCTATTCCGCTAAACCCCAGCTCTAACCTGTCATTAGCTGTTGATTCACTTACTATGATAACATGAATCTTCGCAGACGTCATCTGAAAGGGACCGCTCGGAGGAAGTGACCAAGTTGCTCCTAGAGCCTAGCCAAGTTCCAACTACCCCTCAGGGGCTTTAGATTAGATCTCATTTCCTTGTAAACAGTACCACTATAAATACCACTTGTGACATCTGAGAATCAAGGAAAAGTGAGAAGACAATATGGTTATTCATTTCGATTCCAAAAATTGATTGGATGACTTGTATCCTATATTCGAAAAAGTTTGTTTGTCAGGGTATTCTTGCTCTTCGACAACATGTACTCTGTGCTCACAAGGAATTTGGGCAATTAGGTCACATGGGAAGAAAGTGGCAATAGAAGAGATTTTACACCAAATAATATTAGATAACTACCCTTAATAGCTTGCTCTCAAACCTAACATATACTGTAAAGCTTCAAAGTTGGACTCCATTCATATACGGTGTGTTTGGACCTTTTGTTCACCATGCTTAGCCAGGCAAGGGAAACCTAACCAATTTGGACTATAGTGGTGCAGCCCATCTAAGGTTTACTGTTTGGTTCACCTATCTATGATAGTGCGAAATCCAAATACATTTTTAGTATTGAACATTAATCTTCACAATTTTTAATCTCATTTATTTTACTAGATATGGAGGTTATTCAATCCCCACTTCTGCAGGATATGGCAGCATATGAATGTTTGATTACATTTGGCTCCTTGGATGGCGGGCAAGCAATGGTGGTCAAATTATATAAGCGAGAAGGGCAAGCGGCAGCTGTTTCTCACATCCTGTCAGCGATGGTACATTGACTAGAAATTGGCATGGCAGTGGGTCCTCCACAATCGGTGCCAGCGGCTGCTTGATGGATTGGCATCATGCTGACAAGCAAAGGCAGCAGGCAGTCCATAACAATGGTTGACTGCAGCGGCTCCTCTATAGGCAATCATGGAAGCAGGTGACCATTGATGGGCTTGGGCACCGTAACAGATCCTTGACATACACCAGCTGCTCCTCGAGGTGGACTCCTTGCCAAGGCCGCAGATGGCAGAGGACTTATTGTCGGGGGTGCCAACTGCGAAGGATAGTGGTGGCTCAGTACTTAGCGTGTCGCTGGGGGTTACACTTGGACCAGAGAAGTAGCATTGGACGACTCCCTTTGCTTCAGTTGCAAGATTGCCAGCGTAGGAGAGCTGATTTGGTCTCTCAGTGAGACAAGGATTTTCTAGCTATTATAGTCTAGTTTGCTTGGCAAAGTTAGTTTTTCTGGGTTCCACTCAAGACCCAACAGCTCTCCTTGCCAAGCAACGCTAAGAGTTAGACCTGCTAGGATCCAAATGCACCCACAATCACCTTGCTCAATTCAGTCTTCAAGGAACTATTTGGAAATCTAAAAACAACAATAAAAGGGAAAAAAACATAAACAAGTATAGAGAAGCCGCGGATGAAATATCTACAAGGTTTTGATATAATTTTTTGTCTGCCCTGGTGTATTTTGAAATAATACCTCTTCACATGTTATTTAAGAAGCCTGCACTTCACTAGTAACGTTCTGTTGCTTCATGGTCAAGACTCTAATAACAGCAAGTAGATGCCAATAGAAAATGTGAAGACTGAAGACAAAAAGGAAATGGGAAAAAAAATGGGGTATTAAAATTGTAGCTCAGCATACAGGTTTCGCTCCAATTACTACCTTGCAGCTCCATTTGAGGCTGCCGTGATCACAACCGTAACCACAAGACACTACTCTCCCGTATTTGAGCATAATGCACATCCATTTGCACACTTGGATTAAGAATACGTAAAGTGTGAAAGTTTGCAGGGAGTAACTTTTTTCGTACATTGATGGTCAAGTGAACATCATCAAGAGGATATAATGAAGAGAGTAACAGAGCATAAATTACCAAGTTTTTTACTACAAAGTTGCAACATCAGTAAAATATCAGGAAGCCTGTTATACATGTTGGGAATTAATCTTGCATGTTATGTACATGTCCAAATGTGTGCACATTGTGTTAGATTGTTGAGAGTTCATATGTTTGCATGGGTCAGAAGTGGCCGAACGTATGCATATAGTGGAGCACTTAGGGAGGAGGTGCTGCGTTAGAATAGGTCCATGATTAGTTAGTTAATGATCGGGTGTGTTACTTGGTAAATTTGTTAGATATTTGGTTAGTTAGGATCATGGTCTGATTCCAGATATTCAGGAGTTAGTTTGGGCAAGTAATTCCTTGCTTAGGCAATATGATTAGTTTCCTTGTTCAGCTGATAAGCTTTCTTGTACTAGGCTATTTATTTGTAACATGAAGAAAGGAGAAAACGAGGAGTTGAATAATAGAAATCAGAAAAGACGCTTAGCAGCGGCAGCGGCGCCATTTCTCTGTGTTCATCACCTCCCTCGTGAAAGTGTGTGTCCACGGGAAAATTGTGTGTGTGATCTTGGCTTAGTTCCAACAATTGGTATCAGAGCAAGGTGCGAGGAGAAGCTGTCTGGCGATGACTCGCCGGTCGACATGATGGCGTCTGTGCCAGCGCGGCCGGGGCTTGCGGCGACTCGTCACGGAGGCCACGAACGGCGAGACTAGCGTGGTGTGGCGACAACGGGTGCACCAATGGCAAACTCCATGAGTGGAGGCCGGAGGTGGCGCAATGGCAGCCTCCATGCGAGGTGGAGGCCGCGGGTGATGGCAGACTCCAGGCGAGACGGAGGCCGGTAGCGGTGACCGAGGCCATCGTTGAGAAAGTTGGTGTGATGCCGACAGTGATGGCGTGTAGTCAGCACGCGGAAGCGCACACAGCGTGGAGCGCAACAGCGGTGTGAAACCGTTGTGAGGATTCGGCGTGGCGAAGGCGGTGGTGTGAAGCCATCGTTGTTAGAGAGTCGGTGTGGCCGGCAAGCGCGCCTCGGTGTGAACGAGTGGTAGCGATGTGATGCGCATGCGAGGAGGAATTGGTGCGAGATCGACAACGCCGCGATGAGTCGCGCAAGGTACCCACGGAGGAGGCATCGATTGGCCGTGAGAGGCCGCAGATAATGTTGTCTCACTCGCGTTGGAAGTCGTGAGTAGTGGTGTGAGGCCGCTATAAGGTGGATATTGGCGTTGGGAAGGCGTCGTCCACAAGATGAAGATACTGATGCGTGTGGCATGAAGAGGAGGAGGCCGTTGCGCGTGGCAAGAGGTTGCGGGTGGCCCGCACCTGTGAGTTGACATGCAAGATTAAGGGGAAGAATGTTGGGAATTAATCTTGCATGTTATGTACATGTCCAAATGTGTGCACATTGTGTTAGATTGTTGAGAGTTCATATGTTTGCATGGGTCAGAAGTGGCCGAACGTATGCATATAGTGGAGCACTTAGGGAGGAGGTGCTGCGTTAGAATAGGTCCATGATTAGTTAGTTAATGATCGGGTGTGTTACTTGGTAAATTTGTTAGATATTTGGTTAGTTAGGATCATGGTCTGATTCCAGATATTCAGGAGTTAGTTTGGGCAAGTAATTCCTTGCTTAGGTAATATGATTAGTTTCCTTGTTCAGCTGATAAGCTTTCTTGTACTAGGCTATTTATTTGTAACATGAAGAAAGGAGAAAACGAGGAGTTGAATAATAGAAATCAGAAAAGACGCTTAGCAGCGGCAGCGGCGCCATTTCTCTGTGTTCATCACCTCCCTCGTGAAAGTGTGTGTCCACGGGAAAATTGTGTGTGTGATCTTGGCTTAGTTCCAACAAT
Source organism: Ampelocalamus luodianensis (assembly GCA_036346255.1). Taxonomy (NCBI): domain Eukaryota; kingdom Viridiplantae; phylum Streptophyta; class Magnoliopsida; order Poales; family Poaceae; genus Ampelocalamus; species Ampelocalamus luodianensis. The sequence continues at coordinate 51,141,439 of CM070623.1, forward strand.
ACAGATTTGAAACTACTGAATTCATGTCGTTACTTGAGTTCTATCGTAATCACCTCATCATCTTGCTTGCTATGATGGGCGTCTTCATCCTGCTTTTTCCCCTTGCCGATCTCATTTTCCATGTGCTCCATTTTGCTCCACAAGCCAAATGTGGAGTTGTGGACAATCATGCAAAGCTGCCAAGCAAATACAAATTGGCACATTAGCACCCAATATTTTGCTGAAATAGTTGAGTAGTAAATAGTAAACTCTTTTATAGGTATGATAACAAAGAAAACTTCAAAATGACCACCTACGGAAATGCGATATCTCAATATTAGAACAAGCAGAAGCACTCCAAAACAAATAACTGAGTGAAGTGTATGAAGTATGAGCCCTACAAATAATACAGCACAACTCACCTGCTACTCTGCTAGAAACCTAACGCTAATAACTGGAATGAGTAGACTAGTGCGTAAACGCCGGGAATTGGGCACAAACCACAGCCACTTCCCCCAATTTTTAAACAGTGAGAGACGTGGTGAGTGGAATCCCTACGTTTAATACACCTGCGGTTAAATTAAGCCACAAGGGACCGAAATAAACCGCCGATTTGAGCTGCATCACCGCGACCAAAAAAATTCGAAAACTGCATAAAAACTCCAAAAGGGAAAGGTGATATCACAGCGAGAGGGTGCTCTCGAGCCGAACGGAACGGGGAATACGTCGCGGAGGCTGGGTAAAAATCGGTTCCGGTACTTCGAGCGGTGAGCCCGAGCTATAAAGGAGAGCAGAGGCGTACCGTCTGGGGGTGGCGATTCCCGGCGACGAGCGCGACTCGGCGAGGGCTCGGTCGGAGTCGGGCAGGCAGAGCTGGGGAAGGGGAGGCGGAGTGCCAGAAAAAGAGAGGTTATGTGAGCACGGGCACGAGTGGGACGAGACTAATGGGCCTTGATGGGGCTCCGGTTATTGGGCAGGAGGCACGGAAACAATGGGCTCTCTTAAAGCTTGAGCTAACTCTACAGCTTCCTTGGGCATTGGGCCTTTACACATGACACATAAATCAGCCAGATTTTACATCTATATTGTAATTTTTTTTCTTTTTTGAACTTTATATTGCAATGGTTTGTAGTGCAGCTATTATCTATCTATTATATATTAAAATTTGATGACAGAATTTTTTACAGCTGCCAAGAAAAAAAGTAAAATATGCTAGAAATTCTCACACACAAAAAAACATACGCCCCTTAAATTGGTGGACCATAATTTTAGAGACTTAGATCCAATAGTTGGTTTAGAGGGATATTAATTTTAAAAGAAAATAATATGTTGCATTTTAATTCAAAAGTTGAGAGTGTAAATTTGCTCGATAGACCCACCTCTCAATCCTCTCTTTCACACATAAGGAGGGAGATCTCAGAACAAAACTTGATAATTAAATATGAAATCATTTATTCCAAATTCAAATTTAAATTGCAAAATATAAAATTTTAAAAATAGAATTGCGTAAAAGTTATGCTATACTGCACCAAACCGCCCAATCCAATGGAGCGGGCCAATAATCGGCTAGTTTGCTTAAAAAAGCATAAGTTCGTGAAAACAAAATTCCGAGCCCAGATGTACCTGTCAGGCGAGATATGCATTGCACGTAACAAATACGGCCCATATCAGGCACAGATGACAAGACTCAAGAGCATCAGTATCTTAGGCCTGTTTGGTACAACTCTAGATTCTCATTTTTCAGATTCTACTCCTGTTTCTTTGAGAATTCATTTCTCTAAGAATCTGGAGCTGTATGTTGAAAGCGTTTGGCTGGTAGGTTAACTCCAAAAGCCATATGAGGGAGGATTAGAGGCAAATAGACCATGTTACCCTTGGTTGTAATATTTCAATTGTATTTGTGTCTCTTTGTTTGGAACTTAGAAATTCTTCTAGATTCCGCAAGGATTCGATTGTTTCCAGCGAAGTTCTTGTAAAATTCTCACGTTCCAAACATGACTTTATTATAATGTGCAGCATAATTCTTGTGAATAAAAACATTCTACCTGCATTGATCAGCTATCCTAGTAAAAAAAGGGCCAAGAATTCTGGATGTTTGGCTGTAACTAGTATAGATCTTGATGTTCTCTTCTTTGATTAGTACATGCAAGACTAAAATTTGGATGTTCTAGTCATACTTTTTCCCATTGATCATTGATCCTGCATTCTTATACTTCTTTGCTCCTCTTTATCCCCTTCTTTCCAATTTTTTTTTGTGAAGTCCTAATGGCACCTTTGCCACTTTTCATCAACGTAGCGTAGCATATTGGTTGCGGCCTAATGGTAGTACATGGCTTGCGTACAAATCTTGATCTTTAGCGAAAAAATAATACAACTTTTATTAGGAAAAAACGAAAGGGAGAAAGAAATAGAGTGACATGATCACAATGCATATTGGACAAAGATCCTATATACGGAGCAAATCCACCACATGAGCCCTACCTTTTTCTAGATCCAGTAATATAAACGTCGGCACCTGGCACAATGATAGTTGCAATAGCCATTGGGATTACACAATCTTACATCTGTAAAGCCGCATTCATCATAGGAAAGTGCTAATCTACAAACAGATAAGATCATCACCTCTGGCATCAAGGAGTTACGCTTAACCATGGGGCATGTCAAACCATATCGATCGAATACCTACAGGATCAAAGGGAAGCTAAGACAAAATCAGACCTAAAAATACATGCAACACAGATGCTAAACATGTTTTTTTTCAACATACCAATTGCCACAGATATCTTTTCCTTTTGGGGGAACACAACATAGCATTTTATTTTGTCTGTAACATACCACTAACTTAAATACTAACTTTCAATGTCAAACAAGTAAACTTGTTACATCTCATCGTCCTCGGTCGCTTCATCATCGACGGCGGAGCTGTTCTCGTTGCCAAGTTCCACCGTCTTGCTCTTCGATTTTGAGGACTTACCGTTGAACTTGTTCTTTATTGTTGGTTTTTTGCCCTTTTCACCCTACTGCAGCTCAAGCCCCTTTATTGACAGCCTCCACTTTTGCTTTGATTTTTTTTGGAAAATTAGCACAACATAATGATAGTAGTTATCCACATACCTGAAGCAAATGTGAAAACTCAGGTTTTCAAGTTTCTATCCCTAACTAGAAGTGCATCGTCATTCATCGCTAATAGTTTCAGCTTACTCTAGTTTGGATATGCTGAGACCTATAATTTTCTTGGTATATGGTTTCCCAACTTGTGTGTATAATTCCAATATACCTATACAACACAAGATGGATCGCACTGCTGTAATTTTGTTTAAATTAAAGCAAGGACCAAATTCTGTATATATCTCATCCTGATGAGTGCGCTAATTTATTTCTTGGTATGGAGATATTCTTCAAGTTTTTTCGATCAATACAAAATGAACCACACTACCGGTAGATTTCAACTTAAATACAAATCACGATTGTGATGACTATATATTAACAGTTGCATAAAATAAGAAACAAGTGAAATGAGAAATTACAAAAGTCTACAGCTTTACCTTCCAGTGGACTAGATGCTGGAGGAATGGCCTGACCATTCTGTACAGCATCCATTGAGGATGGGGAACCAGAATGAAATCACTCATAAAATTCTAACAGAAAACTCAAACAATCAGGTGAAGAACAGTCAATACTACATTCACAGATTCATTCACAATATTCACAGATAATCACATATTCAATCACAGATTCAATCACAGAATCATAGAAAAAGGGAGGAGTAGGGAGGGCAAGGGGCAGGGGGACGGAGGCGACGCACTGGAGGCCCGACCTTACCTTCACAGGAAACAGATGACGAACTTTATGCGGCATGAGCACCATCACTGGCAGGAAGAGCGCGAACGCGATGAACACGAAGAAGATGCCGCTGGCGAGGAAGAGCCCGAAATACATGAGCGCCTTCCAGGGAAGCGCTCGTCTCACTCTGAAGCTCCGGCGGCTCTGCGCGCCTTGGACACCACGAAACCGTGGATCGGATCGAGCGGGTCGAGAGAGATAGCCGGTGTCGCGCCAGATCTCAACTCGGTGAGTGGATCGGATCGAGGTTTTGTCATGGGGCGCTTGCGTTGAAGGTGCGGAGGCGGTGTCGTTGGCGGCGAGCAGCGGCCTCGATGTCGAAGGGCGGCGGCGAGGTGGAGAGGAGGCATCGGGCGGGTGGCGGCGTAGGAGTTCGGTCGGCGAAGGAGGCTGCGCCTTGGCGGCAGAGAGGCGGGGAGGTGGGGCGCGGTGGGCGAGGCTGCGCGTCTTACGCATAGCGGGAGGGGTTGTCGGCGGCTAGGCGGCGAGGCGGGGTGGGAGGCGCGCGGCGGCGGGTGGGGCGAAAAAACTAGATGGCCTGTGAGGCGGCGGGAGCGGCGGCGCTGAGTGGCGGCGGCGAAATCGCCTCAGTCGCGAGAGAGCAGTTGCGAAGGAAGAAAACACGAAGGCGTACAGGCTCTTCTCTCGATGGGGTGGGAGGGGTAAGTGGATGGCATTTGCGGGTAAATAGACTCAACTTCAATGTGTATTTTGTTTTTACCAAGTTGGCTTCCTACGAGAATCCACAAAAGTTGCTTCTCGTCGCTAGTTCATTTTTGAGACAGCTCCTCGCGAGAATCAGAATTGAGTGGTTTTGAGAATCAGGGTGTTTGGCACGGCTCTACGAGAATCGATTGAGAAACTAAGACTAGAATCTGTACCAAACATGGTCTTACTATCGCTTCCTTCTCTTTCCACGGACATCTAAACTCAATGTAACTCATAAGAAAATTCCGTAGTCCCTTTCCGTCCGAATTGTTTGAGAATTTTCTTCAGATTGCTGCTGTGTGTTGCTTATGACTTATGAAAGCACACCAAAAGAATTTCTTAATACCCTTTGCTCCCTTTCGGGTATGGCCATTGGCCCTGATCTTTCTCATCTTGTTACCTACTGTTTTAGCTGCTCTTACCTGATCTTGTTACTATCCTGAAAGTTTGATACGGTAATCTTATATTAGTATAAATAGCTAGCATCATGAGTGAAGTATGGAGGCCATTTGTTTGGAATTAAGTATACCATTAGTTGGGCAATTATTGTTGGTCCCTGGATAGTAAGGCAGAATTCGACTAGTGACCTAACAAGATCTGAGATCTAATTGTTTAGAAGTATATGGGGGTATCAATACGCAAGCATGCAATCTAGTACAAGATCCGCGGAAAAGGTGGTGCACTATCATCATGATTATGATTCATAAAAAGGATTACATCTAAAGTTGACCAAGATCGATCAGCGATCGCTACCATCTAGCTAGAATGGTTAAGAGTATATACATTTTCATGTGAAAGGACCAAAATTCGTAAGCAAAAATTGTCAGAGGTATGAATAGGTGACAGAAAAGAACCAGAGAGCTTGATTGATACAGATAGATACTGACGACATGAACCATCTAATTAATGCAGAGATTTACAACTAGTCAATGCAAATGTCTGCGTCTCAAACCACGCGGATTTGCACCATATGAACGCAGTGGGCTGTGCCATATCGTCCAAAGCGATCACACTAACCTGAAGCTAGAGTGACAGCAAAACCTCCCCTGTTGTCTGACGTGACAATTGCTTTAGTAAGAAGTCGAACTAATTTATTCAGCGTATACTTTCTCCTTTGCAAGGCAATCTGAGCATATACTCAGAATATTACTGTCAAGTAAGCTTATTAGAGCAGGATAAGGCAAGAGCGCAAGATTTCAATATTGGCACTAGCATGACAAACCACAAAAGATTGCGCTTCAACTACCATCTGATTGATGGAGGACCCATATTTTTATCGATCAATGACGACGAGAGAGATCATCAAAACAACGAAGCTGTTCAACATCAGGGTGGCCATAACCATCAACGTTCAATCGACCATCAGCACCAGCATAGCATGAGCTGACGAGCATGGCATCCTATGAGCAGCGCCCCAGCGACGGTCCAATGCGGTTGCACGAACATGCATGGGCTTTTCGGCTTGTACAAACGCAAGCTTCCACGGCGCTACCAACTCATGGGTCCAAGGCCAGATGCACGCACCCAATCTCTGCGCAAAGATTGCAAGCCCCATGGGTTCGTGTCTGCTTGCTCCAAAGGTTCATGGAATCCTACGATTGCCCAGTGGGCTCTGCACGCGGCCGAGCAAGCTAGCGAGGTGTCAGCCTGCAGGCGGTCACAGATATTGCCAGCGAACACCATCATGATCAGAGATTGACCCGGCCTCGTGTCACAGGAAGAGATCTAGCGACTGAACTTCTCACCTACTATATGTACATATCACATAAACTAAGACAAAGGCATACAACATCCGAGTTCTGACAAGCATGCAGAATTGTAGATACACACATGTGTGGGTGGATGAACTGCTGCTGGGTGCTGAAGTGAGCAAACAAATTCTTGAATGCCTGGCCAGGGATCAGAGATTCAGATGAGGCAGCGGTAATGGCTATTGCATGCATGCGTACATGCAGTTTACTCTCTTTATGCTATTTCCTACGCCTGTTCAGTTCGACGCTCACGAGTTGCGACCATTTATCGGGCGCATGTGGATGGACGGACGATGCTTTGATGTGACAGCAATGTATAGGAGTATCTACATGACTCGCATATCTTCCTTGGATCCCCCCACACGGCCACACCTATCCTAGCTGCCATGCATGGGAGATCGTGTATCTTATGGGTAGATTTCGCTCTGATCTTGCCGGATCTTGTGGATATGTACATTGCACGGCCCGGCCAGAGGTGTTTCCCCAAACTAGGGCGTTTGAGCTGCTCTGCCCTGCGTTGTCTTCTTCGTGCATGTACCGCGAATGAAGCTAGCAGGAGTTCGGCACCGTGGTTTTGCGCACTCTGTTTCGCAATGGCCCGACCTGAACCCGATACATACATAGCATGGGGGACTTCACGTGCATCGGTCCGTGCGTGCTAGTAGAGTGTACTACTACGGTAATCTAGATCAGGCTTAGGAAGGATACTAGATTATTTTGCTCGCTGAACTGTTTTTATGGAACAGTAATAACAAAGCATATATGGTACCCTTCCCTACAAAGAAAGAAGGCAGTAGACAGTGTATACTGGTACTGCGAATCTAAAGCCAACGAGTACAGTGCATCAGCAATATGCGTGCACGCAAGGACACGGCTTGCTCACAGGTCTTAATGGAGCTAAAATCTATGTGACATCTCAGCAAGAGCGCAGTGCGCCATTTGTAACAAGGCGATTCGATGTGCTGACGATATCCGGACAAGGGACAGTTGGCTTCCTTGATTGCGGGGGACTCGGTTCGAGCTGTGCAGGTTGGTGACTTGGTATCATCCGCATCTGCACTGTGCTCCGTCCGTCATCCATGCCTCGATGGTATTGGAGGGAGGGAGGGAGGGAGGGAGGAAGGCGAGGGGAGAGTTGATCACGGATCCATGGCGTCGATCGAGCTTGATGGCGCGAATCGGATCGCCGCGCAGACCCACACTCGAGCGGATGAATCGATAAAGCGAAGACACAGCCTGCGTTGCATTGCGGCATCCTAGAGAGATGTTGCCAAGCTGTCGCGTCATCGCGTGCTTTATGAACTACCGCATCGATCACCTGCTTGCTCTATTTTAGAATTCTCTGGCTACATCTACACGCAGCTGCTCGCAGCAAAGCTCAAAAAAATATCGTGAAGTGGTCAAAGGCGAGATCTCAATAGCTAGTGGTACTACATGATGCGCAATGCCGCCCTGGGCCCGGGATGCTCATCGTGTAAAGTGGGCACTCTATAGTCAGTTAATGAGCAGTATAAAGATTTAAGATGATAAAGATTTGCGGGGCATTTCAGTTTATACATATTGGCTTCTTTTTCTCGATGTCGGTCGTGTATAAAATTTCAACTTTTAGATTATACATACCAAAGGAGCTTTATGAACTTCTTATCTTCAACTAACATGGGGCAATTCTACTTTTCTTCGATCATCACCTGGTTTGAGAATTGAAAAAGGAGCAGCAAGTCCACTAGGGTCGACCTGAATATTTGAAGTTTTACATGACATGAGCATTCGAAGTCTATGAAGTATGGACCTGTTCTTAGCAATACTATGCAGTGTATCTACACAGGAAAATGTTGATGCAAGTACTATGTGCAGTCAACCTTGAATTTCCGGGCCCAAGTGAAGTCAAATTCTGCGCTGCCTTTTCTCTCCGTGACTTGGAAAATCGATCGGAGAAAAGAATAGGAGGATTGTCATGAACCTAGGTTCATAACGGGTTAAACATCGTCAGGAAGAAGGCCGGTCGGCGTTGGTTTGGTTGGATGAGAGATTAGACTATAAACTGGGATGATAGAACCTTGGGAGGGAGACTAGATTAATTCATTTTTCTTAGTTGATTGATAATGGATACATGATATCCCTTTTATAGAGACGACGACTTGATCCCTAAGAAACAATCTTTACGTTTAAGGAAACTTATCTTTAATAGATGGAATATATCTCTAAAGAAGTAAACCCAATTAATAAGAAAACTAACAATTCTTATCTCTATTTCCAACTACTAACGCACCCGCGGGCCGCATGAACAGTATGTGCTACAGTACCACCCATGCTGTTCACTCACGGTACCGCCCGTGACATTACTCCCCTCCTTTCGCGACAGCTCGTCCTCAAGCTGTGGTGATGGCTATGGCTGAAGCCCTAGGAGACCCCATGTTGATGAGAGGTTGCGATGATAATATGAGTCCTTCAAGATCATTGCTTCCACGCGCGGTTGCGGCAAGCTCATCGGTTCTGCGGCAGGCATGACAGCAATCCTGGTAGCGTCGCGATGGCCACGGACGTGCCTTCGGCGGGGCGCGCGAGCCAGCGACACCATGGCGAGGATGTGACAACGCGCGCGAGTTCGGCGGCGTCGTTGTGGCTGCTGAAAACAACGCTGCTTCTTGTTGCGCCTTCTTCTCCTTCTGATCCGCGATCATCTTCTCTAAAGTAGCATGCATGTCAAGGAAGATGACCGCTATCTTCTTGTCGTTGTCGTTGGTACTCATGGCCATCTTGTTGGCGTTAGCCTTTATCATAGCCAACGACTCGACGGCAGGTCTGATGTCCTGATCTGTTGCCATAACTATGGCAGCAGAAGTCGTGGGAAGGATCGACTGCTCTGATACCAAGTTGTCATGAACCTAGGTTCATAACGGGGTAAACACCGTCAGGAAGAAGGTCGGACAGCGTCGGCTTGGTGGGATGAGAGATTAGATTATAGACTGGGATGATAGAACCTTGGGAGGGAGACTAGATTAATTCATCTTTCTTGGTTGATTGATAATGGATACATGATATCCCTTTTATAGGGACGATCCGACTTGATCCCTAAGAAACAATCTTTACGTTTAAGAAAACTTATCTTTAATAGATGAAATATATCTCTAAAGAAGCAAACCCAACTAATAAGAAAACTAACAATTCTTATCTCTATTTCCAACTACTAACGCATCCGTGGGCCGTATAAACAGTATGTGCTACAGTATCATCTATACTGTTCACACACGGTACCGCCCGTGACAAGGATTAGGACCAGGCATATATGACTACAAGCTGGGTGGCCCCTGTCTGCTCAAAGGACCCAAACTACTGTGGTCAGAATCTCCTTGGGGCATGCCTAAAAGTTCTGTCATGTCCCCTGAGGGAACACAACTTATAGTTATGGGATACGGGAGGTCCGGGCCTTATAGTTTTGCGCTTGAACGGTGCCGTGATGCAACTTGCTCAAGTGCAATGGCTGCGACAAGGTCCAACCGAGAGAGAGCAGAGGAATTTGATAATCTTTTTCTTAATCAAAGAAGATACAAATGTCGTCTCTTTTATATGGATAAGTTGACTTACTCCTAAAAAACAATCTCTAAATTATAGAACAGATTTGATATTTTTAAGTTGTCTGAAATTTTCTTAAATTTAAGTCAATTGTTATGACTATTGGATTTGGATAGAGATTAATATATCATATGATTGAATATTGATTCAATGGATAAAATATGTGACTTATACTTAATAAAATTTTAATCACTTTACAAATAGACAATCCTATTATAGAAAAAAAAACTAACTGAAGATAAGCTTCTAAACTAACCAAATCAATCAAATCCCCAAGAAAAGAAACTAATTGCGTGTAAACAGCACACATGTGTGAATAGTGCACACGTGCTATAGTACCACGCCCATAACTTTCCGAACTTAATGGACAAGGAAATAAGAGGATTACCGGACTCTCAGGTTGCTGTCGAGCCAGACACGCAGATCCTTGGCCGTCGCCCTAGGCCCACGCCTCCTTTGGTAGAGAATTCCCCACACGACGTGGGGGTTCAACAAAGACGTCATCGAAGGTCGAGAGCAGTGCGGTCATCAAGTCGGCGTCGTAGGCGTGTACACGCACGTTCCAGGACGGCGCGGCCTCGCCGTGCCAGGTGACACTGTGATCGCCATGACAAAACGACATGGAGAGCTAGCTGAAATCCCATAGGATAGGCCCCAGCGTAGCGAGCCATTAGATCCTAAGCATGCATCGTAGTCCCCAAGAGAGATGGTATAGAGGTCGATGGTGACAACGGTCCCGACAGTAGACCTGTTCATAGGTGGCTGACCCGTCCCCAACCCAAATTTTCCTAGCTCGACCCTTAATTTTTTGTTTAAAGGCCCGACCCAAAGCCCAAAAAAGCCTTATGAAGGCAATAATAATAATAATAAGTATTTTTATTTTTGTAATGAATTAAATATTATTTTCATTAAAGAAAAGATTACAATAATATTATTTTATTGGGAAAAGCAAAAATCGGGTCGGGTCAGGCTCAGGCTTGCCCATTCAAGGCTGGGCTTTTCTAGACCCAGTCTGGCTAGGTTTTGAATAGGTCTACCCGGTAGTGAAGCCGAAGCAGGACACGTGCTCACCATTAGCAAGGTCATGCGCAATCCTTTCCGTGGACTGAGAGGCAGGGCCAGACGATGGGCAACTTCATCGACACAAAATTGTGAGTTGAGCCGGAGTCGAGAAGAGCTAGGAGCTCGTGGGTCCCGATGCACACTCGGACCTGCATATTCTCACCCTTGCACACGCCCATGAGCGCGTGGAGTGATATTTCGGGGCACGTCGTTCGTGGCATCATCATTGTTGATCAGGTCAGGCGGAGCTTCCTCAGTGATGTCGGCAATGCCATCCCACACAAGGACGAACAACTACTGCCACTTGTGATTGTGGGTGAACTTTTCATCATAATTGTAGCAGAGGCCGAGGCGACGATGTTCTGCCATCTCCGCAGATGACAAGGAGCGGAACGAACGACATTGTGCACCCCCATCAGTTCCTGAAGTCGTGGACGACATCGCCGGGGCTACGGGTGTCGCTGCTCCGAAAGGACCGTCCCTGGTGGTGGCGCAGCACAGGCCTGATGTGGAAAATAGCGGGGCAACAACACTTGTAATCCCTCGCGAGGTTCATGGCCAGGTCGAGCGTGTGGGGAGCCTGTAGTTTGACGTCAATGCGCAACGGCTCCTACAACCCCATGGTGAAGAACTCAATCTGTTTGGCGTTCTGTGAGGGGATCTGCCGACAAAGTTTTACCAGGAACTGTTCCTGGTAATCCTCCACCTTGCCGTCACAACTAAGCGATGCCAATTTGCCCAAGGAGTTGGTCCGGAGGGGCGGCCTGAAACGAAGTTCGACCAGCTCGTATGTGTTCCAAGCAAGGGAAAAACTGTTGAGCGGCACCCACCATGTGATAGGACGCAAGCGAGACCTTCTCTTCTTCCATTAGTGTGCTGCCCAGCGGAAAAATTGCTCGCAGTGGCTAAAGCCAGGGCAACGGGTCTTGTTTGCCATCGAACGTTGGGACGTTCAGCTTACGAAGGCGTGGAACTCCCGCACGTTTGCCTTTGTGGTGCATTGGACCCGAACGCAGACGGGGTGAGGGGCACCGCGGTGGTCTGCATGCCAGGTAGCACAGTAGGTGCAAAAAGTGCCACACGAGTTGTGGCGGCGGCGGCAAGAGCCGTTGCAGCGCCTAGTGCAGACGTGGAGGCATCTATGGCAATCGATAGCATGAGGGTTGCTGCAAGATTGCTAGACCGAAAAGGTGACTAGAGGGGGTGAATAGGAGCACTGTCTCTTTTTCAGCTTGATCGGATTCAACACGATTTTCATTCCAATAGCTATGAGAGCTGTGAAGATCAATATACAAGTACAGCGGAAGACTTGTGTATTGAATCCAATCAACTCTTCGAAAAAAACAGACCAAAACCCCCAAAACTCAAGACAAAATGAGTTGGGCAGTCGGACATCTCAGATGAACAGTAAAATCAGCTAGAACGCAAGATCATAAATTGGTCTAAGATTTAATTCACAACTTCAAACTACACGAAACTTGAAACAAACCATCTCTAGAATGTCAGGAACCTATTCCAGTCAAGGATCGTAAAGATCATTGCCAAAATTCTGATATTTTTCTGTTTGAGTGAAGATTGTATCAAAACCGAGTCAAAACCAAAATATAATCCAAAAATTTGCTCGTGGGTAAGAGATGACCAAGATAATCCTAGATGCATTCCCATATGTCACAGCAAGTAAGATTCAGGCCAGAAACCAAAGGAAAACCAAAGGATCAAAGAAAGCACCAAAATCACAAAAGAGAGCAAGAATAAGAAGAGACTCATCTTGAAGAAACTTACTTGGATTGATTTTAGATTGATGAGGGTTTACAACCACTCCATCTTGGAGGACAAAAGCTCAACACTTGAGCATACAATCAATCCAACTCTCTAGAACCTTATCTCTCCACTTTCCTCTCCCTAAACACAAACTAGGATTTCTTCAATACCAGGGTTAGAAGGTGCACAGCCAGCACCCTCCCCTATTTATAGCGGAGGCTAGCTTCTAGATGAAGACATCTAAACGGGCACCCGTTAAGCCCACACACAAACGGGTTTCGCTTATGCACGTATTTCAAAGTGCCGCTTGATGCAACCCGTCGCACCAAACTGCCACGCCGCTTGATGCAACCCGTTGCACCAAGCTTTTCGTTCGGTCATCATTATCTATTTTGCACCATACTTAAGTCCAACCATCTTACCTAGTATCCACGATCGTTTTGGACCTTGGTTCTCCTAATCAAGTCCCGATCTTCCTCACCGTTGATCATAGTTGACCACCAAGCCACCTGTACAAGAATAGACCAAGAAATCGATTCTGAGAACAAGTTCTTCGTAACTTGACTCACATTAGTTAAAACATTGCAGCATGCAACACATGCATCGACGGCCACTGTCTACGACCACCTGGTCGAAAACAATGAACAGAACTTGATGAATAGTACTCAAAATGAACAGTACTCTGAATGAACAGTGCTTGATGCACAGTGCTCTAAATGAACAATACTTGTAATGAACAGTGCTCGATGCGCAATGCTCTGAATGAACAATACTCGATAAACAGTGCTCGGAATGAGCAGTGCTTGTTGCGCAGTTCTCGAAATTTTCGACCACTCGGCACTCGTAGCTACAGTACTCGTAGCTTTCGACCACTCGTCACTCGTAGCTACAGTACTCGTAGAATTCGACCACGCTACAGTACTCGTAGCTTTCTACCACTTGGCATTTGTAGCTACAATACTCAAAGATTCCGACCACGCTACAGTACTCAACGAACAGTACTCGTCTAGTGTGGACAAACCGATTTTACTGAACTTTGCTGAAAACGAGTATTTCAACAAACCTTCAACACTATTACCAATTGTATTATCATTCTAAGATCATGAGCATATCCCCATGATATCCACAGAGATGCCATCCGGGTTGCCGTGTTCAAGACGCGTCACGGCGATGTTGAGCGCGAGCTGTTGTTGATCCATGTCGTCGACGCGCGTCCGCAAACTCCGGATGTCCATGTGCAACCCTTGGAAGTTCTTCATGAGACCCTCCAACTGAGCCGAAATATGGTCCAGTTTTTGGGTCTGTTCTTCCGAAGTACCATTCATGGCGGAGAGCGCATCGGGGACCTGAAAATCTGATAACAAATTGTCACGCCCCTTAAGGTAACGCAACTTATAGCTATGGGATACAGGAGGTCGGGGGCCTTGGAGCCTTGTGCTTGAATGGTGCCGTGATACAACTTGCTCAAGCGCAATGGCTCCGACAAGATCCAATCGAGAGAGAGAGAGGAGAGTAATTTGATAATCTTTTTCTTAATCAAAGAAGATACAATGTCACTTTTTTTTGTAGGGGTAATTTGAATTAACTTCTAAGAAACAATCTCTAAATTATAAAAGTAAACTAATTGAAGAAAACATATCAAACTAAACAAATCAATCTAATTTCTAATAAAAGAAACTAAATATATGTAAGTAGTAAACATGTGAACAGTGCACGGAATTAATGGACAAGGAAACAGGAGAGTCCCTACCGCAGTCTCATGTTGCTGCCGGGCTAGACACGCCGTTATTGGCCGTGGCCCTAGGCCCACGCCTCCTTTGGTAAGGAATTCCCACGTGACGAGTTCATGAAACGCTTTTGGAGCTGTCCTTTCAAAAGGGTAAGCAACTGCTTTTACTTTACCTCAATAATGGTTGTTTATCTCCATCCCCGCGTTCTATTGCTGCATCATCGATCCTCTGCCGATTGTTCTTTTCGTACAGATTTTCAGCATAAAAAAGAGTGCAACTTGGTAGTATTTTTAACGCCCGCAGCTTATCGAAAACACCTCATTACTACTACTACTAACTATACAGTAGTACCGCTGTGCAGGATTGCTCATCAACCGAAATCAACCTCTTTTGTCAGGTAGTGGAGAAAATTCAAATGCCCCTGCAGGTCAGACCGGAAAAGTAAATCACAGGAGATTTTCCCTGGATTTGGACGGGGACCTCGGCTGAGATTGGTCCTCCCAAACATAGCCTTAGGGAAAAGGAACGCAGAGCTCCCAACTTAACTCGTTTTTTGCTTGGCAATAGATACATGGAAAATGCTCGCCCGGCCGGCCTTCTACGTCTCCGCCTGGCCACCACCCGTCGCCCCGTCTGCTCGTGCTTCTGCTCACTCGTGCCTTCGCCTGACACTACGGCCCCGCACGCCGCCTCCCTCCTCTGCATCTCCGCTTGTGCCACCCTCCTTTGCCCGCTGGCCCGCATGTCGGGCTCAGCCGGTCGCCTACGCTTGCGCCCGACAGCAATCCTGCACGCAGTGCTCGCTCGGCCGCCACGTGTATCGTACACGTGTACGACAATAAAATCGACGCATGTATAGCACTGACGTAAATACGTACACCACACTACAAAGGTTTTTAAATCTAGAGTTGACGCCTTTATCAAGGGCACATATATTCTCCCGAACGTTTAGGGGCCTACCAATATTTTCTGGCCACGGAGGAAAAATACAGTTCTCTATAGAATTCAAGGACAACTAGCTAATGGCCAAAACAAGGAACTGAACATAACAACGCAAAACACAGCACAACTGAACAAAAATGAAGGCTGACTAAATTTTAAGCTCTGGTTTAAACAGAGCCAGCTGCACGTTCCTGATGACGACTATTATATTTTTGGGCGTGACTAGTGCTAGAACGTACGGTCCGGACGCTAGCGTTGTACGCTCATGTCGTAGCATATTTTTCGATTGTTGTAATATGTCATAAAAACATATGCAACATTATCTCTTCTTCGTGGGGAAAAAGAGATTAGGGAGAACAGGAAGTATGTGGGGAAAGATAGATTAGGGAAGAACAAGAAGTATAGTCTGAACATAAGAAAAAAATCTTGCAACATTACTGTGAACTGTGAATGGTATGCAATATTTTTTTCAACGGGTCGTAACATCAAGAATAATATACAATATTTTTTTCAACGGGTCGCAATATAAAAAGTAAGAAGTTGAGTAGTAAAATTAAGAAGTCGTTCGCTGAATTCCCTAGCACAGGTAGAATCACACATTGATAAGAAACCATCCATGATCCATCAGTTTACAGGGCTTAGAATTTACACAACAATTAAAAATCATGCCCATCTCGTGGGTACCATCCCAACCCAATCTTTTCGTTAAAACAGCAGTGAAGAAGGGAAGAAAACTAATTCAAAAAGCAGCAAGGGAGCATTTAACGATTGGAACCTCCCTCGTCGTTGTCCCCGAGCTCCCAGCTCAGCGGCACCACCACCGCACCGACGCCGGCTCCCGTCGCCGCGCCGCGGGCCAGCGCGAGGAGGAGGACAGAGGCGCCGACCACAATAGAGACAGTGGTTCTTGAGCTCCTAGCTCAGCGGCACTACCACCGCCGACTCCCGTCGCCGTGCCGCGGGCTAGCATGAGGAGGGAGGCAGAGGCGACGACCACAATGGAGGCAGTGGTTCTTGCCATGGCGAAGGCCCAAAAGGGAAAAGGAGCCTGTGTGGTTCTTACTTTGGAGATAATGAATGAGTGGAGATAAGAAATGATTGGTGACTGATGAGAGAGGTATATATGGCGGTAGGGAAAAATGAAAGTGAAATAAACGAGTTGAGGCACAGTAAAGCATCCGGTTTTTTTCTTCTTTACTTTGTATGTTTATGTAGTATCGTTTCCCTTATATTTTGCTTACAAAGACTTCATGGAAACCATCAAACCAATACGATACATACAACTGCTTATGTTTTAAAAGGACACTCATCTTTCTAAAAAAAAAGGACGCTCATCAACTGTCAACTGATTGTAATTTCATTGGGTCACGTTGTTGTTTTTTTCGTTTTGTTTCCCAGGACCGCAAGATAAAAACAGTCAAAGTCTCGCTGTCAGAAGTCGCAGTCCTTCGTTTCAGCTCACGTCTGATTGCACAGGAGCGGGTTCGATCACTGGGATCTTGTGGGATTCGGAAGCTAGCACCCTACACAGGGCCAAAGGCCAACGTGTGTGCTCCGTGATGTTGGTTGGTGTACTTGTACCCATCGCACGTACGTTGAGCTGTAAATCACATGCGGATTTTATACGCCTCGCAAGCAGCAGCAGCAGCAGCAGCAGCAGCGCAGAACGCGCATATGGCCAGGCCAGCGCACAGCGCGCGCCTTGGATTTTTGGAACTTCTGGACGCTGCAACGCAGCCACTCGATCGTACGTACGCCTTCCCTGCGCGCATGGGTAAGAGTTTTTCTCCGAAATGGCGAGTTTTTTTTCATATTTGTAGAAATGATAGTCTTTAAATTTTTTCACAAAAATAGTGCGGCAGAGCCTCCCGGCCGCCACGTCTACGATGGTAGCAGTGCAGCGGCGTTGCCGTAACGGCTACCATATGATGAGTTTTTTTATAAAAAAAGCACTCGCCGTATGGCCATTGTGCGGTAGTATACTGTAGCATTTTTAATTATTATTATTACATTATTTAAATATACTTTTTGTATGAATTTTTAAATATAGCAATTGAGCTACAAAAATTATGATTTTTTTTGTTAAGCCTCCTGACATAGTGTACTTGTTTGTGTATTTTTTTAAAAAAATATCCATTCTGATTTTTTCTCAAAAATTTATTTAAGCATATTGTTTGTAGGAATTTTTTTAATATAGAAAATGAGATCCAAACATTATGAATTTTTTAAAAGGCTGCTTACACAATGGACTTGATTGAGTAATGTTTTTAAAAATTTCATATGTTTTGAAAATGTCTCAAAAATTAAGGGTTTAGGTCTCAAAAATTAGGGGTTTAAGTTTCGAAAATTATGGCTTCATGATTTCATGTGACTTGAAATGTGTAAAGTTTAGTACCATATGTGCGAAAATTTTGGAGATTGCTATTTCTGCAAATACGAGATGAAAACTCGTCATTTCAGCCAAAAATTCCAAGAGTACAAGCACTTGATTTTCGTATCCGTTCCTGTCCCGTGTCTATCTTGGGCAATCCATGCGATACACAGGCCAGCCAGCGTATAGTCCCGCATGTGCAGAAGCAATTAATGGCGCTCAGGCGCCACACGAGCGCCACACGTGATGCGCTTGCGAGTCTCATGCATGGTTTGGCACGGCTACGGCGCGCACTGGCTAACACATGGCCATCGACGCGAGCGATGATCGCACGTAAGTGCGCGTGCGTGGCTCACACAGAAGCCAGCGGCAAGTGCATGCACATAACGTATATACGTACGTTGCGCCTGTCGCTGCCCAACATGTCGCATGGTGGCTACACACGAAATGTGCGGTCGGCAGGCAGACAGTAATGTGTACACTGTATCCCGAAGCAGTGGCGGACCAGGAATTTGGGAGACTCAGAGCAAACATCGAAGTCAAAATTTAAACACTATGCTAGATGCTAGATGCATTACAATTTACAAGTGTGGTCTGTAGTGGCGTACTAAGCTCAATTCAAAGGATCACAAATTCACAATTCACACAATACAAGCATGAAGCATATGAATTACTACTTACTAGATGCAGATCTGGGGCGGCGACTGGCGAGCGGCGAGGGAGGCATGGCCGCATGGGAGAGGGAAGCGACAACCGACGCCAGGCAGGGAAGAGGGTCGCCGGTCGCACCGCCGTAGGAGCCAAGAGTCAGGAGGATTGGAGCCTGGTGGAGGGTCGTTGGCTCGACTGCAGGAGCCAGGAGGGTCGCAGGCTCGCAGCGGGCGGGCAACGAGGGAGGCACAGGACGGGAGGGCAACAGTTACTGGCAGGGTCGCAGGCTTGTAGGAGGCAAGAGACATGAGGGTCACCGCCTTGTCGGACGCGGGAGCCAAGAGGAGGGTTGCCGTCTCATCGGTCGTAGGAGCCAAGAGGAGGGCCGGCAATGGATTGGCTTGGTGTGGCTGTGGTCTGTGGAGGCTAGAGGGGGATTAGGGTTAGCGGTTCGGCCAACGCCTGGACTTGCTGGCTGCCACAACCGACGGCCCACGCTCGCTGATGTGAGTCGATCCGAAGAAGAAACTCGCGCTCGGAAGATATTCACACTTCGGCAGAGCGCACATGCAGGAAATTGATCGAAGATGAAGACACATGCACGCGATCACGCCGCGCAAGAAGCAATCACGTAACACAAGAAGCTACGGAAAGAGTTTTGGTGTTGCATGCATCGTATGCAGCGTTTTTTTGTTTTTATATATTGCTTCTCATGTTAATTACAAAGACTCAAATGTGCCTTATAAAAGGCTAAGTACTGGACTTTGAATCCAACTCGATTTCTTCTCGTACGCTACTCGGACTCGACCAAACAGACTTGGATATGACAAGCACAAAAAAGGAACTAAACAAAGATTAAACTCTAACATATCACTCCCTAATATTTATGCACTTACTTGATCTCGACCATGCCAATCTTTGCACGTAGTTATTGGAACTTGATTTGCCCAAGTGCCTTAGTCAAGATGTTTGCAAGCTGTTCACCAGTGCTAATGTACCCTACCTCAATTTTGTCGTTCTCGACCCACTCCCAAAGAAAATGATACCGAGTGTCGATGTGCTTTCTTTGGTCATGAAAGACCGGATTCTTGCTGAGGGGATAGCAGACTTATTGTCCACCTTGAGCACGACACTATTGACTTCTTCGCTCTTCAGCTCACCAAGCAGGCGGGCAAGCCAAATACCTTGACATGCCACCGTCGTGACAATAATGTACTCGACCTCGCAAGAGGACAATGCTACGACCTTCTATTTTTGAGACTGCCAGCTGGCAAGACTGTTGCTGAAGAAAAACAGCACACCGCTGGTGCTCTTGCGGTCGTCGACGTCACGCCATGTCGCTGTCGCTATAGCCAACCATCCGTGACTCCTTCGTCTTCCTTGCATAGCGGCGGTCATAGTTCGAGTGACTGTTGCCAAGTGCTTGGTGGTTGGTATTTCCATGAAACGACTCACATACCCAATCGAGTAAGCAATGTTAGGCCGTGTATGCACCAAGTACCGTAGACTCCCGACGATGCTCCTGTATGCCGTGGCATTAGTGGGAGGAGCTGAACTCACCTTGCTCAGCTTGAACATGGCTTCTATTGGAACATGACATGGGTTGTAGTCTGTCATGTCGTTCTTCTCGAGAATCGTCGAGGCCAGGGGCGGACCCACAGGGTATGCCGGGTGGGCCACGACATACCCTGGGCACGTGAGCACGCGCGCAAGCGGCGTTCGGCTCAGCCAGAGTTACGTGCGCGCGCGCAGGAGTGCGGCACGCCGTAGTTGGTATTCGTCCCCGTCGTGCTCGCGGCGTGCGTCCTAAATCACGAAGCCACGACCTCTGCGGCTGCGAGTTCGGCTGTAGCTCGGCAAGCCCGGGATGATCTTGATTCTTGACGGCGTACAAGTAAGAAGATGAGCTTCTTCGGCCAGCAGGTGAGGAGATGGGATTCCCTGGTCTCTCTCTCTCTCTCTCTCGCTTTGTTTTTTCGGTTTGAATTTATCTTTTTTGGGTTGCTTCGGGTGTTCTTGTCTTCTTGAACTGGTATTAGCTAGCTAGCTAGCTTCTAATTATTTTTCGCGTGTGGTGATCTGATTGCATTTGATTGTGCAGAAACCAGAGGACCTTCAGGCCCAAGAAGAGCTCACCATCCGGGAACAACCGAACAAGGTAGGTGCTCTATGCCTAATCAACTGTGCCATAGAAACTAGAAAGAATCGTCTTATAGTCTGTCTGAATTTATGCATTCTATCATCGCATGTGAGTTTTGCTAATTGCTAAAGTGTTTTTTCAGAACTGTTGAATTATGAAGAGAAGCGGAGACATTGTATCTCTTTTTCAGAAACACACAGCAAAGAAGGCGGTTGCTGTTGCTTTGAACCCTGCCCCACCTCCGGTTGAAACTATTGTGGAAGAGCATAATCAAGAGGAAGATAGAGTAGTAGTTGAAGAAATTGCGGATCTGTGCCCTTGCCCGCCCGTCATCGCCACACGCGCATCAAAGCGCGGTTTATGACATCAATCGCCTTCCACATGATCGGTGAAAGGCGCCCATTAAAGATTATCATGTTAATGATCAAGATGCAATCAGTAGAGCATATATTACTAAAGGTCCATGCAAACCTTATATACATGATTTTCCATCAAGAAAGATTGGAGACAGAGATCATCAATTCAATTTTGACATGGTTGTATAATCATGAGTGGCTTGAATATAGTATCAAGAAGGATTCTGCGTTTTGCTTTATATGCTACTTGTTCAAGAAAGTGCAAGGTCAAATACATTTATTGTTGATGGATAGAATAATTGGAATATAGGAAACAAAGCACTTCTCAAACATAGTGGTTCTATGGCACACAGTGCAGCTCAGGAGAGATACATTGGTTTTATGAATCCCAAGGTAGCAATTGATTATCACATTGAGAAGTGGACTGATGAGGATCTTCGTCTTTACAAGAAAAGGTTGACATATTCACTTAGATGTATCAAGTTTCTTTTGCATCAAGGATTGGCATTCCGTGGACATAATGAAAGCGAAGAGTCTAACAGAGGAAACTTCATTGAACTTTTGAAGTTTCTTGCAGAAATAGTGATGAAGTGAACAAGCATGTCTTGAACAATGCTCAGTAATTGCACCTTAACTAGTCCAAAGATACAAAAGCAAATTATTCATTGTTGTGCCATAGAAACTAGAAAGAAAATAATTGAAGAACTTGGTGATGAGCCCTATGCAATTTTAGCCGATGAGTCTAGTGATATATCACATAAAGAACAACTAGCTCTTTGCTTGCGTTATGTTGATAAACTTGGAAGGCCTTGTGAGCACTTCATTGGAGTTGTTCATGTAGATGATACTACCTCTTTGTCACTTAAGGAAGCTATCGAAGGTTTACTTGTTAGTCATGGATTGAGTATGACTCATATTAGAGGTCAAGGTTATGATGGGGCTAGCAATATGAAAGGAGATATTAAAGGGCTGAAAACATTAATCATGCAAGAATCACCTTCTGCGTATTATATTCATTGCTTTGCACATCAACTCCAACTAGTTCTTGTTGTTGTTGCCAGGGAAATCTTGATTGTAAGACTTTTTTGATCAAGTATCTATCTTGTTGAACATTGTTGGGGTTTCTTGCAAGCGTCATGGTATGCTTCGAAATGCTAGGCTTGAGAATATCAAGACATCACTAGAGTGTGGTGAGCTTGAATCGGGGAGTGGATTAAATCAAGAGATGGGTTTGCCTAGGCCTGGTGACACTCGGTGGGGCTCTCATAACAAAACTATATGCAGCATCATCACTATGTATTCCTCAATCCATGATGTGCTCATTGATCTCGGTGATGATATTTCACATAAGGATGATTGGACAAAGATACATTTTGTGCTTGGAGCATTTGAAACATTTGAGTTCATTTTCTTTGTGCACTTAATGTATGTTATTCTTGGATACACAAATGAGTTATCTGAGTGCTTGCAGAGAAGGGATCAAGATATTCTTAATGCAATCTCACTTGTTAATGTGGCAAAGAAACGAATCAGCGGTTGAGGTCGATGGTTGGGATCATTTTCTTGAGAGAGTCACTTCTTTTGCATTAAACATGGTGTTGAAGTTCTGCTATGGATGGTGCTTATGTGCCTTATGGAAAATCAGCAAGGTATGCCGTGCCCAAAACCAAACAAATGATGACCATTTGGAAAGAAGTATACATTGGTGTCATTGATCAAATCGATCAAGAGCTTGATAATCGGTTTGATGAGATCAATATAGAGCTACTCTCTTGTATGTCAACCTTGATCCTTCCACTCATTTGTTTCTTTTGATGCGAGAAGTGCGTAGATTGGTTGAATTTTATCCTAAGAGTTCTCCAACAATGATTTGCTAAAACTTGAATTGCAACTTGATAATTATATTGATGACATGCGGCGAGATGATAGCTTCAAAGGTCTAGACAACATTGTTGATCTCTCGATTAAGCTTGTTGAAACACGAGGCACAAAGTGTATGATATGGTTTACTTGCTTCTCAAATTGATATTGCTTTTACGGTGGCAGCTGCGAGTGTTGAAAGGGTATTTTCTGCATTGGTTATAGTGAAAACAAAGTCAAGGAATAAGCTAGGTGATAGTGTTTTGGACGATTGTCTAGTCACATTCATTGAGCGGGATATTTTCTTCCAAGTGGATGAAGATGATATAATCGAGACATTCATGTCATTCAGAAAGCGGCGGATAAAGTCAGACAAGTAACATTGTAAGTCTCTTCTATGGCTATATTTTGAACTATTTGTATTTCATTTGAACTATTTATATCGAGATTTGTCGTCATTTCTAGCTTAATCTTTGAATTTAAGGCTTATCATATTATTTAATGTATTTGGTTTTACCGAATTAGAATATGATTTTACCGAATTGCGTAAGAAATTTTTTTTACGGCATACCCTGTGGTAAAATCCTAGGTCCGCCACTGGTCGAGGCGTACGCCACCTGGTTCAACATAATATAGCCATCGGTTTGGTGTACTTCTATGCCGAGGTAGAAACTAAGCAAGCCCAAATCGCTCATCTTGAACAAGCTCTTCATCTCCTTCTTGAAACTGGTAAGCTCCTGTAGATCCGCCCCTGTGATGATCAAGTCGTCGACGTACCACTGCCACACATGTACATAGCGTGTTCCGACTCGCTCCAGTGAAACCCAAGTGACAGTAGACAACTGTCAAGATTAGAGTTCCACGCTCTTGACGCTTGTCGCAAACCGTACAATGCCTTGTAAAGCTTCAGGATCTTCTCCTCGTGGCCATCAATCACGAAGCCAGGGGTTGCGCGACGTAGACTTTCTCCTCGAGTTCGCCATTAAGGAATGCTGATTTTATATCCATGTGATGCACTGGCCACCCTTCATGTGCGGCGAGTGCGATCAAAACACACATAGACTCGAGGTGAGCGACTAACACGAACACCTCATCAAAGTCAATGCCTTGCCGCTGCACGTACCCTTTCGCCACGAGCCGTGCTTTGTTCTTAACGGTGGCACCGTTCAAGTCCTTCTTGACCTTGTACACCCACTTCAGTCCAATTGGATGGTGACAAATAGGAAGATCGACAAGCTGCCACATACCATTCTTTTCGATGGAACTCATATCCTCAAACGTTGCTTGATGCCAACATTGGTGTTGTTCGGCGACAGTGAAACCAGCGGATTCTTCTACCGCCGTGAGGTGCAGCTCCTAGACGTCGAGCTCAACCACTAATGTGGTATCGTACAAATTCTGCAGCATGTGAGTCCGCCTTGGTACGCCGTCGAACGGGGGCATGGCATTAGGAGGAGGTGACACAAACTCCACTCCTGTTGGTGCTGCTACTGCTGGCTGCGCTGCTACTACTGGTTGTGCTATTGCTGGTGCTGGTGGTGCTGCTCGTGTTGCTACTGCTGGAGAGAAGTACTCCACAGTGAACGTCTCACCGATAGCCATCCATGCATGGTCTCCAGCTCCCAGTCCCACTTCGTCGCCTCGTCGAAGACAACATCGCGGGTCGCGTGCACGTGCTTGCTGACGGGGTCGTACACCCGATGTGCTTTGGATCCGAATTTGTAGCAGTTGAAGATCATGGGTTTGCTCTGGTCGTCGAGTTTCTTGATGTTAGGCGCACCTCCTTCATGTGCGCGATGCATCCAAATATGCGGAAGTACTGCACGCTTGGCCGTGTCCCATACCACACCTGATAAGGCATCTTGCCGTTGATGCTTTGGGTAGGTGCGCGGTTAAGGATGTAGACGGCCGTTGTGACCGCCTCGCCCTAGAATTCCCCTGGTATGCCCTTCGCCTTCAACAGACTGCGTGCTATTGTGATGACCGTCTGGATCCAGCATTCTACAATGCCGTTATGTTGTGGTGAATAAGGTGCCATAAAGTCGCTTGAGACCGCGATTCGCACAGTCCTTCGTTGCTAGCAGTGTCAGCCACATGTAGCGGCTGAGGCCGTCGACCAAGAGCAGGAAGTAGCGCTTCCCACCTGGTGTCGCTAGCATGATCGGTCCGCACAGGTCACCATAGCCTGAGGAGATTCTCCACACGGTACTTGGCCTCTTGTGGAAATAGAGTATGACATTGCTTCACCGCCAGGCAGCTATCACAGATTTGATTAACGTGGTCGATCTTCGGAAGTCCCCGCACCATGTCTCGCTGCGCCAGCTTCTAGAGTGCCTCAAAACTGAGGTGACCGTAGGGGCTGTGCCAACGCCATGCACCATCATCGAGTCATACCGCCAGGCACACCAGCTGTGCTATGTCCAAAGAGAGAACATATACCGGTTGCACGCACGGTTTACCTTGGTGAGAATCTGTTGTCGGCGATCGTGGATTCATAGCACGCCTCCCGTGATGAGCATTAGGCAGCCATTCTCGTTGAGCTTCCCAAGCCTAACGATGTTGCTATGCAAGCGAGGGATGTAGTACACTCCCATCAACGTGCAGTGTTCTCTGTTGTGGCACATGAATAGTATCATACCGCGTCCACAGATGCCGACGATCGAGCCATCACCGAACTTGATAGATCCCATGACACCGGTGTTCAGCTTAGCGAAGACATTCCTGCAACCTTCGTTAGGTTAGCTTACTCGTTGCGTCGCGCTTGCGGCAATCTCTGGCCCAGTGCCCAAGTTTGCCGCAGTTACGACACTTGTCCTTCAACACGTCGCGACCACCATTAGATGCAGTGCTACCACTTCCAGCGCCGGCGGTAGCGTAGCCACTGCCGTGGCCTTTCGACAACGCGGTCTTCCTCAATCTTGTCCCTGAGTATCTTCAAGTTGTTGACTAGGCCGGTGAGCCGCATTGTGAAGTCATCCACCGACTCGCCGTTTTTGAATTTGATCGCCTCAAATACTTTGCGCAGCGTCTACGTCTTTGCCTCGCGTACGCGCTGGACGCCCATACGCAATGTCTTGATGGTGTCTCATGTGTCCTTGGCGGTGTTTTTGACGGTGAGCGTTGACAACATCTCCAGCGGGATGGCACGGAGTATGACGGATAGCGCCATCCTGTCGTCATGGTAATCGCCAATGCCGGGGTCGATCGCCTCTCACAAGCCTTGCGCCTGTAGGTTCACCCTCATCACGAGAGCCTAATCTCCATAGTTGGTTTGCGTCAGCATTGGGTAGACGACCGAGCCTCGACTCCCTGACCACGCGATAGATCACCACTTCCCCACCACTGCCGCTACCGGACCCTGCCTCCAGACGTTCGCCGACATCGCTGGGCATCCTTGGCGGGGAAGGTGAGTAGGAGGATGATCAAGACATCGTCGGATCAAGCGCAAGGCTCTGATACCAATTGCCAGCCGATCCGAAGAAGAAAGCCGTGCTCGAAAAAAATTCACGCTTCGGCAGAACCTCTCAGCAGAGCGCACATGCAAGAAACCGATCGAAGACGAAGATAAACGCACGTGATCACGCTGCGCAAGAAGCAATCACATAACACAAGAAGCTGCAGAAAGAGTTTTGGTGCTGCATGCGTTTTTTTCTCTATTGTTTCTCATTTTAATTATAAGACTCAGATGTGCCTTATAAAGTTTGAGTACTGGACTTTGAATCCAACTCGGTTTTTTCTCGTACGCTACTCGGACTCGACCAACAAGACTTAGATACGGCAAGCACAAAAAAAGAAACTAAACAAAGATTAAACTCTAACAGCTGGCGGCTACGCGGCCCACGCCCGAAGGCTGAAGCCTCAAACCCACGCAGTGATGCAGGCCTCGGCGGACGGCAGTGGCTCTTCCATGACGCCGAAGAGGTGGGAGGGGGTCTTCCTGAGTGGTTCCACCACTGTCCCGAAGTAATGCTGCGCTGAACGCCTTGTAGACCACCAGTTCGACCGACCGTGCTTTCTTGCTCGCAATCCAACGTTGAAGAAACGGCGTGGATCGGATCGGATGGCGATCGATGGGCCGTAGCGTCTTCAGAGACCGAGCGATCGAGTCGAGATCGATCGCGTTCATCCCACGGTGCAAGTCAAAACGGTAGCTCGCCATTAATGCCGTCTGAGCATCAGCCACAGTGACGACCGGAGATTTCGATTTTCCCATAGTCGTCGTCGACGACGTTACTACTACGACGTGCTTTCGGTCAATGTCGGTCATTAAACACGTATTGTGGCTGGTAGTACTGAAGTACTAGTAACACGAAACAGACGGTGCACTTGCAGCACGAGTGGTGTACTGCACTAGCTTGACTGAGCAAGCAGGGTAGAGCAGATCGATGCATAAGTGTTCGCGGATCCCGAGATTCATGTGGAGCCATGAGATCTCAAGTGCATCCTCTTGGAAGGGCGCAGCCCAATCGGCTGCCGCGGTGCAAACGAGGTTGGCTCGAGCGGTCAGCGCGCGCACGGACTCTACAGGAATCCACAGGCATTTTGCAGCGATCTGGCCTGCCAAGAGATCACTCGCGTGTCGCGTCGGCATAGTCGCATTTAACCCGGCCTGGGTTCCCCAAAGGTAAGGACACTGGGACCAGTTCAAGACCAACCTGGGGTGAGATTAATATTAATAAACACTGTTGCAGGCTAGCTCTTATTTGTTTTTTTTTTTTTTTTTACTTTTACAGCTATTTGGTTGATCATGTCTTTCGCCAGATCGAGCCATGTGTGAAATGAACATGGTGGGGAGAGTAGTTACATGCGCTGAGAGAAAAGATCTCTTGCTATGGAAGCCTGTCCTAATCAAACCGACGAACAGAGCCCGAGAACCATCACAAAAGAAGGAAAGCGCGCAACGACAGCTCAACAGGGAACAAGAGAAGAAAACACAAACAAGCAACAAAACCAAAGAACACCGGGACCTCAGCCCTTGCAAGCATGCACATTAATACCAGAGCTACAATACGGTGTCGGCATCTATTTTACCCCAAATTGCATCACTCTGATCTCAGTTCGAGCGCTCTGCTCTCTGCCATGAACGAAGAAAGGCTATTGCAGAATCAAGAACGCAAGTCAGCAAATCTCGAGTTCACAACATTTCTCCACACACATACTCCAGTTGGGAACAATCGTAAGCTTGGAAAGGTAAAACAAAGCCCATGCATCCCTATCATGAGGTGGCGATCGCCCATGATCAAAGGACACGTTTCGTACGCAGTTAACCTCTCGAGCGAAATGTGATTGATCGATCGATCGGGGGAGGCAGGCAGGCAGGCAGGCGCGGGCCCGCGTGGATCCCCGCGCCCCACTCCGGGTTTTCATTAGATTCTCGGGGCCGGCCGCGCCAGTGACGAGACCCCTTCTCCTCCTATATATATCCCGCCCGCTCTCTCTCTTGCCTTGCTTCTTCTACCCTCCGGCCCTCCCTTTCCCGTTCCACCCATCCACAGTTCTTGTGGGAACCCAAGGATCGATCCTGACAGGGCGTCCCGGCCGAGACATCAATCGCCAAACAGAGCAGCGCGACGACACCTTCAACTTCTTCTGTCGGTCTCATCCAGCAAAGAGCTCTCCAAGCGCGCGCACGAGCGAGGGAGCTGGGAGCTAGACCAAGAAGCCATGGAGCTCAAGGCGCTGTATCTGTACGCCGCCGTCCTGGCCCTGCTGCTCTGCTCCTCGGTCAATTTCATCCAGAGCCCCACCGACATGTTCGGCCCGGTGGCCCTGCTCGAGCCTGCGCCGTCCTCGGCACGCGACTTCGGCGCCGTCGTCTCCGACGCGCCCTTCGCGGTCCTGCGGCCCAAGTCCCCCGCCGACATCGCGCTCCTCCTCGGCGCGCTGTCGTCGTCGGCGGCGGCGCGCCCGAGGGCGGCCGTGGCCGCGCGCGGCGCGGGGCACTCGCTCCAGGGCCAGGCGCAGGCGCGCGCAGGCATTGTGGTGGAGACGCGCGCCCTGCCGTGCGCCGTGGAGGTGGTGGTTGCGCGGGGTGGCGGGGCCACCGCGCGCGCGTACGCCGACGTGGGCGCCGGCGCGCTGTGGGTGGAGGTGCTGGAGGAGTGCCTCAAGGCCGGCCTGGCGCCGCCGTCGTGGACGGACTACTTGTACCTCACCGTGGGCGGGACCCTGTCCAATGGCGGCATCAGCGGCCAGGCGTTCAAGCACGGCCCGCAGATTAGCAACGTCCTGCAGCTGGAGGTCGTCACAGGTACTGCACGGCCACTGCGCACATGCAACTTCTCTTAACTCTCTCTCTCTCTCTCTCTCTCATTGGTACTGTAAGAAAGGAAGGATATAGTGCGTGACCGGTGGACTTTTGCTTGCTTGTTTCCTTTTGTTTTTTTGATGTTCTTGTTGTGCTGGCTGCAGGGAAAGGGGAGGTGGTGACATGCTCACCCACCAAGAGCCCGGACCTTTTCTTCGCAGTTCTTGGTGGGCTTGGCCAGTTTGGTATCATAACCAGGGCACGGATTCCACTCCAAGATGCTCCTCCCAAGGTACATGTCATCCAGAAATTGAAATAATCCGAAAAGCTAGCTCATCTTAATCAAATGACCTTTTGTGTCTCTTAAGCTTTGTTTGACAATATATTACTGTTATTACCATCCTGATAATTAGGTGAGATGGGTGAGGGCCTTCTATGACAGCTTCGAAACCTTCGCCAAGGACCAGGAGCTCCTGGTCTCAATGCCAGAGCAGGTGGACTATGTTGAAGGGTTCATGGTTCTGAACGAGCAGTCTCTCCACAGCTCCTCCATTGCCTTCCCTGCCCAGGTTAACTTCAGGCCAGACTTCGGCTCCAATGGCAAGAAGAGGGTCTACTACCACTGCATAGAGTTTGCAGTGCATGACTTCCAGCAGGAAGGCTCCAGTGCAGACCATGTCAGTCTCCTAATTAAACACGTAACAGAAAACGACTACCGAATAGTACTTATGAGCTAGTCTTGTGGCCTTGAAAATTTTGTGCAGGTTGTGGAGATGGTCTCTGCGGAGCTGAGCTACATGAGGCCTCACATCTACAGTGTGGAGGTGTCCTACTTTGATTTCCTGAACAGGGTGAGGATGGAGGAGGAGAACCTGAGGAGCCGGGGGCTATGGGACGTGCCTCACCCATGGCTCAACATGCTCGTGCCAAAGCATGGCATCAGAGAGTTCAAGGACCTGCTCATGGACACCATCTCGGCAGAGAACTTCGAGGGGCCCATCCTGGTCTACCCCCTCCTCACTGACAAGTATGTCCATCTCCACTCTTAACAAAAGTACATCATGTTGTCTAAAATTCCATGCTCCAAATTATTAGCTGAGGATAGCTTAGCCATCAATAAAGTCGCTGATACTAGCAAAAAGGCTTAACTAATCAATATCACCGCTAGGATAAAGCGATCCTTTTCACAATATTTGCAAGATTTGCCTTCACAAAATTCGTTCAATGATGTGGCGAGATCGCCTTTTCACCCACAGGGAATCTCAAAATATTCCAAAATAGATAGAGAAAGTGCGAGCCTTTTGGGATGACATAGAAGCAAATTGCACATCAAAGTGCTGCTA
Source organism: Ampelocalamus luodianensis (assembly GCA_036346255.1). Lineage (NCBI taxonomy): Eukaryota > Viridiplantae > Streptophyta > Magnoliopsida > Poales > Poaceae > Ampelocalamus > Ampelocalamus luodianensis. Next base: position 51,171,756 of record CM070623.1, read on the forward strand.
TCTTAAGGCTTTTGGTTCTCTTTTCTCGCTACTTGGGTCATAATAGTTATCCTCTCCAAAAATGGGTTGCCAACCCAAGGTAAGGCATGTTGGCCCAATTGTGACAATGTCATGGAATCTCCCAACAGCGGCCGAGATGCAACATGCAAGCTCCGTAGCGGTCACCTCATGCCTTCCTTTCCCCAGCACCATTCACCTTTGCATTGCCCCGTCAATTGTCACACTTCACTGCGTGCACAGTAAAACTTAAGAATTTTTTCTCTCCGGCGAGGCTGGCCTTAGCCTGCTACAGGAGTCCATGGTCCACCAGCTTGGGTCTCTCTTCTGATTTTATCCGTGGGAGAAAGACAAACACAAGGGAATATACGAGGGGGGAGATTCCATGTGTCTTTTGCAGTACAGTGCTTGCTTGCGTCAGGCACTGTGATATAAACAGTGCTAGCAATCGGGGAGCAGGGACGAGCCTGAGTTGACTGGCCCCTCCAAACAATCGATGTTTACTGACCCTCTCGCAATAACCTACTAAAGTAGTTGCTACCAAGAAAAGGTTCATCTTCAGTACGTGATCACCTTAAGCTTGTGTAGCGGAAGCAAAGTTTAAAATTGTTGCTTGGTAGGGATTGCGTTTCTGTACAAGTACTGTCTTTGCAAGTTGCAACTGTTTGCTTTGGTGGTTAGTGTATCGCGGGTTCCGCCAATAGTGCCTCTATGGCTCTATCTATGGCGCCTATGGTCTGTTGCTTGTCCTCGTTTTCCGGTCCTGGTCGAAGCCCTGCTTGACACTCCTCTCTCATAGCTCTTCCAGGAGACCCGCGCCATGTACAGCAATGGCGCTGTACAGTTGCTTTGGAGCACAGCTACTAATAACTCAACAGAGTACCTGTTGTAGTAATTATCTTTGTGCTTGCATGTGCCATGTGTTCACTCTGAAACGTTCTACCTGCTTGTGAGGCTCAGTTCAGAACTTCAGATTTGCAGGGCCAAGATTGTCATTTTTGCAGACTGTGCCCTCTGCTCGGCAGCAGAGGATGCTTGCACGGCCAACCTTTCTGACGGTCAATTAGATTGTCTGCACCCAAAACCCCCCTCTGAGCTGACATGATCCGCATGATCGGGGTGCTGAAAAGATGTTCTGCCTTTCCTGGATAGCAAGTTTACATTCCCGACCCGGGGGCCAAGGGATTTTTCACTTGCCATTTTGGGAAGGCGTTCCGCGTTCTATAATTTCCATCTAAAAACCAAACCAAATCAGCACAAATGACCGCATCAGTGCCCCCATCCAATGTCCAATTATTCTGAACATTGGGGTATCACAACACTCACAACAAACAGTACTCCGCGCAAGAGCATTAGTACCATAATCTGTGATTCTAGCATCACATGCCAAGTTGCTGCACTCCTACCAACCATGTTGGGTGTTTTTCAGGTGGGACGGGAACACATCGGCGGTCGTGCCGTCGACGCCGGCCGGGGTGATGTACATCTTCGGCGTGCTCCGGTCGACCGACCCGGTGCGGTGCGGCCGCTCGTGCGTGGAGGAGATCCTGGAGCAGCACCGCCGGGTGGCCGACGAGGCTTGCCGTGTCGGCGGCGGCATCGACGCGAAGCAGTATCTTGCCCGGCAACCGTCGAAGGCGCACTGGCGCGGCCACTTCGGCTCGAGCTGGGACCGGTTTGTCGCCCGCAAGGCCCGTTTCGACCCGATGCATGTGCTTGGGCCGGGCCAGGGCATTTTCCCAAGGATGGATTCCGCGAGCTCGATGTAGTAATAACGCCGGCATGATCGATCGATGTGCTTTTGCTCAGGCCACGTAGCTCCACTCACATAGATAGCTGAGGACATAGGCTCGTAGATGTTCGTAGCTCGAACGAGAGGCATAGGCGTTCGATTTTTGTAGATGTTTAGCGTTACTGGGACGCAAAGATGTTTCTGAGAGAATGTCGAGTGCTGTGATCCTCGGTTTTATCAAGACGAGACCCAACTGATTAGTTGCCAATACCAAAGGGTGACGCTTTCATAGGTGAATCCAACATAATATAACAAAAGTAGGAGAACGCCCAACAACACGACGGAGTTGAATGGCTTATATATGCTTGTTTGAAAGGTTTCGACGATATCTACAACTTTGCAGTTGAGGTGAACTCCAAATTCGAAAGGAAGATCGAAATAAACGGCAAAAACAGAAACCGAAAACTTGCGACGCGAATTCGGGGCCGAAGATGACCGATTTTGGGGAACCTGGAGGGAGACTAGTGGCTTAGGTAGAAAAGATGCGTCTCGTCATTAGCTTCAAAACGAGCACAAGAACGTCAAAAACGGACACCGTATGCAAAAGTTATGCCCGTTTTACTGAAAGTGTCTCGGATACGGAATTCTACTCGGACTCGAATCCGTCTCGGGTTTAAATTTGAAACTGCTATATCTTTCAAACCCGTGGGCCAAACTTGCTGAAATTTTTTGTGGAAGCTTTTGGTTATATGTAGAAGGTATCTACCAATTTTCATGCACTTTTATTTTCTCTTTTTTTCTCTTTTTTTTACATGACTTTTGTTCTATGCGTGTGCCTCTTTCTCCTTCTAATATTTGGTCGGCCCTAAGGTTTCCGTAAGTCACAAATAACATGAATTCTCCAAAATATCACAGCAACCCTCTTTTTAGATGAACAACAATGCGGATTTTCTATTTTTAGTGCGGATTAGAGGAGTTCTAACCCACGAATTTTCTGTTTGGATGCACAAACTAAGAACCCTAAGCGAGCGATCAAGCAACGCGAAGGAAAACACGAGAAGCAATCTATACCATGACCAACTAGACAATAACTAGAGCTAAAGATCAGCAACTAGACACGGCGATGCAACCAATGATTCAACAAGCAAAATACCGAAAGAAAAATTGCAATGGCTCAAAGGGGTTGGACGGGGATGATAGATGCAATAATTTTTGGGCAATTTTCGGACTCTAGGTATGAAAACGAATCTACTACTAGAAAACTGAAAATTCTCACCGATCAAGCTGAAGCTCGATACCACCCGTGAAGCAGGCGAGTGCACAACACCTCATAAAAGAGAACAACGCTGGTACAGGACTAGCCCAGTGTTGCCAATACCAAAGAATATGTGCAAATCTATCCTCGTGACTATAAGAAAAGCTTTCTAGGCGTGGAAGCGGCGAGTGCACAACACCTCATAAAAGAACAACGCGTACAGGACCTAGGGGTAAATTATGGCGGGACGACACGGCGTCGACTCCTCCAACGACGGCGAACTCTTGGCGATCCCGACGAGGTATGTCCATCACTAAATGAAATGAAACGTGCTTTGGTTGTTCTTGAACAAAAAGCGAAGAAGCAAGCTAAAAGATAAAGACAGGATACCATAATTGAAGACTTGAGATCGACCAATCTACAAACTACTCATTCCTCTGTTACAAATCAATTAAAAGATGCTCTTGATGAAATTGAATCTCTCAAGTCTAGTCCTTCTTGTATGAATGCTATTGCTCTAGATGTGACTCCTGTAGATGAGATTGAAAAGCGCTACAAAAGAATTGCAGAAATTTGATCCTAGTCATACTTGCTCTCATTGTGAGGATAATAAGGTCAAAATGAAAGAGATGGCTGAAATGGTTCTTCATTCTAGATGCATCATGTGAAAATTGCCCTAAACTCACAATTGAGAATGATGAGAGCATCCAAGAAAGATATTGACTCTTCTTGCCGTATCTTGTGTCTTTGAAATTGAAATGAATGTAGAGAGAGCATGTAAGGACATAGCCAAAGAAAATGATTACTCTTGAGAGATTTCTTGGTGGGAAGAAGAACCTCAACATGATTCTTGTACATTGGGCACTAAGATTGAGAGGAAGGGAGGATGAGTGCTTTGAGGTCCATTAGAGGAGTTCCTTCACCTCTGTAGATACTTCTTTGACTCCTTTGGAGGTTGAAATCTACAATGCATTCATTACTTTTATTGGTATGTTCTCATTTGTAACAAGTTCATGCTTAAGAACGTCGCTTTGGTAAGTAAGCTAAGGTATTCGTTCTTCACATAGGTTTTGACCACTTGACCAATAAGGGCTTTAAGCTTTTTCAAATGGATGTCAAAAGTGCATTTCTTAATGGTTTCTAGTATGATAGGCTTAAGAGTTTCCTACTTGATAATGAATTTAAAATGGGTTTGGTTGATAAAACCTTGTTCACTCTCGGGCATGCGGTGATTTTTATTGGTTCGATTTATGTGGATGATATCATATTCGGTGGTTCGTCTCATGCTTTGGTGTCCAGATTTTGATTCTATGAGCGGGAGTTCGAGATGAGCATGATGGGAGAATTGACCTTCTTCCTTGGTCTTCAAGTCAAGCAAGCGAAAGAAGGCACTTCGTTCATCAAAATAAGTATACAAAGACCTTCTTGGCGTTTCGACATGGGAAGCGATGACCAATGTCTACTCCCATTGCCACAACCACCGTCTTTGGACCACGATGAGGATGGAGGCAGTGGATCGAAGAGTACTGCAAACATGATCGGCTCCTCCTCTACCTCACAGATGAGGCCGGACATACAATTATTTGTGTGTGCATGCGCTCGATTTGAGCTTCCCTCGTGCTTCTCATGCGTCAAGCGATCGGGCGCATATTCGGTACCTTCAAGACACTCTTGATTTTGGACTCTGTTTTCTTCGATTCTGCTCTCTCTATTCGGCGTTTTCGATCTGATTTTGCGGGGTGTAGAGTGGATAGGAAGAGTACTACGCACTTGTCATTTCTTGGGCACATCTCTTATTTCTTGGTCTTCTCGAAAGCAGTCCTCTCTTTGCAGATCCACTCGCGAGGGCGAATACGTCATTGCGACAGCGGTTGTTCTCAGTTCTCTGGATTTTGTCTACTTTGCGGGACTATGGATTATTTTTGGAGAGTGTTCCTCTTTTTGTGACAACACTAGTGCCATCAACATTGCCAAAACCCGATGCAACACTCTAGGACCAAGCACATTGATATTCGATATCATTTTCTTAGAGACCATGTTGAGAAAGGTGATGTTGTGCTTCATTTTGTTGAGTCTGAGCAAGCGAGTTCTGATATTTTCACTAAGGCTCTTGATTCTTCTCGTTTTGCTACGTTGCGGGGGAGAGTTAGGGGTTATTAGTCCTCTTGGCCTGTTTTGAGGGGGAGTTCTGCTCCTTTGCATTCATTGTATCATAATGCATTTTCAATTCTACAACTTGCATTGTAATATAACTTCATGGAGCTTTGATTATTATCCTTGTATGACTTGATTTCATACTTTATACCTTGCCATGTCTTGTGTTAGTGTGCTAAGACTTCATTATGGCTTTTCATATATAGCTTAGTTTTTCCCATGATAGTTTAATTATCTGTGAAAATTTGAATCAAAACATAACTTCTTGAAACTTGTGACTAGTTTTGCTATAGTGATCCTCTTATGATTCACGCCATGTCATATATGCTTAATTGAGTCTTGAATCATATGAGTTTTGAAATGAGTGAGTCCAGACAAATGAAAAAATTATAAGTTTTTACATGTGAAAAGCCGATCTCACCAATTCTTTCTCATGAGACGGCTTGCCATTGTACTAGGCTTGAACTCGGGGAGTTTTGGATGACCTAGATCACTCTCTTAAGCTTTCTTGCTTGGGATGGTCATGGCAAGGCTTGAGATCTAGCACATTACTAAGAAAACAAAATCATCTTTTGGTTGAAGCTTAGGAGGCGGTTGTGGATGGATCCTAGTCCAGGACTTGCTTTACTAAGATAAATCACAAGTCTTTGACAAAATGCTAAAATGTGCTAAAATTCCACTTGCTTGAACAAATTGATTCTTAATTGCACTCAAAATGCTCAAAATTGACTCTTTGTCTAATTTACGGGTTCCATTTTGCTTATAGACATGGCTTGACTCCTTTTGGATACCTTTAGTTTAACTATGATATTCAATATCTTTATATGCTAAGTTTTTATTTCCACATGATTATTGCTCTGTTGGCTTTAGCTTATTATATATGTTTTGCCACTGATGGAACATTGCTACTTCACATAATATGGTTTGGTGTAATACTTGTCTAGTCTTCTTGAATAATTCTCATGGCTCTGTTGCTAAAAATCAAAACAAAAACAAAAAATTTGCGACCATTCCATTTCATTCATGCTCTATCTTCTTCCATGTTTCTTCTTTGAATACATTGTCAAGGGGAGAAAGATTGGTAAAAATCTTCATTTTAATTTGTTTGGAGTCTTAGGGAGAAAGTGTTCTTTCATGACAATTGGTGATCATTATGGGTGGGAGCATATCATTTGCATTCATTTGGTTTCTTGTCTCTTACGAATCTGAATTGCAATTCGTGAATACTCACCATGATCGAAGGTCAAATAGAACAATTGTTCTTTCATATGGACCTTAAGTGAGATTTTTGCTTTCTCTTGCTAATGGACCAAGTTGTGCCTTTGCCAAAGCAGCGAGTATTTTCATTTTCAAACTTAAAACTTACATTTTACGAAGATTGCCAATGTGTTCATCAGGGGAGATTGTGGATATCATGAGGGAGGTCAAGTGGCTCAAGCGTGGCGCAGAATGGGCGAGGATGACCGAGCGGGTAGTTCGGCGACGGGTTGATCAAGCGGCGCGGTGGTGCAAGTGCCTTGGTGGTTCGGAGGAATGCGGGCGGAGAGACTTGCCGGCATGATGAGCCGTTGATCAACCTACACGTGGCGAACAGCGCATCACGCGAGCGAGTGAACTCGGTCCATGGAGAAGGATCGAGAAGGGGTATTTAGTAATTTCACCAAATCCGGCTTTGTGACGATTGGCTAAACCACGGCGCGGGGCGTCGCAAGATGAAGTGGTTTAGGTCAAGAGATAATGGTTTCAGTAGCTTTAAAAAGCGTGCGTAAGTGTCCCGGTACATAAGATTGAGCTCTTGTCCTCCTTGAGGAGTGGGTGTAACCGACAACATCATGATTCAATCCACAGTCAATCTTTGAAAATTTTCGGATATATGGAGCCTTTTAAGGAAGTTCCCATTCTGGAGACAACTAACCCATTCTTCGTTCGTTCTATCAGGACTCAGGAGAGAAGCATGAGCTCAGAATTGCAAAGAGAGATGCGATCCTATACTATAAGGAGGGAGAGGGAGAGGGAGAGGAGAGAGAGAGAGAGAGCACTCGTTTGGGCACGATATGAAATTACAACATTACTGGTATCATTTGTTTCGTTCTTCCAATCTAGCACATGGGAAGGTACATAAGCACAGCTCAAGCGAGAAACAAATCTCTCGAGTACACCAATCAGCAAACACAGCAAACATTATTCAGAAATGAACTAATGTGCAAACGCAGACAAATCCAATTTCAAACGGCAGATTGGATCAACTTCTCCAGATTCATATACGACGAGCCCCCATTCTCCAAGGCAGCCTTCGCTTTCGCCTTCAGCTCCCGAACCCTCCTCGCCCTATCTTCCCCTTCGGCTCCTCCTTCCATGAGCCTTTCCAAGGCCCTTTTCACCTGTTCCATCCCCAACTCCACCTTCGCCTCGCCGCCGCCGTCTTTGCCACCGGTCAGCACGCCCTCCGTGGGCTTCGTCACGCCGACGGACACGCCGATCCCAAGCACGTCCACGATCAGCTTCTCGTTGATGAACTGCTCCGCGCTGAATGGCCAGGTAGCCATGGGCACGCCTGCGGCAACGCTCTCCAGCGTGGAGCCCCACCCACAGTGCGTCACGAAGCCCCCGACGGCCGGGTGCGACAGGATGGCAACCTGCGGCGCCCAGCCATGCACTGCAAGGCACTGGCTGGCCGCGACGCCGTCAGCGTCGGTGTTCTGCTCTAACCACTTCTTGACGTCGTCGGGCAGCGAGTCGGCGCCCTTGATGACCCAGAGGACAGGCCAGGGACACGACACGAGCGCCATGCCGAGCTGCATGAGCTGCGCGGGGGGCACGCGCCCGGCGCTGCCGAAGCTCACGTACAACACGGACTTGGCCTTCTTGGCGTCCAGCCACGCCATGCACCGCTTCGCGTCATCTGAGACGTCCAGACTAGGCGCGTGGCACAGGGAGACGGGGCCGACTGCGAGCACATTCTTGCCGGTAGCTGCAGCGAGGCGCGCCGCGGATCCGTGATCGAGCTCTTCAAAGCTGTTCACCACGATGCCGTCGACGGCCATCTCGTACTCGCGGAGCTCTCGCATCCTGTCCCCGATGGAACAGGACGGCAGGAATTGCAGCGGCAGCTGCCTCCTAGCGAACTTAAACTCGAAAGGCAGCAGGACCGGGACGTTAAAGAGCTCGTCCAGCGACGCGACCGCCTCGTGCGGCTTGTGCGTGTTCAGGTACTCGCAGCACAGCAAGGCGAACGCGCAGAAACCGTGGAAGATAAAGCAGGACGCACCGAGATCGCGCGCCATGCGGTGCGCCCACGTGTTGCTGATTCCGGCGATGATGCAGCTCGGCCGGAGGGGCGTCATGAGGCGGCAGTGCTGCGCCACCACCTCGCCGAACTTCATGGTAGCGTCGAAGAAGCTGGGCACCATATCGGGCGAAGGGACGTGGTCCACCCTCTCACACCCCTCCGGCAGCCCGGTCTCGGCGGCCGGGAAGGGGATCGCGGTGACCGTGATCTCCGCGGAGCCTTGGGAGCCGGCACGGTCCACGCGGCTCTGGACGAGCTGCGCGTTGGCCGGCGTCGTAATGATGGTGACCGGTGCGCCATGCGCGGCGAGGAGGCAGCCGATGTCGACGATGGGGATCATGTGGCTGGTGGCTAGCCATGGGATGACCACGAAGTGAGGCTTTGGGGACCGGGCGGCTTCCATTTCCACAGGTTGTGTGATTATCTCGGCTTGTTGCAGCCGTGCGCCCGTGCCATATATATATATATGCTAACGAAGATACATGGTTACTTGGTTAGACTAACTTGGACTTACGATATTTCGAGGACCAACCAAAGCTGTCAGGTATTACTCCAGTCCAGGCAATTACTACTCCAGTCCAGGCAATTACTAGAAGGTTCGCCTTGACCAGATATACCACGTGTACTAGCATGCAATTGCCTATATATAACGTGGAAGGAAAACATTAGTAGTGATCCAATGCATGGTTATTAGTAGCATTTAGTGTGGTGATTTATTACCACGAGGTTATTCCTCGCCTCTTTATACTGAGTGAAAGTGTGAAATAAAAGTGGTGCTTTTACCCACATCAATCCTTGGTCATTACACGTACGTAGGTCTTTAATTATGATGAACACTAACACATGAATTGTAGGAAGGAAAGAAGGTTTGCATGAACAAAAATTCATAGCATCGTTGTCTTCCTTCCAGGATGAAGTACATAGTAATCAAGAAATCCATGGGATCTTTCGACTATTATACTCGATATGTTTTTTTTCCTAATCTGTTGGTAGTGTGTGTTCATCAGATCTGATCAAGTACAGCCACATCTCTTCTTTTATAAAGAAACTAGCAGGGTAGCTTGTGCATTTACACAGCTATATTTATTTAAAAGTTTATAGTGTCAAATGATATAACTTAGATGCTTAAGAATATATTTATGTATCTTATAGATATTTAGATTTTAAAGATATTATAAACATTATAAATGACAATAGAAGCCTGAATAGAGGACGTAATTGAAATATGAGTTTTAATGGAAGAAAATCTTGAGCATAATGAGTTAACTACTTTCCATCATGTATGTATCATGTAGTTGTATGCCCCTATTTTTCCTCTATTGGTTACTCTTTTTTCAAAATATTTGCATGCACATGTACCTCTGTTAATCTCAAACAAGACGCTGATTATGTGTGTAACAAATTATCTTATTAGTTCACATGGTATTCGAGTACATTGCCCACTTATACAACGACACACCATGGACGATTATGTGTGTAACAAATTATCTTATACATAGTTATCTTCTACTTCTCTCTAATAATTGCTTAATGTTGGCGTTGTGACATCAACATGTAGTTCACATGGTATTCGAGTACATTGCCCACTTATACAACGACACACCATGGGCGATCTACTTTGAACTTATCTTCCCTCATGCCAGTTGCCCCACTGAACCATGTATCTTCTATCTCTTCTCTCTGCCACAACTTTTCTACTCCAACCTCCAACAGCAAGCCCAATTCTTGATTAATATCTCTTAGTTTTTACCCCTTTTAATTCAATATTATAATACATAGTTATCTTCTACTTCTCTCTAATAATTGCTTAATGTTGGCCGTTGTGACATCAACATGTAGTTCACATGGTATTCGAGTACATTGCCCACTTATACAACGACACACCATGGGCGATCTACCTTGAACTTATCTTCCCTCATGCCAGTTGCCCCACTGAACCATGTATCTTCTATCTCTTCTCTCTGCCACAACTTTTCTACTCCAACCTCCAACAGCAAGCCCAATTCTTGATTAATATCTCTTAGTTTTTACCCCTTTTAATTCAATATTATACTACATAGTTATCTTCTACTTCTCTATAATAATTGCTTAATGTTGGCCGTTGTGACATCAACATGTATACACGTGCAATTATTGTCGATCCCTGCCGAGGACACTCGTCGTGCTCTCTCTGGTGATCCCGAGCCTATTCTTTACCATTGCGTTATCTCTACTCCGAGCTCTTTGCTCCTCTGTTTCTGAATGCTCGTGCTTCTATTCGTACGGATGCATACATGTATATACACATGCACGATGTTATACGTGCTCGATGTCTTCTTCTCCCGTGTCGGTCGCTCCTCTTCTTCAATGTTTTTCAACTCAACGATGTGGCTTCTTCACTAACCACGGTGACTTCCCATCTTCATTGATGCCGGTATGTCTGCTGTAGTCGTTGTCTGATGATATATAGAATCTCCTCGCCATCGCTGGTGATGTCATGTCACTCACCAACGATGGTACACTCTTAGTTATCTGATGACCCCATACCATTGATAGCTTATCTTCAATGCAAAACTTCATCTCCTTTCTGCTAGAGCTTCCCTATCATCAAGTTTCTTTGGCCATTGACTTTTTTAACAATGCCGATGCTCATCACTCATTGTCACAGTTCCTTCGACTTCGGCCTTTCTCTTCAATGGCTCCAGTGAGCAGCACGACACTGTCTTCATCGAACGGCTAAGGTGAGCAACATAAAATTGTTCTCATCTTTGTCGCCACTGCCTCAGCTCTTCGCTTCCTTATGGATCAATGTCTTCTTGCAAGACAGATTAACGTCATTGCACTCTTTCATGATCTCATCTGACACCATTCAAGATATACTCACTATAACTTATATTTAATTTATTCAAAATTTTAGTTATTCGGAGATCTTACTTTGGAATTCGTATGAAAATTAAATTTCAATATTGTTTAATTTTTTTATCCCCAATTTCAATTATGTTTTGTTGGAATTCTTATACTCATCCAATTGTTATTTTATATTTATTTTTTTATGCCAAATTATAATTATTTAGGGATTTTACTTTAGAATTCATATCAAAATAAAATTGCTAATTTTATTTTATTTTTATTCCAAATTATATTTTTTAGGGATTTTACTTAGGAATTCATATCGAAATCAAATTGCTAATTTTATTTTATTTTTATTCCGAACTTCAGTTATTTAGGGATTTTACTTTGGAATTCATATCGAAATCAAATTGCTAATTTTTGTTGGAATTTGTATACGAATCCAATTGCTAATTTTTGTTTAATTTTTATTCTAAATTATATTTATTTATCAAATTGATAATTTTATTATATTTTTGTTCTGAATTTTAGTTATTTATGAATTTTACTTTGGAATTCGTATGGAAATCAAATTTATATTATATTTTATTTTTATCCTAAATTTCAATTATTTCTGGTTGGAATTCGTATACTAATATTGCTATTTCTTTTAAAAAATATTCATAATTTTAGTTATTTAGTGATTTCACCTCTAATTTGTACTGCAACATCAGGACTATCGAGCCCCTCTCGTATTAACGGAAGGCGGGGTCCCCAAAGTGACGTCCCTAGATGAATACCTAGGTGAGGTACTCCGTGGACCCTGCACTGGAGAGCGTGCTGTAGACCATATACTGAGGCGTATGCGGCGTATCATAAAATTTTGCATGCGAGCCTTGCATTTATTAACTAAGCTTCAAAAATTATATGCCTTACATTTATCAATGGAGGGAGTAACCCTAGGTGAAAAAATGAAATAGAAGATAAAAATCTTTCAGTATTTTAAGACGAGTGTTTAAGACTACCGTAAAAAAAACTAAAATCAGAGTGCTATGTTTTGACCTTGGAAAGATATTATGCCCCGGTAAACAGATATTGTGCAAGTTTAGGTACATAATAATCTAACCGCAATTCAATAGTGTATGCATAATAATCTAACCGCAATTCAATAGTGTATGTAGTAGTAGTACTCCCTCCGGTCACAAAAAAAGTGACATTTTTAACTTTTTAAAGTCAACAAGATGTTATTTTGACTACTAAATTCTCTTATCATATATTCAGAAAATGTTGTAAAAATGCAATATTATGAAAGTTTTTTTTCGTGATAAATTCACTTGTATCATTTTTATATATCCAAACTATATGTTTTAAACAATATTTTTTTGTCAAAATTAAAAGGTTTGATTGCATGCATTTTAGGGTGTCTCTGTGACTAGAGGGAGTATATATATGTCTGGTACGCATTCGAAAGGTGTTCTGTTGGATATCCCGTAATCAAGAATCAAGATGAAAGCGACCAACAAATTGATATCAACTAAAGAAAGGGCTTCAAGTAATGTCAGCCATTCTATGTGCAAAAGAACTCATCAAACCATCTCTAACTGTCAGCTAGTTGATGTTAACCGTCCTTTCTAATTGGTTGTGATTTACATACTGGGCAGACCGGACAATAGACTCCTTGTAAAAATCAACCACACTAACTAGAAAGTTGATCCTAAAACATACTTAGGTTCTCATTGAGCATAAGTATGAAGTAAATTGTAGCAATCGGATCTGAGCAAGGATAAATCGTGGTTGTCTACATTTGCTTAAGAGCAAAGTGGATTATCGCCTGCAAAGCGACGATCGAGCAGGCTAGTTTGGGATTTCGCTTATCAAGTTTGACACCGACTCGTATCGAATCTACGTGCGTAATCGATGACGCGCTACAGCCAACAGGATTCAATTGGATCATTCTAGCGTGGAGGTGTGGTCGTAGCTCACTAGCTTGGCGTATGCGGAGGCGATTATTTGGTGGTTGCCGGTGGCCGGTGCAACGGCATGGTTTATCTACAAGACTACAAATTCATCATGCTGCGATATGGAGAGATGGAGTTGGAGCAGGAGGTGCATATCGTGACGAAGGGGTGCTGTTCAAAGCTCAAGCCCGTGTCAGTTACATCTGAGCCGGCCATTGGGTCACTGGGCCAAGGCAGATTTACGAGGACGGACTCTGCAAGCCTTCCCCATCCTGATAATGGCCGAAAGCCTGAAACCGAAAGAGGTGCAAAGCCAGGTCAATTGACAGGTAGAGCCTGGAGGGACGGGTTGGGGGATCGGGCCGATGTGGCGGCGGTGCGTGAGCGGTGGAGCTTTCCGAAGACAATAGGGCCGTGACGAAGCCGACGGAGGACGGGACTGTGAGGGGGAGCGTGCTTCGGTTGCGCGGCCTCTTTCGACTCGGGATCTTCTGTGTGTGGAAAAGTCGTCTCTCTGGATCTCGCGGAAGGACGACGGGAACGACAGGAAAGGAGAAGTATATTTCTATTTTCTAGCACACCGGACGTTCGTTGTGGTTACGTCCGGGATTTTTCCTCTTTTTCTTTTTCCTCTCTCTTTTGCGACGATGTCTACCATCTTCGGGATATAATGAATTTGCACCGGAAGAATCCTACATTTTTATAGAACGAAGGCCATGCCCAGCTTTTATTCTAAAAACAAAAGTAGTACATGATTTATAGCACAGTGAATGATCGGGTGAGCATCAGCAACTGCAGAACAACCAGTCATAAGAATTATATATATCCGAACTCAAAGAGAAGATTGGGTCAGATTATCCAAATTCACGCACGACGATCCACCTTCCTCCAATGCAACCTTCGCCTTCAGCTCCTCAGCCTTCGTCGTCCTCTCTCGCCCTTCGACTCCTCCATCCGTGAGCCTCTCCAAGTCATGGCTTATGGACGGACCTGATCGAGACCGAGACACCGAGACGTGCAGTTGCTACCATCCACTTCCGTGCACCGATAGGACCGAGCCTACGACGCGGCCTAGGAGGCAATGAGCCAACGATGCGTACTTACATGCGTTCCAACGCCGTTGAGAAGAGAAGATTGCTCCCGGAATGTTCAGGGAGTGACGCTGTGGATTGATCCGGCACGTCTCACGCCCATCCGGCATCGCCGACTGGACAGATCATTTCAGTCCGCAGGCCCTGTTTCTCTCTCTCTCTCTCTCTCTCTCTCTCTCTCCCGATAAAAGGCTTTTACTAATGCCCAACTTACTACGAAGCTAAGGGTCTGAGATACAGAAGTCCAGAATCTGGGGGTTACCCAGTTACAATCGAGACCAAGACAAAACAAACATCAGCCTAACAGCAACCAAACTACAGAAAGCCAAAATAACTCACTATCCCTACTAACCCCAGACTTTGAAAACAAATTATCTGGAGGGCATATTGCTTCATTCCCTTCGTTTCCACGGTCCATCTTGTTAATCTGGCCCTATAGCTTGTTGATACTGATGCCACGTTCCACCTTCTCCTTGTCGCGTCCCTTCAGAAGATGTTTCCAATGCTGCAAAAGGATAATCAGTTTATGTAAGCCTTGGTTTTTACCCACTACAGATAAATGAGCACTTGGGCTTTTTTTTTTTTTTCCTTTCTGAGATTGGTTGGGCCCTGTTAAATTACACAGTAACGGGTTATGCGACCTCAGTCGACGTACGTGATACTATTAACAGAAAGTCAGAGGCGACATTAGATAGAGTAGAAAGACGGTCACAGTTCAAAAAATAAATTTCAGGAGTTCTTTCATTAATTATCATATAGTATAAGCACAACCCATGCAAAGAAAAATTATTCTCAGCTACAACAATTGCAACCGAAAAGTTTATTCGGTAACAGTGAACTAATTAGCTAACATGAATCAATCGAATTTCAAACGGAAGAATGGACCAATTTCTCCAAATTCATGTACGACGATCCCCCCTCCTCCAGAGCAGCCTTTGCTTTCACCTTCAGCTCCTGAGCCTTCCTCCTCATGTCCTCCCCTTCAACCCCTCCATCCATCAGCCTCTCCAGAGCCTTCTTCACTTGTTCCACCCCTACCTCCGCCTTCGCCTCGCAGCTGCCAAGTTTACTGGCGGTCAGGACGTTCTCCGTTGGCTTCGTCACGCCGACGGACACCCCGATACCAAGCACATCCACGATCAGCCTCTCGTTGAGAAACTGCTCCGCGAACAGCGGCCAGGTGGCCATGGGCATTCCGGCGGCGACGCTCTCCAGAGTCGAGCCCCACCCACAGTGCGTCATGAATCCGCCGACCGCCGCGTGCGCAAGGATGGCAACCTGCGGCGCCCATCGACGCACTACAATGCACTTTCTGTCTGCGACACCGTCGGCGTCGGTATTCTCACGTAACCACTGATTGACGTCGTGGGGCAACGAGTCGGCACCCTTGACAACCCAGAGGACAGGCCACGGGCACGAGACCAGAGCCATGCCGAGCTGCATGAGCTGCGCGGGCGGCATGCTCCCGGCGCTGCCGAAGCTCACGTACACCACGGACTTGGCCTTCTTAGCATCCAGCCACGCCATGCACCGCCTCGCGTCATCTGAGACGTCCCGTGGGTCGAGGCTAGGTGTGCGGCACAGCGAGACGGGCCCCACGGCGAGCACCTTCTTGCCTGCGGCCGCCGCGAGAAGCGCCGTGGAGCCGTGCTCCAGCTCGTCGAAGGTGTTCACCACGATGCCGTCCACGGCCATGTCGAACTCCGGATCTCTTGCATCGCCCTGCTCCCCATGGAAGTGGATGGCAAGAAAGACGGGGGTAGCTGCCTACCTAGGACCTTGCACTCAAACGGCTGCAGGACTGGGATGTCCACGAGCTCGTCGGCCGCTGCAATTACCTCGTGTCGCTTGTGCTTGTACAGGTACTCCATGCACAGTAAAGCGAACGCGCCAAATCCGTGGAAGATATAGCATGGCACGCCAAGGTCGCGCGCCATGCGTAGCGTCCACGTGTGGCACATCCCGGCGATGATGCAGCTCGGTCGGTGGGGGGCAGCTCCACGGCAGTACTGCGCCACCGCCTCGCCGAACTGTTTGATGGCGTCGAAGAATTTCGGCACCATAGCGGGAGACGGGATTAGGTCGAGCCTCTCGCAGCCCTCCGGCAGGCCGGCCTCCGCGGTTGGGAAGGGGATCGCGGTGACCGCGAGCACCGCGCCGTGCGGCGTGGAACGGTCTACACGGCTCTGGACAAGTGGCGCATTTGCCGGCGTAGTGATGATGGTGACCGGCGATCCGTGTGAGGCGAGGAGGCAGCCGATGTCAGTGATGGGGATGATGTGGCTAATGCCTCCTATCCATGGGATGAGCACGAAGTGAGTTTTCGTGGAGGCCTCCATTTCCTATCTTATTCAGTGCAGTCTGGTGTAAAAGAGTTGAACAATTGGCTGTTAACAAAGGGCTAGCTTCCTTCTTGTGGCAAACTGCTGGACTCTTGTCATTATATATGTAGGTCCAGAAAAGTGGTCTGCGCATTGCGTACGCGCGCATATGAGCAAGCCAGTGTCGACATATTGGATGCATGTGTATTGGTCCATGATTGAATTTTCTTCGACTGATGGGTGCTGTACAAGTGACAGGATATATGCAGCTGCCAATGTCAACAAACGGAAAAGGACTCGTGGCAAGAACGAATTGTATACGAGTTAGTTGTTTGACCATGCATGATTTTGTGAGGACATCGTGGACACATGTCTGACCGATCTACACTTGTCTTCGAGAAGAGCCATAACTCAACAGTTTATCAGAACTGTACTTGCACGATGAATTTGTGTGTTAGTACTACTTTGCACGGATTGCAAGTTGTACTGCAAAGCCGTGATCCAATGACTAAGTCGTCTCTTGGACTTTTGGCCAAATGGGTGGCCCAGCCCGACCCGGTATGGGCCTATCTAGGCATGGTGTTGATCAAAACGGTGATTAAAGGGGGAGGAGGGTGAATAAGAGTTTTTGACCTCTACTTATTTTAACTTTTCTCAATAGCTATGGAAGCTTTGAAAATCTAATGACACAAGCACAACGAAAGTCTTGGGTTGAACCGATAAATCCAGAGATAAGAACACAACAACACTTTAGAAGAGCTCAGGGCTGGTCTGATTGCCTGTGGACTGGGAGCAGCCCAAGATGATCATCAAAAGATCTAACTTCTAATTCGGTGTCTTTTGTGACTAGAGGGATGTTAGCTGTCCTCTCTAATTGGTTGTGATTTACATACTGGGCAGGCCGGACAATAGACACCTTGTAAAAATCAACCACACTAACTAGAAAGTTGATCCCAAAACATACTTAGGTTCTCATTGAGCATATGTATGAAGTAAATTCTAGCAATCGGATCTGAGCAAGGATAAATCGTGGTTGTCTACATTTGCTTAAGAGCAAAGTGGGTTCTCGCCTGCAAAGCGACGATCGAGCAGGCTAGTTTGGGATTTCGCTTGTCAAGTTTGACACCGACTCGTATCAAATCTACGTGCGTAATCGATGACGCGCTACAGCCTACATGATTTAATTGGATCATTCTAGCGTGGAGGTGTGGTCGTAGCTCACTAGCTTGGCGTATGCGGAGGCGATTATTTGGTGGTTGCCGGTGGCCGGCCGGTGCAACGGCATGGTTTATCTACAATACTACAAATGCATCACGCTGTGATATGGAGAGATGGAGTTGGAGCAGGAGGAGCAGGAGCCGGGAGGGGGAAGGAGGGCGGCTCCAGGGCCGAGGGCTCCCTCTCCGTCGGTGCAACGCGAGGAGCGCCGAGCGGCAGGCGGCGGCGACTCGGGCCGGTGGCGCACGGGCGGGACGGTGGTGGCGGCGCAAGGAAAGCAACCGGGTCAGGCCGGTGGCGCACGGGCGGGACGGCGGTGGCGTCGCAAGGTGAGCAACCGGGTCAGGCCGGTGGCGCACGGGCGGGACGGCGGTGGCGTCACAGGAGAGGGAGCACGCGGGGAGACGCATGCGGCGGCGGCGCAAGGGAAACTCCAGGGGAAACGGGAGGGGCGGGGATAGGGCAGCGTGGGCAAGGGAATTTCGAGTGGGGTTTTGGCAAATTACCGATTAGCGGGGGGGTTTTTCGCAAAGCTGGTTTAAGTGATTGTGGTGCTCCGCCCACCTGCATCCAAGCCACATGTTCTAGATCCGATGGTGTGTAGCGATTTGCCTTCTGTACCACCCAAATACCCTTTTGCACTAGATACGTTCCCATATATATATATATATATATATATATATATATATATATATATATATATATATATATATATATAACAACATATATAATTTTAAGAACAAAACCTTGCTTGGGTGGCTAGTGGAGGTGGTTGTACTGACCATGAGGTTCAAACACCTGTGTGTCTTATTAAGAGCATTTTCTTTCGGTGGTAAGCGACGTGCAAGTAAATGTGGCGCCACGTGGTGACCGTCATTTCTTCAAGCTCCGCTCGTTCGGTCTTCAGTAGGCGTCGTGTGTGTGTGTGTGTGAGTGCGTGCGTGTGGTGGTGTGCGTGTGTGTGGGCGTCTATGTGTTGTACTGGGTGATTCGCAAAAAAAACATATATAATTTTCAAGTAATAATGTATTAAATAATAAAGAGAATAAAAGGACTAACAATTTTGAGTTACAAGGTGCACAATTTTTAAGCTAAGAGATACACACATCTCTACTACTTAAAAATACGAGTTGGTGACGGTCCGTGCTCCCTCAACGGTGGAGATGCTCTCAATGGCGCGTTTACACCGTTGGATCTATGAGTAATACCTTAGGTCACGTCGCAAGGCCAAAAACCGCTTCCACGCCCCACGGCCCCGCCCACCTCCCTTCCTCTCCTCACCCACGCCGCCCTCCTCTCCCACCCGAGCCGGCCGGTCCCTCCACGAGCGCTTCTTCCTCCCCTCGCCCGCGACGCCACCGCCTCTACCGCATCCGTGCCGGAGCGGCGCGCCGTCCAGTCAGTCTTCTCCTCTCCACCCTTCTCCTCACCGGCAGCTCCCTTACCTCAACTCGGGGAAAGCCAGATCCACACCGGCCCTCTTGCGCGCCTCCTCCTCTCATCTCTCTCTCGCTCCTCACCCCATCTACGCATCCGCGCCACCCAAACTCTCTCTCTCTCTGTCTCTCACCGAACGGTGCGCATCGCGCCGGTCGGCACCCGACGCTCACGCCGGATTTGGTCGCCCCCGACCTCGCCGACGCCGCCGCGCCACGTGCCGGATCCCATTCCCATGCTCCCAGCCTCCCATCCTGATTTCCCGTCGTGGTGCATGGTTCCTCACCATCGCCGCCCTAATCATCGCCAGGAACCCGTTCTACTTCAGCAACTCCACCGTTGACGTCGTCTCTCTCCGCCGAGGACAACGCTGCCAATGATGCGCGGCGTCTGGGGTGCCGATGCGGAAACAACAGAGGAGGCCATGGCTAAACGCCGTTGCGGAGAAGGTGAAGAGGGCCAAGGCTGGACGCCTTCCACATGTTTGACAAAATTCCCAACCACCTCCGGTGTCATGGCTAGCCCCTCTGCAATGCTATCAACAATCCATTGTGGACATTAGTCTTCCACAAGGTCAGACTGCTACTTTCTTGCCTTTTGGTGATCATATACGAAGGTCCGGCAAAGTTGATCTACTACTATCTTGACCAAGATTTGGTGGTATTTGATTTCATCTGGCTTATTGTTATCTTCCTGCATTTGATGTTGTGCATCTTCTATGACATCGCAGGAATCCCAATAATTTGATAATTACATGTCTTAAGTCAAATTGAGCTTGGTTATTTCTATTCAATATTGCTATTCAGTTGCAAGCAATTTTTGCGGTGGAATACAAATACGCTAGACGAGTGCAGTGTGCTAATGAGCGGTGGAGGCAAGCTGTGCTCGCAGTGGCGTGTGATGGAGAAGGCAAAGACAATAGGTTTGGGTGGATGGCATCGCTGCCT
This sequence comes from Ampelocalamus luodianensis, assembly GCA_036346255.1. NCBI lineage: Eukaryota > Viridiplantae > Streptophyta > Magnoliopsida > Poales > Poaceae > Ampelocalamus > Ampelocalamus luodianensis. The sequence goes on from CM070623.1 coordinate 51,191,963, forward strand.
CCTCCTCCATCTGGTATTCGACCTGCCTGTAGCTGAGCTTCTGTACCCAGGTTCCTCAGAGAATCCTAAGCATTGTAACATGCATGATTTTGACATTGCCTCTTGGATTGGATGGATATAATGGATATAATTCTCTGTATTTGTTTGTTATTTTAGTTGGCAAGCCTTCTCCAATGAACTTTCTTCGCTACCTGCATATAATCTAAAGTATTTTGGGTTCTCTTCAGGTAGTGCTTGACTTGTATGAGACTTTGGCTTGCGTATATGAGTCGTCGGGCCTTCCTGCTACTATGCGGACCCAGGCTATTGCAGCAGGATTGCATTGCTTTGACATGGAGTGCATATCCGCTGATAAGGCAAGTAGGCAACCATCTTGTTCTTTTCGGTATTCTATTGCTGTTTTAATTTACTTGCACTTCTCAGGAAGGTATTTATGGGTGGTTGTATTATTTCTTCCTGTAAAGGATGCTAAAGGAAGACAAAGGGTGAATCATATAACTGTCTTTGAGCGTCCTGGTTTGCATGAGTTTTTGCAGCGAACTAGCGAATTCACCAATCTTGTTCTCTTCACAGCTGGTTTGGAAGGTTTACTCTCCTGAACTATTCAAATTACTCTACAACAAGAGTCCAGTTGATTTCACCTCTCACTGATTTGTATCCCCCCCACCCCAGGATGCAAGACCTTTAGTTGACAGGATAGATGTTCACAAGAGATTCAGTCACCGTCTCTATCGGCTATCAACTGTTGCTACGTAAGTTGTCATTAATATTTCTATAAGCTGTGAATAATGGATTGTTTTGTTCCTGAGATTTAATATTACTGTACGGAACAATTGACTTGCTCACTGAAATAATGAATTAATCAAGTGTGATCTCGACTGGTGTTAGTGGGAGGCTCTTTGCAAGTAGAAACTTAAGTATCACAAGTGCTTGAACACCATAACTGGATGGAATCTATCCATGCTCATGGAATTTTTCCATTACTTTTGATTTGATGTGAACTTCACTACTTCATGTTCAACTTTTTTTTGTTGGAGGTTACGGTGTGCACATTTGAGATACAACACCAATATATGCACATCAACAATAGGGATGGTATATATGGGGCACATTTGCACTGGATTGTTTATCAACATAAGCATGATATTAAACTTCAATTTCTAATTACATTTGCCTGTCGTAGTCTTATTACCTGTTTATGTGAAGTGGTTCTTGTCTGATGTTTCGTTAACTCTTATAGCATGTTGATCGTAGTTTGTTCATGTACTCTGTTCTTTTACCGACTGATGGCACAAAGTACTTGTTCATTGAGAAATTGGTATCTCATTGCATTAGCTATGCCATTTCAGTTTTTGATCTTTGTCGTGTTCTCAATTTTAGGGAATATAGTGAGCATGTAAAAGATCTTTCTTGTCTGTCCAAAGATTTCCGCAGAATCGTCATTGTTGATAACAATCCATATAGTTTCCTACTGCATAAACTTTGTGTTTATATAGGTAGCTCTTTTGTTACACTTGCGAATCATTTTTTGTTTGGATTTAACATGAAACAATGTGATTGATCCTCTTTCCCTTGTCTTTTCTTTGTCATTCGGTTGAAAGGTTAAAGGCACTGTTGATCAGCATGTTGTCGATGGATCTGTGTCATTTCACCGAGCAATTGTGACTTCTCCTTTCCTTAGGACACCACTAGCAAATTTTGTTGGTAACGGCCATGTTATATCAAACACACTATGCATTAGTTCCATGGAAAGTAGGGTTGGGAGGAAAGGGAGATTGTCAATGAAAGGGACCCTACCACTGAAAAATAGTGAGCAATCAGCCGATGATAAGATTGAGTTGAAATATGATGCTCTAGATATACGAGCAAAAAATATTTTGAGGTTATTGCTAATTTATCCTTTTATATTTTTAAACAATATGAGATGCTTCTGAGTGATGTTACCATCATGTGATTTGGTTTATTGTCTTCTAAGATTGCTTTTTGACTTTTGTTATATGCCTTAACAGTAATGTACTCACATGAGACACATTTACACGTCTCATAAATTGATATTGACTGTACAATATGTAGGAGCCCATATTACGGCTTCTTATCATTTGCTGTGTTTTTTTTTTGTGTTGACTTGTGCAGTGGCCAAGTAGACAGCCAACTGCAAGTTACATACTCAATTTGGCGACCAGATGTCTCTGGGATGATCCGATTAAGCCACGGCAAATGCCGTTGTAGTGGAACTCGGTCGGTGGAATGGAGGTCTTTGTGCAGGTCCTTAGATGGATTGCCTCCTTATCAAGGGTTGAACGAGTAGGAAGACAAAGAGGGAATGGGGAATGATCTCTAGAGTTGATGGTCGTATTTATATTGCGCTCCTTGGTTATGTTAATTTATGTTCCATTTTTTTAGTACTTTCAAGGGTTGTTACTTCATTTGTTATTGTCTCAATATCGCGTTGAAGCAAAGTATCTTTTAAGTTCATTGTATCGTTGCATATGGTAAGAACTCAATTCATGAATGCAACATTTTGTTCGGCATGGTTTGGACTACATTCAGTGATGGAATGCTTGCTGAATTTTAAATGATTCCAAGTCAATGCTTGCTGAGTTTTCTGTCATTATGTAAATGACTCCAAATCGATCTTATTTAGTCATCATATATTTTCCTTCATATGTGTTATCAAAATGGCTTTAAAAAATTCTATAGTTTGTGTTTCCATCGCAACGCATGGGCACTTGACTAGTAGTATATATATATATGATAATACCTTTTATTTTGAGATCCAGTATCCTGTAACAACGATGGCTCCAATTGCCTCCGCCCTGCATATGGTGACGAAGGGGTGCTGTTCAAAGCTCAAATCCGTGTCAGTTACATCTGAGCCAGCCATTGGGTCATTGGGCCAAGGCAGATTTACGAGGAAGGACTCTACAAGCCATCCCCATCCTGATAATGGCCGAAAGCCTGAAACCGAAAGAGGTGCATGCAAAGCCAGGTAAATTGACAGGTAGAGCCTGGAGGGACGGCCGGGTAGCCGGACAGGTCGATCGACCGGACCGCCGAATCGTACAGGTTGGGGGATCGGGCCGATGTGGCGGCGGTGCGTGAGCGGTAGAGCTTTCCGAAGACAGTAGGGCGGTGACGAAGCCGACGGAGGACAGGAGTACGGGACGGGACTGTGAGGGGGAGCGAGCCATGGCTGCCTGCACTGGGAGTGAGTGCTTCGGTTGCGCGGCCTCCTTCGACTCGGGATCTTCTGTGTGTGGAAAAGTCGTCTCTCTGGATCTCGCGGAAGAGAGACGGGAACGACGGGGAAGGAGAAGTAGAGCTGAATGCGGCCCACCAGTCAGTCATACATATTTCTATTTTCTAGCACACCGGACGTTCGTCGCCTTTTCCTTTTTTTTTTCTTCTCTGTTTTGCGACGAGATCTACCATCTTCGGGATATAATTAATTTGCACCTGAAGAAACCCACAATTTTTACGATGAAGGCCATGCCCAGCTTTTATTCTAAAAACAGAAGTAGTACATGATTCATAGCACGGTGAATGATCGGTCGAGTGTTGGTCAGCAACACAAGCTCTCTTTATGTGTGAATCCATGTAGCTGCTTCTCTATCATATGGTGTACTCCTTGAGAGACAGTACAATCGTGCTCGCCACGCGATTACTCTTGAGGGACAATACATTCACCCTCACCATCAGCGACGGTGAACATGGGCGCCACTATAGCCCATGCACCTTGCATTTATTCTCCTGGAGACACGGAGATGGCCGCCAATGCCATCTTGCATTGCCGGTTGTCAACGACGCTCCTTGGTAGCAGGTATTTGGAAGACATGCTACCTCTATTCTTTACTGCTACCTCTTTGTCGTCACAACTTTGTCGCCGGTGGCATAACTCACCGGGCGACTCCGACGGCTTCGCACCGCCTCACCTTGCCACCGCTGGCCTTCACCTCCGGTGGAGACTGCCGTCGTTGGTTTACTCCACGACGATCGCGTTGCCGCCGCCGCCGGTGCACACGTTATGTGCGATTTCGGCGCACTGCGTTGGCCTCACCATGGCCGTGCGGACCTCTACCGTCACGTTCCTAGCGCACGGTGCTACAGCCGGCCTCGTCACCGGTGCTCTGTACACCTCCGCCCAACGAGCTGGCTCTCCTCCTCGCGGAGCCGCATGCTCCGTCCACGCCCAGCACCAACGTGCCCGCCTGCACCCGATGCGTCGCTGCGCCACCGAGCTTGCCGCCGGAATGCGGCTTTGCTGATCCACCTCTACGCGCAACACAACCCCGTTTTGATACCAAATGTTGGTTTGCAGCCCCTGGATCAATGATTGACATAAGCATATACTAGTAACAAGAACATACGCACAGGATAGATGAGAGCGAAGACGCTATTGAGACAATTTTCTCTCTTCTGTTATCAAACACATCTGATTACACGTCATTTTAAAGATTACCTAATCAACTTGCTAACCAAACTAAAAACTAAATATGAAAAACCCAACAAAAGAAACAAAGATCCTAACACCCTATTACTTGACAAATTTAGATTAATTTCCAACAGCGAGCACCTTCTTGCCTGCTGTCGCCGCGAGAAGCGCCGTGGAGCCGTGCTCCAGCTCCTCAAAGGTGTTCACCACGACGCCGTCCACAGCCATGTCGAACTCTCGGATCTCTTGCATCGCCCTGCTCCCCATGGAAGTGGATGGCAAGAAAGATGGGGGTAGCTGCCTACCTAGGACCTTGCACTCGAACGGCTGCAGGACTGGGATGTCGACGAGCTCGTCGGCCGCTGCAATCGCCTCGTGTCGCTTGTGCTTGTACAGGTACTACATGCACAGTAAAGCGAACGCGCCAAAGCCGTGGAAAGCTATAGAATAGCACGCCAAGCCGGTTTCTTTCTCTCTTTTTTTTTTGAAACAGGAACAGCCCAGATTTTATAAAAAAACTAATAACAAGTTTTACACTGCGCCACCGCCTCGCCGAACTGTTTGATGGCGTTGAAGAATTTCAGCACCATAGCGGGAGACGGGAGGATTAGGTCGAGCCTCTCGCAGGTCGCAGCCCTCCGGCAGGCCGGCTTTGGCGGTTGGGAAGGGGATCGCGGTGATCGCGAGCACCGCGGCGTGCGGCGTGGCACGGTCTACACGGCTCTGGACAAGTGGTGCATTGGCCGGCGTCGTGATGACGGTGACCGGCGATCCGTGTGAGGCTTGGAGGCAGCCGATGTAAGTCATGGGGATGATGTGGATACTGGCTAATGCTTCCTATCCATGGGATGAGCACAAGGTGAATTTTCGTGGTGATGGGCGACGGCGGGAAGCGCATCCTCGCACGCCGACCCGTCGAGCAACACCTGACGACGCGCTCGAGTACGAGTCCGACGTGGCGTGCATCCACTCAGTCCACTCAGTCCTCCGAGTAGATCGGCCGCCTTGCTCGTCGTCTTCCAGCAGCGCCCGGCTCCTTCGGGCCCCATGGCCTCAACGCCGCACCTCTGTGCTGCCGCTGGCCGCCAGCCCTAGCGCCGCCCGCTCCCTTGCCGCATGCTAGCTAGCCCAGCCGAGCGCCTTGCTGTATGTTGCTGGTGTAGTGTGCTAGCTTTGCGTGCCATGTGCTACTAGTTGTGGTGATGCTTCCTTTGCACTTGTTCATGGCATTTGCAACAGTAAGAGGAGAGCGATTTTTCTCCGGGAAAAAGGGTAAAGTTGGTTCGGAGATTTGAGTCTTAGCTGCTAGTTATGTTAGTATCGGCTGCTAGTTAGCTTTAGTCTTTATATATTCTTTGTGTCGTTTGTCTTCCACCGTGTTCATCCAAGTCCATAAAATTTTATTTTGTCTCCATTTCCCATCTTATTTGGTGCAAAAGAGTTGGACAATTAGCTGTTAGCAAAGGGCTAGCTTCCTTCTTGTGGCCAACTGCTGGACTCTTGTCATTAAATATGCAGGTCTAGAAAAGTGGTCTGCGCACTGCGTACGCGCGCAAGATATGAGCAAGCCAGTGTCGACATATTGGGTGCATTTGAGTATTGGTCCATGATTGAATTTATCTTGGACTGACGGGATGAATGGAAAATTGGAAATTGTCAAGGCAATAGAGGATGCATGGGAAGTCAGTCGCGCGTACAGTATTGACAGGATATTCCTGAAAGAACCGAAGCTTATCCAAGGGATGCTGTAATAGTGTACAGTAAGCTTTGAGATTTTGCAATACATATGCAGCTGCCAATGTCGACAAAGGGAAAGGGCTCGTGGCAAGAACGAATTGTACACGAGTTGGTTGTTTGACCCTGCATGATTTTGTGAGGACCTCGTGGACACATAGATACATGTCCGACCGGTCTATATTGCCACGACCCCTTTCCCTTTGTTTGACCCTGCATGATTTTGTGAGGACCTCTTGACTTCGAGAAGAGCCAGAACTCAACAGTTTATCTGCACTGTACTTGCACGATGAATTTGTGTGTTAGTACTACTCTGCACCGATTGCAAGTTGTACTGCAAAGCCGTGAGCCCGTGATCCTAGGACTGAGTCGTCTCTGGGACTTTCGGCCGAATGGACGGCCAGCCCGATCCGGCGTGGGCCCGTCTAGGAACGGGCCATTTGGGTATGGGTCTATTTGACTCGTTACTTAGTCGTGTTGTGTTGTGCTGGTGCTGCCTCATGGGATAGACACCAACTCAAGCACGACTCAGTTGCCTCACAGGCTTGCCGGGCCCATGCGATCATGACCGGTGAGTCGGTTCGTTGTCGGCTCATTTAGCCCATTTAGCGTGAATACTGGAATAAAATGTAAAAAAAAACTTATGTAGAATTCAAAAGGTTACAAACTAAATTTATCTAAATTTACAATTGAACTATATAGAATTAAAAAACTACAAAAAAACACATAAATTAAAAAGTCAACCGTACATAATTAAAAAAACACAAAAAAATCAGACAAATATTAAAAAATAAATGACTCGTTTCGTGTTAGACACGGAACTGTGCATAACGGGACAGATCGGCCTGCTGGGCCGAGGTTGCCACCCAAGACGACACGGTGCGTCGAATTTGACCAACACAACCCGTTTAGATGGTGAGCTATGTTGTGTCTGAGCTGGACCAACAATATCGTAGCTAGGCCAGTCCCATCGGCACAACCCATTTAATCAACTCTAGACACCCCAATTTCCAAATCAACCCGCATGTAACGAGTGACGCAACTCACGCCACAAGGTTTTTATGGTCAAAAGCCTTCTAGCATTTTGGCCATCACAAGCGTTCCCAACGGGCAGCACAGGCTAGTTTCCTAGGTGCGCAGCCCACTCCAGCAATCAGATCAACTGTCCAGGAGCAGCCGAGGACAGAAGGCCCAAGACCTAAGAGACGTACGCAGACGCAGTCGGGTGCCCGAGCAGGTGCTGGAGTTCTTACGCGCAGAAGACAGAATCGATTTGGGCCTGCCAAAGCCTACCATGCGCATGGGCGCACGGCCCACCAAACGACGAGACGGCAACTGGCAAACGGTGGTAAATTTGCGATGTCGCGCAGGCGGCCGCGCGGCGCACAACACGATCCACTGGCCTCGGTGGCTCGCGGCGCAGCACATCGACGCCGAACGATCGAAGAAGTGACACGAGTCTTGTGCCACGGTATCGAAGTGACAAGCGGCGCAGGCGCGTAGCAGTGTAGCACTGAAACAAGATCTGACGAGGTACAAATGGTGTAGAGCAAAATCGGACGGACTCGCACATCAGATGTACACTGCAAAGGAAAGGATCCTACTCCCGACTAGACTGCGCTCGGGGAAAGAAGCATGAGGCCTGTCGTTTGCCTGGTGCGTGCCTCGGTTGTTGCACCGCACGATATGTGAGCGGCGAGCTGACGCATCAGTCATCCAGGCTGACCACAGAAAGGGGACAATTTGGGGGTCCAATCCACTGTATGACGCCAGAGATTCGTCGCGTGCGAGCAGTGTGTCGAGTCAGATGTCCATCAAGGGATCCTGCAGGTTGCTAATGCTGCATGCTATCTGCGTCAAAAAGATTTGCTCCCCGTCTACGGCGGCTGCCCCTTACAAACCCATCACTTCCTATCGCTATAGTAAGTCGGGAGGTAAAAAGTCAAAACTCCAAGAGTAAATGAGCCGACCAGAGTTCACTCTACTTCATAGGGCAGTGATCCTGTATTGTACATTTCATTCGCCTGGTTTAGTACTAACCACAAGACTAGCATATCTGATTATGCGAGTACTAACGGCCGTAATTTGAGCTAGCCGTACTAGCTGTCATTAGTCAGCAGTGATATTGGGTCCTCAATTTTCCCGTAGGCAGCAGTGATCTTAGGCTAGATGGTAGTAGCCTTAGTGGTAAAATGCATGTGAAACATGCATGCAGGCAAACTTGCATTAGAGCATTTATATCGTAAGAGAGACTAAGTTTTCCAATTTACTGCCACGTCATACAGAAACTAAGCTTTGTTCTCAACAATATTTAGCGCCCACTCTTCCCAACAGAGTGAGACCCACTACACATTAAGCTAGAAACAAAAAAAACTCAGCCTCCCCTCTTGTCTCATCATCATCCTCTAGTCCTCCCGGTTTCTCTCTCTTCTCACACCTAGCCACCACTACAACCATAGATATCACTGGATCCATTGCTGTTCGTCGCCGGTCACCCCCTACACCGTTGTGGTCAGCCCACTCCCCATCGGTGACCCTCTAGTCGTTGGTTTGTCGGATCTGGTAGTTCCCTTCGTGACTAATTTGGCGATCAACGATGGGGGCTGCAGATCTGGGACTAAAGGCTTCAGCTTCGATGGATAGCGGGCGAAGGAGATGACTACAGCTACGATAGCGACGTGTTCATCTCTTGGTAGTTGACGGACTCCTCGATGTCTTTGGCCACGGGTAAGCATGGATGCTTGACAAACAAGTGGGCTGGTCCATTTTGCTTTGCTCATTTGTTGGACTCGACCCCTCTACATGAAGTGACTCCAAGTTTTATTGGCTTAGCCCCTTCAAAAAAAATTCTTAGCCTCTCCTTTTAGCCTACATTGGACATGCCCTTCTGTGCTAGCAAGACCCGAGACACAGAGGTCAGAGCTATAGTTGCACCGTTTTAGTGGCCCAACTTAGTAAGGTGCTCGCACAATCCTGAAGATGCTCAAGTGGGTCTACACCCTACTTGTGCCTAGACCTGTCCGTCTAATCATGTACTGCAAAGGGTAGTTCTTTGTTTGTTTGTGCTCCTTTTGGTATGATTCCAATTTTTAGCCTGAACGTTGACCTATTGAGCAATCCCAAATCCCAATCTTTTGTCCGCCTACAGGTCTGCATTGAAAGCGTGTATAGTTTGAGGGAATCGTGCTCATCGTTTTGCATTGATCACTTGGAAAATATATAGTACAATGTACAAGAGATAATGCATAACGGGAAGGTAAGATTACATGTCAAAGATAAAATCAATCTAGCTGTAATTGGTTGGAGTTGAATATGGAAACTGGCGCCATGATCTCCTGCCGTGGCCGCGTAGGACTCTTGAGTCCATGCACAATACGTGCATGAGACATGCATGTATACGTCTAACACTCCCCCTTAGTCTAATCGGCAGGTAGACAAACATTCATACTAGACCGAAAGTTGAGGAACACCATGTGAAGATGTCGGCATACTGACAAGCTGACGGAACCTGATGTACGCGAGCATCACCGAACGCCACCCGCTCACGAACAAAGTGTAGATCAATCTCAACATGCTTCGTGCGCTGATGGTGCATCGAGTTAGTTGAGAGATAAACAACACTGATGTTGTCACAATAGACGACGGTAGCCTTTTGGAGCGGTCGATGAAGCTTGTGTAGAAGTTGGCGCAACCAGCATGACTCGACAACGACATTAGCGACAACACGATATTTCGCTTCGGCACTGGAACGAGACACCATGTGTTGCCACTTAGAGGACCACGAGATGAGGTTGTCACTAAGGAAAACACCATAGCCCGAAGTAGACTTGCGAGTACCGGGGCAGCCCGCCCAGTCGGCGTCGGAGTACGTTAGGAGAGGTACAGTGCAACCGAAGACCAGAATGCAACGTGCCCTTGAGATTGCGGAGGATCCACTTAATGATATTAAAATGCTACTCATGGGGATCATGCAAATGTAGGCACACTTGCTGAACAACATATGCGATGTCCGGGCACATGGAAGCAAGGTACTATAGGGCACTGGCGAGACTGCGGTAATGTGTAGGAGACGAGATCGGTGGACTGGAAGAAGAAGACAACTTGGAGTTGGTGTCAATAGGAGTAGAACAAGGCTTGCAATTGGTCATCGGAGATATATTGACTGAAAGGAGCATGTGAGCAAGTACATCGGAGATATATTGACTCCAGCGAGAAAAGGAAGGAGAGGAAAGGAGCATGCCATGAGCATCATGCTTGATGGAAATCCCAAGGAAAAAATGGAGCGGACCGAGGTTCGACATGGCAAACTCACGCTGAAGAGAGGTGATCATCGTTTGGTGGTTATAGCGAGAAACATATAACCGCACGGAAGGAGAGGGTGTCTTGGTAAGAAAAATATTGTCAACATAGACAAGTAAATAGTACCCATTATGTAACCTCGATATCGACTATGAAGACGTATGGTCTTTTATATATTAAAGATAATATATAGAGGCATAGAAAAAGTCTTGCGTGAAAAACAAAAGAGAGGTGTCAACGAATCCAATGGAGAGATGATAACACAGTTAGTGGAGAGGCTGAGACAATGATATCCTTTGTGATGAGAAGGATATTCGAGGAACACACACGATGTGGAGTGAGGTGCTAATTTATGAACAGTCGTGGTAGAAAAATTAGGGTAGCAGTGACACCCAAAACATACATATGTCCGTAGGACGGAGCATGTCCAAAGAGGGTTTCGAACAGAGTAAGAAATTGAAGGACCTTAGTAGGATGTCTATTGAGGAAATACGTTGCGACATGCATTGCTTCTACCCAATAAATTGAAGGTATGATGGCCTGAAATAGAAGGGAGAGCGTAATATCGTTAGTGAAACAGATAACGCACTCAGCTTTTGTTTAGTTGAGAGGTGTAGGGACATGACACGCGGAGGGCTATGCCATGTGTGAGAAAGAATGTGCGGGTGGTGAGGTTGTGAAATTCACGACCATTGTCGCACTGGATGGTTTTGATGGTGGTAGAAAAGTGGTTCTTGGTATAAGTGAAAAAATATGTGAGAGAGAGGAGAAAACGTCTGACTTTAGACATAAAGGAAACGTCCAATAAGAAGTGAGTGAAGTCGTCTAAGATGACCAAAAATATTTTAAACCGAAGACACTTGCAATAGGAGAAGTCTACGGATTGCAATGAATTTAATCAAATACTTTATTGGTACTCGAGGTGGAAGCAGTGAATGTTAGCCGGACATGTCATCCAAGCTGATAAGCATGACAAAGAGAATTGTCTGATAGTGATTTATTACGAGTTGGTGATGTGACAAATTGGGCGAGGAGGTCGATGAGGAGGATGCAAGGAGGTGATGACAACATGCAGAGAGGATGATATAGCTAGCCCAAGCTATTGCACTTAATGATCACGTTCTTGTTTCGAAGATCCTTCACAGAAAGGCCACGGGGATCAAACTCAACATAACACTGATTGTGAGTAGTAAATTGTCGTACAAAAATAATATTTTCAATGAGGTTAGGTGTAACGAGGAAATTGTTTAGATGAAAAAGATGTTGCTGAGTAGGAAAGGACAAATGACCGATGGAAGTGATGGGAAGGGTAGAGGCATTGCTGACTATGACAGAGGAAGGAGTAAAAGGTGTCAAGATGGAGAAGAGGTTACCAGCTTTGGATGTCATGTGTGCAGTTGCACCGGAGTCCATGTACCAGTTATTTGACGGGGGAGGGGAGGGGGTCAATGTCATTGTGTTGAAAGCGTTCACGAGGGATTGCTAATCCCAGGAGTCGACGGTCGATGAAGACGATGACGTGGGCGTCGGCCACGCGAGGGGCTTCCAGGGAGACCAGGATGGGCCAGCTGGGCAAGTGAGGCCACCGTTGCGAACGCCGCTAGGGGGGCACCTGCGATCGTAAACCCAAAAGGCTGGCCAATGGCCGGGCCACACCTGGAATGTGCCTGTCATAGGGTTGAAGAAGGACGGCCAGGGCATATTGTTGGTGAAGGTGCACGGCCGCTGGAGTTGCTGTTGGTGCCATGCCGCCGTTGTTCCTGCTACTACCGCTGTGATTGTCGTGGTGCTAGCGGTTGCCATTGTTGTAGCCGCCGGAGCTGAAGTTGTTGCCGTGAGGAGCGTTGGAGGAGCCACTGCCATAGCCGCCTGAGCCACTATCACCAGTCTTGCTACCGGAGTTGGCGGCAAGGAGGGCAATGGTTTGAGCAATCTTGTCATGTTGCGCCACCTTTCTAGCAACAGATGAGACCGAGCTTCTATGAAGGACGGGGATGGCTTTTGCATTTACAGGAGCATGGCCACGTGCGAAATTTTCTCGTTCAAACAACGGAGAGCGGTAAGAACTAGGGTTTTGTCGCTTACGGCCTGATCGACGTCGCTCAAGGCGTCGGCAAGCACTTGATCTTGCGGCAGTAGTCGGAGATGGATAGATTGCCTTGCGTGAACGAGCTAAATTCCGCGGTTAGGTAGATGGCGTGGCTTTCTTTGTTGTTGTGGAATAGACCATCGAGGGTGGTCCAAACCGCTTGGGCGGTGTTGTTGTTCTCCATCGCAATCTCATGGAGCTTGGAAGAGATCGATCCATAGAGCCACGAAAGAACGATGCAGTCCAGCTGCTTTCATGCGGGATTAGTGGACGCGCCTGGCGCCCTCGACGTAGTCGGTGAGGGCGTACTTGCCGAGTGTCACCATGAAGAGGCCGCACCACTTGGAAAAGTTGGACGCATGCTGATCGAGAGTGACCGGGACATGCGTTTTGATACTAGCAATGGCACATGCTTGCGCATGGAGAGCAGCAATGGCGGCAGCATCGAGGGTAGCAATCTTGTCGCCCATGGTGGATGACATGGAGGAGGGTGGGTGGAAGCAACATTGGTGGGGTGCACGCTTGGATTGGCGTCACTCTGATACCATGAAATCACGTATAGTTTGGGGTGCATGCTTCGGATTGGCGATTCTCATTTTCACTCGATACCATGAAAGCACGTATAGTTTAGAGGCAATAGGAGTAATAATCAATTATATTTGTGCTTTCACCGTATTTGCATTGATCCCGCTTGTATATATGGAATATGGAACAACTAGCATGTGCTAAAATACCACACTGAATCAAACACTCTCTTCGCAACTCAAGAAATAGACATAGACATTCGCAACTCAAGAAGCTGAAGTAGCTCAGAACTTCTTCCTTCCCCGCATCAGCAAGTCAGTCATGAGTCGCTAACATCGATCAATGTTATAACGAAATGTAAAAGCTCATCACGCAACCATTTTTGAAAATGAGTTAATCGTGCAATTTCATATCGATGCATCAAAAGTACTTGCACTTGAGCATGCGTCGACAATGAGGATTGCAATTCAATTATACAAGATATGCCAAATCGTATTAGGTCGTTGATAACTAATCCTCGGTTTCTTCAACCGTATTTTGGCCCTTTTATCACATCTATCTGAGCTTCTATCCACAAACATATTAACTCTAGTCAACTAAATATAGCCATGTCAATGCATGGCTTCAAGTGATTAAAATTTACTAAAACTTGGTTAAACAATGTGTGGCTTCCCTGGTAGAATTTGCATTCCCTTTATTTCTCTAATTTGATAAGACTAGTCATATAGCTGGAAAATTATTCAAGTCCATTCCATGGCTGATACAATACAAACTGAATGTAAACAAACCAATATATATGACATAATGAAAATATGAGATTAGGGGTAAGGACTAACCAAATCCAGGTGCACCACTAGATAGATATGGTAATCTGTACACATCAGCCTTCTCCAACTTCAGCACATAACTGTCAAACAAGAGGACAATATTTCCAAATGAAAATTTTGGGTCAATATGCAAATTGAGTAGTGTGCTACATAGATACTGACAGGACTAGTATAGAATAACATCATATGGAGAATGAACAAAACTTTTATGTTATTTCAAAGAGCATGCATTTCAGCAAGAAGCAAAGAAGCCCATGTTAGCCCATACGAGCCTACAAGAAATCCCTACAATGAAATGAAAGAAAAGATTCAACCAATCCATATGAGAACTTCTATGAACAAGGATTTTCCTTAAAGTTCCAAGTATGTACCTGGACAACTAAGAAGAATGGTTTAGTGATATTTAAAGTAGCAAGAAGTTCATCAAATGAATTGTGGAACTCCTCTTCTGCAAATGATACAACTTACATGAGTCCTTAGCAAACTACAAGGTTATAGACATTTTCTGACACTGTAGTCTAATCCATATCCAGTCGTGGCTTATCATCGAACCCAAATCCTATCCAATGAGAGCAAAGCGTTGATAGCCAAGATCGCCATCTAGTAAGTTCAATAGCTGCTTAGGGGATAGAATGATTGATAGAAACAAAAGTGGCAGTGTGATTAGTAAGTTTACATTGAACACACTGCTCAAAAGTAAACCCTGCTTTTTCTTCAATAGCTTATGTAAGGTCGGTCATTTGGTTCTCAAAACTAAACAAAAAGACATGTTATGTTGTTAGATCACACAAGGCACTATGTAAATCATGTATGGTTCTAAATTTTATAATGAAAAAAAGATAATCTAGATAAAAGAACCACATACAAATTGCATAAGGCCATGGGAAAAATACTACATCATAGATGTCTTTCTAATTAAACAATTCAAACTACCAAAACTAGTAATATTTTCTTGTTGAGCAATGCAAATTAAGTGCAACTAATTGCTCCATAAGTTAGGTTTAGTCCAATGGACTACAAGGTCAATGAAGCTAACTCGAGACATAACTCCGCGCGGAGAGCTCATTCTTGTTCTGCTTGCGCATCTCGCGGATCTTGGAGAAGTCCATGGAGTAGTCCGCAACGCCGCCGTTCTTCATGTCCCGCCCCCAACGCCGGCACCGTCATCCACCTGCTCACACCGCGCTCCACGCCCTGCTTCTTTGCTCCACGAACGCAGTGAAAATGTGAAAATGCGCACGGAGGGGAGGCGGCGGAGGAGGGCAGCCGCGGCCATGGCGACGGCTGGCTAGGGTTTCGGGGGAGGCGGGCCGGGGAGGTGGGTGGCCCTCGATGGCCGGCGGGGGCGACGGAGGGGAGGCCGAGGCGAGCACTTGGCGGCGGGGGCAAGGGGGAAGGGGAAGCGGTCAGGGTGGCTTGCCCGGCGGCGTAGGCAGGCGGGTTGCTCGTGAGGAGAAAGAAAGAAGAAACACGTTTAAGCCGAAGGGGTACGCGTCGGGGGCAAGTAATGGCATTTTGCGGGTAAATAATTAGAACTTCAATGGGTATTTTTGCTCTATCAAGTTGGATTCTCAGGAGAATCCAAGGAAAGACTGCTTCTCCTCGCTAGTGTATTTTTGAGACAGCTTCACGCGAGAATCAGAATCGGGTGTTTTGAGAATCAGAGTATTTGGTACGACTCCACGAGAATCAACTGAGAAGCTGGGAGTAGAAGCTGTACCAAACAGGGTCATAGTACAATATACAAGAGATAATACATAACGGGAAGGTAAGATTACAATTCAAAGATAAATCAATCTATCTGTAATCGGTTGGAGTTGAATCCAGAAGCCGGCGCCGTGATCTCCTGCCGTGGCCGCGTAGGACTCCTGAGTCCTGACATGCGTATACGTCTAACATGCATGCTGCGTAGCTGCATCGAAAGACATTAGTGTCATTACCCTTAAACAGTCGATTTAAGTAATTTGAGTAAAGGATTTCCTTCAAGAGTTACCCCAGTACTTGTCCAGCATTTCCATTAATTTTTCTTTCACCAGTAGGAGGCAAAGAAGTCACTCCTCCTTGGCAGTTGATCAGCATGTGTGAGAGCGATGGCAGGACACGGAAGATTTCCGTCGGAACTCGTCCAAGATCGCGCTGCAAGATCGCCCTGGAAGTGACGAGACTGCACGGCCCATGCATGCATGTAGCATAGCGAATAGCCGATCGTAGGCTCACAATGGAGCGACGCGCAGGCACGCAGCAGAGACTCATAAACCCATTCTCAATAAAATAGCACACCAAGATAATGCATTGCATGACCAAAGAAGTGTCATACAACCTCAGTACCTATAGTGTACTATCTCATCTTAAAATGGATACACATTATACTTAATGGGAGTTGGTTTACTTTAAGGTCCTTTTATCCAGAATCAGAGGCTCTCCAATAAACCCATGCCGGCAACATGATCACGAAAAATATTGGGTGGTAAGCCTTTAGTAAGCGGATCCGCAAGCATTGACTTAGTACTAATATGCTTGATCGATGGTTTGATCTCCTGATTCTATCTTTCACAACATGATACTTAATGTCAATGTGTTTGGCAGCACCACTTGACTTGTTGTTACTCGCATAAAAGCTGCGGGTTCGTTATCGCGATATAAGGTGAGTGGTTTAGAAATCTTGTCTACCACTCTAAGTCGGGATAAAGTTCTTAAGCCATCTGAGCCTGCGGTGGCCTCATAACATGCCACAAACTCAGCTTGCATCGTTGAAGATGCCGTAAGGGTTTGTTTGGAGCTTTCCACGAGATAGCTCCACTGGCGAGTGTGAAGATATAACTTTGGCGTGGATTTCTTAGTATCAACACATCCATAAAATCGAATCAATAACCAACAACTTCAAGGTTATCGAATTCTTATATGTGAGCATGAAATGCTTAGTAGCTTGCATATAGCGCAAGACTTTCTTAACGGCCTTCGGTGGTCGGTCTGGATTTGACTGATATCGCCAAGCATCCGGTTACAAAAGCTAAATCGAGCGCGTGCATGCTTGGCATACATAATGCTTCCGCGGTGAAGCATAAGGAACCGACTTCATCGATCGAGTTTCATATTGGTTCCTTGGACATTGAAATGTCCCAAATTTATCGCCTTAACAATAGGAGCGAGCGAGCGAGCACTTATGCATATTGTATTTCTTGATGCTCTGTCAGCGTATGCCTTCGAGATAAACCTAATATTCCTTTGGACCTATCTCGGTGAATCTCAATGCCAAGAACGTAAGAGGCATCACCAAGATCCTTCATATCAAAATTAGATGAAAGAAATCTCTTGGTCTCAAACAGCATATCCTTATCGCTGCTGGCCAATAAGATGTCATCCACATAAAGTACTAAGATGGTGAATTTACTCCCCTTGAACTTAACATATATGCAATTATCAACTTCATTCTCTTTAAAACCAAAATTCCTTATTATTTTATCGAATTTGAGGTACCACTGCCTCGACGCTTGTTTCAAGCCATAAATTGATTTCTTAAGTCGACATCCCATATGCTCCTTGCCTTCCCGACAAAACCTTCCGGTTGAGCCATGTAAACATTTTCTTGCAAGTCGCCATTAAGAAATGCCGTTTTAACATCCATCTGATGCAGCTCTAAATCATAATGAGCTACAAGTGCCATAACTATTCTGAATGAATCTTTAGTTGAGACAGGAGAAAAGGTGTCATTATAGTCAATCCCCTCTCTTTGTGAGAAGCCTTTTGCTACAAGCCTTGCTTTGAACCTTTCGATATTTCCTTTAGAGTCGTGTTTGGTTTTGTAGACCCATTTACAGCCCACTGTTTTGACTCCGTCAGGAATTTCTACTAGGTCCCACACATCATTAGTGCTCATAGACTTTAGTTCATCCTTCATGGCATCAAGCCACTTAGGAGAATGTTCACTCATCATGGCCTCCTTATAAGAGGTGGGATCGTCTACCTTCCCTACATCATTAATATCCTCATTCATATATACAACATAATCATTCGAATGGCGGATCTTCTCTCCATTGTGATCTTCTAATAGGTTCATTAGCTATTACAGGGCTGTTGAGGCTCATCATTAGGTGCAACGTTAGGAATTTGAGAGACCTCACAGTGGGTGCAACAATGATATTTTCTCTGGAGGTGCACCACACGAGAATAAAGGTTTTCGGGATGAGCGGTGAAGGAACATAAACCCGCTTCTCCTCGAGATCTATTTTCCGGCTCCGGCTCCTCATTATTTTCTAAGAACACAGCGTGCCTTGTTTCTACAAACTTAGTTGTCCTATTAGGACGTAAAAAGCGATACCCTTTGGATCTTTCGAGTACCCAATAAAATGACAACTTACTGTTTTAGGGTCTAATTTCCCAATATGTGGATTAAAAATCTTAGCTTCAAGACGACAACCCCACACTCGTAAATATTTCATACTGGTTTTCTCCCGGTCCATAATTCATAAGGTGTCTTAATCGATTTCTGGGAACCCGATTAAGAATATGTGCACGTTGTCTTTAGTGCTTCCATCCACAAACTAATGGGTAAACTAGAGTGGTGAGCATGCTCGTACCATATCCATAAGTGTATGCAGTGCGTCTCTCGGCTACTCCATTCTACGAGGTTCTCCGGCATAGAATTAGCAACAATGCCATTTTCTTGAAGAAACTTAGCGAAAGGGCCAGAATTTGTCCATAAGAGCATGTCTTCCATAATATTCTCCCCACGATCGATCTTACCACTTTAATTCTTAAGTTGTGCAACGTTGATTTTCAACCATCAGGACCTTAAATATCTTAAATTCTGTCAAGTGTTTCACATTGAATCGGTCAGTCGAATGGGAAAGATATAACCATAACGGGAGAAGTCATCATTAGAATGTATCACCAAAAGTACACTTAAAACCTTCATCGTCAACAAGGTGAAATCAAATGTGATGAAAGAATCAAAACCATCTACTGATGTCACAGGAAAAGGACCACAAATATCAGTATGAATTAATTCTAAAAGTCCTGTGCTGCGAGTAGCTCCCTTCTTTATTTGTTTCACATATTTTCCTTTAATGCAATCAATGCGTTGGTGCAGTCGAGAGAAATCTAATGGGTGGAGAATCTCTTCCTTAATGAGACGCTCTATTCTCCCCTTCGAAATGTGGCCTAAACGACAGTGCACAATTTCGAAGAAGTCTCATTATTCTTTTTACCCTTAGCATCACATACATTCAAGGATACAGGAGATTCATTAAGGGAAAGCATATAAAGTTTGTCTCGTCTAAAAGCAAGACCAATATCATTAGAATCAAACGCAATAATACATTTATTATCACCAAAAGTACACTTAAAACCTTCATCGTCCAACAAAGAGACTGAAATCAAATTCCTCCTAATAGAAGGAACATAAACTACATTATTGAGACGAAGTGAGAAGCCGTTGTCTAAGACTAATGTAATTGATCCTATTGATTCCACTTCGGCTTCCTTTCCATCCGCGACTTTAAGGCTTCTCCCCCTTCTTAGGGTTCTCGGTATGGAATCCTGTAAAAATTAATGCGTGCAGCTTGCACCTGAGTCAATCCACCAGGAATTAATGGAAAAATTAGCATAAAGTGTTTCATCAACAAAAGTTATTGTATCATTACCCTTCTTTGCGAGCCACTTTAGGAATCCGACACAGTCCTTCTGAAAGTGCCCTGACTGCTTGCAAAAATGACATTCACCCCCTTTAGGTGCTCCAGCAGGAGCTACATGAGGCTTAGGTGCAGTATGCACTTTAGGCCCCGACTTATCAACATTGGGGGAGAACGCCAACTTCTTCTTAGATTTGAAGTCCCCTTGGAACTTCCTTTTATTGGAGCCACCAACTTGAAGTGCAAGATCCTCTTTTCCGTCCTAATTCTTTCCTCCTCTGAACACACATGGCGATTAAATCGCTCATGTTCCACTTTTCTTTACGAGTATTATAGTTGATCTTGAAAGTGTATACTCGGAAGGAGAAGAGTCATAATGAAATGGACTAGGAAACCATCAGAAATCTCCATGTCCATTCCTTAAGTTTCAAGCCATATCGGTCATCATCATTATGTGTTCTCTATCTGCAGGAACCATCATACTTAGTTGTCAAGAGCCTCAGATCAGTACTAGCATAAACTTTTGTAGAGCCCTTAAATTTTTCTTCAGCGATGCGGATACTCTTTAGCATTTTCGAATCGGGATTGCTCCTGATCCCAATGAAATGGAGGTCTTCATTATCATAAGTGATAGACGGTTGGACCGCTCCATTTCTCAAACATTAGTTTCATAAATTTTCTTTTGTCATCATAATTTTCCTCACCCTCGGAGGGGAATGGGGCTGGCATCCTTAAAGCATAATCGAGATCTAATACCCCAAGGACAACATGGATTCTCTCCTTCGGGAGGGAAAATTGCTCCGTAAGTTGTTCAATGTTGTCGATGGTGTGGCGACATTTGATGCATTTATTCTGAATACCAAAATACAGGGCACAAAATTAGAAATAATCATAAGAATATGTTGTATGCAATTAATCCTACGTTGGTATGATTAATAACACACAAAAACTATAGTTCTAATTCACATCACCGTTGGGCAGATAATGAAAAAGAACTAAACAATTAATATGGCTACACATAATTATAATCAACGTTGGTCAGAATATAACTATATGCATATACATAATGCCAAAACATAAAATACAAAATCTCTAATCAAAATATCTCGTTGGTTCAATTTTAATCAGGGACTAAGTATAATATTGAGCAATAATACATTATTCATAATATATCATAATTTTGGGCATCAAAACAATAATTAAATCGATTGCACAAAAGGAATTTAATCATAAGAAAATGCACTGAAAATAAAAGAAAAATACTATTTCAACCGACCTCAAAAAGACCCAACACACCGGCCTCAAAAACACGCGTGCGTGAGAATCATTCGCCCACATGCCTCGCATGACGACCCGTCCACGATCGGACGGCCGAGATTCCCTGCGGCGGGTTAAAAATCCCCAAACCCACTAATTTCGTCGGTCCTTGTCGAGCGGACGAGAATCATTCGACCCACTAGCGCGCCTCGTGCGCGGGACGCTAAGCGACGCCGTCCTCTTGCCCGTCGATCGGACGGGCCGAGATCGTTGCAGGGGGCGGATCTCCAAAAACAAAGTTTCCGCCGCACCATTTTAGGGTTCTTAGTGTTTTGTTTTGGGGTTCTAACGGAGGGATTTGGTTAGGGTTCTTGATTAATCGTTAGGGTTCTTGATTTCTCCTTCTAAGTGCTCGAGTCATTAGTCAATAGATCCGGCCTAATCGTTCGGCTTAATTGATTTGGGTTCAAGAAGAGACTAGGTTGCTCGATCAAATATAAGCATAAACTTAGGGCTAAACGTCGGACATGAACCCTAGCTCTAATCTATGAACACCTACAAAACATTAGAGCGGAATCATCGATAACATACCCGAAGATGAAGAGGCCATCGGAGGCGAGAGTCGTAGATGTGTCGGTGGAGAGGAGGTGGATGTAGAAGGTGGTCGTGGTGATGCCGGAGGTTCTAGGTCTTCGCCCACCTCCACCGTGACAAGATCGGGCTTGTGTGGAGTTTTGTAGGCAAGAACAACCACGCTAAGCCAGCCGAACCCCTCATTTTTTAGCGCGTGACCGGCCCAAACCAAAACCGTTTGGTCGCGCCTCCGAGCGCGGTACATAAATGGGTTGCCCACATCGGTGCAAGAAATGTGAAGTTTAATGGCTCGCAGTCGCGGTATTATTCTCCGGACGGGATAGCGACGAGTGTAGTGTGGTGTTCGGCTGGCGATCCTGGCGTGCACGATGATGCATGCCACCCGGAAAAAGCCTAGACAGGAAGTAAGCATGGTGGCTTCCGTGCCGGTTGTGTACATTTCTGGAGAGCGAGAGGGGGTGTGTGTGTGAGAGAGAGATATCCCAAGATCTGGACTAGTAGCATGAGCATCATTTGTGTCATGCATGTATGATTTGGCGATATATATGTACGTATGGCGCTGTACGTGCATGCATGTCCTTGCTTATTTTTATCCAAGTAAATGGAGTATTTTGGTGTACTAAGTACACCTAGCCATGTTTATTGAAGAGTGCGTTGATGCTGCATGCATTCCACTTATGAGCTTCCAGGTATTGGAGATGCACTATATCATCTCAGTTTGGAAGCAAATAGTGGCGGGAATCGGCTCTTTTACGCTCGCATTACACTCCATGATTCTGGTAGGGAGATGTCAGCCTCTCGCTAGCTAGCAATAAGATACAGCGTATCTCGAGACACACCGTATGACCAAGTACCACAATTACTGACGTACGTACAGTACCGTAATTACTCTGATATACGTACGTAACGTGCCACTATACACATGTACATACACCAGATATGTACTGCAAAATGGACGCATCCACGGTAGAGTACTGGATCCATATATACGGTGTATGCACGCATGGTGCATCCGGCCGATAAATGAACAAACCTACTACCAGTACAACGTTGATACAGAGCGAGAGGGGGAGAGATGAAGCAGCGATGGAATTCATTTAAGAGAAAAGATTCGGTGGCGCTAGTGCCGAGCCGTGCCAGACAGGGAGGGAGTTAATACCTGCACGCTCTGTTCGCAGCGACAGAAGATACGTTTTGTTGCTCCCTCCGTCGCATACCTCGTGCCAGCTTTCAGCTTTTGCCCGCGCTCGCGGCCGGGCGGCCGGATCCATTGCACCCCGGTGCGCCCTCCGTCGCATACCCTGGGAGCGCAGGGATTCGGCTGTATCCGATCCGCGGCGGACCGTATCGATATCTTGGATCCACATTTACTCCGTCTCCCTGGCACCGCGATATCTCTCGGTGGGCGCACCGCGCCGCTGCTTGGCGATCTCCTCGTCTTCTCTCCCCATCTAGTCCATGAACTCGTCACCTGTATATAAGCACACCCCCATCCAGGGATCGTGACTTGTGCTGCTCATATCATAGTCACAGTCACACGCCACATTCCAAAAGCTTCGCCTTTCGATCTCTCTACGATACGAGAGTGGTAGTAATACTAGGTAAGAGTGATCTGTGAGTGAGGGGAGATGGCGAGCTGCAGGGGCCGTGCCGTCGAGGGAGGCGCGCCGCACGTTCTCGCGGTGGATGATAGCTCGGTGGACCGCGCCGTCATCTCCACCATCCTCCGGAGCTCTCAGTTTCGCGGTGAGTAGTCGCGTGCCAACGCACAAGATCTATCAGAGCTTGTTTCTCTCCATCTGTTCTTCTTTTGGTCGGTTTTTGTAACAAGAAATGCGCGTGCATGTGTGCAGTGACTGCTGTGGACAGCGGGAAGAGGGCCTTGGAGCTGCTGGGCTCGGTGTGTCATCTTACTAATCCTTTGTCCCTTTAATTCTGGATTTCTTTGTGTTTTTTGCATCGGAATTTATAACGTTTTCTTGTGTTGCAGGAGCCCAATGTGAGCATGATAATCACTGACTACTGGATGCCGGAGATGACTGGGTACGAGCTCCTCAAGAAGGTCAAGGTATATGATCCGGGCAACCTTTTCTTCTTGTCAACTTCCATAATATCATGCATGTACAGCTAGATCATTAACTTTTTCGCTATGGCGATGGAAACGGCGTGCATGCAGGAGTCGTCCAGGCTGAGGGAGATCCCCGTGGTGATCATGTCCTCGGAGAACGTGCCTACAAGGATCAACAGGTTAGTAGTATACGTGGTATTGGTACCCATGCCTGCACCGAAGCCATTGTTGTTTTTTTACTACTTATTTTCTTCTTCCTGACACGTTTTTGGTTTGTCAGGTGCTTGGAGGAAGGAGCAGAGGACTTCTTGCTGAAGCCAGTCCAGCCGTCCGATGTGTCGCGGCTGTGCAGCCGTGTCCTCCGGTGAGCGCAGCGTACGTACGTGATCAGGGCGGCAAGATGCATCCATGGACGACTGAAATGCTCCTGCATGCATGTGGCCTCGGTGTTTTGGGACATGGAATACTAGTCGTAGTAGTAATGGCAGGGTGCATCAGCATCTGGTTCATATAAGTTGGTTATGGGGTCATTTATTTTGCTTCTTCCGTGTCTTCCCCTCTTAGTTTTGTTGTGTTAAGTGCTTATTAAGTGTGATGTCCTGTTTCCCTGTATGTTCCTTTCACGCTTGCTGCAAGTGTTGGTGATGAGGTTTATTTCATCTTTCTGAAGCAACATAGTATTAGTAGTATTCTCTTATGTACAACGATTGCTGATTTTACTCCGCCCTTGGATGGAGTATGGATGGCAGGAGACCGTGGATCAAAAAACGTACTATGATAGCTCACGTGCGAGCATATTTATATATAGAAAGTACACAGTTATGCAAAAAACTGTCTGAATAATGGACAATTGTTGCGTATCGGCTCGTTTCCGAGGCCTGATTGCTTAATTATGTGTGGACACTTTACTTAAACAAATGCATATTATGGGCTATCGGCCTGCAAGTCCTATTAGTTAGTTTAGTTATATATTGCTTATTCATGTATCTCTTCCTCCTATATAAAGAGATGCAAGGGGTTCTTGTTATACACATAAGCCTGTAGGCAAAGAGATCAATAAAGAGAGAAAACTTAGACTACATACTTTTTTGTATTCTTTTCTTTGTTTATTATTTGTTAGTTGAGATTTTCGTTCATCAGCAACACGACCTCGATTATAAAACACGTTGTCAGCACGATAATACTTTAAGTTAAGACTTCCTCATACGTTGTTTTGATATAAGTTTTCAATTCTAGTAGTAATGTTCTTTTTAGTAGACTAGCTTTAATTCTAATGTTCATTGCCGCCTATCCCGCCAGCCGACCGGTCACACGCCTCCGCGTGCGCATCGACCGCGCCTTCCTCCGGTCGCACGCCTTCGCTTACACTCGACGTGCCGTCACCACCATCGCCGATCAGGTGCCGCCTCCGCGGCACATCGCCCGCCCACCGAAATTGGTTTAGGTACACCTCCGTGTACCTCGTCAATAGGCATTGACGGGCTGTTGGACCGTGTCTCTCCGCGTACGTGCCGCCAACAATCACCGTCTAGGCAACGACAACACGCCCCCGCGTGCACACCGCCGTCGCCGGATCGATCTCGCCATCCCAACAAGATAGGGCGTCGCCTCCTTTCCGCACCACTATCCGGGATTAGACTCACCGTCGCTCGCCTCTACGCGCGCTGTCAGGCTTCATGGGGCAAGGACCTCGCCATTCGGCGAGGTGTGTTGTGCACCACCTCTGCGCCACACATCGTTGGCCAAATCAACGCCTTCGTGCCGTGGTTGCCACCGTCTGCCTCCGCAGCAACGCCATGCCGAGGCAGCCTCTACGTCGCACCACGTCCGCATGTGCATGCAGACAAAGCATAGAGGCTCCAGCTTCGTCCCCGAAGAGGATGGAGTGGTCACCGCCGCCACCATTGTCCATGGTGAGGACAAGGTGGGGCACCGGGTGTACGCCATCGCCACACCGCTCACACATGCCACTACCGCTGCTTGCGTTGTCGTTGTCGTCGTTGTGCGCACCGAGGCTGTTGCTACAGGCCTTTGCGTCTTAATTGTCCATAGTGGAGTTCTATGAAGCGTCTCAAAGAAACAAAAGCCAAAATAAACAAGAAGCTCACTTTCTAGAAGCACCAGCAGAAGGAGCAAGAGGAGAATGAAACCAATCAACTGATAGTAGAGGAGGAATCAAGCGATGATGCTCTATATGATGACGAATATTCTCATGTGCTAGATGATGAGTTACTGGATATTCATCTAGAAAAGGATTAGAAGAGTCTTAAGAACTAATCTTCATTTTCCCCTTAAATTTAGGAATCAATTCAAGATATGTTTACGATGGTGTTACTAAATTGAAAACCAAATTTGTCAATACTGAATTAGTAAGCAATATTACTATTAGGAATTAAAATTACTCCTTATAATATTTAGTTCATGAAATAAATAAAGTATTTTCAGTTCATTTGCATGTCTTATGTGTGCATTTATGCGTATGCAATGTTTTTAATTCATGCAAATTATTTATCTCCTACTTATAATTGACGTACAATGGAGGGAGAACATGAACTCTGTCTTCTAGACAGCTATACCACAAATTCTATCGTAAGAGATATGAAGTATTTCCATACCTTTAGTTCTAATACTGATAATATTATGATCATAGTTGGCAACTGTGGTAATATTGCAGATACTGGTAGAGCCACGGTAGTCTTACCGATGGAATAAAAATAATAATTGAGAATGCATTATTGTTTCCGAACTCAACTAGAACTCAATTAAGTTTCAAAGATATTCGAAATTATGGTTTCCACGTGAAAACAGAGGAAGAGAATGGTTCTAAGTATATTCTAATTATTAAGAAAGAGGGGTATCAGAAAGAAGTAGTAGAGAAACTCCCTATATTCTCCTCCGGATTGTACTACACGTTTATTAAATGTGATGAAAATTATGTTGCGATGAGCGTCCAGGTTAAAGACCCCAAACTATTTAGAACATGACATGAACGCCCGGATTATCTTGGAGACAATATGATGCGCCAGATACTACAACATTTTGCTGGCCATAACATGAAGTCGAAAGACATCCTTGATCTATCACACTTTGGCCTTGTTTGGTATGGCTCTGCTCCAAGTTTTTGTAGCTCCAACTCTAGCTTCACTCTTGGATCCACTTCTATAAGAAGTTGGAGCAGTCTGAGGAGGTCTTTGGTTAGAAAGTTGACTCCAGCTCCAAGAATGAGAAGGATGTTTGTAAAAAGACTATACTACCCTTGTTTTGTGACCTATAATCTTTTTTTCGCATTTTATAACTTATAACAGTTTAATAAGTTGATTTTAGTTATGTTGTGCTTTTTGCCATGTTGTGCCATCTTTATAGCCCACAGTCGATTTTTTAAAATAAAACATACATAAACATATGAAATTTATAACAAAGATTCTAATTCAATGAGTATCACAACGAAAGCGTAGAGAGCTCAGGAATAAGAATTACAATGCTTCCCAATCTCTAAAAATATTATCTTTAAAAGTTCATACACAAGAAGTTTATATGAATTCTACTAGGGACAAACATCACAGAATTCCCAATCTCTGAAAATGGCAAAATTTAGAGGTAGACAATCAAGATGCTCTATGGTCTACTATCCATATGCACCTGGTTCATAAACTTGTAAGATAAATCTCTACTAATTTACACATTATACATAACATTTAACTCATCTCTGGAACCTTAATCCTTAAGCAAACATTCTGGGATATAAGACCAAAATACATGCAATTGTCTTGCACTCAACTGATAGAAGAAGTTGATTGCAACTCAAATGCAGAGCATAATCCTTTTTGTAGTTCACTGATGGAAGAAGTTGACCACAAGCAACTCAACACAATCTTGCTCTACTTTGCTGAAGAAATGAATCACTGCATCTAGAGATCACAAGCTTGCAATGAATCCCAAACAACTACAAACTATAATTCTGACAAGTTGAGGTAAGTCGCTTCAGGACTTCAAATTCCAGCAACAATTGCTCCACTGCTGTGATGAACACTATCAGCTGAAAAACACACCAGGAGTTCATAACCACTGTACTCTGAATGGTATATGATCAAATGTATTTACTGAAACTACTGCACAACAAACGACACATGTACGAATTCTAATCCTCGTGTCATGCAAATACAAATTTAAATGTCTGCTAATTTCTGCAGAAACTACTCGACCTTGCTGACGGGGATTCGGTACGGCCTGGGCAGATTAGGGTCCTTGATGCGTAGCTTGACGAAGGCAACGAAGACGGCGAGCATCCTGAGCCTGTAGAGGAAGTTGAGGAACTCGATGATCTCCTGGAAGCTCATAAAGGAGAGGACCACCACCCCCACCGCCGAGCATAGGATGATGTACGTCGGTGTCCCGTGTCGCGACCTGCGTATACCGCAAAAAAGATTTGATTTTTTACTCAAACATTTCACATTTAGCTGCAGAAGTGGATGGATTTCTTCACCTACGGCGTGAAGATGGCAGGGATCATGCCCATCTCGGCCATGCCGAGGAGCTGGAAGGAGTCGCTGGTCATCTCGGCCTTGAAGAGCCCCATGTTGGACATGGCGGCGGCGGCCTAGATCCACACGCACAGCTAGGGCCCGCGGCGGATCTTGGGTTGCGATGGGGCAGCGAAGGGGTGGGGGATGCGAAGGGACCTGGTGGAGGCAGGTCCTCGCGTGCACCAAATCAAACATCAAGATCTGATGTCATGCGTCGGGGAGTTGACGAAGACGGAAAGAAGATGACGGGGAGGAAGACATCGGGGAGGAACGAAGCCGGAAGGAAGACACTGGGAAGAGGAAGGAAGCCACCGCCGCCACCCTCTAGGGTTCTGTGGGCTGTGTCAATTTGGGAATCGGGGGGAAAGTGCGAGGGGGTGGGGTGTTGGGTGGGAAAGCGGAAGGGTAGTTTAGTGGCATATTGCGGGTAATTTTTCTTAACTTATATGGGCATTTTCATTTGTTGGTCTGTAGCTCTTCACTTGGAGCAAGGTTCTACTTGCTCCCAAAATTTTTACTACGGGCTGCTCCACTCCCAGTTACTCCAACTCCAAAAATTTTGTAGAGCAATCCTGTTTGGCACAGCTCCACCCACTCCAACTATGAAGCTAGGAGTTGGAGCTGTACCAAACAAGGCCTTTGTGTGTGAAGCCCGTGCGAAAGATAAGTTGATTATGAGGCCTTTGTATCATAAGATCAAGGATAAATTTCTTGATTTCCTTGAGAGGTTTTAGGGGGATATATGCGGACCTATAGAGCCCATGTCTAGGTCATTCAAGTACTTGATGGTACTAATATATACCTCCACTTGCTGGACGCATGTATATCTATTATCCATTAGGAATTATGCCTTTGCCAAACTGATTTCACAAATTATTGCACCAAGGGCAAAGTTTATGGATCATAGGATCAAATCCATAAGAATGGATAATATTAGAGAGTTTACCTCAAAAGCATTTAATGACTATTACATGGCCTTAGGCATAACAATAGAACATTCGGTCCCATATGTTCATATTCAGAATTGACTTGCTGAATCATTAATCAAGATTCAAGAGGATCAAGATGATCGCTAGACCCTTGTTAATGAGATCTAGTCTACCAACTATGTGTTGGGGACATGCCGTATTACATGCATTGATATTAATACGACTTCGGCCATCCGCATACAATAAGTTGTCACCTTTCCAACTAGTGCGTGGAAAAAAATCGGGAGTATTTGGAAAGGATCTCCATCTATCATAAAGTATTTGGAAAGGACCCCAAGTTAGAATGCCGGGAACTATCATGAAATGGTAGTAGTCTTTATAATAATGATCCACACATTAAGGACTCTGAACAAATAGTTCAAAGGATTATAGATTTTCAAAATCTTGTAAATCAGCTGTCAGATTCATTTATGGATCATAGAGGAGTTACAAAGTCGCATATACCAGTAGCAAATGCACCTAAAAGAGTAGAACCATCCCGAGTTTTGGGTTCTGCATCTGACCCCATCACTCTTAGTAAGAAGAGGGGGAGACCTCCTAGGTCAAAGGATCTCAAACCTGGAGACGTCCACAAAAAAGATGTATTGAACAGGGGGAGAAACTCTATGAACCGAACATGAATGAGAAACGTCCGACAGATGTTATATCCGAGTGAAGACGCGATGGGTGGTGCCCCATACAGGAGCAGACGGGAGGTGCCCCATGTTGGAGTACAAGGACATGTGAGTAGTGAAGGGGCAACAAAACAGTCATACTTTGCCATTTTGGGAAATAGTGAAGAGTCACGGATTTAAATAAAATTCCTATTAAATTGGACAAAGAGTTTTCCACAAACTATGTGGAAACATGAGAAATTTTTATAGACAAATGAGCTCTAATAGGAGATGCTTCATCTCAAATATTGTCTTCCATATTGAATTGGATCCGGAACCAAAGACGATTGCGGAATGCAAGAATTGTTAAGGTTGAGATAAATGGAAAGAAGCAACCGAGAATGAACTAAATTCGCTTAATAAGAGAAAAGTCTTCGGACTTGTGGTCAAGACATCTCATGATGTTATTCATGTTGGACACAAGTGGGTGTTCATAAGAAAGATGAATGAACATAATAAAGCGGTGAGATGTAAAGCGAGATTAGTAGCACAAAGGTTCATGCAGAGACCTGACATCGATTTCGATGAAACTTACTCTCCTGTAATAGATGGCACAACATTCCGATACTTATAGCTTTGCAAAAGTCACTATACGAGTTGAAACAGTCAGTCGTATGTTGTACAATTGACTAAGTAATTTCCTTTTACAAAAAAGGATTACATAAATAATGAAGTTTGTCCGTGCGTGTTCATAAAGAAATACAAGAATGGATTTTGTATCATCTCTGTGTATGTTGATAACTTGAACATAATTAGAAGCACGTAAGACATTCTTGAAGCGAGCTTATACTTTAAGACAAAATTCAAGAAGAAAGATTTTAGTGAAACCAAATACTATTTCGGGTTGCAAATTGAAAATTTGCCTGGAGGAGGCATAAGACCACCTACACGATGAAAGTGTTGGAGACATTTTATCTTGATAAATCTTATCCACTGGGTACACCCATGATCGTTAGGTCGCTGGAAGTGGAGAAAGATCCATACGAACATAGACGAGAGAATGAGGATACATTAGAGCCCGAAACTCCTTATTTAAGTGTTATTGGAGCATTATTATACATTGCCAATTATACCAAGCCTGATATTACATTTGCCAGTAAATTGTTTGGCAAGAGAGAGTTTTGAGCCTATGAAGAGGCATTTGAATGAAATTAAGAGAATCCTCAAGTACCTTAGAGGTACAACTGATCTTAGACTTATTTATCCCAATGGTCAAGATATAAGGTTAAAGGGTTAGTCAGACGTTGTCTATCTTTCTACTCCCCACAATGCCAAATCACAAATTGTAAACGTCTTTCTAAGTGGTTCTACATCTATCTCTTGGAGATCTGTAAAACAATCAATTGTTGCTACATCAGACTGTATATATCTTTCTAAGTGGTTTTACAACTATCTCTTGGAGACCTGTAAAACAATTGATTGTTGCTACGTCAACTAATCATGTCGATATCATTTTTCTATATGAGACAACTCGAGAATGCATATGGCTTAGAAGACTAATTCACCATATCAAAGAGTCTTGTAGTGTAGTGGTGGATAAAACTCCTACAGTCCTCCATGAGGAAATGCAGCATGCATTGCACAAATAAAGAATAGCTATGTCAAGACGCATATGACAAAGCATATTCTTTCTAAACATTTCTAAATTTTTCGTAAATGGCATGTATGCGATGCATTATTATGGAAGTAGTGGCCGTCACAAAGGAATTGCAAAAATGAAGCCTCGTCCGACCGGTCACGGGCCAGACGCGATGTCCAAGCGACATGTCGCCTTGTCCAGCCAGTGACCGGCGGACATCTCGCCACACGCCTTGTCCAGCCTATCACTGGCCGAACACCACTACAACTCACTCGTCGACCCCTCACCGGACGGACACCAATTAGCGTATCGCTAATTAGCCAGCCGAAGCTACAGTGCACTGTTTGTGAAAATTATTTGTTTGAATTTTTAAATATAGCAAATGAGCTCAAAAAATTATGAATTTTTTTTGTGGGGCCTCTTGACACAGTGTACTTGCTTTTGTAATTTTTCCATAATTTTATTCATTCAAAATGTTCTCACAATTTCATTTAAGTATATTATTTGTCTAGCAGTGCACTTCACACACCAACTGTATATGACGTTGAAGGGATACGGTAGGCTACGCTAGCTGGCAATTTAAAATTCTACCATGTAAATCAGGAAGCTATACAAGAAGATGATCACAGAT
The DNA here is from genome assembly GCA_036346255.1 of Ampelocalamus luodianensis. Taxonomy (NCBI): domain Eukaryota; kingdom Viridiplantae; phylum Streptophyta; class Magnoliopsida; order Poales; family Poaceae; genus Ampelocalamus; species Ampelocalamus luodianensis. The sequence continues at coordinate 51,223,793 of CM070623.1, forward strand.
CGTTACAACCAGATGTGTATGCAGCGAAAGAAAAGTTGGAGCAGCCTGATCCAACGTAGAGCGCGTCGATGAAGTGGTCGTAGTCATTCGTTCACCGTAGTCGATTGTCCTCGGTATCGATCGTCTCTTCCAGCAACCAATCACGATCCTTGCAAAGTCATGGATCACACTTAAGCGTAACAACAACCGCAGTAGTACCTCTACGGTATCCACACATTCAGGGAAGGAACACCATACGCCGGTGTGCTAGCACCAACTCGTACAGAAGGGCTCTCTTAAGAAGATGGTGGCTAGGGTTACGGTGGAGCAACTCAAGTCACGACTTTTGTGTCTCTCGTTTATCACGCGATCACCCCCAATAGCCTCAAGCATCTCCTTATGTAATACCCGTAACGGATCCTATCTGAATACATTTGTGCCAACCCGTTAAGTGTGTGACCCGTTAGGTTCATGCGTAATCGGTTGTGACTTAGAAACTTCTTTCCGACCACGAGTCGTTAGCGGCTCCTAGTAGAACATAACGATTCCTGAATACACACGAATTATATTAGACGAACCTTAATGTAACATGATCTACGACCAGGTCCTTATCACTAACGATTCATATTTAGTCTCGACCAGTTCGTAACTCCTTACGAGCAGGTTTCGACCACTTAGTGACTATGTTCGATCAGTCTACGACTAGCTTGTATCTCCATATGACTAGTCTGCATCTGATTGAACTGAACGAACTTCTCGTGTATTATCCCTTTGCCTCAGGATATCTGGTTGAACTCTAGGTGAGATATTATGTCATCCATGGACTATTCAATACTTTCTCGATCGAGTGTCGGATAACCTTATGTGGTCGAACTCTTCAACCACCAGTGGCATGGCTATGCACTTTCTTTATTTGACCGCATCGAGGGGCCTAGAGATATCTCTCCTGTTATGTTAGGATGGACAAATATCATATCCGACCAGTCACATTCCACCGCATGTTTCATAGCATACCCGAAAGCTACCTTTATAACTACCCAGTTACGAGTAGCGTTTGGCAATCCCTAAGAGTGCTATTACACATATGAGAAATCATGCTAATCCCAGGTCTAAGGATTATACATCATCATTGCTAAAGACCAACTGATGACACATAGAATTATAACAATCTCAACAGTGTCTCAAGGTGGGTCAATCCAACACCATGTTCTTCAACATGTGTTCACATTATTGATTTGATATCCCCATATTCATGACCGGTGAAACATGGTCATCAATCAATACATGTGCTGGTCAATGAGTCACTGGTGTTCGACCAGTGACATCCGACCAGGGATACATTTAGAACGACATCATATAAGTTTAAAGAGCTTCACCAACAAGTCACATACTTGTTAATCTTTATAACCAATGATTTATTCAACGAACAAAATAATATTTATTCAATAACTCATAAATATAGACGTGATACAATCATCTCTATGATTGCCTCTAGGACATATCACCAATAGATGCGTGGTGGTTTGTCTGCAGGCACCGAAAGCTAAATGGCTCTCCTTCCCAAAATTTCACGTGGACAGACAAGATTCACCCCGCACATGGCCGAACACGCCGAAAGCGCCCTCATGTCATGTCCATCACCCTCATGTCTTGTCCGTCACATCTGTCCCCTTCATGCATGGAGTCCTCTGCACGTAATTCCCTCCCAACGGCCCGCGCTCTCATCCTCGCTATAAATGCGGTGTTACGAGTGAGTCTCTTCGCTCACACTCACTCATTTTTGCTTGCTTTAATTTTGGCCCGCGCTCGCTTGCCGTTTCAGTGTTTCTTTTCACAGAGGATTAAGTGTTGTTTAAATCCGTCATTAGACTGTTATATCAATAGGTAATTTTTATGTATTGTCTTTCTTAAATGTATAGTTATCTAATTAGTTAATTAGTCATAATTAATTACTTGTAGGCTTTTAGGCGTAATTAATTTAGTCCCCATCATTTAGGCATTATTAAATTTGTGTTGTTAGTTAGTAGCGATAAATTAGGTCATAATGAATTAGTCGTGTTGATTACATTTATCCGAAATAAGTGGTTGAATCTATGTGACCATAATTAATTTGTTGCTATGTAATGACTTATATTTAGTTAGTGGTAACTATTTAGTTAGTGGCAATGATGAAGCAACTTCACACTTAAATTTAGGTAGACTTTCAGGTCTTTGAGATTGAGCAATATTATCTCCATGACACTGAACCAAGTAATAACTAGCTATGAAAATAGACATGAATGAAATGTACATTTTTAGCTTCACGCAACATAGTCGAAGACGTGAGTTATATACAATTTACATCCTTATTACGTTTGTTATTGTACATCATGGAATCGCAGGACATGGATGACTTCGACACTCGCCGCCACCGTGGGTAGCCCCGAGACAAGGGGCAGCGGCTATGACGCCGCGGAGACTAGTTGATAGATAGGCAGCCTCAGGTATTATCACATGTACCCTGATGAAATATGACATTCTTTGTTAATTTATTAGTTTTATGCGGATGGTATTCTTTAATACTGTATTGTACTACATGCTAGATAAGCTTGTACATGAACCAACTGAGCGAAATACTTGGTATGCAGATCATATAATAATATATATACCATATACAAGCTATAGTATATATATTGTTATATGATCTGCATGGCACTCATTTATCTCAGTTGGTTCATATACAAGCTTATCTAGCATGTGGTACAATACAATATTAAAGAATATCATCCATATTAAACTAATAAATTAACAAAGAGTGTCCTATTTCATCGGAGTAGATGTGATAATACCCCCTCCTCCTTCATCCCGATTGCATTAAACTCGTGCGTGTATCACGTAATGCTTGTAACGCTTGTAATGTCGTCAATTTTATATTTAAAAAGTTACATTACAACTCCATTGGGAATTCATGAAACCATAATTTCCGAAACCTAAAATCCAAAATTTTAAGACATAAACCCTTAATTTTTGATATAATTTCAGAACACATATAAAATTGTAGAAACATTACACACTCAAGTCCACTGTGTAAGGATCCTTCAAAACAAAATTCAAAGTTTTTGGAGCTCCTTTTTTATATTTAGGGTCTGTTTGGTACAACTCCAACTCCTAGCTTCATAGTTGGAGTTTGTGGAGCTGTACCAAACGGGGTTACTCCACAATTTTTTTGAAGTTGGAGCAACCAGGAGCAGAGCAGCCTGTAGTATAAATTTTGGGAGCGGGTAGAACCTTGCTCCAATTGAGGAGCTGCGGACCAACAAAACAAAATACCCTTAAAAGTTTAAGGTAATTACCCGCAATTTGCCATTGATATACCCCACCCGTTCGCATCCTGCGCAGCCCGAGCCCCCGAGGCCCCCTCCTCCCCGCCGGCGCCGCCCCTCCCGTTCTCCTCCCCACACGGCCGAGCCCCTCCTCCTCCTCCTCCTCCTCTCGCGCCGCCCCTTCCTCTTCCTCCAGCGCGCCGCCCACCTCCTCCTGCACCAGCCCCCACCTCCTCCCGCGCCGGCGTCGTCGCCCCTCCTCCCCCGGCGACAACCACCTCCACAACGGCGACATCCTCGCCCCCAATCCCCTCGTCGCCGGATCCCTCACCCCCCAAACCCCTCACTGGCCCCCAGATCCCCCTCACTGCCAGCCTCCCTTGCCCCCAAATCCCCTCATCGCCGAATCCCCTCGTCGCTGTCCTCCCTCGCTGAAGAGATCAAGTCCTAATGAACCATTTCATCGAGGTATGTGTCATTATCTTCTCTTCTCTCCTTGTTAGGCCCTTGCTGAAGGTTGCTGCATCCATGTCATTCTTTAGGTGCTTCTTGATTTTGGTCTTAGCTGTGGTGTTTAGAAAACTTTTGCTAAACTCTTGATGTATATCAATCACAGGCCGCTCCTGGAATTCAACGAGCCAAATTCACAGGCTGTAAGGACAAGAGGGGATGGACTCCGGCGAGATGACGGCAACGGAGGTGGCGGCACTGCTGGATCTGAAACCACACCCGAGGGCGGCTACTACACCGAGACCTTGTGCGACGCCTCCATCTCCCTCACCACCTCACAGCTCCCGCCGCAGTGTATATGCTATGCCTGATTTCTCAATAGCGTTTAATTCTCTTTTCCCTTTTCGTTTTTGTTTACTTTCTCGTCGAATCGGGACTGCTTTTTTGGGTAGGGTGGTGTGCGACCGACTGAATTGAATCGAGGTTTATTCTGTCTTCAACTTTGCACATGCAGGCCTTAGATTGTAGTGTAGTCCATGGCTATTGTTTGACTAATTTGTGTGCTTCAATAGCATATATGTTCTGGAAACTGGACATTCCAGATATATAAGAGCTTCATATCCTAAATTTGCATATGATATCACAACTGCACAAGTGAGCTCATAAGCCTCATGTTGTCTCTGTATCATGAAGTGCTCAAAACGAGGATGCTGGGACCTAGGGGTCATAATGATACGATATCCGTATGCTAGCTTATCTTTGATGTTTGATCTAGTAAGTACTGTAACTTTGTGTTACATGTATGATGCATCTGGTACGAAATCCCATCATGTGTGGAAGATATCATTTGGTAGTTGTTACCTTTTGAATATTGCAGTATTATACTTGATTCATTGACAACTATGGTTAACTAGGTTTTGGAAGTTTCTCAGTAATTTATCAACTTTTTGGTCCATTGACAACTATGGTTAACTAGGTTCTGGAAACTTCTCCCAGTAATTTCTCAACTTGTTTGGTCTGTCTATAAGTAATTGTTAACTAAGGTCGGTAGTGAGTGGATCTGATATAGAGGGGTAGAATACTAGCACAACATATGACTCCTACAATCTACCGGGCATTGGCATCCAATTTAGTTTTTAGTATTGTGACTGACATTAAGTGGATGATAAAACTGGTCTACGTTTGAATATACTATCAAGCTGAATAGCATATTTATGATACTGCAGACAAGGTTGATCGTGTTGTGAGCACTGCTATCTACTTCCTGCTTCCTGCTCATACGAACCGGAGCTCCGACGAGCTGCCAGCGATTGGAGAACAAGAGGAAGGAGGCTTGCTATTTCATATTTTAGTGTAAGGTTTGGATGATTCACTATTGTTGTTTCTGTTGTGGACTCGTTTGTCGGCCAAACCTATCAACGTCGCCGCTGGGTATCCCGATCGTCATCAGCCGAAGACTCAGAGTCTGCAGCAGCAGGCGGCGTCCTCACTAGATTTCTCTTAGCTTGTTTGATTTGATTAAGAACTTTTGCAGAATTAATTGTAATCGGTGATTGATGCTTGTTGAGTTGTATAAGTTCTTAGTCTTACCCTTTATTGTCATGATACATTGTCTAGTGGTGTCAGTAAATAAAATCAGACTTCGTGCAGAGGATGTACAAGGAAAGAATGTTTTTGTAATAGTTGTAGAAGGTGAATTGGGCGAGCTACCCTTGGATGTTTTTTCTTTTCTTTTCATTGTTGTCGTTTTATGTAGCGGTTGTCGGACCTAGAATAGTAGTTCGATTAATAAAGATGAACTTTGTTGAATTAGAATATTTGTTATGAACTTTGTATGCTTATGTATGTTTTATTTAAATTTTTTAAGTAAAAATTTCGAATGTGGGCAAAAAAGATAGCATAATAGGGCACAACATGGCAAAAAAATAAAAGCATAGCATGACTGAAATTAACTTATTAAACTTTTATAAGTTAAGCAATAAAAAAAAGATTACAAGTCACAAAACAAGGGTAGTGCAGTCTTTTTACAATAATCCTTCTCATTTCTGGAGCTAGAGCCAATTTTATAACCAAACACCAACTCAGACTGCTACAACTTCTCATAGAAGTGGATCCAAGAGTGAAGCTGAAGTTGGAGCTGTAAAAACTTAGAGCGGAGCTATACCAAACAGGCCCTTAGAAAAGCCTACAAAAGTATACTTAAATGAAATTGCGAGAAACATTTCGAACGAACAAAATTATGAAAAAATTACACAAGCAAGTACACTGCGTTGGGAGGCTCCACAAAAAATTCATCAAACAAACAATTTCCACAAACAGTGCACTGTAGCTTCGGCTGGCTAATTAGCGATATGCTAATTGGCATCCTTCCGGCGAGGGGCGGATGCGGGAGTTGCAGTGGCGTCCGGCCGGTGACAGCCGGACGAGGCACGTGGCAAGACGTCCGGCCGGTCCCGGCCCGTGACCGGTCGGACGAGGCTTCATTTTTGCAATTCCTTTGCGACGGCCGTTACTTCCGTAATAACGCATCGCAGACGTGCCATTTGCACCTTGACCTCACATTTCTACCAATATGAGTAGCAAGAAAATGAGAATATAGAAATATAGAAAATTCAACGAAGTGAGAATCTTGCGAATTTGTTTACTAAGGCCTTGCTAGGACCAAGTTTTGAGAAAATTGTTCGTGGTATTGGTATGAGAAGATACAAATAGTTGTTGTCTTCAGGGGAGATATATGACCTTCATCATTGGATAAATATATATTGTACTCTTTTCCCGTTGTTTGAGTTTTGTCCTAATAAGTTTTCTCATTCGAAGGTTTTTAATGAGGCAACATGTGCATGGTAAGAACACGAGCTATGTACTATTCTCTTTTTACCGTTTTTCCCACTAGGTTTTTGGAAGAAGTTTTTAATGAGGCACGAGCACGGTGTTGGCAAAGTGTCCAAGGAGGAGTGTTGTATATCGGCCCGTTTCCGAGGCTTGATTATGTGTAATAGGGGTTGTAGGGCCGATTAGTTAGTTTAGTCCCATATTCCTTATTCATGCATTAAGGGAGACTTCCTCGCCGAATATAAAGAGGGACATGGGGCTCTCATTGTACATACAAGACTACGGGCAAAGAAATCAGTAAGGAGAGAAGATTGAGACTACATCCTTATGTTTTTGTCTATTATTTGTTACTTGTGAGTTGAGAGTTTTGTTCTCTGGTAACCCGACCTCGATTATACAACAACAAGATCTGTTGATGAAGGAAAAAGATATCCGTTAGATCGTACATTTGATTACTACCTTAGGTTCAAGTTTGTACTCTCACTCTGAATTATTTCATGCCATTTGTGGGAACATGGCCTTAACTACTGTGTATGAGTACTGGTACTGTTGTGCGTATCATCGAGCTGGCAGATTGTCGGTTCCGTTACATTTTGGATCCTGAAGAGACGCAGAAAGAACATTTCAGAAAATTCAAAATGGTTACAGTTCGTTCTACGGTAGTTAAGTTTGCTGAAAATTTCGGTGCTCTCTTCCATTTCATAGCGAGTGCTTTTCAGTCGTTGTTGGTGAACTGAAACACCATTGTACTGCTGATTTCCATGTGAGTGCCAATCGCTTGTGCAACATGATAGATTTCTTTTGCGACACTAGTTGACGATGATTTAGAGACCAGGAATGTTTTTCATTCATTTTGCAATCTTTTCAGTTCGAGTCAGAAGCATAAATGTTAAGATCGGCCCTTTTTGTGCATGTCAGAATGGCCTTCATCTGCTAGCTTTTAGTGGTTTAAATTTAATGCCCGAAAGGACAGCCCAATTAAAATGAATGCTTCACTTTTTAAGTAAACTGACAAAGGCTCATTTTGTTTCTGACGGAGTACATAGTACATGCATGTGCACCCAGTTATCATGTACAACCAGCATTCAGTGATCACATTTATTTCCTTTAAAAAAAATAGCAGAGGAGATTCAGTGAACAAACAACTGACTTATAAACTGATTAGTAACCGAGCTCATCTAATGCTATAGCTTTGTCATCGTGTTCGATTTGTGAGAAAAGAACTGAGTAAAACTCATCTGGATGTGCATAAAGTAATGTCCAAGAAGGATCGAAATCCTCTCTGTTTTTGCTTTAGTGCCCCGTTGACACAACACTTGTTCGCTACTGTTATGGACGCTTTTTATGGAAATACATGAGAGGAGATCGAAACAAATACGTCAAGCCCTTCCGGCTAATTCTCCTTCAGCTGAACAGCAGGAAGCTTAATGCCATACGTTGCTATTAGAGATTGGTTCGGAGTCCCTTTTGGATATGGTAGGTTAATAGGTTGTCCCTTCAGAACATTAGCAATTAGGAAGATGTGTTAGTTTGCATCCACTAAGAAGGTCCAGCCTTCTCTATATAAGGATGCTATGTAATCGATTGATAGGCAAGCAAGAATTGATCCAAGTAATTCAGTAGCGTAGCTTTCAAAGCTTCCTGTCATGGCACACCACGACCAGGAAGGTGATCGCTCGCCTCCTCCTATCCCTCGCTATCTTTTTCTTCCTTCGCTCATGATGCACATGCCATATCAACTTGGTATCAGAGCTAACAACCACCTCTCTTTCGTTGCCGCCAACGCCACAGCAACCCACATCAAGCCCTACATCTGACATGAGCGAATCCAAGACAATCGACGATCTAGCCATGATGCTTGCCAATATCATGGGTGATATTAGCGATATCAAGAATCAATAGTCGGTCCATGGCAGTGCGATCATGCAACTACAACAAGGCAAAGGCGGAGCCTCAACCAGTGGCAAGGAGATCGCGTTCGGCAAGCCGATCGACCTGGAAGACAAGGGAGGAGCGAGTTGTGGTGCCCCGCGGTATCACAAACTCAACTTCCCGATCTTTGATGGAGAAGAAGACCCTCTACCTTGGCTTAATAGATGCGAACAATTTTTTCACGGGCAGCGGATGATGGAAGAGGAGAAAGTATGGTTGGCATCATACCATCTCACCGGTGTCACCCAACAATGGTACTACCAGCTCGAACGGGATGAAGGGGTGCTGTCATGGGCACGTTTCGCCGAGTTCGTCAACATGAGTTTCGGTCCACCCATCCACAGCAATCTGCTGGGGGAGATGGTGCACCTGCATTGTACCGGGACCGTAGAAGATTACCAGCAGCAGTTCCTTGCCTTGTTGTGTCGTGCGGAGCCCTTGTCACCGATGTTGCAAGTCCATCTATTCACGGCCGGACTTCAGAAACCCTTGCAAGCAGATGTGGAGCTGCAAGCTCCAACCAACCCACAAACGGCCATGAGTTTGGCTAGGGCTTACGAACAATGACTCGATGACTTTCCAGTGGAAGCTAAGCCGATGTTGAGGACGTCACCTACACCGTACACACACACACACATCAGCTCCCATACCGGCCGTGACTCACAGTCCGCCTCAAGGAGACCCTCTCGTGACACCAGGCAACCTGACGCCAACAGTACTGAGGGCACTAGTAGTGGCACGGACGGTGGGACCTCGGGCCCGCTTTCAGCATATGTCGACAGAGGAGATGGCGGACTGCTGGGCCAAAGGTCTTTGCTACAATTGCCCAGAGTAGTTCCACCATTATCACAGAAGGCACGGCCCGCCGGCTCAGCTTGACATTGGCACCACGCCAAGAGATGAGCGTCGCGGTGGCTAATGGCGATTGGGTGACATGTGTCGGCCTGTGTAGCAGTGTGCATCTAACGGTGGGAGATGAAGATTTCTCCATTGATTGTTTCGCAATTCCACTTGATGGTTTCGAGCTCGTACTCGAAATCCAATGGCTATGAACCCTCGGTCCGATCACTTGGGATGTTGAGTTGTTGTCCATGTCGTTCTGGCGAACATATCATCAAGTTGTTTAGCAAGGAGTGGATGTGGCACCGACCAGGACACATGCACAATCTATGTCCAGGCATGACCTACTAGACGAGCTGCTGTCCAAATTCGTCGACATTTTTGAACCACCGAATGGTTTACCACCGCAGTGATGTCATGATCACTGGATACACTTGCTACCGGTACCACTCCAATTGCGGTTTGGCCATATCGTACCCACATCTACAGAAAGATGAGATAGAACGACAGTGCGAGATGTTGGCACAACGCATAATCCGAGAAAGCACGTCAACGTTTTCTTTGCCGGTCTTACTCATGAAGAAGCATGATAATACGTGGCGATTTTGCATGGATTACCACACACTCAATGATAAGACAGTGAAGGACAAGTTTTCGATTCCGGTGGTTGACGAGCTCTTTGACGAACTGGAAGGCGCCAAATTCATGACCAAGCTTGACCTCCGTAGCGGATACCACCAAGTACGCATGCACCCATCAGATGTGGAGAATATGACATTCCACACGCACCACGACCACTTTGAATTCTTGGTCTGTCATTTGGTCTGCCTAAAGCTCCGGTGACCTTCCAATCTCTCATGAACGATGTACTTAAACCCTTCCTCCGACGTTTTGTGTTGGAGTTCTTCGATGATATTTTGATTTACAGTGCATCCTGGTCGGAATATCTTCAACACATATAGGCAGTGTTCTAGCTCCTACGCCATCATCAGCTGACCCTAAAACGGCCAAAGTGCTCACTCGGCAAGGAGTCGTGGCCTATTTGTGTCATGTTATCTCATCTTAAGGTGTGGCGATGGACCCTGCCAAGATAGCTGTCGTGATCGAGTGGCTGGTTGCGAACCGTTCGTGCGGTGTGGGGGTTCTTTGGACTCACGGGATATTATCAAAAATTTATTAAAGATTATGGCGTCATTGCAGCCCCGTTGACACGATGTGAGGACCCCGGTTTATTCGACTTGTAATGCTTAGCCTTTCCATTGACCCTAGCATCACAATTCAAATAAACCAAGCCTCATGATATGTATACTTCCCAGAAATGCAGTATACACACCCCGTTACAAAATTATGCATCAATTCCATACACGAGAGGTTACAATAACAAAACTACAAATATACAACAGAAAGAAATCACAAGATAAATAACAAACTACACAGCGGAAGCAAAAGCCATAAGATGGCGATAAATAAAAGAGCCAATTAGTGTGCCTTTACCCACAAGGCAACCAACCGGGCCGCCAAGCTAGTCGTCAAACCCGCAGCACATCTCACAAAAGGGAAGTCCTTGGGGTTCACCTTCTTCCTCTGCAACAAAAACATTAAGCAAATCACCTGAGTACAAAAATTATTTTTGTACTCGCAAGACTGACGTGTAAGGGTAACAGAACTATAATTTAACTACATGCAAGCTTTATTTAAGTGGAGGGGCTCGACTTACTTTTAGCGAAAGCAAGTTTTCTTTTGCAATAATGTAATAGTTTGAAGGCGTTTTAACAATTCAATTTTTATTTGCGAAATAACAATGATACTGAAGTAGTGAAAAAGACATCCCCGAGATGACCAACCCAATGGCCATCACAACAATACTATGAACGCCTGCTCATACCAACCCATCAAGTTTTAATTAAAATGTTGTAGTCTAACTCTTGAAAAGCTTACCCAAGCGTGTCCATCACCTAGGACGAGGCTATTCGAATAGTTTTTAACCTGCGGGGTGTACCATGCACCACACTTCGCATCGCCTTTAAGCCAAAGCACACTTCCAAGGTATGCCGCACACTAAGTCCTACGAGACTTTTTCCAATATTGTGTATTAACTACGAGCCGCTCGTATGGATAGAAATCCATACGCTTACATGGTAAAGCCGAAAAGACAACTACCCACTCAGGATAAAGCTTTTGGACAACTACCATGCTCCCACCTCCATCCCTCCTGCGACCTCCTGCGACCGGAGCCAATACACGCCAAAGTACTAGGTCAAGAGAGGTCCCATATACTCTAGTGTGGTTAGCACGCTAAATGCTGGATAAAAATTCACTCACAAGATGTTCGGTCCTTAATTGACACAGGCACCATTCCAGCCACACCCAAGAATCACACCATCTTACCATTGTGCCCGTCAAATCATTTTGTTTTTGGTTTTTAGTTTTCACAATTAAACATAGCAAAAGTGTTGAATCATAAAGTTATATAATAATTTTTGTGTGATCAAAGTTATCGACTAAGTCGATAACCGCCAATTCTACCCAGTATCTAAGCATGGCTAAGCATCATATCGTAAATACAAATAAAAGGCCCTAAATCATTCACCGGGCTCTAATTCACCAGTGAGAATAATATTCCTAAGTTAGTGGCAGGGGTGAACAATTTTCAGGGCAACAATGCAATGGGATTAACTACCTCTAATCGACAAAATTACTTTGACACAAAAGCATGCATACATACAAGTTAAACAAAATATTAGACTTGAAAATAATGGGAATGAACTGGATATGATCAAACTGCTTGCCTTTGCTTTATTTGAGATATTCGACTTGCTGCAGAGGATCACTCTCGTAATCAATGCCATCTAACGATAAAAACTGCCAAAGCGAAAAACAACGAATAAACACCAGAACGCCAACAGGGTAACCAACAATCAAATAACAACACAGAAAATAGATTATAATTTTAGATAAATTTAAAGACACAGAATCATGGAACTTAGAAAAGATTTGAATTGGTTAAGTAATTGTGAAGTTTACCCAATGTCAAGATATAAACAATTTATTTTGGATCTTGAACTAGGGGCAATAATCTTAACAATTTATGCTAAGACCATACCAAAGATTGCTAATCTTAAAGCTTTACCACTAGGTACTACATAACATCTTGACCTAGTGCTCTTTGTTGGATAAGTGCCCATAGGCTAAAAGAACACAAGGATTACTAACTACTAGACTTAGCAAAAGATAACCAATTGCCATATTATAAACTTGGATGACCTAAACTATCTACAACCAACTCGCAAGCACAAGCATAAGGATTGACAAAAGCGACAATGACTTAATACTATTCCCGATTCTAGAGGAAATTCAGAGCAAAAGTGTTTGTTACTAAGCCTTCCCACTAATTCAAATTTCCATTTGTTAAATGAGGTTTTTGAGTGAGTTAATACCTAGACACAGCATTAAGCACTAAACTTCCTCTATCTGGACAACCAACAGATCATTTTTTTTTTAGAGAGAAGAAGCTGCCAACTTTACCTCTCCTAAACTCCATTTTTTGAATTGCTAAGCACAAGTATGATTGATCTAAATAATTTATCAACAAACTTAGCTAACTGAATCACCAAATCTCCTGACTACTTGCATGGGAAAGCCCCTGATCTATTGTCAGTTCTACACACATTCAGACTTAAATTTTGAATTGGTTAGTTCATTTGAGTGACATACTTTGACATTCAGAATGTTGGTTAGCATTTAGTAGTTGGCTGTGCAAATGAGATATCTTGACACAATCCATATTTCATCCAATGACTCCTCTACCCAACATCTGCTTTTTTGAACACGAAACATTGCTTGAGAGCTAAAGCCTAAACTCCTTTCTAAACTCAATCTTCAACTATGCTAAACCAATCTTGGTGAATGCTATCTACACAATCAAGGGCTCACCTGACAATTCCTATCCTCTCCTCTTCACCATTTACCTAAACATGATTTTGGTTCATTGCCAATACAAGAAAAATTTTGAAATGAAACTAATGACTAACCTTCTTCCAAACCTCAACTACAAATTTGCTAAACCATTTTGAGTGACTTAATTACATTCGCATAACACTTAGCACTTCCTTACAAGATAATCCTATTGTCAGTGACAACAATACACACATACATAACATACTGAGAACCGAGAGGAACAGGGGAGGCTCGGCTGAATTTGAGGCGGCAAATCGCCGGCAGTTGGAGCGGCGGGGAGACCACGGTGATGGCCAAAATGGGTCGAGGGAAGCTCGTGGATGCTCGAGGTGGTCTCGGGGTAGCCGGAGATGCATTGTGGCGGCGCGGCGAGGCGAAGGTGGCGCCGTGGGGTGAACGAGGCGGCAGCGTCGGGTGGAGTTGGAGCAAAACTAGCGAGCACGAGCAGCCATGAGGTACTGGCAGCCGAGGTGGTCGGTGATGACGGAGAGTGGGAGAGGCTCGGCGACGAGGCGGCGGTGGCTGGGTGGCTCGCGGTGGTGGCGGCCTAGGGCGGCAGGGAGGCTTGGCCACTGGTTGGGGAAGCATCGGGGCGTCGGGGCGGTGCTTCAGGTGAAGTTAATTGGAGAGAACTTCTCCGGAGGGCCAATGGTGGCGGTGGAGGCAGCTTTGGCCGGTTTCGGGGAAGAGGACCAAGGCGCAGCGAATCTACGGTGATAGAGTCGAATTAACAAGGAGTAAAAGACCCTAGGGATATAAAACATGGGATGACACGGATAAATGGGTAAGGGCCTCACCGGTTGGCCTGGAACGATGAGGGGATGTGGCGACTGTGAACCGAAAGCCGTCGGTCTTGAGGAAGAAGCCCGTGTTCCCGGCACTTCAGCTGCAATGAGAGCGAAAAGTTTTGAGGGATAGAAAGAGAGAGACCATGCGATAATAGGGAACATGAAGATGAAGGCCCGAGTCAAACGATGCCGCCGGTGAACTTGGAGGTGGTGCAGCCATGGCCAAGAGTGGCGGTGGGAAGAGCCGGGGTGAGGACGGTGGAGTTGGGAGGCAGTGGGAAAACAAAGGGGCTCGGTAGCTTGAGGATGCCACTTTGTAGACAGCGGACGGAGAAGACGATGGCGGGCGATGCACTCGGTGGTGGCTCGGTGATTTGCTCAGATGCGAGGCAAGAGCAATGACTTGACGAGGTTTGGCGGCACAGTGCAATTGAGCGACGGCGATTGACAGCGCGGTGTTGCATGCTTGCGACGTGGCATCAAGAGCCTGTGGCTTGACGCCGAGAGAGAGCGGCCGCTCGGGTGCGTGCGGGGAGGAAGAAAAACAGCGCCGAGCTCCAGCTGCCCGGTCGGTGGAGAAGAAGGTATGGGCACTGGGGTCCACGGGTCAGCGGCAAGGGAGAAGGTGGCTCCGGGAGCTGGTTCGGCTAAGCCAAAATGGGAGTCGGGTCCGGTCGGTTGGGTTAGAATGAGTCCAACGATTGACCAAAATTCAAAACAGCCCTTCCAATTTGACCAAGCCACTAAAAATAGCAATAAAAATCCTAAAATTCTGAAATTAATCAAAGAGGTTCCTGGGATAGTGCAGTTCTCAAATAAAATATTAGACCTCATTGTTCAAGACATAATTTGTAAAGTTTAAATTCAAACCTAAATTGTGCCATTGAAATGTGTTTGAATTTTCTGAGAGTTGAATCCAGTTCCAAAAATTTGGTAAAAATTATATTTATTCATGATAATTATTCTAGTATTTGAATAAATTATTTTTGGAAACTTTTATTCATACATTTTTATGGAATTCAAATAGAAATGGAATTTAAGTTTAAAAGGTTTGAAATTTCCAACACAACTTCAATACAAAACATCAAAAGTTTAAAATTGTGCACAAGATTTTGGGAAATCGTGAGCATGATCAAGAGATACAACCAAAAGTTTTTAAATTTTAATACTTTTATACATTTCGGCATGGACGGAGTCGGCCACACAAGCTTTCGCCACACTCAAGACTGCATTGATGATGGCGCTCGTGTTACAGTTGCCCGATTTTTCTAAGAAATTCATGGTTGACTGTGACGCCTCAGGCAGTAGCATTGGGGCTATACTACATCAAGGAGGTCGGCCGTTGGCATACTTCAGTTGTGTTGTGGCATCACATCATGCTAAGTTAGCGGCATATAAGCGAGAATTGATCGGCCTTGTCAAGGCCATTCGCCATTGGAGGCCATACCTTTGGGCCCGTGCCTTTATTGTCCGCACTAACCATTACAGTCTAAAATTTATCCTAGATCAATGTGTGTGCACGATTCCTCAACATCAGTGGGTCAGTAAGCTGTCCGGATTTGATTTTTCTGACAAATTCATGCGAGGAAAGTAGAACGCAGTAGCAGATGCTTTGTCTCATCGGGATGAAACGTTATTTGCATATGCTCTCCCGACGCCACAATTTGATGTCTTCCAAATACTCCGAGAGGAAGTGTCCACCATGCTGGACTGGGTTGCCTTACGTGATCGGTGATGGGATGGGAGGTACAGCTGGGGTTGATTGGAGTTTTGTGGATGGTCTAGTACTGCGCAAGGGGCGCATCTTTGTTCCTTCTTCTTCGGGTCTGTGGCCGTAGCTACTAGCAGATGCTCACAACACTGGTCATGAGGGCATTCAAAAGACCTTGCACCGTGTGCGTGGCTGCGTGCCTCCTTCTACAATCCGACCTTGTCTTGCCCCGTGTGCGAATTTGTGACCAATTGTACGGTCTGTCAGCGTAATAAGACCGATCATTTGCATCCGGCCGGTTTAAGTCCATGAGTCTCATGTTGTCTTTTTAAGTAGCCTAGCCTCTTGAATTTGAGTTTGTTACGTAGTTTAAGTTGAACTACTCCTATGTTGCTCAATAGACAATATATATAGAAAGTACAAGGGAATATATGTCATACATATATAAGGAAATACAAAAGACACACAAAGAAATATAAAATGATTTCTATTCTAACACCACCCTTAAATGCAAAGCGTATGCAATAGCATTGCATTAGAAAGAGTTAACACTAAACTAGGAAAAATCTAAAATCCGAGTCTTAATAATGTCGTCGTAGCGTGTAGCTCTTGGAAAATATATCGAGTATCAAAATATCACCTCCCACCCGGGGTCGTACGACAACCCATAAAGCACAAGGTACAGGGGATGAGGAAGTAGAGGCAAGTAGGAGAAAAGTTGACTGTGATAATATAACGAAGAAGATGATGAAATCGACAAAAATAGAGAAAACTGTCAAATCAAGCCAAATAGGAATAGATAGAAGCATGATGGTGTAGATCGAAGCCCAAGACGACGGCGGTGCAGAAGAAGCGCAGCCTTAGAAGCTCGGGGCGGTGGCTAAGAGAGAAACAACGATATCATAAAAACTTCTACAATCTGCACGCAGCTCAGAAAAAAGAGCGACGACTGCTGTCATGCCAAAAGGAATTCTTATGCTTCTATGACTGATAATAAATTTATGAACTCGCATGACTTAGACAGACTCAAAAATAGAGTGATATAGACTTGGATAGATGCAACTGAAGAAATGACGGAAAGAAAGAAAGAGTGATATAGACTTGGATAGATGCAACTGAAGAAATGACGGAAAGAAAGAAAAGCCTCAAAAGGAGTAGCAGACTAACAGTAGCGCTCTTTAACAGGGGAAAAATTGGAGCTGGAGAAGCTGAAGCAAAAACCAAAACCAGAGCCGGAGCCCGTGAAGCCAAAGCAGATCTGGTTAAAAACTAAAACTAGATCGACCACCTTCTCCTTTCTCTTCCTCTCTCCCTCTATCCCCGACCTCCTCCACTGAACGGGAAGGCGACAGCGCTTCTTCTCTCCCTCTATCCCCGACCTCCTCCACCAAAATGGGAAGGCAACGTCGGACGTGAGCGGCAGCGCTGAGAGAGGCGGTCAAAGCAGAGGAGGGAGGCGGCGCAGAGCAGAGGACGTCGGGGCAGACCGGGTTGAGGCAGCGGCGGCCTGATCTAGTGGAGCCGAGGCGGTAGCGGCCCGATCCAGGTTGGATCTGGACGGCGGGGGAGACGCGCGGGGAGTAGCGATCGACGGCGAGCTTCAGTGGCTGCCAGGCATCGCGGCTGTCGGGGCAGAGCGGGTCGAGGTAGGCCTTGACAAGGACGGCGTCCTTCCATGCGACGGCAGCGGCCCTGTAGGCGAGGTCATCGTAGCGCGGCGGCACGGAGGCCTGCGCCTGGAGGATGAGGAGGTGACGAGCGAGGCCATCATGGTCGCTCTGGGCGATGTCCGGCAAGCACTTCACGAGGTCGACGAACTTGCCGATGGGGAAGTCGCCATCGAGTGCGATGGTCTACAAGTACTCGTCGAAGATCCTGAACACCTTCTCCATTGCAGCAACGGAAACAAGGGATGATGAAGATGCTGCTGCTGCTTCTCCCAGGAAAGACTACAACTAATGTGGCCGCCCCGGGAGCAGAGATTGCTCCTCCGGGGCGGCAGCATCGGAGGACGAGTAGAGATTAGGCGGCAGTGAAAACAGTAAATCCTAACTCTAACTTTTGCTCTGATACTATGTTATGAATAATATGTGTATTCAAGAGGTTCAATGAGCAATATATAAAGAGAGTACAAGGGATATATGCCATATATGTATAAGAAAATACAAAAGACATATAAAAGAATTCCTATTCTAACACTCTATTCTAACGGGCTACGTGCTGTTGGTTGAACTCTATATTTAAGTTTCTACGTTTGAACTTGGCTACTTGTTAATTTCTATCATTTATCAATTGTTGTTGCTTAATTGTTCAAGAATTAAGTATACATGCTATCTTTGTAGCCTTGTTGATCATGTTATTTCTTTTCCTAGGTTAATGGAATTCTTAATTTCTAGTAATGGTATTAATATAAACAATTGAACATATGATGAGTATATTCAGTACTAGTGGCGATCTGTTTCAGTTTATTTTGCGTAATGAAAATGGAACTAGGAGTCTGGTGCTCTTCAGTCTAATATGCTGTACTCCTAGTGAAGCTTTGAAGGACAGCACAGAACAATTGATGAGTACCTTGATGCAACTTCGGTCCATTACACACACCCAAGGGGAAATCAAATCACAAAGAGTAAACAATAATGGACACTTGCCCATTCTTACCTTTGTACATAGTTTTATTTATCTAATATATATACTACTACATTGGCTTCTTCGTGACATATGGATTTTTGAAGAAATGGACAACTGCCCAATTTACATACGGCTGATGTCAATCTGGATCTTTGCTTCATCACTGTAACTTCTCTTCCCCGCCCCCCAAACATTCTATGATAAAGTTTCAAGGAAAGCATCCACCTTGTCGTTCGTCCTTCTCGACAGAAACTTCATGCAGATTGGAGGTTTCACCTTGGCAAGAGCAAGTACCGACTGAGGCAAAACCCACAATCCATCACCACATATCAAGCCGGAAGCAACGGCAGGTCCAAATGTTTCTGCTTTGGCTCTGTCCAGTTTTTGCCAGACAAACAGTATTACCGTCCCGATGAACATATCAATGGCAAAATATGAACCTAAGTAGAACGGTATCGCCATAGCCATCGGGATTGGTATAAATCTCGATACCTTCTTGGGCACCAGATCTCTTATCAAGTTGACGGCAATTGCTGCAGCAAAGAATATGTAACAAAGAGTAAGGCAGTTCTTTGGAAGCGAGGAGAAGCCATCGACACCTAGTATTGCCATGCTACGGAAGATGGCAGCATTTGGTGCAGGGTATTCACTGCCACTGATGCCAATATCACCAAACGCCTTGTAAAAAAGCCAGAACACACAAGGAGCAATAACACAACCCATTGCAGTGCCTATGACTTGGCTGATGAACATTGACCTTGGTGAAGCCAGTGTCAGGTATCCTGTTTTGAAGTCCTGCATCAGGTCGGCAGCAGTAGACACAATGCTCATCATCACACCACAGGCAGCCAGGCCTGCAAGAACTCCACCATGTGAAGCGCCTGACCAAGCACCAAAAGCAAAGATTGCGAGCTTTCCGTAGGTTGTAACAAGAGACCAATCAGTGAGGCCAGTTCCATAGGCATTACAGAAGGCAAGTATAGGTGCAACGATATAGGCCACCAAGATTTGGTACCACTTCAGCTGTGGGAATATCTGTGGGACAGTACCAATAGATATGGCAGCAACAACAGCATAGCCTCCATATGCAATGTACCAGGGAATTTGATCTTTGAGAAAGAGTTCATTGCGCGCTCATCGTCATATGAGATAACTGCAGTACTAGTAATTATGCCATCATCAGAGACTGGAAGTGTACTAACATTACTCTTCTTGAGTTGAGATCTTAATGAGGCGATTGTGAGAAAGAGCATCTTGAGGAAGTTGTAGAGGCCATCCCCAAGAATCAAGGCAATGGCTATGAAGACCTGTAATACCAAATGAAATTTAGTAGCAGAAAATATAACTCGGCATTCAAGAAAAGTACACATTCTTACCCGGTAACCTTGCATTCCATGAAGACTACTGTCAGGGAGATCAGCAGCGAACCAACTTCCTCTTTTCTTGGTAATGAGAGGCCACATTATTCCCCATGAGAGGATGCCTCCCAGGAGAACAGATATGTTAACAATATGTGGGCAAATCATTCCCACTCCGACATAGGTAGGAGAGAAGTCAAAGAAAAACCTTGGGAAAAAAACAATGTCCACTTCAGAACAAAAAAATTGTGTTCTGCAACTGAAAGAAACTTCAAATTGTGTTCTGTCCGAGGGAAGATAAATTTGATTGGAAGAATTCTTGGAGGGTGCAATCTTTACTTGTTGTTGAAAGCTTGCAGGCCTAATGATGGGAATTTTTGGAATCCGCAATTATCTGTAGCTGTGTAGAACCACTGGAAGAAACCCCAGAAGAAGCTGAGAACTAAGAATATACCTAGTCTCTTTACTTGCTTCCTGTAAAAAATGATGCAAATAGCAATAAACTTCTCATCGCGTGTCTGTCAAGAACAGAAATGAACATGGCTGTAGTACTCACCCTGCAAGCTTGGCACCATGGGGCGTGTGAAAGCCATTTATGAGGTAGGCAGTTGCAGTGCCACTTGGATAGGTCAGCTTGTAGTCTATGATCATGATCTGGACAGTGTTAATTTGGTTAAAATGATATCAACATGATTGCTTGAAAAAAAACAAGGGAACATAGATTAATTCAACCTTTCTCAGTGGCACAAGACCAAAGAGCCCAATGAAGCTGACCAGGAACAGGAAACCAATTATCCATCCAAGATGTGGATTTTTGATATTTTGATAATTATTTGCCTCGGTTGCCTGCCCAGCATTTCGATTTCTTTGTTGACGATGAAGGTTTTAAGTGTATTTTTGGTGATAATAAATGTATTATTACGTTTGATTCTAATGATATTGGTCTTGCTTTTAGACGAGACAAGCTCTATATGCTTTCCCTTAATGAATCTCCTGTATCATTGAATGTGTGTGATGCTAAGTGTAAAAAGAATAATGAGACTTCTTCGAAATTGTGACACTATCGTTTAGGCCACATTTCGAAGGGGAGAATGAAGCGTCTCATTAAGGAAGAGATTCTCCACCCATTAGATTTCTCTGACTTAGACCACTGCATTGATTGCATTAAAGGAACATACGTGAAACAAATAAAGAAGGGAGCTACTCGCAGCACAGGACTCTTAGAATTAATTCATACTGATATTTGTGGTCCTTTTCCTGTGACATCAGTGGATGGTTTTGATTCTTTTATCACATTCACTGATGATTTCTCCCGTTATGGTTATATCTTTCCCATTAAAGACCGATCTGAGTTACTTGACGATTCTTTCACTCATGGCCAACAGGTAGTTACCAAAGCCCCTGAAAGAAATGGATGAGTTAGCATGTGAAATAAGGATACCAACCTATGCTAGAACTACTTATTCTGTTTACTAATATCATAAACAAATAATTTATTTACAGATAAGTTTTAGCATTTTTTCTGAAAGAGTATAGAAAACACTAAGGGATTTAGAGTGTTGTCAGTTAGTTCTGTAAGGGTAATGTATATGTTACCAGCATGCCAGTACTTAAAAAATGACAAAACGAACATGCTTGGAATCTATTTTCTGTTATGATCTTTACAATTTTCTGATTTTGTTTGCATGATGTTTTTATACAGAACAGAAGAAGGTGCATTTTACCATGTGACACAGTAACAACAGAAATGCATGTGGGGATCATTTACATGTCATAAAGCCTAAATGGGGAAACGTTTCACACGATGTGCATTACTCAACTAGTTTGTGAAGGAAAACAGCATAAATTGATTCTTGTACAGGTCTACAGTTTTTGGAAGATAATGCATATCAGGATGTATTTCAGTTGTGTAGTCAACAGGGAAATAGAAAAAAGAATTTAATCTTCACCCTTACTGGGTAGATGTCAACCTAGCGTTTTGTTTCGATATGGTAGCAGGCCTTCACAGGAAAATAAACTTAGGTTCATGCCGTTTTCAGATTGACTGCTGGTGGGAGCCTCAGCTGTCTAGAAGCTCATTATCACTGTCATCACCAATAGCTTGCAGAAACCAATTGACCACTCACAAGCATCTATTGCATTATCAAAGCTTAACCAGTAGGTTGAATACTAAAGGTAGTAGAAAATATAGAGCTCCTCCAAAAAAGTACAAAAAAATATAGCTATCAACAATTACCGGTACTTCTGAATTTTATTACTTCCAAGCATGTCCCTCTTCACCATGGACTATGCCTTTCACGTTGTTTTCTTCATTGGCTCCATTTTATTAACAGATTGCTACCAGGGTTATTAAGTCGTAAAGTCGAGTCGAGTCGCAAGAGGGGCGACTTGGCGACTTGTCGACTAGTCGGCCGACTAGTCGCGACTAGTCACAACTAGTCGGTAGACTAGGAACTAGGAAGTATATAAACAGGGCAGGTAATATACTAAGTTGTAGCAACTAGCAACTACTACAACAGAAAAAACAGAGCACCGGTGAGCACTGAGCAGAGCACAACGCGAAACAAAGCAAGAGAGGGGAGGAAGGAGAGAAACTACAGAGCAGATCAGCGCTACAGCAGAGAAAGGAGAGGAGTGCTCACGAGGCTGGCGTCTGGCAAAGTGGCGAGGAGCAGAACAGAGCAAGAGCGGCAGGGGCTGGGCCTCGCTGGCGGCGGCCGCCTCGCAGCATGGCGGCGGCGCGGCGTGATGGGGAGGCCGAGAGGAGGATGGTCGGCAGGACCGCGGCGGCAGGGGCTAGGCCTTGCTCGGCGCGCCGTGCAACACCGTGGTGGTGGCGTGTCGTGGACGGGGGACAGAGGAGGAGGATGATCGACGGCGAGGGGCTAGGGCTCCGCTCGGCGCCACCTCAGAAGACGCAGGCGCGGCGCCGCCGCCGACGAGGACGAGGAATCTGCTGCGTGAGGGAGCACAGCAGCTAGGGTATTCCTTTAGTAAACCATGCCTCCTTACTGGGCCCATGTAGTCTCTCAGCCCACTTAGCCAGTCAGCCCAAGAAGCAATCCAGCAAAGTGGCAACCCTAAGTCCCTATGCTGTGGCTCATCCATCTGGTCCTCTCTCTGCGCTGTCACCGCCATTGCCTCTGGCCATCGGCGCTGTCACCATTGCTGTTCGCACCTCGCAAGGGTCTCCTCTCTTCCGCTCGCTCCTCCTCCTCCCCTCGCCTCGCCCCTACACCTTCCCTTTCCCCTCTTCTCCATGGCGCCCTCCCCTTCCGCTTCATCTTCCCTTGTTCTCCATGGCGCCAAGTCGCACGACTCGCGCAGGCCGACTAGTCGCGGTTAGTCGCCGACTAGTCGGCAAGTCGTACGACTAGCGCTGCTAGTCGAGTCGCCTGCACTAGCCGGTGCCAGTGTGCCGACTAGTCGACGATTAGTCGCGACTAGTCGTGCGATTTAATAACAATGATTGCTACAGTTCCTGAGGAATTTTCTTAGGGAATGTTTCAGCTTAGAAGCAAGAATACAAAAGGACTGTGCACAATGGCCAACAATATGAAACCAGAAGCAACATCAGAATTTGAGGGTTCATACTGCGAATGAATTAACTTTGGTATGATACATTCTCTGGTTCACATAATACCAAAAGCAAATAAAGGGGATAACTTAATCACTTGTAAGCTGAATCACCATCAGAACAAAGGAGCACATGGCAAGAAACGTTGAGAACTATGGAATTGATCGATAGGATGGCGCAAGAATTACTTTATTAACAGAGATGATCCAATAAACGGTACGACTAGTAAGGCTTACCGCTGAAGGAGATGCCGTAGGCGGCGACGACGCAGGTCTGGATGACGGTGTTCTCCTGCCTCGTGAACGGCTGCCGGAGGAGGCCCATCCTCTCGATGGCGGCCGTCCAGAGGCGGACGAAGAAGAAGCTGAGGAGCCCCGCGGAGACGTTGAGCGAGGGGATGATGCCGATGGTGAGGTTGAGCTTCATGACGATGACGCTGAACATGGTGGCCAGGAAGAAGCTCACAACGAAGGCGCGCACCGTGAGCTGCTCCCGCCACGACGGCACGCGCTGGTCCGCGAACGCCCGCTCCACGGACGCAGCCCCGTCGTCCTCCGAGGCGGCGCCTCCTCTCCCCTCCCCGTCGCGGGGCGGCGACCCCCCCGCACGCTCGTTGCGCTTGCCCCGCCGCCGGAGCTCGCTCGCCTCCACCATCTCCACGTCCCCGACCGCGGCCGCGGCCGCGTTCGAGTCGGGGGTCTCGTGCTGCTGCATAGTTGTCGCCGTTGGGGCGGAGGCTGGAGCGGGGCAACAGAACGGACGCTGCCCGTTTATTAACTCCAGTGTCCAGCTGCACAGCACAGCACACGCGAGGCGCTGGATATATGCGTGGGCTTTGCCAATTCGGCGAAAACGACGGGCTGTCAACATAAAGACGACGTGGCCGAAGGCTCGCCGGCTCGCGGTTCGACTAGTAGCGGACGTCCCGAGCCAATCAGTTATTAAGCGTGGCATTTTTAGTGCGCTGTTCACACGGAACGGGTATGGAGAACTGTCATCGAGATTTTGCCTGGCCGTTCCTCTCCTTGACGTTGCCGGAGTGGTGTTTGGTTGAATACCGGAGGCTGGGGCAGTGCATGCACGCCTAACCTGGTAGCTCTTGTCCATCGTTAACCGAAGGTAGCCAGCCAGGCAGCCGACCAAATTTGGACGTCGGGCTGTTACTAGCGTTTATCTTCCCTTACGTAGTTAAGGGTAGTGCGCGGCCGTTCACCGCTCAAACTCCTTCCTTCCTCATTGTTTCTTCCCTCCTGTCTTTTTTTCTCTGCCCCGGATGGATATGTGTTGTGAACGAGGATGGATACATGTGGGTAAGGATGGGTGATGGATCTATGTACCATTTACGCCTTTATGGAAAGATAAATGCAGATGGTGTATTGCTAGGTATGGACCGTCCCATTAGTGTATTGAACCGATATCTATTCAAAGTCATGTCACGTAAGTATTCTAAGAACTGACCTTATTTTTCTCCTATGTATTGAACCGATTTCAACTAATAACTGAGACTCACGTTACATTAAAAAAACACAAGATAATAATATCATCTCTCAATAGCACTTTCTCATATGTAGTTGTTTAATGCTTATATGAGTTGTTTAATGCTTATATGAGATGGTCTAAGGCCTATAACGATTCCCTTTTATATAATATGGTATGTACAAAAATAACCTATAGACATGGGAACGCTCTCAGAATCCAGAAACGGTTAGCTTCGTAGTCTGGTTTTCTAGTTTTCGACTGGTGTGTGAAGGCACGTAAACAGCCAAGCACGCAACCAGCGTGTGAAAGCGGCACTAGTTGAAATTTTGGCACGTAAACTACACTACTACTGTTAGCGAAGTGATCGCTTGATTAGTGCGTATTATGCATGCCTAAGATTCCTCTGGTTCACTTTGACTAGATTACACAACTGATATGATTGGAATCTTAACGGATTAGGCTTACGGAATCTCGGCGTCCGGAAGGGAAAAAAAGGGTGAGGTTTCATAGGATTTCTCCATGTTTCCATTTTCATAACATTTCAAGTTTCATATTTTATGAGGTTTTAAGCTTCACTCACAGGAAGTTGCTAGCCCACACTATACCGTTGGAATGCACCTTCTATTATATTATTAAAGCGATAGAGAAAGAAGTCACCACGTTCGCTTCCAAGGGCTAGAAATTCTCACGTTAATCGATAGAAAAAGAGAAATATCTACACCGTTGATTATGGTGGGTCCAGATTATAACGATTTAGATTAAACAAAAAAAAAATCCATCTCAAGTACAATATAGAAATAAGAGTCCATCTCAAGTATAATGCAAAGATAACTGAAATTCGGAATAAAAACATAAAATAAGCAATTTAATTTTGATACAAATTTCTAAGTAAAATCACTACATAAACATAATTTGGAATAATTTTTTTAAAAGTAATTGGATTAGTATACTAATTCCAACAAAAATAACTGGAATTCGGAATAAAGAATAAAATAAAATTAGCAAATTGATTTCTATACGAACTATAATGTAAAATCACCATATGAAGTGTGTGTGTGTGTGTGTGTGTGTATATATATATATATATATATATATATATATATATATATATAGAGAGAGAGAGAGATAATAAAAATAGCAATTGGACTGATTTTCATATGAATTCCAAAGTAAAATACTTAAATAAATAAAATTTGGAACAAAAAAAATCATCAATTTGATTTCCATAAGAGTTCCTAAGTAAAATCCTAAATAAATATAACTCAGAATAAAATTTAAACCAAAAATAGAAATTGGATTAGTATACGATTTTTTTAAAAAAATGATTTTTGAATTAAAATAAAATAAAATTAGCATTTTGATTTCGATACGAATTCCAAGTAAAATCTATAAATAATTGTAATTCGGCATAAAAATTAACAATTAGATTAGTTTACAAATTCCAACAAAAAAATAATTGAAATTAGGGACAACAAATAAAATAAAATTTGCAATTTCATTTTCATACGAATTCCAAAGTAAACTCTCTTAATAATTAAAATTTCGAATAAATTAAACATAAGTTATAACGAAGATATCGTGAATGGTGTCAGGGGGGACCATGAAAGAGTGTAATAGCATCGATATGTCATACAAGAAGACATTGATCCACAAGGAAGCAAATTGCCGAGACATCGGCGATGAAGATGAGAATAATTCCATGCTGCTCACCTTAACTGTTCGAAAACGACAATGTCGTGATGTTCGCTGGAGCCATTGAAGAGAAAGACTGAAGTAAAAGGAGCCAAGTGCTGCGACGACGAATGGTGAGCATCGACGTTGTTGAAGAAGTCGATGGCCACAGAAACTTCATAATGGGGAAGACTGTAATAGCCCAAACTTCAAATTTCAGTTGAAAATAAAGTTTAATTATTTTTGTGGTTTTTTCTGAAATTTTTAAAAGCTTTTACTTAATCAATTTGAAGCTAAACAAATTCATTTGCAAAAGATATTACCAAATAGTATTTGAAAATATTTTATTCAAGTCCTAAATGCTCGAGAGAATTTCTGTGAATTTTCTCATAATTTTTGGACTTAATTTACTATTTCCTAAAGCCCATTTGAATTATCATAATCTAATTAATTAAGAAATCGAAAGAAAATCCCCAAATAGTGTTTGGGCCGAAACCCACTCGGCCCAGTCCATTTATTTCGCGCGCGCGGCCCGTTCGGCCCGCTCCTCCCGCTCGTATAACACCGCACACATTTCAGCCGTTGAATTGAAATCCAATGACCGCTTCCATCGCATGTTATTAACTTCGACAAGCGATAGCCGTCAGATCTGAGATGGATGGTCCGATTTGAATAAGACGCTCGGGCGGTCCGAATGTTTCAATCAACGAGGACCGCACGATCTAAATCAAGCGGCGGTCAAGCAACCGCTACTTACCCCTTCGTCACAAGCCGTTGTGGCCGTTGGATTCTTATCGGACAGCTCACACACACCCTTTCTTTCCTTATCCTCTGTCGCTGACAGGTGGGGCCGCACGCTACAGTGCTTCGTCCCCTTTCCTTTCTTCTTCTCGCTCCTTTCCTTTCTCGCGCACACACCGTCCGCCATTGCCGCTTTTCGAAAAGCTTCCATATACGCTCGGATCCGGCCGCATCTCCTGATTTAACATGCGCATTTAAACCCTAGATCATCTCCGCCCCCGACACGGCCTCTCCCTTCCATCTCCAGCCCCAAATCCCCGTAAATCCGCCGATGTCATCGCACGAACCTTCTTGCGATACATGCCGCCTCGGCCGCACCCGCGCCCTATAAATAGGTTCGCCGGGAGCGCCTCCCTCAACGCATCTTAACACCGCCAACCACCGTCTCCCTCCTCGCTCCTAGCGCCCTAGTTTCGAGTTTTCTTGCCGGCGATCGTGAAAACTTCAACCAACGACTGCACCGTCACCGAAGCCCCTCCGCCCCCGCCGTCGGCACCATCGTCATCACCATGTCATCGCGAAGCTAGTGCGACCACCCACTTCACCGGAGGAGCCCCACAGCATCGACGACCGAATCTCATCGCCGCCAATCCTCGTCGCCGACGACCATCCGGCCACACTCCGCCGTCGTTTTGGTAAACCACGTGATCGCACTACTCTGCTCACCAGTTTGCGCACACCAGTAGGGCTCGCCGCGGCATAGAACGCCGGCGAGCCGCCCATCAGAGCACCGCCGGTCACGGGGTGACGTGGACCGAGCCACGTCACCGCCACACACGCGCCACACCAGCCTCGGAGCTGAGTCACCACCCATGTGGACGCCCACGTGGCATACACGCCAGCACACCCGCACCAGTACACTGTTTCATAAGCCGGGTCCACCGTGAACCTTTGACCGACCATGGACTCAGTCCATTGACCATTAGGCCCACTTGTCAGTGGCTCAAATGATTTTCTTTAGAAAAAGAATTCGGCCAGAAAAAGGAAATTCCCTCGCTGATGTCAGCATTGCGCAGTAAATAGATTTTCCTTTAGAAAAATAATTCGGGAAATTCAATTAAATTTCAGATTTAGGTTTAAACTTCAAACATTCATATCTTTTGCATCTGAACTCCAAATTGGGTGGTTCAAGTTGCAAAATTTGTATAAAATTATAATCTAGCTAACTAAAACAAAATATTTCAATTTGGAATTAATTTGAGTTGTCTTTTTGAATTTATTTGAATTTGAATTGAATTTGTCGTATTTTCGCGTATAGACTTCGACGACTCCGGAGAGTTTGACCAGCCCGAAGACTTAGATTTTCAGGACGTCAATGAAGGCAAGTTACACCATTGATCATATTGCTCCCAGTATTTTAAAGTAGTTAATTTCTATTTTCAAATTACTATTGCATGCATATGTTTATATAATTGTTTGAATACCCTGTTTATGTATATAGTTATTCCAATCTCCATTGTGTGGCCAAATTGATTATTGAATATGAATGCCTTGTCACCCTTAGGTAAAATACTACTAAAATTAATCATATGCTTAGCCATGCTTAGATCACACTTAAGAATTTTGGAGGGTTTAGCCAAATCTGTTACAACTTGATTTAAATTTGGTTCTGTGGTATTGCTTTACCACAAAAGGTTTATAAAGATGGTTTTACTCTAAAAAAAAAATCAAAAATGGGTTTGGACTTGGACGAATGGGCTAAATGGTGGGTGCAAGTTCATGCACGAGTTTAGTCTGGTTAAGACTAAGGCCTAGGGTTTTATTCGGAAAATGCCCAAGTCAATTGAGGACCGGTCTTTGAGCCGCTTTTTGCTACGCCTTACCGTACCACCACATGTCTTGTATGGGCAGGATTTGGCTAAATAATTTGTGGTGTCTTAGTGTTATTCATGCCACGTTGTATGTGTGGGCGTCGGTCAGACATTAGTCCCACCTGGCGCAAAAGGGGGCTCCCGGAGGATGGTTAGTCCAATGGTAGCGAAACCTTAGCGGGCATAAATACATTAAGACATTGCATTGTAAAGGCATCATGATAATTGCTTAGTCACACGCCTTCGGAAGCGTGTATTGGCCGATATTAAAAGCAAATTATCTCGTGTGGGTAAAGTTGTACAAGCTCTGCAAAGTAGACACTCTTCGAATAGCCGTGTTCGGTCATGGACATGCTAGCAAAGCCACTCTAAGTTAGACTTTGTTTTTGGTTTATAAAATGATTTCATCAGATGGTTTTAGGATGGTTAATCCTATGGTAAAATTGGGCGGTTAGCCAAGTGTTAGGAGGATAACCTTCACCATTCAATTAATGGAGGTTATCCACCATACAACTGTCATTTTAAACGTTGATTTTAATTGTAACTGGCCTTGGAAATTAATATGTATATTTAACCTGAAAATGTTGTTTATGCAAAATGACCCCTGCCATTATCCTTTGTTTACCTTATACATGCATTGTCTTTCAATAATGGGTGTAACTTGCAAGCACGGAAGCTGTGTTTACTCTTGCTGAATAATCTTTATTCAGGAGAAGATCTCTATCAGGACGGTGGGGATCTTGACGACTAGGCCTACGCCCCCAGACGATTGCCTGTGGCAAGTCGTGTGGTCTACTACTATTTTGCTTTCCGCTGTGTTATTTATCTATTTGACCTCAGGCTCCTTTTGTAATAAACTCTGAGTTATTAATAATAAATGCGAGATATGTTTGTGCTATCACTTTTGTTTGACTGTGTACACTAGAAATCCTGGACTAGTGTATGAACACAGAGAATTCGGGATCCTTCGCTCCCGGGTTCGACAAAGACATAGCAGAGATGAGATGAAGCTTTGGATTAAAGATGAGCTATCGATGATATGTGATCATCGGGTAGCTAGGAGCATGCCATCGTTGGTGAGTGACATGGCGTCACCTTCGATGACGAGAAGATTCTCCCTATCGTTAGACAATGGCTAAGACAAGCATACCAATATCAATGAAAATGGGATGTCGCAGTTAGTGAGGAAGCTACATCGTTGAGTTGAACAACATCGAGGAAGAGGAGCGACCGACACAGGCGAATAAGACGTCATGCATGTGTATATACATGCATGCATCCTACGAATAGAAGCATAGGTGTACAGAAACAAAGGAGCAAAGAGTTCAGAGTAAAGATAGCGCAACAGTAAGGAATAGGCAGGGATCGACGATATTTGCATGCATATACATGTAGATGTTACAACGGTCATCATTAAGCGATAATTGGATAGAGATAGAAGATAACTATTTGGTAGAGTATTGCATTGGAAGTGGTAGCAGCTGAGAGATGTCGATCTAGAATTAGGCTTGCTCTTGGAGGTTGAAGCAGAAAAATTGTGGCGGGGAGAAGAAATAGAAAACACACGGTTCGGTGAGGCAACCGACGTAAGGGAAGATAAGTTCAAGGTAGGTCGCTCATGGTGTATCGGTGTATATGTGGGCAAGGTACTATAATACCATGTAAACTAATAAGATAATTTTGTTGCACATATAATCAATGTATTGCTTGAGATTAACTTAAGGACATGTGCATGCAAACATTTTGGAAAAAAGTTAGGCCATGCAGCTACATGATGCATACATAATGTAGAGTGGTTAACTTATTATACCCATGATTTTCTTCCATCAAAGCTCATAGTTCAATTATGTTACTCAAGTTGCATTTTCCTTCAAGTTTCTATTGTCATTTTCTAATATTTATGATATCTTAAAAATCTAAATAGCTACAATATATGTAAATATATTCTAAAGTATCTAAGTGATATCATTTGTCACTACAAACTTTAAAATAAATCTAGCCGCACAAATGCGTGGGCCACCCTGCTATTTTCAACTGTATAGCAGTTCCCTTGAATTTCATGAGGTTTTAGTTGAAACTCCATGAAACTTTAATGAAACCTCAAATTTCAAAAACTTAAACTTCAATGAAACTTTAGATTCAAACAAAAACTTCGATGGAACCTCAAATTTCAAAACAGAAACTTCAAAGTTTTAACCATCAAATCAGAAACTTAAAGCTTTAGAGGTGGGTCTCAAGAAGTTTTAGAAAAGTTTTTGAGTAGGTTTCAAGTTTCATGGAGGTTTAAGCAAGTTTCAAGGAGTTTCAAACATAAACTTGGAATTTTGCAAGCTATGGCACAAATTGAGCCACCGTTGTCGCCTCCGTCGTGCACTCCTTGACCTCCACCATCAGGCCTATGTCGCAGTCCCGGTCACCACTCGAGCACACGCCTGTCGTAGCCTCCACAGACTGATTCGCTCCTTGGCCTCCGTTGTCTCCGCTCCCACTCCTCAATCGCTGTCGGCAAGCCTGCATGCGTCGCAACTGCAGTCACCGCAGGGCACTGCCCACTCGTTTGCTTTGCCACAAGCCGAGCATGCTCATTGCCGCCTGCCATTCTCATCACCGTAAATCGGCTGTTGCCGCTCGTGCCTATTCACCACTGGTCCCGCACACGACACCCACTCGTTGTCACCGCACACCAACCATTGTTGTTGCACCCGCTCACAATTCTTGCACGCTGGCCACCGTTGCTAGTGAATCGAGGGGGAGAGAGGGGGGTGAGATGCAGATGTTGCTGGAGACAGGATGGCTCACGGCCCGCCGAACCTTTGCAGGAGAGGGTATGTTTGGTTGGAAGCCTGAGCAACATACTTAATAAAAGATAGCAACATACTTAATAAAAGTGACGTAGCAAGAAGTTTGAAATCCTAATATATTTTTTTGCGAACAGGCAAGCATGAGATTCGATTGTTTGGTTGATGATTTGAGTATGGAAAACATAAAATAGGATACTATTTGATTATTCTATGACTTATGGTTTAACCCTTGGGAATTGATATAGGTCTTACATCCAGTGCAACCGGATGGTCCATACCTACCAATCCACCATCTGCATTTATCCTCCCACCTAACTTCCCTTCTCCCCACTGCCACTCGTTTCTTATCCTCTCCCCCGTTCCCCCTTCTCCCCATTGCCACTCGTTCCTTTGCTCTCCCCCGTCCCCTTTTCTCCCCACTTTTTGAAGCTCAAGGTGAGCAAGCTGCCCAAGAAGCACCCGCGCTGCCTCGCCGACAGCAACGAGCTGCTGCGCTTCCACGGCGCCATGCTCTCATGCGCCCTAGGTGTCGGCACCAGTGTAGGCTCTAGCCTCTGTGGATCCGAAAAGTGTGTCGTCTCCCGCATCGTTCGCCATGGCTTATCCGCCAAGAAGGAGGGCAAGTCTGGCGTCGGCATCTTCACCACGTCCACCAGCAGCCGGGCGTTTGAGTCCATCAAGGCCTATGATGTCGACCCAGCCACGCGCAAGGTGCTGCTGGTCTACAGGGTCATCGCCGGCAGGGTGCACAAGCCGCTCGACAACCTCAAGGAGTTCGTCGGCCAAACAGGCTTCGACTTGCTCACCGGCAAGGTAGGGCCCTACTCTAACATCGAGGAGCAAATGTTGAATACATGCAAAAAAAATATTGCGACACTACGAAAAAATGTTGCACATAGGAAAAAAATGTTGCACACAAATTCCGATATGTTGCATCTTTTTTTTGATATGTTGGCATCCTCTGGATGGTTGATAATGTTACATATGATTGTTGCACATGATTCTTAGATTTTTTTATAAGAATTCAAAGATTCTGAGATGATGTTGCATGTGATTGTTTGATATGTTGCACCAAGTGAGAAAAAATATTACACCGTGCATTCCTTTGTGTTGCATTGGGACCGTACGGTGGGAAACCTCGTACCGTACGTCCGAGTCATAGTTGCTCCCTATATAAAAATAACTCTAATACAACTTTTCTAATACATGGTATCTAACAACAACCAACTCAATTAATTTCTTCCCCCTATCCCACCTCCTCTCTCTTCTTTCTCCTCGTCTCTATCCTCTAATTTTCTTTGTTTTCTCAAATGGGTTGTTTCTTGTCTCAGTCTCTCTTCTTTCTCCTCGTCTCTATCATCTAATTTTCTTGGTTTTCTCAAATGAATTGTTTCTTGTATGAGACATAGCTTTACCCTCACTCTTCCTTAACTCTCCTTCTACATCAGATTTAATCTTACATGATACTCTATGAAAATTGCTGGCATAAATGTATTGGGAGTGCCCTTACGTTGAGCAATAGATGGTGTTCTATATCTCACGAAGTCAATTATGGTGTGTAATAGTTTCTGGAAATTCTGTATTTTTCTTCCTTTGTTTATGATTTGGATCAGCGAAAACGGCTTACACCCGCTGTTGGATTATCTACAGCTACAAGAGGTATGTACACCAATCGTGCCGTAACTCGGATCACCATGCTATACAACTGCAATCGGATAATTGATGTAAATTCAGTTTGACTTTGCTTGAAACTGGAGAAAATGAAGCCAAATTTTGTGATGATTCAGAGTGAGTCTGGATTCGATAATCAATCAGAACACGAGTCTTGGGGTGGCTGCACCGAGTGTGGATTCAATTACGAGTCCTGCTATACATACGATATTCTATGTACAATTTCATTATGACAATGTAACATCCCATTTTTGTGTTTGTTGGAAGTTCAAGTTAATCAAATTTCATATTTTGAATTCAAAGTTCAAGTCAAATGTCACTCAAGTTTTCAAAACCTCCGGTCCAAAAACCTTCCTTTGGGCTGAGCCCATTTCCTCCCCCTGTGCCATTTTCCCCCTTCCCAGCCCTTGGTCACCACCCCAGCGCCCGCATGCGTCCCCGACACGCTCTGGCCGCGCCGTGCACACCCACGCCCACTCTGCGCCCAACACGCTGTGACGGCAGCACCCTACCGCCCATCGCTCCTTCACCTGCCTCGGCCCCAAGTCGCCGCCCACGCCCATGCTTTTGTCAACCCGCGCCTGCGCCTCACCTGCCGCCTGCTCGCCCTCGTCTCGCGTCTCGCCTGGTCGCGCTCCATTCCCATTTGGCACCTGCCTGTGCAGAGCGCCCATCCCGCCACGCCCATGCCGCTAGAGCGTGCCCTAGCCGCACATTGTTGCCCATGCCACGCCCCCAATAGCCACTCCTCCTCCCTCTCGCGGCTATAAAAGCCAGTTCACCTCCTTGACCTTGCCGCAACTCCGCCCTCCCAAAGTCGCCTGCACCGTGCCCCAAGCGCCGGCCGCCACCACCAACGCCGCTTCCCCTCCGGAGCTCCCACCTTCGATTCCTCCCTCCTGGAGCTCTACCTCGATGCCCCTAGCTTCCCCAACCACCGGTCGAAGCTCCCCACCACCCTAGGCCGCCGCCGCCACAAGCCTCCCTGCGCTGCCCCGGTCGCTCGTTGCCGGCCCGCTCCGGAGCTCCTCCGCCTCCATGGACCGCACGGTAAGCTTCCTCTCCCCTCCTTCGTGCCTACTCACCTCCCCTTCCTCTCCCCTCCCTCCGACCACCGTCACCTCTGTTCAACCGCCGCACTGTGAGAGCCTCAGGAGATTTAACTTGTAAAACTTAACCCTCCAATTGGTCCTAGCATCACAAGAAAAATATCCCCAGCCCTCGGTGTATTATGTACCTCCCAGGAGTGGTACACATACACCCTCACAAACATCAATATCAATCCATACACAAGTTATTCCAATACTGACAACTTCGTAATTTTACAACATCTAAACATACAAGGTTCAGTTTTGTACAAAGGGTCAACTGACCGAAAAGCAAGATAAATATCAAGTACGCAGCGAAAAACAGTAATAAACCGAAGTACAATCATAACTTAACCAGCAATGGAGTCCCAATGGCTTGCCATAACCCGCAGGGCAACCGGTGGGTTCAAACCATAACAAATTGACGTTCCTGCACGATCTTTCTTACCCGATTTGACCTCAACACCTGCTGTCCAGATTAGTAAATAAAAGCAAACAGTGAGTACACTAATATACTCCGCAAGACTTTACAAAGCCTATTGCTACATGCAAGCTCTACTCAATGAAGAAGGCTATAGGGTTCATTTTCAGCACAAAGCAATATTTTAATTTAAATACAATGTAGTAGATTCAAATGGCAAGTGAGCAAACATTTTCAATACTTTAAATAACAGCGAGTAATAACATTAGACAATAACAAAACGCCTACAGGTGGCTGCCCCTACAGCTCACAACAATAGCATGAGAAACCATTCTCAATACCACCGATCAAGTTTTACGTTAAATTCCATAATGTTGAGTCTAATTCTTGCACAACCTAATCAAGCATGTCCATAACCTAGGACGAGGTTATTCGAATAGATTATAACCCTTCAGGGGTGTACAGCTTTACCCACATGTCAGACCGCCTTTTTGCCAAGCTATGAAGCTGGCACGGCTAAATCCTACGAGATGTTTCCAATATTATTTATTAACTACGAGTCGCCCGTATGGATAAAAACCCATACGTTATGTCGAAATCATAGGTAAAGCCTAGATCAACTACCCCTTTGGGGTAAAGCCTAGGATAACTACAGAGGCTCCTCGATGTAGAGAACCTAGGCAGGAACCCACCCCCGCACACCCGATAACAACGACACATTCCTTTTTATACACAACACACACACCCACCACCTGCGACTCAGAGCTAACACATGCCAAAGTACTGAATTAAGAGGGGTCCCATATGTCCCTCATGTGGTATGCACGCAATAACGCTTGGATCAGTGACACAAGTAATTTGGTTCTTGTTGACTCGGGCACCATCCAGACACACCCAACAGCACACCAACCAACCAATATGCCCAAGTCTAAATCATTTTGTTTTCAGTTTTAGTTTTCCAAATAAGATAGCACTTAGTGATGGATATAACATAATAAAAATGAGTTATGTGATCAAGGTTATCGACAAGTCGACAGCCGCCCAATCTACCGAAAACTAAGTATTGCTAAGCATGACACCGAAATAAACATAAATAGACCATATAACATCCACCTGGCTCTAATTCACCAGCAAGATTATTAACTTAGGCTAGTGGCAGGGGATGAACATTTTTAGGGAATTCATGCAACAGGATTAACTATCTCTAATCGACAAAATAACTTAACAAATAAAGCATGCATATATACAGTTGCAAACAAGATACTAGTTTGGAATATAATAGGATCAACATGCATCAAAGGATGGGTGTTTTTGCCTTTGTTTGCTGGTTCTCTGGACATTCTTATGATCATCTCCGTTCAGTGTTCCCCTAGGCGCTGGGCGAAGCTCCCCCGCCGCGATTCACTACCAATCGGCATCCTAGGTGGGCTGAGCGCCTAGCCGGTCGCAGGCGGTCCAAGGCGGAAGCAGGCAGCGCAAGGCGGAGCTGGGCGCACGGGGGGAAACTGAAGAAACGCAAGTGAGGCTCTTTGGTGCTGTGCGGTTAGAAACCCTACCGATTTCATCTTGCGCTGCTCCCGTGACGCGCCGCCGCCTCCTTTGGTTCCCCACTTCCCCAAGCGCGACTGCTCCTCTCAGCACCCCGTCGCGTGGCTCCTCCCGGCTCCCCGACGCAGTCGCTCATCTCCTCCTCGTCGTCGTCGCGCCTTCAACCCTCCCCGTCGCCGCCTCCTCCTCATCGCCGCCTCCTCCCGGGGGAGAGCGAGAGGCGGGGAGCGTGAGAGAGGGGAGGCGTGGGGAGCGAGGATAAGGCGCCGATCGCCGGCCGAGTGAGTCACTCGGTCGTTCGGCCGTGGCGTTGCCCGGTCGAGTCGACGGGTCGAGTCACTCGGTGTTGGGCCGCTGGAGTTGGGCTGGATGGACCACCGTTGCTTAGTTCTTCTCAACTGCCACTGCCCTTTTCATTTTTTTCTCTTGTTTCTTCTTCACTGCCGTTGCTGCTCAGTTCTTCACTGCCGCCGCCGACTACATAGACCACCGCCTAGGCGGCACCTAGGCGGGCTAGGCGCTAGGCGGCCACTCTCCGCCCGCCTTCCGCCTAGCGCCTAGGTGAACATTGTCTCCGTTAAACTCCCGAATCGTCGTCATCTAACGATAAGAATTGGAAAAAAAACACAAGCATCGAATAAACACCAAAATTAAAAAAGTCTCCAAAATTAAGAAGTTAGTACAAAAGAAAGATAATGTTTTTAGATGAATTTAGAGATAAAAATTATCTGATTTGGAGTTGGTTTGAATTAGTTACGAATTACTGAAATTATTACTATGGCAAGGTCTACTGTTGATTGACTATTCATAAACCAAATCTTGGCTTATGAGTAATTTTACTCTGTTAGGTTACATGTGAAAGATTAGTGATTATAATTTATAATCCATTTGCTTTAGCATCTGCCAAGGTTCTATTTAATTCTTGCTCTCTTAGCATAAATTGTTAATGGCTGAACACTGTGATTCTAACAAAATGTACAATTCTGCTTCCAAGTTCATTAGGTTGATAAAGGCTACTACTGAGTATTGTCAACTATGGTTAAGCACTAAACTTCACTAACACCAAGTGATTAGAAATTTTGAATGCTCCACTAACTAACAAGCCTACTGACTGCTAAAACAACCTACAAACAGACCACCTCAGAACTACAAAGCTACTAGCCAAACTTATCATCTTATCTCATCTGTGCAACTATTTAGCAAGAGGACAACTCTTGAATAGAAGTGCTGCTAGCTAACCTCCTACAAAATCAACTTTCAGATTTGCTAAACCATCTGGATTCAACTCAACACTACCTCTGTCCAAAATACATAAAAAGGATTTGAAGTTTCTCTGCTGATTTCTAAACACTTAGACCCATAATGGTTTTCAGAATTGGATGCCACTGAGAACTAAATGACCATCTGACTAAAAGCATTAATAAAGACTCTAACTACTTGAATTGATCTTGTTAATAACCTACTGACAAAACAACTTGCCATCTAACACCTTCTCTGTTCAAAAATGCAAAACAAGGATTTGGTTATTCTCTCAAGGTTTCAAACAATTATTCTTGTAACCTACAACAGTAGATTCTCTGGACTTAAGTGCTATTAAATCAAATTTCCAAATCACTAACTCAAAGGAGTGACTTAACTGACAAACACAAGGTTTGAAAGCAAAAGACATCAAGTTTTGTGAGGGCTACCCTAACACTTCAACTTTCCTCCTAGTCACCTTATCTTCTCTGATCAAAACATCCATCAGAACTACCTGCTATCAGCTAATCCTCCTACAAGACTAAAACATCAGATTTGTTGCCCAATTGCTTGACTTACTTTGAGTCTTTGACAGCATAAGGTTTGACAACAGAAGCTGGGTGAATTACTAATGAGTCCTATTGTCAGTTAAAACCAAAGACCAAAAGAACCAAGAAAAACTTAACTACTGGAGTTGGACAAACTATTAGCACACTGTTAACTCCAACTTCCAATAAGCTAACATAATTGTGTAACTCAATTAACATTCATAAATTTTTGGCAGCAAAATCATAGCCTATTGCCATTTTTATTAGCTTCATATTATCTTCTTTGCTCAAGACATTTATCAGAACAGAACAGCTACTGGACCAACTACCTACACTTTACTTTGATAGTTCTTTTAGTGGCCAAAATGACATTCAACAAATTAGTGAACAAAACAAGGATGGGTCTAGCAAGTTATTTCAGATTTTCCTTTAATCAACTTCTCTCCTCTGTTGGTTTCTGAAACTTTGCAACTACAATGGTTTTTTTAGATTTGATTGTTCTCTGAAGGTTTCAAAATATTCATCTCCACACTTGATTTTCATATTTAACTACTAGTAGTAGATTCGTGCTTAACTGACTAAATGACTCAGGAACATATCTAAGTACTGCAATAACAAAGACATTTTCAAAATACACTAGCATAAGACAGAAGTTGTATAAGAAGGTTATACTGACAACCCAAGTTTCCTTCTAAACCTCTTCTCAGATCATTTATACAACTAAGAGTGTTTGAAACCTAAAATTACCAATTCAATTATTCATTTGCTAAGCACTTCTTCTTAATTGATTTAATAGTCATTAACAAGTTCTAATGGCATAAGCATAATAGAGAGGGAAAACCGAAAACAGGGAGGCCAGCACAGGAAACAGCTTGGCGGCTCGATCATGGATCGGTGTCGGTGGTTGGGCGGCGGCGAGGCGGCGGTGAGGGCTGAAATGGATCCAGGGAGTGGAGACGACCATGAGGTTTTCTGTCCCTCTTTGAAGGTGTCGCTTTGATGACTTGACCCTCAAGCACCTTGTTGCACAGCTACTGTTCGGATATGTTGCTTGAAGGAGGAGCTAGCTATCACCGGCGGTGGGCTGTTCCGATGCTGGCCACAGCATGAAAATTTGTTTGTCATTTAGTTCTTGGTCTGCTTTTTGTAAGCCGATTTGTTCGTTTATTATCGTTTATAATAAATTATGGTTGTGTGCATCGTATGATGCAGAGGCTGGGAGGCTTGCCCTTCCATTATCTAAAAAAATGAGGGTGGTGGAGTTGGGGCTCGGGCAACCTTGTGGTGGTGCGGCAAGATCGAGCAGAGGCCGACATTGTTGAATATATGAGTATTTTTCGAATTACTTTAATCCAGAAATATAGTAGATAAATCATGAAAATTACTCTAGTTATTTTCACAAAGTAAATGAACAAGAACACTATAGCCATACTAAGATCCAGAAGGACATAAACTAGTATATTTATCTCAGTGTTCAAGTTAACAACAGATAAGAAGACTAACCAACAAATATGTGCAAGATAGGCATACCCGGATCTAGTAGAAGGAGTAGCAGCAGTAGGAGCTCCAGATCCAGTAGCAGCAGCAGGAGCCTTGACTAGATTGTCATTCGTCATGGTGTAGTGGTAGTAGTCGTGCAGTTGATGTAGACGTAGCAGAGAATCGAATGAAGAGGAAGAAGCGAGTAGTCGCGCGAATGCTCCCCAAAAACCTTATTCGTCCTCGTTCGTGCAAGCCTTCGAAGACGAGGGTTCCGGAGGCCTGCTCTCCCGGTGCGACCATACACGCGCCTCGCAGGGATGGAGATCGCCGGAGACAACAACAAAACGTAGAGTACTATCTTAGTCTTTTCGTGTGGAGATTGGTCACAGAACAGTGTTCTATTCTTCTTATTAGCAAAACCGAAGAGGCCAGAACAGTATTAACTACAGCCAGTAACTGCAGCTATTATTCACTAGTAACCTGCAGCCATTACTCAAAAGTAACCGCAGCCATTATTCACTAGTAACAGCACCATTATGGCAGCCTTTCGTTAATACCATTCACTACGAGTCGGTGCGTTTCGATTTTTGAATAGATAAAGAAAAACGCGCACGCACCCAACACGCCTGCGTACGCACGCACACGCACACGTACCACACCACACCGCACGGTGAGGCGAGGCGAGGTGTGGCGAGGCGAGCGATGTAGTAATATGTATGGTGACCCCCGATCGATTTTTTTCTAGATCAGCCACTGCACACTGCTCCGGTGCCCGATCAAATATCCACCGTCCGATTCGCATAAGACGGTAGACACGTGCTACTCTCACGGTAAGTACATACACCGCCCTCATGGCCTTGTTCCACGCAGCTAAAGCAAACGTTACTTGGTGCGTCCAAGGCAATGACGTCGCACACCACCGCAGCCAACGTCGCCGGCGATGAGGAGATGGTGGAGGCGTGCACGCTCTGCCACCGCCACAATGCCACCAAGAATAGCGGCGGCAACGAGGTCAATGGGATAGGGCCACCCAGCTAGCCGAAGAGGAGGCGGCGGTGGTGGAGTCGGCGTTCGCAGACAGGACCGTGCTGATGTGGTGGGAGCAGCTGACGGTGCGCACCTTTGTGGTGAGCTTCTTCCTCTCCATCATGTTCAACGTCATCATCCCCTCGCTCAACGTCTACCCGGCCTCCTCAGCTTCTTCTTCGTCCACCTCTGGACGATCGCCATCGAGAGGATAGGTCTCCTTCGGCATCCGTTCACGAGGTAGAAGAACACCGTCATCTAGACCTACGACATCGTCGCCTACAGCATCGCCTTCAGCTGTAAGCTCTTCAACTCAAGTACTGACTTGAGTTAATTTATTGGGTCATCTCTGTCATATCTACTATACCACTTCCTCCGTTTCGCTATATTTGTTCATGGTCTCGAGAGTATTTGTTTCAATATATTTTTCTATCGAGGAAAATAAATATGTAGTTATTGTATTTTTTTCTCTCACTACCCCTACTTAAATGTTTTGGAAAATGTTAAGTGATTATGATATGCCATTTAATAAGAGTATGTATGATAATTTCTTATTAAATATTTTTTAGATTTAGTACTTCCTTAGCGAAACGGTGGGAGTACCTAGTAATTCTTGTGCCGTGGAGCAACGGAGCAAGGGCAAGTGCTCAAAGTTTCTTCCTGCTTCATCTATGTTCTTGCATCATAGTACACAAGCTTTTGCCTTTGTTATTTTAGGGTACTCGTACTTGAGCAGCCCAAGTAGACACAGATTTCAGAAGTATAGCTTTCGAAATGATAAGCAAAAAGAAACATAAAGAATGGTGTTAGATATGTAGATAGTGTAGGGTGTTCTTTGCATAATTGTAAACCATATACATGTTATATATTAGCCTCTTGGCCCATTGGAATGGATACAAGCCCTATTCCACACATGGTATCAGAGCAAGGTTAAGGTTAGGGTTTCTAACTGCCAGCCGCCGCCGTCAGCGGTCGCTTCCACCTGAACCCTCCTCTCCTCTGTTTTCTTTCGCCGCCGCTTTGCTCCTTCCTCCCGAATCTTCTCCGCGTCGCCGAAGCCTTCCCACTGTCGGAGCTTCCCCGTCGCTGCCGGATCCTGCCACCGGAGCCTCTCCACCGTCGGTTCCCTTTGACCCCGAGGTCGATCCCGTCGAATCTACGTCGTCCAGGCCTTGATCCCGCCGATCCCTTCCTTCCTGCGGAGGATCCCGCCGAATCTGCATCGTCCGGGCACGAACCGGCTCACTCCTTCCCCGTGAGTCATCCTCGATGTCGCTGTCGCTGCCAGCTATCACTGCTGACGCTCCCGAGTCCCGACGCTGCCGTCCAGCGCAGCCATAGCCAGCCCCGGTGCGTTGACTGCATCCGAGAGAAACAAAAACAGAGCCTGGCTCTGCTTTTTCTTCTCTGGTTGCAGGAGCCGGCAGCTCCAACTCAGCCCCAGCTCCTCTGATCTACTCAGAGCTAGTGGGCTTCAGCTTCATTTTCTTCTTGCTCGACTTCTCTGATTCAAAAAAAAAGAAGAGATTTGGTCCAGTAGTGATGGCTTCTACCGGAGGCTCCTTCGCCATCCCGCTCCCCCCAGTTCGGTTCGACAGGACAAACTTCTGGAAGTGGGCTGTTCACCTGAGGATTCACCTCAATAGCCAGCGTCTCTGGGGTCATCTCATCGATGAGCACCCCTGTCCCCCTCACCCTACACCACCAGTTCTGCTCGCTCTCTCTGCTGGTGCGGATCGGGCGGCTCAGGAGGCCGCCAATGCTGCACTGGAGGAGTCCCTAGAGCTCTACTAGTCTGAGCTACATGCCTACGAGCGCTGGCAGGAGGCCAAGGTTCATGCTACTGCCATCCTGGTGGGTAGCAATGCCCGTGACCATCTCCATGGATGTGGCAGAGCTGCCGATGACACAACTTATGTGGGAGCGCCTCCGAGACCACTATCAGCCGACGAGTGATGCTATGTATCTCTCAGTTGTGCATCAGGTGCATTCTCTTTAGCAGCTCGATGCCACCGTGGATGAGCAGCTGTCTGAGGTGTGGCGTCAGCTTGACTCTCTGGGGTCAGATGTTTTCCAGACATGTCCTTGCTGTGTGCGGCTCCGCTCTCACCAGGAGACTCAACATCTCTACGACTTCCTAACGCATCTTCGGCCTAAGTTCGAGACTGTGCGTGCTCAGCTCCTGACTCGCCACCCGCACCCGAGCTTGGTGGAGGTCCTCACGGGTATGCGTGCTGAGGAGACTCTTCACTGTGGCGTGGCTTAGATGTTGTATGTCTTGTTTGCTTCAACACCTACTCCTTCGCTGGTTTCTTCAAAGACCATCGTGATCCTCCCCGCTCCTCCGTGGTTGCCGCTTCATCGCGGGTCTCCACCGCGCCTCTCGCCTGCGTGATGTCCACATGTATCAGGATTGCTACAAGCGAAGGAGGGACCAGGGTCATTGGGGTGGACGTCCCCCGAAGGGCTCTGAAGGTTCCTCTCACTCAGAGCTGGTGCATCTCGCCAGGGCTCCTCTGGTGACGCCACACAGCAGCTCCTCTCACTGCTTTAGTGCCTCATTGTCGGCTCGTCCTCAGACTCCTCGGGTTCTGTTCGTCTGGCTCTTGCTTCTCAGTAGTCTTCCTCGCCTCTGCCTCCTCCCTCGTTAGGTATCTTGTCTCCGTGGATCTTGGACTCTGGTGCTTCTTTTCACATGACACCAGATTCTACCCACCTTACTTCCGTGTGTTTCACAAATTTTCCATCCACTGTTCAGACTGCAGATGGTACCTCTCTTTCTGTTGCAGGCCGAGGCACCCTTTCGACTGTTTATTTTCAAGTTCCTTCAGTTTCTCATGTTCCTTAGCTTACTATGTAGCTTATTTCGGCTGGTCAGATCACTGATCATGACTATCGTGTTGCTTTGAGTCTAACTCTTGTTGTGTTCAGGACTGTCGCACAAGGACTCTGCTTGGTACTAGCCCTCGGCGTCGTGATTCGCAGCGTCTTTGGGAGCTCGACT
Organism: Ampelocalamus luodianensis; assembly: GCA_036346255.1. Taxonomy (NCBI): domain Eukaryota; kingdom Viridiplantae; phylum Streptophyta; class Magnoliopsida; order Poales; family Poaceae; genus Ampelocalamus; species Ampelocalamus luodianensis. Next base: position 51,267,737 of record CM070623.1, read on the forward strand.
GGCTTCATCTTCCTTCCATTGTCTCCACCAGCCAGTCAGCCACTATCACGACCTCTGGTCTTGCCGCGTCTTCCACTACCTCCTTCGCTCAATGGCACCATCGTCTCGGTCATCTCTGTGGCTTGTGTCTATCGTCTTTAGTCGGTCGTGGTGTTCTCGGGTTTATTTTTGGGGACACCTCTTTATATTGTATGGGTTGCAACCATGGCAAGCAGCTGCAGCTCCCCTATCTCTCTAGTGATTCTATTTCTGCTTGACTTTTTTATCTTGTTCACTCTGATGTTTGGGGTTTGGCTCCATTCGTTTCGAAAGGGGGTCATCGCTACTATATGATCTTTATTCATGATTATTCTTGTCATACTTGGATCTACTTCATATCCTCTTGCAGTCAGGTTCTCTCTATTTACTAGATGTTCGCCACCATGGTTCTCTCTTAGTTTGATTCGGCCATTAGTGTGTTTCGTGCTGACTCTGCTGGTGAGTATCTATCCGCTGCCTTATGTCGCTTTCTCGCTGAGCAGGGCACTCTTCCCCAGTACTCCTATCCCGGTGCTCACGCTCAGAACGGTGTCTCTGAGCGTAAACATCGTCACTTGCTTGAGACCGCTTGCGCTCTCATGCTTACTTCTTTTGTCCCCCCTCACTTCTGAGCTACTGCTACTTTTCTCATCAACCTGTAGCCTTCTACTGCGCTTTAGGGTTCTACTCCTGTCGAGCGTCTCTTTGGTCGAGCTCCAGAGTACAGTCACCTTCGTAGTTTCGGTTGTGCCTGTTTCGTCCTTCTTCCACTCATGAACGCACCAAGTTGACTGCTTAGTGAGTTGAGTGTGTTTTCCTTGGCTACAGTCTTAAGCAGCATAAGGGTTATCGTTGCTATGACCTTGTTGCTCGTAGAATGATGATTTCTCGGGATGTCACTTTTGATGAGTCCCGCTCTTAATACCCTCGTTCCCTCATTGTTAGCCCAGATTCTCTTGTTGAATTGATCTCCTTTCTTATTTTTCCTCACTCTCAGCTTTCTACCACTGTTTTGTCTCATCTTCCATCTTTTTCGCCTCTCTCTCCTCTAGCTCCACCTGTTCCCTCTCTGCCGGAGTGTAACATCCCAAAGTGTTGTTACCAAAATAAAATAAAGTTATTGTTTTATTGGATTTTCTGAAATTTGATAGAGTTTCATTGCTTTATTTGAATTTTTAAAATTTTAAAAAGTCAAAAGTGAAATTTATTTGAAGTTCTTAAATTTTTATTTGGTTTGATCTGAAAAATAAAAATTTAGGTAATTTCTGGAATTTTCTGAGATTTTAAAAGCTTTTTCCTAAATATTCTAAAGTCAAAACAACTTATTTGCAAAATTAAAAGCCAACCTCAAGTTGGAACTATTTTATTTAAATCCAAAATAAATAAGTTAATTTTTGTGAATTTTCTCATAATTTTTGGATTTATTTTGCTATTTTCTAAAGCCTAAATGAATTTCTAGAATTAAATTAATTAAGAAAATCAATTGAAATCCTAAAACCCCTCTTGGGCCAAATCTCCTCGGCCCAACCCTAATTTTTGTCCCACGCCCGGCCGCTTTTGGCCCACTCGGCCCGCACGCACTCATCCTCACCCGCCCTCTCCCCCACCGTCCAATTGGATCGGACGGATAACACACGCTCCACGCCAACCACCTCCTCCGCACCATCGGATGAAGATCCGACGGCCGCAAGCCCTTCTTCTCCCCACCCTTTCTTCTCCGCGCGGACGCGCCCAACTGCCGCCATGACCGAGTCGCGGACCTCAATTACTGCCGCATTTTCCTCCTCCCCTCCACGCGGTTTCGTGCGCATTGAAGACCGCACATCACGTCGCCCCACCTCCTGGCCGTTGCCCCCTCGTCCGCGTGCGAAAACGCCGGATCGCACCGTCACCGCCGTGACCACCGCGCGACCCGATCTCCCCCTTTCGGCCTCCTCCGCCCCTATAAATAGGAGCACGGTGAGCCCCTTATCCCACTCATTCCCTCCCCACCACCCACTCCTCCTTCCGTGCTCTCACCTCGCCGGATTTGAAGTTTTTCCGCCGCCGACCACCATGTGCTTCCGCCGCTTCTAGCGTCGCCGTCGACGACGCCACGGCCCTGCAACCACCACCAACGGCTTCGCAGCATCGTCGCCTACCCGGTGCACGCCTCGCCCTCGCCGGAGACCGCCGAGAGTTTCACCACCGCCGAAGCGCGCGCGCCGCCTCTTCGCGTCGCCGCCGGCCATTGCTACGCCTTCAGGTGACCAAAGAATGCGCCCCATGATCCCCACGTCCCTCTCCTTCCCTTGCCGCCCTCGCCGGACCTCGCGGCCGCCGTTCGCCGGCGCCATGCACGCCCAAGCCGCCGCCGGGTTTCGCTGATGTGGATCTCCACGTGGCTTGGCCACCTCGGTGCCACCTCAACACCGGTCCGACGTGGCTGCCTGTGTGGCGCCACCTCACCTGCACACGCCACATCTGCGCAACACCCCGAGCCAAAGGCCACGTGGACTCAGTCCATGTGAGCTATGTCTATGTCATGTGGGGTCCACTCGTCAGGAATTATTTTAATTCCTTTAATTCCGAAAATCTCAGGGCTGATGTTAGCTTGCGCAATAAATGGATTTTCCTTTAGAAAAATAAATCAAAAAATCAAGAAAATCCTTTTTAGGGTTTTATTTAGGTTTAAATCTTCCAAAGCCAATATCTTTTGCATCCGAACTCCGATTGAGCCCATTCAAATTTCTAAATTTGTTTAAATTCAAGATCTAGCCAACCAAACCAAAATTATTTAAATTAGAGTTCATTTGAGTCTTGTTTAGAAATTCATTTAAAATTACAGTTCTAGGTTTAAACTTGTAAAATTTGTATCTTTTGAATCTCAACTCCAATTTGAGTGTTTCAAATTTCTAAAATTTTATAAAATATTTATCTAGATAAATAAAATAGAATTATATGGTTTTGGATTAATTTGAATTGCCTTTTTGAATTGTTATTTGAAGTTTGTTTGAATTTGAATCGTTTACGCGTATAGATTTCGACGACTTCGGACGACTGGATTTCAACATTGTTTGAGAGCATCAATTAATCAAGAAAGGCAAGTTATACCCTTGATCATATTGATCCCATTATTTCAAATTATTTATATTTTGTTTTAAATTATTACTGCATGCATATGTTTATACAATTATTTTAATTCCCTGTTTTAATTGCCTAGTTATTCCAATTTTCCTTGTATGGCCAATTTGAATGTTGAACGTGAATACCTTGTCACCATTAGGTGAAATGATAATAAAATTAATCATATGCTTAGCCAGTGCTTAGATCAAATCTTGTGTTTGGAAAATTTTTAGCCAAATTTTAATTGGATCTGTGGTATTGTTTTACCATAGAAGGTTTGAAAAATACTTTTAATTGGAAAAATAAAATAAAATTAGGATTGGACTTGGGCGAAATGGATGATTGGTGGGTGCAGGTTTATGCACATGTTTAATCTGGTTAGGATTAAGGCCCAGGGTTTATTGTGGAAGACGCCCAAGTCAGTTAAGGACCGATCTTCGAGCCGCATCTTGCTATGCCTTATCGTACTACCACATGTCCTGTGTGGGCGGGACCTGGCCAACTAATCTGCAACGTTTCATTGTTTGTTGTGCCATTTTGGTCTGTGGGTGTCAGTTAGACAGTATTCCCACTTGGCGCAAGAGTGGACTTCTGGCGGATGGTTAGTCCAAAGGAAGTGAAACCTTAGTGGGCATGACTATTTTGGAATGGCGCATTGTAAAGGCCTCGTGATAATCACTTAGTCGCACACCTTCAGAAGTGTGTCAGACGGACATTAAAAGTTGATTATCCCTTGTGGGTAAAGCTGTACAACCTCTGCAGAGTGTAAAACTATTCGAATAGCCGTGTCCACGGTCATGGATATGCTGGTAAAGCCACTCAAAGTTAGACTTTAGTTTTGATTTCAAAAGGCTTTATCAAATGATTTGGATTTCAATCCAATTGGGATTTGGGTAGGAAGCCATGTGATAGGAGGGTATCCTTCACCATTCATGTGTGAATGTTATCTGACTATAAAACTGAGAATTTATAAAATGATTCGTAGTTATAAAATATCTGTTTTGGAGCTTAGTATAAATATTTAAAGAAAATGCTGCTTTATACAAATCAACCAATAAGCCATCCTTTGTTACATCCATATATGCATGTCATTCTGTTATTTGACGGGTGTAACTTGCGAGCACGGAAGTTGTGCTCATCCTTGCTTTATGCAAATAAAATTTCAGAGGAGAAGGACTTCACTACAAGTGTGGACCTCGACGACTAAGCCGCTTCCCCAGTCGATTGCCTGTGGCAGATTAACTGGACCCTACTACATCTTCGTTTTCCGCTGTATTTATTTTATTGTTGGCTTTTAAGTCTTTCTTGTAATTAACTCTGTTGTTTATTAGTAAAGTTGTGATATGAATTTGTTACCAAATTCGTTTACTGTGTGAGCTAGCGACTGATCATGAGACTAGTTCAGAAATACATAGAGGATTTGGGAGAGTTACTCCCGGGTCTGACACGGAGTTTCCTTCCCGCTCTGTTCTTGATATTTCACATTTTCCCTTGCACTACTCTCGCCATCCTCGGCCTACTCCTTTTCTTGTTGAGTCTCCGTCTTTGATGGGCCTTGTTCCCAGTTCTCCTTCTCCATCCTTGCGGGTCCCGCTCCGCCTTCTCCTCCCAGATATGATCTTCGTGTTTGTCACACTATTAGGCTGCCTAAGCGCTACGGCTTTGAAGCTGCTGCTCTTTCTAAACCTACGACCTAGCATGAGGCTGCTGCTCACCCTGAGTGGCAGCTCGCGATGTCTGAGGAGATTGCTACTTTGGAGCGTACTAGCAATTAGGATTTTGTGCCCTTACTTGTGTGTATCACTTCCATCACATGCAAGTGGGTGTACAATATCAAGACCCACTCGGATGATTCTCTTGAGCGCTACAAGTTTCATCTCGTGGCACGTGGTTTTCAGTAGGAGCATGGTTGTGACTACGATGAGACTTTCACTCCTGTTGCTCACATGACCACTGTTCGCACTCTCCTTGCTATGGCGTGAGGAGGTCTACATGCAGCCGCCCCTGAATATTCTGCCCTTGATGGCATGGTGTGTCGCCTCTGTCGCTCTCTCTATGGGCTCAAACAAGTACCTCGTGCTTGGTTTGACCGCTTCTCTTTTGTTGTCACTGATGTCGGCTTCTCCGCCAGTGATCACGACCCTGCCCTTGTCGTCCACTCCTCCCCTCGTGGTTGGGCACTCCTCCTTCTCTATGTAGATGATATGATCATCATTGGAGATGATTTTAAGTACATTACCTTTTGCGAAGGAGCGTCTCAATGAGCAGTTCTTGATATCCGATTTGGGTCCTCTTCGTTACTTCTTTAGGATATAGATCACTTCTATGCCCGCAGGCTACTACTTCTTTTAAGAGAAGTACATTCAAGATATCCTTACTCGCGCTTGTCTCACTGATCAGCGTGTGGTGGATACTCTGATGGAGTTTGGTGTTCACCTTCGACCTACTGATGATGAGCCTCTTGAGGATTCCACTCGCTACCGTCATTTTGTCGAGTGCCTCGTCTACCTTGGGATCACTCGCCCTGACATATCTCACTCAGTTCACATCTTGAGTCAGTTTGTCTCTGCTCTCACTCAGCTTCACTACACTCATCTTCTTCGTATTCTACGATATCTTCGCGGGACCATCACTCGTCGCTTATTCTTTCCTCGCTCCAGTTCTTTGCAGCTTCAGGCGTACTCTGATGCGACTTGGGCTAGCGATCATTCTGATCACTGGCCTCTTTCTGCCTATTGTGTTTTTCTTGGTTCCTCTTTGATTATTTGGAAGACTAAGAAGCATACTGCAGTTTCCTGTTCGAGCGCTGAGGCTGAGTTGAGAGCCATGGCGTTGTTGACAGCTGAGATCACCTGGCTTCGGTGGCTACTTGAGAATTTCGGCGTTTCCGCTTCTGCACCGACTCCTCTCTTATTAGATAGTACTGGTGCGATCAGCACTGCTCGAGATCCTGTGAAGCATGAGCTCATCAAGCACATTGGAGTGTAACATCCCAATTTTAGGCTTGTGTTTCAAATGTAAGAAAATGAGGGGAAATTAAAACTTTTTCTTACATCTTGCATTTCCTGTGTGCTCTGGACAATTGTTGTAAAGAGATTATGGGAATACAAAGATCACAAGTCATTTCGACCCACATCTTATTCTTCTTAGTCATCCTTGTTCCATCTTGTGATAATCTCCTGGAAATATTTTTCCTAAATTCTTGGGTTGGTATGTGACTCCTCTGGAAAATTCCACAATTTTTAGAAATTGTTTGGATGCTGTTGGAGGGAAGTCAAACCAATTTAAATCTGGTCAAACCTTGGACCAGCACCTAGCTAGATTTTTGGAGGAAAATCCTCAAAGACCAAGCCTCTGAAAATTTTATGCTAGGTCCTCGTTTGAGTCAGCCAACTCCTGTAAAAATTTCGCAAATTTCGGAGTCGGTTTGCTGCCTCGAACATTTCTCCAAAGAGCAGCTCCTTCTAAAACCAGAAAAACTAAATCTGGTTGAGTCAGACTCGGGCTCGGACCCGAGCCCAACTCAACCGACTTGGTTGGACCACGCCGCCGCCGCACTCGGGCCCTAGGCATTGCGGCGCAAGTGAGTCGTTGGATCTCCATCCACCGCCACGACCTCCCACCGACCGAGGACCTCTTGGCGCCCTCGGCGCCTCGGGTGGTCCAAGCCACTGGATGTCCGTCGTGGGGCTCACGACCTCCCAGACCTCCTCGCCGCGCAAGACCTCCCCACCTCGGCGATTCTTGGGCGCCCAGACCTCCCCGAGCACATCCGGGACGCCCGGGACCTCTCCTCGGCTCTGTTTCTCTTCCTCTCGACCTCACGGAGGTGCGGTCATCATGGTTTTCCCGCACCCGCGTGCGTGTGTCGTGGTCGAGCGGTTGGGGCGTGAGATGTCACCTTTGCCTCTTGTCAACGGCTCTTTCATCGACATGCATTTATTGCCGATCGGCTTTAACCTCCAAAGTCTTCACCTGCTCTGCCACTTGTCCTGTCGTGCGTGCCGTTGGCAGGGGCATGGTTCTTGCTCACAGTAGGTTGCCCCAGCCCTTGCCAAGCTCCCAGGCTATACATAGCCTGAAAACTTCCTCTCCTTTTCCTTTTCGTTCTTGGCTGTGCTTGAGCTCCCTCAGTTGCGTGGTCCTCAAATCCCCAAGAACACCACCACCCCGAAACCTCCATTGTCACCCTTGGAGCTCCCTGCCGAAGCTCGAGCTCCAGTGGTTCCATCAACGTTCTTACCTGTTTTTCTTGTCATCTCGAGCACCTCGAGCATTCTCTAACTTGCTGTGGTTGTCCATCGCAGAGGTGGTCAAGTTGGGGAGCTGCTTGTCGGGGTCGAGGTCGTCTTCTTCTCCTTCGCCGGCAAACACATCACCGCGGGCCTTCATCGACCTTCTCCAAGTCCCTCCGTATTCCTCCGGACCTTCCCTACACTCGGGTGAGTTTATTTTAGCCTCCTAGAGCTCGAGCGCGTGTTAGGTTAGGTCATAGCGGGCCTTTTTCATATTTTCGGTTTTGTCAAAGGCTTGCTCACCGCTCCTCTCCGGCTCGCCGGCGTTCAAGGTCGCCACCGCCGTCGAGTGTCTCCGTTAGGTCATTGCGCTATTGTGAGCATGGTGTGCTCTTGGTTCCCGCGGCGTGGCCTACGTCGCCGCCGGTGAGCTCGTTTAGGTGCTCGGGCGTTTCGCGTGTCGCACTCGGACGGGAGTTGTGATCTAATGATTGGCATTAATGTCGTGCGAGGATGTTTAATGCTGTCCGAGATTGCCCTTCAAGGTCGTTTCTTGCAAAGCAGGCGTACCACTAAGTCCCCGACCTCCTAGGCGTATTCATAGCCGTTAAGACCACCCTCGGTTAGATCTGTACCATAGATGGCTTTCTGCGTAAATTTCTAAGTCCCAGGACCTCCTTAGTTCTATCTCAGCCTTAAAGACCTCCTGGGATTAGCTCTTAGCCGTTAGATCTGGCTCTGTGTTAAATCTTTCGCACTAGGACCTTCCCTGGTTAGATCCTAGCCGTTTAAGACCTCTTGGAACTCCATCTGAGCCACTAGGACCACTCCTGCGCAAAAAGACCTCCTCGTGGTCCTTTGTAAAAACCACCCCTGGACCTCCACCGAGGTCCTCTTTGCAAAAAGACCTCCCCTTGGACATTTTTGCAAAGACCACCTCAGGACCACCCTCGGGGTCGTCCTTGTAAAAGCCACCACTGGCCTTTTACAAAGAAAACCCCCGCTCAGACCTCTTAGGCTCAATCCTGACCGTTCACGACCTCCCCGGATTAAGATCTGAGCGTTAGATCTCTTTTTGTCAAATCCTTAGCGCTCAGACCTCCCTCCGCGTCGATCTGGACCGTTCAAGACCTCCCCAGGTCTAATCTGAACCGTCCAGATCTCCTCCGATTAAAACCCTATCGCTTAGGACCTCCCCGAGAAGATCTTGGCCATCCAAGACCTCCTCGTGTCAATCCCAGCCGATCAAGACCTCCCTCTGAAGATCTTGACCGTCTAGGACCTCCTCCTCTTGATCCGTAGCGTTAGGACCTCCTCCTCTGGTCTAAACCGTTAGATTTAGATCTAACGGGTTAGACCTCCTTCTGTGGATTTAGCCGTAGGACCTCCCTCTGGAGATCTAGACCGTTGGGACCTCCTCTGTGAGATTCTCGACCGTCAGAGCCTCTTTCCTCGGATTTAAAGCCTTAGGACCTCCCCTAGTGCTGGGACCGCGGATCTCGATCCGCGGTCCACGACCTCATTAGGCGCATAGACCTCCTTGCGTGCGTGCACGACCGGTCGTGATCGTTGGATCAGATCTCAACGATCCAGACCTCCCCAGTGCGGGAGGAGGTCTTGTGCGCGCTGTGCTTCGAGGCTCGTAGCCGTCAGACCTTGATCTAACGGCCCACGACCTCTCCTTTGTCTTCTAGTTCGGTTGGACCTCCCGAGAGCTCAAAGTTTCCTAAGTCTTTTGCTATTTCAAATTTCAAAAGTGCATAACTTTGTCATTTTAACTCCTTTTGAATGATTCCATTGTTGTAGCTTTGTTATAGTATGAACTTTAATCTGAGAATGAAATTAGGCCTGTGTTGTAGCAGAAAATGATTTTAATAGCATGATCTTGTTTAATGAAAATGAGGTCTAGGAATTCATGGAAAATTTGTAAAACACATAACTTCCTCTCTGTAGTTGCAAACTAAGCAAACTCAACCTGGTAAATTTGGCCTGTAGACATGCTTTAATTTGATCTAGGCTTTGTCTTTATTCATGTTCCTGAGAAATGATATATGCTAGTTGTAGAACTTAGAAAAATCATAATTAAATCATCTTAACTCCAAATGACCTAAAATTTTATATGGGTTACCACAATACCAGTAGGTAGCTACCATAAAAATTTCAGCTTCAAAATCTTTCTAGAAAATATTTTTGCTACAGTGCTAATTATGGCCGAAAATGAGTTTTTAAGTAATATCTTTTGCGCCACAAATCCAAATTAGGTTTTTCCAGTTTCTATGTCTTGGTATATTTGTATTCTACCTTGTGTATAAATTTCGTTGTATTTGGATGATGTTTGCTTGCTCTTTTGTTTAAGTGTTGCTCGTCTTATTGGTTGTTCTTGGTTCTTTTTGCCTTTCCGCTTAGGGTTCGACATTTGCGGTAACCCCGAGAACGACCCTCCGCAACAAATTGAGCAACAGCAAGCAGGCAAGCAGTTTGATCATGTTAATCCCAGTATTTTAAGTATTTATGTTGATTACAAATTCTATGTATGCATTGCTACTTTGTTTAATAGTTGGCCTAGTAGATGCATTTCCTTAGCAAATGATTATCCTCTACTACCATGAGCCTAGGTTACTTGCTGTGATTTAGAGTTCGTAGATGGGCTCTTGTCACTTAGTAGTTGCGAATTGATTGCTTAGCCATGCTTAGTTTCGGTAGAAATGGGCGGTTATCGACTTGTCGATAACCTTGATCACACAAAACTTATTATGATTTATGATTTCCACCTTGTGCCATGTCTACTTATGAAAACTAAAACTAAAAACAAAATGATTTAGACTTGGGCACAATGGTATGTTGGTGTGATTTTGGTGTGACTGGAATGGTGCTGAGTCAACAAGGACCGAACATCTTGTTACACTAAACCAAGCATTTTAGCGTGCTAACCACATTAGAGGTATGAGACCTCTCTTGACTTAGTACTTTGGCGTGTATTGCCTCGGGTCGCAGGAGGTCGCAGGAGGGATGGTGTTGGGAGCATTGTAGTGTCCGAAAGACTTCACCCGTGATGGGATTTGTTGTCTTCGCTTGCAATGTAGCGTATGGTGTTTCTACCCATACGAGCGGCTCGTGGTTGATACACAATATTGGAAAAAGTCTCGTAGGACTTAGCCGTGCAAAGATACCTTCGGAAGTGTGCTTTGTGGCTTAAAGGCGATCCAAGTGTGGGTACATTGGTACACCCTGCAGGTTAAAACTATTCGAATAGCCTCGTCCTAGGTTATGGACACGCTTGCAAGGTCTTTCAAGAGTTAGACTACAACCTTTTAAATTAAAACTTGATGGGTGGTACGAATCGGGATTAGTGCTATGTTGTGGTGACTATTGGGTTAGTCACTTCCATGTGGTTACTTATTGGTATCTTTACTTACTGTTACTTTGATAACAAAATAAATTTGCAAACTTGCTTTTAAAATGTATTACAGTATTACAAATAAACTTGGCTTCATGCAAAATGAGACATACAACCTCCACTTAAATAAGCTTGCATGTAGTTTATGAATAGGTCTGCTATTCCACACGTCAGTCTTGCGGGTACAAAGACAATCTTTGTACTCAGTTGCTATGCTTAATTGTTTTGTTGCAGAGGAAGAAGGTGAGCCCGAGGGGCCTCACTTTTGTGAGCTGTGTTGTGGTAGCTTGCGGGGCGACTAGCTTGGCGGCCCGGTCGGTTGCCTTGTGGGTGTGTGGCTAACCGGTCGACTTTTGTTCTAGCCATCTTATGGCGCTTTTGCTTCCGCTGTCATTCTTGTATATTGTTCTATTTGGCCGGTCGGCTCTCTTTTGTAATAACTTTACTTATTGTATGTCGTTGTTGAACTTAGTGATGTATGTGTATGGAATTGATGCGTAATTTTGTGATGATGTGCATATGCTGCGATTAGGAAGCATATGTCCATCGAGGCTTAGAATGTTTAATTAGTAATGCTAGAACCATTTGGAGGTTAAGTGTTACTAGTTAAATATTCCGGGTCCTCACATGGAGTGGATGCCTCGTACATGTGATCGCAGGTACAAGACCAAGTTATTGATCTTCAGTATGTATCTTCGGAGCTTCAATTAGCATATTTCTTCACCAAGGCACATACTAGTTCAGCGTAGATTCTACCTTTCCAAACTCACTGATGTTGATCCACTATGGGTTTAAAAGAGGTGTTTGATATGTAGATAGGGTAGGGTGTTTTTCTGTATAATTGTAAATTTTGTACATATCATATATTGGTCTCTTGGCCCTTTGGAATGGATGGAAGCCCTATTCCAACAAATGGAATCTTCATTTCGATGGATTTAAGTGTACTGGCCTACTTAGTACTAAGACACTAAGTTGATAATGGCTTGGTACGCGGCCGCTTTGCAATTCTGCATGAGGAATTTTACAAAGGTCTGCAGTGGGATTGTTTCGTGAATCAATGAACAAAGCGTGACACACAAAACAATTTCTAGAAGTGGCTCACCTAAAAAACAAAAAGAATCTTTGGAGTATGCTGATATACCGCAGCGTTAAGATTTTTCTAAGCATGTGGTAGTCAGAGTCTCAGCATGGGACAACCAAGTAGCAGTATGTTTGAATTCAGGATCGCCTCAAGCTGAAATAGATGACCCATAATAGTTTTGACTCCATATACCTTTGAATAGAAACGCATGATGTATACTTATTTTTCAAAGAGATTATGAATGTGACACTGTTGACTAGTTAACATAAACAATCACACTAATTGTAAGAGAAATTTTATGATATGTTCTACTAGTAAGTATACAGGTATATAAATCAAATCTGATTATTAATTTGTTAAAAATATAATAGATTTTTCTTTGTATTTATAATTTTTTGTGAGAGAAAATTTCATTCTATGCCACCGGTTTCTTTTCACTTTCAGGTTACTAGGATGGGAGGGCGCGCTACGCTGCACCCGTTGACTTGACGTGTCTGTGGTCTATTGATAGCATGTGGATTGCAGAGTGTGACCTGTGAAGACTTAAGGAAAACAGAAGGATCAGAAAAGTTTGTCTGTATTGAAAATCTGACGATGGATGAAGTCCCATGACAACAGCATCATGTAAGATGATAGAAGTGTACATTAGTAGTTCCTAAAGATGTTAAATTTCTATAGCATTAGTATCGTTGAGTCAGCTTTGTTGCATCCTGCATTGTGTCTTCCTCTACTGCAAAAGATTCCATATAATTAAAGATCATATAAAGATCAGCATGTAAGTTGTAGAACTTTTAATAGGAAACAAAAGTAACAAACACTGGGCAAAAAAAAAAGAAGGAAAAGTTCAGATAACAGACGGGAAACAAAAGTTGCGGTTTCTCAATATCCGTGTTTATGAGAGCATAATATAGAGGACACAAAAACTTTTTTTCTTTTTCAAAATCATATATTGACGAAATCACAGCTGCTGATGAATTACCGGGCTGTTTTAGAAAAAAAAAGCATAAATCTTTGCTCCTAATGATGTCACGAACTGTATATCCCTTTTTTTTTCTCCGAACTACAAAAAATTGTCTGAAGGAAAACCCAATGCTGAGCATCTCACCAGAACAAAAGGGAAACTTTGGATAACAGAAGGCAAAAAGGTGTGGAGTTTCTTAATCTGCAGGTTTCTGTTGAGCAGATAATGTAAGTTTTTTTTTTGCAAATTCATATATGGATGAACACAATTCCTTTCTAATAAAGATGGCATGCAATGTACAGCTGTGGTTATTTTCTTTGTAATATACAAAAATTGTATGAAGGAAAATCCAGACTTGCTTCACATGAAACTGCGACCTTCTAATACTATCGAATGACATAGAAAGATTTGTTAAAAAGGTGCACAAATCCTAATCTGTATTGGCAGCGTAAGAAAAACACAACCTAAGCATACGAATATTTAACATACCTGGACTGTCAAGAACATCCGAAAGTTCAATAAATAGTCACTTATAAAAGCAGACATTCATAATAGCCTAGATCGCTTAATTTGCATGCAACATCATTGTTGTAGAAGAGTCACACACAAAACAAATGCAGCATTTGGTATGGAGCTGATCATAATAGGCAAGTTGTAAGGAAATCAGGAAGGCAATCAGTGAAAGTTTAAAGACAACACTTCCATTTCAGTATTCGAATCAAACGAAGCTAAAAAATGAAGACACCGAAAACAACAAACAATGTTAAGCAAGAGTTGTATCTGTTTACAATTTATAGTATCACATTTAGGTAAACCGACTACTGATGTATAAACTCGAGTAAGAGATAGAATAACACACATCTGAACTATTTGCGATTGTAGCATCAATAGCACTGATCAACTCATCAACCGTAGCTCTCCAATATCTGGAACACATTTCAGTCCCTGAACTGTATATTCTTAAATCTAATCATTACAGGGCAAAAGTCGGCAGATAATTCGCGAAAGTATACCGCTAACACTTCCATTTATTCGGCAGAACTCATCACTGTGCTGGCGATTGCAGTATGGTTCGATATTTTTTTTTTCTAATATACATAGAACCATGGTGGAACAAAAAAAATGTAACAATGCTTAGAACGGCATGAGCTGGTTAATATATTGGCGAGCTAATTTTTTTTATTCACTTGTATTTATCACGGACAGCATAATCATTTATGATACAATATGTCATCAACGAAATCAAAAAAATAGGGGGGGCGGGACTTAAAAAATGATGATAGCGAGTTATGTCATCAACGAAATCATAATTATGTTGCATGGATTCAAGCAAATTCTGAGGAGGGCCAAAATAGAAAATAGGTATCATGGAAAAAGACAATATCCGGTGTCTACCATTGACAGGCAAGCAATAGGTTTGCACAAAATAGGGGCAAAACCAACATAAGCAGTTCGTTATTTTAGTGAAAGAGAGAACCTCTGATGATTGTAGCACTGATGATAACACTTGTCAAATTAGTGTATATGAGCATACATGGAAAAAGAATGTTTAACCTACAGCAACTAAAACCATCATAAAGCAAAAATGCATTACTGATAACCCAATGCATAGATCGGAAGAGATCACGACCTTTAATTTTTCAACATTTCTTATCTCTCCGGTAGAAAACTATTATATTGTCACTTTTTTCAGGAAGCACCAACCTGCATTTCAAATTTGTGTATATGAGCATACATGGAAAAAGAGTGTTTAACCTACAGCAACAAAAAACCATCATAAAGCCAAAATGCATTACTGCTAACCCATTGCATAGATCGGAAGAGATCACCACCTTTAATTTTTAACATTTCTTATCTCTCCAGTAGGAAACTCTTATATTGTCACTTCTTCTCAGGAAGCACCAACCTGGGAGCAGAGTAGCAGTTTGTAGCCCGAAGCAGCTGCATCGTCAAGCATGTACTCATCCTAAGAGATATAGCACAGGCAGAACCATCCTGGCCACAACAAGATCGTCCTGACCCCATGAACACTTTGTTGATGGCCCAATCAGGTATATCTTGAACGAAGGCAGGAAAAGAAATGTGGGCACGGACCTTAAAGAGGCAGTGGTCGATGCTGAGCTGCATGTCCTTGAATGCCTCGCGGACGTCGCGCCGCTCGGGGGCCTCGTCCAGGCACGTCCTCAGCACCATCCTCTCCATCGCCAGGTCCACCCCTCCCACCTCTTGGGCGTCGCGCCGATATCCCCACGCGTTCGCCACCGCGACACCTTGGACCTCACGCTGGGCATGGGGTTCAGCTGAACCGCAAGATCCTTGGAAGACTAAACTGCAAACAAGATCGTAGCAAAAATGGCGGGCAGGGAAGAGGAGCCGCGATGTGTACGGAGTGGATTGCGGGAACGACGGCAGGGGCGAAGAATAGTCGGGAGGATTCGGGAGGCTCTCACCGCGAGGAGAGATCCGTTCGAAGGAAAAGGGAGGAGAAGCTACGCCAGCGCTCCATCGCCGACGGATGCCATGGCGTGAGCTCGGCACACAATCCGGCCCGAATGGTCCCCAATCCTTCCCAAATCGGATCCGTCGACAGAGGTCGAAACCGTGAGAGAGGATGATGAGGATATCCTACTACTTATGAGGTTATTCGTGAAGCAGAGCTAAACTTCTCAAACAACAGTGCATTTGTTTCTTAATGAATTTCCTTTTGTTGCCAATGAGAATTGGTTACTACCTAAAGCAATACTTGGTGCATTCTCGGGTTTGACAAATTTAAAGACTTTGGAACCGAGAGGAGGAGAGGGAGGTGGGAACAAATTCATGGAGGAGAAACACATGCGGCCAACAAGGAGAAGAAACCCATGTGGCCAACGAGAGGAACGTGCTCTCGAGGATAAAACCCTAGCACATGCGGGCGGTCAAGAAAGACATATGGTGATATGGCAACAAGGGTTACATTGGCATAAAAGAAGCATCAAGTGCATCGAACAAATTCGCGCAAGCTAAGAGAAGGAAAGCTCACAATACAAGGGAAACCGAGAGGAGACTAGTTTAAATTTCCAAATTAAAGTAGGACGTTTTTGAATCGGATTCTTGTTCACATGAACGAGAATCGGACTCGACATCTTGTAGCGATGAAACGATGTCGACTCGGATTCTTGTAGCACTCGATTCTTGTTCATCCGAGTTTTGTGCTTGCGTGGGAGGCTATATAAACCCCCCATGGCCGCACCATAGAGGTAGACCAGTTTATTCATAAGATTGAAACATAGCTATTGCTTGTTCTTTCGACCCCAGAGTTCATGCGAGGACTTTGAGAGAGGACTAGGCGATCCAATTGTTCGTTTTGCAATTCAAGGTCAAGCCGTCGTTCCATTGGGAATCGGGGACTTGGCGTTCGTCGTTCGTGGTCTCGCGACGAACAACTACCCGGTGTGTTGTGGGCGTATTCCGAAGAGTTGAGGGTTCGTGCATTGGCGCGAGTGTTCAAATTAGCGACATCGTCTACTTCGCATCAACTATCCACGGTTTCTCCGAGAAGATCGGGCCTCCCCCGTATCATATGGTATCAGATTCTAGGTTTACTCAGTGAGAATTTCTTTACCCGTAGTTAGATTCATTTTCTATCCTATCGTCCAATAAACCGAAAATTACAATACTAAAACCGTAGTTTAATCTGTTATTTCTTGTGCGTTTAGTTAAGTTTTCATCCATTAGAGTTTTTGTTTTAGTGCTGATCCATGTGTTCCTTTTGCGTTGCTTAATCGTTGTGTTCACATAAATCGTACCAAATTGCTGATTGAACTCCTCAATTAGCACCCAAAAGACATAGTGACCGAAACACTTTGGGTTTCTTGAGCTTCACTTATATCCTTTCATCCTTGAGACTAGCTTTTGTACATTGCACTAGGGCTGTTCTTTGGTTTATTTACACGTTGTTGAATTGTGAGACTTGTGCAATCAAGAGGAGCAAACCCTATTTCGGCCATTGCAATAAGAAAAGAGGAAAAGGCACGGTTACAAGAAAAAGCCACGACTTGAAAAGGTATTAAAAAAGATCAAACCCGCAAATACCAGTACAAATTTTTTCCTTTCGGTTTCCTTAATAGCCAGAAGGGCGAAGAGCTTTGTTCATGCGGTTTGAGAAAAAAACAAACAAAAGGGGCTGGCGAAATTGGGAAGAGTAAACCTTAGTCCACAATTTCAGATTGTGTATTTAATCTATTTGAGCAATCTTGTGCCCTAACATTGATATCTTTGCAATTGGCTAGCGTCTCTCATAGTACTTGGTGCAAAACGAGCTAGTTTTCATCTCAATTTCAGTTTGTCTCTCACTAGCTCATTCCTTTGTTTGCATTAAGTCACATTTATCTTTGTTTGTGCGTTCATACACTTCGCTTAAACCTTTTGGATCAGCACATAGGCAAAATACTCTAGCTTGGATCATTACTTAGCTTTACAATACCTTGAATATCAGATTGCATAGGATATACACATACCGTCCGAGCTCCACCTACACCCGTTTGTGTACTCCTTGCTCTTGGTTACGCTCATACATTCTGGGTTAAGGTCGCTCATTGTCATAATCGTCGATTTGCCGTCCTTGATTCACTTTGGAACGGTAAGCTTGTCTTGTGTTCAGGACAGTGAGTTGCGAGCGTAGAGAGCAAGTTTTTTTTTACTAACCCAGATATAATTTCGTTTGCTATTTGTGAGTTGTATCCATGTCAGGTCATCAGGAGAATCCACCGGATACGTGGGACGGAGTATACACAGTTGTGTGGACGCTACAAAAGCAACTTCATGATCGTGATAATGGTGTGCGCGATGAGCTCGGGTCCGTTCGATTTGGATTGAACAACCTCGGAGAGGATGTTACGCAACTACGCACGGACATCAACAACAACTTCTTAGAGCCGCACGCCATGTTCAATCAACCAAAGCGTGCATCGTAAGGATTTTCACGATAAGCCCAAATTTTCTATCCCCATATTTTCTCGGTCGCATGGATGTACAAGAATATCTCACTTGGGAGCTAGAAATTGATACTCTATTTCGGATGCACAACTATACCAATGAGAGGAAGCTCTTACTTGCGTCTAGTGGCTTGGCTAATTATGCCACACATTGGTGGAGCAGTTTATTCGTAGCGTATGGAGCGCCATGAATTGCCGATTATCACGTGGGAGCAGATGAAGCGGCATTTCCGGCACGTTTTGTACCTCGCCACTACAAGCGTTCTCTACTTGACAAGTTGACTTGTCCACTAAAAGGTTTAAATGCCACTAGTATATCACATGTGAAGGCGATCGAGCATGGGACATTCCCTTCTGTACATGTTTCGTGTAGTGCTGCCCCATTGCTTCATGAAGAGTTTGTAGTTCTGGTAATTGCTCAATTCTGACCCACAATCTTTGGGGACGGGATGTATCCAAACCCATATGAGAATGAGTGCCACATAGCCAAATTGAGTGAGAATGATAAAGAGAGTGAGCTGTGTGATTCCACCATATGTGAGGTTGAGAGCATCTCTATTGAGTGTGAGAAAGATGCACCAACGAAAAGAGAGAAGTAGATGATAGTCAAAGTGAGGTTACTACTGAAATTCACGATTTATTTTCTACTTCTAGTGTTGTTTCTCACATTGTGCGAGTTGATATTAAAGAAAATGAGTTGAAAGTTGAACAACCGCACCGTTGGACGTGAAAGACGAGGAGATAACCACGGTGGGGATAGAGTGCTTGCGATCCAATGGTTTCATGATGATGATTTGATATCTACAACACCTACAACAAGCGAGGAGGATGGTAAAGGTACGATAATGGTGTTGAATTGCATACTCATCAAGAAGAGGTGCGTCTGAGTTCGATCTCTAGTGTTCCTTTGAATATTCCATGTTCTGAAATTTATACGCTCAATTTACATAATGTGGAATTGATTACCCATAAGGACGTTCTTACTAAAATATCTTTTGATGATCTTTTATACTATATCATGTTCGATGTTCATAGAGAGCTATCTAGTGTGATTGAGAATCTTGCTAAAGTTTCATGTTTAAAATCACTCGTTAGTACTTATGCCTACACATATACATTCAATTTGATTGGAGATTATGGTGTAGATGACAAGTTCTATGTTTATCGAATATGCATTACCTGTGATAATCTTTCTGATTTAAACTTGCATGTTTTGCGCAAACCATCTATTGAGAAATATCATGGTCATTTTGAGATGGATTTTAATACAAGTGCTTATTGTTTAGAACGCAATATGATGCCTACTTGTTTCTCCTATGCATGTAAACAACGTAGTCGAGTTGAAGCATGGAAGAAACTAAAATTTTTCTCTCCAATATTTCAACAACTTGATCTAGTGGGTCCCTCTTATATCTTGTCCATGTACTTACCAAAGTCGAGGATGACTTTTAATGATGTGAATGAAAGTATCGCAATGTATATATCAAATACATCGTATGGCTGCTATGATCCTAATTATTTTGTGCGAAACAACGAGAATGTCACAACAATTGATGCATACATATACCACGTATATACGTTGTTCTTTTTTTTTATTACACTTTCAGCAAATCATCATGTGCTAAGCGAAAGGAGTTTGGATGACAAATATATATACCTTGCATATACGTTGTATTATTTGTCTAGCACATCTTTAGGCTATCAAAAGCCGAGGACGGCTTTTCTTGAAGAAAGGGAGGATGATGAGGATATCCCTACTACTTATGAGGTTATTCGTGAAGCAGGAGCTAAACTTCTCAAACAACAGGTGCATTTGTTTCTTAATGAATTTCCTTTTGTTGCCAATGAGAATTGGTTACTACCTAAAGCAATACTTGGTGCATTCTCAGGTTTGACAAATTTAAAGACTTTGGAACCGAGAGGGAGGAGAGGAGGCCGGAACAAATTCATGGAGGAGAAACACATGCGGCCAACAAGGGAGAAGAAACCCATGTGGCCAACGAGAGGGAACGTGCTCTCAGGATAAAACCCTAGCACATGCGGGCGGTCAAGAAAGACATATGGTGACATGGCAACAAGGGTTACATTGGCATAAAAAGAAGCATCAAGTGCATCGAACAAATTCGCGCAAGCTAAGAGAAGGAAAGCTCACAATACAAGGGAAACCGAGAGGAGACTAGTTTAAATTTCCAAATTAAAGTAGGACGTTTTTTGAATCGGATTCTGTTCACATGAGCGATGAATCGGACTCGAATCAGAGCGATGAGCGATGTGTCGGACTCGGATTATTGTAGCACTCGATTCGTTCATCCGAGTTTTGTGCTTGCGTGGAGGCTATATAAACCCCCCATGGCCGCACCATAGAGGTAGACCAGTTTATTCATAAGATTGAAACATAGCTATTGCTTGTTCTTTCGACCCCAGAGTTCATGCGAGGACTTTGAGAGAGGACTAGGCGATCCAATTGTTCGTTCTGCAATTCAAGGTCAAGCCGCTGTTCCATTGGGAATCGGGGACTTGGCGTTCGTCGCTCGTGGTCTCGCGACGAACAACTACCCGGTGTGTTGTGGCGTATTCGAAGAGTTGAGGGTTCGTGCATTGGCGCGAGTGTTCACTAGCGACATCGTCTACTGCGCATCAACTATCCACGGTTTCTCGAGAAGATCGGGCCTCCCGTATCGAGGAAGTGAAGGAGGCGGGTGTGAGGGGAACCGATCGGGAGGCGGGAGGAGGGGAAGCGCGCGCGGCTGGGATTTTGGCGAGGCCGGGCGTGGGAGGAGATGGGAAGGGAGGCGGATAAGGCGGATAAGGCGAGGCGCGGGAAGAGCAAGCGCCGCGGGAGGGAGTCGTGGCGAGGAAGGGACGGGACCAACGCGACGGGCGAGGACACTGGCGCGACAGCGCGGCCGTTTGAGCGCGGCGCGCAGAAGATCCCCGAGGCGGCGAGCCTCGATCTGGTCGATCGACGGCCTCGCGCTTTCGGCGAGCACGGCAAAGAAATCTCGCGTCCACGTGTGGGCGCGCGGTTGGACGGGGCCGCCCGGGAAGCGCGGGGAGGCCTCCATTTCCAGCGCGCTTAATACAAGGGACGATGCCGTTGCTTTTTGGCTAAATGGTTTCGAGCCACTGGAATCGTAAACTTGCTCTGAAAATACCATTGGCTTACTTTTTCTTCTTAAAATGCCATAATTGCCCCCCCCTTTCTTCTCCCGTCTCTTTTTATGCTAAAGCACGACCTCCAATTCTCCTCTTCCTCTCCAGCTGATCTCGTCCTCAAACCAATCTTCCAGGGTGCCGACCTTGCCCGCAATTGAGCCCACAGCGAAGTTGCCTGGCACGAGCTCACCTGTGCCAACGCTCGCGACGGCGCGAGCTCGGCGCGGTGAACACGGTGCAGCCCGAGCTCGCTGCGGTGGCGACGGCGTGAGCTCAGCGGAGTGGCGTAATCTCGCTGCGGTGAGGCCACAGCGAAGTTTCCCGGCACGAGCTCGCCTGTGCCTACGCTTGCGACAGCGCGAGCTCAGCGCGGTGAACGCGGTGCAGCCCGAGCTCGCTGCTGTTATACGCGACGGCGGAGGAACGACGAAGTAAACAAGATCAATCGCAGAGAGACACGGGATTTAACGTGGAAAACCCTCTCAATGCGAGAGGGAAAAAACCACGGGCGCCAGCCAGCAACAATCTTCACTATATCGGGGTGAGGTTACAACGCTGGGGATTTACAACTCTGATTCGATATCCGAAACAGCGGCTTACAGGAAATATATATATATCCGGCGACGGGCCTCCGCTACGCTCCGTCCAGAAGCTGGCCTAATTGATGTATAGAATTTGGATCACAAATCAACAGCTGCGGCGGAGGCACCGTGGTGGATGCCAGCGCAGAGTTCCTCCCACACCCGGTCGAGCGTCTGGAACGAAGACACTATCTGCACCTCGTCGGCGAAGAGCAGGGCGTAGAGGAGGTGGCAGTAGAGCGACTGCGCGAAGTCCGGGCCGAAGATCACCTCGTCGGCTCGTCCGGGCTGCAGCACTGCGACCGGATGCCGCGTTAACTCCTCGCTGCGGCACACGTTGGTCGTCGCCAGGAGCTCGCCGTTGGTGAACACACACTGATCTCATGGGCAAACATGGCTGTCGCGGCTAGAGTTCACCCTTTGCCCACAATGTGTTCGTCGAAATGACTGGAACAAGTTACAAGCAAAATGACAGGGGATATAAATTTTGTGAATTAAGAAGGGCATAAGGGTCTTTTCACTTGGTCAAACGTCTTTGACCCATCAGAGTGACATTTTCCAAACAAATTTTGAATCCAGTGACATGAAGCTATTTTAACCAAAAAGCAATGGCATAACCCGAAAGTGAAAAACAACGGACTTTTCCTTTCGTGAAGGTATTATGATTTTTCGGATTATGATTGAAAATATTTCTTTTGTATCATGTAACCCTCCATCATGAGCAATTATAATTCTACCTCTCTCGAAATTCTACTACTTATACTATCCGATGTAGTATAATTAAATCGTAACTAATCTGAACCATTAGATCAAAAGGAATGGACGGCCTAAATTGAGTGTATCGTAAAAGAGATTTAATTGTAATTAGCCGTTGCGTTCTGCTTAGCTGGTTTTGGATATATTAGCTTCAGATAACAAGGGTAATCTTGCTTTTTACAAGTTGGACAGTCATGCACTGCTTGTCTTAACCTGAATTGCGTCATTAAAACTTTGATCATCTTTCACTAACTCCGATAGTCCAATTCTTGTCTCTGTAAAACAAGAAATGTACTAATTATTGTACTATTTCTTTCCAATTGATTAAGTGAGTTTGGCACTTACTTGTTGCTAAGCAAACAACAGAGGCTAATGATGCTCAGAATATCAAGAATCCTCACATCGGGCGGATGATAGGGTTTCTCTCCTTTGTCAGTTTTATTGGGTTGTTTGCTCTTGTGCCCCTCAGAAAAGTAAATCTTCAACTTGTATCTGCACTTAACATTATTATAGCATCACTGTATACCATCTACTAATCATCAAATCATTTGCCGGTTCAGATTATGATTGTCCACTACAAGCTGACCTATCCAAGTGGCACGGCAACTGCTTATTTTATTAATGGTTTCCACACGCCGGAGGGTGCAAAGCTTGCAAAGTAAATGATCTGACTGTTGTGTTTGCTAGTATTCTAGTTAGTGCCAGTTACTAGCATGGTACATGCGGAGCAACGTTATGACAGCATAGTTGTATATTTCAGGAAGCAAGTAAAGACACTGGACAAGTTCTTTTTGTTTAGCTTCCTATGGGGCTTTTTTCAGTGGTTCTACACCGCTGGAGAAAATTGTGGATTCTAGAATTTCCCTACATTAGGCCTTCAGGCTTATAAGAACAGGTTAGATCATGCCTACATCCTTGGCCTGAACAATAACATAAATGTCCAATATTTGAAAATAGCCTGAAGCATTCTGAATCTATTTGGTTGCAACACTGTAATGGAACAATACTGAACTTCACACTTCATTTTTCAGGTTTTACTCCGATTTCTCTCCTACCTATGTTGGAGGAAGCTTTTTAGTGGGAGAGTCTAAAAAAACTGTTATCAGAAGTGGACCTTGATAACAACTGGGATAGAGTTGTGTGGTGCTTTGAAAAATCTGGCATGTTCTCAGTGAAATCTCTTTATAGACAGTTGACCTTTGAGGGTGTAGTTTGTAGGAAATGAAAAAGCTTTGGAAGAGTAAAATCCCTTTAAAAGTTAATTTTTTTTTGTGGCAATGTTATCATAATAGAGTTCAAACTTTGGATCAGCTTAACAAAAGCAGGTGGAAAGGGGTGATAAACTGTATTCTCTGTGGTGACATTGAGAGCATTGATCACATCCTGTTCTCTTGTATTCTAGCAAGAATTTTTTGACTTTGTTTCAAAGAGGTGCTTAATTGGGAGCGTGCTCCAAATTCTGTTGAAGATTTCCAATTGAATTGGTTAGATAGGAGGGGAGCTACTGATTACGATGTTATTTTGTTTAGTTTTGCAGCTTCAACTTGGAATCTCTGGAAAGTTAGAAATAGAACGATGATTGAGGGGGGTTTTTCCCGGCAACCTATAGATGTGATATTCAAATTTCTATCTTGTTTGTAGTTTTGGCGAACTCTCATTTCCGGGGCTGAGCGTAGTAAGTTGGATGGTTTCTTGCAGGCTATCAAGATTGGTCAAAAAGGCTCTTGTAATGTGGTGAAACCTGTTTGTATTTCAGTGTTATCTTAGGTTGGATGTTGCTGTTTGTGTCTTTGCTTGTCTTGTAAACTGGTTTCTCCAGTAATTTGGTTTCATCCTTTTTGTTTGAACTCATATTTGCTTTCTATAAAAGCTGGGCCTTACCCTTCAAAAAAAACAAAGGAGAGATCGGTGAATGCCAAGGTGGATGACTTCCTGACAAATTAGCTGTGATCAGTCGGTCAGGGCGCTCGGCTTGGGAAGGAACGGTTCCACGCTAATTTGAAAACGTTCTGTAATCTGTATCATCCTATAATCACGACCGTATACATTGTACTACGCATCGTCCTGTAAGTCGTAACTAGCGTCCAAATCTTAGGGAAGTTCGAAAGCTTGCTCGTGATTAGTTGTATGTTAGCAAGAGTGCCTAAACTGTGTTGTAATTGAGTAAAGAAGCGTCCCTGAGTTGGCCGTTTTAGCTGTACCCTGTACATGTATATATCTCCTTCAAATTGTGGAAAGAACAGCTGTACTTCAGTGTATACAGCCAATCAGGCAATCACCTCTATTAGATGGGTTGGTTTAAAATCCTAATTTCCCAATATCTCGCCCCTACAGCTGTCACGGGTGCATAAGTAGTATGATACGAACAGATAACTAATAAAACATCTCGAAAGATTGAATTAAAAAGATAACGTTGTATTGCAACCGGAAAACTCGGATAAAAGTGAAAAATTGCTCCATAATATTGTAAAGATGTATAAATTGAAAAATAATATCCAATATGAGAATGACAGGTGGACCATAGAGCAACGATGTCAGTGACACATCGATATTATTTTTCAACTCGTAATATCTGTCTAGTGTTATCAAGCAAATTACCCCGTATAAAAAGAACAGCATCAACGTTGAATCTCAATCGGAAGATCTGGGCGGTCTGGTACCCATAGGAGGGCTGTTGGACCCCGCAGCGGAACGGCCCAGCGCCCTCGCGGAAAACACAAGATCGCACCGAACTCCAACCAGCCTTCCGTATATACGCACACGCCTCCTCGTGGTGTTCCAAACACCTAGTAGTACTCTGAGATCAGAGCCCATGGTGCCGGACACGACCGCCGCCAACGACGGTGACGCCGTGGAATCAGGAAACGTCCTCCGACGCCGCAACGCTGGCAGCAATGCCGACAAGGCCGACGCCGCCGCCGCTCACGCTGAGGGGGCGGCGTCCGTGGAGCAGGCGTTCGCGGACAAGCCCGTGCCGGCTTGGCGAGAGCAGCTGACGGTGCGCGCCTTCGTGGTGGGCTTCCTCCTCTCCGTCATGTTCAACGTCATCGTCATGAAGCTCAGCCTCACCACCGGTATCATCCCCTCGCTCAACGTCTCCGCCAGCCTCCTCGGCTTCTTCCTCGTCCGCCTCTGGACGTCGGCCATCGAGAGGATGGGGTTCCTCAAGCAGCCGTTCACGCGCCAAGAGAACACTGTCATCCAGACCTGCGTCGTCTCCGCCTACGGCCTCGCGTTCAGCGGTAAAACTCAACTCGACCACTTCCCGCCCACCTTTTGCTTCTTCAGTTTCTGCACCCTCTTGTTCGTCAAATCTGCAGTACCAAGAAGTTCGGTGCGTGGCCTCTTCTTAGGCTTGTATGGGAACCCATGTTTTTCCTTATGTTGGCTTTCCAGAGATCTATTTTTAAGTAAAAATTTCATCACAATTAGATCCGCCACAGAAAAAAAAAAATCACAGTGCATGCTTATATTCGGGTTTATGTTAGATCCTAGATGAACATTTTCGCTGCTCTTCCTGACACCACGAATAGATTTAGATTTGGCATTGCATGATATTTTCTGCAAATTGTTTGTTACTGTCAGTATAGTGGAATACTGAAACAAATTGAATCAACTATTAGTATTCCCATTCATTAATTCCAATTGATTAGGTGGGTTTGGCAGTTACCTGTTTGGTATGAGCGAAACCATTGCTAAGCAAGCAACTGAGGCTAATGATGCCATGAATATCAAGAATCCCCAGCTCGGATGGATGATAGGGTTTCTATTCCTCGTCAGTTTTGTCGGACTATTTGCTCTGGTGCCCATGAGAAAGGTAGATCTCCCCTTCCCCACTCTATTCTAAACACAAGGCATACCAAAATGATATAGTTCTCAACTCGGATACTGCTTACAGGTTATGATTGTGGACTACAAGTTGACTTACCCAAGTGGCACTGCAACTGCTTACCTTATCAATGGATTCCACACACCCCAGGGTGCTGAGCTTGCAAAGTAAGCAACATGGCTACTTTGTTGTTGTTTGTAATAGGTAAAGTCAAGCAGTATTACTGACAGGATGCTGTCCAATTTCAGGAAGCAAGTTCGGACGTTGGGCAAGTACTTCTCGTTGAGCTTCCTTTGGGCTTTCTTCCAGTGGTTCTACACTGCTGGGGACGCCTGCGGATTCAACTCCTTCCCGACATTTGGCCTTGAAGCTTATAAGAACAGGTTAGTATGGTAATATGGCTGCAAATTGGTTTAAGCATCAGCAGTCAATGCACTACTGCATGCAGTGTTTACTTGCCTATATTAATCCTTCTGGATTAACAACCGTCCGATGGTTATTCTTGATTGTTTGGTCATGTTCTCACTGTACAATTCGGTCCATGTTGGATCCATCCATTATCCTGAAATTCAACTATTTTTCGTCTTCCAGGTTCTATTTTGATTTCTCGGCTACCTATGTTGGTGTTGGAATGATCTGTCCCTATATCGTGAATGCATCTCTTCTGATTGGAGGCATCCTCTCGTGGGGCTTAATGTGGCCACTCATAAGCACGAAGAAAGGAAGTTGGTACTCCGAGACTCTACCAGAAAGTAGTTTACATGGACTGCAGGCTTACAGGGTAAATTAAAATTTGGTCATGGCATGCAAATTTTTGCTTTTACAGCCACATGTAGCTGTCCAGAACTGACATCTTAACGCTGCAGGTGTTCATAACCATATCAGTAATTCTTGGGGATGGCCTGTACAACTTCCTGAAGGTATTCGGAAATACAGTTAAAGTCTTAACCTTAGCCTTCATAGAAATGTACAAGAAGAAAAAATCAAATACACTTCCAATCTCCGACAATGGCACTCCTGTCACCACCACCGAAGAGGAGTCATTTGATGACAAGCGTCGCAATGAACTATTCCTGAAGGATCAAATTCCCAAGACAGTTGCATTTGGGGGCTATGCTGTTGCTGCAGCTATAACAACCGTTTGCCTCCCTTTCATCATCCCACAGCTCAAGTGGTACTATATTTTGGTTGCATATATATTTGCACCTGTACTGGCCTTCTGCAATGCTTATGGAAGTGGCCTAACAGATTGGTCCCTCGCCACCACCTATGGTAAGCTTGCAATCTTTGTGTTCGGTGCGTGGGCAGGCGCTTCGCATGGTGGCGTGCTTGCAGGACTGGCTGCCTGCGGTGTCATGATGAGCATTGTGGGAACAGCTTCTGACCTGATGCAAGACTTCAAGACTGGGTATTTGACTTTAGCCTCACCGAGGTCCATGTTCGTCAGCCAGGTGATAGGCACTGCCATGGGCTGTGTTATTGCACCTTGCGTCTTCTGGCTCTTCTACAAGTCCTTCAATATCGGCGCAAGTGATGGCGCCTACCCAGCACCTTATACCATCATGTACCGTAACATGGCAATCCTGGGTGTCGATGGTTTGTCCTCGCTTCCGAAGCACTGCCTCACGCTGTGCTACATTTCCTTTGCTGCTGCATTCGCCATCAATTTGATAAAAGACCTGGTGCCAAAGAAGGTGGCGAAGTTCATCCCGATCCCCATGGCAGTTGCGATTCCTTTCTACCTTGGACCGTACCCCGCCATTGATATGTTCATCGGCAGTGTAATACTCTTTTTCTGGGAACGGATGAACAAAGCTGAAGCTCAGGCATTCGGACCAGCAGTTGCGTCGGGCTTGATGTGCGGTGACGGGCTCTGGGCCCTGCCCCAGGCTGTTCTTTCTCTTGCCAACGTGAGTCCCCCCATTTGCATGAAGTTCTTGTCGAGGACTACCAATGCCAAAGTGGATGCCTTCCTCGGGAACTAGTCACAGCTAGTCCACTAGTGCAAAATACTCTCTTTTGAAGTTTGATAGACTGAGCATAGTAAGGATTTAAGGACCTCATTGGCCATATTTGTTACTATGACAGTAATCCTCAACTGCAATAGCAAAAGGTTGTCTGGTTTGCTTTCTATCTCCTGCAGTAAACAGTCGTTGCTACTGCAATTGCCCGATTGGCTATGCTTTCTTTTATTTAGGAATTTTCACAATGCAGTTTTCGTGTCTGTGAATCAAATATTTAACATACGTATTCAAAAAAGAATTAAAGATTTAAAATATTAGCACCTCCTTCAAAAAAAACTCGTGTCAAGTAAGGTTGCAAATCTGCCGGCTAAGCCATCTAGTTATTCTTTTTGAGTCAGTTCAGAGTTTCAATTCTGGATTTGGTTTGAACAAAGTAGAGTGTAGAACACTTGCAATTTGAGGCTATCCTCTGCATTTGCAAACGGCGGAAAGCAACACTTCAACGGGAAGAGAGGCTAAGTGCAAATGTACTTGGAGTTTTTGCCCTATATGGCATTGTCGACGTCGCTTTTAGCAAAACTGGTCGTTTGCACAATGTAATGCCATTTTTGGCACCACTGACGTGCCGGTGTGCGACGTGTGTCCTACACCATTCCTCCCGCGCACGGTGCTCACCTCTGCCATTCCCTGGTGGCCAGACAGCTCTCCGCCGTCAGGTCGCCCCCTATCGTGTGTTCCACGCCCGGTCACCACCTCGTCCGTGGCTCCCTGGCCCGAACAGCCGTCATTCGTGGCACCCTAGCCTGGATGGCACTGCTTGCGCCATGTCGCACCTTGTCCGTGCCCCTTTGCCCGGAACTCCTGTGTCGTTCCATGGTAGCCCGGACGCCACCTCGTCTATTGCATGGTGGCCTAGACCTCCCGCACCGCACCACATGGCCACATTTTGAACGTCTCGCGTCCAGTCCATGCTCCCCTAGCCCTGCACCCGCCTCATCTTTTTCCTCCCCCTCCCTTATGGTTGCTTTCGGCGCAAGATTTCAGTACATTTTCACCTACGACAATGCACTGCCCTACGACTAGGGCACGGGCACGTGGGCACGTTCCGTTGAAAGCATCCTCTCTCCCCTAATCTTTTCCTTGGTCCCCATCCATCACGTAGCTGCCTCCGTCCACATGCATGGCACATCACGCTACCCCATCTACACGAAACGCCTTCGCGCGCGTACAAAACCGACACCGCGCCCGTTCTCGCTCTTATTCTGGAATTCATTCTTGTTCTCACACTCGTCGCTGAGAACAAAGAGAATTAGACTAAAACTTCGTTCGGATTACGATGTGAAGTAAATAGTATTTAGAGTAGTGTTTACGATTGTATAAGTACCGTGAGGTCGACATCAAGGTAAGGTAAAATTATTTCCTATGCTTTAGTTGTAATGATTTCTGCCGTAGTTAATTAGCGATAATTAAGTAGTCGTAGTTAGTTAGTGGTAATTTACTCGTAGTTTATAAGTGGTAATTAAGAAGACGTAATTAAATACTTGTAGTTAATTAGTCACAATTAATTAGTGGAAATGAAGTATTAATTAATTAATTAGTCATAATTAATATATCGTAATTAAATTTTGTGTAGTTTATTAGTGCTAATTACATTAGTGCAAATTACGTGATCGAATTTACGTGACCATAAATAATCTCATGTAAATAGTCATGTACAGTTAATTAACTAGTGCTAATTATATAATTTGTTTATTATACTGCATACCGTAAATCAGGTTTTTGTAGCTTTAGGTAATTTCAAACATGCAAGATTTGGTAGTGTTTTATGGCGATGGTCTTGTACTGGCGGGGCCCTATGAGTTGGACCTGTCGAGATGCCAGTATAACGTGGTCCGAGCGAAGGGGCTCAATGCAATGAATATTCACGAGCTTAGGAGCTGCATCCGAAGGGAGTTCGACCTGGAGCCATAAGGGAGGGGGAGGAAAAAGATGAGGCAGGCACAGGGCTGCGGAAGCACGGACCTGGTGCGAGACGAGCAAAAATTCGACCACATGGCGCGGTGCAAGAGTTCCAGGTAGGGGGCACCGACGAGGTGACGTTCGGGCCACCAGGCAATGGCACAAGAGTTTTGGGCCAAGTGGCACGGACGAGGTGGCAACGTGGCGTGCCGTGCGCCGTCCGGGTCACTAGGCAATGGCAGAGGTGGTGTCTGGGCCACCATGCAACGGCGCAGGAGTTCTACGATGCAGATTTCGGGCCAGGGGGCACGGACGAGGTGCAACGTGGTGCAAGCAGCGCTAGGGTGCCATGGACGAGGGCTGTCGGCTAGGGAGCCACAGACGAGGTGGCGACTAGGCATGGGATGCGTTGCAAGGCGACGTGGTGGGCGGAGAGCCGTCCGGACCACTAGAGAACGCAGAGACGACCTCCGTAAGTGAGAGAAATGGTGTAGCCGTGTAGGAGACACGTCGCACACCGACATGTCCATGATGCTAAAATGGCATTACCCCACGCGACCGACCAGTTTTGCGAACGTGCTATTTAGAGTTAAAAACTCATGTACTTGCTTGCCCGAGCTCGCGGCACTTCGTTCAGATCTCTGCTGCGGGCCGCCCATTCATCTGCCCTTTTCCCCACCGTCACCGCCTCCGCCTCCGCACATCCTTCGAAACCGCCCGCCACCACCGCAAATCTGCGTGCTCGCGGCCAGCTTGGATGCGAGAACTGGAGTAGTGAGCGGTCGAGGGGAGCGGGAATCGGGCTCCAAATCGGCGGGGGGACTAGCGGTTGCGTCGCCCCCGTCGACACCGACGCGTTGGGGTCGTGACTCGTCAGGCACCGTTGGGCGCTGCTGAGATGGGCCGCTTTGGTGGGAGCTGTTGAGATGCGCCGCTTGGATTGGGCCCAAACAGAAGCAAGTGCCTTGTGCTCCCGTACGTTAAGGTCTTGTGCTAGCCTGGTGGGTTTTAGTTTGGGCTGCACTACAGCACTGATTAGATTGATTGGGCAGAACGCTAGGCATACTTGGTTGATCATGCTCGTACAATTTGCTATTCCTTCGGTCGCAAGAGAACGTTGTTTTGAAATTTTCTAAACTGTGGTTAGAAATATTTTTTTTAGTATTTAGATTGAAAATATGAAAATAATATGTAATGATTTGTCTCGAAAAGATTTTTTTATAAAAGTATAATTTTGTTAGATTTTATAAATCCATTACAATATAAACTAGTGGTCAAAGTTGTGTTTTAAACACCGTATCGATATCCAAAACAGCGTTATTTTAGTAATGGCCTTCTGTTTTCTTCTTTTTTCTATTGGGGATTCGCTCCCATTTTTCATTGCGAAACGGAAATAACGAGTTCTCTGCATGCACACCACATGCACACAAGCACAGTGTGTTCCCTTAGCACACATCTAGAAGACGGAGGCCGATGATAAATCCACGATCTCATAAAATTTCTATTGAAATGTGGTCATCAGAATTTAAATCCTGCTAGGTGGAGTCGTACACCCACAACTCTATTACCCTACTCAGAGGTGGTTCCGCATGAGTTCTTGCACCTTCTGTTTTCATCTAGAAAATGGTTTTTGTTTTCTATAAAAATATTTTTAGAATAACAGAGAACAACTAGTTTCTTGGAACTAACAAACTGTACAATTTGAGGCCGAATAGACAAGTCTGCAAATTAACCTGCTCATGGGCCGAGAAATTACGCTGAAAAGCTTAAGAAGCAGAGGTCGAAGTTACCGCGCTCACTGTAATCCTCGCCTTGGTGTCTTGGTTTCTCAAGAGGCTCTTGTTGCTTTCGCAAGAGTCAAGACGAAGTTCTCCAACTCGTCTTTATCCATGGTGCGCATCTAACGATAGCTCTCCATTGCTAAGCCAATTCCTGGATGCATGTGGCCGGTTAACAATTATCTGTCCGTACTCCATTGTTGCGATCAGTACGTACGAATGGTGGCAGCAACAGCCTCCATGAAAACGAAAGTAATGTACGTTGCTGGTTACAACCAGGCTCCAGATATATTTGCACGAACGCTACGTAAATTTCTCGCTCGTGTTGATTGCTGACTTGCTGTAGCTAGTGTGTTGCAGCCTTGCACGAAGGCTATGTATTAAGTACTAACAGAATTTAACGAAGACTTCCTCGGTTTCGATCGTAGAAAGTAATAGTCGAACACAAGCAGTGGTGGACCGAGGATTTTTATGATGGGTGTTCAGATTTCGGAGCTAAGTTGTTCAAATATGCCGATATCAATACGCCGATACTGTGAAATATCATTTCAAAAAAAACACTGATACGACAATACACACATATATAATAAAATACAAAAAATATAGACATTAATGATTTCATATGAGGAAATGTACGATATAAGGCAATCATAGATATCAATGACAGTTGAGGAAGTGGAAACTAGGAATAGAGCTATTTTAGCTACAAGCTTCATATTTTGCTGAGTTTTGTTGTTTTTGTAGGGGTGCGGCCAAGACTTATGCTTGATGTTTGACCGTTATTGTTTTCTCTATTTTTTCTGTTCTGGGTTATAGCAGCTATACCGCTAAAACTTATTTTCTTTCCCTCATAGTGATTGGCATAGCTCCTATCTTCTTTTCAAAAAAAACTTGTGCTTGTGCTTGGTCATGGTTGTTTTCTCTTATTTCTATTCTGGGTTGTAGTAGCTAGACTGCTAAAACTTATTTTCTTCCTCTAATAGTGATCCATAGAGCTCGTACTTTCTTTTCAATTTTTTTTTGACAGTTGCATACCTTGCTGATCCTGCTCTTTTTTGCTCTTTTCCCACCAACAAGAATCCCATCTAAGAATGTTCCTTCCATAGAGCAAAAATTAGCATGTAAACATATGTAACAAGGGTCCAGCTATCTGTTCATTGTCCAAGGCAAAGATTGTATTTTTGTACAACATCCATCGGAAAGAATCAAGAAAGCAGAGGAAGGGCTAGACTCTAGAAAGAATCAGAGCTGGAGCAGAGCTAGGGAGAAGAAGTGGTGAGCACGGAACACATCTAGATCTGGAGAGAGAACGATGACGGTGAGATGGATATGATGCTCCCTTCCTTCCGCCACGCTCCTCCGGCACCGCGTTGCTCCTTAGTGTCGCCCGCTCCCTTCCTCCCTGTTTGTCGTGCTGCCACCCGCTTGCTCGCGTCGTATCTCTGGTCACCCGTGCAGGTGCACTGTCGCACGCTCGCCCTGCGTCGCCTCATGCTTGCTTGCCGTCGTGACGTAGCGCCGTGTCCACCGAACGACGCTCTCATTCGTAGCCTGCACCTCCGATCGCTCGCCACTTGGAGGTCGGAGCCCCCCCACAGCGACAGGATGAGAGAGAATAGAGGTTAGGGTTTGGTAGGCTGGAGTAGGAAGGAAAATGGGTCTAATGTGTTACATGAGCCGCACACGAGGTGTGGGGAGTACAGACTGAACTCATTTGCGGACATAAATATGTAATTTTTTAGCCTAACTAATAACATATATATCTAATATACCTATTATATACCAGGTATTTTGCAAAAGAAAATGGGTCTTCAGCTGAACACCCTTGACCCATGGAGGGCTATTGGTTCGCCCATGAACACAAGCATGTCATCCGCCGACGGGCGAACTGAGCGAGGTAAGGATATTAGTTGTTTTGAGGGCTATTTGGTAATTTCTTAATTTGGGAAAATAAGATATAGAAAAAGAAAAAGGAAAATTAGAGGGACCCACCTGTCATTGGTAGCGGTAGGGAGGTGAAAGGCTGGAGACACCGATTTGGGGGCAGCACAAGGGATTGGGGTTTTTCTCCTTCTCTCGCTGGCGGCGGCTCGGGCGGCAGTTGCGCAAGCGCCGAGCGCTATGCGCATCGGCGGTTGGCAGTGGCGACTCGGTCGAATCCCCTCCTCCTTGCCTTGAAATGGCGGCTCCCCTCCTCTTCCTTTCTTCTCACCCCGAAAAACCGAGTGAGTCTTACCTTTGGTTCGTTCGTTTTTCCGATTTGGTTTCAATCTTGAGTTGGCTTGTGTGCCGCCGGGTTGGTCTTGACTCCGTCGGCAGTGAGGTTTGGTTCATCTTCAACCTTGCACATCCAGATTTCTCTCTTGCGCTATCTCCTCTAGTGATTGTGCGGTGAGGAATTTTGGGTCTTGCTTTGTTGACTTTGGACCCGGATCGGCTCTTGATTGATTCAGGTGTGATTACCTCGGATCCGTGGTGGTCTCTTGCTTTAAGGGTGAATTCGGCCGGTGCATCCTCTATTTGTTCTTGTGTGGCATCACCGTATCTCGACTTTGCAATTTGGCGTGTCTCGGATTGCGAATTGACATTGTATCTCTGACGGCCTTGTCCGTTCAAACGCAGCACAGCGGGGCTATTGGTTTTCTGGGACAGCGCCTTTCGGTGTGCCTTGCCCGGTTTGCTGTTCGGTGGCTTTGAAGGTCATCCACATCATGAGTATTATTGTTTTTATTTTTATACATTACTTTGCATATGTGTTGTACTAGTTGAAGTTTCAAATTGTGTTAATTTGATTAACTCTAGCACTAGGAGATATTGCTTAGTAATGTGGTGGGCTCGGATTATTGCTCGATGATGATGATTGCCATGTTATGAAATTGAATTGATAACTAAATCTGACTTGAGCCAATTGAATTGCTTACTGTTATCAGTTTTTACATGTAGCAATTTTTGTTCTGATACTCTCTGTAGCTCAGTTGTGATTGGAAGGAGCTTGATGATTTTGTTCTGAGATCTTGTTGATCCTGTGTGAACTTTTTGCATTGTGATATCCTGTTTGCAGAAAGTCTAATGTACTGAAATTGTGATTCCATATATACTGTTGAACAAATAATCCTCTGTTGACTGAATGTATGATTGTTGTTTATGAAAAAAAATCTTGACATATTAGTAAAGCATTAATTAGTTTGAGCTTAAAGTCTGATTTGTAGTTGCTATATTTAATT
Source organism: Ampelocalamus luodianensis (assembly GCA_036346255.1). Taxonomy (NCBI): domain Eukaryota; kingdom Viridiplantae; phylum Streptophyta; class Magnoliopsida; order Poales; family Poaceae; genus Ampelocalamus; species Ampelocalamus luodianensis. Next base: position 51,302,754 of record CM070623.1, read on the forward strand.
AGTAAAAAAATATTGACAAAAGTGGCAAGCAGGCCAATATTTCATCTTGAGTAGTCCGACATCTAAGAGCAAATAAATAAATATTTAAGTTTGAACATTATGTTGATTTTACTTGTTTTCAAGTCCTATCTTTTGAACATATTTATCATGTTTAATTGACATGAGATTTTTATATATTGTTATGTCATTCTTGTCAATTATATGCTACTGGAATTATGTTTTAATTATTGTAATTTATGCTGAAATTAATTCTGAATATTTTACAACAAGGAGCAAACCCAAGAAGCTGGACTGGAGGCTGATGATCAGGGAGCCCAAACTATCACGGACTCGATCGAGATGGAGTTTGAGTCGGAGCCCGTGCCGCCGTGGCGGGAGCAGGTGACGTTCAGAGCGCTCGTCGTCAGCTTCTTCCTGGCTGTCCTGTTCAGCGTCATCGTCATGAAGCTCAGCCGCACCACCGTCATCATCCCCTCACTCAACGTCTCCGCCGGTCTGCTCGGCTTCTTCTTCCTCCGCGTCTGGACGACGGCCGTCAAGAATCCCGAGCGTCCCTTCACCCGCTAGTAGAACACCATCATCCAGACCTGCGTCGTCGCCGCCTACGGCATCGCCTTCAGCGGTACACACACACACACGCTGTCTTGCTCCACTCTACTCCACAAAGCAGATACCTCTGAGTCATTGATGTGCCCATCGCTGGGATCAGGTGGCTTTGAGAGTTACCTGTTCGGCATGAGCGAGACGATCGCCGGCCAGGTAGCAGAAGTAAACGATATCCGGACGATGTGAAGAGCCCCAAGCTGGGGTGGATGATCGGCTTCCTCTTCCTCGTCAGCTTCGTCGGTCTCTTCGCTCTTGTTCCCGAGAGAAAGGTGCCTGGCATGCAACTCACCCTGGAACTGCTACTTGTTCATGCTACCACTATTATCTTCACGTACCACTGACAGGTGACAGCAAGAAAACCTTGATTTTGCTTCAGGTGATGATCGTCGACTACAGGTTGACCTATCCGAGCGGCACCGTGACTGCTCACCTGATCAACGGTTTCCACACCCCAGGTGGCTCTGAACGTGCCAAGTAAGTAGTATATACAGCGGCATACGCTTTAATTCTTTGTGTGCCTGTGCCTTGCTTACTATTGTCTTCGCTGGACGATCACAATCTATTGCAGGAGCCAAGTGAGAACACTGATCAAGTGCTCCGTGGTTAGCTTCCTCTTGGGCTTCTTCCAGTGGTTCTACACTGCTGACAAAGGCTATGGATTCTCGCAATTTCCTGCACTCGGCCTGGCAGCTTACAAGAACCAGTATTTGAACATTTAATTAGCCTCCTCCATGTTTTGTTTCCCTACTGCAGTTGTATTCTAAAACTAACCCCTGTTAATTTTTTAAAAATTTTTGCTAGGTTTGACTTCGATTTCTCTACGATCTGTATCGGAGCGGGAATGATCTGGCGTCACATTGTGAACGTGTCTGTTCTGCTAGGAGGCATCCTCTCGTGGGGAGTAATGTGGCCTCTGATAGCCGAGAAAAGAGGGAGTTGGTTTGGTGCTGAACTTACAGACAACTCGCTTGAAGGGATGCAAGGTTACAGCCTTACAGGGTACTTGTGCCTTCTTGCCTTGACATCATTTTGTTGAACATATCTAGAAGATATGTTGATTAAAGCTGAACCAGGGGAGTAAACTAAGCCAACAAGATATCTGAACTACTATAGGTGTTCATCGCCATTGCCATCATTCTTGGAGACGGCCTCTACAACTTCTCCAAGGTGCTCTTCCGCACAGTGTCCGCATTCAGTGCGTCACCTCCACAGGCAACTCTCTCCCGATGGCACTTTCATTTGATAATGCTCGCAGGACCGAGTTCTTCCTCAAGGACCAGATCCCAAAGTCGGTCGCGATTGGCGGCTACGTCGCCATCGCCGCCATCACCACCGTGCTGCAGCTCATCTTCCCCCAGCTGAAATGGTACTACATCCTGGCGGCCTACGCCATGGCGCCTGCGCTGGCCTTCTGCAACAAAGAGACGCTCAAAATCTTCAAAATCTCAGCTTTTCCAGATTTCTTTCTTTCGCTTTTATTCTACCAAACAGAGAGTAACGGAAGGCAGAACAATTCATATGCCACTACCCCTTACCTCCTAATGCAAACATCAATACCTAATGCAAACATCAATAGGCAAAACTCACGCCACTACCACCCACTAATTCCTGCATGTATGCAACTAACTCACCAACTCACTAATGCACGCACTAACTCATGACTTGATTATTCTTAACAATACCTCCTAATCTTCTTGTGGTATTTGGAAGCAAAATATCTATAGTTGTTGCAGTTGTAGCATCTTACTTTAACCTTGTCAAATTTACGATTCCCACGGCTTTGGCCACCATTACCGTTAGAGCCACCGGGCTTGCCATCTTTATCCTTCGCCGATTGGGCCTCCCACTCGGCCCACGTTAGGAGATGTTCGTCGTCGTTATTGCCGCTCATACTGCGTAGACGCTCCTCATATGCTTTGAGACGGCCGATCGCTTCTTCTACCATCATTTTCTTCAAGTCCTCAAATTGCTCAATGGTTGAGACAATATGCAGGTACTTACTCGGGAAGGCACGGAGAAGCTTCTTAACGATATAGCTCTCCTCCATCTTGTCACCAAGACCGCGAATCTGGTTGACGAGAGTCGTCAATCTCACGGCGAAGTTGTCTACCGACTCTGTTTCCTTCATGTGCAAACCCTCGAACTCACTCTTGAGGGTCTGTAAGCGCACCTCCTTGATGTGGTCAGTGCCGATATACATCGTCTTGAGCGTGTCCCACGCAGCTTTCGTTGTCTCTTTTTCGAAGAGTAGGAGGATGGTCTCCTCCGTGATTGCTTGGAAGATGGCCACAAGGACCATCTGATTTTTGCACTCATCAACGTCATCGGTCACCACAGTTTCCCAAACACCTTAGGTCTTCATAAACACATTCATCTTAATTTTCAACGCGCCATAGTTGCTCTTACTGAGCATAGGGTATTGAACAGAGATGCTACTTTCTCTTCCCAATACATTCGAGGGCCATCTGATCTTTGCACTCATCAACGTCGTCGGTCACCACAATTTTCCAAACACCTTGGATCTTCATGAACTCATTCATCTTAATTTTTCACACATCATAGTTTCTCTTGCTCAGCATAGGTATTGAATAGAGACGTTACTTTCTCTTTCCAGTACCTTCGACTGATCACCGTTGGTAACGATGGTGTGGCTCGACGTTGCCTCGTCACCGGTGACACCACTTCCGGAGAGCGCGGCATGATCTTGGGTATACACAGATCAAGAACTTAGACTCTGATACCAATTGTTGAAACTAAGCCAATAAACACACACAAATGTACTCATAGACTCACACTACACAGGGGAGACACACACAGAAAAATTACTGAACTTACAAGACGATTTTTTTTTTTGTGTTGCTCAAAATCTCAGCTTTTCCAGGTTTCTTTCTTTCGCTTTTACTCTATCAAACAAAGAGTAACCGAAGGCAGAGCAATTCATGCGCCGCTACCCCTTGACCTCCTAATGCAAACATCAATGCGTAAAACTCACGCCACTACCACCCACTAATTTCTGCATGTATGCAACTAACTCACCAACTAACGCACGCACGAACTCACGACTTGATTATTCCTAACAGTTTATGTCAAGGGTGTGAATTACAAAGTGGATCGCTTCATCGAAAATTTATCGTAGAGAACCCGTCAAAGAACAAACATGCACTATGTATCACTCTATAGTTAAGTCTGAAACTGCTTTTCCTTTGTATGTGATCTTCAGCATGTTTGTGGATTGGATTAACCACGTGATCAGAATAAATTAGCGAGTGAGGGAGTGATCATGAGAACTTTTTATTATTAATTAATCTTTTTTAAAATTTAATTTTAAAGTTAATCTCGACAAACTTTATTTCCAATTCTGACCCTTTTGGTCACGCCACCACTCATGGCGTGACAAAATAACATTGTCACACTATAGGATAAGTATGAAAAAACGTATTTTTTGTCACGCCACTGGTGATGACCAAAGGGGTCAGAATTGGAAATAAAGTGCGCTGGGTTAACTTTAAAATTAAATTTGAAAAAGAATTAATTAATAAAAAAAATTATGATCATGATGAACCAGTGCTGGTACTGGTAGTGGAAAGAATGCATGATTGGTTTTTGTCAACAGGAAATGGTAAAGATCCAGCAAAACATGGGTGTTAAAAATGTAACAAAAAATCTCAAAAAAAAATCATGGATGTAGTAAATCATGGTAAAATGGTACACACAACTCAGTAGTATGTAGTGGTACATTAAAAAAAGGCCAGTGTACCAAATATATGTGAAATGTAGTATCTTCTCTTTTTTGTTTCTACCGAATGGTAGCACATATGCCCCTCAAATTTAGGGTACCCATATCTGAAGGTTTACAATATGTAAGATTTTTTTTTCATATTTTTTTTGGCAAAGTACAGATAGCTAAACCACTAATAGTTGTAGGGCCCTGTTTGGGGGCTTAAAGCTGGCTGTTGCTTCCAAATGGGGAGCAGTGGCCGGCGGCGGGTTGAGGCACGACGAGTCGACGACACACGGAGCGTCAGCCGCTGGAGGGCGCGGCGCGGCAACCGGCCGCCCCTGCATGCTTCTTACCCAACGCCGGCACCAGCGTGGGGTCCGGTGGTCCTCGGCCATGGTGCCGTCGGATCCAGCCTTCACGGGCCGCGCCGCCATCGTCCCCGTCCGCCCCTGCGTGCTTCTTCCCTGGCACCGGTGCCGCTGCATCTCGCCGTCCCCGGCCGCACCGACGTTGGATCCGGTGGTCCCCGGCCACACTGAAGCCGGATTCGCCTTCCCGGACCACGCCGACCCCGTCTCTAGCTGCCCTGAGTCCTTCCCCGGCGCCGGCAGTAGCCCGGCCAAATTTTTTTTCCCTTTCCCCCTGATTTATATGGGATTTGGTTGTTGATTCTGAAATCTCATATTTGGTTGTCAAATTTCAAATTCTGAAATCTCATGTTCATCAAACAATGTATTAATCACTTGTGTGTAGTACCAGTTCTGTTGCTTGTTAATGTATCTTGGTTCAGGTCTGGTGTTGTTTTCGACTTGTTTGCAGGTTGTTAGTGTTAGGATATAGATCAATTTGGTAACTGGAAGAGGGTGCTCCGAATCCGATAGTTGTTGTATGACATGATAATAGTTGTTAAATGATGCATGGATCGACCGACCATTTTGGTGGAATTTTCTTACAACACAAATGCATTTTGGACCGTACGTGATTGCTGATTTTGGTGGAATTTTCTTGAACACAAATTTTCTTAATGATTTTGGTGGAATTAGTTGCATGCATATGCTAAATCATCACAGAAACTTGTCATTATTTGTATAGGAGCATTTCAGATATTTAACAACTCAAAACAGCCAGTCAACCTAATAAAAAGACAGACTGCAAACGACATCTCAGGAAAAGCTACGGTCACTTTTCAGCCAGAAAACAGCTTATGTTAAAAGCTATAGTTCTCCCAAACAGGGTACACCCATGCTTAGAAAAGCCACACTCATACAGGAAATGACAGAGACACTAGTTATGCATGTTCACGGATTTATCATCTATCAGTGATTCAGTATATTTAAATGCAGGGTTCTAGACATGATCAGTCACTGGATAATCATATCCATTGATCTTTATTTTCTATACATAGCACACGAGCTTCCTAGCTCCATAAATATAGCATTCAGATCAAAGGCCAGTCAGTTGCAACTTGAATAACCCATCTTCCTGGTTGAGCAAGTGGTTGCACCTTGCATTCCTTCATCATTTCGCAGTAGTATCCATTGTATGAAGCATTATAAGAGGCTCCACTGGAACTTCAGAGATGTGCAGTAATTCAGTTAGGCGCTTTATCCAGAGTTTTCTTCAGATCAAGAAGTTTTGACCACCTTTGGCTGTAACGCTTCTTCTGGTTACCAACATCTGTGGATTTACAAGATAAGCAATCATTATAAAATATCTCTGCATTACAAATCTAAAATAATTGCAGGTCATCTTAGGTAAGTGCATGCATACGTTGCCATACAACAGTAGAATTTTCACACGCCTCTGAACACGAACTCTGCATGATTTCCAAATGTTGATCAGAAAATCAATATGACAGGGCTGTACGTGAAGTTATCTCACCTTGGTTGATGCCGCTAATCGTATCGTTTCTTGGATTACCGAGTCAAGATCAACCTCGACTCCAGGTCTCACATAGATGACCTGTTTAAGGGTCGAAACATTTATGGCAACATGCTGAGGGTGAGCAAGAAGTAGGAATACAAAGGTAATGCCAGCTTGAGAAAGGAGAACACGTACTGATGGATCGCTGTCTCCAATATCAGGCATCCCACTCTGATCTTTCCTGGACGACGACAGAACTGTCATGTTGAAGTGCTCATCAATCTGCAACAAAAGCACATTAATTGTTCTCAAACCCGAATTTGCTAAGTTGCTAACCACACAGTGTCATGCCGAATCACGATCTAATGTTTTTTTAGTAAGTGCACAACAGTTTCCAGACGTGCCATGTCATCATACAACACAGAGGATTCCAAGTGAGCACTGTACCTTTGCGCAGTAGGGCGAGGAGCAGGAATAACATATTTTGCTGAACGACGTGACGACTCGCCCTTTTATCGACATTCCAAACTGAGTATGCTGAAAGCAGATCACACAACCATCAGCCAGTTCCTCATCTGCATACCTACTTGATCTCACTCACTGAATGTTTTCACTTTTCAGATGGACATCAGTTTCTTGTGACAACGATACGCAGAATTCAGAGCACGAGCATGCATGCCATGAACCGCGCGATCGAGTCAATTACCTGCTGAACCAGGAGGTGCACTAGGACGTCGGCATCCCTCTGCCCGTCTTCGATCAGGTCATCCAGGTGCAGCTGCCGCAGCGTCAGGTCCAAGTCGCTGCTCCACTGGTCCCCTCCCCCGCACGACGTCCCGACGGAGACCAGGCTCTGCCGGGCGCCGGTTCCCCTCCGGCGGCTCCTCCTGAGGCTCTGGATCGACGCAAGCAGCAGCAGATGATGATGAGCAGCTGCTTGACCATCCAAACGCAATCCACGTTATCCGTGGTATACGCTATTCACCTGTGTGACTTCGACTTTTTTCGGCGACTCGGCGGGATAATCGTCTTCGGCTGGAAGCTGCGCGTGAACGGCTAAGCTTTTGTTACATCTGCCGTGGCTTCTGCTGCTCGGGAGCTGCGTCGTGATCGGATTCGGCAGCAGCCTCAGCACGGGGTTGCAAGCTCTCGCCATGACTTCGTGTTGAGCAGAGCTTCGGTTTTGCCGCGGTGGCACTGCCGCAGCCCTGGAGATACTACTACCTTATCGGCTTATCTTTTGCTCCACCGTGGCGCCAGTGGAGTGTGGTGCTGGTGCGTGTTGGATTTACGTACGTGACAGTCGCTGAATGTAACAGCCTCGATTTTCGGGACTGCTAAACCCTTCGCAACCGTTTAGGATGTACAGTCGCGAAGTAAATAGTATCTCAAACAAGCTTCCGATTGCAACAAAAACCAGACTTTTATTATACAAAACTAAAGTTTAACAACCTGTTTTGACCTGACACGGGCATCCAAGCCCAAAGTTGATATAATACAAGACAAAAGAACTTCCTACCACAGGTACGCTTGAGCTCAGTCGAGACCTAATAATAGTAGTCACTTTCGTCTTGTGGTCCACCAAAGTTCTGCTCACAAGGATCCTTTGCACTTTCCTGGGTTCCTTTTGTAGATTATTTGCAGATTGCAAGAATGAGTACTACCACCGTACTCAACAAGCCGCATAAAAATGCTATTTAATTACATGCAAGGAATTCAATGGATGGTTAGGGTTTACCATACCTGGCATATGTGGATGCACTTTGCATTTAAAACAATTTGTAAAACAGTAAAACAATAATAAGTAATAGCATCAGGGGTTTATCAACAAACTCGATTACCAACTTAACATCTCAAAAACTCTACTTATGCCTCTGTACTGGAATCACCCATTAACACAGCTTCATTAACCGAAAGCACGGCGTATTCGAATACCTTTGATTATTCACTCTGCAGAGTTGCCCAACTTTACCCACAAGATATCTCAAGCTCGTACTGTCAAGCTATAAACACGTAACACGTTAGCGTGCGACTGAGCTGAGATAACAAAGCCTTTTCACTGCTCAACCTTTCTAGTCTCTACACGATAGGTCTAAATCCATACAGCTCGGGAGACCACCGGCCAATAGTGGAATCCGCACTCCGAGGCTGACGGGCCCATACCGTTGTGCAATTCAGCGGGTGCCCTAAACGGTCCACCCCTGATTCACCCCCATTCCGCGTCTGTCCTATCACACAAGCAACAGTTGACATCCTGTAGATATTCAATCGGATGAGCAGTGTACTAAGCCAGGGAGGAATGACCACGCATGTGGTTGAGCGGTTTTTTGTGTCTTTTACTTGGTACAAGGTTCTTGTTCTTACCGTCATCCAGTGAGGCGATGACCCAACACCAACTCGTGGCTGTCCACCTCCAGATCTCACTGATGACTCACTTTTAAACGAGTCTATTGGGTTGTCCAACTTCCTGGACACAACCCTCAACTCGCCACCAAAACCATTGGCGAGTAGCCAATACTTGCTTTTGATTGATGAACACATTTTTGGTGATAAAGTTACCTTGTATAGGTAATATTTTATGTGGACTAAATTTGTCAATGTGAATATGACCTACAAGAGTTGGGTGGGTTTGTTTGTGGGGTATTTAGAATTTATCTAATTGTCATGGTATTCAAAAGTATTATTTCAATATTTAAAGTAATTGACACAAATACAGTAATGAAAGTAATAAATACATGTATGAAATGTAGGTTCAAGATGATCAAAGAATGCGACTTGCCTTCTTGCACAAAATCTTGTGGATACTGCTCTTGTCCGGCGTCTTCTGGAGTCTGGTCATCAAAGTCGTGACCTAGCGTGAAACAATACAATAAAACAATTCAAATAAAATCCGACTCGACAAGGAATGAGCTGGGAACAACATGCAAGTAAATAAACCAGAAAAGAAACACAGAGAAAGGTAGGTGGTGTGAGATGGTAGGAGTTTTATCTGGTGTTTAATTGGATCGAACGTAGCTGAGATTTGGATCCAAGTACAATAAAAATATTGTAAATGGATAAAGAATCATAAAGAAAGGTGGTAAGTGATATTTAGGGTTTCATATGGCTGAACAGAGTTGAGATTTGGATTCACGGGCTCGAGACGGTTAAATTTGACATATGATGTCAAATTAGGGTTTCAGGCAGAAACGATGTCGGGCAATGAACAATACCATTTTACTATTCAGGTATGACAATGGATCAGTGAATAATGACTGGAATCAGTGTTTCTGGTTTGAAGTGAACAGTAGATAGGGTTTACGGTTTTCAGCTGAAATGAACAGTGGACTTTTTGGATTGCGAACAGTGTTTTGGTTTTCAGATAAATAGTAAATAAATTACGGAATAGTAACGGAATAGTGAAAGGAACTTACTATTCGAAATAGGTGAATAGTAATTAGGGTCACTATTTTGGACGAATATGAATAGCACAAACCGTTTTTCAGGTAATGAATAATAATGGGTTTACTGTGTGAGGCCAGTGTTTGGGCTAATTTAAAAGAATAGACAGTGAATGGGTTTTCTGGGCTCGAGGCGATCAAATTTGACATGTAATGTCAAATTAGGGGGTTGGGCAAAGACGGTGTCGGGCAATGAATAGTATCAATTTACTATTCATATATGACAACCGAGAGTGATCGATAATTAGAAATTCTTGTTTTTAGTGGAAAGGACAATAATGAGCTATTTTGAGATAATGAGCGGTAACTAGGGTTTCTTGTGCATTTTTAGATTTTGGAATAGTATTTTCGATTTTTGGGTGAGCAGTAAAAATTTTCTTGTGCGGACAAAGCGATAAAAAGGCGGTTTTGTTTGAGCATTAAAAAGGCCAGCCCGTTCTGTGCATCCCACGGCCCAAGCAGCCGAGCCTTAAAGTCCCGGCTGGGTGGCCTTGAGCAGTGTGCAGAAGGCAGGTGGCTCGCTCTGCCCGGCCGGCAGCAGCAGCGTTCTGGCGGTGGTGGGCGGCGAGCCGGGTGGTCGGGGAGCATCACCGAGCCAGGTGGTTCCATTTTGAGCTTTGCCGGGTGAGAGGCTCGGGAATGGGCGGCGGAGGAGGTGGTGCGGCCGGGCGAGGGGCGAGGCGGCGGCGCTAGGGTGGCACACGGGCCAAAAGGAGGAGTGCTTGAGCATCAGTGGAGTGGTAGGAGCTCGGGGGTGGTAGAGATGGGGCTCGGGGATGACTGAGGTGGCTTGGCGACGGTGGCCATGGAAGGAGGCGGCGGTGGAGCTCGGTGCCGGTGAGCTCCGGCGGGTTTGGGAGGTGGGGGAGGTGGGGAAAAGAAGCGGGGAAGGGAGGTGGAGCTTACCGTGAGCTCAATTTGGAGCTTGAGTGGTCGGGGGTGGCGAATTTGGCGTCGGCTCGTCGGGGAAGAAGAACAGTGGTGGCGCAAAAGCTCGAAATTACGCCGGCTCTGGAGGGGGAGAGGTGAAGGGGAGGTGGCGAAGGGAGAGGTGAGGTTGGAGGCTTGTCCGTGGTGGTCTCCTTCGGGCCAGGAGGTGGCAGTTGCGCTAGGAAGACGGCGGGAACAGAGAGGCGGTGGGGGCAGAGAGGCGGCGACGTGTGCGGTTGGGGGAGAAAGGCGGCGCCGGGAGAGAGAGGGTGGCGGGGTGAGGTGGCGACGAAGGTGGTAGAAGCCGGTACGTGGCGCGAGAGGTGGCAGTTGACGGGAGGGAAGAAGGAGGCGTGAGGCGGCTGCGGCGGCTTGAGGAGGAAGGAAGAAGGGAGAGGCGCCCGGGGAGGAAGACGCCTTCGGGCAGAGGAAGCGGAATTTCCCGAAATGGAAAGCGGAGAGGAGAGGAAACTTGTCGAATTGGGCAAGTTTTTGAATTCCAACAAAAAGCTTCAAAGAAATTTTGAAATCCGAATTTTTGGGTTCTTTCACTGAACCACACCATGCTCTCCAAAGCGAAAAATGCCACGATTAGACATCAACATTTTTGTCCCGCCCGAGCCCGATGAATCGTTGAGCTTGGCCCAGCCCGATGTTCAGATGCCCACAATTTCACTATGCTTTTGAGGAAATTTCAACGCCGTCATGATCATTCAAATGGGAGGGCAGAATGTACGGCCGGATCCGTCTTGATTCTGATTTCTGACCGTTCACGAACAAATGCCATCAATTCCAAACGTGGAGGCAGAATATACGGTAAAATATTGTAAATGGATAAAGAATCATAAAAAAAAGGTGGTGAGTGATATTTGGGGTTTCATATGGCTGAACAGAGTTGAGATTTGGATTCACGGGCTCGAGACGGTTAAATTTGACATATGATGTCAAATTAGGGTTTCGGGCAGAAACGGTGTCGGGTAATGAACAGTACCATTTTACTATTCAGGTATGACAATGGATCAGTGAATAATGACTGGAATCAGTGTTTCTGGTTTGAAGTGAACAGTAGATAGGGTTTACGGTTTTCAGCTGAAATGAACAGTGGACTTTTCGGATTGCGAACAATGTTTTGGTTTTCAGATAAATAGTAAATAAATTACTGTGTAACGGAATAGTGAAAGGCCGAAATAGGTGAGCACGTCCGAACTTACTATTCATAAATGAGATTTGGCCATGAATAGTAATTAGGGTCACTATTTTCGGACGAATATGAATAGCACAAACCGTTTTTCAGGTAATGAATAATAATGGGTTTACTGTGTGAGGCCAGTGTTTGGGCTAATTTAAAAGAATAGACAGTGAATGGGTTTTCTGGGCTCGAGGCGATCAAATTTGACATGTAATGTCAAATTAGGGGGTTGGGCAAAGACGGTGTCGGGCAATGAATAGTATCAATTTACTATTCATATATGACAACTGAGTGATCGATAATTAGAAATTCTTGTTTTTATTTGGAAAGGACAATAATGAGCTATTTTTCAGATAATGAACAGTAACTAGGGTTTACTGTGCATTTTTTAGATTTTGGAATAGTATTTTCAGTTTTTCGGGTGAACAGTAAAAATTTTCTTGCAGATGACAAGCGATAAAAGGCGGTTTTGTTTGAGCGATAAAAGGCCGGCCGTTCTTGTGCATCCACGGCCCAAGCGGCGAGCCTTAAAGTCCCAGCTCGGGTGGCCTTGAGCAGCGCGGCCGAAGGCCAGCGCGCTCGGCTCTGCCCGAGCCGGCAGCAGCAGCGTTCTGGCGGTGGCGGTGGTCGTGCGCGAGCCGGGTGGTGCGAGGAGCATCAAGGCAAGGTGGTTCCATTTTGAGCTGCTGCCGGTGAGGAGGCTCGGGAATGGGGCGCGCGGAGGTGGTGCACCACGAGCGAGGGCAGGCTAGGCGCTAAGGTGGCACACGGGCCAAAGGAGGAGTGCTTGAGCATCGGTGGAGTGGTAGGAGCTCGGGGGTGGTAGAGATGGGGCTCGGGGATGACTGAGGTGGCTTGGCGACGGTGGCCATGGAAGGAGGCGGTGGAGCTCGGTGCCGGTGAGCTCCGGCGGGTTTGGGAGGTGGGAGGTGGGAAAAGAAGCGGGGAAGGAGGTGGAGCTTCTGTGAGCTCAATTTGGAGCTTGAGTGGTCGGGGTGGCGAATTTGGCGTCGGCTCGTCGGGAAGAAAACGATGGTGGCGCAAAGCTCAAAATACGCAGGCTCTGGAGAGAGGTGAAGGGAGGTGGCGAAGGAGAGGTGAGGTTGGAGGCTTGTCAGTGGTGGTCTCCGCCGGGCCGGGAGGTGGCGGTTGCGGAGAGAGGTGGCGGGGTGAGGTGGCGGGAGGAGGAAGAAGTGGCGCGAGGTGGGATTGACGGGAGGGAAGAAGGAGGCGTGAGGCGGCTGCGGCGGCGTGAGGAGGAAGGAAGAAGGGAGAGGCACCCGGGGAGGAAGACGCCTTCGGGCAGAGGAAGCGGAATTTCCCGAAATGGAAAGCGGAGAGGAGAGGAAACTTGCCGAATTGGACAAGTTTTTGAATTCCAACGAAAAGCTTCAAAGAAATTTTGAAATCCGAATTTTTGGGTTGTTTCACTGAACCACACCATGCTCTCCAAAGCGAAAAATGCCACGATTAGACATCAACATTTTTGTCCCGCCCGAGCCCAATGAATCGTTGAGCTTAGCCCAGCCCGATGTTCAGATGCCCACAATTTCACTATGCTTTTGAGGAAATTTCAACGCCGTCATGATCATTCAAATGGGAGGGCAGAATGTACGGCCGGATCCGTCTTGATTCTGATTTCTGACCGTTCACGAACAAATGCCATCCAAACGTGGAGGCAGAATATACGGTCCGGATCCTGCTGGGGAACTCGCATTGTGGCCGCAAAACACATGGAAAACGCACAAGAATCGGCCGTCGTGTCGGTCCAGGGGACATACCATCTCTGCCCATCACCATCCCTTGCTCCGCACTACCAGCCAGCTCTGCTTGCTTTTGGTACTTTGGTGCTCCTCGATCAGATTCTTCCCTTTCTACTTTTCGGCCTTCAGAAATAACCCACTCCGACAATTCTTTTCGTACCATTTGGACGTGTCAACCAATTTGGACATTTGGACGTGTCGACCAATGTCCAATGTTTACTCCAAAGATCATACTACCTAGGCATATTCGTTAGGTCAAGATGAAAAGATTATAGAGAAACAAGTCGCTAGTGGAGCTGATTGTACCTTCAGTCCACCAAAGTTCAAACTCGGATTTGGCCTGCGTGTCTCGTTTAGGAGGATTTTCTTTCAGTAGGAGGCGACGTGCCCATCGCAAGTGAGGCGCCGGTGGTGATTTCGTTATTTCTTTGTCAAGCTCCGCTCATCCAGTCTTCCGTAGACATCGTGCGTGTGGTGGTGTGCGTGTGTGTGGACGTTTATGTGTTGTACTGGGTGTTTCTAAAAAAAAGATGAAAAGATTATAAAATATCAGTGGCAAAAACACTTTCTCCTCCGCTTCGTTACTGTACCATCAGCCACGTCTAACATCTGCTGCAACCCTATTCGGCTATTCTGCAGCCACCGGTCACTTGCTGCCAGATTTGTGGATATTTTGGTTTCTGTTATACTCATACCCTTTTTCTGTTCAGTAGCCTCGGATCGGATTAGACTTTCTGAGAAACGGCACGAGCATGCATGATATCAAGAATGAAATAGATGAATCCAGTAGAGAAAACCTAATAATAGCGACGAAATAATCACAACGAGAGAGAGAGAGAGAGAGAGAGAGAGTTGGCGAAGCCAACCATAAATTACTTAAACACAACCTCAAAAGAGTACAAGAGATTGTTACTCTCTCACAATCCTCTCGAACTTTTTAGGACCCTCGGATCCTTACCTTATACAAGAATCTAGTGCTAAAGAATAACATAGCATCAAATCCTCTCGTGCCTCTTGCTTTGGATGAGTTAGTTTGTGACTTGTGTTATCCATGACCACCCATCATGGCTTTACATAGTGCCATCTAGTTCTCCTCCAAAAGGAAATAGGAATTATAATTCTAATAAGATTAGGATAGGATTGTAATCCTTTTAGAATACATTTCCAAATCCTAATAGGTTAGGATATGAGTCACACATACTTAACAATCTCCACCTTGACTCATATCCGTTGAAGTCACTGTGCTCCTCCAAGAATCTGCTCCAAGTCAGCTCTGCTATTTTTGTTTTTTTAAAAAAAAAAACTAATTTTCTTCCCACCTTTGGAAGTGTCCCCATCACAAGGGCTCATACACATCACCGTAATGTATGTGTCGATATTCAGGCTAGCCTACTTGGACCCTCCACCTGAGAGCTCCTTTGTTGTGTACTTTGGTTAACTACATCTCCTGTTCCTATAGCCCTCCATGACATAGGTTTGTTCAGTCTTTGAGCCCCACCTGCTCGTCGGTACTGTGTGGTTAGTCTCACCACGTCTTCCTTCTTCCAACAGCTCACACCTTCGTCTTCATGCCTGCTAGATTTTGCAACTATCTTTGTAGTTTCGCACATAATTGCATATAAAATCTGAGTACCAACCGCTGATAGAACGATTTCCTTCTCCTGATCAGGATTTATATCAGACCTCTCATTGGTTGCTTTTCCCTGATGATCACCAAACAATATGTATCCTCCATTGCTCCAGATACTTTTCATGATTACCTGCTTTTTGCAAGTAACTCACATGACTCCACCTTGAAGTGATATCTCACAACTTTCGAGTTCAAGTGACCTTACAGATATTATATTCTTCTTTAAGTTGGGAACATACCAAACTCCCGTCAATATGCGATGTGATTCATTATACATCTCTAATGTAATCGTTTCCACCTCAATAATTGCATACTCCTTGCAATCCGCTAAGTGGACAGTTCCATGCGTCGGGTGTAAAGATTCTTCGTCAAACATCTCACTCACCGAACATATATGGAAGCAACAACCTGAATCTAATATTCATCCACAAGAAGTACATGATTGACTAATGACTAGTATGTCCGAATCATCTTTAGCTACCGCCACTAAACATGCACCCCTTATTTTCTTCACCTTTATCATATAATCTTCCTCGTCACATAGATAGCACACACATGTGTTATTTCTCTTGCCCTTCTTCTTTCTGTGACTTTTGTTTTTTCCTACAACATCCATAACAGTCAATACTTGATCACCTAAAGGTGAAGAATCCAATAACTTCTTCAAGGACTCTGCCTCTAATAGATATGTAACTGCCTTATTGAAGTTGAGAGTTTTTCGATGAGAATATTCATCACCAATTGCTCCCATGATGGTGGTAGAGATAACGCCAATATAACAAATTTGTCATTTTCCTCAATTTTCTCATCCAAACTAGTCAGCTGTATGACAAGATTGAAAATATTGAGATGGTCAATGAACCATGTGCCTTCCTCCATTTGCAACCTGAACAGTTGCAATTTCAGCACCCACCAATTTGTCAGTGACTTTGCCATATACAATTATTCTAAGTCACTCCATATTTTCTTCAGTGAATTCTCCTTAATCACCGAGTATTTTACCTCATCGGAGAGACACAACCTTCTGCTCCACCACCTTCTAGTCTTCATCGGACGTCTTTTCTGGTTTGTCCACTTCAAGTGCATCGATTAATCCTTGCTGGACAAGGACATCATTCACCACACATTGCCACATACTGATTTTTTTTTCACCACCAAATTTCTCTACTTGATTCCACATCATCAATATCAATCTTAATTTCGTGCCACATGATGCTTTATCGACCTTCTCGCAAATCATATTAATCTGGCCTTGGCTCTGATACTGCTTGTTATATTCTGGTAACTCTTCTTATACGTAGCAGCCCCCAGATTGAATGAGAGTTGCAAGATACGACACGAGCATGCATGATATCAAGAATGAAGTAGACGAATCCCGTAGAGAGAATCTAGTAACAATGACGAAACAATCATGACGAGAGAGAACGATTTAGCGAAATCGGTCGTAAATTCCTTAACGCAACCCGAAAATAGTACAAGAGATTGTCACTCTCTCACAACCCTCTCGAACCTTTTAGAAGTGTCGGATCCTTTCCATATACAAGAATCTAGTGCTAAGAATAACATAGTCTCTAATTCTCTCGTGTGCCTCTTATTTTTGGATGAGATTGTTTGTGGCTTGCGTTCTCCGTAACCACCTCTCATGGATTTATATAGTGCCCCCTATTTCTCCTAAAAAAGAAGTAGGAATACTAACCCTAATAGGATTATGATATGAATCCTTGTAGTTGTAGAACACATCTTAAATCCTAGTAGATTAAGATATAAGTCACCCATACTCAATAGTTTCTGCAGTTGATTCTTATATGGGCATGGAATGGAAAATAGTACTTTCCAATCATGTGCAGCTGAATTTCTCAAAATATCTACTAGGTGTCATCAAGACGTGGCATTGGAAAATCTGTTGTAAAGCCATTTCTTTTGTACTCCAGTTTGCTAGTATGAAATTTGACAAGAGATTGCTTTCAAAGTTTCTACATTACTAGAAGTCATCCCGTGTCATTGGGCGCGACTGTGGCTGTTGCACGTGGGTGACAAGCTTGCAATCGAACCCATTTCATTTTGAACATTAGGATTTGACGTAGCATAGCGTATAAGCCACATATGCGCAAAACAAAAAGGTGAATATAACAAGTAGCAATCCGTATTTGTGCGGAAACTCATCGTCTTCCATTCTAACTTGTACACATCGCTATGTATAGTATAGCCAAAACATTAAGAGTTGAGAACATGAATGCATAAACTCTACCAGATCTCGTCTATTAAGAGGGCCCCTAGGTAGCTAGTTTGATAAATAATTTACATGAGTCCCAATCTGAAATTAAGAATCAGCTGATAATCTGATAGGTGGTTTCGTGTCAAGAAAACCGAAAATAAATTAACAATCCGACTACGTTGCTTCTTGTGTATCTTTGGTGTGTTCGTACATGGTGGTTTCATCTGAACATGTCACTAAATCAGATGTTATTGATAGGCACAACAACAAAATGCCGACGACATGATATTTTTCAATATTAAGTACATATCTATGAAAGCACAAAACATAAATCTAAGTAATCTCTGGATAAAGGGTGTTCAAATCAAAATATACAATTAGCAAGCATTAGTTAAAAAAATACCTCACTTGTAAGCAGTTAATATATTGCAGTAGGAAAGTACGTAGTCTGTTAGTGCTGAAATTTGAAGAGGAATCGTTAACACAACATGTAAGCATATTGCGAATAGATGATCTGTAGTATAAACAATTAGTATGTCTCATGTTAGCTATCTCTTATCTAATATCTGAATGCAATGAGAGGATCTGTGTTTTTTTTTATGAAATATAAATAAGGTACATAAATGAATATGTTAAAGACACAATATTTACCAATAACATATTGTGGGCCTACCATCATTTAAAAAAAAATTATATATGGACTTATGAAGCAAAAGATGGAGAATTCCATGAAACAACGCTCTGCAAAATAAGTGTTTGTGTTGTCAGTGTGATATATTCCACTAATAGTCGAAATGAGTGTGAAAAAACATGTTCATATAGAAGGAAGCCAATGGATGGCTACTTTTATGGATGATCATATTGAAGATAAATGCATGGACATTTTTCTTTTTAAAGATGAATAGAAGCATAAGCTCTCGTCTGACGTGGTATATTTTACTATTCAAGAGTTTTTTGTTTTAAACAGGGTTATAGTTTGAGAAGAATAGATGCCAAAGTGATTCTATTAGGAAAACGGACAATTCCTTATATAAAAGTAATATGACCTACGAATTCACGGCTACAAATCAAAACATTTATTGGAGAATATAATAGATGGAAGTGTGGTTCAGCCTAAGCATGACCTTTCAGCATCCATATACGTAATTCAAAAGTCTCTTTTTGCAATTGCACATTTCAAAACAAAAGGGTGAAGAAAATGTGAGGAAAATATTTCAGCCTAAGCATAACCTTTCAGCATCCATATACGTAATTCAGAAGAATTGCATATTATATAAGGTAAATATAACTTAAGAAAGTAAGCAACAAATACGACATGCAATAGAGCAAACGACGCTACAACTTTTCCATATAAAAAAGATGGTGTGTATAAATATCAAAAACGTAAATCGGTAAGAATGAACTTAAAAATCAATAAAGGAGATATGTGCAGTTGTGTACAACCCTACTAATACCATTAACCACAATACAATCACATATCCTTCATCTTGAAGGTACTAACTGTTATGTTTGTACCTTTTAGCTTGTGAACAAAAGATAAAGTGCAGAATACGATATCTATAACTAGACTACTCCACGTTTACACATGATATATCATATTCTATAAAAGAATACATGTAGAATATTTTTTTTAATCCTCCAAATATTCGAAACAGTGAAAAAGTTAGAAGATACGCGTGCAAACTGAAATAACAGTTAAAAGGTTGCCCCCAAGAAAAAGAAAGTCACATGGTGCGGCTAGTTTAATCAGGAAGAATAAATATCCAAAGAAAAGCAAGCTCCAAGTATTGTTGGAGGTCTCGTCATCTACATGGTTGGTCCACAAAATTGGTACCTCTAAATTATTTGGATGAAGTTTGTTGAGAACTGTAACACCGCGGCCCAACACTGAGCCCAAAATGTCACCAAACTACGCCAACTACCAATTTAAAATTTTATATTAGAATAAATTCCAACAACAACGCAAAACCAATTGAATAAAGTCTATTGAATGAATATTCAACTCCAACGTATTATCTAAGGCCATTCAAAACTATCAAGTCCTAAATATAATTCATCACTATATACTAAAGGTTCTCATGCCCCAACAGTGAGCCCGGAATGTCACCACATTGCAATAGCTACCAATTTAAACATTAAATTACAGTAAATAGTGCAATGTGGTGACATTCCAGGCTCATTGTTGGGTCAGGATGTTACAAGAACAGCAAGGCAAATGGCGGAAACCTCTACGGTATTTGCGAGGTAAGCGTCTGCTCAACTATACTAATAAATAGTGCACTACTTCACTGCATACCACAACTACTCGAGCTAACCGAACTCTTGGTCTCAATGTCACACTCTCACTGAAGGACACACACGATACTCAAAATGAAGTAATATTTTTTCATCTTTATTTTTGTAGGATCTAACATATCTTAAATAAAACATGACAAATTATGATGTAACATAGGATTTGACGTAGCATAGCCCATAAACCACATCTGCGCAAAACAAAGGTGGATATCTTAAATAAAAAACAAAGGTGGATATCTTAAATAAAACATGACAAATGAGATCTCATGTGAGCAAGCTATCCGATCAAAAGACTTTGCTACAAAAAGAATTCCTCTGAGTTTGTTGCACTCCTCTCTACTGATATAACTCTGAAAGAAAGAAAAAATCAATCCAGTGAGCAAAACTGAGATGGCACCAAAATGGCATGATGAGCTATAGAAATAATGATGCTCATATGTTATCAAACAGACATGTTCAAAAGATTTTGATTCTCATTTTTCATCAAAAATTGTCAACATACAACTAGTATCATCATAGCAACCTATTTGAATTTTATTTGCCAAGAATTATTGCTAATGCTACTTAAAGTACACCAAAATGCTAGCCAAATACATCTCAGGACCAAGTGACCGACAATTATGGGTAAATAATCCCCATACGCTTATTTGTCACCAAATTTAGATTGTTGTGAAACAAATAAAATGAAGCATCTCCGCCTCCCGTTCCCCTCCCTCTCCCTTCTTCGCCACCCTCCCTCTTCACCAGCTGCCCCTACCTCTCCCTCCCCCGCCGCATCTCAAGCGCCACGTCTGCTTTTGCTCTTCTTTAATTTGCTACCATTCGATGGTAACCTAAATGCTGAGCAGATGCAAGAACGGAGAGCTACCTCGCACAAAACGAAAGCAAAGAAGAGTGTTGCACCAAGCCTAAACAATCAGATCCAAGAAAATAAGCAGGGGCAGCACAAAATCCCCAAATAAGGAGAGGTGGGAGGATGCTCGACCAAGCAGGGCCGGGCTTAACTCGGCTGCCACCGTGACCGCTCCCGCCTTGCTTCCTCCGCCATGCTCTTTGTGCCCCACCACTTCTGCCTGAGACCCGCCAGCAAAGCACGGGGGATGCAGGAGGGTGCGTCGCTTTCTCCGCCACACGGTGCCTCACCCTTCCCTGTACAGTGTCGCTACTACCTCCTTTGGTACACCATCGTTACCATCTCCGTGTCGGCGACGTGATTGTATGCCCCTTTGTCGTCGTGTTCGGCAGAATTTCATCGATTCGAAACGATGTCGAGCTTGCTGAGAGGCGGTAGAACTACAAACCGGTTCTGAAATTTTCGGTTTGGATGAATTTTTTCCAAAAAATCAAATTTGCTTGATTTTTGTTTGAATTTCATTTATTTTAAAGTTAAAATCCGGAATTTTCAAACTTAAAATCCGAAGTTGGCCTAAAAAATTTTCCCGAAAAAACTGGTTACCGGCATAACCCCTCCGAAATTTTTTTAGAACCGGTAGGGAAAACCCTGTTTCCACGGGCATTTAATGTTAGTAATACTCTTGGCTTGTCTCAAGATATGCTTTTTAACCACTTTAACTGTGAATGAAAAAAGATAATGTACATATACACAACATATTTAACATTGATCGCTACAATATGTTGTATATCTGCATCAACAACGGGTAGTCTCTCTTAAGCTCGTTCACGAAAGACTTGACGTTCCTTTGCGCTATGCACCTCGCCTCAGCCGTCACGACTTTCTCCCTCAGCCCATTCATCTTCTCCTGCAAATGCCTGCCCACTTTCCCCTCCATGACCCTCTCGATGCAGTCCTTCACGTCGTCTCTACTCATGCTGCCGAGCTTGAGCCCGACCTCCCACATCATGGTTATATCTGCGCGATTGATGGCCGGTCCCCGAGGCCGGGTAGCACACAGCGACCGCACCGTGTAATGGCCTCGGCGGTGGAGTTCGGCCGCAATGTGAGGTAGCACCGATGGATTTGTGCTGAGCACGTCCTCTGTGGCGTCGAGTCCACCACCTTGCCGCGCCGGTGACCTCTCGGCGTAGCGATCGGGAGGCCGCACGCCACGACGGATCCTTCTTGGCGCCACAGAACAGCCGGCCGGTGGCCTCCGGCCCAATGCGAGCTCATGGATCTTCTCGGGCTCGATCGGCCCGACCAGTCTTGAAGGAGACGTACACCACCGACGCCGAACGTAAGAAATAACTAGGTTCTATGATCTATCTAGTAAGAAATAAAGTACATGCACGTATGCAATGCACCCGTGCCAACATGGCATGTAGAGCTAAGGGTGCAAGTAGGGCGGGCTTGTGTGCTAAGCCGCTAGCCTGCCTTACAAAATCAGCCCACGCAGCCTCCTCGCGCAAAGCGGCGAAACTCGATTCCTAGCCGTAGCGCCCATCATTGGCGAGGCCGCCTCCTCCGTTGTCGCCATCATCGCCGCACCATCATCGCGAGGCCCATATCCTTCGCCATCATCGTCCCCATATCCTTCGTCAGATAGAGCTGCTTTTCTCCATGTCCATGTTTGTGTTCATGTTACATCGTTAGTAGCACCAACACCAGCGGCAGCAGCGCCCCCAGGATTCAGGACGTGGATTGGGTGTCTCGTGTTCTAGGCTTTCTCCTCCTCGCACGAGGCTCAACCCGCTCGTATCTGGTGTCAACGGTTGAGGTTTGATTGGGAAGGTCAGTTTCTTTCTCTCCCTTTCGTTTTACTTGTATTGAGTACTATTGTTTTTGGTTTTCTTTGTCGGGCAAGCTGCAAGGAAAAAGTTGGTTTCTTGGGTGCATTTGATACCCTAATCTATAGGATCTGAGGAGAGGTGGTGTGGCCAGTTCTTGGTGATGTTTCTATGGCGAATTTGTGCTTGTTGTAGCGGGGTAGGATATACTTTTGGTTGCTTTTCTAGATTTGGGCAAGCTATGTTCGAATTTGATCATGTAGGTGAAGAGAGTTTTTATTTATTTATTTTCTCATTGTTATTCTGGGGGAGATAAACCGCACTCAACACTCACTGTTCATCCCTACCAAGTTTCTTCTCCATCTCATTGAGGAATTAGCTAATTCTTGTATGTATTGATGAAGTGAAATACCGAATATGTGTGCTTATTAAGCAAGATTCATCGTTGTTGTTACGAATCATAGGTCCGCTCTAAAACACAAACTTCTCTTTTTCCTGATTTCTTTTGGTCAAAGGTGATCATGGATGTCAGGATGTGATCTCATAGCATATCATAACCAGTTAAAGACTTTTTCTATCATGAAGAAATATGATATACAAAATTGATCTTCACATTTTACAACCCAGTTTGAACATGCACATACAAAATCGATACTTGTTGTGATGCAACCTCATGTCATCATCTTACTTGGGTTGATTACTTGGCATGATCGAGGTTCTATGCCGCTGCAAGTGTTGTCTATGGAGGCTCAAGAGGGATAAGGCTAACTTGTGCTCTAGGTGTAGGGTTACCTTCTGGATTATTTGAACCAAAAATTGATCAGGTTGCCTGGGTTGTGAAGATCACCAATAGGGGTTTGTTAATTTAGAGCTCAAATATTGTTGTTGGATTAGATATGGTCTATATGGATGTCTCTTTGTTATGGTTTTTTTTGCCAACCTTATGTGTGTTTCATTATAGTTCATCAAGAGTTGAGTTTGCATACATGTGTGGCTATTGGAAATCTGAATTGCTATATTATGTAACCATACTACAGAAACAACCAAGGTCAAATATGTTAGAGGAGGTGCATGTGTATGTTAACTGATGTTGCCAAGGTCATAGTTTTGTATCCACTCTGAAGGTGGGAAAAGAGAGACTTCTAACATTGATTATTCACTACCTACTGGTTCTTATGTTAATCGTGCAGTGAGAGTTGAAAGCCCTCCCTCCCTTCTGGTGTGTATTCATAATTTTAGTATAATTAATTTCAGCTTGATTTGACCTTACTGTCTGGTGACTCTGGTTCCTTTTGTTTAAACCGTTGCTGCTATCCTGGATCTTATTTAGTTCTCAGTATATAATTTCTTGCATATATATTGTTACATGCTATGATAATTTAAAATTCTAAACCCTTTTGGCTTTTGAGTCCCTACTGCTACATGTTTGGAGATAGAAGTGGTGATCAAGTATTTTCAGAAACCAGATACAAGATGCATGGGGGCAATCATGGTATAATGCTTTATGGACTTAACACGATGATGTGCCTGTTGGGAGATTGAAATTATATTGAAGTATTTTCAGAAACTATATACAGAATATAAGTCAAACAAATATGACTTTACCTTTAATCTATTTTTGTTTGTTCATGCTCTATAGTGTTTGTGAAATTTCTTTTGGTTGTTCAAATTATTAGAAGTACAAGTTGAAATGTAATGTTTCATCAAAACATTATGTATGTTCTTTTTATATAATCTTGTTCTTTTTGCTTTGCATTCTACATTGGTCCAATTTTCAGAAAAATGATAACTCTGAAGTGATTTTCAGGTGAAGTTCAACTCCCAACTCTTTGATGTCAAGTTTAGAAGCTCAGACCCAAGTCTTTGATGGCAAATTATGAAGTTCAGCTCCTAGCTCTTTTGGCAAATGATGTAATTCTTAATTTCTGTAAGAGAGATGTACAAATGATGTAATCATGTTAAGTTATTTATCTTAACAACTTCATAAGAATAATTGTCTTTCTAGATTTTTTTTCTTGATTTTTGGTATTGTTTTGGGAATTTTCTAAAGCATTATTCCTATTGCTAAGTGCTAACAAACTAGTATCATACTGCTCGCCATCATCTCCTTCTTAGAATAGTTCAGATATGCTCAGCACAAAGATCGACCTGAACTAAATAGAACAGCATGTAGCGATGCATTCCCGAGCTTACTGGTGAGGGCCGGTAGAACTACAAACCGGTTCTGAAATTTTCGGTTTGGATGAATTTTGTCCCAAAAATCAAATATGCTTGATTTTTGTTCGAATTTCATTTATTTTAAAGTTAAAATCCGAAGTTGGCCAAAAACAATTTCTGAAAAAACCGGTTACCGGCGGTAACCCTTCCGAATTTTTTTTAGAACCGGTAGGGAAAACCCTGTTTCCACGGGCATTTAATGTTAGTAATACTCTTGGCTCGTCTCAAGATATGCTTTTTAACCACTTTAACTGTGAATGAAAAAAGATAATGTACATATACACAACATATTTAACATTGATCGCTACAATATGTTGTATATCTACATCAACAACGGGTAGTCTCTCTTAAGCTCGTTCACGAAAGACTTGACGTTCCTTTGCGCCAAGCACCTCGCCTCAGCCATCACGACTTTCTCCCTCAGCCCATTCATCTTCTCATGCAAATGCCTGCCCACTTTCCCTTCCATGACCCTCTCGATGCAGTCCTTCACGTCGTCTCTACTCATGCTGCCGAGCTTGAGCCCGACCTCCCACATCATGGTTATATACGCAGATTGATGAACTGGTCCCCTGAGACCGGGTAACACAGCAGCCGCACCCCGTGCTTAATGGCCTCGACGGTGGAGTTCCAGCCGCAATGTGTGAGGTAGCACCCGATGGATTTGTTCCTGAGCACGTCCTCCTGTGGCGTCCAGTCCACCACCTTGCCGCGGCCGGCGACCCTCTCGGCGTAGCGGTCGGGGAGGCCGGCGCGCCACGACGAATCCTTCTTGAGCGCCCACAGAACGGCGCGCGGTGGCCTCGGCCCAGCGCGAGCTCGCAGATCTTCGGGCCCGATCGGCCCGACCAGTGCCGAAGAGACGTACACCACCGACGCATCGTTGCTCGCCCAACCACCGATGCACGCCGAGTCGCTCGCCACATCTTCGGGTTCTTGCACGGTGACTGCTGCAGGTTCGGTGCCACGGCGCCGTCGCAGCCTTTCATGCACTCGACGTTGCCACCGCCAGCTAGCAACGGTCCTACCGAGAGGATCCGCGGGCCCTGCCTCGCCGAGTGCCCGTCCTCGGCGGCGATGCCGCCGGCTTCGCCGGGGAAGGAGTTGACGAGGACCGAGTGGAAGCTCCTTGAACGGTGCAAGGTCTGCAGCCAGAAGGCGAACCTCGATTTTTGAGTTGCCAAGTCGCCTACAAGCCATGGCAGTTCTTTGGTGCTCAGCTCCACCTGTGCCGGCAGGATCTGGAGGCCTCGAATCATCTGCTCCTGGCTCAATTCATCGTTATAGAATTGATTTGACGATATAGGGGTACCTTCACGTCAGAAATACCAACAGATGGGTCAGGGAAACAGCGGCAAGTGCAGTACAGTACAAAATTACTATGTTCTATGATCTATCTAGTAAGAAATAAAGTACATGCACGTATGCAATGCACCCATGCCGACATGGCATGTAGAGCTAGGGGTGCAAATAGGGCAGGCTTATCTGCTAAGCCGCTAGCCTGCCTTACAAAATCAGCCCACTAAATTGTCAGCAACAGCCCACCAAATCGATAGTAGCGCAGCGAAGCTCGCATTGCCCGCTAGGTCAACCGCACTACGTTAACACATCGTCCGGTCTGGTTGCTCACTCGCTCCTCGTGGACCTCGCTCCTCAACCCTAGCTGCCCCGGCCTCCTCGCCCGATTCCTAGCCGTAGCGCCCATCATCGGCGAGGCCGCCTCCTCCGCTATCGCCATCATCGTCGACGCAGCCATATCCTTCATCATCGCCCCCATAGAGAGCTGCTTTTCTCCATGTCCATGTTTGTGTTCATGTTACATCGTTAGTAGCACCAACACCAGCGGCAGCAGCGCCCCCAGGATTCAGGACGTGGATTGGGTGTCTCGTGTTCTAGGCTTTCTCCTCCTCGCACGAGGCTCAACCCGCTTGTATCTGGAGTCAACAGTTGAGGTTTCATTGGGAAGGTTAGTTTCTTTCTCTCCCTTTCATTTTACTTGTATTGAGTACTATTGTTTTTTGTTTTCTTTGTCGGGCAAGCTGCAAGGAAAAAGTTGGTTTCTTGGGTGCATTTGATACCCTAATCTATAGGATCTGAGGAGAGGTGGAGTGGCCAGTTCTTGGCGATGTTTCTATGGCGAATTTGTGCTTGTTGTAGTGGGGTAGGATATACTTTTGGTTGCTTTTCTAGATTTGGGCAAGCTATGTTCGAATTTGATCATGTAGGTGAAGAGAGTTTTTATTTATTTTCTCATAGCTATTCTGGGGGAGATAAACCGCACTTAACACTCACTGTTCATCCCTACCAAGTTTCTTCTCCATCTCATTGAGGAATTAGCTAATTCTTGTATGTATTGATGAAGTGAAATACCAAATATGTGTGCTTATTAAGCAAGATTCATCGTTGTTGTTACGAATCATAGGTCCGCTCTAAAACACAAACTTCTCTTTTTCCTGATTTCTTTTGGTCAAAGGTGATCATGGATGTCAGGATGTGATCTCATAGCATATCATAACCAGTTAAAGACTTTTTCTATCATGAAGAAATATGATATACAAAATTGATCTTCACATTTTACAACCCAGTTTGAACATGCACATACAAAATCGATACTTGTTGTGATGCAACCTCATGTCATCATCTTACTTGGGTTGATTACTTGGCATGATCGAGGTTCTATGGTGCTGCAAGTGTTGTCTATGGAGGCTCAAGAGGGATAAGGCTAACTTGTGCTCTAGGTGTAGGGTTACCTTCTGGATTATTTGAACCAAAAATTGATCAGGTTGCCTGGGTTGTGAAGATCATCAATAGGGGTTTGTTAATTCAGAGCTCAAATATTGTTGTTGGATTAGATATGGTCTATATGTATGTCTCTTTGTTATGGATTATTTTTGCCAACCTTATGTGTGTTTCATTATAGTCCATCAAGAGTTGAGTTTGCATACATGTGTGGCTATTGGAAATCTGAATTGCTATATTATGTAACCATACTACAGAAACAGCCAAGGTCAAATATGTTAGAGGAGGTGCGTGTGTATGTTAACTGTTGTTGCCAAGGTCATAGTTTTGTATCCACTCTGAAGGTGGGAAAAGAGAGACATCTAACATTGATTATTTACTACCTACTGGTTCTTATGGTGATCGTGCAGTGAGAGTTGAAAGCCCTCCCTCCCTTCTGGTGTGTATTCATAATTTTAGTATAATTAATTTCAGCTTGATTTGACCTTACTGTCTGGTGACTCTGGTTCCTTTTGTTTAAACCATTGCTGATATCCTGGATCTTATTTAGTTCTCAGTATATAATTTCTTACATATATATTGTTACATGTTATGATAAATTAAAATTCTAAACCCTTTTGGCTTTTGAGTCCCTACTGCTACATGTTTGGAGATAGAAGTGGTGATCAAGTATTTTCAAAAACCAGATACAAGATGCATGGGGGCAATCATGATATAATGCTTTATGGACTTAACACGATGATGTGCCTGTTGGGAGATTGAAATGATATTGAAGTATTTTCAGAAACTATATACAGAATATAAGTCAAACAAATATGACTTTACCTTTGCTCTATTTTTGTTTGTTCATGCTCTATAGTTTTTGTGAAATTTATTTTGGTTGTTCAAATTATTATAAGTACAAGTTGAAATGTAATGTTTCATCAAAACATTATGTATGTTCTTTTTTTATAATCTTGTTCATTTTGCTTTGCATTCTACATTGGTCCAATTTTCAGAAAAATGACAACTCTGAAGTGTTTTTCAGGTGAAGTTCAACTCCCAATTCTTTGAAGTCAAGTTTAGAAGCTCAGACCCAACTCTTTGATGGCAAATTATGAAGTTCAGCTCCTAACTCTTTTGGCAAATGATGTAATTCTTAATTTCTGTAAGAGAGATGTACAAATGATGTAATCATGTTAAGTTATTTATCTTAACAACTTCATAAGAATAATTGTCTTTCTGGATTTTTTTTCTACATATTTCCTGGTATTATTTTAGGAATTTTCTAAAGCATTATTCATATTGCTAAGTGCTAACAAACTAGTATCATACTGCTCGCCATCATCTCCTTCTTAGAATAGTTTAGATACGCTCAGCACAAAGATCAACCTGAACTAATAAATAGAATAGCATGTAGCGATGCATTCCCGAGTAGCCGCCAAATAGCATATAGCATGTATTGCGGGCCGCCGCCAAACCCATCAATCGAGCATGTAGCGATGCATTGCGAGCTAACGGCAGCTGTCCACAGCTCGCCCCACTTGCACCACTAACTAGAGCAGACTCTCGAGCGTAGACACTGACGCATACAAACTACAAAATGTTAGTACAACTTTTGAGTTTGAGCCCACCATCCGACGTGGTGATTGGTGATGTTTAACCATGCCCGCCAGCTTGGTCCGATCGAACGAGCTGCCAATCGCCGCTACCTGACTGTACGTGCTTACTTTGGACCAATCGAACAATCAACTGGTGAGGCCGAGTCATTGTGTCCTCTTCTACATGCCAAGTGCACATCCTGTACTGCACAGCACTAGCTACTATTAACGGAAGATTATCCACAACTCCCTATATGGAAAAAGTTGCACTGCGTGATGCCCACTTCGGTGTTTCTACGGGAAAAGGCTCATGGCCACCAAGGCACCAACCCGAAAAAGTGATCCACAAGAGGCGTAAAGATTTTGATAAGTGCTAGAACGATGGTCGTTAGATGCTGATCTAGCGGGCGTTTTCGCGTGCCATCCGATCCACACGACTACGGATCAGCTCAGAGACCGCGATGGATCGCCTTCTTCCCCGAGCCCATCCGTTGCTGAGTTGTTTTCTCAGCAAGGGGGATCGACGGCGAGGTTGATAGTGACAGCGGTCCACCACTGTCCTTCCCAGAGACGAAAGCGCCACCTGTCGCGGGTCTATTGGCGTCCGACGGACCGGTGTTCATGTGGATGACGGTCAGCGTGGATCCTAGCCTGCAAGTTATGTTTTGGGGGCTCGCCGACGACGATCGAGTTAAGCTTTAGGAGCGGGAGCGGGAGCCACAGAGCGGTGGGGGTAGCGACGAGGGCGTAGGAGACTGGCAGCAAAGGCGCAAAGCCTATCTTGCCACTAATTATTCGCTGTTATCCCCTCTGGATATGCGAATTAACGTACTGCATATCTTGCAAATAGTGATAATACACTGGAAGGAAGGAACCGATCACGTGTCGATTGCTGCCGAGGAGAGAAGGTCCACTTTCGTGAGATCCTGCTGGTCTCAAACTGAGCTAAAAATTAATACACCAAAAAAATACACTTTCAAAAATATAGTGAAAATGAATGTGGAGCTGGCCCAATCCAGATGGATTCGATCCAGAGCACTTGGTCGGAGAGGGGCCCAAAGGAGGAAGAAAACGAAAGGACTATGTTCGTATCGAACATGCCACTCATGCGTGTCAAAGACTAAAATGCCCTTAAGTGGTTTTACAGTATCATAGTTCATGTTCATGGACATACTACCACACAAGGGCTTAGACAAAATACTCAAAGAGGAGGCTTTCGTAAACAATGACAACTACTATGTCGGGAAGCCATCGTGGTACTGCGAGCCTATGATTTAGGATCATGCCTCCCCATACGATCCAAGAGAATCTCATACATCGTAGTAACAGTTGTTTGCAGCTAGCCGTTAATTGCAGGCTCACGGAGGCATGTGATGAGCGCGCGGCTTGCATGTAACCCTACGGCTGTCATGCGAAGCATTTGCAAGACAAGGGAACTTAAACTTTTGTTTTACCGATCGGCAGGTCAACTCTAACATGTTACGTGTCCGGTGCATGCAGTTGGGAGCAAAAGAAACTCATTTAACATACCAGATTCTGAGATGAGCCCCTTCTCGATGAGCTCCGGGATGGCGGCCACGACGCGGTAGCTGGCGAGCATCGCCGGCCAGAACCCGGCGGCCGGCACGCCGCACCGCGCGGCGACGGGGACGGCCCAGGACGCCAGCACGTCGACCACGAGGCAGGCGACCCGACAGCCCGTCGCGGCGCGCGCACGCGCCAGCACGCGCTCCAGGTGCGCGGGCATGTTGTGCTCCATGGCGTGCGCGATGGCGGCGAACCCCGGGGGGTCGCCGCCGCCGTCCTGTATGCCGCTGGGGATGGACGCGAGAGCCACGCCGCCGCCACCGATACCGTCGGCGTCGGGCCCCAGGATGCGGCGGTGGACGAAGTCCGGAACGGCGACGGCGGGCGCGACGCCGTGCGCGGCGAGGGCGCGCGCCAGGTGCAGCATGGGCGTGACGTGGCCCTGCGCCGGGAACGGCACGAGGACCACGGCGGGCTGGATAGCCTCGGCTCCCATGCTGGCGTACGTCTCGATGGCTACTATAAAGGCTTCGAGTTATGGATCGATCTACTCGGAGATGCTGGCTACAAAGGCTTCTCCGTGGTTTGGGCATGTATAGCGAATTAGCGATCGATCGAGCCAACGAAACGAATGCGCCATGTGTGGGACTTTACAGTCGTCGCGGTGGGCTTTGCTGCGCCACTACCCCGCTGGCTCTGTCACTCCATTTGTTTAGGCTTCACTTTTTCCTTTCTCCTGAGGGAGTTCACGCTTCCCTTGGCCACTTGGGAGCGAGATAGTAATTGACAGGCAGTGTGATTGTGTGAGTGGTGTCGTACAAACTGCAATACAGCGTCCGTCCCGTCCGTGTCGCCGCCAGGTTAATTCGAAGCTCTTGTCGAGCATGATAAAGGCCTGCAGCCTGCTCGTGCGTTTCCGTGTAGTACTGGTCGCTTTTTAGTAGTGGATCGTTGTATTTTATTGCGCAATACGTGGGTACCACCTAAGGCCATGTGCAATGTAAGCCATGCTAGTTTATTCACGTCATTGCCATGTCATACGAATATTAGATTTGTTTTTTCTCTCTCTAACAGTTAGCACCTGTTTCATTTTTTCAGTGGGATCCAAAAAAATAAACAAACCACTTTTTCTTCACATTGTATATAGCATTACAAGTGGACCTGCACCTTTTTTTTTTTGAGCTAGCACTGATGCAACTACTTGCATCGATGCCAATATTTTGGTTGGTAGCATCGCCACTTGCACCGGCTGGCACCGGCGGCGATGGGTGCTAGAAAGCTTCTGGTTTGGCCAAACATAGTGCATGGCCTAATGGTTGAGAGAGAGCATGTGTGATTCTTGTGATGATTTATATGCTGACTCGTTTATTACTCATGTGAGTGATTAGGATTGATTTCTTGATTCGGAATTTTAGTAGTTGTTTGGAATGTCTGCAATCTTTAATTTGGACTAGTTTGTTTTTAAAGAATTTCTCAAGTCATTTCTTCGTACATATTACAGACTGATGTCCTTCTCCCATGCAATGTCTATCTATCTATCTAGAGTAAATTTGTTGTCATCGCAATTGCTTGGCACTTGGAAAATACCATGGCAAATGCAATACACTACCAAATGCCATCACGGACGCTTGAAATTCTTCGAAATGCCCCTGCCGTGGGGGTTCCATCACCAGCTACCGTTTGGGGTGTGATTAGGAGAGATAAATTAATTGAAATTCCAAGATTGCCCTTCACAAGCTCATCCAAAACCCGCACCCGTGAGCCAGTGGTCAGAATAGAGGGAGTCCACCGAAGTCCCCGGCGGCACGGTTCACAGATGCGACGCAGTACAGGCTTGTGGCGCATCAACTGCTGTATGTGGCGAAGGTGATGCCACTGACGGCCCAGCTTGCTCTAGGGGCACGGTATAGGGAGGCGGCACAGTCCATGGAGGCCACGAGCGCATCGAAGACCCTGTCGGAATCGTGTTATGAAGATCAATACAATCTCCGTGAGGAAGATGACTCGATGAGCTCGAATTCATGGGTTCCGGAGGGGTAATTATCCACTTCTCTATTGTATTATTCGTGTGATTTGAGTTTATTTCTTTGTTGTGTAGGTGTTTTTGTGACATGTATGGTTCTAGTGGTTTTGGGGTCGCATTATCTGGTAGAAATTTGCAATTTATGATGCATTTTTGTTGTTCCATTTTTCCTTGAAATGTTGTTTTGTGTAGGTTCTAACTTTTCCAGCGTTATTTTGTTTTGATTTTGTTGCGGTAGGATGGCGTTCAGAGTAGTGATTAGGATGGGATTGTACATGTCCAAGGAGGATAGTGGTAGGATTGAGTACAAGAAGGCCAGAATTATCAATAAGGTGGTAGATAAGGAGGAATGCTCATTGTTGGCTATTGCTGAGTATTTACGCGAGGAGTTCGTGTGGGGCAATAAGCAATATTTGTCATTCTTTTCTAGGATAAATGTGTTGCAGACCTTAGCCCAAGAAGTTAAATTCTGATGCTGAACTTCTTGAAGTGTTTGAAATGTATTTTATGGAGAGAGTAGTTTAGATAAACATTTCAGTGTTGGACGTAGGGTCAAAGTGGGCAGGGGAGAGATTGCTAGGCATGCCAATTGAGGTTGCCATGTCGTCGCAGGTAGCCACTAGTGTTGTTGAGGATCCCTCTCAGTAGCAACCATCTAGTTATGTTGTTGAGGATCCCCCTCAGCAGCAACAAACAAATGATGTTGAGAATCCCTCTCAACAGCAACCCAAAAAAGGTGAGAGCAAGAGAGGTATGGACGATGAGGATTATGTGGAGTGGATGATGAGGGGATATATGGTATAACTAGTGCAGGAGGGCATGTACCTGAGGTGCAGGACGATGTGGGTGTAGAGGCAGCTGATGCAGAGATCAATGATAGATTTGCTTGTGAGCCATGTCATGTTGTTGACTATAAAAATCCAACCATTGAAATTGGAACAATATTTCTTGATCAACTCTATTTTAAAAGAGCTCTTAGGCATTATGCAATAATGAAAGAGTTTAAATTTGGTGTTGACTATAGCGACAAGACCAAATATGGAGCATCATACACTGATCTTGATTGCAAAGGGAGGATTCATGCTTTGAGGCTTCAAGTGGGCCAAGGGCACTTATGGCTTCAAGCTGCAACCTCCCATACTAAAGAGGCCAGCATTTCGATAACTGGTGATGACAATACTCGCAGTAGGGGCATTTTGAAGAATATCGGGCATCTGCGATGGCATTTGGCAGCGTGTTGCGTTTGCGATGGTATTTTCCAAGTGGCAAGCGATTGCAATGGCACAGAACAAATTTACTCTTCTTTTAATCTAAATCGTTATAATTTGGACCCACCACGATCAACGGTGTAGATCTTTCTTTTTCCTCCGATTAATGTGGGAATTTCTACTTGACATGGGCAGTTTCTTCCAATCAAGATCATAACAATCTAGACCCACCACGATCATCGGTCTACATAATTCTCTTTTTAATATATAGAAGATAGATAGATAGACGTTCGTGATGGAATTTGGAACCGCATTGTGTTTGCGATGGTATTTTCCAAATGGCAAGCAAATGCGATGGCACTAAAAAATTTACACTTAAAAGAAAGAGTCCATATCAAGTACAATTCAAAAATAACTGAAATTCGGATTAAAAAATAAATAATTGTAATTCAGAATAAACATACTTCGGAATAAAAAGTAAATAAAAATGTCCAATTGGATTTGTATACGAATTAAAACAAAAAAATAACTAACATTTGGAATATAAAATAAAATAAAATTACCAATTTGATTTCGATGCGAATTCCAAAGTGAAATTCCTAAATAAATGTAATTCAGAATAATAATAAAAATAGTGATTGGATCTGTATACAAATTCCAACAAAAATAACTAAAATTCAGAATAAAAATACTATAAAATTAGCACTTTCATTTTGATATGAATTACAAGGTAAAATCCTAAATATCTTTAATTTAGAAAAAAAAAACTAAAAAGAATTAGCAATTGGGTTTGTATACGAATTCCAATAAAAATAACTGAAATTCATAATAAAAATAAAATAAAATTATTCTGTTGATTATGGTGGGATCAGATTATAATATTCTCGATTAAAAGAAAGAGTCCATATCAAGTACAATCCACAAATAACTTAAATTTGGAATAAAAAAAATGAAAAGAATAATTTCATTTCCATACGAATTCTTAAGTAAAATTGCCTGAATAAACATAATTTGGCACAAAAAAAAAATGAGCAATTGAACTAGCATATGAATTCCAGCAAAAAAACTAAAATGCAGAGCAAAAATAAATAAAATTAGCAATTTGATTTCGATACGAATGTGAAAGTAAAATCCCTAAATAACTGTAATTCGAAATAAAAACTAAACAAAATTAGCGATTGGGTTTGTATACAAATTCCAACGAAAGATAACTAAATTTTGGAATAAAAATAAAATAAGTAATTTGATTTTGATGTGAATTCCAAACTAAAACCCTAAATAACTATAATTTAGAATAAAGGTTAAATAAAAATTAGTGGTTGGATTGGTATATGAATTCCAAAAAAAGAACTAAAATTTGGAATTAAAAAATACAATGTGAAATTTGATTTGCGTAAGAATTCCAAAGTAAAATGCTAAATAATTGTAATTCAGAATAAAAATTAATGAACAATTAGGAATATTATACGAATTGCAACAAAAAATATATTAAATTCAAATAATAAAATAAAATAAGCCTGTTTAATTTACATACAAAGTCCAAATTAAAATCCCTAGATAACTAACAAATATAATAAATTAATTAAAATTAGAAATTCAATTTGTATACAAACTCGAATAAAATATATCTAGAATTTTGAAAAAATAAATAAAATTATAAAAGGATAGCATGAATAGGGGTGCAAACGGAGTTGAACGTTCCCGACTGTCCATCCGAATGAATTCGGATTGTATTGAGAGCATGAAACCGAGTATCTTGAATTTTTCTCTAATTTTAGAGTCGGAGTCAGATAGTTTGTCTTTGATATGGGATCGATTCGGGAGAGAGGTATTCGTCGAATTTGGAGCTATCCAAAAAATTTGTCGGATAGTATCCGATAAATTCTATCCCGGATATCTGGTAAACTTTAGGCCTATGAGTCGTGCCTCAGTTGGTTAGCCCAATAAGCAAGCCCATGAGGTCGCGGGCCATGAGTACATGACTGGCCTCTCACTTGCCTAGAGTGGGTTGGAGAGAGAAATTGGCTCACGAGGCTTTTTCAGTATTTAAATTAGTTTTTTATTTTTAAAAAACATAGGAAATCCAAATAAAACAAAAAAAATAGCAAATTAACTCGAAAAAATTTCAAAAAATATTTATAATGTATTTTGAATGTAAAGAACTTAAACAAAATACTTTTGAATTTAATGGATGTTTAATTTATTCATATTAAATCATTATCATTTCTTAAAATTCCATTTAAGCTTTGTTAAATTCTAGAAAATCATGAAAAGTTTATAAAATCTTATTTTAAATAAAATATTTTGAAAAACTAAAAAATTGGGACACTACAGACTTACTACGAGTTAACATTTTGTGTATCCCTAACTGGTTATTACTACTGGTCTATAGGCTTTGTATATGTTGTATATGTCCTATTATGTGGTTGGTTAGTTACATTTTGAACTTCTTTGGTACTTCTATCTCTATGACTTGCGACTTGCTAGTTACTACTTCTTTAACTAGCCGTTGTATAGTGTGATGTAGTCAAATTTACTTGTTGAATTGCTAATGTAGTTGCATTTTTGACATGCAGTAGGTTGATTGATCCTTACTTGTACGACATATATGGTTTTTGTTACACAATATCCGACTAAATATTCATAATTGAGACTATCCGCGTTCGACTCAACATGTATTCACTCCATATTCGTCACCGAGATAATTTGCATTCGTATTCGCATCCGGCATAGTCCGTGTCCAACTCTGATTCAGATAAAAAAATGTGGAATAGGATACGCGATGAGTGATATCCGTCTGTATCTACTCCGATTGTACCCCTAAGCACGAATGGTGTTGGAGACCATGAAAGAGTGCAATGGCGCCAATTTGTCATGCAAGAAGAAATTAACGCACAGGGAAGCGAAGAGTCGATGTGGCGACGGTGGAGATGAGAACAATATCATAT
Source organism: Ampelocalamus luodianensis (assembly GCA_036346255.1). Lineage (NCBI taxonomy): Eukaryota > Viridiplantae > Streptophyta > Magnoliopsida > Poales > Poaceae > Ampelocalamus > Ampelocalamus luodianensis. Next base: position 51,339,333 of record CM070623.1, read on the forward strand.
TGCTCACCTTAGCCGTTCAACTAGAACAATGTCGTGCTGCTCGCCGGAACCGCTGAGGAGAAAAGCGAGAGTCAAATGAGCCAAGGGCTATGACAATGAGTGGTGAGTGTTAGTGATGGCAAGATGGTCGGTCAGGCTGGCCCTAGGCACGGCACTGTTGGCCCAACCCAAGCACGGCACGGTCCACACTATTCATGGGCCGTGTCGGGCCGACATGAAGGCCTATGTCGTGCTTGGGCTGTAGCACTGGCACAAGGGAGGGAGGGTAGGAGAGGAGGAGGGTAGGGCGTCGCCAGCGGCCGACACGGAGGGAGGAGAAGGCGGTGCCAACGCTCAGGATGGGAGGGAGGAGAAGGCGAGGCGCCATGGCGGGCTTGGGGCGCATGGGCGCGACGACGAGGTAGGGAGGAGAAGAGAGGATAGGAGGAGGAGGGCGGGGCGGTGGCCGGCGTGGAGAGAGGAGAAGACGACGCCTGTAATATCTTGACTATCATTAGTGAGTGCAATAAGGTTAGAGATGAAATTAAGAGAAAGAAAAGAGGAAAAGAATTCTGAATTTGAGGTTTTGAAGGGTTTGTTCGCTAAAGTAAGAGAACCTGGGCCATGGGCTTTCGACCCAAGGCATTTGGCCCATTAGGGGCGGATTTTAGGGAGAAAGGCAGCTAACCCTAGCTCCCTCTCCCCTCCTTCCCCAACCCTAGCCGCCACACCCCATCTCCCATGCCTCCACCCCCTGTCCAACGCCTCTCCTCCTACGCGGTCTTCATCAAGTCATCGATCAGAGCATCAAACATCATTTGATCGGGCTCAAACTCGGTCAGTGTGTTCTTTACTTGTTGCTCTTCGATTTGTATGGTTGGATTGAGGATTAGTTGAGAGGAGTACATATTTTGAGAAGGGTTCACGCGGATGCCCTTCTCCACCAGCTGTAGCGCCAGCGCCCGCGTGAACGCCACGATCGCACCCTTGGTCACCGTGTAGTCCATCAGCGTCTTGTTGCCCTTGTACACGTTGATGGACGACGTGTTGATGATGCTGCCGCCGCGCCCCATGTGCTTCAGCGCGTGCTTGGACACGAACACGTATGAGAAGATGTTGCTGCGGAACACGCGCTCCAGGTCCTCCTCGGTGATGTCGGTGATGCACAGCCGCTCGTACTGTTCGGCGGCATTGTTGACCAGCACATCCACGCGGCCGCCGTACGCGCTCGCCACCTCCTCCACCACCTTGCGGCAGTTCTCCTCGTACCCGAGGTCGACGGGCACCGTCATGGGGTCCCTCGCACCGGTGCGGCCCTTGATGTCGCGCAGCGCCTGCAGGGTCACCTCCGCGTCCTTGTCCACGTGCCTCTTCACGTACGTGAACGCCACCGTCGCGCCCTCCAGCGCGAAGCACAGGCACACCGCCCGCCTGATGATCGAGTAGCCGTCGGTCACGATCGCCACCTTCCCCTGCACGCACGTACATATACACATCCACTTAAGCCGATCGATCGACATGCATGCACTAGAAGGAGAAGGACAAATGCTATTGTTACACTCGTACCTGGAGCTTATTCGCCGACTTGTAGTGCTGGGTGATGGCCTCGGGCGTGGGTCCATGGCGTACTCCCTGCCGGGCTGCGACTCCTGCTGTTGCGACGGGAACCGCTGCCCCTGCATTGCAAAGCCTCTGCTCCGGCGATTTGTCGGCGACCTCGCTCTACTACTCTGAGCTGGCGACGCGGCGAAGGAAGCTAGTGGTGCCCTTGTCGCGGTAGTTGCAGCAGGGGGAGTGCGTGCGTAGCCTGTAGATGTTGGAGATGGCAAACTCGGGAGGAGACGGAGGCGGCGAACAGACGGTCGGGCTATGGGTGCGAGGAGAGCCGCGCGCATGGCACCTCACCGCGCCATCTCGGCATCCGATTTGGTGAAACCGTGCTGACCAAGCATCGCGTAGGTAATACCATCGGACAAAACAGTCATAGGTTAAGTATACTGGTTTTCCAGCATAAGAAAATCAAAAGGACGATTTTTTAATTTAGAAGGTTAAGACTAGAGTCTGGATCCCCATCTGAACCACAAGCGTACAAAACGTTTTGGCGGAAAGCCCAAGCCAGCCAGGCCCACTCAGAACCGATAACAACCGCACCCATCCGGCCATCCCCCCCCCCACCCCACCCCTACCCCCACCCCCACTCATCTTCCTCCACCCTCGCAGCCTCTCTCACCTACAAGCCACCCCCACCAATGGCTCCTCCCGAACCCACCACCCCCAGACCCCAGCATGCATCCCGCCGCCCCCACTCGTCTGAATCTAACCACCTCCTCCCCTCTCCCCACCTTCCCGTCTCGGTCTCGCCTCGCCGCGCCGGGACCCAGGCCCAGACCCAGTCTCCCCCTAAACCCCGCCCCAAACCCTAGCACCGCCGCCGCCGCCATGCTGCGCCGCCTCGCCGCCACCTCCGCCCCGCGGGCCCTCTTCTCGTCCTCCTCGGCGGCGGGGTACTCCCCGCGCCGCGAGTACGGGCTGGTGCCCATGGTGATCGAGCACACGTCGCGCGGGGAGCGCGCGTACGACATCTTCTCGCGCCTGCTCAAGGAGCGCATCGTCTGCATCCACGGGCCCATCACCGACGACACGGCGTCGCTCGTCGTGGCGCAGCTGCTCTTCCTCGAGTCCGAGAACCCCGCCAAGCCGGTCCACCTCTACATCAACTCCCCCGGCGGGGTCGTCACCGCGGGCCTCGCGATCTACGACACGATGCAGTACATCCGCTCCCCGGTCACCACGCTCTGCATCGGCCAGGCCGCCTCCATGGCCTCGCTCCTGCTCGCCGCGGGCGCGCGCGGAGAGCGGCGCGCGCTGCCGAACGCGCGGGTCATGATCCACCAGCCGTCGGGCGGCGCGGAGGGTCAGGCCTCCGACATCGCCATCCACGCCAAGGAGATCCTCAAGGTGCGCGACCGCCTCAACAAGATCTACGCCAAGCACACGGGCCAGGCCATCGACCGCATCGAGCAGTGCATGGAGAGGGACATGTTCATGGACCCAGAGGAGGCGCACGACTGGGGCCTCATCGACGAGGTCATCGAGCACCGCCCCGTTTCACTTGTGTCTGATGCCGTTGGCAGCGATCTGCCGAACCTTGGTGGTGGCGGAGGCGGGGCAGACAAGGGAACGGAGGAGCCATCTCCAGCATGATGGATGGTCATAAGGTGCAGTCTCTTTTTTTTTTTGCGTTCCTGTAGCTGTGTTGTTGGATTTAAGGTTCAATTCTTACATAAGGTTATTTAACTTATTATTCTGGCAGCGGGAGCTTATCCACTAGCTAGCCTGTTATTTGCTACTTGAGTTAATCTGTTGCAGATAATGAATTCAATCCTTGCATGCTTAACCCCATTGATGTTGATATATTCAGTGTTAAACATATTTGTCTGAAACCAATGAATCCTGTGTTATAGAACAGAAAATTGCATCATTTCAGCATTATGCTGGTTTTATATTGGGGCTAGTTAGGAATACTAAAGCACGTATGCTGAATTTCTTATTACCATTGTATATTGTTGGTCATTTTCAGTTGTGCCTCTTCGATCTAACCATTTTATTGCGTTGAGCTAGTCATGTATACAGAATAGCATACCACCAATGTTGTGTCATTTGTGTTTCACAAGAAGAATCTTGTTTTATTTTATTTTTTGTTTTACAGAATTATGTAACTTGTCGGTTTATTTCAAGAAGTGTTAAACTTAAACCTGTGAAATCAAATAAAGTTGTCATTGAGAACCGGGTGAGGGTTTTGTTTAACCTTTCTTGGTAATGTTGCATTCTGATAGACTAAAATGAAAATGCAGCTAAGGCCCATCTGTTTGAGCTCTGAGTCTAGGTTCTCTATTGAAGCCGAAATAGTTTGCAAATCAGTCAGGTTTGACAGTGTTAGGCTCATTAGGACCTCATGCTGCTATCTAATAATGCACATAACCGAACATGTCTGAGATGCAGGCTCCAATATTTGGTTCATTTAGAGATTAATAAAATAGATAAGTTCCAGTTTGTCGGTACATCTGATTATTATAGGACCTATAGCAGATCTCCAGTGTGTTACAGGACTTAGCAAACATCCAATGAGATGCTTGCAGACCCAGTTGCACTCTTTGGCTCATTTATGGCTTAATAACACTTGGAACTGATATTTAATGATTAGAGAGTAGTACCCTTTCATATGTTTCAGACTTTTAACTTTGATGGCAAACCTAAATTTTAAGCACCCCAAAGTTTTGATTACCTGGAAGGGTGCCACAGAAATTCTGCCTTTTCTTAAAATCCAAAAGAGTAGAAGATTGAAACCAGTTTCTCGGGCCAAGCTCTTGCCCCTACTGTCGTTAGGTTATTTGTCAATTAATTTGTGTGCATGTAGCTGCATGACACATTAACACCACAATGCTGTTAGATCTGAAATTGTGTTTGAGTAGTGGTTGGTTATAACAGAAAAGATGAGCATTGATGGGTTCAGTGAGAAGTATTAACCAAGGTAGCATGCCCCATCCACTGTGCCCCATAGAGCAACATTTTTCCATCCACCATGTCTGTTCTGCAATTTGTTCTCGTTGGTGCCCCAGAGGCAAATCAGTGATTTGCTGCTTCATTTGTTCTGATGTCAATTGAGAGCGTTCTATCTAATGGTCATTCTTACCTTTTAACCTCCCATGCCTGATTTTTGGAATCTGGTTGTTTGTTTGATGTGTGATTTGGGTCACAACCAAGGACTTGAATACATTGTTTCCTTGTATTATTTCAGATCAGCAGTGCTACACAATCTGTTCTCTGTTGATGTTAATAATATATCGGAAAAGTATATTATGTGGTTTAAACAATTTCATTTATCACCATTCGAAAAAAGTTCTGTGTCCACACAGTACATTTTTTTTTTCTCAACTGGCTCTAGGCTTTAGGTTTGTTGCTTCTGTGGTTAGTTTATCGCCCGTTGAGGGTGTGGTTACTTTGTATTATTGTTCTCACTAGGTTTTTTGAATAAAAACTCCAGTTGAGAATCTCTGCGGTTCACTAGGCGTTTTAAACGGCTATACTTCTCTCGAAGCCAAACAGGTTAACGATGTCAGAGGAACTCTGTTCAGCTGTTGTGTGGACCAGATCAGCCAGCACCTTGCATCGCTTGATCTGTTGATAAGGGGGCCTACAGTTTTTTTATATTAAAGTGAAGCAATGTTTAAAGGCATGTTGCCATGTTTTCGTGTTGAAGAAAACATGGACAATAGATCCAGCGACATTAGCTTTACTATTACCAGCCTTATTTATTGTGGTCCTGCATGTTTACCCCAAAGCATGCAATTCAAAGTTACTTACAAAAGAATGTCTGAAGAATATAGTGAAAAAAAAAAACTAGGAAGGGGTGGTTGATACTACTTACTCGGAGCTATGAACGAATCTAAAGAAAAACTCGTATTATCCACACAGTATTTCGCAAAATGAAAACCTGAATTTTGTATGGCAAACCAGTTTGGTACTGAAAGCTGGTGCGCAAATTGAAGCTAACCTTGATCGCTCGTTCGAACTGTTCGTTTATGCATCTTGCCTGTTAGTGAAGAGCTACATGGTGTAGTTGTTGTACCATGAGGGACCAACAACGAGAACATATCTATGCATCCTAAATTGTGCTGTATCCATGTGCATCCTCTACAAGATACGAAGCAAATAGTCATACAAAATTGATAACATTGACACAAAATCAATCTATCATGTCATAAAATTTCAAATCTAAATTCTCCATCAAAGACAAATCCTGCTGAAAATGAAATCCAAAAATAAAAAGAAAAAAAAGCTACTGTTCACCAAAATTTGTCTTTTTTGTTTCTCCTAATTTTCTCCTAATATAGAGGTAGGTCACATTTTTAGTTAATTTTTTTTAACAGAATGCTTTATTGCTTTATGACTAATGTAACCAATTTTTTTCACAATTTTTTAACAATTTGCTTCGTATTCTGAAGAGGATACATGGAGATGCACCACAAGTATGTTAGGATACACCGACATGTTATCGACCAACGGTAACGTACGTAGTACAAAGGACGTTACACCTTATCTTCCCTTTGGATCCTGTATCGTTGATGTTACAGGTTACAACCATACAGCAACGCTACCCAATCAAGCTCTAGCATATAAGCTAAGCAAGAACAAATCAACAAGCCCATTCTAGCAGCAGATGCGTGCACCTATAGCGTACGGCTAGCGGGAGCGCGAGGCCGGCAGCGGCTGGCCCCGGAGGAAGTGGTCGAGCATGGCGAGCGACCGGTCGGGCGCGAAGAGAGGCACCTGGTGCCCCGCGCCGCGCACCGTCACCAGCGTCAGCCCCTCGTCGTACTCCACCGCCCACCCGCCCACCTGCTGCCTGTAGTACCACGCGCGCCACCCGCCCCACTCCGCCTCCGCCTCTCCCGTGGCCGCCCTCCTCCTCTCCCGCGGCCGCAGCCTCATCGCGTTGATGCTGTACCGCGTCGACGTCACCGGCACCCTCCCGTCCGTGTCGCCGCTGTGCCATTCACACACAACGGTTTGACAACGTGGTTCGGTTCAGTGAGAATAAGGTCACCAGAGTTTATGACAGACGGCTTAAATTAGTGGAGTGAGTACCTACCTGTAAACCCAGATGCGCAGCCCGGCGCCCATGAGCTTCTTCAGGATGGGGAGTATGGTCGCCGGCGAGTCGTTCCATTTACTTATGACCTCACTGCAGCACAAACACACAATCGTCCACTGTGATTACATTCTGTCATAGGAGCGTGTGCAATCCACATCTCTCTCTCTCTCTCCCTAGATGTACTATACGATGCAGAAACTAACAGCGTAACTTTGCAGCAGAGTACCAGAACGCGTGGTCGGTATGCGCGACACAGAGGAGTCAGTGCACATGCAAGTTGCAACATCAGATCTGAGGACGGGCTGCCATCCACCGGCGTAAACACGTGGAGGATATTCATGGCAGAATGGACCAACCGAGTAATTGCGTGATGATAGGTCAATCAATAGGAGCAAGCAGTGCACGCGCAACAAGGATCCTAGACTATGCAGAATTGATTGCGGAATCAAGAGAGCAGAGCGTGCGGACCTGCAAGGCGAGTACGGGTAGGGCAGGCCCGTCCGATTCGCGTGCAGCGCGCGCTGCACGTCCTCGCGGTTGAAATACTTCTTCACGTACTCCTCCGTGCACGGGTCGTATCCCGCCGGCACACGCCTCATCCGGCGCCATGCCTCCTACGTAAGATACCACCGCGGCAAGAAAAGAATCGGGAATCAGGATACGCTTTCGGCTTTCTTCAAGATAGCATTGCGTTGTGTCAATGCGTTCGGAGAGATAATTAAGCACGTACATGCTTGGAGAAGAGGCGAGGCGCGGCGACGAGCCGCGACGGCATGGAGCCGGAGGAGGACAGGCACGTCGGTGTGTAGATGCTGTAGATGTCGATGTCGTCGTAGGCCCGCAGGAACGCGCGGACGGCCGGCGAGCAGCCCTTGCGGGGCTTGCCGCCGCCGTCCTCCTCCTTGAAGGAGTCGCACTCCCGCCTCACCGCCGAGTAGAGCTCGTCCGAGATGATGGCGTGGCTCCACGCGTACTCCACCATGCCCAGCTGGTCCGTCGCGTCGTTCAGCACCGCGTTACCGATCTGCACGCGTTAATGCACACCACCAAAGTGAGAACCAAAAAAAAATCACAAGTAAAATCATCGCAGCTTCAAGTACAATTGCAGAAACGTTTTCTGCTTTCACAGGGCGCACGATGCATTTACCGCGGTTAAAAAGCTTTGACACAAAATCATAATATGCTTTATTTACATGTTAGTTATTTTGGCTGCTTACAAACTAAAGCGAGTAAAGGTGCGTACAGCGGGGTATATCCGCATGCACGCTTATGACCATCTTTAGAACCATCATCTTTTTGCAGCACTGATTCCTTCCTCTCTTTTCCTTTTCCTCTATCTTTGTAGAACCCTAATTAATGTCCGATTTACCGCGTAAAAGCTGGTTACCTGCTACTTAGCGATCTTAATGGTATGATTGCAAGCATAAGAGGGACCAACTTTTCTTTTCTTTTTTAAGGGTAGGAACCTAGTTTTTAAGGTGATTGAAAGTTTCTTTAAGTATAAGTTATATTTTTTATCTATTAGATTAACATCTAATCATATGATACATTAATCTCTACACAAATCTAATAGTAATAATTGATGATTTAAACTTAAGAAAATTTCAGACGATTTAAAAGTAGCAAAGACTGTTTTATAAAAAGCTAATAAGCAGTTTACAGACTAAGAAGTACAGACAAAACAAAAAAGGAGGCTGGGAAACCAACTTTTCTTTTTTGGGTGGAGCTTTTACCATGAAACCTTTGATGTTGATGACTCTGTCTCTGCTCGCCCCTTTGTTCCCCTCGTAGATGAGCTCTGCAAGCTGTGGGACATAGTGCCCTACAAAAGCGCATCACGGCAGATTCAGCAACGGATTATTTTTAGTCGCAGGTTACGACGCAGCTTAACAAAATAGTACTACTCCACAATGTAGCTATGCCCAAAAAGAAGTGGTTTTTGGCTGTACCAGCATAGCTCTCTCCGGCAATGAAGAAGTCGCGGTTCTTGAACTCTGGGAACTTGTTGAACCAGTTCAGGAGGAAGCTGTACGAGTCTCTCGCCGTCACACGATCGCCGAGCCGCCTCAGGTCCGACGTCCGGTTCGTGTAGGAGAACCCCACGCCCACAGGGGTTTCAAGGAACAGAAGATTCACAGCTGAAGGCAACAAGAGGCAAATGCCCAACCAGACATGATTTCGATAACATCTTCGGAGTTTAGCTAGCAAGGATGGTATGGTTCAATGGTGGCGTGCTTGCCTTTGTTCCAAGAGTAGGCATTGCGAGTGAGATTTTCGCCATAGCTCCTGACAAGAAACGGTCCAAGCTCCTGGGCAGCACCGTAGGCAACTGAAGAGCACCCGGGCCCTGCAATGTCGCATTACGCAACGATTGGAGTTTTTGGTTACAATAGTGACACACGAATTAACGATTCTAGTCATCTTCACACGTCAAATGCAAAAATAGCATCATAAACATGTTGATAATAGCACTCGCTGACGCACAAATTAACGATTCTAGTCCTCTCCACACGTCAAATGCAAAAATAACACCGTCAACCGGTTGATGCACGAATTAACGATCCTAGCCCTCTCCACATTTCAAATGCCAAAATGGCACCGCGAACCTGCCAGTATGCAACACGTCGCGGAGTTCGTGCGCTCGAGACACAGACCGGCCGACTCAATGCACTAGGGGCACGCTGCCGCCTCGTGTCCCATGCGCTCCGCAGACGGACATTGTGTCCGTGCCCACGCCATACGCTAGGGGCATGGACCCGCCCTAGCCTGGTTATCTGCGCCGTGTGCCCGCGTGGGAGGGGCACGAGGAGATCTGACCCCTAGAGGCATGGATGAGGCTCCACCCTTAGGGCATGGACGAGGCGCTCGGTACCATAACATCTTTATAGTATCATTTTTGCATTTAACGTGAAGGGAAAGCTAGAATCACTCATTCGCATGCGACCAAAGCTATTTTAGAAAGAAAAAAAAACCTCTAACGATTGCTCCGTCAGGGCTTTCTTTTTTTCTTAACCAGTTGCTACAGAGTAATTTACCGCCCTACACTACTACAGCCTTATCCATTGGCCATGGGCAGTACTGCAGCTGCCGGATGGCCCATGGAATTGTTTATGTCTGGGTGCGTAGGCTTTATGTGTACTGTATATCTAGTGATTATACTGTTCTTTACTGAAAAATCAAATGCAAAGTTGAGGACAGAGCGGACGACAGGGAGATGAGACAGCTGATTTGCCTAGTAGAAAGGCCCCTCTGGCGCTCCCTGCCAGTCAAAACGTCAAAGACTCGCACTTCCATGAAGTAATTAGGCATACTAATTTCCACCACTTTTTCACTGTTTTTTTATGCTACACAAAATCTCCATGTTCACATTCCTAGTATCTTCTGTAAAAAAGATTATCACTGGGATCTTATTCTGACACTAACACGCGATAAGTATCATGACAAAGGCAGGTGTACCATCAAACCGTAACACTTGGGAGAGATTCTTATAAGTTTTCAAGGAACACTTGTTCGTATAGTCATTCATATGCATTAGAAGGAACCTTTGTAAAATTCCACAAGGATCCAATGACGTTTCTACTCTCTATCATTCATTCTTCGTTTTAATGTGATGTCCTTTGGTGGTGCCCCGTTAGCCTCTCTAGAGCCATGTGAATGAATGCTAAAGGACAAGAGAGAGAGAAAAGAACACAGTGTTTAGTCCTATGATCTAACCGTGCTACAGTGCAAGAATCCAGGAGAAAACTACATGGTACTCGCTATGTCCCTCTAGCTTTGTCCGTGGCGTCGGTGCGAGCAAAGCTTCCTCCGAGCTGCTGCAGGATCTGCTCGTTTGTACCACTGCCTTGAGCCTTCGTTTGTCCTTTTGGCCTCTTTCCCAGTCTCTTTTCCTGCACCGGAGGCTTTGCTCCCCACTGCTCTGAATGCTCTCCTTCCCTGTGGATTCTGGTGCTTTGCTTTGGAGCTTTTATTACCAGAAAGCACCATTCTTCCGTTGCGACAGTGGTGGCCAAACGGCCTGCATGCTTGTGATTTCCAATACGTTTGATGGCAAAAAAAAGAGCAAGATGGAAAAGGCAAGAACATTATCAATCGAAGGCTATGATTTTGCCTTGGGTTCGTTTTATCTATTGCTTTTCTGTATTTTCGTTTCAAAAAATAAGCACGTTGGAAACTGGAAGCTCAAGACCATGCCAAGAAACGTATAGTCAAATTTGCAAATTCCAACAAACAAAACGTTCTTGCTGTTTACATTTCACAAAACACGGTAGCCGTCATGAGAGTAAGATAGTTGATATATTTCGTTTGAAAGACTGAAAGCAAAAGCCAGAATCACAAGTGGACAACAATCACGGGACCTACAGACTACAGAACTAGGGAAGCACACGTCTCAGAAATCATGCGTACCTCCATTGAGCCAGAGCAAGAGGGGCTTCTTGTCCGGCTCCTTCTCGGCTTCGAAGAACCAGTAGAAGAGCGCCCTGCCGCCGCCCGTGCCGACGTCTACGTAGCCGGCGTAGTGCCTGAACCCGACCTCTGGCTGCCCGGGAAGCCTGTTCACGAGGTCGGCCTCCGGCCGCGGACTCCAGGACGCGCCGGTGGCGGTGGCTGCAGCCGACGCTGCAAAGAACGCCGTGGCCAGCGAGAGCAATGCCATGGCCGTTTATATGCGGAAGTGCTTGTGTGTGTGGTTTGCAGTGTGCTCTGCTCTGCTCTGAGGTTTTGGCTTTGGGCTTTTGAGGAGCGTGGCGAGCGAGATGAAGAGGGAAGAATGGTTTAAAAAGAGGGGAGGAACAAAGCTTAGGAGAGGGGGTTAGCGGTAAAAGAAATGAGAAGGTGAGGTAGCGGTGGTGCTAATTATTTGGGTTAGAGGGGTGGTTTAAAAACGGTGAGGTTTTGGTAGGTGGTTTGCGGGTCGTGGGCAGCAGGAGAGAGGAGTTTTCGCTGAACTGGGCACGGTTTTTATTCAGTCAAGGTGTTGTAATCTTCATCAATACTACTTAAAAATTAAAGTTGATGACCGTCTTTTCTCTTTATCCTCTTACCTCTATTCCTTTCTACTGACATATGAACCACATTATCAGCAAACTATCTTCTCGCATTGTGTGCTCCCTACCCCTCCTCTCTCGGTATCGCCTGCGATGCTGTCTCCACTTCCTCCTCCTCTCCGCCCTCGCCTCCACTCCTGCTCTGCTCCAAGCGCCTCCGCCCTGTCGTCCGTCGCCGCTTCCATCGGCCGGATTTAGATGGGCTTCACTTCCTCTTCTTCGCCGTCACCCCCCACCCTGCTCCTCTGCCCCGCTCCGCGTGTCTTGACGAATTGAGATATATTATATCTACTTAATTGATAAATAATTACATTCATGAGATATTTCATAGCAACACACGGGCACTTAACTAGTAGAGTCTCAAAAAGGGTGATATATATTATCAAACGTGATCCCAAACAGTACGATGAACAATAATTCTTATGCACATATCAAGCTTGTTCCCAAATCGTACATAGCTGTCGAACCCGGGAACGAAGGATCCCGAATTCTCTGTGTTCAAACACCAGTCCAGGATTTCCAGTGTACACAGTCTCACAAAAATGAATATCACATTCATATCACGAAAACGTAATTGGCATTAAATAAATAACTGTTTAATACAAATGAGTCTGAATAATAACATCAAATGTCAAATGATAAACACAGCGGAAATAACATAATAGTGGGAGCCACACGATGCGCCACAGGCAATCGTCTGGGTCAGAAGGCCTACTCGTCCGGGTCCTCACCGTCAATATAGCAGTCTTCTCCTGAATAAGATTTATTCAGCAAGAGTGAGCACTACTACCGTGCTCGCAAGTCACACCCAATATTGAATTTAAATGCATGCATAAGGAAACAAGTGAGTATGGCGGGGTTGTTTTGCATAAACCAGCATTTTCAGTTTGAATAAGTATAGTAGTTTCTAAGGCAATTTTATACTATGGATAAAATCATATTTTGAAATGACAATGATATAATGTGGATAACCTCCAATGATAAAGTGAAGGATCCCCTCCTAACACTTGGCTTCCCGCCCAAATTTTCATAAGGATTAACCATCCTCAACATTTAATAAAGCATTTAAAAACCAAAAACAATTCTAACTTTAAGTGGCCCTGCTAGCATGTCCATGACCACAGACGCGGCTATTCGAATAGTTTCTACTCTGCAGAGTTGGTACAACTTTACCCACACGAGGTGACATGCTCGTTATGTCGGCCAATTCACGCTTCGTAGGCGTGTGGTGAGCAATTACCATGAGGCCTTTACAATGTTTTATCCTAGTACATTCATGCCCGCTAAGGTTTCGCTCCTTTGAATCGCGTAGTCCTCCGGAAGCCCCTCTTGCGCCAAGTGGGAATAAAACGTCTAACCGACACCCACAAAATCATATGACATAAATATACTAGGACATCACAAATTAGTTAGCCAAATCCTACCCATACAGGACATGTGGTGGTACGTTATGGCATAGCAATAAGCGGCTCAAAGACCGGTTCTCAATTGACTTGGGCGTCATTCCTACAACCCATGGGCCTTGATCTTAACCAGATCAAACCGTGCATAAACTGCACCCACCATTCCGACCATTTCGCCAAGTCCAAACCCATTTTGGTTTTATTTTGAATAAAAACTTCATTTATAAACTCATGTGGTAAAACAATACCACAATATCAAGTTTGAAAACAATTTGTAGAAATCGGTGTAAACCCTCCCAAATTTGTAAATGTGGACTAAGCTTGGCTAAGCATATATTTGAATTTTGGTAATATCTTGCCTATGGTATCCGGTAGTCGATACAACATTCAAATTTGGCCATACAATAACATATGGAATTAACTATATGTAAAACAGGATATTAAAATATTTATAACAACATATGCATGCAATAAGGAATTTAAAACTGAAAATAACTTAAAATAATAGGGGCAATATGGTCAATGGTGTAACTTGCCTTGGTCGATGTCTTGAAATTCTAAATCTTGATTTGATCGAACTCTCCGAGTCGTCGAAAGTCTATCTAAAATACGACAAATTTAATGCTAATTCAAATAAATTCAAAACATAGCTCAAATCAACTCCAAACTGAAATATTTTGGTTTAGTTAGCTAGATTATAATTTTATATAAATTTTGCAATTTGAAACACCCAATTTGGAGTTCATATGCAAAAGTTATGAATTTTTGAAGTTTATATCTAAATCAAACTTTATTGAATTTCGAATTATTTTCCTCGAAAATCCATTTATTGCGCAATGATTGCATCAGCACAGTAATTCGGAATTAAATCAAATAATTTTATAATCGACATGTGGGCCCCAAGTGTCGGTGGTGGCTCATCGTGAACCAAGCCCACCGAGCCTAGGGAAGGGCGGTGCGGTGGATCGCCACGCGGCGTGTGCGTGGCGCCGATCGAACGCCGTGTGTGCCACGCATAGCGAAGGGGTGATGTGGCGCCTAGGTGGCAAGGCCACGTCGGCGTGGGCGGCGACGCGGACGCGCCGACAACGACGATCGCGCTTTCCGGCGAGTGTGGGTGGTCGCAAAATGTAGGGGAAGTAATGCGATCACGCCGTACCGTTTTGGACGTGAATGGTCGTCGGAGTTGACCGTGGCGAGCTTTTGGCGGCGGAGGTTTGGTGTTGGCGACAACGGCGTTCGGTGGCGCCCGAGTGATGAAGGGTCCCGAGGTGGCTCGGTGCCGGTGAAGACGATGGCGCGGACCACGCGGCTTGGCGACGTTGACGGCGGCGAAACTCGGAGTTTTTCCGTGGCGGAAAAACCCTAAACTCACGATTACGGTGGCGGTAGAGCTCAAGCGGAAATGAGAGTTGAGGAGATGAGAATCATGAGATGAGAGCGAAATGCGCTCCGATGGTGCCTTTATAGGGCTAGGTGGCTCGAGGCGCGTGGGAGGTGGGGGTCGTGCGGCGCGGTTTGCGTCGTGGGCGAAAATCCGGAGAAGAGGAAGAACATGGAAATGCGGCGGTGGTGGACGCGGTCGTGCACACGTACGCGAATAGGTTGGGGCGGTTGAGATTAGGCCGTTAGCGAAGCTTGATCGCGTGCGAAAATAGCGGGCGGTGGTTGCGGCGTGAGGAGGAAGAAGAGGTGAGGAAGACGACGACTGGAATCGCCCGATTTTCCACGACGGCCGAGATTAGATTCGCGAAGCGGTAAGTGACTTTCGGCGCGCAGGCGTTGGATTAAGATCCAATGGTTGAGATTAGACCGAGCGAAGCGGTAAGTGCGTTTTGGCGCGGCCGTTGGATTAAGATCGTGCGGCTCACGTTGATGATGGCATTCGGACCGTGCGGTTGCTGTGAAAGATCTTGACCGTCGGTGCATGATCCAACGGTGGAGAAAGAAGAGATACGCGGAGAAATGGTAGCCGTTCGATTTTGATCGGACGTGGGGAGAAGCGAGAGGCGGTGCGCGATTGCGGGCGGTGGCTGCGCGCGTTTGTGAGATTTGGGCGGAGCGGTGGGTTTCGGCCCAAAGCCATTTTTGATTTTCTTTGGATTTCTCAATTGTTTTAATTCATTAATTCAATTAGGCTTTACAAAATAGCAAAATACTTCCAAAAATTATGAAAAATTTCACGAAATTCCCATATTCATTCTCGACTTAATAAAATTATTTCCAACTATTTGTTGGCTTTTAATTTTGTAAATAAATTTGTTTTAGCTTTAAAATATTTAAGAAAAGTTTTTGAAAATTCAGGAAAAACCACAAACATAAATAAACTTTTAAATTTTTCTGAAATTGAAAAATTGGGCTGTTACAAACCTACCCCCCTTAAGGGAATCTCGACCCGAGATTCAGGATTGGTCAGCAAAGAGATCGGGATAGTTGGTCTTGAGGTCTTCTTCTTTTTCCCATGTGGCTTCACTTTCCGGGTGATGACTCCACTGCACCTTGTATGATCTTATGATTCTGCTTCTGGTGACTCGCTCTGCGACATCCAGAATCTTGATTGGTCGCTCCACGTAGGTGAGACCTTCTCGAAGATCGAAACTTTCCAAGAAGGTATGGTCTTCTGGCGCTTGCAAGCATTTCCTCAACCGGGATACATGGAAGACATCGTGCACGGTGACAAGGCTTCAGTAGCTCAGGCGATATGCCACTTCACCTCTTTTGGCTAGAATTTTGTATGGCCCCACAAATGCGGGTGCGAGTTTTCCTTTGTTCGAATCTTCTTACTCCTCCGAGTGGAGTGACCACGAGATAGACCAAGTCTCCTACCTCAAAGTTTAGATCCCTCCGACGGTTATCAAGATAACTCTTTTGTCGGGTTTGTGCCACTTTGAGATGTTCCCTTATAGCTTTGACCTTACTTTCTCGCCTCTTTGATTATCTCGGGTCCAAAGAGTTGATGCTCTCCTACTTCATCCCAAGTGGAGTTACGCATTTTCGCCATACAATGCTTCAAAAGGAGCCATTTGCAAACTAGCTTGATAGCTATTGTTATACGAGAATTCCGCATCGGCAAATTCTTGTCCCAACTTTGTCCAAATTCAGAGGCACGGGCTGGAGCATATCTTCGAGGACTTGATTGGTGCGTTAGTCGACCATCCATGCGAGGATGATAGGTCAGCATCTTGAAGTTGAGTGCGGTGCCTAAGGCTTCATGCGGACTCGCAGAATCTTGGCGTGGAATCGAGAACCTCAGCGGACACAATCTTCTTGGGTACCGTGTAGACAAACAATCCTAGCCACATATAACTCGCCAACCGGCGCGTCGTAAGTAGTCTTGACGGGAATGAAGTGGGCTACTTTGGTCAACCGATCAACTATCACCGGATAGAATCATAACTGATTGGGTCCGAGGAGTCCGGTGGCGAAATCCATGCCAATCTCTTCCCACTTCCATTCGAATTGGTAGTGGTTGCAACAATCCTGCTGGTCTCTGATGTTCTGCCTTAACTCGCTGACACACATCACGGCGGGCGACGAACTCAGCAATTTCTCGCTTCATGCTGACCCACCAGTATTTCTCCTTCAGATCCTGGTACATCTTGGTGCTTCCGGGGTGAATGGAGTAAGGCGTTTCATGAGCCTCCTTCAGAATTGATTGTTTTAACTCCTGCTGGTTAGGTACACAAATGCGGTTCCCAAACCACACAGTTCCTTGTTCATCTTCTGCGAATCCTGGGGCCTTGCCTCTTCGCATATTCTTCTTGATCTCCTTGATGTCATCATCTTCTAGTTGTTTTTCTCTGATCTGACTTTGAAGAGTCGGTTGTACTTCCAAAGCATTCACACAACCTTGACTGACAATCTCCAAGTTTAGACGCTTCAATTCTTCATGTAGTTTCGGTTGTTCATACGCACCATCATGGTATTGCAATAGGCCTTTCTGCTCAGGGCATCTGCAACTACATTTGCTTTGCCTGGGTGATAATGGATTCCAAGATCGTAATCTTTTATCAACTCTAACCATCTTCTCTGCCGAAGGTTTAATTCTGCCTGTGTGAATATATACTTCAAACTCTTGTGATCCGTGAAAATCTCACAGCGGTTACCAATGAGATAATGCCGCCAGATCTTCAAGGCATGCACAATCGCTGCTAACTCCAGATCGTGGGTTGGATAATTCCCTTCATGTGGCCTCAACTGCCTCGATGCATAAGCTACTACCTTGCCCTCCTGCATCAATACGCATCCGAGACCTTGACGGGATGCGTCGCAGAAGATCTCGAAATCTTTATGGATATCAGGTAAAACTAACACAGTGCTGAGACCAATCTCCTCTTCAGGTCTTGAAAACTTTCTTCACAGGCATCTGTCCAATCAAATTTCTTTTCCTTCTTGAAGTTGAGTCATGGGTCTTGCAATCTTAGAAATTTTCAATGAACTGCGGTAATAACCCGTTAGTCCAAGGAAACTTCTCACCGGTGGACCGTCTGGGTTGCTTCCAATGACACGGCTTCAACTTTGGAAGGATCTACGCAATTCCTCCCGTGACACAATATGTCCAAGGAATGCCACTTGACTTAGCCAAAATTCACTTTTCTTTGAATTTAGCATAAAGCTGATGTTCTCGGAGCTTGTCCAGTATCATCCTGATATGCTTCTCGTGTTCCTCTTCATCCTTCGAGTAGATGAGAATGTCATCGATGAAAACAACCACAAACTTATCCAAGAATTCCATGAACACTTTGTTCATCATATTCATGAAATAAGCAGGGGCGTTCGTCAAACCAAATGATATCACTGTAAACTCGTATAGTCCATATCTGGTGGTGAAAGTGTCTTGAATATCTTAGATTCGATCTTGATTGGTGATAGCGGATCTCAAATCAATCTTTGAAAAGACACTTGCTCCTTTCAGCTGATCGAACAGATCATCTATCCTGGGTAAAGGATATTTGTTCTTGATCGTCACCTCATTGAGTGATCTGTAATCAACACACATTCTCATGCTATTGTCCTTTTTCTTGACGAACAGCACTGGTGCTCCCCAAGGTGATGAACTGGGTCGGATGTAACTCTTGCTTCGCAGTTCTTCAATCTGTTTCTTCAATTACGCTAACTCATTAGTGGCATTCTATAGGGTCGCCGATATTGGAGCCGTCACAGGACTAAGTCAATTAAGAACATGACGTCCGATCGGTGGCATGCCGTAATTCATCGGGAAAGACATCGGCATATTCTCGGACTACGGTATGTCCTCAAGTTTCACTTCCTTCATCTTTGGTGAGGATAGAACTTCCATTGGTGCAGTCTTGGGTTTGAACTCAATGAAATTCCTTCCCATTTGTGAGAGTGATAGACCTATTAGCACGATCTATTTGTCCATGATTCTTGGCTAACCAGTCCATTCCAAGAATAACGTCTAGACCTTGGGAATGCAAGACTATCAAGTCGGCTAGGAAGGATACTCCGGATATTTCAA
Source organism: Ampelocalamus luodianensis (assembly GCA_036346255.1). Classification (NCBI taxonomy): domain Eukaryota; kingdom Viridiplantae; phylum Streptophyta; class Magnoliopsida; order Poales; family Poaceae; genus Ampelocalamus; species Ampelocalamus luodianensis. The sequence continues at coordinate 51,357,897 of CM070623.1, forward strand.
GGGTGAGGTTCGGGCATAGAGAACTAGTTCTCATTTCTGAACCCGGGGAATGGATTATCATGGGATTTGCTAAGGAAGATATTGGTAACCCATTTTTGCCCACAAATTTATTTGACACGAAAGAATGCGAAGCTCCGGAATCAAATAGTCTTCAAGTGGTATTGAATTGACAAGAAACATACCAAGCACAACATCCGTGTCGCTGGGCTTCCTCGCCGTGACGTGGTTCACACGCCTTGATGTAATTGGCTCGACGGCTTTGCAACGCCGCTTGATGGTGTAGCTCTGGTCTTTGGGAAGGCCAGCTTTGCTGCGCTTCTTGGGGCATCTGTTGGCATAGTGGCCTGTTTCATTGCAGTGGAAACAGGTCACTCCTGCTGGTGAGGCGAGCTCTTCTGCTGAAATTGTCCTCCGGTTGGTTGGTGCGCGGAAGTTGGAGGTGTTAGGCGCCGATTCGCACGGGGCTCGGATGTGGAAGGCTGGAACTTCCCACGCTGCGGTGGTCTGCGGCCGAATGAAACGAGGCTTGGGAAAGCCTCCTGCGTTAATCTTTTGGGCGGCCATCCTCCGCTTGCGGTTCTCCATCTCGTGATGTTTGGCTTCTGGCGGATCGCCTTGTCCACCAATCGTTGGAAGTCGGTGAAGTTACGGGAGATGAGTTGGACGGAGATATCGTCGTTGAGTCCCTCTAGGAACCTTTCTTGCCGTTCTTCATCTCTGGCCACATCAGCCGGGGCATAGCGAGCTAGCTGGTTGAAACGGTGGAGATACTCGCTCACCGAGCGATTGCCTTGGCGAGTGCATGAAACTCCTTCTTCTTGATGTGAGGACCCAGTTTATTTGGCTTGTAATGCTTAACCAACCACCGGTCCTAGCATCACAAATCAAATAAATCGATCCTCGAGATATGTATACTTCCGAAAGCAAGATACACACTCGTTACAAAATTAGACGTCAACTCCATTCCAAACATAGAGTCCAAACACCACACTACCAAGCAGAAGATAAACAAATAGTAGAGTTATTACGCAGCGAGGTGGTGGCGCTGCTCTCGGTTTCTTCTCCGTACGAAAGAGGAAAACGAGCGGAGAAGGCGAGAGAGGGGTAGAGGCGAAATGAATGAGCTCGGTGGGTAGATGAGACACCGGCGATGCTTACTGACGGACACGAAAGCACCGAGGTGGCGGCGACGAGGCGTGGCAAGCATGCGCGCCGCGCCGCGAACTCCGGTGGTGCGGAGAAGACGAGGCGGACGGCGGTAGGGTCCACACATCGGCGGCCCGACGAAGCGGTGCGAACCGGTGGTTTGACTCGATCGATGATCGCACCGACCGTTGGATCTCGAAATGGGCGGTGAGATTGGTGTATGCATTGGACAGTCGGCGAGGCAAGCAATGAGAACCGTTCGATCTTCATCGGACGGCTGACAGCCATCGGGCTCGCGCGGTGCAGCTAGGCGGTGCGACCGAGTCCATTAGTGCGGTCGGACTCGAGTCTAAGTTAGGTCTGAGCCAGAGGAACAGTGTTTCCAGGTTTGATTTCAAAAGGCTGATAAGGTTTTGAGGAATTTTTAGACGTAGCTCCTGAGCTCCAAAAATTCTGAAATTTTTATGGTAGCTAACTGGAACAGAGGACTCCCTTGTGTAATTTTTCCAGGAGTTTTCATGCACTAGATTTTTCCCACTAAAATTCACAAGCTGCTGAACAGAAGTTTGACCAGATTTCTAAACTGGTTTGACTTGGGCATTTGAAATAGCAGACAAAATCTAAAAATTGTGAAATAATTCAGGGAGGTAGATAGGATGATCAAGATGACAGGAAAAATGTTCCTAGGGGATGATCACAAGTTTGAAGGCTAAGAATGTGCTGACAACAATCTCCATTCACAAGAATTTAATTCTAGAAAATGGAAATTGCTAGGAAAAATGTAGAAACTTTCAAATGATTTGATGAGACAACAAAAGTTTTATTTCTCCTCAAAATTTTACATTTGAAATACAAACCTAAGTTAGGGCTGTTACAAATCTCCCCTTACAGGAATCTCGCCCGAGATTACGATCAACTGGGAGAAGAATGATGGGTAATCGCTGGAGGCGATCTTCCCGCTCCCAAGTGGCTTCATCCTCGGAGTGGTTTGACCACGAACTTTGAGGAACTTGATCACACGGTTCCTCGTTCGCGTTCGACTTCATCGAGGATACGAGCGGGCGCTCACGATAAGACAGATCTTCCCGCATCGATATTTTCCAATGGTGTTTCCTCAACCGAACACGGAGACACTTCTTCAATTGCGATACATGGAAAACATCATGCACCCCCTCAAGTGTAGTGGCAAGTCTAACTTGTAAGCAACGGCTCCCACTCTGCCGATGATGCGGTAGGGTCCGACATACCAGGAGCCAATTTGCCCTTGGCCAAAGCAGCGATGACCCTTCTGAGGTGAGACTTTGAGATACACAAAGTCATTGGGCCGAAACTCACTCACGACGACGCCGATCTGCATAGCTCTTCGCACGGGATCGAGCTACGCGCAAGTGCTCACGAATCAAGCGCACTTGACTTTCGGCCTCATTGATGGAATCGGACCAAAGAAGCGCCTTTCACGGTTTACGACCGGTTCAACGGTGTTCTCGCGTCGTCCATACAAGGCCTCAAATGGTGCCATACCGAGACTAGCACGGGAAGTTGTTGTTGTAGGAGAACTCGGCAGCGGTAGGCACTTCTCCCAATTCTTTCCATAGGAAAGAACACAAGCACGAGCATATCTTCAAGAACTTGGTTGACTCGCCCGTCGACCATCGATCCCGAGGATGGTAGGCGGTCTTTGAAAGTAAGACGGTACCCATGGCCTCCCGCGGTGTGCCAAAATCGGGAAGTGAAAAGAGAACCACGATCGACACTATCGTTCGTGGCACACCATGCGACTCACAATGCGGGATATGTAAAGATCCGCTAGTGATTTACATCAATTTTCGATCGCCTTTGGAAGGAAATGGGCCACCTTCGTCAATCGATCAATGATAACCCATAATGCATCCTTCCCGCAAGAGTGCAGGCGGACCGATGATAAAATCCATGCCTCGTAATCCCACTTCCATTACGGTATAGGCAAGGTGAAGAAGACTGGCTGACGCCGATGCTCGGCCTTGACACGACAACATATGTCACATCGGCAACGAACACGCAATCTCGCGTTTCATGCGAGTCCACGTAAATCTCGGCGCGGATCTTGGTACATTTTAGTGGCCGGGATGGATGGACAAAGGCGAATCATGGGCCTCATGGAGAATCAAATCCCGCAACTCGGGGACCTTTGGGACCACAAGCATTGCCCAAACCATACAACACCGTGCTCATCTTACGTGAAACACTTGGTGATCTATTCTTGATGTTACGCTTGATTTTACCCACACCAACATCCGATTCTTTGTCTTGACTTGATTTGATCCACCAAGGTTGGTTGCACAACCAAGGCGCAGGGAACCATACTCAACCAAACCCAAGTTGAGACGCTGAAGTCTCGCAAGAAGTGCGGGTTCTTTGCTCTTAGATCATCAGAGTATTGCAATACACCTTTCGGCTAAGTGCATCAGCAACTACATTGGCCTTGCCAGGGTGGTACTGAATACCCATGTCATAATCTTTGATCAATTTCAGCCATCTCCTCTGCTGAGGTTGGATCTGGTGAGTGAACAAGTCTTTCAAGCTCTTGTGATCGGAATACACCTCACAATGATTCTGATCGGATAATGCCGCCAAATCTTGAGTGCATGAACCACAAAGAAGAAGCTCCAAATCATGGGTGGGATAATTGAGCTCATGAGGTCTCAAGCGCTGGATGCATATGCAAGCGCCTTGCCTTCTGCATAAGGACACACCCAGAGCCTGCCGAGAGGCATCGCAATAAATATCGAAGCTCTTGTGGATATCGGGAAGAGTAGAGCTGGGGTGAAGTCAATCGCTGCTTGAGCTCACGAAAGCTCTCATCACAAGCGAGAGGACCACACAAACTTCTTATCCTTCTTGAGCAATTCGGTCATCGGCTGCGATTTTGGAGAAGTTCTCGATAAAGCGGCGGTAGTAGCTTTGCTAAACCAAGAAAACTCCGCACATCGTTGATGACTTAGGTGACCCCAAGATAGAACATCGCCGACCTTGCTTTGGGATCCACGACTATGCCTCCATCTGAAAGAACATGGCCCAAGAATGCCACTTCCTTCAACCGAACTCACATTTCTTGAACTTTGCATATAGGCGATGTTCATAATTTGCCCAAAACAATCTTGGATGCTCGGCATGCTCTCGTGATCTTGGAATAGATAAGAATATCATCAATAAAGACCACCACAAATTTATCCAAATACTCCATGAATCGAATTCATAAGGTTCATGAACAAGGTGGAGCATTGGTTAAACCGAAAGACATGACGGTGTACTCGTGCATGACCCATAACGAGTAGTGAAAGCCGTCTTGAATATCCTCCGATCGATCGACTGATGATACCCCATTCTCAAATCAATCTTTGAGAACACACAGGCTCCATCAACCGATCAAGCAGATCATCAATGCGGGGAGAGGATACTTGTTCTTCCTCGTCACCTCATTGAGAGGACGGTAATCAACACACATGCGCAAAGTCTTGTCCTTCTTCTTCACAAAGATTAGGACAACCCCAAGGAGATGAACGGGACGGATGAAACCCTTTGCTTGGAGCTCACCAAGCCGCTTCTTCAATTCTTCTAGTTCATTGGGAGGCATCCGATCTGGCGCCTTTGAGATAGAGGCGTGCACTGGCGACAACTCGATGACAAACTCGGATCTCGAGCGGAGGCATCCGGGCAAGTCTTGAGGAAAGACATCCACAAAGTCGATACTATGGGAACATCCACGAATCTGCAAGGTGGCCGCTTCTAATACACATAGATGTGGCCCTGAAGTGCGCGAAAATCCGACTGTTACTTTGAAGAAGTGGTGAGATAGACAATCTTCTGGCACAATCGATTTGCCCCAAGTGTTGGGACAACCAATCCATGCCAAGAATCACATCGGACTCGTTGGCGAGCGAATAAGGTTTGCCAAAACCCCACTCCTTGGACTATGATAGGAACATCACGACATCGTAGATCGGCTCTCATTTCCGACCCGGAGCGGATGAGCAAAGGAACTCCCAAAGGAACACACGAAGACCACTATGCAGCAAATGATCTTGAAATAAAGAATGCGATGCTCCGAATCAAATATCATACCGCGGGGCGAGAATTAACAAGAAGTGTACCAATCACGACATCGGCGCCTCCGAGCCTCCTCGGTGAAAGGTGGTTGACTCGACTTGCTCGCCGCACAGGTCTTCGGATAATCTTACGGTGGGTGGGTGACCACTCCACGCCCACGTCCTCCATTAGGGCGAGGGGTGCTGCAACACTCTAAGGGCGAGCATTCGCATAATGGCCCTTGTTGTGGCAGCGAAAACAAGTAACCTCGGCCGCCGGATTGCGGAGGCCGCTCTGTCTTTGGATCGCGGCGCACGTGGCTGAAACACGGCTGCGGTGGGCGAGGAGCTGGTGCAGATGGCCTCGGCGCCGGTGGAGCAAAAGAACGGGCCACTGGTGCTGGCCCAGCCCGAGGACGAGTGAGGCTGGTGTGAGTAGACTGATGTGCCTCCCATTTGCGCTTGCGGGACTCGCCCAACGCCTTTGCCTTATGCTCAGCAACAATAGCCTTATCTACCAAGGCCTGAAAGTCAGAGAAGTCCACAATAGATAGCTTGTCCTGCAGCTCCTCAGACAAGCTATCCATAAACTTCTCCTGCTTAGCCTCATCTGAGGCCACCTCTCCCGGAGCATAACGAGCCAAATGATTGAACTCGTGCAATTGCTCTCGTCACGGACTTGCGCCCTTGCTTGAGCGCGAGAATTCCTTCTTTTCGCTTCATCGGGCCATCGGGGATGGGCCCGACGAAAAGCGACGAACTCCTCCCACGCGACCACATGGCTGCGGTGCATGGCGAGATAGTTCTCCCACCATGAGTCTGCGCCCTCAAGGTGGTGGGGCGCGAAGAGTGCCTTATCTCGTGCACGCATCGAGCTATGTTGAGCTTCGCTCAACCATGCGCGACCAATCATCCGCATCGAGAGGGTCCTCGGGCGGGAGAAAGTCGGTGGCTGCGTGCGGAGGAACTCTGCAAGTCCCCGCGAGTGCGGTGGCGCCACCACCGGCGGAGTGGAGGTATTCCTAGCAATAACCTCCAAGATGCGCGTGCGGTCAATGCGGTTTCGCTCGATGCGGCGAGAACCTCGACCATGGTCGGAGGAGGAAGCTCCTCATCATGACCGATCTGGATCGCCACGCATTCTCCGCCATCTGTTTCACTAAGACAAGTTAACAATAGCCGGAAAACACGAAGTCGACAACCCACTGCAAATAACTTACTAATGACACAAAACAAACACAAGACTTTTAAGTTACAAAACCAATTGACAAAAGTCGATACTTAGCAAACTCATACATATCTTACCCTTATGCCTCCACAAATTTTAATTAGACTAATTCTCTATGGTTCTCCCAAAGATCGATTCTCTGGTAGTAACTATTCTTTTGAAAGGAAAGAGAGAAACCAAGTTTTAAACTCAAATGAGAGTAAGATGAGAGTAGAAGGCTAAGATAGGTAAGGAGTAAAATCGAGAATCGCCTAGGTTTTCATAAACCCTTTTATACTTTGAAATTAAGCTTTTTCAAAATATCCTAAAGACGACTATGCTTGGGTTGCTACGGTCGAGAATGGCTCGATACCAACTTTGTGAGGACCCGGTTTATTTGGCTTGTAATGCTTAACCAACCACCCGGTCCTAGCATCACAAATCAAATAAGCGATCCTCAGATATGTATACTTCGAGCGTATACACACCTCGTTACAAAATTAGACGTCAACTCCATTCCAAACATAGAGTCCAAACACCACACTACCAAGCAGAAGATAAACAAATAGTAGAGTTATTACGGACAAAGGCCGATGTGCCACAAGATACAAAAATAAACAAGACGGACAAATGAAGCAAAGTGCCATAAGATGGCTATAAACAAAGCCAATCGCGTGCCTCCAACCCACAAGGCATCGGACGGACCGCCAAGTCTAGTCGTCCACGAATCGGTAACTGACTCACGAAGTGAGGCCCTTGGGGCTCACCTTCTTCCTCTGCAACAAAAACATTAAGCAAAGCACCTGAGTACAAAGATTGTCTTTGTACCCGCAAGACTGACGTGTGAACTAGCAGACCTATTCATAAGCTACATGCAGGCTTGTTTGGTGGAGGCCATATGTTTCATTTGCATAAAGCCAATTTTCATTTGCAATAATGTAATACAGTTTAAAGGCAAGTTTGCAATTCATTTTTAAGATTGAAATAACAATACGGATATTAATAACAAAAGTGAAAGATAAACAACCTAGAAGTGACTATCCCAATAGTCACCACAACAATAGCACGAATCCCAGATTCGTACCACCCATCAAATTTTAATTTAAATGTTGTAGTCTAGTTCTTACGGGGCGTATCCGAGCGTGTCCATAACCTAGGGCGAGGCTATTCGAATAGTTTTAACCTGCAGGGTGTACCAATGTACCACACTTGCATCGCCTTTAAGCCAAAACACACTTAGAAGGTATGTTGTACGGCTAAGTCCTCGAGACTTTTTCCAATATTGTGTATTAACTACGAGCCGCTCGTATGGATAGAAATCCATACGCTTACATGGTAAAGCCGAAAAGACAACTACCCACTCAGGATAAAGCTTTTCGGACAACTACCATGCTCCCACCTCCATCCCTCCTGCGACCTCCTGCGACCCGGAGCCAATACACGCCAAAGTACTAGGTCAAGAGAGGTCCATATACTCTAGTGTGGTTAGCACGCAAAATGCTCGAAGACGGTGGCGCAAGTAACTCGGTCCTTAAGCGGCTCGGGCACCTTTCGATCACACCCAACAGATCACACCAGTCTTACCATTGTGCCCAAGTCTAAATCATTTTTGTTTTCACTTTTAATTTTGCAATTAAGCATAGCGAAATCTTTGAAACATAAAGTTGTAGTAAATTTTGTGTGATCAAGGTTACCGACTACGTCGATAACCACCCATTTCTACCGATACTAAGCATGTCTAAGCAATTTGACCCGGATCTACTAAGTGACAAGAGACCATCCAACGACCTCTAATCACAGCAAGTAACCTAGGCTCAGGTAGTAGAGATCAATATTTTGTCTACAGGATATGCAGCTACGGATTTAACTAATCAATTTTAACACAAATTAAGCAATGCATACATACAATTTGAAACAAAATATTAGACTTTAAAATCTTGGGATTATCATGAACAAGCCGCTTTTCGATCTTTGTTGCTCAATTTGTTGCGGAGGGTCGTTCTCGGGGTTGCGCAAATATCGAATCCTAACGATTGAACAAAGCGAATAAGAGCGAATAACACCACCAAACTCAAACATACAACAATAACAAAACACACTAAACTTTTCACAGCAGCCTAAGCATGATATAACAAAATTTGAAGCAGAGAACAATTCATTTTAAGTTATTAAGAATTTTCTATGAATTTCCTAAGCTAAAAACACATCAAAACACTAGTTAATTACTTAACAAATTTTCATGAACAGAAACAGTGTATAAAACCTATCCTAATAATTAGTACATTAAAAATGACAAATTACAAAATTGGTTTCACTGGATTTGGACAAATATTGAAAGAGATATACATTTTCTAATTTAGAAGATACATAAGACATCATTTTATTAATTAACAGATTTTTGCTACGAGAGACATGGATGAAACTAATTTTAGTAAATAATACATTTGAAATGAAAATTATCAAGACTGGATTCATGCGATTTAGATAAAAATTGAATCGATTATGCATTTTACAAGTTTAATTGAATTATGACTCAACGTAAAACATAAACCGAAATACTAAATCATTACGAAATCTATAATGCACTAATTCCATTCCGCACCCATAGCCACTAGCCCACACATCGACAAATGGGCCGGCGAAGGTCTTGCCGACGAACAGTATTGCGCGAAGGTGGCGTCGAAGCGTATTCTAATATCGTCTTGGCTTACCAAAGTGCAAGCCTAACATATTCTCACGAGAAAATACGCTTCCAAGAGAAAACGCATAACGAGCTACACAACCCTAAGCGGCGGTGGGACCCACATGGCGGTGACTAGAGAAAACATAACGGGTGGATTAAAGGATTTCTAAACGCGATTTAACAGAGAGGGCCCACAAGTCGAGACTCAGCTAAACAAGATTAGCGCTAAACTAACTCCACCGCGCTCACCGGGCGCAAGACGGGACGGCGGCGCGCAAGAATCGAACTTGCTAACGAGAGGTTTTACGGCGAGTGAGTGATACCTTCGGGTTCGCGAAGATCTCACGAACTTCGATGACGGTGACGCGGACCACGGGGATGCCGCGGCGGTAGCGGCGAGCGAAGGAGGCGAGAAGAAGATACGGCCTCCGTGGAGATGGCGCTACAAGCGGCGGGAAGCTTTGGCGGTGCGCGCGGCCGCCTTGACTCGGGAAGGATAAGCCTACGACCACGGCGACAATGGAGCTCGAGGCGGCCGGAATCGCTGCGGCGGCGCCACCGAGCTTGAGAAGAACGCGCGCACGGCCTCGATGATGTACCAAAGAACAAGAGAAGGCTACGGTTAAACTTCGGTGAAGTATTGCGATTCTAAGGGACTATCTTCCGAGGTTTGAAACTCACCGAGCGCCAAAGAGCTACGAGGCGAGGTGCCGAGGCGAAAGCGAAGATGTCGCCCCAACGACTCGTGGATGAAACGAGCTCGGGCCGGGAAAATGGACGCGGTGTGGAGAGAAGAACGCGGCGGAGTTCGGAGTGCTCAAGCGGCGGCGAGGTGGTGGCGCTCTCGGTTTCTTCTCGGCCGAAAGAGGAAACGAGCGGAGAAGGCGCGAGAGAGGGTAGAGGCGAAATGAATGAGCTCGGTGGGTAGATGAGACACCGGCGATGCTTTCTGACGGACACGAAGCACCGAGGTGGCGGCGGCGAGGGCGTGGCAAGCATCGCGCGCGCACGCCGCGAACTCCGTGAGATGCGGAGAAGGCGAGCGGACGGCGGTAGGGTCCACACAGCCGGCGACGAAGCGGTGCGAACCGGTGGTTTGACTCGATCGATATCCAGCGACCGTTGGATCCGAAATGGGCGGTGAGATTGGTGTATGCATTCGGACAGTCGACGAGGCAAGCAATGAGAACCGTTCGATCTTCATCGGACGGTGACGACCATCGGGCTCGCTGCGGTGCAGCTAGGCGGTGCGACCGAGTCCATTAGTGCGGTCGGACTCGAGTCTAAGTTAGGTCCGAGCCGAGGAGCAGTGTTTTCGAGTTTGATTTCAAAGGTCGATAAGGTTTTGAGGAATTTTTAGACGTAGCTCCTGAGCTCCAAAAATTCTGAAATTTTTATGGTAGCTAACTGGAACAGAGGACTCCCTTGTGTAATTTTCCAGGAGTTTTCATGCACTAGATTTTTCCCACTAAAATTCACAAGCTGCTGAACAGAAGTTTGACCAGATTTCTAAACTGGTTTGACTTGGGCATTTGAAATAGCAAACAAAATCTAAAAATTGTGAAATAATTCAGGGAGGTAGATAGGATGATCAAGATGACAGGAAAAATGTTCCTAGGGGATGATCACAAGTTTGAAGGCTAAGAATGTGCTGACAACAATCTCCATTCACAAGAATTTAATTCTAGAAAATGGAAATTGCTAGGGAAAAATGTAGAAACTTTCAAATGATTTGATGAGACAACAAAAGTTTTATTTCTCCTCAAAATTTTACATTTGAAATACAAACCTAAGTTAGAACTGTTACATTCGGTGTCATCATGGCGGGGATGTGGGCATGACGGAAGGCTCTCTAAACTCGTCCCACGAGATGGCACGGCATTGGCGTGGGAGATGCGAGAAATTGTCCCACCATTCGAGGCTGGTCCGTTGAGGTGATGAGTGGCGAGCGGGACCTCTCGCGATCGTGCATTGTGCGATGTCAATTTCTTTCCGATGGCGAAGCCAATCGTCGGCATCCATTGGCTCGGTGCTCTGCGGAGAAGGTCGGAGGCGCATACGCATGAACTCCGACATGGTCACCGTTGAGGAGGGTGTGCGGTGCACGAGTTGCGGCGGTGGCCTTTGTTGCTGGTTGTTACGGCGTTGTTGGCGACCGAGCCAACAATTCAATAAGGTGAGTTTGATTGGCCATCATCATTGCCAATCCAGGTCTGTCATTGGCGGCGGGGAGGCTCTGCGAACATCTTTGTTCATGGTTGTCGGTATTCCCATTGTTCGACCTGGATCTTGCCATTTCTGTGCGGGTGTTCACCATCGCTTGAAGTTTCCAAAGACTTAGGAAAGGGAAGAAAAGGTTGCACTAAGGGAGTAAATTTATATTAGCCCAAAAAGCACACAAAAACAAGGCAAAGAAACAAATTTTTCTTTTGCAAGTAATTCTTTATTTTATCCAGCGATTATGGCTACCACAAAGGTTAGTAGCTCATAATTGCACTAATTGAACAACTAAAGGAAAGCAAATATCTAAAATGGTGGAGGTAAACATCTATGGGGTGGATGGGGTGTAGTCAGGGAGTTCAGTCATTGCCTTGGCCCTTCTTGTCTGAGCCAATTCGACAGTGCCTTCAATCTCTCCTCTGCGACTTCTAGCCTCCACGAGCGAGATCTGACTCGTCAGGTGTTGCCATAGCGTAATCCATCGCCTTGGCTAACTCCACTGGTGGGTGATCTCAGGCATATCCTCATTCTCGGTGAGTGAAGGCCTTTGCCAGCCGAGTGGGGATGTGCATGGGATAATCTTGGAATCGATATCCGAAAATGGGCGTCGTAGGTGTAGCGAAGTCGTGCGGCTCTCTTGCCGCATCTTGGATGCCGTCCTCGAAAGTCTCCCGACGCGTCAGGCGTCGAAGATGTGGAAGGATGTATCGCGCTAAGTTAGAGTAGAGGATAACCTCCACTCTCAGCGCTCCTGTTGTCCCACGATATACTTGTATCCTTAGTATGTAGGTCTCTTCGTGAAACTCGATCTTTGCATCATCTTCCATAGGATATCCGCCCATTCTCGGCGTAGACTCCATGGGAGATGCGGGTCGATCTCTCGGCCATCTACAATTTTAGAAAGGACAAGAGTTTAGAAATCTTTTAATAGAAAGGAAGAGTAAGACTACGGAAGGCGGGTAAATAGTTTGTAAATTTTTGAAAAATAGTCCTTAATGGTTTTACCAATTCTACAGTGGGCCATGACCTACGATCGATATGGCTCACGATACCACTTTTGTCGAACCCGGAGCGAAGGATCCGAATCTCTGTGTTCAAACACGGTCCAGGATTTCCGGTGTACAGTCTCACAAAAATGAATATCACATTCATATCACAGCGTAATTGGCATTAAATAAATAAGCGTTTAATACAAATGAGTGCGAATAATAACATCAAATGTCAAATGATAAACACGGCGGAAATAACATAATAGTGGGAGCCACGATGCGCCACGTGCAATCGTGCAGGTCGAATGCCTACGTGCGGGTCCTCACCGTCAATATAGCGGTCTTCTCCCGAATAAGATTTATTGCAAGAGTGAGCACTACTACAGTGCTCGCAAGTCACACCAATATTGAATTTAAATGCATGCATAAGGAAACAAGTGAGTATGGCGGGGTTGTTTTGCATAAGCGACATTTTCGTTTGAATAAGTATAGTAGTTTCTAAGGCAATTTTATACTATGGATAAAATCATATTTTGAAATGACAATGATATAATGTGGATAACCTCCAATGATAAAGTGAAGGATCCTCCTAACACTTGGCTTCCGCTTAAATTTTCATAAGGATTAACCATCCTCAACATTTAATAAAGCATTTAAAACCAAAAACAATTCTAACTTTAAGTGGCCTGCATCATGTCCATGACCATGACGCGCTATTCGAATAGTTTCTACTCTGCAGAGTTGGTACAACTTTACCCACACGAGGTGACATGCTCGTTATGTCGGCCAATTCACGCTTCGTAGGCGTGTGGTGAGCAATTACCATGAGGCCTTTACAATGTTTTATCCTAGTACATTCATGCCCGCTAAGGTTTCGCTCCTTTGGTGTAGTCCTCAGGAAGCCCCTCTTGCGCCAAGTGGAATAAAGCGTCTAACCGACACCCACAAAATCATATGACATAAATATACTAGGACATCACAAATTAGTTAGCCCAATCCGCCCATACGGGACATGTGGTGATACGTTATGGCATAGCAATAAGCGGCTCAAAGACCGGTCCTCAATTGACTTGGCGTCATTCCTACAACCCATGGGCCTTGATCTTAACGGATCAAACGGTGCATAAAACTGCACCCACCATTCGACCATTTCGCCCAAGTCCAAACCCATTTTGGTTTTATTTTGAATAAAAACTTCATTTATAAACTCATGTGGTAAAACAATACCACAATATCAAGTTTGAAAACAATTTGTAAAAATCGGTGTAAACCCTCCCAAATTACGTAAATGTGGACTAAACTTGGCTAAGCATATATTTGAATTTTGGTAATATCTTGCCTATGGTATCCGGTAGTCGGATACAACATTCAAATTTGGCCATACAATAACATATGGAATTAACTATATGTAAAGCAGGATATTAAAATATTTATAACAACATATGCATGCAATAAGGAATTTAAAACTGAAAATAACTTAAAATAATATGGGCAATATGGTCAATGGTGTAACTTGCCTTGGTCGATGTCTTGAAATTCTAAATCTTCGTTTGATCGAACTCTCCGAGTCGTCAAGTCTATCTGTAAAAATCGACAAATTTAATGCTAATTCAAATAAATTCAAAAACATATCTCAAATCAACTCCAAACTGAAATATTTTGGTTTAGTTAGCTAGATTATAATTTTATATAAATTTTGCAATTTGAAACACCCAATTTGGAGTTCATATGCAAAAGTTATGAATTTTGAAGTTTATATCTAAATCAAACTTTATTGAATTTCGAATTATTTTCCCTCGAAAATCCATTTATTGCGCAATGATTGCATCAGCCTGATAATTCGAATTAAATCAAATAATTTTATAAATCGACATGTGGGCCCCAAGTGTCGGTGGGTAGGCTCATCGTGAACCAAGCCCACCGAGCCTAGGAAGGGCGGTGCGGTGGGGGGCCGCCACGCGCGCGTGTGCGTGGCGGCCGATCGAACGCGTGTGTGCCGCATAGCGAAGGGTGATGTGGCGCCTAGGTGGCAAGGCCACGTCGGCGTGGGCGGCGCGACGCGACGCGGCCGACAACGACGATCGGCGGCTCTCCGGCAGTGTGGGTGGTCGCAAAATGTAGGGGAAGTAATGCGATCACGCTGGTACCGTTTGGGCGTGAATGGTCGTCGGAGTTGACCGGCGGCGAGCTTTTGGCGCGAGGGTTTGGTGTTGACGACAACGGCGTTCCGGTGGCGCTCCGGAGTGATGAAGGGGTCCCCGAGGTGGCTCCGGTGTCGGTGAAGACGATGGCGCAGACCACGGCGGCTTGGCGACGTTGACGGCGGCGAAACTCGGAGTTTTTCCGTGGCGAAAAACCCTAAACTCACGACACGGTGGCGGTAGAGCTCAGCGGAAATGAGAGTTGAGAGATGAGAATCATGAGATGAGGCGTAAATGCGCTCCGGTGGTGCCTTTATAGGGGCTAGGTGGCTCGAGGCGGCGTGGGGAGGTGGGGTCGTCGCGGCGGCGGTTGCGGCGTCGTGGGGCGAAACCGTCCCGAGAAGAGGAAGAACATGGAAATGCGGCGGTGGTGGACGCGATCGCACACGTCACGCGAATAGGTTGGGGCGGTTGAGATTAGGCGTTAGCGGCTTGATCGCGTCGCGAAAATGGCGAGCGGTGGTTGCGGCGTGAGGAGGAAGAAGAGGTGAGGAAGGCGGCGACTCGGAATCGTCCGATTTTCCACGTCGGTCGAGATTAGATTCGCGGCTGTAAGTGACTTTCGGCGCGGCCGTTGGATTAAGATCCAATGGTTGAGATTAGACCGAGCGAAGCGGTAAGTGCGTTTTAGCGCGCCGTTGGATTAAGATCGTGCGGCTCACGTTGATGATGGCATTCGGACCGTGCGGTTCTTTGTGAAAGATCTTGGCCGTCGGTGCATGATCCAACGGTGGAGAAAGAAGAGATCGCGGAGAAATGGTAGCCGTTCGATTTTGATCGGACGGTGGGGGAGGCGAGGCGGGTGCGGCGATTGCGGGCGGTGGGCTGCGGCGTTTGTGAGATTTGGGCGGAGCGGTGGGTTTTGGCCAAAGCCATTTTTGATTTTCTTTTGGATTTCTCAATTGTTTTAATTTGTTAATTCAATTAGGCTTTAGAAAATAGCAAAATACTTCCAAAATTATGAAAAATTCACGAAATTCCCATATTCATTCTGGACTTAATAAAATTATTTCCATCTATTTGTTGGCTTTTAATTTTGTAAATAAATTTGTTTTAGCTTTAAAATATTTAAGAAAAGTTTTTGAAAATTCAGGAAAAACCACAAACATAAATAAACTTTTAAATTTTTCTGAAATTGAAAAATTGGGCTGTTACAATAGCTGAGTGCACGTACGTTTCAACGGGAATTCAAGCTTCATGCAATTGTGCACTCATCCTGTGAAGCAAACAAAATATTTTTGTATTCTTGAATTTAAATAGACCGCCCTACAAATTTAATTGAGTTCTATTTGGTTACATGCCTAACCATAACAGCCCATACAAAACCATTGGCAATCATCTTAAAACAGGGCAAGGATCATTACATTAGTTATAACGATGACAAACCAAAAGGTACGAGGTTTCACAAAAAAAAAAGCTTCAGTTCTACATCTGCAGCCTGGCAACAAATGGTCATAACATCCTTCCCTGTCCTTAAGCCTGGAATCTAACAAATCATTAAATCTAGCAAATGGCAAGGTTTGAGGAGCCCAATGCTAGAATATTTTAACACGCAAAGACATAAAATGTGCAAACAAAAACATGATTCATGCTAAGAAATTTTGCAAACAAATTCGAAATATGCTTTTCATATGACTATACAACACACTTAGAGGGAAAAGGCTTATGTTGACACCAACTTAAATGCCTTATCGAGTTTGTCCTCCTCGGTCTTTGCTACCTCATTCTTCTGCATGAAAACATCTTAAGTGACTGATGTGCAGCAAAATCATTTGGGGGAGTTAATAAGAGCATCCGCGGTGTATAGACCCCTTTAAGGGGTCTTAAGGTGACACATCAAATGGGTCTTAGCTGTGCAAAAAATACCACAATGTGTAAGATCTCTTTCCTAGCTAAGCCCCCATTGGTGGGACCCACAAACCTCTCTCTCAATCCTCTCCTCTCTCCTCCTAAGAACTAGTTCCTAGCTAAGACCTAGTTCCTATTCTCTCTCACCTAAGACCCCCTTGCTACAATGTGTAGTACTAGGTCTAAACTTTTATCTCTCCTCTAAGACCCCCTTTCAAACACAC
Organism: Ampelocalamus luodianensis; assembly: GCA_036346255.1. Lineage (NCBI taxonomy): Eukaryota > Viridiplantae > Streptophyta > Magnoliopsida > Poales > Poaceae > Ampelocalamus > Ampelocalamus luodianensis. Next base: position 51,374,479 of record CM070623.1, read on the forward strand.
ATTGACCATGCTCTAAGGTTTCTTTGAGAAGAGTTTTTTTCTCCTTTAACTACACTATCTAGTATTGTGTCAACAATAGTTGACATCAGGTGGTTGCAGGAATAAATGGTTCAGGATATGATCTCCCCTCCTGTTTAGTAAAATTCTTTAGCTTTCTAAAGTATAAAAAATCATGCTTGATTTTTTTGTTTTACATCATCTTCATATTAAAAGAGAATAAGTTAACAACAGTAAGTGTGATCAAACAAAACATGGATCGCAGTGGTCATATACACCAATCGCTATATACCTGCGAAATGGTACACTATATCTTTATCTTCGATGATGCCAATCAAATGATCCACGTCTTCAGGATAGGACCTGATATCAACTTGAAATAAGGAAAGCACATGAAATTAGAATATGCCAACAAGGAAGAAAAATAATTAATCAGATAGATGACAAAGTGCATAAAAACCAAATCGGTACATACACACACTTGAAACAATTGCAGTACACACCTAAAGAAAAAAAAGGAACGACATGAGGAAGGACGAGGCCTATCACTACTACACAAAGGGTCATCACAGACGATTCTAAACTGTCATCACAGACGGTTTTTGAACCGTCTAAATTTATGTGTCTATGATAACAAGCGATCATCACATATGGTTTTCAAACCATCTGTGAAAAAAGCTATCACAGACGGTTTTTGTTCAGAACCGTCTGTGATGGTTTTTTCTATTGAAAAAAATTAAATTTTGAGTCAAACCAATCAATCAATTACTGGACAGTTGGACCCGAATATCTGCATATGGTTGATTACACAATCTGGAATGGAAGAAAACTCAAACTGGACGGCGAACGAACGGCAAAAACGGATGCTGAAACTTCGGTGACCGTTTTGAGACCCTACACGATCATTTATTTTGGATTTTTTTTGCTTTTCGGAGCCTCGCGGGTGAATGTGAGGTTGGGGAGGGGCTGGTGGGTTTCTATAGCAACGGTAGAATAGATCTAGACCATTAGATTGAGATCGAATGACTTAAAAATTGACTGATTTTTTAGAATTTATCAACGGACTGATATAAATAGACAGTCCTCGTATAATCAATCGTAGCATGGCATATGCTCTAGCTGCAACGCCTACTCTGGCGGCCTGGTTTAAAGAGGAATGCTGCCAAATTCTCACTGTTACTTTATGGATTTTGTTTATCCACTTTGCAGTTTCTTGCGTTCGTTTGTATGTGTCATACGATTCTTTTTTATAGGAACAGTAGGACCAAGCTGGTCCCACTGACTAATATATCAATTATATAGAAAATAACTTGAGTATATTTACAAGGAGAAGAAAAAGATGTACATGGTGTTATACGATTCTAAGAGATATTTGATATGCACCACCGAACTACAGCTAATATGTCATCTGGTGGAGCTGCTGTTTCATACGTGGATTAAGTTGTTACTCGTATCGGTTTTTCAACATGCTGACATTTTTTTCTCTCATATAGTACACTGAATATATTCTTTTAGCTTAGGCAGAAGAATTTTATTCTAGATGTTTTGTCCAGATGGGTTGGCAAACCCAAAGAAGAGCTCGTAGAATCTGTCGAGGGTCAGTGTTGGTTATGGGCTCATTGATATGATCTTGTCCACATTTGATGGTTCATTCAAGTCAAATGCCCAAATGTACTTCTCTCTTCCAACCTGTCGTTTATCTGCCATTTTGTCTACTGGGGTCTTTGGATGAGGCTCCTGTCAAGTTCAAATTAACTAAATTCTAGTGTCGAATTTAAATCGTTCCTGTCCAACCAGGCTCTAAAGGTCGCTTTCACTCCCAATTTATTTGGGGTGGATTATGGACTGACCGTACAATGACCAATGTACTAGAGACGTGGGGTCATACAAGTTATTGGTTAAAATAATATTGTTATACGATGAAATAGTAAAAATAGTTTCTTACGAATAAATTGGTAAAAAAACATCACAGGTGTACCGCTAGGCACCGTATATCACCTACCGTGCAACTATCGTCCAAAACAGTGCTTATCCGAAGCAAATAAAAATAGCCCCAAACAGTGCGTGCACACAGCTTTATTGGAAACCATAGGTCTGACCCTGCAGTCGGAAAGAATAAAGAGAAGCAAGACGTCCCCCTATATCTCTGTGTTCAATCTCTTATTTTGTTCTTGTTGTTCATGTATTGTTCTTACGATTCTACACTCGTCTACGAGGTAATCGCTCAGACTGGACTCGCCAGCGACGGTTCCTCAACAAGCTTGTCCAACCGCCACCGAAGAAGGCCGGAAAAATCCAGCTAATCAGTGCCGGACAGTAGCATCACTGTTTATAACACTATAGTACTGTTGTGGTGTACTATTCATAACAGTGTTCGTTGCGCTTGTTGCGTTGTAGTGCGCCTTTACGATTTCGTTGCCGGACCGTGCTCGAGGCAAGCCAGATCGAGGCGACGGGGACCTGGCGGAGGCACAGTTGTCTGTTGGTATACCTACAATGTTATTTTTGTCTTTCCTTTTTTGAAGGACTATAATTGTTATTTCGACACCAAACAATACTAAATATGAAGAAAAAAAAACTCTGATAAAGACACAAAACACCTCAAACTGGCCGATGAACGATCTCAATAGCTCCCACATGTACGATCATCCCACGCAGAGAACCTTCCTTCACACTTTTGCCGGACCACCATCGGAGTCGGAGACTGACGCAGTGTAATGAAAGGTCACAAAACCGTGGCTCCTTGCCTTCCCTTGCATGTATGTGTAATCTTTCGTCTTAAGATTCCATGAAGTGTTGCATGATCAGGAGATTCGTCGAACGCTCAACCCAACTCTGGTGATGGAACCGGCAGTTTGTTACCAAGCCAAATTATCAATTGTGGATACTGATTCATCCTGCTGCAACCTAAGGATTGATGACCTTACATATGCATGGGGAAAAATGGTGCTTAATCGCGCACGTTTGAGAGATAAACTACTAGTTACTTTATCACTCTCTTTAGAGCATGTACAATGGGCTTATGTCAACTGTCTATAGCCTCTGTCATGTAGGATTTTTGCTGATGTGGATGGAAGAGAATGAAGAGACAGAAAGATGCTGTTAACAATCCTGTAGGCGACTGTAGCACCAGAAACACAAAAATCATTAAAAGATTGTGTGTTGTCTACAATTTTGTAGCCGACTGTATCACCACAATCATTGTATAAGCTGTCTTTAGTACTATCTACAGGTGACATGGAGAGTTGCTATAGACAGCAGCTGTCTATACTATTGTACATACCCTTAGGAGCCGAGCATTCGTAAACAGTTTATGTTGTCCTCTCATCCATTCAAATTCGAGTCCTAGGTACCTACGGGCCTCCTTCTTTAGTGATGTTGGGGAAGGGTTCCTGCGCTACCTCAAGCCAACGGTAACCTCGTGAAGGTACATCGCGTCGAGATCAACCCCGGACGAGGTCCCGGGACCAACCCCGAACGAGGCCCAGAGACGACCCTTGATAGGGTCCGGGGGCCAACCTCATCGAGGTACGATACATCGGCGAATCTACTTCGGGCGAGGTCCGGAGACCGACCCCAGACGAGGCCCAGACACCGACCTCGGACGAGGTCTGTGGGGCAATTTCGCCGAGGTACAACATATCGGCGAACCCACTCCAAACGAGGTTTGAAGTCCAACCCTAAACGAGGTCCGGAGTCCAACCCCAAACGAGGTCCGGGGTTAACCCTAGATGGGATCTTGGGGCCAACCTCGTTGAGGTACGACACATCGGCGGACCTACTCTGGATGAGGTCCGAGGACCGACCCTAGACGGGGTCCGGAGGCCAACCTCGCCGGGGTACGACACACCAACGAACCCACTAGGAGAAATGGACGAAAGTACCCTAGGGCAAGCTATGTCCCAAGGGCAATGATGTAACTTCGCATGTCTGCCCCCCCTCTATGAATAGGCTCCATGTGAATATGGGAGGGGAGACCATTTTGTAACTCTGACTATACATACACAACCTTCTTTGAGAAGATCATCGGTGCGACGTCATCTAGGTGTCGGCAAACACCAAGAGTAACAAGTCGGCGACGCTCACTTGAACGAATTAAGTATCTAAGCTCAATGGATACAAAATCCAACACCTAATGCAACACATGCAATAGGATTTTGCTTACTAAGCTCAATAAGTGCAACACATGCACAAAGGAGATAAGAGGGATTACTCTTTGCTCAATGGGAATGAAAATGGCACCAGCTCTACTCCCACAACCAGTCACAAGGGGTATTTATATACCCACACACAAAAACTAGCCATTCGAGGATAATTTGTGCAAAAACAAGAAGGCTGGTCAGACCGCAGGCACAGGGCCGGTCAAACCAGACTACAGTGTAATGGTAAACTCTGTAGTAATAATTGTTGTCGGTGTTTTAGAACCGATCTTATGTAAAGATTATTTGATTCGGGAGGTCTCCACAATTGATCACGCAGACAGAAAAGACACGAGTATTTTTATACAGGTTCAGGTCTTCTTCGGAGAGAATAACAACTCTACTCCTGTGTGTATTGTATTGTGTATGCTGGTTACAATCAAGGTAAAGTCTAATACTTGTGCTCGTGATTGTTTCTGCCCGATTGTCTGTATCAATCGGCCTCTGCCCTAATTCTCTCTGACTGAAGCCCTTTTATAGTGCGCGGAGAGGTAGTCGTTCCAAGCCAAGAGGCGCATCATTATTCTGTATAATGGACGTAATAATGGTAGTAATCACCGGAGTAGTAACCCCTCCACGTCGCTTGGTGGTTACTTGTCAGAGATAATGGCGTACTTCGTGCAGTTACTTCAAAGAATAACAGCGTATATTGACTGTTTAGATCACATAATCAATTGAGCCTACAGATAATTATAGATAAATAGTAAAATAGAGATTATTAGATCCTCATCAATTGCTATAGAATCTATCCGTTATGCCAGGTCCGGTTAGTCCAATCACTCACGGTTCGATCAGACCGGGTTCAAAATATTTCTAAGCCAGAGAAAATACACTACTGAAAAAAGCTGACCGCGTGACTCAGACCGGGGGTCCGGTCAGTCCGGGTTAAACCTTGTGGTCAATCCGGCAAGGAGAATTTAGTAGCAAGTCATAAAAACAACCCTATTTGGAAAAAACTGACCGCATCAATGACTCGGAGGTCCGGTCAGTTTGGTCCTCTAACTGCGGTCAATCCGGATAGCAGAATAGAGAAGGGTTGAAGCCAAAAAGAGAGTTTCGGAAAAATCTGACCACTTAAAAGATCCGGGGTTCTGGCCAGTCCGGTATACCCACTGCAGTTAGTCCGGTCAAAGATAACACAATCCGATTTTGCAAATTGCTTCAACTCAATTTTGCAAAACACATTTGCAAATTGATACGTGATGCAAACAAGGTATAAAAGCATGATTCTCAATAAGGTGCAAAACACATTTGCCGACTTTTAGAATCACGCCACAGGGAAATTTGGTACATGGACTTTAAACCGTTTGTAGAATACATTAGCAAATTACAGTCACATGCTACAAGGATTATGCATAAACCTTAACAATTTGCAAAACACATTTGTAAACTTTAGTATCATGCCACAAGGCGTAGGTGCATGAATTTCAACTATATGCAAAACACACTCGCAAATATCGACAACATACTAGAGAGCTAGAGCAAACACTAAGAGCTATCAACACAAGACACGCTCAAGCTACTAGTCAAAACCCTTCTTAATAGCAAGATAATCTATACTAGCAATTTGGTCTCTACACCAAACACCGAGACTGATAAAATGACTAAGAAATAAATCCTTAGCCTATGTTAGTCATACCTTTGCCTTGAGCATTTATCTTAAAGTGATCATTTAATGACGAATATGTTCACTCCAAATCCGGATTCTTGACTTGATAATCATCAATATATGATGATCTTCTTCACTTTGAGATCTTGTTTTGAATGTTATCAACACATGATGATTTTCTTTACTTCGGGACATTGTCTTGATGCTAATCAACACATGATGACATCTTTCATCCCAAATTTTGACTTGATGACAATCAACTCACGATGCCACCAAAAGTCTTCATCATCATAGGACTTAACATGTTTCACCAACTCATAAAAAATGTTAATCCACATGACAATTATCATTAATTACCAAAATACTCTATTAACTCATAATGACGAGTCTAGATTCTTCACCCTCGTCGTCCGGAGCGGGCTCAAGGCCGAGGAGGAGATGTACGCTCTCCTACTTGAGCAGCTACTCGCCTCCTTCCATAAGCGACAAGAGAACCCCAAACTGGATGAGTGGGAGCGCCTGTTAGGAATACGTGCATTGCTGTGATTATTTTAATTCCTAAAATAAAAATTAATGTAACACCAACATGTACATTAGGCATATTTCTAACTATGAACAGCAGCATCATTATCAACTCAAATACATATATCTCGTCAGGGCTCGAGACACCGCCGATGCAGACCAGCGTGACGAACCTCTGCCTCCCCTCCCCCTCCCTTTGTTGCCTTCCTCCCCACTCTTGTCCCCCTCGCCTCCCTCCCCACGTCCGCCTCCATCTCCCTTCCCCACTGGCACCTCCGCACATTGATGGCGACGGTGGAGGCTGACTAGGGATGTGGAGTGGAAGCGAGGTTGGGGCTTGGGCTACCACCGATGCGGGCCGACGCGATGATGAGGTCACTCGCCTCCGTCTCTTCGGCTCCATTTGTGCGCCATCTTCGCCTCTAGTCCCTCTCCACCAGACCCGTCGCCTCCTCCCTCTCCCTCACTGTTGGCGCCTCCATGCGTCGATGGCGACAGTGGAAGCCGATCGAAGATGGAGCGGAAGTGAGATCGACGCTCGAGCTACTGCCGATGCAGACCAGCGCGACAGGGTGATCCCGCTGCGCGCGAGAGTTCGTTGGAGTAAACTCCTTCTTTTATTAGTTAAGATAATATATAGGTTCTAAGTGCCTAGAAGTTGCCATTAAGGGCATGTACAACACGAGGTGCTTATATACGAGTGCTTAAAGAAAGAGAATATAGGCACGTCATCAAACGCCTATGTCCTCAAATGCAAATATCTCTTTTGTAAGTGCTTAGATGATTGTATTACCTATTAATTATATATAGTTATATGTATAAGCACCTCTTAAGCACCGGTGTCTAATCAAGCATTGATGCTACAAAATAAGCACTTTATCTGTCCTACGTGACAAAAAAAATCAGATTTTCTTTGCTAAGCATCCCTCTTAGTACCTGCATTGTACATGCTCTAAGCCGAAGTTAACCAACGTTGTTGATTTATATTGAAAAAAAAACTAGTAGATTTAACGCTCGGGATAATACCTATCCTTATACTACTGGTCGCATGCCGAACGCGAAGAGATTTAATAAATCAAGCAAACAAAATTTTAAATTACAAGATACTGCAAACAAATGATATGATACGTATGCTAGCTGTTCATTCATCTACTAACGGAAGGCCAGCAACTGCATTGTCTGCAACGCAAGTCCGCAACACGAATCAATTGACAAATAATATCCAATCGACGGAGCGGCCGTCACGTGCAAACGCGAAGGGCGGGAGGCGCAGAAGATCGTGATGCGTTGGAGTGGAGGGGACGCAGGATTAGGAATTAGGATGTGGGCTAACCCAACAGGCAACAGGTCATCTTCGCCTGTCGCTGGCCCAGGATCACACGTAAATAATACCCGGAAAAGAAGAGAGGAGGCTGTCCCAAGCGTGCCCCGGTGCCCCACCGTGGGGGATACCTTGGTGAGCCGGGCCCATCAAGGCATCATACGACGAGTTTATTTAAAACTAACAAGCCGGCGCTTAACGGGCAATTAGAGGAGACCAAACTAAATGTGAACCAAACCTGTAGGCTGATGCAACGTAACAACCGTGGCACCAAACCAACCGAGCACAACACTGCAATAGAAACGAACTGATCCCTTCAAATTGAACATGATGGGGACACGAATCGAACTATTGACCCCTGTTAAAAAAAACGCATTATCAGATTTGAACACATCGCACAAGGAGTTAAGGATTGATCGCTGTAAACCCGAACCTACATAATTGACCGTCATAAATACTGGTAACTGCAGATGACTACCAGCTACCACACAGAATCGAACATTTCAAAGCGCCAAAGCGACACGTACTCCACAAAAGCATGGAGCTGGAGATACCAGATTCCAGATAAACCGGTCGATGAACCTGGTCCACGGGTACGGCCCGCTTTACCCCCACCCCTCCACTAGCGCGTGTCCCTCTCAACCGAGAGCACGACGAGATCGAGAGGGGGGGGAGAGAATCTCCCACCAGCCAGCAGCCGAGCAGCCGAGCATTCGTGCTCCCGTAGACTCGCTCCATCGCCTCGCCCTCCCCTACCGGCCGAAACGACGTTGCGTCGCCTGCCTGCCTCCTCGCCTCTCTACCGAATATTCATCACATTCGCCCACCACCCCGGCCCGTAATATCCGTTTCCTATTCCCGTTTCGTGACAGGAATAATAACCCCATGAGATATTTGGAATCCCAGAACGAGACGTTTTCTAACCGATAACAAGTCAAAATTCGCGCATAGTTTTATGGGCGGATCTGACGCGACCCCAGCCGCAAGCGACGTGGTGGTGGTTGTGGGAGCCCCCGTCGAGGACTCTACCTCCGATCCCCTCCCTCCTCCTCCACCTCCGGCCGAGGCGGCGGCGGAGGCTAAGCGGGAGCCCTCGGAAGCAGCGGTGGAGGGTAAGCAGGAGGCGGCGGCGGGGGTGCAGGCCATGGCGGTCACCGTTGTGCGAGACGTCGAGACTGGCCTGGACGCGAGCACCAGCGGCGCCGCGGAGAAGCCTTCGTGGTTCACCCCTAAGAGGTACTGCTAACCCGGAGCATAGCGCGATTGATCGGCATCCTCGGGGTGGTAGGTTTGAGCTATTTGGTTGCTTGGGGTTTTTGCGGAGCTCTGGGACTGTGTTAATCCCAATTTGGGGGCGATTTGGTTGTTTGGTTTGGCGAATCTGGGTTCTCGCGAGCTCCAATTGGACGCGCTGGGCGATGGCTTGCGATGATTGCGAGCTATCGAGTTGCTGAGGCACTGGTTTGAATTGCGTTTGTACTTTGAGCTTTTGGCGATGTCAGCTTTAGTTGCTTGATAACAAATCATTGAGCATATGTGGTATGAGGTTCCATTACTTAAATCGAAGTTTTTTCGTCAGTCTCTGATTGTTCCATTCGTGCGTTGGGGTTTTAGAATTTTTATGTTTCTCCTCGTTGATTTGCGTTTGTGGTATGGATCAGCGTTATGTACAAGTTTGGTGTTGGCTTGACCGCTTGAAGCAATTTGAGGTGGTCTAGAAGATACTTCTTTCGTGTGTGTTATTTGGTACTAGTCGTCAAACCCTTTTTCTAGCAACATAGGTTGAACTAGTTTGCTGTGCATTAAAATTGGATGGGAGGTATGTCTAGCTTCTGTTAGGTTTGATCATCTGTTGCCTCTGTTGTCTCTGCATTTTGTATTTTGTTTGGTGCTGAGCGTGATGTGGACCTCAATGTTGGCGAGATGGATGCTGGAGAGTTGGTGATTTGGTTGTTCTTCTGTTGTATGAGCTTCTGATGTGAAACTGAGGTTCTGCTTTACGGTCACAGTTGATCTTGTTAGTATGCTCACTATGCCTCTGAATTTTTACTCAAGCTTTAAGCCTCTTCAATGTGAATCTAGAGGGGATGGAGTAGGAGGGATGGTGATGCGCTGCGCCACTGCTAATAATTCCAAGTTGTGTGGTCTTGAGTTCAAAAATTGTTCTTTATGCAGATTGCATTAGTTATTTAGTACATCGTGTGCTCAGTATGCCTCTTAATTTTACTCATTACCTGAATTTTGCCAAGAATTTCATGTTATGTGCTCTTGGGTTCAGAAATTGTAATTTATGCAGATTGCGTTAGTGTGCCATATTCTGTTGTTTGTAAATTTTCAAGTTATGTTTTCTCACTGTATTTGAGGATTCCATCTATGTATTTCCTGTTTGAGTTAATTATTTTTCGTGGCTGCAGATTACTTGTGATGTTCTGCATCATCAACATGCTAAACTATGTTGACCGGGGAGCAATAGCAAGCAATGGTGTCAATGGTAGCCGCAAAAGTTGTTCTGGTGGCACATGCACCTCAGGTTCTGGAATTCAGTAAGTTCCACCAGAAACTTTTGTACCAAATTTGATATTTTTTTAAATCTTAATATACTTGCAGCATGTCTTGGCTATTTTATCTCATAAAATGAGAGGCCAGATCAGGGGAAAGGCTCTTATTATTTGCAAATTTCCAAGCTGTTATATACACAGTAAATTTATGTGCAATTTCTTTTTGCAAGATCTTCTCTTTTTTGTGTTTGCTTTCCTGCCTGTTGGCTCCACTTGTCTTCATTTTAATGTCATTTTGATAATTTATCATAAATCATCACTAATCTATCATCTTAAGTAGCGATAATGATGGTCATAATATCTTTTGTTTACTCCTGATTGGCCTTACCATTCCATGTTCTCTACAGGGGTGACTTCAATCTAAACAATTTTGAAGATGGCGTATTGTCCTCAGCATTTATGGTTGGGTTGGTAGTAGCTTCGCCGATATTTGCATCATTGGCAAAAATGTTAGTTTCCTGTGGGTTCTTTTATTTTATTCTTATTCCAATATTGCTCATTCCAATAGAAAAAAAATATACTACAGGTGGACAAACACTCTTCAAAGTACAATACATACTACAGATTAACAATTTAAAACAATTATGGTATGATTATGATGGAGGTTAATGCAAGTTTCAATGCTGTCCAGCCTTTCAGAGTGTTTTTTTTGGCACATGACAGATTGTCTCTCCTTGCAGACACAATCCTTTCAGGCTTATTGGTGTCGGATTGTTGGTCTGGACTATTGCAACAGCTGGTTGTGGGTGCTCGTTTGATTTCTGGTCAATTACTATATGTCGCATGTAAGTGTTTTGTCATTGTGAGTGATCTGTTCATGTTTTATATGTGTTATTTTTTTTTTTTTAAATGTCATTCTTCTAATCACATGATCAATTCCCCAACACATTGTTACTTAGGTTAGTTGGCGTTGGTGAGGCTTCATTTATAAGTCTTGCAGCTCCATTCATCGATGACAATGCACCAGCAGCACAGGTTCTGTTATTCTTATAATACCTTTAGATTGTTTTACACTGATCATTATGGTTAAGTATTCTTTTGGGAAATAATCTTCATCTTTTTGCATATAAGTATTCTTCGCTCTTGAGACACTTTTGTATTAGCATACGTCATATATATATTTATTATGTAAAGGATATATATGATTTTACTCAGGATCATTGTCTATCGAACAGAAGGAATCAATTATCAAATCCATGTAATACATGCATAATTCAAAAGGGTCATTCAAAATATGTTTTTTTTTAATAAACCCATACGGTATATAAAGATCATCCGATCAAGAACTAAAATGAGTCACTGTATTTATCTGACTTGTTTCTTTTAAATAATTTTTTATTAGTTGCTTCTAGATGTTGAATTAGGCGTTGAATTGCTCTTTGAATACATTCATCAAGCTATGCTGTATATGTTTCCTTGGGCGGTTTTACTTTTAATAGTGTTGTTGTTTATAATTTCTCATGTTTTATGTCAGCCAACAACTTACCTTGCTACTAATTATGTTACCAGAAAACAGCATGGCTTGCTATGTTCTACATGTGTATACCCACTGGGATAGCACTGGGCTATGTTTATGGCGCGCTGGTGAGCCTTATGCTACACTGTTTTTCTTCCTTTTTAGTTTTGTGTCAAGTTATATAGTTTGTGGAACAAGCGCATCTTCAGTATAACTTGATGTCCTTATCACATGTTCTCTCTCGTTCAAAATTACGTTGCATCTCATCAGGTTGGGAATAATCTGCACTGGCGTGCTGCTTTCTGGGGAGAGTCGATTTTGATGCTTCCTTTTGTTATTCTGGGGTTTGTAATGAAGCCACTAGATCTCAAAGGTGTGACTTTGTTTTATGTATGATTTTGGTTACCTGAGTAGACAACACTGCTATTTATATAGCATTAACAGTAATTGGGTACTCTGATCCTGATTTTCTTACCTTTTTTTTTTTGGGTGGTGGCTTTGTTTACCAGGATTTACTCACAACACAATGACAAAAGAGTATGGCCCAATGCTCAATCCAGAGCTTCAAGATGAGACAAGTATGCCTTTTTGTCAGTTCTTATTTGATGTGCTAATGCCTTTTCCCTTCAATTCGTTTGGTCCAAGGAAGATTTTTTACACTGTTTGTCTTCAGAAGCGCTTCAATGCTTTCCCAACAATGAAAAGTGCAATTTTTAAGCAAACTGAGAGCCTGGTTTACAACCATACACTACACTAACTATTGTGGCGTGGGTTGGTTGGGTACGGTCCGATGACCGAGGATAGGGCACTCGCCCTTGAACGGTTAGCTATGCCACCGCCAAAGGCTCTGAGGTTTAGTTGAAGAGGAGGGAGAGACTAAGAACTTTGTTTATTCATTGCTCGATTGATAATGAATACATGCTATTCCTTTTATAAGGACAACTTGACTTGACACTTAAGAAATAATCTATAAGGGAACCTATAAATCCAATCTAATCTTTCTAACTATTAAAAATAACATTCCTAATAGATAAAATTATATTCCTAATAATAACTCGATAGATAATGAATCCCAAAATAACCTACCTAACCAGTTATTCTTATCTTACGAAACTCAACCGTGTACAGAAAATAGCGGCGCTACACTACCAACGCGACCATTAACGTGTTGCTACAGTGCCGTGGTACTGTTCACACGCCTGCTGCGGCGCACCGCGCCTTCCTCCATAACACTAACACTGGCGCTTTAAAATTTGTGAAGTTTTGCTTTACGGAGAGCATAGAAACACTACTCATTTCCATTCTATTCTGATTTGAAGAACTGATTGTTTCTATATACTGATGCACTAACAGGAGCCGAAAATCACTTCAATAACATCTGTGAAATTCAATCCTCTGCATTCTTGACTGCTTGTATTTCTCTGCATATTTGTTAATGTAAGAAAATAAAATTGAATTACAGAGCTGATTCTGCGATAGTTGAATCACGATAAACTGGCTTGACATTCATAAGGGTCTCAAAACATTTTCATAGGAAAATTAACATGAGGATAAAAACTGATGTTTCGCTCAGCGTGGTGACTTATTTTGACTTTCCTTAACTTTGAAATGCAAAATAGCAACTAAGTTTTTTTAGGGAACAAAATAGTAACTAAGTTACAATTATGTGTCCTGGACAACCTCGTTAATTTGCTTAGAGCTTGTTTGCCAGGGGCTACTTTCCTTGAAATGTTGCCTCCTCCTGGCTTCTGGGTTGTGTAACTTTTGCAGAAGCTCAAGCACAGTAAACACAGTAACACACCCTTATTTAATTACTCATTTATTTCTTTCCATATATGCCAGATAATAATGGGGCAAAGCAGGTTGTGCCTGCTGGAATTGATGATCCGGCAGAAAAGCTTCCGCAAAAGTTTTCGTTGTAAGCACCTCCTTCCTGAAATCTTGTTTTCTTTGCTTGTTAGATCATTGTCTTATTTCAGATATGCATTCCCTTTATTTGATGTATTTTAATACTTTATACAATATTTTTTCTCTGTTGTTCACATGGATAAAAATTAAATGTTGTAGTTACTTAATGGATGTATTGACCCGCTGCGTTCCTTCTGTAGCAAATAGATAAGCTTTGTCATTTTTAGAATTCTTTTGAACATTTCTCATTTTAATTCTGCAGCTCCAGTTTTGGGAAGAAAGTTCTGACTGAAATTGGTCATTTTGGGAAAGAAATGAAAGAGCTGCTACAAGAGAAAGTCTATGTCATCAACGTCTTAGGTCAGATCTCCTTTCGTATGTCCTACAATTTTTTAGACTCTGTTATGTAAATTGAGTTAGTCTGTTTTTGTGCCCTTTAGGGAAATTAAAATCAAAGTTTGATTGTGTGCTTTTTGGTTGAATTCAATATAAGGCTTTTAAATTCTCTGAATTTAACTCTGCTATTGTCCTGTAGAAACTCAACTTTGAATATTGGACAAGAAGATTTTCCATCTATGGAATACATGTAAATATAGTTAGAACCAGGGAAAAAAAAACCGGCGGTTACCGGCCGGTAACCGCCTACCGGAGGGTGGCCGGGAAATGAAATCCTAGCGGTTTTTTCAAATCCAAAATCAAAATTTCAGATTTTGAATGAATTTTAATCAAATTTGGATGAATTTCGGCCGAGCAAAATCCGGTTTGACCGGTAACCGGACCGGTTACCGGTACCGTAGGGGGGCCGGGATCCAGCCCGGTACCGGGTTTCTGAACCCTGGTTAGAACAACTTATTATTTGTGCCATTTTTTTTTCTCACTTCACTACTTCAGTTAAGTTCAATCGGTTCAACTCTTTATTTTTTTGTTGTCAGATTCGGGATAAAAATGTTACTCTGAATCCATAGGGTAAACAAGCCTATCGTATTAGTCACATCCTCAGTTTGCTACCCAAAATTATTGTAATTTGCAGTTTGGCACTAATTTTCTAATATCCTAATTTTGCAACATAACTATCTTGCAAGAAACATTCAAGTGCCTGGACTCTTCCGGTGCTTGACTCCATTTTGTTTATAAGAGCAAATAACCAAGCCAGCAACTTTTTTGACAAAAAAGAAATTCTTTGTTAAACGATTCCTAGCAAGATAAGGTAAGGTTGCGGTGGCTGTAGACTCTTCATTTGTCAAAATAAAAGGGCGATAAGGGTTCTCAGGTGGTACATTGCTTTGGAAATGAACCTAATAGATGTCTTTCACATCAAAATTTGATGTTTGAAATGATACTTCTGAAATAAATTTCATCTTCAAATTTGCTTATGAAATATATTCTGTTTGGGATTGGAGTTCATTTCCTGTGCTATTCCAGGTTACATTGCCTACAACTTTGTCATTGGTGCCTATTCTTACTGGGGCCCTAAAGCTGGTCAGGATATCTACAATATGGTATTTCCTTGTAATCTTTTATTGATGTATAGTGCAATATATCCTGGCATATAGTTACTTGACTATTAATTTTCGTTCGGTCATCTCTTTTCTGTAGATGTGACTGTTGTAGTTCTGTATTTTATATTTTAAAAAGTCCATTCTATTGGTGTCTATACGAAGTTCTAGTAAAGTGTAGCAATAGCATAGAGTCATAGACCTACCACAATATTATATTATCACACTAATACATTCCGTTCCACTTTAACTGGGCAACTTTTCTCATTAAACTTTGTTGTACCAGGCCAGTGCAGACCTAATGTTTGGCGGAATAACAATAGTTTGTGGAATTTTTGGAACCCTAGCAGGGGGTTTCATCCTTGACAAGATAGAATCTACAATCTCTAATGCTTTCAAGGTATGAAGCAACTTTACGAAGTAATATATATGCATTTAACTGTCTGCCTTTTGACATTATATGTTGAAAAAGAACCAGTTTTTGTCCAACTGAAAGGGAAGTTTGTCGAAGAGCTTGGTTGGGGTGTGATTGTTCCATTACAAACTGTTCTGTCAGCATAAATATTCACCATCCCCTTAGTTTATGCTTTAACATTGGTTTTTCATTAGTAGGCCAGACTGCTAACCCCCAGATATTTGTGTTTTTTCTTTGTTTGATAACATGTAATTATTAGTTCATGTGTTGTTCCCTTTGGACATGTACCTAGGATCGGTGCTTTTGATTGCTTGCTTTGTCTTCTTTTGTTCTTTGGCATAGTGATGCTAGTACCATTAAGTATGCATGGTAAAGTTCCCTGTTTCCAAACCAGTCAGCAGGATATTGAACATAGGTGTATTAGTATCTACCGAGTAGTATATGAATGTTATGGTAAATATAAGTTTGGAGCAATGAAGCTGAAGGAAGTTGTTTTGTTTGCTGCTTACTACCATCATAACAACTGGAGTTATGTTTTGCTTATTTCTGTTCACAAGAATTATTTTTCATGCAGCTTCTTTCTGGTGCGACTTTTCTAGGGGCAATATTTTGTTTCAGTGCCTTTTGTTTCAAGAGCCTTTATGGATTCATACCTTTCTTTTCGGTTGGTGAGCTTTTGGTTTTTGCAACTCAGGTAAATTACGTTGTTCAGTTCAATATTTTCATATCACTTTAAATTATGGCTTTTATTACCTAGCTGAGTTCTGCAATTGTTATTGCTGATTTAGGAACTCAAATGAATGTTATCGAAAATTACATTTTCTTGTTCATCTTGGTCACCACTTCCCAAGATCTTTGTATTGAAATTAACTCTGGCTTCTGTGGGTATTGGATGCAACAAGAACAGCTTTTTTTTTAATGCAAACTTTCTCCTAACTTTATGTGCTTCTCAATTCTGATGCCTATAAGCATTTCAATATATGGTAAATGCACGCATGTACCTACCTAAATTCTGCACATATACTTATTCTTTTAACTTGCAGGCACCAGTAAACTACGTATGCCTTCATTGTGTGAAACCAAGTTTGCGGCCATTGTCAATGGCTATGTCCACTGTTGCAATCCATATATTTGGTGATGTGCCTTCTTCACCTCTTGTTGGGCTTCTTCAGGTACTTGTTCTTTGTGTTTGTTCACATTGTATTAGAGTAAAAAAAATGACTTGTCCAGCAACTTAATTGCCCATTTTCCCACTACATAACCAATAATAGATCCATTTTTTTCATTTTAAATGAGATTGGCCATTGTAGTGCAAATATTATGTTACATGTATTGTTGTCATATTGGATGCATTATAGCATTTGAAATGCATCCAACACCACCTGGATGGCGATACTTTTGAGTTTTGCTGCATTGTAGTTTCATAGATTGTGGTTTTACTGTTTGAACTCCGATGCAGGACAAAATCAATAATTGGAGAGTAACAGCGCTTACATTGACATCCATCTTCTTCATTGCAGCTGTATTTTGGTTTGTTGGTATGTTCTCTTAGTATAATAATTAATCTCATAAAGTCTAGGCTCTGTGTCTGTTTTCACATACTGATTAAAAGCCTACATGAATCATGCGGTCATGCCACTCTAGGAGCATCGTGCTGTTTCAACTACTTGAGACTCAATCCTGCCACAAGTCAAATGCATGCTTACTTTGAAACTACCATTCTTTGCCGGAGCCCACTACTATGCCTTAAAGCATGTGTAGATTGAATACGCAACCTGAAAAAATTAGCCCCGTTCTTTAGGGAATCTTTTAGCCTTGTTACAGTCCATAGGACAGTTATTATTTGAGTCCAGTGCAATTCAATTACAGATTATGGGCAAGGAATGATATAGTCCGCAAATTCAGTGTATAGAAGTCTTTTTCCGAGGGGTACAGTAATTACTGTTCGTTTGTTTACTTGAACTAAATGAACAGAAGCGTATAATTAATGCAAGACTTCTGTATCAGCTATTCAGCTGACAACGATTCCCCCGTTGGAGGTCCAGAACTAATCAGTACTGCATTGTGGTGTGGATTTGCAATACTTAAACTGAAGTTGAGATGTATTCTCTCTTTTCAGGAATATTTGTCCGTAGTGTTGATCGTTTCAATGAACAGAGCGAGCATGGCCTTCCTGCAGTCGAGAGATCAAACCTCAGGCCATTGCTTGATGAAAACGATGAGGCACGGACATCTGAATAATCTGTGCAATTCATCAAATACTGTCTTCTCTCTCTCTCTCTCTCTCTGAGGTTAATCTTGACCGGATTATCTCTCTCGTGCCAGCAACATGTGAAATGTAAATTTGCATGTGCATTGGCTGTACCTGTACATATAGAAAAAAATGATCCTTTGCTTCGTGATCTTCTTGACTTTTGTGTACAGACTACAGATACAGGCAACAGAGTATCAGAATTCCTTTTTTATCAATGTAACACATTTGATGTGTACTACCATGTAACTTGGTTGATTAGAATATTACAAAGCACAGTTTAGAAGCGTTCTTTTTTCGATGTAAATAATTGTTTGAAAACTATAAATCTGGTGTTGGGAGATTTCATGGTTTTTTTCCCTGTCTTTGTTGTAAGAGTAGAAAGTTTAGGATAATGTATGTTTTCTACTCTCCACTAGAAATAATCCACGTAGATTTTAAATAGACAAAATCATTTGAGAGGCTAGTTTGTACTAGCGGTAAGATATAGGATTATATATGTTGACAATAGCTCTTCTTTCCCATATGGTCGTATGGCATGAATGGAGCATATCGAACACAAGTACATAACAAATTTGTTGAGCTAACAAAATGGGGGTGGGGGTAATGCCAAAATAGCTAATGCATAGAATTCAGCACCCAAGCCATGGTCCCAATTATCCCCGTACGACTCGTGCATTTGGTTGGTCACCGGAATAATAAAAACCCGTGTCAATTTGCCGACTAGAATGGCGTGTACCCTACGGCCGACACAACGGTTTTGCCCGAACATGACGCAGAACGACCACCCCCAGGTGGTCCAGGCTGGGCGCAACTGAAACGAGTCGCGTCAGGCGAGCCATCAATCCTCCCGATGATCCAGTTGCCCACTCCCGGCTGCACAGTACTGGGCAAGCGAAATGTATGTACAGCTGTGTACATGTCCACGACCACGTCTCTCCACCACTAACTTGCTACTTGTCGTACCTGGACTTGCATCTAGATCCTCCACGTACACCAGCTAGTCCCATAATCGATAGTTAGCTTACATAATATAATATCGATGAATATCACATCTATAAATACATTTAAGTAAAAGAGTACCAAATATTACTTAACCAGTCAGAAATAGGTACAAAGGTACACATATTTGAGCAACAATAGGTACAAAGGTACTCAGCAAGCCCTCACACCAAATGCAAACATATAGAAGCTTGGCTTGCCAAAGAAGAAGTCTTATGGTTAATTTAGCACAAAGTAGGTTTTGTTCAAGTACCACAATTATTTTTCAAACCTACGATCCAGCCATTTTAACTTAAAACCAAAGCATCGTTGGTATAACCAATTTTGTCATAAAGCAAGGATTCATCCACCTATTATTAATCATAAAGTTCCATCCACCTCTCTCTAGATCAAAGATTTCATCCACCTTACTCTAGTCATGAGGTTACATTCACTTCTCTCTAAATATAAGGTTGCATTCACCTTACTCTAGATATGCTAGAATCATCTTTATGTTAACAAGTTCTCATCCCATAATTTTAATAAAACTAACAAAGTGTGGGTTTCTTCACTATATCCATAACTAGGGGCACGGTTATTCGAATAGATTATACAATCTACAGAGGTCGTACATCTTTACCCATAAGATATAATCAACTCATAACGTCGGTCAGTGACACACTTCCTTAGGCGTGCGACGAAGACGATCATAACAAGGCTTTTTTGATATCTAATCCCGACACTTCTCCTGCCCGGTGGATAAACCCCTCAACACTGGGACCATGACTATTACGGGCACACCCATAATGTTGCCATCAGCAGACTACATTTTCAATGAGAGACCCGCAGTTGTGAGGGAAGTCAGCATCCCTTCTCAATGATAGAAATCGTATAGAGATCCAACCTACTACTATGTGTGGGAGTTATGCTGAAACTAAACAAAGTACTTGGCCAGGTCGCGCCTATACTTGACTTGTGGTTGCACGGTTACCAGTTTAGAAGTATGGCGCACGGTTCGGTCATTAATCGTCTCAGGCGAGACAAACCACAAATCCGACCCTCGTGCAATACCTGCACTGGTCTCATACCATCCACTCGCCCAAGTCTACCATTTTATAGAACATTTTCATGTTTCCCAGTGGTAACACACATTACCACATTACGATTCAAATTATATCCCAAGTTGTAATGACAATGTTTGTGTTATATTCAATTCAACAACTAAGCATATCTAGGCATGACCATTATCCATGTTTACTTAACCAAGGACAATCTTATTATGATAATTAGCCTAGGGTGACAAGGTAGCTATCGTATTAACAATCAAGGAGGGGAATAATAAATAACAAAATAGAGAGTAACTATGCATCAATATTTAACATAATATTTTATAAATAATAATAATAAGCATGCAAGTAATACTTTAAAGAAAAGAAATTTGCATTTAAAAATAGGTCCAACTTGATCACTAGCGACGACGGTGTCTGAAGCGTCAAAGTCAATAATCGCGAATATAACCAAATTCAACACAAATTCAAATGAACTCCAAAAATTATGATTTTGGTACTAATAGATTTTTTTGAATTTAGAAACAAAAATTAAGTCATTTGGATTTAAAAAGAGGCTGAACGGGCTCTCCAAATTTTGACCCGAGAGGAAATTGCAACAAAAGAAAAGAAAAGGAAAATCCTGATAGGTGGGGGCGGTCGAATTTTATTTTTCTTTTTCAAATAATTTTCTTAAGAAAAGTCCTCTACGGTTAACAAGTGGGGTCCAATCGGGTTTTAATTTATTTTTGAATTGTTTTTCTTTAGGAAAAGCTTCTGTGGCTGATGGGTAGACCTAGTCGGATTTTTCATTTCATTTCTAATTATTTTTAATAAAAAAAAACCCGAGAGAATGATATGTAGGATCGTAGCTCATATGGACTCGGTCCACCCGATGGTTCACAGGGGCTAGTGGGCCCACACGTCAACGGCTTTTGTAACATCCCAATTTTTGCGTCTTTTTGAAACTTCTAAAATAAAAATAACCATTTGAATTTTCTTAAGTTAATTAAGCTCAATTTATTTTTTTAGAAATTAAAACAATTTAATGTGAATAATGCAAACATGAATTAAATTTAAAACCTATTTATTTGAGTTCATCTTGTTCCAGAGTATTTTTTGGAATTTTCTTGGCTTTTTCCAATTTCATTTGTTATTTATTTGAGCTCGATTTGATTTATTTCCTTTTGCAAAAATCCTAAATCCTTTCTCTTTTTTTTTTGGAAAATCCCCTTGGGCCTATTTTGGACAGCCCAACCCCTTTTCCCCGCCACCCGCCAGCCTACCTCGCCAAATCCCCACCTTCCTCCTCGCTTGCGCATTGCTCGGCCCAGCCGCCCCCACCAGCCCAACCCACCTCACCTCCGCCTTGCCTATGCCGCTGACCAGTGGGACCCGCCTGTCAGTCATCTCCTTCCCGTCACTGTCTCCGACACGATGTCATCATCATGTTTGCCTCGGACTTCGCCTCCTCTGCCTATTTAAAGACGCCCCAACCCTCGGCTTCCGCACCCTGCATCGCGCCGCACCCAGAAACCCTAGCCACCGCCTGGGTCGTGTGAAGTCGCTGGATTCGAAGCTTCTAGTCATCGCTCCATCGCAACCGTCGTCATCGTCTTTGCCGCTTCTCCTTTGCCCAGATCCAAGCCTTCCCGTCCTGGGAACTACCGCCATTCGCCAGAATCGGTCTCGTCGGAGTTGTGCCGCCATTCACCACCGACCTTCGGTCGCTGTGTGCCACCGTTGACGTGTCCACGAGTCAGCAACCAACTCAGCGCCCACGATCTGGCACATCAGCGCCGGGTGTCACCCCAAGCCAAACCTAGATCCAATCGGCGCATGAACCTAGTCCACCGTGAACCGTGCCTCTTCCATGTGGACCCTACCTGTCAGTTCCTGTTCCATGGGCCCAGGTCACTGTAGACCTGCAAGCCTTCTTCGTGGACCTGGTCCATAGACCGAGGACCCACTTGTCAGCCTCTGGCCTTTTCCCATAAATCTAGAAAAATAAATATTCTGGAATATTCTGTATGACCCACCTGTCAACTGTAGTAACCTCTCTTCTCTTTCTATTTCTCGATTTTCTCGCCCGTCCAATCTTCTGAGTGCCCGTTCTCCTTCATTCGAACTTCGATTGATCCCATTTCCTTTTCCTAAATTCATCTAAAATTGAGATATCTCTTTCAGTATTGGTTTTGTGAGCATGATTTGAAGACCAGACTGTGCTAACTGAGAAAGGCCAAGCAAGTCGTAACCTTCGATCATATTAAACCTATGTTTGCAAAAGTATATCATTTTATATCAAATTGCATGCTACTTTTATATCAACTGTTTACTAGGAGTAGCTAAATACCTATTTGTCATTATGCAATCTTGATTATCTTGAACATGTATACATTGTCACCCTAGGTTGAGTTATTATTAGTTGGATATAATTGTACTACCAACATGGGTTGACGTGGTTATGTTTAGTCATGCATATTTGTAGGATGGGCTCATATTCACATGATCAATTATTATATCAATTTGACTTAAGGAGACATGGAATTGTGATGCGATGCCACTATTATAAAATTTGTTGTACCATGGCAGTAGATGCCATCGGTATAGGTTAAACAAAATGGTTTTATGCTCAGGCGAGTAATCGTGCAGTAAAGGGATGCCATTTGCACATTTGGGATGAGGTTGTCTCATTCAGGTAAACACTAAGAACTTAACTTTGTGCGCCATTAAACTGATCTGTATCATACAACCACGTGTCTAGTATAGGATGGACCTGGCTGATTAATTTGCAATGTCTTGACTTTGGTACTACCATGTGGTGGGGTGGGTTCCGAGATGGACAGATAGACTCACATAACGCAAGAGAGGGGCCCCTGACTGGGTGCGATGTCCTTCGGTGGTGAAACTTTAGCGGGTAGGGCTAAGTTGAGATGGAGCATTGTAAAGGCCTTGTTATGACTTTCTCTGATCAAGTGGTCATATCTTTTGGGTAAAGATGTACAATATCTGTAAAGTGTTAAAACTGTTTGAACAACCGTGTCCCCAGTTATCGACAATGCCTGAAAATTTCACACGAGATATAGAGTATTCATAAAGATCTTGCATGGTGGAATGGTTGGGAAGTGAACGGGTAGTTCATTGGTTGTTTCAAATCAATTGTTTACTTTAGTTATTATATCTCTTTGTGACGCCCCGTGTCATTACCCCAGGGGTAATAACACTTAGGCACACGGATTACTATTCGTTTGCTCAGTAGAACACTGCTCCAACGAATAGTAAGCCTTTACCAGAGTTACGCAGAGAACAATAAGATAGAAAGCGTCCTTTATTACAACGATTAGCCACACGAGGCTAAGGTCTTAATACAAGTTTTATACAACTACCCAAGGGAACTTCCTCGCTTCTCTTGTCTGCCCTGGAGTACTAGCAGCCTATTCGTCCCTAAGCCAAAATAGCTCCCAACTACTTGGTTCCTCTTAGTCCAAGCCTTCTCCTCCGGTTGTTGTACAGACTGCAAGTCCTTCGTCCCACTCGGGATAGTTCTCACGGACTAGGATCTACAAAGGAGAATACTAACAAGGTTGAGTACAAATTAATGTACTCAAAGAAGCATTAATAGCAAAAGATGCACAGGATGCACTATCTCTAATCTTTATCACAATTTCTAAATCATCTCACTTTAGAAAATAAATCTCGACAATTATGTGGCAAGTTTTATCTTGAAAAACTCTACTAGTCACCCGAGAGACGAAAGACCCCTGTGGTTCCGTAGACTCCAATCACGGAGGCGGCATGAATTCATGATTTAGTTTAGCACTGCGAGCTTTGTACCACTTTACCCATAGCTATTCTAAACTCTATGTGAGCGAGGTCCACCGCATTGCCTTAGATGCGGGTTCGAGATCGAATACGAGCGTTTCCGAGTTACGTGATTAATTTCTCCACCCATCACCTTCCGCCGGTGCAGATTAAGTCACGCTGCTGACCTCATCATCCACCGAGTTCTGGTGAGGTTGGTTGAGGCAGCTTCTATCCTGCACTCAACACTCCACCTTAGCGCATATAGCGCCTTGGATCCCCCACTTCCGGACTATCCCCCACCGGTCCTGGGTTCCTCCATATCACTCACACACACCTATTACTTACCCGATGTGGAGAGCATAGTCACGTAACAAGGTAGCATTTTCTGCCCGCCGAAACGGGAAAATGGTTGGCACTGAATTACGGCATCTGACCGAGCAAGAGTTGGTTGGTCCGTATATTATAACCATATGTAAAAAGGGGCCCACCTCTTACCTCAACATCATCATCACGCTTCCCCAGCCAGGGCCCCTTTACCCTCCTAGTAAGTCTCATTCTTTCTTAATCATCTTATCTTATCTCAATCATTTTCTTTAGGTTTTGGAAAAACATTTTGATGCAATACATATAATAGTGCAGGATAGGGTATATTTTTAAAGTAACTATATTAATGTTCAAGAGGATCGCTTGCCTTCGTAGACGTAGGAAAAGTTGGCGTCGTTGAAGTTCTGATCAGCTGTTCCTGTCGGTGCCGGTTCGCCTTCTGTAGCAGATCGACAACCCGAATAATAGTATAAGTAAATACGTATTTGATTTGAGTGATAATAAAATACATAAGTTAGTGGCGACTACAAGTTAGCACATTTTAATTACTAAACTTTTTCGACCTAAGCTAAGTTAGCATTTTTCAAATAGTCGCGATCATGATCACACGCACTGAGGTCGAAAACCCGAAGTTCCTGCTTACTCACTACACTAACCGGATTAAACCGCTCTCAATGCCCAACTAAAAACCCACGACGCGCAAGCTTGCTACACGTGCCAACTAGCTTACTAGCAACTCCCACAGAGACAAAACGAAACTCAACAAATAAAACAAATCTACCAAACCCTAATACTACCATAATCTCACCCTAACCCTTCTCTTTCCCCCCTTACTTCTCCACCCGGCCGGCCCACTCTAACACACCCAGCACTCCCCCTAATCTCTCTCTCCCCCCGAACCCCTTCTTTCCTCTCTGGCCCCAAAGCGCCGCCGCCCCTCCTACCTCACGCCAACTCCCAGCTCCCTCTGCTCTCTCCCTCTTAGCTCACCCGCCGCCGCCGCAGGGGCTCTCCTCGCGCCGGCTCCTTAGGGCGCCGCCAGCTCCCTCTCTCTCTCCCTCTCAGCTCATCCGACGCCACCGCCGTCGGACTGCTCCTGCCGCCCAGCCTGCCGCCGGATCTGCCTCCCACCGACTCGCCGGCCTCCCGGTGCTTTGCCGCGCTCACCCGGTCGGCCTGCCTGCTCGCTCGGTTCCCTGCCGCCTGCCTCCTCGGCTCGGCCGACGCCGAGCCGGCGCCGCCCCCTTCCCCTCTTCTCCTCACTGATCCCTCCTGTGCTCTGTGATGATAATGGACTGAGAGGTATATTTTGCTACTGATGACGGATGTGCTTGTGTATGGGTGAATGACAATATGGTTGTGGGGAAGGCATGGAGATGGTTTACCTGAGGTGTTGGGGTTGGGTCGGTTGTGGGGTTGCACTGACCTCCTTCTTACTCCTCCTGCCTTGGTCTGGGTGGCCTTCGAGTCGCTTGCAGTTCGGGGCCCGCCTGGCGTCACCCTTGCTCTCCGGCTTCTCCCTTGCTTCCTTCCTCCTTGCTCCCTTCCTGCTGCTGGTCTTGGCCTTTCGGCTGAGAAGAAGTGGGAGGGGGAATGGATGTGCTGTGCTGCTGTGTGTGTGTGCAGGCTTGGCCTTCTTGTTCTTGGTTGCCTTCGGTTGATGAGGAGATGGAGTGGGATGTGTGTGGTGTTGGCTTTGGTGGTGCTAGCTTTGCCTTTGCTTGCTTGTGGCTTTGCTGGCTTGAGGTGCTTGAGAATGAGGGGGGCTTGTGGATGAGCATGGCTGATCAGGGGGATGCATTTCGGCTGGCTTCTCTTGTGGATGGCCAAAGACCACTATGCCCCTTGCCCTTATCCTCAATGCTCTCTGGTGATACTATTTGGGCTAAGGACCTTTTGGTCCAAGAATGCTTTGAGGCTATTTTCGGATATTCTGCTAATGGAGGTAAGTCGGTAAAATGTGGGCACCGATTCTAATATTGCCGGGTGATGAGGCCCACAGAAGGCGAGATGGTGCCACTACCCTAGGGTGGTTGGGAAGCCTCCATGACCTTCGTAAATAATCTGATGACAATCTTCTCCTTCTCTAACTCCTCTTTATTGATTTTGGTCTAACACCGGTCTTGTGTTTTTGGTTGGCGGTCGAGGAAAACGTGGGCGGATGTTGGGGTATTGGGTTGGCGATGAAATGGGTTTGACAGAGGCGATAAATGGACAAAGATTCAAGGAGGGCTTGGCGATATGAATGCAAAATTGGATTGCCATTTAATTAGTTAATTCTTGTAGGATGTACTGTGCTCTTAGACTGATTGATGTAAACTGTACTAATGCAAGCAATGCAAATGCTGATTTATTTATCTAATGCAATGACAATGCATTTTAATTATCGACTGATTCTATTATGGTGCTGAATGATGACATTGCATGAATGCTGCGAGTGTATGAATGATCGACACGATACGCTTTAACTAATTTGGAGTGATCTAATACTATCGTTAACTCACCACTAAGACGAGACTAATCGCTGCTAATTACCGATTACGGTTACGAGGTTAGGACTAAAAACGCGGGTCCTCACACTCTTCAAATATGCTTTACAACCTATTTATTGTCAACATTTGTTTTCTACAAAAGAACCATATAAATATTCCTTTGTTCAAGTCTTGCATGAATATTTAATTGCATATTTTTCCCTACGACTTGTTGAGTACTTTATGTACTCATGGCTATATACATTGTTCATCAATTGCCGACGAAGAACCAGGGAACCTAGAGTTCTACGAGGATGAATACTTTGAAGACTTTGCGAACTAGGATGCGCTCCCCACAAGTTATTTTATTTCAACTGCAAGAGTTTATTAGTTTGCTAAGCCCTGTGTGGCAAGCCATATAAACCTTGATAATAGGTCCACTACAACTATTTAATAATAAGTTGCTACTTTCTTAGTTATTTCATTGAATGGTTGATATTTCATCGATGTTGTCACTTTGTGCACTAGCGTGATTCTGGACCAGTAAAAAAATACACAGAGGATTTCGAATTTGGTAATCCGAGTCCTGACAGGTTTGGTCTATGGACTAGGTCTACACAACGAGTTTTAAGTGGAAGAGCCCGCATGTCATACACTCAAACACTAAACTATGCTTTAATTAGATTTTCTAATTACCTTGGGCCCACATGTCATACTGCTATTACCTACTAATTAAACGTTAACTAATTACAGTTTACTTAAACCTTACTTACAAGTGGGGCCCACTTGTAGACGACTACCGTCATCTTCTTCTTCCCATAACAGAGGAGCGGGACAAAGCAGCCATGGCTGGCTTGAGGCGAGCTTCGCACCAACGGAGAAGGCTCCGGTGCCCGCTCGCGACCCCCAAAATGGGTTGCGGGAGCCAAGGCGACCACAAAGGCTGTGATGACATAGCGAGAAACGGCCTGAGGCAGTGGCGTGATGGCAAGGACGACGACATCATTACTATGCACAAGGGCAACTACCGAGCGTCCGAGCGAGGCTACCAACTACAAACTAAAGGTTGAATTAACATATACGGGCTACCACGATGCTAGGGGTGCTCTCGGTGCGCAAGGAGCGGTGCACCGAGCTCTCCACGACGGCCTAAGGCGGTGCAATGAGGTGCTACGACACGACGATGCTACGGTCATCCATGCGATACATTGACTATCCTACCGGGTTTGCAACACACTAGAATGCAAGATAACGGATGGACTCACCTGGAACCGAGTGAGGAAGGGGATCGAGTGCGGTGGGGAGGTTCATGTGTTCTGGGCCAGTGATGGGGACGAAGGCGGTCTAGTGGCTCTAGTGCATGGCAAGGAAGAACAGGGCGTGCATCAAAGAGAGGAGGTCAAGGCAACCACGGTGCGCAAGATAACGGAGGAGGAAGCTCTAAGGAGCCCGGAATATTGGAATTTATGCCAAATTAAAAATTACACTAAAAGCATAATTAATAATTAAGAACATTTCGGTCCTTAATTAAAAATCATACTAGAAGCATAAATTTAACAAGGTATAAATCCAATATTCAGGTTCCCGGATATATGTCTTGCAATGGTTCCCAGGATCAGTGACCATTGCACATATATCCTTAAACAACATTGCATCACACATACAAGGTATACATTTACATAATTAAACATAGGATGATACAACTCGGTTTCATTCTACAATATAAGTGACTTTGGTCACCACAAAGGTTTAGCAGCGGAAACAAAACTAAACAGCAAAAACCACCAATGGCCCCATCACCCGCAGGCTATTACGTGGAGATTAGAAACAGCTTCATTCGTTAGCGTCGCCCTGATTGGCGCTAACGGGTACCTTATATAAATAACCATCCTCACCTGCAATAAGTGGTGAAAGCACATGAGTACAGAAGGTACTCGCAAGACTTACACAAAACTACTAAAAGAATGTGTTTAGTAGGGCCTAAGCAAAGGAATAGAGATTAACATGCATAAGGTTGTCAACAGTAAGGTTATAATGGCATTAATTTTGCATAAAGCTATACTTCTTAACCTACACATGCTAGATTTTAACAAAGCGATTTTATAAACTGATTTGAACTAAAACAATAAGTAATATAACATGTAATCATAAACCACAACAATAATAAAGTGGCTATCCACCACAACAAAAACATTGCATGAATACCCTTCATGCCGAACCAGAACCCGAAACATAGGTTTAAATCAAAGTCTATACAGGTGACATCAAATAAAGTGTCGTCCATGACCGTGTACACGGCTATTCGAATAGTTTTAACCCTGCATGGGTATACAACTTTACCCACACGACTTAGTCAGCCCGTTGCCTTCGGATGCCTCCGAATGATGACACACTTCCTTTGGTATGTCGACCGGGGAAACTAAGATTTGGTATTTTTCAACAAGTTGACACTATTGAGTTGGGCTACCTATGTGCGACTGATCCTGTTGATGTAGGTTAGACCACCTACTAACCAACAGGGCACATATGTTACGCCGGAATATCTGATTCAATAAAAGAAATAAAAGTTGTGCTCCCCCGCACATATAGTATTGAAATCGGAGCCTTATGAACCCGGATACATCCAAAAGTCCTCGCCCCTAAGAATATATGATATAGATATACGATCAACACATATATCCTTATCAACCTGCATCCCAACTCAATATCACCAACCCCTTACTTAACCAAACAGCGCCCATACACCACGTGTGGAAGTACGTTGTGGCTTGAATTGAATAGTCAGAGTTCAGTCCTTAATTGATCCAGACAAGACCACCACATTTCCCAATCTCGTGCACGAAGGCACCATCACTAGCATCCTCTTGTCCAGATTTAATATAAGTTTGTCAAACAAAATTTAGATTCAATTCTGATTTAAATAGACCGAACAAAAATTAAAATAACTGAAATTCATTTGTTGTTCCCATGTTTGACAAGATAAGCTTGCCAAACACTAATGTTCTATAGACTGCATGGCTAAGCAAAGTTTGAAACTAAGTATTTCAATATAAACACAATACCTTAGGTTTTGAGTGTATGATCTGATTTAAGGTAAGCCACAGGTGTCAGGTTATAACTATCTATGGACAGATCATCAATGATTTTTAAGGAAATAGCATGCAACGGTATCACTGTGGTTTGTAAATCTACAGTTCAAAAATTGGGATCAACATGGTGCAAAGAGGATGCTTGCCTTGATAGTAATAAACTTCTTGTTCAGGTGCTGATGGTTCAGAAAGAGAATCAACCACTTCACAAGATTCAGAATCTAAAAATACAAAAATCCAAGGAACAACAATAAAAAATCCATAAGGCAAAGCATTGACAAAGAATGCATGATCAAGATTGTAATGCACGATTAACAACATGCTTAAGCTATAACTGATCCAATAATGATAATAACCTATTTTACTCTCTACTACCATTAATTGTTAAAAATTAGGGTTTAGGTTAAAGTTACAGTTTCAGATTTTGGGAAAAACTGAAATCAGGACAGATTACAACAGAGTAGTTTGGTGATCCAAACATGTATCAAGTAAAATATTTTGCTTAGGCTAAGAGTATTCATAACTAGGGTAGTAGCCTAACTCATCATTTACTCACTAACTCTCAAAATTAACATTTGAAGATCTTGCTGTGCACATAGTAGGTTCAGCCGACAGCAAAACAAGTGTTGGAGATTTATGCTTAAATACTAATACACATGAGCATAAGATTCTTGCTGGAGCTAAACCTAATCTTTAGGAAAGTTAATACCCTAGACCAACCCCTAGCTAACCCTAATCAGCAAGATTAACCGAAAAAAATGGCATGCCACAACTTTTGTCGGTTCATCCGACAAAACAGCAGAAAAGGTTTTAGAGCATTTTTCGATTTAGAAGCAAAATGGTCAGAGATAACCTTTGCTTATGCTACTAGGGTTAAGGTAAGACCTAGTTAAGCTGAAAAGATGATATTAGAAACCCTAGAGCTTGAAAACGACATGAAAGACAGAAAGTTATAAAAGTAACTTTTCAGTCAAACTAAGATTTGAACATCACATGCACAAGTGAGTGATTCAGAGAAGATGTTAAGGTCTCTAAGACATTCAGGATGGAAAGAAATAAGGATATGGCTTACCTGAACAGGGAAATCGCCAAAGGGCAACCTAACCAGCTCTGATCAACAGAGAATTAGCCCCCGGGTTCAACCTACAAATGATGCCCAAAAATTCACATTACAAAGTGAATTAAGCACTAAGATGGACAAGCAAGACGTGAGGGCAAGAAAACTCCACTGGAAAGGAAGAAAGAAGGTGAAGAAGCTCTTCGGTCAACAATGACAATGAGCCAAAAAGCTAGGGTTTATATAGAGTTTGATCCTCCAGAGCAAACGGGAACTCTCCAGAGATGATGTGGTGGCAATTTAGTGCCAGGTGTCAAGGAAAGATTTGCCAAAATCACGGCGCGACACCACCTCTCCGGCAATGAAGTCGGCGGCGATGTACAGGCGCGAGGAGGAAGAGAAGCGCCTCACTGACGTGCAGGCCCCGCTGTCAGCCGCAGCAACGCGTGTCTTCGCAAGATCAAAAGAATATCGACCGTCTGATTAGAAATGGGCAGCTGCGATGGAGATAGGCGTTAGAAGAATTTAACCGATATTTTTTCATATGGGCCGTGCGATCTTAAATGAACGGTTGAGATTCAAAAGAACGTTAGGAGGCCCGATTGCTACTTTCAACGAGGAGCGTTGGATTTGAATCCAATGGTTGCTCCAAAAAGGTACGCGCCACTGGACTTTAAATGTGGTGACTCAACACCGTTGGATCTATTTTTAACGGTCGAGATTGAAGTGAGGTTCGGCATTCCGAATGTCACCGCTCTATAGACCCTAGGATCGAAATCCAACGGTCACACGAGGATAAGGCCTTAAACCTACGAGATTCGAAGGGGCACCGTAGGATTAAAATCCAACGGCTGAGGTATTTGCGCGCCTTTGAGTTCAAAAACGAAAAGGGCGGCGCGGTTGGATTTAAGATCGACGGTGGAGATTGAGTTGGGGCTCAGGTGGTCCGAACGTCACAGCCACTCTTGATCACCCGATTTAGATCCAATGGCTCAGATTCAATGCGGCGTTCGGGTGACCCGAATGGCCCACTAGATCTGGCCCGTTTATTGAGAATCCAATGGCTCACGTTTATTTTGACTTTTACCATAAAAAAAGGGTACAGCCCAATAAGTGCGCGTCGCACGATTTAGATCCTACGACCAGGATTGAATGGCTATGCGGGATGGCCCGAATGGCCCAATGAATCCGCCCGTTCATAGAGATCTAACGGCTGAGGATTGGATATGCGTTAGAGTTTTGAATTAAGGCTGGCTACGCTAGGATTAAGATCCGACGATGGAGATCGCTCCGCGTGCGTGGATAGCCCACACGGCTCCGCGAATCTCGTCCGTTCAACTAGGAATCGACGGCTCGCACTCACTAGAGGTTTGGGCACACGCCCGAACGTGTCGGATGTGGTCGGTTTAGACCTAAACCTATTTTGGCTCGGTCGCTACAGTACAAACCGGTTAGGTTTAGGCCGGGAGAGTTGACCAGCCCCATTTTAAATCTTCACAAGTTTGACCGGTTTTTAAAAATAGCAAATAAATTTGTAAAAATATAAAATTTTGCAAAGATGTTACTGGGATCATATATGTCCCAAATAAAATTTAAAATCCACTGTTTCACTTTTTAAAATACATAAATAATTACATTAACCCGAATAAGTCTATTTAAAGTCAAATATTTTTCTCCGGGTCAAAATGATTTCTAAAAATTCAACAAAATTTATTTTTGGCCAAAATAATTTACCTAGTCTTTATTAAAAATACTTCCCGGTTTTAATACCAACTTTGACTGGTATTTCCTTTTGAAGCTTCAACAAGTTTTTAGATTTTAGTTAGAAAAGGAAGGTTTTAGATTGTAACAACACATCCAAATTTCAAAAACGAACAGTGATGTTATGAACAACATCTCGTTACTATACATAAAGCATCTTATTACTGTTCATTAAAACTGGGGCTGTTACAGAAGCTCACCTCAACGGTGGAAATCGATGTACAGAGCTGGCGGGGTGAGTTGGAGAAGATGACCAGCGTGGCTTGCTTTCTTCTCCACCCGGTACGAAGAGGAGGGGAGAAGTTGGGGGAAACGCAGAGAAGCGGGCGAGCAAGATGACACGCTCATTCGTGGCTTAAATACAGAGGAGACGAGTGCGACGACATGGCTTGGTTCGGGCGTGGGATCTTCCAAGCGGCGAGCGGGTGAGCTGGATGCACTCGTGAGGTGACAAGGTTGCGACCGGGTGTGAGACGGGGAGAGGCTCGAGGCACAGGGTTTGACGTGATGTCTGGCTCGCTCGGCGCACCACGCGTGTGCGTACATCGACAACGGGTGAGCGAGAGAGGGAGCTGGTTCGTGAGGTGGAAGAAGCACAGTTCCTCGCCCCTCCGCTCGGCTTGACAAGTGGAGCCAGAGCCCGCTCACTAGCGAGCTTGCGCGAGAGAGATGGGTTGAGGACGGGGTGGAGACAGGGAAAAGGGAAGGCGGTGGTGGCGGTGGCTGGGCTAGCGTGGCGATTTCGGTCTTAGGGGAGAGAGGGGAAAGAAAGGGTTTCAAATTTTTAATTGTGATTCAAAAATTGATTTGAATTTGAATTCAACTTCTGAAATGGTTTTGCACACAATTAAACTTTAGATTTTTACATATCTAAATTTGAGACAAGGAAATGTTTTAACTTTTTAGATTGGATCAAAATTGGTTGTTACACTATTACTCTCTATACTTACTGGACTGTTTCTTCGTGGATGATCGCCGACAGTATCTCACCCATTTGCTGCATGCGTATCCTGGCCTTTCGTTTGAAAATGATTTGTGACAATGGTCTCGTGCTGTGTATCAGTCTGGCTTTTCGAGTGAAAATGACCTCCTATGTTGCTTGGTCGCCATCTAACAGAGAGTGCCAGCATCTATGCAAGTTTGTTCTTGGTTTTTGCGTACGAACTTACCTAAGCCAGGCATGAGAAAAATCAGCTATCGGTGGCTGGTTCGTAAAGAGGTGGCCTCGTCTTCTCTCCTTCCCGTTTCTGAATTCTCAGATTCGGCTCGGGTGCCGTGCCCTCTATATTAGTGAATGTCAGATCTCCTAACCGAACTTAAAAAAGGAAAAGGAAAATAGAAAGAAAATCAACTAACGTTGAGTTAGATTCTTGAACTGGCGCCAGTGGTAAGCCGTAAGCAGCACGAGAAAAACTGCAAACCTTGAAAGTTCTTCTCTGCAGTTCAAATATCTGT
Organism: Ampelocalamus luodianensis; assembly: GCA_036346255.1. NCBI lineage: Eukaryota > Viridiplantae > Streptophyta > Magnoliopsida > Poales > Poaceae > Ampelocalamus > Ampelocalamus luodianensis. The sequence continues at coordinate 51,408,199 of CM070623.1, forward strand.
TTCACCTCACCGGCTATGGCTTATATAATCTTGTATCGCTGATGACAAAGTTGATGAAGTACGATGAATTCATATGCTATGCTGCTAGCTAGGTTTCCCATTCGTAAAAGAGCTACAGGCTCCAGCAAAGTGAGAGCTACCAGACACAGACCAAGATCCCCATGTGCCCTGCCTTATGTGTACACTGTACAGTGCACAGTGCTGCACTACACTGCAGCTACCGAGCTCCATGCCTGTCCCTGCAATGCTCATGTGTAGAGTCTAGAGCAAAGTGCTAAAGTTCAGGCACCTGCATCTATTTACTTCCCAAAAATTGCATAAAGAACTCTTGAAAGGCTGAAACGTCACATTCAATTATTCATAATTAATGCAGATAGTATATCCCCAAACAATTAAAGAGCGTTCAATTTTCATCTATTTTCATCGAAAAAAATCCATCACCTTGTTCTTAATTCAAAACAAATCAAGGGGTACTTTAAACAAACAAACTAGGAGGTAAAGATGCGCCCTTCTGAAAAGTCAAAGTCAAAACTGGTTCGTACAAATTACTAACGTGTTGCTTGTGTGACTAAAATCACACCGACCAAAATCTAAGAAGTATTTAACTCAATTTTTTCATCGAAACCCCCCAAAAAAAAATCTTCGGAGCACAAAACGATTTACCTCCATGTTCGGGGAGGGGGAGGGGTACAAGGGGCCGATCAGTCACTTTTTTTTGATACGTTGGATCATCATCTAATAGTTTCTGTTTTTTTATGTTAAAAGCTAAATAAAAGTAAATCTAGATGAACCATACAAATATATATAAAAAAATCTAAACTATACAAAAGTAAATCTAAATGAACCCTACAAATACAAAAAAAAATAGAACTAAAAGTTATTGTAAAATGTGCTAAAATTGTACATCACTTGGTAATACAATTTTAGACTTAATACTGTATAATTGTAGGTGACTGTGTTTTTTTTTTAAAAAAAATCAGACGATTGGGAGCTAACAAAACGCACAAAATATGGTCATAAAAATTTTTTTGAAAAAGGAGACCCTGCTTTTGATTGAAAACATATAAATCTAACAGAAAGTTACAGAGCGAAATATGGTCATAAATCTCAAACCCCTTTATAAATCTTTCCAACCCCAGACAAGGGGCATATCTATCCGACTATCCCTGTCACCTCCCCACACATCTGTTCGCCAACCCGCACGAAAGCCATCAGCCATGGCCTCTCGCGGCGCCTCGACCTTCCAGTTCTACCGGCCCATGGCAATGCCGACGCCGACGCCACTGCCCCAGTCAATGACAATGCCGTTCACGGCCGCACCCGCAGACGCCGTGGTGCCAGCGCCAAAAAAGGCGGGCGCGGGGGCGGGGCGGGGCGGCAAGGACAAGCACAGCAAGGTGAACGGGCGCGGGCGTCGCGTGCGCATGCCGATCGTGTGCGCGGCGCGCGTGTTCCAGCTCACCCGCGAGCTGGGGCTCAAGTCCGACGGCCAGACCATCGAGTGGCTGCTCCGCCAGGCCGAGCCCTCCATCCTCGCCGCCACGGGTTCCGGCACCACCCCCGCCGTCGTCTCCTGCTCCTCCGCCCCGTCCACCACCACCGCCTCCCCCCTCCTCGGCAAGCGCCCGCGCCAGGACCAAGAGGCTCCGTCGTTCTGGGAGGCGCTGCAGCCGGCGCGGCCCGTGGCGTGGGGCCTCTCGCCGTCGCAGGAGGCGCAGGCATACGCGTCGGTGGCGCAGGGTCACCACCTCAACCTGCTCTTCGCGCTCTCCGGCGCCGCGAGGCGACCGGAGGAGGAGCCCCGCTGACCGCCGCAGCTTTTCTGCGTGATTGCATGCGGTGACGCGTGGGTGTAGTGCGCGTGGTTAATTCTTGCGGGAGCCAGGTGTGTTCTGGCTGTTTTGTGGCATGCCGTACTTTCTCATTTCCATTAATCCGTGCTTCTTTGCGTGCATTGTGTGTGTTGTTTTGCGTGATTTTCGGTTGGAGATGAACCAAGAATGCGACCAGAGGTAGCAATTGTAGATACTAGTCCTTAGATTTTACTCCATTCGTCGGGTTTGTGCTTGTCCTTGTTGTTAGAAACCGGGCCCAGGACCGAGTCCGCCCGAGTGGGCTCTCATCCCAAACCCTGAAGGGTGTAGAGCCTTATAAATAGGGGTCGCTATTCATTGTAAACGATTGATCGATGGATGAAGGAATAAAGAGAAGCAAGAAGTCCCCTACATCTCGTGTTCTATCTCTTATTACATTCTTGTTGTTCATGCATTGTTCTTACGATTCTACGCTTGTCACGAGGTAATCGCTCGATTTGGACTCGCCAATGACGGTTCCTCAACACGTTATCGCGACGATCGACTCTCCTCGCATCGAAAAGGTAACCGTCGATGAACGACGCTCGTAGATTGAATCGTTTTCTAGATTGCTTTCAATTCCGCAAATTTGGCTTTCTAGATTGGTTTTCTACGGTGCAAATCCACTCTAATCTACCGCGAGCCGACTTGAAGTCGCCGGCCAAGCCGATCGGTGGATTGCATGAAAGAGTAGATGATGATTGTACCGTAGGTAGTATATGCAATCGTATGAAAGGCACCATGTGCACGGCACCGCCTGCAAGCGGCTGTCACTACCTCCGCGATACGTTACCGGTCGGCATAGTCCGCCATCACGTACCGCCGCGGAAGCAACGACAGTGCCACGCCGCTAGCACACGGCGAGCATGCACATGACGGCATGAAGCCGCGCCTCCGTTGCAATCTTGTATTACATAACACATTGCATCGCATACATGTACAGTATCGAAAAAAAAGGAGGCGCCAGCGCTGAACTCGCCGTCCTCCTATCGCCATGGCCGCCGCCCGAAGCGCTGCTATGGCCGCCGCCAGAAGCACCGCCATGACCGGACACGGCGCGGCGGGCCACACGCCCGTAGCGGCGCTCCGCTTCGGAGCGACATCGCTCCTCGCCGGAGTTGCCGCGCCGCCGCCGCAGCGGCCTCCCGCGCCACCACCGTATCTCACCCGGCCGGCGCGCGTGCGCCGAACCCGCCGCCGGCGGCTTCACGCCGCGCCGCCGCCCGCTGGCGCTCGCGCGCGCCGTCGGTTGCCACGGCCGCAGCCGCCTCGTCGCTCCCGGTCGGCCGCGCCTCGGGTTTTTCCTGGAGCGCCACCGCCATTGCATGACTCGCGACGGCCGGGGCGCCACCGCGACGGGACACCGACCACCCGCCGCGTCGGCCGGGAGGCCGCCGGCCGCCACGGCGCCGCCGAGCCTTGAAGCGGCATCGGCACCGCGAGCCCGGCACCACCGGTTCGCACAAGAAGCCACGCCGCCGTGCCTTGTAGGCCGCCACACCACCGCACGGTGCCTCCGCCTCCGCCTCCGCTGAGCGCCCTTAGCACCGCTGCTCGCCTCGGCGCCAGATGCGCCGAGCAACTACTACCGCGCCAAGCACGAGCGCCCGTATGCGCCGCCACGCGAGCCCGCCGGAACAAGCACGCGCACTTGAAGCTGCACGCTGCCAAAGCCGCGCCACCATGCCGCCGGCCGCTCACCTCGCTCCGCGCGCTCGCAATGCGCAGCGACGCCTCCGCCACGCCCAAGCGCTGGCAGCGCGCCGCCACTGCCGCTTGTACATGGGGGCAGGGAAAACCCTACGGGTGCCATTTGGTCAGGCTGTGGTGGGCCAAAACAAGGATCGGCCGGCAGTTATGGGCCCGAAGAAAAAAATAGGCCTAATGGCCATGAGAATTGCCCAGCCGAGCCGAAAGAAAAAAAGGGAACGACCCAAAATGGAAAGTCCCGTACGGTAGAAGAAAAAAAGGGGGGAGCAAAAGAAATTATAGATTTTGCAAATAAGTCCTTGTAATTCTGAAAATTGCGAGAATTTCTTTGTGAATAAGGGATTTGTGCGAAAAACACCCCCGGAATTGGGAAATTTATGGGATTATGTATATTCTTGCAGAATAACCCCTCAAAATATGAAAATTACCCGTAATTTCTCTCAGAACTGAGATTTCACATTTTAGCCCCTGAAACTTGCAGAATTCGTCGAAAATACCTTTTCCAGTAGAAAAGAGCCTCGGGAATCCAATTTTTGAATCAGTTTTTGCGTTTGAAGCATGTTTAACTTTGTTATTGTTATTTCTATGCAATTTATGTATCACATTTACTGTTTTTTATTATCTGTGATTGTATATATTGCTTTTAATCACTGAAAATAGCAGTAAATCATGAAAAATGCATAAAAAAAATACGGGATCACGAACCAGGAGTTCGAAGAGCATTATGAGAATTTTGCAACCATCTTAAGCAAATTACCAGCAGTAATTTTATGAATTTTGGTATGAATATGAAGATGACTGGCATCACGAATCGAATTGAAAAATCGACCAAAGATGGCCAGAATTTGTACGAATTTGTACCAGTCTTCAACTCTGTGATAATGCAATCATGGATGAGCAGAAGATTGAGAAGACTCTCTCTACCTTTCACCCAAATGCGGTGTAATCCGCACGCAACTATCGTCAAAATGGCTACATGAAGTATGCCGAATTAATTGACATCATGCAAGTTGCGGAAACTTAAGATGATGTTCTAAGAAAGAATTTCATCTCGCAGCCACTTAGTAGCAATATTGGCCATGAAGCCACTGCTAGCAGCTACAAGGTGATGAAGCCTCTCACGAATGAGAGGAGCACGAAGGGTAAGGTAGTGCGTCGCACGTTATTGATGCTGTCCAGTCTAAGAAAAAGGGCAAATGATAGCATGAGGCACACCTCGCCATTGCAGGCACAGAGGATTCACATCCATTAGTTGCACTTATGAATGTGGACAGCCCAGTAGCAGCCCCCATCATCCCTCTTTTGGACATCGCAGCGGCCACAGCCGTAGCTGCCCAAAAGGAGAAGATCGCGCATGGAGCCGATTGAGGCAGAAGTTCCTGAATACTTCGTCCATTAGATCTAGTGCACGCATTGCACTCGAATCTTTTATAGTAACCTGCAGTTTGTAATTGAAGCAGAATTTTGAATTATTGAATAATGGTTGCAAGCTCTAGCAGAGCAAAGCATTAAATTCTTATTATGAGTCCTACAAGACTTATTTTCCCGTCTTTATAATAGCAAGTTACGTTCTGATATCTGAAGTATTTTATTTATGTGTTGCTTGCTTTCTGCTACATATTAATAAAGTATATTATATTAGAACGCGTGTGGTGCCCTATGGAGGAAGTGTGCTTAGCATGTAGCGGCACAATGAAAACCATCCTAAGAGAAATGGAAATTTTTCGATCGATCGGCAAGAATCTTTGGTAGTCTTCACGACAATCGCAGCAATGATACTTGTATAATAGGCTCGGGAAGGGCCACAATTATACTCCCAATGGGCACAACTTTGGTCATTGAAGAAGACTTGTTGTACCAGAATCGACTAGAACTCTCAAGGATATTTGCGCTACGGTTTAGTGTAGAGGCGAAGAAGAGTATGGTATGTGAATACTGCTCATTACAAAGCGTGAAGAAAGTGAAAATAGCATTAGAATGTCTTCCTTCATATGAAATGGGCTATACTACACTAATATTAAGGCACTGCACCTATCTCGCCTTAAAAACCGTATTTAGAAGCTCTGAACTTATTTATCTCTGGCATGATAGATTATGCCGTCTAGGTCTTAGGATAATGAGAGATATAATTAACAATTCACAGGGACATAATATGAATATAAAGAATTTCCCGAATCTGGAAGATTTTGTGCCCCGCATGTGCCATTGGGAAATTAATTATTAGACCTTTTGCTCTGAAAGCGAAGGATGAAGTCCCTGCATTCCTGGATCGTATCCAGGGAGACTTTTGCGGTCCTATACAACCCCTGTAAGGGTCAATTAGGTATTTTATGGTGTTCATCGATGCTTCCTCGGAATGGTCGCACGTATGTTTATTGTCTACGAGAAACCATGCTTTTGCAAAGCCAACCTCGCAGATAATTAAATTAGAAATATTTTCCCCGATCATCATATGAAGTCCACCTGAATGGACAACGCCGGAGAATTTACTTTGAAAGCATTTGATGATTATTGCATGAAAATGGGAATTAAAAGTTGAGCATTACTGCATCGCATATCCACACCTGAATGGACTAGCGAACTTTGAAGAATTGTAATTTACCAACTATATGTTGGGGACACGATCTGCCGTAGTAGCTCTCATCATTTTTAGACCATCGGCCTATAACATCCATCCAACTATGCAACTAGCGCAAGGGTCAGCACTGAAAACTTCTCATCTTCGCAGGTTGGTTTGCAAGGGTTATATACCTATACCACCACCGCAGCGAACTGCAATGGGTCTTCTCCGAAAGTCTGGGATATACGTTGGTTATGAGACAGCATCCATAATCAAGTATCTGGACCATATGACTGGAGATTTGTAAAATGCCCAATTCGCTGATAGTACATTAGATGAGGTTAGTTTCCCATCATTAGGGGGAGGAAATCAACCCTTGATAATAATGTCGGGAAATAATTGAAGTCTAGAAGACATTTGAAGTCCAGAAGATAATTGAAATCTATGCATATGACCGAGCACTACTAAAGCAAATAGAAGTCCGTAAGATAATTGCGATCCGTAAGATAATTGAATTGAAGTCTAGAAGACAATTGAAGTCCGAAGATAATTGATTTGCAAGTATTAGCGAATCAAGCGCGGACTACTTTAGTGATTTGAAGAGCGTGAATAAGTAGCATTTGCACGCAAGCAATGCAGGAGAGGGTTGAAATACTATTGAAGGTATCTCTAATCCCGCCCGAGGCCTCGGAATAAAGGGACGAGAACTCCGGTCCTCGAATCCAAGTAACCGGGACGCTGGTGAAAAAGGATAAGAAGGACTTGACACACCGATCACCAAAGTGCCCAGAACTAGAAGGAAGCGGTTGAGACTGGCATCGGTATGGAACCTTGAAAAGGCATACTAGAATTGAACATCCCCATGAAGGAGACATCGGTATGGATGTGTGCGCACACATCGAGTGAAAAACTAAAGGACTTGCCCGCAATTGGAAGCGTGGTGAGCAAGTAGAAGCATTAGAAGAATCGCCTTGAAGAAATAGCTATAAAATTTATGACCTCGGGAGAATCTTTGAATATGACAACAGCCAATGTCGACATATACTTTGCAAAGAAATTTTCTACAATCATCAATCTTGATCCAGAGCCTGCATCGCTCGATAAATGAAAGAAAAGATCAGATTGGAAGAAGACAATAGAAATTGAATTATTCTCTCCGAATAAAAGAAAGGTGTTTGGGCCTGTAAGCCGCACGCCTCCCCTTGTACACCCTGTAGGGCATAAGTGGGTATTTGTTCGAAAGAGAAATGAAAAGAAGCAAGGCTCGTTGAACAAGGTTTCACTGGACATCCAGAAGATGATTATGAAGAAACCTATTCCCCGGTCATTGGCGGAACTTCCTTTTAAATATTTATCTCAATGGCAGTGAACTTGAAGTTAGAAGTGAAATTGATGGATGTGGTACCTGCATACCTTTATGAATATTGGATTCGGACATTTATATGAAGATACCTGAATGTATCCTTGTCCTGAACCAAAACAGAGCAAATAGAAATATGTACAGTGTGAAACTCAGAAAGTCATTGTACGAACTTAAGCAATCAGGCAAAATGTGGTATAATCGCTTGAAGCGACTTTCTATGCAAGAAAGGCTACACGAACAATGAGAATAATCTCTGTGTATTTATACGACGATCCCAGAATGGAGTTTGTATAATCTTAGAGTATGAAGATGATCTGAATATCATCGGAACCCTGAAGGATATTAAGAAAGTAAGCTCTTACCTGAAGTCGGAGTTCGAAATGAAAGATTTGGGTGAAAACCAAATATTGCTTAGGCTTGCAGCTTGGGCATGCCCCTGAAGGGATATTAGTACATCAGTCAACCTACACTCAGAAGGTGTTAGAAAGGTTTGATTTTGAAAAAGGCATACCCTTTGAAAGTGCCAATGGTCGGGAGATCTTTGCAGCAAGACAAGGATCCGTACAGACCTAGAAAAGAGGGGGAGGAAGTCCTGGGACCAGAATTCCCATATTTAAGTGTGATAGAAACACTCATGTGTTGAACAAACTGTACTAGACTGGGCATTGCATTTGCCGTGAACCTATTAGCAAGGTATAGTACAGAACCTACCAAAGGCATTTGCAGGGAATGAAGGACATCTTCCGATACCTCCAAGGAAGCAAAGAACTTGGTCATTCTATAGAAAGAACCAAGACCTAACTATGAATGGCAATGCAAATAACGGGTACTTGTAGGACTGCATATGACCAATAGCGAACAGGTTATGTATTCCTATGTGGTGGAAGCGCAATTCCATAAAAATCGTTTAAGCGAGTCTTGTACCGACTTCGACGAACCACTCAAAAATGACAAAGATCTGTATGAGGCCTCACGAGAATGTGCTTGGCCCGGCGGATGATTCACCACATCCAGCGATCGTGTGGATTGAATACCGCACAAACCCCACCGTTATCTATGAAGATAATGCGGCTTGTGTTGCACAAATGCGGATGGGTTATATGAAGAATCCTCTCACAAAGCATATCAACCCCAAGTTCTTCTATGCTCATGAAATGCAAAAGATGGACGAAATTAAGGTATCGTGATACTAAGTCATGTGAAAATCTTGCAGATTTGTTCACTAAGTCACTTCCAGCATCTAGCTTTGAAAGGTGCATATGTGAAAATTGGAATGATGAGACTTAGAGAAGTGCAGAATTCAGGGGGAGAATCTTCACAAACTCATTACTAAAGCTTGATCACGAAGATCAGTACCCAAAGAGCAAATCACGAAGATTAAATGAAATTGGGTGGATTGTACTCTTTTCCCTTGACGAGTTTTCCAAGTTTCTCGGCTAACGTTTTTAATGAGGCAATTAAGTGCGACATAGCGAACATGATTCATGTACTCTTTCTCCAAATTTTTCCCATTGGGTTTTATGGAGTTTTGACGAGGCATGAGCATGAAGGATGAGTGCCCAAGGGAGTGTTAGAAACCGGGCCGGGACCGGAGTCTGGCCCAAGGTGGGCTCTCATCCCAAACCCTAGAAGGGTCGTAGCCTATAAATAGGGGTCGCTATTCATTGTAAGCGATTGATCGATGGATGAAGGAATAAAGAGAAGCAAGAAGTCCCCTACATCTCGTGTTCTATCTCTTATTCTATTCTTGTTGTTCATGCATTGTTCTTACGATTCTACGCTTGTCTACGAGGTAATCGCTCGGACTGGACTCGCCAGCGACGGTTCCTCAACACTTGTTACTGTGTGTCACTGCCATGGTTGATGGTTTTGTGCTTCTGTGATGTGACGACGGTGCTTGGCAGTTGGCGCTATGACAACTGATCGAACACAATGCTGATGTGTTATTCTTGTATGGTTCGCTTGTGTTTCCATTAGAAATTTATCTACAAGATGACATTGTTGGCCACTCATGGACCTGTAAGCACAATTTGCTTTCGTGATGCATTGCAATTGCACAGAAATTAGAGGCTGGTGAGATTGGCGGCTTTCCGTGGCAACTGTCAAACAATGATGAAACATCCCATTGCGCACCATTTCATGGCAGATTACGCTTTCCTGCAAGCCAATTAATGATAACGTCGGGGCTACTTTTCTTACTTTTCAAACCACATGCTGTTTAGTCGAAGCCAACGAACAAGATATCCGCATGCTAGTATGTAGTGTTGAAGTAATAGCGAATTTAGCAAATATCTTAGAATAATTCCAGAAATATATAATGACAGAAAAGCATGATTTCAGCAAATTTTATATAACATAAACAGTAGAGATGTCTTTAACATCACAAAATTATAACTTATAACATATAAACAGAAAAACATGCTCAACAATTTAAAACTATGGACAATATCAATTAACATAATGCACAGACTGATATTTAATCAATTGCTCTCAGATGTCGGCTACTCTAGTGAAGAACTAGGCCTTCTCGACATCATTGGACTGTTTCTTAAAAACAAACAGAGTGATAATTACTTGACAATAGACTAGGTTTTGAGCTCTGCTTCTTTATCAATATAAAAGCAAAGACTGTTTAAGACTTTAAGTAACTCAAATAGAAAACATAAAGTGACTTTCAGTAAGTGAACAAAGCTAGTAACACTACTGCTAACAATTTGCTTCCTAAATTTGACTTTAAATGATATCGACTATTAACTGAATCACTGAACCATATGAGATTGACTAAATGGTATCATTGTAAGATTAACTAATCAATACTCCAGTAATCAATTATATTACTACAATATTAACAAATCAATACGACATCAATCAATGATATTACTTCGAGATCAACAAATCAGTACAACAAACAATCAATGAAATTACTGCAAGTACTCAATTATATTATTGCAAGATTAACTAATCAGTACTGCAACACTCGATGATATTACTGCAAGATTAACTAATCAGTTCTTCAACAATAATCTAGTTCCAGCTCAAAGCATAATCTATGATTCCAAATTATCACAATAATTTACAAGACCAAAATCATCACTAGGCATTCACAATAGCCCACAATCTATCATGCAAATCTCCCGGTACTAGTATAAACAAATCACGGGAAGGAACAGTTGCAGGAACACTAGTACAACACACTATGCAAGATAGATGAATTGAAAACCAGAGATGTACCCACCGAACCGATGGCAATCAAAGCCACCGAGAAGATAAAGCACGTCGATAGAACGTTGACCCAACAAACCTATCGCCGCTGTTACACCACGATTTTTCCAACGAGATCGTCAGAGATACAATACCACCACCATGAATTCAAGTGTACAGAAGCACATGATTGATGTTGAGGAATCGCCCAATAACCGTCGGATCAAGTGTAAAGATTCACCGTAAGGAAGTCTTAGAAATCAGTCGGGTTGAGGTGGTTTTGATCTCAGATAGAAGAGAAGGAATTCATATCTACACTTTTCTGGTGGAGGACGAGGTGGTGTCATCAAAATGACTGCCCGATCGAACTTCGCGTGTAAGCTGTGGCGTGGGGATCGGATCGATCCCAACAACCTCTTCTCCCGTCTCTCAATATCAGCAGGATAAAGCCACATACTTTTATCCTCTCCCTCCCATGGGAATAATTGCGAAATTCTCAAAATGCCTGGTATACAATATTCAGTACATCTTCTTTAAACGTGAATTGCTTTATTTCTGCACTGGGGCAAAAGCTGCATGCGGCGCCTGCTCTGCTCTGCTACGGCCTCTGCCACTTTGCCCCTGAAAGGTTCAGGCTCTTTCTCTGGGCATGATTCGTGTCAAGCTGTAGGGCATTTGGGCTGGAGAAAGGTGCCCTACCATACGATGACCATGCTTGCATATTTCTGCATGCACATCAATGGTTTACTTTGCATTTGCAATCCTCGCAGATTTCTTGAACTGTTAGTACTACCAGCACATTACACATTAGTACAGAACAGCATGCGAGTTTACTTTGCATTTGCAATCCTCGCAGATTTCTTGAACTGTTAGTACACATTAGTACAGAACAGCAACTTTTTTTGGCGACTGAAGAGACAGACATGCTTTGTGATGAGAGGGAGAAAGAAGCCGCTGTTGGCACGGAACTCTGGCTGGCTGGCTGCAGTGGCAGACTCAGGATTATATTTTAGGTATAACAGAGTCGTAAGCTGCTAAGCGTGTACCAAATAGTATTACTCAAAAGCAAAAAAAATCTATATGCAAACTATATTGCAATCACACCCATACAAGTATACAACATTAAATGGAATCAACAAGTGAAGATAAAGTTAGGACATCGAGAAATATCGTGCCGCCGCCCATGGGCCACGGCCTACGCCGACCGCCAGACACCGCCCCATGCTAGCTTGCCCCTTGGCCTCCTTGGCTCCTCGCACTGTCCGGCAAGTGGCGGACCCGGGAGCAGCGTTTGAGCCGCCCACGCTACGGAGCTGAGATGCATTGCCGCCCGCGCTACGGAGCCCAGGAGCAAAGCCGCTCGGGAGCAGAGCACCACCGCCGCTCACGCTAGGGACTAGCTAGGGAGCAGAGCACCGCCTGCCGCCCGGGAGCATCGGAGCTGAGCAGCCTGATACTAGCGCCGCCACGCGCCCACGCCCCGCACAGCACCACTCGCTGCCCGGCACCAATGCCACCACACGCCCACGCCCAGCCCCGCACCGCCCGCCGCCTGGCACCAGCGCCGCCACGCGCCTAAGCCGCACAGCCCGCCGTCTGGCACCGGTGCTACCATGCGCCCACGCTACACCGCTCGCCTGCACTCCTAGCCTCCTAGGAGCAGCGTCGCCACACGCGTGACATTCCCACGCCGCACCGCCCGCCTGCATCCCGGCTCGGCTCCGTCGCTCGCCCCACCAGCGCCGCCCGAGCTAGGGTTCGCCACCACCTCCTGCTCCTAGGGTTGGGAGTTGACGAGTCGGAACTTTGGATGTGATGTGAGGCCGGCTTGGAGTGGAGGCACTGGCATAGGCACCTAAGGTCCTTAAGGCCATCTACTCAGTTGGGCTAGACCACGGGCGACAGAGGAGGACTACGACCTAGCAACTTGAACTTCATGTGTTTGTTCGGGCCCAGCGATGGAGGAGGACTAGGGAAGCACCGAAGCAGGGAGGAAGGATGGGGTCTCTTCTCCGACGCTGACAGGGAGGAAGAACGGGGTAGGGGCCTAGTGGGGTTTTGGATCGGCGGGAGTCGGGAGCTCTGGCGGACGCCATAGCTTGCCATAATGGTAGGTCCTCCTTTGGCTGGCTAGCTGGCCTTGGCATCCAGCTGGTTGGTGGCAGCAGTTGCGTGCTCTGGTCTGAGGTCTCTGGAGTGGATATTGGATTTAGCCATGGATGCTGGTAGCGCTTGGTACTAGACGACATGTCAGCCATGTGTAACCGTGAGCGTCTCGTTGGGGTTGGGTACGAGACATTCTACTGGTAGCATATGGTGGTAGTATAAATCAAATTTGATCACTTATTTGTTAAGAATATAATATACTTTTCTTTGTATTTATAATTTTTTTTTTCGTGAGGGTATTATGCACTTTTCCAATTAGGATTCAAAATATTAATCTTGTGTTATGTGATTCTCACATAGTTAATTATAATCCTACTCTCTTAGAATTCTACTACCCATATTATCGGGTATAGTATAATTAAATCCTAACTAACCTGATCAAATGGTTAAAAAAGAATAAACGATCTGTATTAAATTTAGTGGACTGTGAAAGAGCTATCGGGAAAAGATCTGTTGCTTTCGTGCACTGTGCCGGCCGCTGGGCTGGGCCTGGGCTTGCTGCCGGACGTGTCGATAGGGGGTGGAATTGGCAGCGGAGAGGGACCGGCCGCGCCACGGTGCGTTTCCTATTTTCCATCGAGACGCTGTCCTACGCAAGTAGCGTGTGAGTGATGAAGGAAATGGGGCTCGAGAGAACAGGCAACTTACACTCCTTTGCAAGTGAAACATGAGCTAGGTAACCTAGGATCATTGCATCATACTTCTTTTGAAGCAGTGGATAAACTGTGTGTTAATCTACTTATGTTTATCTTAATGTATTGACAGATGGCGGGGATAGCTCAGTTGGGAGAGCGTCAGACTGAAGATCTGAAGGTCGCGTGTTCGATCCACGCTCACCGCATTATTAATTCTTTTTTTGCGAACTGTTTTTTTTCCTTTTTGGTTGAGACCTTGTGAACATCTGCATATGGTCTTGACTTCTAGTCCCGAAAATATACTCTATTACAGTGTAACCTTCAAGGCAGATAGCTCTTCAGTTCATGGATCTCTACGAGCTTTCTATGATCATCACCAATTAGTTGTCATCATCCGCTCCATCACCAATCTTATCGTGTGCTTCATAGCTTTGAACTTTCAGTCCCCTCATGAGAGCAAGTATTATACTCGAATTATGAAGCTTCACCCGGGGATCTTGTATTCAGATGGCAACCGCTGTCTATCTGGGGCCACTCGCAGCCAGCCAGGCTTTGGCAAGGCTGCAAGACTCGAGAGAAGTAGAACGGACAGCCTTTTGTTGGTAGAGGAATCAAGAGCAGGTCTGCGTAACAATTTGATGTCACTACCTGATTGCCTTCTGCAGGTATTGACTCTTTTTAAATCGCCCAAAGTCTAATTAGCTGCCGCCATGCGCGCATAGAATGACAGCTCGCTTTTGTTGACGCTGATAGTAGTGACTTGGTAAGGGAGAAGATGCATCGGGATACGTACTACTGACATTCTTTGCCTCTTGTTGCTGGTGCAGAGTGCGGAGCTATTCTGTTGGGCCTGGGTCTAATTGTTTTGGATGTAGTACAATGCAGTAGTTTACGCTTTACAGTGTGATAAGAGCCAAGAAACGGGGAAGAAGAAAGCGATTGAAGGTTAAAAACAAAAAAAAGCTGCCCCCATGCAGGATCGAACTATTTATGTCAGCAACAAAAAGCTGCCCCCATGCAGGAGCCAAGAACTATTTTACAGACCTTCAGTTTACAAGACTGACGCTCTACCACTGAACTTACAGTTTTTGTCATCTTTAGAGTTATCACACAGAATTTACATTGTTTCGCCTTCCGATGTCTATTAATGGCTGCAAGTCCCCATGATCAAGCAAGAACGAAATATGATAAATGACACCTCGTACCGTCGTACGTACTCTCTGACAGGTGATGATACGCATGATTCACAGGACTGCAGGAGGTAGGTAGATGTATTTTCAACTGATGCCTTGGAGGATTGCAAGTTTGCAACAGACTTCGGTAGTTCAGGCGAGGGTGGCGGGCGAAGCAAAAGTGTCCACCGCATCATCTCCGATCCTACGAGCCGTTGGCGGATGAAGCACCAGGAGGAGGAGCCTTCAGGCTCAGGGGAGGAACAAATCAAACGATCCAGAGAAGCATCATGTCTTTGCATAGTCTAGACAATATTGGCCGTCCACTGGTGGCTTCCACAGTTCGACGCCACGCCAGCCCATAATACCCATCATCCACCGTCGGCCTGGAGTAACGGACGCGGCCCAACTCCGGCGTCCAACCTGACCCCGTGACCCGGTGGCCAATTCGCCCTGCCTCATCCTAGCCGTTTCTTTCCCTCGCGCCCGGCGCGGCCCGGTAAACTCACGCGCATCACCTGCAGTTTGAGCCAACTCGTCGGCCGTCACATCCACCGAACCGAGCGACTCCCGCAACACCGCGCCGGCACTATATATCACGTACCACCGAATCACCACGCACCACTGCGCGCTTACCACTCGCTCGCACATACTGTCGTACACTGCACACAGCACAGGCCAACAACGTCTTCTCTTACATTACATGCATGGAAGCCACCGCGCCACACGGCCTCCGAGCCTCAGAACCACGCCACGTTCCGAGCGGTCGCCATATGCTCGGCCGCCGTCGCGGTCGCGGCTGCCGCCACTGCCATAGCGCGCCCCTACATCCTCCCCGCCATGTCGTCCACCCGCGCGCTCTGGCTCGCCATCAACGCCATCATCCTCACCATCTGGGCGCTCGAGAGAAAGCTCAAGCGCTCCGCCGCCGCCCAACACCATGATCCCGACGCGGAGGTCGACGCTAGCCGACCCCCGTTCGACACTCCCACTGATATTACTATTGACCACAACTCGCGCACGACGGAGGGAAGGGACGTCGCTGGTCTTATGTTCACTGAGGAGGCCGGCAGCGTTGATGCGGAAATGTCGATGGAGGAGATGTAAGGTGTTGTAATAGTCTCCCATTAGTTGTGGAAGGACAATGGACGTAAATTAAAAGTAGGGAAATTTCTCACCTCACAAGCTAGTGTTTTGGAATGAGAAGATTATTACGATCCTATAATTGGTATCAGAGTCTGGTTTTAATATCTCTGGTCCAATGGACACTAGTGTATGAAGGCCCAATGGACCGTGGGCATACGGTAAAAGAGCGGTGAACGGCCGAGGGCAATAATATGTAAAGGGGGAGATTGTTATAATAGTACAACATTGGTTGTGGAAGGGCAGATGATCTAACTTAAGAATGAGGGAGTCCCTCACCTCACAAGCTAGCTTTTGACTAGTGGCAGAGCTGGGCCTCAGACCGCCGGGACAATAGCTCGAGATATAGCTGAAAATTGCTCGTTATTTTGTATTTGTGAGGGGGTATGCCTCCCGCTGGGCTAAGCTGAATGACAAGTTTCGACTGGCTAGCCCGAGGCCAGCTGCTGGCTAGCTACACCCCTGCTTTTGACGATGAAAAGGCCCTTGCAATCCTACATAGGGCGCCATCACGAGATGCCGCGACGGCAGCGTGGACAAAGGGGGCGGGAGGATCAGGGCTAGCGCACCGCCGAAGAGCGATACGTGGGAGATGAGGCGGCAGCGACGCAGAGGGAGCTGTGGAAGTCGGGGACGTACGCGTTCGGTCTGGAGGAGGGCGAGCAGGTGATCGATTGGAGGGGGCGTGAGCTGGTGGTGGGGCGCGATCACGAGGCGCTGCGCCGGCGCGCGGAGTTCATACAGAGGCAGCGCGACGGCCTGCATGCGCCTGCCTACAGCAGCAGGAGTCCGAGCAGCTTAAGACACCGCAAAGCGTGGCGCGTGACAGCGTGAGCAGTGCAAGCACGCTCGGGTGTGGTGTACCGGTGTGTATATCAGTATATGACAGTACTAAAAGGTAACGCAGCTACTTTAAGGGCTACTAAACTGGTGACGCGCATCCCAACCTAGCAATGGTATCAAACACTTGCGCTGTAAATATTTCAGTTTGTTGTAGAATGCTTGTTTATGGACAACTGCTTGCATTTAGATTATCATAATCTTAGTGTGTTGAAATAATTGACAATAGTGTATTTTGTTGTGATCTGGTTTACTAGGATTTGTGGGAATTGATTTAGGGTCATCTTGATCATCTCCCACTCACGACCAAGTTTTTGGATCAAAGTTTGAATTTTCTCGTTTATTGTGCATTCTTGACCTTGTCCAAGATTTAGGGTCATCTTGACCATCTTTCACCTTGACTTTGATTGTCTCGATCGTTGATTGGAATATGTTGTTAACCTTCTTGACAAGCTATGGTTGAAATCTTAGTGGATTTGGATCTCAGAATCAAAAGTTAGGTTGATTTGAGATCATCGTGGGTTGTTGTCCCTACAGCCGACGGTCAGACCGGCCATGCGGCTTTTGCCTCGGAGATTTTCGATTTCAACGTAAGATTTTCACTGTACTTGTATTTCTGATCTTTATAGCTTCTATAGCTACTGAAATGAAGAAGAAGTTGAATACCGTTGCGGTTGAAAATGAGTAAGTGTTCCTATTCACTCCCTCTTTTCGCTTTGTCGGTCCAAGAGTTTTACATGTGTACGGCGTCTGCCGAGCGATGTGCGTGCGTGCATGCTACTACAGTAAACCAAGGGTGTTTTCTCCATCAGATAATCAGATGTTAACCCCCTCACCTCACCCTTTTTGTTGTCTGTTGCATAGATCAGTTTTGTTTCAACGAAAAAGATCGTCATATAGGTTCTTCTCTGCTCCTTGCCAAGTACTTACATGTCTGAAGCTAATTCCATTACCATCTTCAGTCAAAGAATCATAACGGATATGGCAGGCAGCTTCGTCGATCTTTCATCTTTCTTATGGACTCGTCCTCTTATTCAAGTCTGCATACCACATATTATACTAGCAAGTAGTAGGTCCTCATCCACGTGTAGCTCCAGTGTACCTTATTTCTGAAGAAACTAGAAAATATTTCTCCAGTATTTGACCACTTTTCCATTCAACATGGTCCACACCACAAATGTGATTTTTTTACACAAGCTGGTGCAATTGATTTAGTTATAGCTTTGTTCATCATTAATGTATTGGATTTTGATCTGGACACTTCACCAAAGTGGATAAATAAACTTATTAGTACCGTCAAGTTGCATGCATGCACCGTAAGAATTAAATTATAATTAGAACGTTAAACATGGTTTCTTGTTGATGAAATGTTGGAGGTTACGTTTCAGACGTCCTAGCGCTTACATTTCAAGTTGATGAGTATAAGACCTTGACAGATTGGACGCAACAAAATTAAACCAGTTGCCTTTACAAAGTGCACGGGTAGTGAACTAGGAGTCTTAACAAGACCCACAATCTGAATTCTGGAGGCAACTCAAGCTGGACTTGTAGAGAACAGCAGCTGGACAAGAAACAGCCAGCATTTCCGGATGCAGATGAAAGTTGATACACATAACTCTGTACTTTCCACGTCAAAAAAATTTCACTCCAAGAGGCTTGGACTGGAACTCGATTTGTCAAGTGAGGTAGATCATTAGACGCGACTTCTTGAGTGGTGTTGTCCTCACACTGTTGGCTGCTTGCTCTGATCTCTGATTTGCTCTCATCCAACAGCTTCATGACGATAAACAGCGTGTGCATCAGTGCATATCTCTCGAGCTAGACAACTTGCAGTCTATTTTATGAAGGAAATGATCCGTAGGGTACAAATGATTATTCTAGTACAGTAGTCAGTAGTAATGACGCCATCTGAGATTTGCTGAAAGACGTAGTAGCCCAGTCACTTCTGATTCACTTCTCTATTTCTTCATGTCAGCCTCCTCTTAATCTTGAGCTATAGCATAACTCAACCCCTCAAGTCAACTAAGAAAAAGGTATCCATAGCCCCATCTTCCAATCTTAACAGGTAAAAGCAGGCCACAAGGGGCGCCGGCCACGGTGTACATGTCGCCTATTTTTTTGGCCGTCCGATGCTACTCCTCTCGTCCATGCCGTCCGATCGGATCCGACTTGCGTTCGCACAATCACACGCGTTGGTTTCGCCTCGCCTCGCCATGTGTGGTCGCGTGCAGAGGGAAAAGGGGATCGGGCGGATCGGTCAAGCGCACCTCCCCGGACATCTTCCTCCTACTTCATTGTGTCTTTGCACCCTTCGCCGCCACTAAAGAAAGAGAGAGAGAGAGAAGCCCTTCGGGGAAGACGACGCAGACGGCGCTCTTCTGCTTCACGCTTAGAGTCGACAGCCGCACCGCCTACTCCTGGTGGTACGTGCTACAGACCCTACCTCTCCTCGAGCTGCCTCGAGGCAAAGAAAAAGAGGAGCATTTTTTTGACAAACTTTATTGGGGACAGACCTAGCCAAACGGGCGGCCCAGCCCGGCACGGCACGAGCCCATTTTGGCACGGACCATTCTGGCCCGGCAACTATTCGTGCTGTGCTGAGCCGACCCATGTGCCGGGGTGGCGGTCCAGGCACAGCCTGTCGACCATTCATGTCGTGCCGGGCTGGCATGAGCCTGTTTAGCCCATCGGGCCAAGTGTGACCCGTTTAGCCCGTTTGGGCCAACATAATGAAAAAAATCCAAAAAAAACTAAAAAACCAGAAAAAATAGAAAATGTGTAGAATTCAGAAGTAGACATGAAAATTGAAAAAAAAATGAGTCAATCATATTGAAAATGTAATAAAGAGCTTTATTAATGTTCAACTAGCTACCTCGTTAAAACCTTCGCCAAGTAAAAACTCAAAATGAGAAAACCTTGGCAAAAGAAAAAGAGTACAACCTATAGCTCTACATATATAATACATCATTGTTCTACGTGTCGGTGTTACTGTCATTGTCTAAGCACAGATTTTCGAACACCTCCGACAACTCTGGATTTTCCACAGAGTGTTGTGTTCGTGAATGAGCTTGTTCCCAGTCCTTCACAGATAGAAGTATCTCCACCATCTCACTTGTGAGACTTGTTCTTCTCTCCACCAATATTCTTCCAGAGAGACTGAAAGTAGACTCGGAGGAAACCGTCGAGACAAGAATAGTTAACACATCACATGCAAGTATGGATAGCAAGGGATATATTAACTTATGTGCTTGCCACCATTGCAAGATGTCGAAGCCTTCTGAGTTGAAATCTACCTTATCGCTGTCCAGATAGGTGGATAGTTCCCCGCTCCTTGTGAGTCTTGGCTGAGTAAGCTACGGTGTAGAAGAAGAAGATCTGGACCTGGAGGAAGAGGTACCAAAGATCTTGCCCCGCATATTTGTCTTGCTACTTGAGACGGGGCCTACTGAAGGTCGTTGCAAGCGGACTCCCTATAACTTATTTTTATACATTTGGTAAACCTTGTATAACCGAGAACGAACTTCTGCAAAATAGTCAGTATAGTCTAGCCCTGTAGCATCACTAAGAAGTTCAAGTATACTACCAAATGCATCAAGTTTACCCATAAGATCTAAAAGAAATGCAAATGCATACAGGTAAGGGATTTCTCTTCAATATTTAAGGTATTTAGATTTCATGAAAATAATAGCATCACGTAAAACTATGTCATTTTTATACATTTTCAATTGAGTAGCAATCTGTAAAATACTATACACGGTTATAGGTGATGTGAGTGTGGCCCGATCTTTCGATAGTTACTGATACGTCGATTATGGATAACACGACGTTGATGATCCAAAGGCTCCGACCCGAACAGATCGATCCCCTTGCAATCACTACACCACTGCTTCGTTGGTTATCAACCGTGCCGAACGCGGTTGACCTCGCCAAGAAGGCTATCTCCTGCAAGCGAATCGATAACACAAGCAAGAGAGTAGAAGATGCAATCTGTATTGCGAATAGTAATTGAAGCACACAAGTTGGGGTTCCTCAAACCGATGAACGACGAAAACTGCAAAGCAGAATATTATCTAAGAAAAACCCAAGTAAAACTAAAGGGCGGCGGCTCCTATATGAGGAGGGCGGCCAGGAGGGGGAAACCCTAGGGCGTGGGTACTGTTCATGGTACTGTTCATGCATGAATAGTGCCCACATGAACAGTACGGGCCTAGGGGTGGCTGGTCACTATATGGGTCAGATCGTCCGCTAGATGGGCCAAGTCGTCGGCCAATACATTACATAGCCCGTGGGTCAAAAATTGGTGACGCAAGCACCATGGCATGTAGAAACAACACCATGGCATGTAGACATAGCACCATGGCGTGTAGACGAAGCTCGACGGTCCAACTGGGAAATATGGAAGTCTCACAGAAGTAGAGGATGCAGTGCAGCGGGCCGAAGTAGTAGTGGTTGCATCCTTAGGGTTGATGTCCTCATCAATAGGAGATGTTGGATAGTACACAGCGGACAAAGCAATAATGGCCTCATAATTTTTTTCTCTAAAAACCCTAGTATCCTCTCAGCAACGAACCAATGTTGCTAAGTCAATAGTACACTACCGACAGCGCTTTGATAGTGTGTTTGAATAAAAACAGAAAAATGCTCTTGTATGGTAAAAGATTCTTAAGCATGAGGTAAGTAGAGTTCCACCTTACCTCCATGTTCAAACTGAACTTTCTTGGACGTACACCCATCGCCCTGCTAAAGTTCTTATGTTGTGTTATTCTTATGTTAGAATTATTCAAGAAAGAAATCGCATCGTGAAAAGCTTTATTATACTGACTCAACCTCTTTAAACCATATTTGACTATAAGGTTCACTACTACACAAAACGTCATCACAGACAATTCTAAACCGTCATCACAGACGGTTTTGTGAACCATCCGTATTTATGTGTTTGTGATAACAGACGGTCATCACAGACGGTTTTCAAACCGTCTGTGAAAATAGCTATCACAGACAAGAACCGTCTGTGATAGTTTTTTGAATTGCAAAAAAAAAAATCGGCATACGTTGTTTCCATTCAACATAGAACGGTGTTTTCAGCACACATTGTGGAGCACCAGGCCATCTAGCACACCCAAACATGATCACCAAGAACCCACCAGCACACATTGTGGAGCACACCAGGCCATCTAGCATAGCCACACCCATCTACAATTCCACCAGCAGCAATAACCAAAATGCTGCCTTGAGACCTTCGGCCGGCTCTCAACATTCCTTCACTCCTTCCTTTTTCAGCATCCACCTCTCTCAACATACATGATCACCAAGAACCCCACAGCCAGCGGTTTCGCCCCTTTTTCATGCATAGACCAAACCACATCAAGCAATCTCAAAAGCTTAAATCAAAACCAGCAAAACATCAAAAGATAAATAATACTCAATATGAAACAAAAAAAAGGGAAGGAGGGGAGCAGAGGGAGGACTGAGCCAGGTAGCACGCAAGCCGGAGGTGGTGACCGGAGAAGAGGGCCGGAGGGCGAACCAAGGCGGCGACGGGTGGTGGCGCTGTGTTAAGGGCTGGAGACCTGCGGGCCAGAGGAGGCGGCACCCAGTGGAGCAAAGGAGGAGGGAAGGAAGGATGAGAGCCGGCCTGAGGTCCCAAGGGGGCTGAGGGAGAGGAAGATAAGGCTGGGGTAGCTATAATATATAAGGACAGTGCCAAAATACTTTGCCTCCCGCGCACGCGTTCAAAATTTTTTTAACTCCTACGCTGCGAATCCTCTGTCACGACACACATTTCCTCTGCCAAGACACACATTCTCTACCACGGTACACATTTCCTCTGCCACGACACACAATCCTCTGTCATGGTACACATTTCTCTGCCACGACACACAATCCTCTGCCACGACACACATTTCCTCTGCCAGGGCACATATTTCCTCTACCACGGCACACATTTCCTCTACCACGGTAAAATTAGAGAGTTACAACTATTACTACTTTCATCTTAGCATAACAAGAACTAACAATAAAAGTATTACAAAAATAGTATTGTATCTCTTTCGCTGACTTGCGGCCGAAAATTGAATTTTCCAAATTTTGGCACAATTTTTTGAATTTTGCCAAATTAGCTCAACACGAATTTAAATTTGCACAACAGAATTTCAAAAGGAGAATGGAGAATGAAGGGGTACTGAATGAGGGGGGTGTGGTAGCTATTTATAGAAAAATTTTAGATTTTTTTTTTGCTATTTTTACGATCCAAACGATAAAAACAGCCACAAAACGGGCAGAAATTGCCAACGGTCAATTTTCGGCGGGCCATGCCGTGCCAGGCACGGCCCACGAGCCTGCCCGACCTACGCAGCCGCCTACCCGGCTGCCTCGCTGCCCATGCCGCGCCCCTTCTTCTTCCCATGCCCGCTTGCCCGACGCCCATATGCCTGTGTGGTCGTGCCGCACTGCACGCTTCGTCTTCCTGCCTCTCTCCGGCCTCCGCGTCACCTCCCTCCGCCCTGCTGTCGGTGCCACCTCCCTCCGCGTCGCGCCACCTCCCCCCGCGTTCGTACCGCCGTACCTCCTCACCACACGACCGGCACCACCTCCTTACCTCCGCGCGGCCCCGCCGCACTGCACGGCGGCAACAGCGCATGCACCACCTCCTCTCCAGCTCCAGCACCGCCTCGGCGCCTCCTCGTCCTCACCGTCGCCGAGCCGCATGGCCCGCGCCGCCTCCTCGCGCCTCACCACCTCACCTCCACACGGCCTCCTTCGCTCCGGCTCCGGCTCCCTCCTGTGCCGCCCTTTCTCTCCTCCTCCTCTCGGTCTCAAACCTCCCGGCTCCTGGCTGGCCGGCTCCCTCCTGCGCCGCCAGTCTTCATCGGTACCAGCGCTGCCCCACGCGGCCGCGCGCTCCCACCTCCCGGGTCCCGGCTCTGTCCTCTCCCTCGGGCCAGATGGGCCGTGCCGAGCTCATCGTGCTCGTGTCGTGCCGAGCCATCCCATCTTGCCGAGGTGACGGCCTAGTCCTCTGAGTCTACTTTCAGTCTTTCTAGAAGAATATTAGGGGAGAAGAACAAGTCTCACAAGTAAAATGGTGGAGATCCTTCTAACTGTGAAAGACTGAAAACAAGCTGATTCACGAACACAACACTCTGTGAAAAATCCAGAGTTGTCGAAGGTGTTCGAAAATCTGTACCTAGACAATGACAGTAGCACTAACACGTAGAACAATGATGTATTATGTATGTAGAGCTATATGTTATACTTTTTTTTCTTTGCCATAGTTTTCTCATTTTTGAGTTTTTACTTGGTAAAGTTTTTAACGAGGCAACTAGTTGAACATTAATAAAGCTCTTTATTACATTTTTAATATGATTGTCTTTTTTTTTAAAAAAATTATATCTATTTCTGAATTCTACATATTTTTCTATTTTTTTAGAGTTTTTTTGATTTTTTTTTATTCTGCCGGCTAAACATGCCACATTTAACCCGATAGGCTAAACAGACTCGTGTCAGCCTGGCACGAACGGCCAATGAACTATATCTAGACCGCCACCGAGCACATGGATCAATATAGTATAACACAAATAGTAGCTGAACCTAAATGGGTTGTGCCGTGTCGGGCCGAGCCACCCGTTTGTTCAGGTCTGGTCTCCCTATCCGACGACAACGCCGCGCGAGCAGCCCGAGACACAACCTCTGCAATCTGCATCCGGTTCCCAGCCCTCCCCACTTCCTCCGCTCCACTCACGAGTCACGCCGCCGCGCTCCAAAGACTACGCCGCCGCGACAGCCGCGTCGTCCCCCAAGCCATCCTTGCCCCAGGTCGCGCCCGGTGCCTCGGTGTCCCCCCTCCTCCCACTCGGTCCTACTTCTGCTTGCCCTACTCCGCGCCGCCAGCCCGCCACGCCACCACCTTTGTGGCCACTCCGCCCTCAAATCGCGACGTTCGGCACCCCTCCCGCGGCCTCTCCAAGCCCACCCCCTTCGCGTTGCGCTGTAGCTGCAAGCCGCGCCATCTTCGGCGGCACGCCGCGCTCGCCCACTCGGTCCTCGCCTGCTGCGGCCGGTTGCCGTCTCCAGGTACCCTTCCGTCCCCTACTCCATACGCGATAAACCACAGAGCTTGGTTGTTTTGTAATACTCGAATTTAGGATTAGATTCTCAGTATCGTGATTTAGTTAGTGAATTAACGGGGGAAGCGACACTATCGATCGGAATTCTATTAGAAGTTTTCAAGGATTGGCAGTTGGTATTGCAACTTCTAGTTCTAGCTCTGTTCCAATATGAGATAACGCTTGTCAGAAGCAAGATAAAATAGAGAAAATAACCAAAAAGGACGCCCCTTGTCAGCACCCCCCCCTCCCCCTATTACAAGGCAAATGTATGTTGGATTTGTTTCAGAGGGGGTTTAGGTTCGCAGTAAGAGAATCACCGTATTCCAAGTCGCAGTTTATTTTCCCTTGAGAAGTCTTTTTACTTCTATCATTTATCATTGCTGCTCTACCATCAGTGAAGCAGAAAGTCATTAGTAGTTTTGGCTATTACCTGAGTAGGCCTAAGTTGTTTGTTTAATCTTGCAATAGCTCTGTTAGCATCTTGCCAACTGTAATGAACCTTAGTTCATCAGGGTAACTACCGTGCGGAGGAGGGCCGGGACGGCACGACTGAAGTGGAGGGGCTTTAGGAGAAAGGGGAGACCATGGGCTGGGGAGAAGAACCTTGGGAGGAGACTAGATTAATTCATTCATATTGATTAATCAAAACGATTACAATGTCTCCTTATATAGAGGGCTCTCCTAACAATTATGGAAAATATCAATCTAAATGATAATCTTCCTAACTAATACATAAGGTATCAATTAACTAACCCATATCCTAGGAAACTAATCAATTATTTAGGAAAATAGATATTCTTTTTAGGAAAGGTAAACCTTCCTAATCTTAATGCTACAGTGTGTGAGTATTGTTTACATGCAGTATTTTTTTGTATACGACAACTTCTCCCCTCCCCGATCTACAGTATTTTCTGTATATGACGAGCTGTGGTGGTGGTCACGGTTGCAACCCTAGGAGGAAGGAGGTAGCACAACAGGACATAGCCCGGTCATGTTGTCCTTATAGAGAGGACAGAGGACTCTTCTAATTATTTTGGGAAATAGATATTCTTATTAGGAAAGGTAAACCCTTCCTAATCTTAATGCTACAGTACATGGGTACTGTTTATACACAATATTTGCTGTACATGACAACTTCCCCTCCCCGACAGACAGCTCGTCATCGAGCTATGGTGGTGGCCACGGTTGCAGCCCTAAGTGGTAGCATAACTGCAACAGGACGCAACCTTTGAAGGTAGACCATAGAGTGGAAGAAGCCTCCTTCGTGATGCTGTTTGGTGCTGAGGACGTTGCTTGCATCGCAGGAGACCAGCGTGGGGCAGCAAAGGAACCCTGTCCACCACAGGATGCAACGGCGGTGGGAAAGATGCGACGACATCGCGACCCCCCACATGGCACCCACTGTGTTCCGCACCACCAAAGGCACGGCGTTGGCTGGCGGCGTAGAGGAGGCTACCGCGAAACGAGGACAACATTCTCTTTCCGTGGTAGAGTCACCATTCGTGCAGCCAAAGGCGGCGCTGCTGGTGCAACTTCGCGTAGCACTTCCTTCTTGCCCCTCGCTGCTATCATCTTCTCCAGGATGGCCTTCATCTTGTCAGTTGTGGCCATCATCTTGTCAGTTGTGGCCATCATCTTCTCATTGTTTGCCTTCATCAAGGGCAACAACTCAGCATTAGATACCATGGTCAGTGGCTTTGATACCAAACCTTAGTTCATCGGGGTAACTACCGTACGGAGGAGGGCCGGGACAGCACGGCTGAAGAGGAGGGGCTTTAGGAGAAAGGGGAGACCATGGGCTGGGGAGAAGAACCTTGGGAGGAGACTAGATTAATTCATTCATATTGCTTAATCAAAATGATTACAATGTCTCCTTATACAGAGGGCTCTCCTAACAGTTATGGAAAATATAAATCTAAATGATAACCTTCCTAACTAATAGATTATGTACCAATTAACTAATCCCTATACTAGGAAACTAATTAATTATTTAGGGAAATAGATATTCTTTTTAGGAAAGGTAAACTCTTCCTAATCTCAATGCTACAGTGCACAGGTACTGTTCACGTGCAGTATTTTCGGCACATGACACAAACAACCATCGTTTATGTGTTCGTCAAAAAAAGAAGTCGTCAGTGATTCTCAACTGCCTATCTGTAATTGCAGAGCAGTGCATGGCGGTGACACCACATCATCGGCTGTATGAATTTGCTAAGACCGCTCTTGTCAAAATTTTTGCTTTTCCTTACGCCACGGTCTGTTATACCGTCCTCTCTTTCATGATCTCATGATCTTCAATTCATTCGAATCAGTGAGCAAATCGATAACAGAAACCTGGTATTAACTTGCCTTTGCTTGTAAAATGTTGGAAGGTTTGTGACATGTATTGCGATGGTGGAGTGGATACAGACAAGTGGGGTGATGCCCAAATTGGTCACTACATAGGAATAGGTAGGCTCACTCTAACCTGGGCCTCTTCATGGCTACTTTTTTTAGACTGACAGCATATTAATTTACTCAACCTGCTGCTTTCTATAATAGATGTATCTGCATCGGGTGTCTGTGATGCTCGTGAGATATGGGAGAACAAAAGGAAACCTTTCACTGCTGAGTTCATCGAGTTGGATCCTTCTGCTGTACACCCTCCACCCCTTCCTACTCATGCACAAGCACACCAACACACTGGCATAAAGTGCTCATAGCTGACAGTTATGGTTGTTTGTATAACAGGATGACTTTGAAGCTCAATTGCAAGAAAAGGGCATCCAAGCAGATATAGTTTGCTGTATGCGGCATTTACAGGCAAGTTGGTTGTTCTCTACCTCTAGAGTATGATATACTTTTGAGCTTTGCTAATCTTCACAGTTTATCCATGTCGAAAGATAGTTATGCTTTGAGAGTGAGGAACGAGCAAAGAAGCTTCTGAATAATGTATCATCATTGCTCAAACCTGGAGGCTATTTTCTTGGCATAACTCCTGATTCCTCTACAATATGGTACAGCCACCTCATGGATTTGTTCATCTGTCTTAAATTGTCTTTCTTTGTACCGTTATTTAAAAGAAAGCTTATTCTCTAAGCTTGGGTGGTCATCCAACATCACCTAGCAAAACATCTTGGCTTGAATTTTACTTTTTGGCAAGTGAACCTTTAATGCACTTTCTCTGATTTAAATTTAGCATGCAATGTGCTTGAATTACTCTGTTCTGCATCTTTCTGAGTTGCATGATATTTTTAATTTCGTAGGACAAAATATCAAAAGAATGTTGAGGCTTCACATAATAAGGGTCTGAAGACTGTTCCAAATAGCATTCGCTCGGAGAACTATATCATTACCTTCGAAGTTGAGGAAGAAAAGTATGAGCTGAACATGTGTATTGAAATAGATCTGGAAAAGGTTTGTTATCTTGAGGAATCATATGCAAAATGGTGCAGGTTTCCTTTCTTCGGAAAGAAGTACCAACTCAAATTTGCGAATGAAGTAATGTTTGAGAATCACTGCCTGGTCCACTTTCCCAGCCTTATGAGGTTATCCTTTCCTCATTTATTTTCAGCATTTTGTTGTATATCCTTACTTTCTAACCTATAAGCCTTTTAAACTCCAGCAACTTGTGTCATAGGGTTTTCACAATGTAAGATTATGTTGAAACAGATTAGCAAGGGAGGCTGGACTTGAATATGTGGAGATCCAGAATTTAACCGAGTTTTATGATGACAACAGGTGCTGATAACTTATGCCAATCTCTATATTATTTCCTTGAAATCATTTAAGAAATGATGCTTCATAGTAATTTTGTTGTCTATTGGCATTGCTTTAAGTTACTTCATTTATAACCTCTTGTCCAAAGAAACGTAATGTGTTCCCTATACTAATTAATGGTGGATATTTAATCTGATAGTTGATTTTTGGTTCTGACTGGCTCCAGAACACAATTTGCTCCAATGCTTGGTAGTTGTGGTGCCAGTTTGGTGGATCCTCGTGGAAAGCTTGTTGCTCGTTCCTACGATATTTTAGGTAGTGTACCTTTTTTTTCTGAATTGGATTCGCTGTAAGATCCCAATTTACTCAATGGTTAATCTGATTTCTGCAGGTTTGTATTCAACTTTTGTATTCCAGAAGCCTGACCCAGATGCAATACCACCAATTGTAACACCTGACTCGCATGATCCTGATAATGCTCATGAAGAGGTTTGCTCTTCCACACGAAGCAGCTGTAGATTTAGTTTTCTGCTTCACTGGTAAATGTTGGTTAACACTTGATTGAAACAGCAGGAATGGCTCCGGAGGCAGCAGACATCAGCGGATGACGGAAGGCGTTCACAGGCAGACACGATTCCCATGGATCATGAGAAAGGCATCCTGGGTCCAGGACCTGCAGATATGAGGCTTTAGTTTGCAGGAAATTCAGATGTAGCTGCAAACTAGGGGCAATGACACTCCATCGAATGGTTGCGCATGGTAATGCTCTGTTTATGCTTTCCTCTCGTGGTTCACAGGCTGATCATAAGTTCACGCAGATGGTTGGCACAAGATTGGATATCCGTTGAATTCTTCCGGGCCAATTTCAGCTGTGTGATGAGCATAGTGTTGCAAGTAGCTGTAATATCAGGTGCTAAAAAGTACTGTACATTTGGAGGAAAAGCATAAGCTGCGTGCGCTTTGTCTAACATGACTTGTAAGATTTTAGTATAAGATTAGCAGGAAAATCTTTCGAAATAAGACAGATAATTAATGGGTTTGGCAGCTTCTATACTCTATTGATCTGGGGTCAGCACCTTGGGGGGAAAAAGTGTATCGCACCTAAAATTGTTTAATATTTTATTTTCCCGAAAATATGGATATTACGAGGGGCTGGCCCGCAGCATTTTTTTCTCTTTCAAATGCTGAGCTTGTTATCCAGAAGTAACTCTGAAAAACTCCAGATCCAACCACACGGCCCAGAGGCAGATAACATACAGCGCTTCAATACTTGTCTGAAGCTTGCACGATTGTGTATATGACTTGCCCATTACCCTCAGAAAAAGGTAGTATGACTGATTCTTATATGATAGAATATATTACTCTTCTGTGTCTTGGCTGTCAGGCCAGGAAACTTGTCTTACGAGTACTAACACCTCCCATATTCCATCAGCTTTGATTTAAGAACTACATTACTAAATATTATCAATCAATTTCTATGGACCATAAATAGCGCATGGATCATCTCAGCTTGAGAGTTGATATTTGCTAAAATATATTTTGTCAGTACGTACACTTCGCCATAGATATACTAGTTGCACTAAGTGGGGCACATGATAATGCCGTACTAACTACATTTTGTAATCGTTGGAATGGTTTACTAGCTGTGCGCACAAGCTGTGTCTCTGTTCATGCATGCGCACGTCTTGATTATCATATGGCCACTCGTCGGAGAAGATCAGGGCAGTGGATACTAGCAGCTTCCTTGGCCCACCATCTTAAACTCGTGTTGAAATTATTTATATTAAAATGATATTGACAGTTGAAACTGGGTGGTTCACCTTCCCTAGCGATGTATGCGGAAAAAAAATCTACAGGAGGGCCTCAGTGAGGCTTTTTTCTCACAACCATTGAATAATGTGAGACATTACTGTAGTATGTGTGTAGAATAGGAGATCCAACGGCTGTAAGGGAAGAATCTCACCCCATATATTTTTTTTTCCAATGTATGCTGCCATCTACGCATGCCTAATTAATTGGCTACTCTACTAACTCCATAAAGATCCACCTTGTACTACTGATATGAGCTACCTTGCCCAACCTCGATATCGGGCTATCAGCTACACGGCTACACCATGATTTCCTCCCCCATGCAAACCTTTCCCTCGCAAGCCGCACAAGAAGGCGATGCCGAACCCAACGAAGAGCTCTACCAACACTTCACCGACTTGGTGTCCTGCTGGCCGAGCTCCCGAGGCTTGTCACACCTCCAGTTCTACCACCACGACAAAGGGTGGCACACCAGCCTGCGTCCCATGGTCGGCACCATGGTCGCCGACGCGTGCTTCACCGCGCACCCCACGGACATTGTCGTCGCCACGCTGCCCAAGTCAGGCACGACGTGGATCAAAGCACTCCTCTACGCCACGGTGCACCGGAGAGAGCACCCCGTGGACGCCACCGACCACCCGTTCAACTCCATCGGCCCCCACGAGTGCGTCAAGTTCTTCGAGTACCAGCTCTACACGCGAAACAAGGTCCTGGACCTCGACAAGCTCCCGGACCCGAGGCTCTTCTCCACGCACGTGCCGTTCGTGTCGCTGCCGAGGTCCGTCGCGACGTCGGGCTGCAAGGTCGTGTACGTCTGCCGGGACCCGAAGGACACCCTCATCTCACAGTGGCACTTCGTCAACAAGTTCATGGTCAGGGACGGGCTGGAGCAGCTCTCGGTTCAGACCGCCACCGATTTATTCTGCGACGGCATGTCGCCGTTCGGACCATACTGGGACCACATCCTCAGGTACTGGCGCGCGCACTTGGGGCACCCCGAGCAGGTGCTCTTCTTCAGGTACGAAGAGATGAGCCGTGACCCTGCGGCCAGGGTTCACAATTTCGTCGAAATTTCGGCGAAATGGACGAAATTTTGGTCGTTTCGTCGCTGCCCGAAATAATGTGCTTTCGTTCAAAAAAATTCGGCCCATTTGAATCTTCCCCGAAACCCAAACGGCCGGCCCAAGCGGCCACAAGGCCAGTGGCCACTGGCCAGTGCCTCACTGCCTCCCTAACCCTAACCCCCCGTGTTGCTCCCTCTCGCTCCCCACGCCGAATCCCCCCAAATTCCCCATTCCCCTGATCCCCTCACGCCGTCGCGCGACGTTGCCACCGCCGCCGACGCGAACACCACGGAGCACGCCCGACGAACGGCGTCCCCTCACCTGGCCCTGCCCTCCTCCGTCCGGCCAGAGCTTGTGGTGCGGCCCGAACATCAGGTTTGCCGCCGACGCCTCCCGTAGTCCCACTCTCCCCTTTCGCTCATGACTCGTCTCCCTTTTCCTCTCCAGGCGGCCGGGTCATGGCTGGCACAAGCGGCGGCGACAGGGAGGCCGGCATGGATGTAGGCACCGGGAGCGGTAGGGGCAGTGCCACCTGCGGGGAGGTTGGCAGCGCCACTGCTTCAGCTGCACCGACTCCTTGTTCTATGGAAGGTATGCCGTATGCTCCATTGCTTTCATGTGAGAAAAGATTTGGTTAGTGTCTTGGTGAAGCCAATCTTGATGTGAGGAAAAGATTAGTGAAGCCATCATCTTGATGTTGATATCTCTGAGATCTTGTTGTTGGATTAATGTGTAAAATAAAGCGAGATAGTGCTATTGTATAGCTTAGTTGATTCACTTCAATGCTTGTGGGGTGAAAACTATGAGTGCAAATTTGAATTCGGATTGCATGGATTATAGTGTACCAGATGTTTCAATCCCCATATAACTGTAGTAGTAAACTATTGATACGTGTTGCTCAGATATTGACAATGTTTGAGTCATCTGCCAGAATTGGGACACAAGGCTTCATTTGTCATTACTGCTCATTGATGAAGAAAGGTGGAGGTGCAACCCGGCTAAGGGAGCATCTGGGTGGAATAGAAGGTGAAGTGAGATCTTGTGAACGTGTGCCGAGAGAAGTGCGGATTGCAATGAGGAAGTCTCGGAATAGTGGGAAGCAAAGAGAAGAGAACTTAAGGAGAGCAAACTTAGATTCGAAGATGAGCTTATCGCGAATTAGAGAAAATGAAGTAATTGATGTGCCTAGTGATGAAGAGGGCGAGTGCGATTGGCTATGTCGAGATCATTGAGAGATGTTCAACCGGCATGCGGTGGAGAGGATGGGTAGCACATATGTGCATGGCTCTAGGAGTGGGAGTGGGAGTGGGAGTGGTAGTTGTGTTGGTAATGGTGCTAGTGAAACCCGACTCGTCGAGAATGCTTGGTGCAAGGGTTGGTCGTAGTGGTAGTACTTCTCACTCAGTTGATCCACACCTAGCACGTAGCAAAGGGCCCATCCGGACTAGGATTGACACCATGATAAAGAAGGGTCGAAGAAAAACTTGGCCAAGCTTGGGCAAAATGGTTTCATGCTAATGACATCGCTGGTCGTAAAGCCAAGCGCCCTTACTTTGAGCGGCATTGAGGTTGACTCAAGAGGAAGGTATGGTGGTGCACCTCCTAAAGGCACTTTGGAATTGATGGGACATACTTGCAAGCCAACTATAAGGATTTGGAGGTGTATGTTGAGAAATTTAAAAGGTGGGATCAATTTGGTGTATTTGTCATGTGCGACTCATGGGCAGGACCAACCTCCATGAGCATCATCAATTTCATGGTGTATTGCAATGAGAATATGTTCTTCCATAAGTCTGTCAATGCAAGTGGTAAAATCCAAAATGCAGGTAATGAGAAAGATACTAGCAATTATATTTATTGTTCATTCTCATGCGCTATAATTTATGTTGTCTTTCTTTCCCATGCAGATTTTATTTACACGGAGATTAAGATGGTGGTCGATGAGATTGGCCACAAGTCAGTTGTGCAAATTGTCACCGACAATGGATCGAACTACAAGAAAGCATGTGCCAAGCTCATCTGCGAGTACCCAAACATTTTTTGGCAACCATGTGCCGCTCACACTATCAACCTTATGTTGAAGGACATAGGTAAATTCCCAGAGGTTGCTAGTGTGGTCAAAAGTGCCAAACGGATTTGTAGATTCTTCTACAACCACAACAGGTTGCACGATGAGATGAGGAAGAAGATTGGTGGAGAGTTGATCCGACCCAATGCCACCCGCTTTGGAACTGTATTTATTTTCCTTCAAAGTTTTTGGGATAGGAAAGACAAGTTCCGGCAATGGATGGTGTCAGAAGAATGGAGGGACAGCGATTGGAAAAGTGATCCTGACTATGATTACGTAGAAAACTGCTTAACAAGAAGTGGTTGGTGGTCTGAACTTAAGTGGGTCCTAGATACAGTTGAGCCACTATATGCCATACTACGATATGCTGATCAACAAAAGATTTGCACAATTTCTGGATTCATGGCAAAGATGATGGCGGCTACACATGCAATGGAAGCTCATCTTGGCGAGGGACGGAGGGTGGATAGATACATGAGTAAGGTGTCCCACAGGATTAGCTATCTATACGAGGACACTATGATGGTTGCAGGTAATGAGAAAGTAAGCTTATGAAATTATGTATTAAGTAATTCTCACGTATTCTAATGCACATTGTCTTTCTTTCCCATGTAGCTGTTGTCCTTGATCCCGAAGGACACTACAAGTACCGCTTTAGCAGCAAAGCCGACTATGTCGAAGCACTAACTGATGTAATAGGCAGGTTAGCAGACTCACCTCATACTGCAGTGCAAGTACTTGCTCAATTTGAGATATTTCGTGCTTCTAAAGGGAAGTTTGACGGTGTGATGGCACGCCTTGGAGCATCCGTTGTTAGCCCAAGTAAGTGAAACAAATTCAGATCTAATGGCCATTGAAAAGTATTTTCCTTGTATTTATTTTTGTTATTTTGATTTCGTAGCCGCCTGGTGGTTCCAGTATGGAGGAGAAGTCAAACTCTTGCAAAAATATGCTTTACTGATTGTCTCACAATCGTCTCATCTAGTGGGTGTGGCGCAATTGGAGCACATTCGCATTAGTTCATACCAAGGTGAGAAATAGGCTAGGTTATGAGAAGTCGCATAAGCTGGTATATGTCCATTATAATTTGAAACTGCGCATCCAGCAAAACGAGATTGATCAGGATGAGAAGTACCTTGATCCATGTGCAATAATGATGGATGCCGCACTGTTTGATCAATCAAACCCAATCATGGATTGGCTTAATAATTCCCAAAGTGAATCGTGTCCGATTCTAGATGAGGGAGGATCACCCTCTCGGGTTATTCTAGATGAAATATGTCGAGATATCTCAAAGAGGAAGCTTTCTCGTGCTGGAAGGAAGGAAAAGGCGAAGAAAGGAAAGATGCTAATGGTGGATGAAGAGGAAGAATTTATGGAGAGTGATGACGATGATGAAGAGGATGAATTTGAGGATACCTCATCCAAGGATGATGATGATAATGATGGTAGTGGAGGACAAGAATATGAGGAGATAGCAGAA
The DNA here is from genome assembly GCA_036346255.1 of Ampelocalamus luodianensis. NCBI lineage: Eukaryota > Viridiplantae > Streptophyta > Magnoliopsida > Poales > Poaceae > Ampelocalamus > Ampelocalamus luodianensis. The sequence goes on from CM070623.1 coordinate 51,443,073, forward strand.
GATAGAGAGACTCGTGGTCATCGTTCTCAACGGTCAAAGCCGGTCAAGAAGAAGAAAAAGGACCTCTCAAGCCTCTATTAGCCGAGATATTTCACATGTAGTGAGCTATGGTATTTCATAGCAATTATTCTCTTAAGGCCTTCCTATCCGTACAATTCAACACTGGGTAGGCTAAACTATCCTCTTATTATTCATGAGCATGTTCTTAAAGCTCTACAATATTGTCTTTCCATTTCAATATTTACAAAACTTGAATATTTTTTGTTTGTCATCATTGATGATATTGTGGGGGCTGCTGGGGGCTCTTTTAACTTTTCATCTTTTGGTTGTACTTATATTACAGCATTGTGTCAATATGTTGTCTAAGATAAAGGACACGATCTATATTCTTTCAAATTTCTGTGAACTTAAGATAAAGAAAACATAATGCCTAGGGACATCATCTATATTCTTTCAATATTCTGTGAACTTATGAGGATGAATTAACCTAATGTATATGTATTGATGTCATGGGTCTCATATGTATGCATCCATCTTGTAGATTTCTGCTAGAAGAGCATTGGAACGGAGGTAATATATATGTATTGATGTGTATAAATGTATGTATTGATGTGTATGGACTGTGACTGTGAGTCTGTGACACACTCTTGTTTTTTCAGCTAGAAGAGCATTGGAACGGAGCAGCAGCCATTGGAATGGAGTAGCAGCAAATCTGAAAAATCTGAGATCTGAAATCTTTATGTTGATCTGATATTGTAATAGCCTATTGATGTGTGTTTGCACTGAATGTGAAAGGAGCAGCAAATCTGAAATTCTGAGATCTGAGATCTGTTCAATTGTTGATCTGATATTCTGAATTCTGATAGCCCATTGATATGTATTCTGATATCTGATAGATCATAAATTCTCACTTGTGCATTATTCTTCTCTTTTTTCGTCCGAAATTTCGGTCCAATTTCGTCTGAATTTCGGTCCAATTTCGTTTGAATTTCGGTCCAATTTCGTTCCAGATTCGGCCCAGTTTCGTTCAAACGGCGAACCCCAAATTGGTCAGCGCACCGAAATTTTCAACCGAAAAACCGAAATTTCGGTAATTTCGGTGCTTTCGCCCAGGACCGAATTTTTCCTGAAAACGAAAATGTGAACCCTGCCTGCGGCGCACGTACGGAGGCTGGCGGAGTTCGTGGACTGCCCGTTCAGTGTGGAGGAGGAGGAGAGCGGGGCGGTTGACGCCATCGTGAGGCTGTGCGCGTTCGAGCACATGAGCGGGCTGGAAGCGACCAAGAGCGGCAAGACAGAGATGGTGATCGGCATGACGGAGAACAGCTCATTCTTCCGGCGCGGCGTGGTTGGGGACTGGGCGAACCATCTCTCGCCGGAGATGGCACGGCGTATCGACGCTGTTACTGAGGCCAAGTTCAGGGGTTCCGGTCTCGGTGCCTAGCTAGCTAGCTAGGGAGCATCACGGCAGCAGTATTACTCGTGTGTGCCCGAATTATTATCCATTCTTGCTCTCTACAAGAAGCAGCATATTGTGTCCGCAGTATTTTGATGTGAGGACTGGAACTGTACTAATTGCATTAGTGGTATGCTTGTGGACTGGACTGGAACATGTGCATGCAATTGTGCTATTCTTGGTCATCCATATTTTGCCTCATCCTGTTAGTGGGCTTGTTGTGTAATGCAACTTGTGCATGCAGTTGTGCTATTCTTTGTCATCCATATTTTGCATCTTCCTGTTAGTGGGCTAGTTGTGTAAACGCTACTGGTAGGAAAAAACTTTGGAGGCTAGCGATAGGACCGGTAACCGGCGGTTACCAATTTTTTTTGGTTGAAATTTTCGAATCGCGCTTTGAAATTTCAATTTTTTCCGGCTGGAACGACCTGAAAAGTGGCCAAAATTTTGGAAAATTTCACCGAAATTTCGACGATAATATTAAGAAATATAGTTAAGACAAAACACCAACCCATGGCTGGTACACGAATCTAGAACTTGAAAATGCTTTTGCTGAACTGAAATGGGTGATCTTGCAAGTTTCGATAGTCAAATTAACAACATTTAATCTCAGATCATTTCATGCCTGAAAATCTGTTGTTGAAGGAGCAGTCGCACTTGATGCCCAGGTTGATGATGGGCTCTTGTTGATGTCGGTGTCGTCGACGGTGACGCCGCTGCAGGGCTCGCCGCTGATGTTCCACGCTGGCGTCGCCTTCTTGCCCCATCTCCCCAGGATCGTGTTCAGCACAGCCACTGCACATATAAATCCACATAAATATGCCCCTAGTGAGTAGAGAAGAGAGGAAGAAGATGAGAGATAGGGAGAGGAGGAGGCAGTACTTGGGAAGTCGGGAGTTGGGACTCAGGAGCGCACCTCACGGAGTGGAGGTGCCGCCAACTGAGCTCAAGCCCAGGGAGAGGAGCCGCCGCCAAAGGTCCTCATGCCCAGAGACAGCAGGCACCGCCGAAGGAACTCACGGCCAGGGAGAGCAGGCGCCGCTGAAGGACCTCACGATCGGGGAGAATGCGCAGGGCGCAGCAGGGAGCATAGAGAGCCGGTGGCACCGAAGGGATGGACCTCGCCTAGCTCAATCTCAAGATGCGCCGCCGAAATCGCCTCCACGCGCAATCGAATCGGAGTTAGGGCAAAGTGAGAGAAGGGATAGGAAGATGGGAATTCTGCTTGGATGGGCTGGGCTGTGATTTCAAATGGACCCAATTTTTTTGCCCGATGCTGTTTCTTACTGGGACCCACCAATAAAACCGAAATTCGGCGAAATTTCGGCGATGACGATTTCACTGGTGCTGTAACACGACTTGTGCATGCAATTATGCAATTGTGCGTTCAAGTCCACTAAATAGGTGCTAGACCAAGAATCGCATAATTTATGCGTTGTTGATATTGGGATTGAGATAGTTAGGACCTTCCCTTAAATTATACGTCAATCTCTTTTATATTTTTTCTGTTTTTTTTTTATCTGAATTATGATTATTCTGATGGGAGGATGGTTTGTAGGAGCTAACGTATGGCTGACAGCTTCTGGGTTGGCCGGGAGCGGATTAATATACCTTTAGTTGATCATTACCATGATTATGCGTTTTTCTAATAGTACTGTTAGCGGCATCTTAACCACAATTATCCAGATATATCTTGCTTATTGCTCATATATACGTGGTCAATAATCGAGTTTTTTTTAATACAGGCAGACGCATATATACAATAACACACACCACACTCATCTAAAAATTAATCAACGAGTTCAACATTTCTATAGCGCCCCTCGGTATATCTTGTGTCATATACTGCTATAGGGTTACACGCACATGTGGCCCATGCAGCGATAGTCGATGAGCTAATATCATTAATAACACTAACCCAAAATTCGCTAAAAGCCTACCCTCACGTGCGACGGGCTACACATGCTTAGTAGCTCTCTTGTGCTTTCATCCTCGCTCCACTCAAGCGAGTTGACCCCGAAACACTACGATTTAGGTCAACATCGTGTTATAAATGGTATAGAGTATCAACCTCGCTATATGGGTCACGCATGTGTGTGGCCCTATGGAAGCACACAATTCAAGACTGCACCGAGAGGCGTTTCTAGGCAGAATACTGCCAATGACATCAGCCCTTTAGTGGGGGAGAGAATGTAAAACCCCAACTATTAGTCTAGTTTGATCCACCGTGAGAGTATGCTAGTACTCCATAAAGAGGCATCAGATCTTCTTCTTGGTGCAGCATCAGCAGCTGAGTCTTAACTGCACGCATGAGGACAGCTACAACAATCAGGCAGGTCTTGCAGCATTTGTTTCCTACATGGTATGGACCTCTGCTTGTGTGCTGCTCGCTATGGTTTCTTAATTTGTGTGCTGCTCGCTATGGTTTCTTAATTTAATCGTGATCATACTGTTATCTTCAAGTATCGACCTAAATGGATAAAATGATGTATCCTTGTAGGACAACAGAAAACAGCTATGCATGTCTTCGACTCCATGCTCGTCGCCGTTGGCAGCTCATCAGCTGGGTGGTTGGTTTCTCATACCACGGCCACCTTCAATTGCTATGTAGGCAAGGATTGGCCCGAAACAATAACCACATCTAATTACAGGTAACATTAACATCATTAGAGACACCTTTTCGCAATTGTTCAAGCCAGGGTTTTCGTAACAGGTTTTATTTTTTTTTACCGGAGGTCAGCGATAGAACCGATTATCCTAATTTTCAGAATTTTTTGGATGATTTCAGCTAAAAATTTCAAACCAAAATTTGAAATTTAAAGAAATTCGGCCAAAATTCGTTGAAAACATCTGACAGATAGCGACCAACAGACTTCATCAACAAAATCCACTCATTAACACAAATTGCTAGTAAAAGACAAGTTCATGAACTGCAGCATCACCCAAAATTCCATACCTTTGGTCGCTGAAGTTGATGTCGTTCCTCCCGTAGCGCCGCCCACGACGTCAGTGCGCTCCATGTTCTGCTCTCTTCCCTCGAATCCAGAAAATCCCATGGAATATATGTTACGATATGGGAAGTCATTTTCCAAAGTGATTACTATAGTAATAACATGCGAAAAGATACTAGTAAACTATTTCCTCCGTTCTTTTTTCTTGGCGTTTTTTACTTCTAACTGGCAAATGCCTAGCTTCGTTGGGCGATGTGTAATTTGAACTAGTCGTATCCGACGTTGCTTTGTGTGTGCATCCCAATACCAAATTCCTAGCTCCGCCACTGATATATAATACATGTTTGCCCAAATTGAAGCAGTTCCAAGTTAACCCTCCAGGACGAAGTGACGATGAAATGCCATCTGAGGTTCTACACATGCGTAGGCCGTCCAACATGGGTCTAGGCTTTGAATGAATTTTGGTCCTAGCGTGTTACAATATTGTATCAAGCATCAAACTTAACTACATAGGCCACGTGCGCGTGTGGCCCTATAGCGGTCTAGCGGCACACAGCACAGGACAAGTACAGATGGGGCGTTTTTAGACGGAATGTTGTCGAATGTGTCCGCCTTTAGGGGCAATGTAATACTCCAGCCCTTAGCATTACCTTGCTAGTTTAGATTGAGTTAAACTAGCATATAATTCATGTTGCACAAATTGTAGCTCTTTCCGTTTCGAGTTAACTATTTTGGGAGTGTCTATACAACATGCGACTGATTTTTTCTTGAAAATCAGTCACTTTTTGAGCCATCAGATGGAGATCTAATGCTCCAGATATCACCCCCACCCCTATATCCCTAACCCGATCTCACTTCCCACCCTCTTTCCCTCTCTCACCAATCACAGAGCACTAAAATTGAAAGATGTATAGCAGTTCTCAACTATTTTAGCCTGTCGCACTCTGGGACTAGGATTTAAGCGAATTTTAAGCAGTGCTACAGTCTTACAGATATTTTTGCCCTGTCTACCAAACTACTATCATCATGGCGTCATGGCCAAACATAACAAAGAACTAATTAAAGAGGAAATAGCAATCGAGCAAGACAGGGAACAAAAGTGTGTGGGCCTTGCGCTATTGCCGAAGCAGCAAAGCCAAGCCCAACTCACATCCACCCAAGTCCCCACCGACACAGCCACACTCCCTGGCTCCCACCTGTTCCGGTGTTCCCCATTCCAAAATTCCCCAATCAATTGAGTGAGGAGAAGTGCGTCTGTGATGGCGACGACGAGGAGGAGCCAGGCCGCCACTGCCAGGCAGGTGGCGACACCGCCGGTAGCCGGAGGAGGCCGAGGAGGGAGACCAACGTATGGAGCCGGGTGGGGAGCCAGAGGCAGCGATGAGAGGAGCTACGACAGCCGACCGACCGGGCGTGAGAGTCGGTCCAGCCGAAGCTCAGAGGAGGAGGAGGGCCGAGGGCAGGACTACAGGAGGCAAGGGCGAGCTACGTACGCTACAGATCTGTCATCTCATCTGTTTTGCGGATCTATCGATCTGGATCTGGTCTCTCTCTCTCTGCCTCTCTGGGACTTGGGCTGTCAACCGTCGTGGGCGTGAGCAGCAAAATTGCCGAACTAGATAGTGGCAGTGGGCACTGGCCGAGCGCAGAGCGCCTGAGCCGCTGAGCACTGAGGATTTGTGGAGGACAGAGGACATGGATGCCGATATGGCGATATGGCCTCTCGGATTTGGGAAGTTGGGCGGCATATGGGCATCTGACCATCTATGAACATTTAATGGCATGAAGATTGAAGACTGAAGACAGTGAAGAGTGAAGTGATCAAGTGAAGCCTCTGACCTTTGACTATAGCGGTATACCATGTACTCATAACTCATTCCTCAATTAGTTGATTAGCAATTTGTTAGAATATAGTGTGCTATTGTGGTATATACTCAATTAGCAATTTATTTGTAGGTTTGCAATAATGGAGGAACGAACTTTGCGTAATTATTTCACAAACAATTCAAGTTTAGATCCATTGATGATGATCGAATCATAAGATCCTTCTAAGACATGAAATCTTACTAATGAATTTGCCTTATGAAAGTCGTGATTCAAGCTAGCGCAGTAACGCCTTAGTAGCATGGTTCTTTTATTTTGAATGTTTATGAATATTTAAGTATAATTTGCTATTGTATCATTAATTTTTCTAATTTTTATGTACATGTTGTTACCCATTGGAACCATACTTACATGTTTTGGTGATGCACTTTCCATTAGCGATGTACCTTCATTGTATTTCTCTTTTTTTGTTGGAATAATTCAGTATTTGTCAGAGTGAATAGATGGATTTTAGAATTTGCCCCTTATGTGTATATGACATATGGGCCCTGGACCCACATGTCATAGACACATAGGGGGCAAATTATGAAATTCGTCTATCTCATAATGGCAAATTTTGAAATCCCTCTTTTTTATTTTTCTTTTATTCATGTTTTTTTTTAATAAAAGGCTTGCACCCATTTCCATTAAAGGAAACAAATTACAGAATTCAGCTAACATCTAGATTACACAGATGGTTTGCAATCAAACAACAAAGAAGCTAAGAACAAACTAGCATGGTTTGATATAAGTTCAGAGGGCCCTTGAACAACATTACATTCAACAGCTTTCATCAGCTAATCTGCTAGTCCACAGCGCCCATCTGCTTCTAGCTCCAAAAACTTCAGAGGCAACCTTTCCAATTACTCTAGCGCCCTTGAGAAGCAGCTCACGCTCTTCCTCCTTCTACAAATTAGACCAGAATTCAATGCAATGATAAATGGCATGTATCACTGAAATAGATTCCGCAGGCCACTTATTCTGGAAACATGTCATATTGCGCACTTTCCAGATACTCCACAAAATGGTTGTTGCACCAACCAGCACCAACTTCCTAGGCTTCCTGGCAAACTTCCCTACCCAGGTAGAGAATAACCGGGTAGTATCTGCTGGAGGATTGGACAAACCAAAAGTACAACTCATGATATTGTAAATATATCTTGATAGAGGGCACAGCAAGAACAAATTGTTAATACTTTCTTCAGCCTCACAAAACATACATCCTTTGTTACCTACCCAACCCCAGCGAATAAGGTTTTCTTTGGTCAGGATGCTTTGTTTCAACATTAGCCAGAGAAAGACTTTAAGCTTTAGGGGTAATTTAACCCCCCAAATGAACTTATGTGGGAAAGCAATGCTCTGCATCCTCAGAACATTATAAAATGATTTAACAGGAAGGCCCTCGAAGATGACCATAGCCACAACAACGTATCACATTCCTTCTTCAAGACCACTCCCTTGCAATCTGCTAGGAGCTTATTCCACAGAATAAGTCCTCCACACAACGTCCTTCTAAATCTGATGTTTCTAAACTCTTGTTCAAAAGCCTTAGCCATCGTAATATGTTTGGAAATGGTAACATTGTAGAGTCTTGCATACTTTACTAAGAACATTACATCACCCAACCACAGATCCTCCCAAAATATGATTCTAGCATCATCTCTCAGTTTTCTTTTGTAGCAAGACAACAAAATATCTCTTATCTCTAGAACACCTTTCCACAACCATAAGTCCCCCACCTGAGCCAAGGTGTTTTTGCTAAGATATTTCCTCTTGAGGATCTCCTGCCATTGGCCCTTCTCATTCTCCAACCTCCATAGCCATTTACCCAACAAGGATGAATTCATGGCTCCTAGATCTAAGATACCCAAACCACTCTGGTCTTTAGGCAGACATACCATTGGCCAACGAACCAAATGATATTTCTTTCCATCTCCATCTAAATTCCATAAAAACCTGGATATAAACAAATTCATTTTTTCTAACCCCCACTAGAAGCTTGTACAAAGACATCATGTATATAGGTAAACTGCTAAGAGAAGAGTTTACTAACACCACCCTCCCCTATTGATAAAAATTTCCCCTGCCAGCAACTCAGTTTGTGTTCAAATTTGTCCTCGATCCTTTTCCAATCCAGATTATTTTTTTTTACTTTCTTCCTATCCACGGGAATTCCCAGGTATTTCAGAGGTAAATCTCCCACCTTACATGTGAAGATTTTCTCATAAATATCCTGCCTCATTCCTGCTGACCCAATAAAGAAAATTTCACTCTTAAGAAAGTTAATTTTTAGTCCTGAAAAATGCTCGAATAGACAGAGAATAAACTTCATTTTTTTTGCACTTTCTACATCATTCTGAACAAAAAAAGATAGTGTCATCCGCATATTGCAAGATAGCCACACCACCATCAACTAAATAGGAATTCAGACCTTTAATCAACCCCAAATCTTGAGCTTTCTTGACTAGGAGAGCTAAGATATCCCCCACTAGGTCAAACAAAGGAGGTGAAAGAGGATCACCCTACCTGAGACCTTTGTAAGTTCTGAAGTAGGGGCCCACATCATTGTTAACTTTGACACAAACTCTCTCACCACTAACTACTTTTAGAATCCAATCAATCCACTAGGGTGGAAAACCTTTCATACTAAGAGTCTTGTAGAGGAAAGGCCATTTCACTTTATCATAAGCCTTTTCAAAATCAACTTTGAACAAAACCCCTGGTTTTTTCTTTCGATGAAGTTCATGTAGGGTTTCATGTAAGGTTAATACCCCTTCCATGATATATCTGCCTTTAAGAAAAGTTGTTTGAACTGGAAGGATCACTTTATCAATCACTCTGGATAATATGAAAGCTAAGACTTTGGTTAGAATCTTATAACTAACGTTCAAGAGAGAGATAGACCTAAAATTCTGTATTTTTCTCTTTTGGAATCAAAGAGATCATCCCATGATTAAGTCTAGAGATATTCACCATGCCTACAAAAAAGGCATCCAGCATAGCTTTGAGATCAGTCTTCACCACAGACCAGAATCTCTGATAAAATTCAGCGGAGAAACCATCCGATCTCGGGGCTCTATTCACCTCCATGGAGAAAACAACCTCTTTCAACTCCTCTGTAACAGCCCTAACTTAGGGTTTGTATTTCAAATGTAAAATTTTGAGGAGAAATAAAAACTTTTGTTGTCTCTTCAAATCATTTGAAAGTTCCTACATTTTTCCCTAGCAAGTTCCATTTTCTAGAATTAAATTCTTGTGAATGGAGATTGTTGTCAGCAAATTCTTAGCCTTCAAACTTGTGATCATCCTCTGAAATTATTTTTCCTATCATCTTGATCATCCTATCTACCTCCCTGAATTATTTCACAATTTTTAGATTTTGTTTGCTATTTCAATTGGCCAAGTCAACTCTGTTTGAAGTCTGGTCAAACTCCCTGTACAGCAGCTTGTGAATTTTCTCTAGAACAATGCAGTGCATAAAAAGTTCTGGAAAAATTATACAAGGTTGTCCTCTATCCTAGTAGCTACCATAAAAATTTCGAAATTTTTGGAGCTCAGGAGCTACCTCTAAAAATTCCCCAAACCTTCTCTGTCTTTTAAATCAAATTCTAAAAGTACTGTTCCTCGGGCCCGAACCCAACTCAGGCTCGAGTCCGACTCGCACACTTGGTTCGGTCGCGTCAACTAATCGCACCGCCCGAGTCCAATTGATCGCGACCGTCCGATGCAAATCGAACGATCCACGTCGCGTGCGCAACCGACCTGTCCGAATGCATACATCGATCTCAGCCGTCCAATTCAGATCCAACGGTCGACACGTTCCTGATCAAATCAAACCACCGGTTCGCACCGCTTTGTGAGTCACTGACTGGTGGACCCCACTTGTCAGCTTCGTCCTCGTCCTCTCCGCGTCTCACCGGAGCGCACCGGCGATCACGCATGTGTGCCACGTACCTCGTCGCTGCCACCTATTTGCCCTCGTGTCTGTCCGTGGAGCATCGCCAGAGCTTTATAACCTCACCGCACTCACTCATTCATCGTTTCCTTCGCTCTCTCACTTTCTCCGCCCGCTTCTCTGTTTCGGCCGGCGTAGGGGCGAAGGTAGCGCCGCTGTGTTAACGCCGCCCTTGATCCCGCAACCACACCGCCGTGATCCACGCCGACGCCTCCATTTTGCCCAACCGGGTCCTTGGCGCCGATGGATCACGAAGCGTATCGTCGTCTCGCCTCCGGTTGCGGCGGTCCCGCGAGCTTGCTAGTTCTCTGGTGAGTCTCTAACCTCGTCACTTGGTCCCTCGTGATCGCAATCCTCCTCTGAGTCTAACGGTGGGCTCGTTTCTGTCTTTCGTGCATCGTGGAAGTCGTGCGGGTGTTTCTTCCTCGCGCACGGTGTTCCGCCGCCGTGGCAATCGGCGCCTCGGACCTTCTTCTTCGACTTTGTCTTGTGCTTATTGCTCCCGGAGTCGAGGCGATCCGTGGCGCAACTTCTCGGCCGCCGAAGTGCGTAGCGCCTCCTCTGCGAGCCGTAGCTTCTTCCGCCTCCGCCGTCGTGGGCCCATCTCCGGCGACCATTGGGCTCGCGTCGCCGGCATCAAGTTCGTGGAGTGCGGTGCACCGTGCGTGCCATCCCCGAGCTCAGAGCCTCAGCCATTCTCCAGATCCCCCACCTCGCCGTCGCGGCCGCGTGTGGGAACTCCGTCGAGCCGCCGGTAGCTAAGGTCTAATCCCCTTCTTAAGCTCTAATCGTCTTTTAGTTTGTATCTCGGCTTGGGGCCCTGCGTTAATCACGTTTAGAAATCGTTTAATCCAACCGCTGCATTTCACTTTGTGTCTCGTCATGGGCGGAATGTCGGTTGGGGTTGTGTAGTGTTATTGTCGTTTTCTCTGCCGGCAAGCGTATTTCTGTGAGTATATGTTGAAGTACACTTTGATATGTCAAAGGCGTATTCTTAGAATACGCCGACGTCACCTTATGCAGGCGATCGCTCTGTCGGCGTTTTCTGCGGCCCATCTGTCGATGGTGGGGCTAGCCGTGCGTCGGTAGAAGAAGTATTAAGTGCTTTAGTATTTCAAATGCTTTACATTGCCTTTGTTAAATCAATTAAACTTGTAAAATGCATAACTAATTCAATTTTTATCCAAACTGCATGAAACCAGTCTTTGTTAATTTTCATTTTAAATGTACTATTTACTAAAATGAGTTTCAACCTTGTATCTGTAGCAAAAATCTGTTAATTAATTTAATGTTGTAAATCGTAATCTCCAAATTAGAAAATGCATATCTCTTTCAATAATTGTCCAAATACAGTAAACCCAATTCTGTAAAATTTCATTTTCAGTATACTAACTATTAGGATAGGTTTTACACACTGTTTCTGTTCATGAAAATTTGTTAAGTAATTAACTAGTGGCATGTTGTGTTTTTAGCTTAGAAAATCCATAGAAAATTATTAATAACTTAAAATAATTTGTTCTCTGTTTCTAAAATTTTGTTGTATCATGCTTAGGTTGCTGTGTGAGTTTTGGCTTGTTTTGATGTTGTTGTATGTTTGAGTTTTGTCGGTGTTATTCGTTCTTATTTGCTGTTATGTTCGATCGTTAGGCTTCGATATTTGCGGCAACCACGAGGACGATCCTCCATGACATATTGAGCAACGACATCCGTGCAAGCGTTTGATCATGATAATCCCAGTATTTTAAAGTCTAATATTTTGTTTCAAATTGTATGTATGCATTGCTTAATTTGTGTTAAATTGATTAGTTAAATCGTAGTTACATATCCTCGTAGACAAAATATTGATCTCTACTACGAGCCTAGGTTATTTGCTGTGATTAGAGGTCATTGGATGATCTCTTGTCACTTAGTAGATCCGGTCAACTTGCTTAGACATGCTTAGCTATCGATAGAAGCGAGGCGGTTATCGGCTTTAGTCGGTAACCTTGATCACACAAAATCTACTATAACTTTATGTTTGAGCATTTTTGCTATGTTTAATTGCAAAACTAAAACTGAAAACCAAAAATGATTTAGACTTGGGCTGTGGTATGATTGGTGTGATCTGTTGGGTGATTGGAATGGTGCCCGAGTCAACAAGGACCGAACATCTTGTTACACTGAACCAAGCATTTTGCGTGCTAACCACACTAGAGTATATGGGGCCTCTCTTGACCTAGTACTTTGGCGTGTATTGGCTCCGGTCGCAGGAGGTCGCGGGAGGGATGGAGGTGGGAGCATGGTAGTTGTCCAAAAGCTTTATCTGAGTGGGTAGTTGTCTTTCGGCTTTACCATGTAAGCGTATGGGTTTCTATCCATACGAGCGGCTCGTAGTTAATACACAATATTGGAAAAAGTCTCGTAGGACTTAGCGTGTGCTGCATACCCTCGGAAGTGTGCTTTGGCTTAAAGGCGGTCTGAAGTGTGGGTACAGTGGTACACCCCTGCAGGGTTAAAACTATTCGAATAGCCTCGTCCTAGGTTATGGACACGCTTGGCAAGGTCTTCCAAGAGTTAGACTACAACATTTAAATTAAAACTTCTTTGGGTGGTACGAATGCGGGATTCGTATTGTTATTAATGGTGACTATTGGGATAGTCACTTCTAGGTTGTTTTATCTTTACTCTTTTGCTATTATTATCCTTTACTGTATTTCAACATTAAAAATGAATTGTAAACTTGCCTTTAAACTGTACTACATTATTGCAAATGAAAATTGGCTTTATGCAAATGAAACATATGGCCCCACTAAACAAGCCTGCATGTAGCATATTAACAGTCCGCTAGTTCACACGTCTGATCTTGCGGGTACAAAGACAATCTTTGTACTCGTGTGCTTTGCTTGATGTTTTTGTTGCAGAGGAAGAAGGTGAGCCTCGGGGCCTCATACGTGAGTGTGTTGCCGTTTCGTGGACGACTAGACTTGGCGGTCGGTCGGATGCCTTGTGGGTTGAGGCACAACTGTTGGCTTTGTTTATAGCCATCTTATGGCACTTTTGCTTCCCGTGTCGTTCTTGTTATTTGTGTATCTTTTGGGCCGGTCGGCCTGTGTCTGTAATAACCGCTACTATTTGTTTATCTTCCGTTTGGTAGTGTTGTGTTTGGACTCTATGTGTGGAATGGAGTTGATGTCTAATTTTGTACCGAGGTGTGTATCTTTGCTTTGGGAAGTATACATATCTAGAGGATCGATTATTTGATTTGTGATGCTAGGACCGGTGGTTGGTTAAGCATTACAAACCAAATAAGCCTGGGTCCTCACAAAGTTGGTATCAGAGCCATTCTGACCGTAGTAACCCAAGCATAGTCGTCCTTAGGATATTTTGAAAGTCTTATTTTCAAATCATAAAAAGGTTTATGAAAACCTAGGCAGAATCTTAGATTTTATTCCTTACCTATCTTAGCTTTCTACTCTCATCTTACTCTAATTTAAGTTTTGAAACTTGGTTTCTCTCTTCACCTTTCAAAAGATAGTTACTACCGGTGGAATTAGTTTGGGGAGAACCATGAAGTTTAATCCAACTAAAATTTGTGGGAGCATAAGGGTAAGATATGTATGAGTTGCTAAGTGTCTGATTTTTGTCAACTGGTTTTGTAACTTAAAAGTCTGGTGTTTGTTTTGTGCTGTTAGTAAGTTATTTGCAGTGGGTTATCGACTTCAGGTTTTCCGGCTATTGTTAACTTGTCTTAGTGAAACAGGATGGCCGGGAGAACGCGTGGCGATCAGCCAGTGGTCATGATGAGGAGCTTCCCCTCCTCCGACCATGGTGAGGTGCTCGCTCGATCAGCGAAACCGCATGGACCAGACGCGCATCTTGGAGGTTATTGCTAGGAATACCTCCACTCCTGCCGGTGGTGGCGGCCACCAGACTCGCGGGGGACTTGCAGAGTTCCTCCGTACGCAGCCGCCGACTTACTCCCGCTCTGAGGACCCTCTCGATGCGGATGATTGGCTGCGCATGGTTGAGCGAAGCTCAACATAGCTCGATGCGAGCGCAGACAAGGCACTCTTCGCGTCCCACCGGCTTGAGGGCGCGGCACTCTCTGGTGGGAGAACTATCTCGCCATGCACCGCGCCATGTGGTCGCGTGGGAGGAGTTCACTCGACTTTTACGTCGGGCCCACATCCCGGATGGCTGATGAAGTCAAGAAGAAAGAATTCCTCGCGCTCAAGCAAGGGCGCAAATCGTGACGAGTACATGCGAGTTTAATCATTTGGCTCGTTATGCTCGGGAGAGGTGGCCTCGATGAGGCTAAGCGGGAGAAGTTTATGGATGGCTTGTCCGAGGAGCTGCGGGACAAGCTATCTATTGTGGACTTCTCGACTTTCGAGCCTTGGTAGATAAGGCCATTGTTGCTGAGCATAAGGCAAAGCGTTGGCGAGTCATAGCGCAAATGGAGGCGCACGGTCTACTCACACCGGCCTCATTCGTCCTCGGTGGGCGGCACTGATGGCCCGTTCTTTTGCTCCACCGGTGCGAGACCATCTGCACCAGCTCCTCGTCCACCGCAGCGTGTTTGACCACGTGCGCTGCGATCCAGCCAGAGCGGCCTCCGCAATCCGGCGGCCGAGGTCACTTGTTTTATTGCCACAACAAGGGCCATTATGCGAACGCTTGCCTCGAGTGTTGCGGTAGCCCCTCGTCCTAATGGAGGACGCGGGCGGGAGTGGTCATCCACCACGGAAGATGATCCGAAGCCCTGAGTGCGGCGTGGTCGAGTCAACCACCTTTCACCGGTGAGGAGGCTCGGAGGCGCGGATGTCGTGATTGGTACACTTCTTGTTAATTCTCGTCCGCTGCAGATATTTGATTACGGAGCATCGCATTCTTTATTTCAAGATCATTTGCTGCTGCTAGTAGTCTTCACTATGTTCTTTGGGAGTTCCTTTGCTCATCCGCTCTCGGTTCGGAAATGAGGCGATTTACTGATGTCGGGATGTTCCTATCATAGTCAAAGGAGTGGGATTTTGGCAAATCTTATTCTCTTTCGATTCAGCAAGCTGGATGTGATTCTTGGCATGGATTGGTTGTCCCAACACTTGGGGCAAATCGATTGTGCCGGGGAAGATTGTCTATCTTACCGACCCTTGAGCGAGCAGTCGGGTTTCGCGCGCAACTTCGGGGCCCGTGTCTATGTGCATTAGAAGCAAAGCCACCTCGCAAATTCAAGATGTTCCCATAGTATCGACTTTGTGAATGTCTTTCCGAAGATTTGCAGGATGCCTCCGGTTCGAGATCGGAGTTTGTCATCGAGTTGCTGCCGGCATCGCTCCGATTTCAAGGCGCCAGATCGAATGCCTCCCAATGAGTGGAAGAATTGAAGAAGCAGCTTGGTGAGCTCCAAGCAAAGGGTTTCATCCGTCCCAGTTCATCTCCTTGGGGTTGTCAGGTGATCTTTGTGAAGAAGAAGGACAAGACTTTGCGCATGTGTGTTGATTACCGTCCTCTCAATGAGGTGACGGTGAAAAACAAATATCCTTTGCCCGCATTGATGATCTGTTTGATCGGTTGATGGAGCCTGTGTTCTCAAAGATTGATTTGAGAATGGGGTATCATCAGTCGAGGATCGATCGAGATATTCAAGACGGCCTTCACTACTCGTTATGGGTCATGCGAGTACACCGTCATGTCCTTTGGCTTAACCAATGCTCGACTTTGTTCATGAATCTTATGAATTCAAAGTATTCATGGAGTATTTGGACAAATTTGTGGTGGTCTTTATTGATGATATTCTTATCTATTCCAAGATCAAGCGAGCATCTTGAGCATCCGAGAATTGTTTTGGGAAATTGCGGGAACACCAACTATACGTGAAGTTCGGCAAATGCGAGTTCGTTGAAGGAAGTGGCATTCTTGGGCCATGTTCTTTCAGTTGGAGGAATAGTCGAGATCCCAGAAAGTCGCGATGTTCTATCTTGGAGCCACCAAGTCGATCAGCGATGTGCGGAGTTTTCTTGGTTTAGCGGGCTACTATCGCGCTTTATCGAGAACTTCTCCAAGATCGCAGCCGATGGTGAATTGCTTAAGAAGGGCAAGAAGTTTGTATGGTCCTCTGCTTGTGATGAGAGCTTTCAGAGCTCAAGCAAACAATTGACTTCACTCAGTCCTTACTCTTCCCGATATCCACAAGAGCTTCGATATTTATTGCGATGCCTCTCGTCGGGGACTCGGATGTGTTCTTATGCGGGAAGGCAAGCGGTTGCCTATGCATCCAGCAATTGAGGCCTCATGAGCTCAACTATCCCACCCATGATTTAGAGCTTGCTGCATGAGTTCATGCACTCAAGATTTGGCGGCATTATCGATCGGAATCACGTGAGGTGTATTCGATCACAAGAGTTTGAAATACTTGTTCACTCGGCGGATCTGAACCTCGAGCAGAGGAGATGGCTAGAATTGATCAAAGATTATGACATGGGTATTCAATATCATCCGGCAAAGCCAATGTGGTTCTTGATGCACTTAGCCGAAAAGTGTATTGCAATACTGATGATCCAAGAGCAAAGAACCGCTCGCTTGCGAGTTTCAGCGTCTCAACTTGGGTTTGGTTGAGCATGGTTCCCTTGCTGCCTTGGTTGTGCAACCAACCTTGGTGGATCAAATCAAGGCAGCACAGCAATCAGATGATGGTGTGGGCAAAATCAAGCAGAATATCAAGGATGGATCAGCCAAGTGTTTCACAGAAGATGAGCACGGTGTTGTGTGGTTTGGGCAGCGGCTTGTGGTCCCAAAGGTCCCCGAGTTGCGGGATTTGATTCTTCAGGAGGCCCATGATTCGCCTTTGTCCATCCATCCCGGGGCCACTAAAATGTACCAAGATCTGCGTCAGAGATTCTGGTGGACTCGCATGAAGCGCGAGATTGCCAGGTTCGTTGCCAGATGCGACGTATGCTGTCGTGTCAAGGCTGAGCATCAACGTCCAGCAGGTCTTCTTCAGCCCTTGCCCATACCAGAGTGGAAGTGGGATTCTGTAGGCATGGATTTCATCACCTGGTTTGCCCCGCTCATCTAAGGGAAATGACGCCATTTGGGTTGTCATTGACAGGCTAACGAAAGTGGCGCATTTCCTTCCGGTCAAGAGTCAGCTCCGGGTGGAACCTCTAGCCGAGCTCTATGTATCAAGGATTGTGAGCTTGCATGGTGTGCCCAAGACGATTGTGTCTGACCGTGGGTATTGTTTACCTCTCGGTTTTGGCATAGTCTCGCAGGAGGCCATGGGAACTCATCTTACTTTCAAGACGGCCTATCATCCTCGGATCGATGGTCGACGGAGCGCGTCAATCGTGTGCTTGAAGATATGCTCCGTGCTTGTGTTCTTTCCTATGGGAAGAATTGGGAGAAGTGCCTACCACTTGCCGAAGTTCTCCTACAACAACGGTTTCGAGCTAGTCTCGGTATGGCGGCATTTGAGGCCTTGTATGGGCGGCCGCAGAACACCATTGAACTGGTCGGCGGTGAAAGCGCGTTCTTTGGCGGATTCGATCAATGAGGCGAGAAAGTCAAGTGCGCTTGATTCGTGAGCACTTGCGCGTAGCTCGATCGAGCGAAGAGCTATGCGATCGGCGTCGTCGTGAGTGAGTTTCAGCCCAATGACTTTGTGTATCTCAAAGTTTCGCCTCGAAGGACATCGTCGTTTTGGTGTCAAGGGCAAGCGGCTCCTCGATATGTCGCCATATCGCATCATCAAGAGAGTGGGAGCCGTTGCATACAAGTTGGAGTTGCCGCTACACTTGAAGGGTGCATGATGTTTTCCATGTGTCACAATTGAAGAAGTGCCTTCGTGTTCCGGTTGAGGAAACACCATTGGAAAATATCGATGTGCAGGAAGATCTGTCTTATCGTGAGCGTCCCGTTCGTATCCTCGAAGAAGCTGAGCGCAGAACAAGGAACCGTGTGATCAAGTTCCTTAAAGTTCAGTGGTCGAACCACTCCGAGGATGAAGCCACTTGGGAGCGGGAAGATCGTCTCCGAGCAGATTACCCATCCTTCTTCTCCCAGTGATCAGAATCTCGGGGCGAGATTCCTGTAAGGGGGGGAGATTTGTAACAGCCCTAACTTAGGGTTTGTATTTCAAATGTAAAATTTTGAGGAGAAATAAAAACTTTTGTTGTCTCTTCAAATCATTTGAAAGTTCCTACATTTTTCCCTAGCAAGTTCCATTTTCTAGAATTAAATTCTTGTGAATGGAGATTGTTGTCAGCAAATTCTTAGCCTTCAAACTTGTGATCATCCTCTGAAATTATTTTTCCTATCATGTTGATCATCCTATCTACCTCCCTGAATTATTTCACAATTTTTAGATTTTGTTTGCTATTTCAATTGGCCAAGTCAACTCTGTTTGAAGTCTGGTCAAACTCCTGTCTGACAGCTTGTGAATTTTCTCTAGAACAATGCAGTGCATAAAAGTTCTGGAACAATTATACAAGGTTGTCCTCTGTCCCTAGTAGCTACCATAAAATTTCGAAATTTTTGGAGCTCAGGAGCTACCTCTAAAAATTCCCCAAACCTTCTCTGTCTTTTAAATCAAATTCTAAAAGTACTGTTCCTCGGGCCCGAACCCAACTCAGGCTCGAGTCCGACTCGCACACTTGGTTCGGTCGCGTCAACTAATCGCACCGCCCGAGTCCAATTGATCGCGACCGTCCGATGCAAATCGAACGATCCACGTCGCGTGCGCAACCGACCTGTCCGAATGCATACATCGATCTCAGCCGTCCAATTCAGATCCAACGGTCGACACGTTCCTGATCAAATCAAACCACCGGTTCGCACCGCTTTGTGAGTCACTGACTGGTGGACCCCACTTGTCAGCTTCGTCCTCGTCCTCTCCGCGTCTCACCGGAGCGCACGGCGATCACGCATGTGTGCCACGTACCTGCGTCGCCGCCACCTATTTGCCCTCGTGTTCGTCCGTGGAGCATCGCGAGCTTTATAACCTCACCGCACTCACTCATTCATCGTTTCCTTTGCTTCTCACTTTCTCCGCCCGCTCTGCTTTCGCCGGCGAAGGGGCGAAGGTAGCGCCGCTGTAACGCCGCCTTGATCCGCAACCACACCGCCGTGATCCACGCTCGCCGCCTCCATTTTGCCCAACCGGGTCCTTGGCGTCCAGTGGATCACCAGGGGCGGTATCGTCGTCTCCGCCTCCGGTTGCGGCGGTCCCGCGAGCTTGCTAGTTCTCTGGTGAGTCTCTAACCTCGTCACTTGGTCCCTCGTGATCGCAATCCTCCTCTGAGTCTAACGGTGGGCTCGTTTCTGTCTTTCGTGCATCGTGGAAGTCGTGCGGGTGTTTCTTCCTCGCGCACGGTGTTCGCGCCGCGGCAATTCCGGCGCCTCGGACCTTCTTCTTCGACTTTGTCTTGTGCTTATTGCTCCGGAGTCGAGGCGATCCCGTGGCGCAACTTCTCGAAGCCGCCGAAGTCTCAGAGCGCCTCCTGCGAGCCGTAGCTTCTTCTCCGCCTCCGCCGTCGTGGGCCCATCTCGCGACCATTGGGCTCGCGTCATCGGCATCAAGTTCGTGGAGCCGCGGTGCACCGTCGTGCCATCCCCGAGCTCGAGCCTCGGCCATTCTCCGGATCCCCACCTCGCCGTCGCGCCGCGTGTGGAACTCCGTCGAGCCGCCGGTAGCTAAGGTCTAATCCCTTCTTAAGCTCTAATCGTCTTTTAGTTTGTATCTACGCTTGTGGGCCCTTCGTTAATCACGTTTAGAAATCGTTTAATCCAACCGTTGCATTTCACTTTGTGTCTCGTCATGTGGGCGGAATGTCGATTGGGGTTGTGTAGTGTTATTGTCGTTTTCTCGCCGGCAGCGTATTTCTCTGTGAGTATATGTTAGAAGTACACTTTGATATGTCAAAGCGTATTCTTAGAATACGCCGACGTCACCTTATGCGGCGATCCGCTCTGGTCGGCGTTTTCGCGCCCGCCCGCTGTCTGGTCAGGGCTAGCCGTGCGTCGGTAGAAGAAGTATTAAGTGCTTTAGTATTTCAAATGCTTTTCTCATTTGCCTTTGTTAAATCAATTAAACTTGTAAAATGCATAACTAATTCAATTTTTATCAAACTGCATGAAACCAGTCTTTGTTAATTTTCATTTTAAATGTACTATTTACTAAAATGAGTTTCAACCTTGTATCTGTAGCAAAAATCTGTTAATTAATTTAATGTTGTAAATCGTAATCTCCAAATTAGAAAATGCATATCTCTTTCAATAATTGTCCAAATACAAGAAACCCAATTCAGTAAAATTTCATTTTCAGTATACTAACTATTAGGATAGGTTTTACACACTGTTTCTGTTCATGAAAATTTGTTAAGTAATTAACTAGTGGCATGTTGTGTTTTAGCTTAGAAAATCCATAGAAAATTATTAATAACTTAAAATAATTTGTTCTCTGTTTCTAAAATTTTGTTGTATCATGCTTAGGCTGCTGTGTGAGTTTTGGCTTGTTTTGATGTTGTTGTATGTTTGAGTTTTGTCGGTGTTATTCGTTCTTATTTCTTTGTTATGTTCGATCGTTAGGCTTCGATATTTGCGGCAACCACGAGGACGATCCTCATGACATATTGAGCAACGACATCGGGCAAGCGTTTGATCATGATAATCCCGGTATTTTAAAGTCTAATATTTTGTTTCAATTTGTATGTATGCATTGCTTAATTTGTGTTAAATTGATTAGTTAAATCGTAGTTACATATCACGTAGACAAAATATTGATCTCTACTACCGAGCCTAGGTTATTTCTTTGTGATTAGAGGTCATTTGGATGATCTCTTGTCACTTAGTAGATCCGGTCAACTTGCTTAGACATGCTTAGCTATCGATAGAATCTGGCGGTTATCGGCTTTAGTCGGTAACCTTGATCACCACAAAATCTACTATAACTTTATGTTTCACATTTTTGCTATGTTTAATTGCAAAACTAAAACTGAAAACCAAAATGATTTAGACTTGGGCACTGTGGTATGATTGGTGTGATCTGTTGGGTGATCTGGAATGGTGCCGAGTCAACAAGGACCGAACATCTTGTTACATCGAACCAAGCATTTTGCGTGCTAACCACACTAGAGTATATGGGGCCTCTCTTGACCTAGTACTTTGGCGTGTATTGGCTCCGGTCGCAGGAGGTCGCAGGAGGGATGGAGGTGGGAGCATGGTAGTTGTCAGAAAAGCTTTATCACGAGTGGGTAGTTGTCTTTTCGGCTTTACCATGTAAGCGTATGGGTTTCTATCCATACGAGCGGCTCGTAGTTAATACACAATATTGGAAAAAGTCTCGTAGGACTTAGCTGTGCCGGCATACCCTCGGAAGTGTGCTTTGGCTTAAAGGCGGTCTGAAGTGTGGGTACAGTGGTACACCCCTGCAGGGTTAAAACTATTCGAATAGCCTCGTCCTAGGTTATGGACACGCTTGGCAAGGTCTTCCAAGAGTTAGACTACAACATTTAAATTAAAACTTGCTGGGTGGTACGAATCTGGGATTCGTGCTATTGTTGTGGTGACTATTGGGATAGTCACTTCTAGGTTGTTTTATCTTTACTCTTTTGCTATTATTATCCTTTACTGTATTTCAACATTAAAAATGAATTGTAAACTTGCCTTTAAACTGTACTACATTATTGCAAATGAAAATTGGCTTTATGCAAATGAAACATATGGCCCCCACTAAACAAGCTCGCATGTAGCATATTAGCAGTGCGCTAGTTCACACGTCAGTCTTGCGGGTACAAAGACAATCTTTGTACTCAGGTGCTTTGCTTGATGTTTTTGTTGCAGAGGAAGAAGGTGAGCCTCAGGGGCCTCACTTCTGTGAGCTGTGTTGCCGTTTCGTGGACGACTAGACTTGGCGGTCGGTCGGATGCCTTGTGGGTTGGGGCACACTTGATTGGCTTTGTTTATAGCCATCTTATGGCACTTTTGCTTCCGCTGTCGTTCTTGTTATTTGTGTATCTTTTGGGCCGGTCGGCCTGTGTCTGTAATAACCGCTACTATTTGTTTATCTTCCGTTTGGTAGTGTTGTGTTTGGACTCTATGTGTGGAATGGAGTTGATGTCTAATTTTGTACCGAGGTGTGTATCGCTACAGGAAGTATACATATCTCGAGATCAGTTTATTTGATTTGTGATGCTAGGACCAGGTGGTTGGTTAAGCATTACAAACCAAATAAACTGGGGTCCTCACATCCTCCATGCTGAAATTCTGAGTCAAGGATAGCTTGTCCTGCTCGTTCCGCTGGGGGATGTCCGACATGTTCAACTAGAAATTAGTGCTCTCAGGCAGCCCAAAGAGATCCTTATAATACTTGGTAATTGATGTGGATCAACCTCTAGACGAGATTGAATCCTTGGGTTGCCCGGTATTTCACGGTGGAAAATTCCGAAATATGTGGAGCACGAATTACAAGATGCAATTCGCACTAGGATAGATAAATCTCACACCAACGCACACCACAGTACACGAACGAGAAGTAGGTATCAAAGATCCAACGAGAAACTCCTAGCATCACAGCTAGAAACCTCATGCTAAGATGAAATCCAAGATTGGAATTCACAAATCACTCATAGAATAGGGATGAAACCTAACGTCCGAAGGCCAACACGCACACGCGTTTTAATTCATAACTCAAAACTCTACTCCCTACAATGTGTGGCCATGGGGGGTTTAAATAGCCTTCCACGCAAGCACAATATCTAAAACTAACTCAATCTTCTAAACACACACGACTCAAACTACTAATGCAAAACTAAAACAAACGGTTTCCCTTTACATCTCAGAAACCAACCGGATGGAGTTTGTTAGTTATCACGGCTTTTGGTGGACCCCACCCGCATGCACAAAGAGAAAGGAAATCACGCAGGCTTAAACAAAAAAGGTGCACCATCTCTCCTTGTAAACTCGAACTGCCAGGTGGACCCTACCCTACTGCACGTAGAGAAAGGAACTCACGAGGAGAGATCAGAATGCATGAGCCGATCTTGTAATCCCACATGTAGCAAATCTTGATTTCTTACCTTCTAGTCCGAGATCTTCTTTCCTTCTCTCCATTGAACTCGTGAATCACCTGGACTCCATCTCAAAAAATATTCGAACAGATATTATTTCCTTCTAGGTTTGATCTTGTCACATGCAATCCAAACCAACCAAAGTCTGGTTCTCTTGCTCGCTTCCTAGTACGACCACTTGGTCAGGAACCTGGTCGAAGACGTGGGTGCAGACCTGATCGTAGTAATGACCCATCTAGTCGTGGTCGCAGGCCTCTTGAACGTGGTCGTAGACCATCTGGACGTGGTCGTAGGTCTCCTGAACGTGGTCGTAGGCCACCTGGTCGTGGTTGTAGACTGTTTCCACCGAGTACTATTCTCACTGAGTACTGTTCTCATTGAGTATTGTTGTCGCCGAGTGCTGTTCCCGTCGAGTACTGTTCTCATTGAGTATTGTTGTCGCCGAGTGCTGTTCCCATCGGGTACTGTTCCCAACGAGTACTACTCCCGCCAAGTACTATTCCCATCGAGTACTGTTCCTGATGAGTGCTCCTTTCACCGAGTACTGGTCGTAGAACTTGTGGAACTGGTCGTGGACCCTCAGGAACTAGTCGTGGACCTTGGGGACCTGGTCGTAGACATCCAGGACCTGATCGTAGCCCTTGTGAGTCTGGTTGTAGACCTTCTGCCCGAATATCCCTCTCGACCACATATAGCTTCTCTTTTATATTGCACAAAACAACACTACTTTGTGAAGTAACTTCAGCTTGCAATGCTGAAACACTACTCAAAGTAATCATGCTACTTGGTGCCGCATCAGTAATGTACCACATCAAGTCCCCCTCACCCTCAATAACCCCCTCATCTTGCTATAGTGTAAAGATGGTATTTTTCCTATTTCTCCTATTTGCTTTCGCGTGAAAGTATTGAGTATTATTATCCCTTTGTAAAATATTTCTCTCTTTAGACCTTTAAAACCATTTCAATTCCTCTTCTTTTAGGATCTCAGCCAATTGAGCCTCCAAACGAGTCATGTAGGCTCTATTGGCAGCATCCAGCCCAATTTGTTCACATAGTTTATCCAAGGTATCTATCTGTTCTAAAAGTTCCTTTTCTTTTTCTTATGTTGTCCTTGCACATTTCTGTTCCAGACGTTTAAAACCTTTCTAAGTTTTCTCAATTTGTTTTGCCAACCATCCAAAGGAGACAGCCCATCAATTGGTTGCTCCCATACTGATTGGATCACATTAACTAAGTCATTCCTCAAGAACCAACCAAGCTCAAATCTAAAAACAAAATTGTGATGGCAGCTCTCCCCTGCGTCTATGAGGAGGGGGCATGATATGATAAGACTCTAGGTAATGCCCTGGTGCAGACCATAGGATGGTGTTGTTCCCATGGTATGCTAACAAGCACTCTATCTAACAAAAGTAGTGTTTTCATGATCATTGCTCCAAGTAAATCGTCTACCGCTGAGATTAATCTCGAGCAATCCAATGTTTTCAATTATAGAGTTGAAAGGAAAACTCCATCTACTACAACCTCCTGGTTTATTCTTCTCACATGCTTTCCTAATCAAATTGAAATCACCGGCCAAACATATTGGCAAGGTTGATTCACGCAGGATTTGAGCTACCGAACCAGAAAAGATTCCATACCCCCTCTTTGTGCAGGACCATAGACCACAACCAAGTCCCACATGAACTTGTTGCTTTTATTTTGAAGAGATAATTTAACAAAATAGTCATCCTTATATGACTTAATCACCTTGAAAAGGTTCAGGGCAGCCCCCACCAAAATGCCACCTGATCTTCCTCTAGGTGGAGACCAAATCCAGAAAAAGTCTTGATCCCCACAAAGATAATTCAGATCATCTTGAGATAAATCACTTTTAATTGTTTCCTGAATACCAATAAAATCGAGCTTCATGTCTAGGATAGTTTCTCTAAGAAACCTCCTTTTCACATGACTACCTAAACCTCTATAGTTCCAGATCAAACCTTTCATTTTTTTACCTTGGATTTTTTTCTACTCAGGTTGTATTTTAAAACAGGTTTAACAGAACAAAGTTCAGGAGAACCTCTTCCTTTTTCTTCCTGCACACTGAAGCCAACTGGAATAAAGCCAAATTGGGTTCATCTAAGCCATCCTCTCCTACATCAATCTCATTCACCAGATCTTGAAACACTATAGACTCAGGGTCCTCCTGATCTATATCAGTTTCATTTTGATTTGTTGTTTCAAGTCTTCTACTTTCCAACAACAAGTTGACTCGGGCTTGTTCTTGAGATTTGAGCAGCTCTAGGTTATGCTCCACCATCTCTAAAGAACACCCTAAATCAAAACCTAGAGAAGAAGCTATCTGAAAGGGAGAATTATTGGAAGAATTAACCACAATAGGGAAACTATTTGTATTACCTGTTCCTTTCTCCAGGTCCTTGATTCTGGCTCTCTCTTTAGCTTTATCAATAACATTGGCTTATTCAAAGTCTTTGAGTCTTAAGCTTCTTCTGGGTTGAGATTGCCCCCTACCACCTTGACATTGGTCAATATCACTAGATTGGCTCTCCATTTCTTGGCTATCTGCTAGAGATACCCCAACTTGCTTTGCAAAGTCCCTAGGATCTGATTCCTGAGTTTTAGAAAACTCCACACCATCACTACCTGAGATCGACATTCTTCCTTGACTTTCATCTACCATGCTTTTTTCCTGATTCCCCTTTTGTCCTTCTCCTGATTGAAGTGTTCTTCAAGGCTGATCTTCTGGGCTGGCAAGAGCTGCTGAGTCTTTTAAAAGGTTTGGGTGCTATCCCCCTCAGCTTCTGATTGATGGATGCAGTCTTCCACTTCATTTTGCTTGCTTCCCTTTGAAGGAACTCCTACCTCCTTTTGTATAATATTTCCACTCCTTGCTTGACCCATACCTCCCAGCTTCTAAGGAGAAGGCTCATTTATACCCACACCTTTATGACATTTGGAGTCTCTATCTTGACACACCTCAGCTCATGCAGTCTCAGCCTTATCTCCACTAGGGATTACATCATGAGCTTGACTATCATTCCTTGACCAGCCGATCTCAGCCACTGACTCTACTTTGAAGAAGATGTCATAAATCAGTAGCTTATGAGTTGTAATTTCAGATTTGGCCAAAATCTTAAAGGGTCCTTGACCCCTATTTTCATCCTGACCACATCATGAGCTTCTAACACCTCCATGTCCACCTCCTGGACCACTCCCAAGGACGATCCAATTTCACAGAGGGCTTGGTAGGTCTTCATAGTGTTAGGAATCCTAGATATTCTCACCCACACACTATGCAACTTTCCAGATGCCATGGTTTCAGGAGTCCACTGAGAAACACTTACTTAAGCACCAGATCCTCTTAAGGTCACTGAAGAAAAATGTGAGACTTCCCCGATTCTGGCAGTAGAAGGGAACTTCATCAGAAAGATTCCAGGGCCATTCTCCCAAGCATGCCATTCCCACTTCCAAGAAAAAGTCAGTTCAAAGTCATGGGCTAATTGTTGAGCATTTAGGTTGCCAGACACCACCTTGACCAAGGCCATGGTGTTGTTTCTATCTTCCATGGACGTTTCCCTAGCATGGTCAATCACAAAGCATCCTAGACCTGAAGTCACATATCCCACAAACCTAGCTACTGGTTTGTGTTGTCTCAACCAGGTACATTTGGCAGATAAGTGGGAATCCTTGCCACAAACCTTACAGTGAACTTTGTTAGGGCACCCATTAATACCATGGTCCTTCTCCCCATATTTGTAACATATGACCTTGGAGAGTTCTCCACCTACAGACTCAGGATCAGCACATACATCCAAAGTTGTAGAAGAGTGCTCTTGCTAAAATTGATTGCTCTTGTGCCCCTGAGAGGTATCCTGACAATTCCCTTGATATTGTTGTTGATTCTGATGATGAGATTGGTTTGGGTTCTGTTGAAACCTCAGTTGAGCTTGAAAGCCCCCTTGTGCCATGGATCTCTGCAAGGACCGTTGAAGCGGTCGATTGGTACGAAAAGGAGGATGGGGATGATTTGGATTTTGCTACACATGAGCCTACTGCATACCTAAGGCCTGATCCCCCTATTGGAACTGCTGCTGTCTCGGAGCTCCTGGGTTTGCTTGTTGTGGATTTTGAACCGCATGTTGCATCTGCATCTTCGCTCCCAAAGCCTACGTCGGAGGTATCTCAGCCCGATGTATCTGCTGACCCCCACGTCCCGCTCCATGGAACCAGCCCCCAAACCTACCTCCTTGATCACCACGACCCACCATGGTAGGGTTGTTGTTCAGCACTTCACACACCTCTAGGAAGGTCCTAGAATATCCCTTGCTAGTGCCACCCTAAGCCTTCTTGCCACCCCCAAGACAATCCGCGGCAAGTGATGCCAGAAATTGGAGACACTAGACTTCAAATCCTCGCATCTTTGAGGAGTTGAGCACCACCCTCCACGGTAGCTAGACCTAGAGTTTGCCTTTCGAAGCCAAAGGTGCTGCAGGAAAGGGGCTAGATGTTGGAAGGCATCCACTTTCTGCTCCTCAGATCCAACCGAATCTGAGGGTAAACTAGGGATTTTGCCATTGCTACATCTACCCTCACCGAGCTCACCTACTGTGCTACGAGAGGTCCCATGGGCTGCTACATCGACTCGGGTTTGGATCTCACTTCCCTGTATTGCGGAACCAGGTGTCCCCTCTTTCCTCCTTCCGTTCGAGCTCCGGCTCCCACCATCTTGGTCAAAGGATTCCAACTTTCGTTCGAGTTCGCCACCGGAAGACTTGGGTTTGCCTATGCTCTCTCGACAACTATATTGTATACTCCTGCTTTTATTCATGTATGAATTTGAAAGCACAAAAATATAAGACTATGTTTGTTTCAAATTAGTTTACTCATCGAGGTTTTGAGCCCACCCTCTATTTTCATCATAGCTATGCCACTGCTTAATGGGACCGTGTCGGAAACAAAAGGCTAAAGAAGAAAGCAACAGCTCTAAGAAAAGCAAAACACTAAAGAGATTGTGTCCGAACATATGCAATGGAAGAAAAATCGACTGGTTTTTATATAAAAATATTTTTCTACTTTATTTTCTTATTTATTGGATTTCTCTTTTCATGCTTAATATTTTCTTGGGCATTTTTATGCTTAACGAAATGCTCTCAAGAAAGAAAAAAACACACTCAGTAAACCCGTGAAAAGAACGAGTCAATATGTCTAAAAAAAATAAGAAAATCATAGGATGATACAATATCCTGCGACTGAAAATTAGCAAAACTATTACCTTAAATCTACTTCTATACTAAGTGGGACATATATGACAATGCCATACCAACTACAAAGTGCACTTAATATTGGCAATTAAAGCATATCATAGATATCGGCAATTGGCTAGTCAGCAGTGGATATTAGCATCTTCCTTCGCCAACCATCTTAAACTAATGGAAATTATTTATGTATGAAATAGAGTCGACAGTTCAAACATATTTGGCACTTCATCTTTCGTAGCGATTGTATTTGCCAGTGTAGGTGGAGAACGATTTTTTGACGGTACTGTCATGTTTTCTTACCGTATGTACAGAAATGGACGTGTACAATTATTTTTTGGCAAATTTAGCCCCTGTCCGCACGGCCGTTGTGCTGTTGCGCTTCTCCGGCCGCCACGTTGCCGTTGCCGCACGGCCGCCATGCGGTTGCGCTGTCACAAGGCCACCGTGCAGTGGCTCCCCGGGCCGCCACCTATCCCCGGATTAGGGTTAGGGTTTATGACACTACTACACACAGCCTCATCACGAGGCGATGCGAGCAGTCATCACGCGCACGCCCAACCGTCGTGTTTTGTACGTCTGTGATAAGCGGTGGTTATCACGACGGTTAAAAATCCGTGCGCGATAAGTCACAAATACGACGGTTCTAATTATATAACCGTCGTGCTATCTAATTATCACGACGGCTCTATTAAAGAACCGCTCGTGCTATCTAATTATCACGAGGCGGTTCTAATTATTTAACCGCTGCGCTGATATGCACATATCCCGCAGACGGTTCGTAAATAGAACAAATGCGGATAAAAGGATATCGAGCGGTTCTATTTACGAACGCCCGAGATATGTGTATATCATGACGGTTATTAAATAGAGCGGTCTAGGATATGCATATTCCTGACGGTTTGATTGTTAAACCGTGCGTGATAGTTACTTCACCTAACTATTTTTTAAAATTTTCGCTAGCCTCGAGAATTGCTAGCCATGCCCTCGAAAATAAGCGTGAGAAAATAGATACATCATGAGATAAATCAATCGTTGACAACCCAAAGTGATCATTGTCAATTACAAACCAACATATATCAAATATTGTCGCTAGTGTACCATTGAATTACAACTATTCAAAGTGAATTACAACTATATCAAATATATATTAATTGTTTCGAGGTCGCTGGTAGTGAAACTCTCAGTTAGCGCAATGATATCCGTCATGATGAAGGTGCAGAGCCTCCTCGAACATCCGAGATCTCTTTACGAATGAGTGAATCTAAATCTATATTCAAAACCTACAAACAAGAGTAAAGTGTTACACATATATATTTAAATTTATAATTAGCAATTATTGCGAGATTGACCAACCTCGGGATCCGCAACCTAGCACTCATGAGAATCAGCATATGATGGCAAGCGTAGAATGCACATTCTTACGCTTTTCTTGTGACTTGAAAAAATAGAATTACATATATAGGTATAGTCGGTTTGAGGCGCATTATTACGAAGTATGATATAGGATTATTGTGTTGTAGCACGTCAGAAAATCGTGTCCTGTGATTAAGTGTGGCGTTAGTTCCTTGTATAGCCCTCCTCGCAATATAGGAGATGAACGACCTACATGTTTCCAAAAAGTTAACCTCGGCTATTTCAAACGAAGGAAGACTACAATAGAGTTATGTATGGAGGAAATGAGCACACTGTCAGTACTTCTTGCACAAGGGTGAAGTCGTGGCCTTTTTCATTAGAGAATCAAGGTATAGTACCGATTCCTCTTTGGTATAATGACTAAAAGGATCGATGGTGCCTACTCATGTATGTCGCTATAGTCATTAAACCTAAGTTCATATGCGTATAAAGTACAAATGAAATTTGTATAGCAAGTAGTGAAGCACTTACTCTGGTTGTAGGGCACCATTATGTAGTCCCGTAGTTTTGAGCAAGCAATCCCGCCGTTATGTATTTCTCGGCGTGGATGCGTGCGCCAAGATGGTTTGCTCGAGACCACGTGTGGGTCGAGAAACCCACCTGTTCTTTCAATCGCGGCAGTTTTAATCATGTATCTATACATAAGCAATGAGTTGTTATATTACGTGAATGTGCGTGAATGTAGAACTTAATTGTACACACTTACGATGTCGACATCGTAGAAGTGAGGCATCGAGGGCTTTGAGGTTGAATAGGTCGAATAAATCGTCAAGCCCACGATGAAGGGGCCGACTCATGGAGAAATAGTCCTCCGTGTATTTGACGGTGATTCCATCAGCGCACCCTTTCTCTTTGGTCTTCGCAAGTACCGGCTATGCAAACTCGACAACCTAATCCGGCGAGGGCTAATCTCGTGCTCGCCGCCAGCGGACTTCGAAAGAGTATTTCTTAGGGTTAGGAGGCTAAGCGCCTTAACGTTCTTCGATTTTGATTTGTCTGAACAACTTGCTCGCTACGCGTCTTCCTCTGTCGGGCGACTCGGGACCGTCGGCGCACGCTTTTTGTTCGTTAGGTGTCTTCTCCACGGAGGCGATGAGGCGGGCTTCAAGCGAAGGTTGAGGTGCAGTTCCCAGACGGTTCCAAAGGGAACCGTCTGTATAAGTTCAACACAGACGGCTCCTTTGGAACCGTTGTAAGATCGAGGAGGCCGACTAGAGGGGGGGTGAATAGGCGTTTTAAAACTTCTATGCGCTAAAACCGATTTTTAATGCGGAAGCTCATACAAATACGGTTTTGCACAATTAAAGCCTAAATCAACTAGGTTCAACTAAGTGCACCAACAATACAAGTCTATTGATAATAACCAATCAAGTATGGACTTGTAAGCAATTCAATTTAAGCAATGTAAATAATACTATTGCAATCATACACAATGAATAAGCAATTATACAATGAATGTAAATTGCACAAAGTAAAGCATATGAAAGCTAATCACAAGATGCACACGGGACACAATGATGTTTTACCGTGGTGGTCGGAGACTTGCCGGTCTCCCATAATCCACGTTGAGGGAAACCCAAACCAATTGGGCCGGCTCCACAAATTAAGCCTTCCTCCGAGGTATCAACACCTCGCTCCACTAGGGTTGCTCTTACTCCACTCCGGAGATGGCGAGCACCAAGCCACTCACAAACACCGGGCCTTCTCACAAGCTTCACTTGAGAAAATCACCGGACCACGACGCCTCCACGCCGTCTAGGTGTCGGCAAACACCAAGAGTAACAAGTCTCCAACTTTCACTTGAACCAATCAAGTGTCAAAGCTCTCGTGGATACTAAATCCACCACCTGATGCAACACATGCAATAGGATTTGCCTCTCAAACCTCACTAAGTGCAACACATGCACAAATGGGAGTAGAGGGCTTGCTCTTAGCTCAAAGGAACTCAATGGGATGCCAAGGTTGCCTCTCAACCGGCCAAGGGAGTATTTATAGCCCCAAACCAAAAACTAGCCGTTTGGAGGCGAAAGCGAGCAAAAAACTAGCCGTTCATACCTTTTGCGGTCGTATCAAGCTCTCAAGGGGCGGTACTACCGTTCTGCGGTACTACCGCTGTTATAAGGGCGGTATTACGCTCAGCGGTACTACATGATTATACGGGCGGTACTACCGCACCGATTTTCAGAACAAGCGACAATCGGTAAAAGGTCATAACTTTGACTCCGATGTCGAATTGAGTGATCTTGGACTCTATTGAAAGCTTATTCAGAGGGCTACACAACCCACCTATTTGATTGATCACAAACACATTTGATCAAATCAAAAAGCACAACTCAAAAGAGCCACTACCATGGTCTAAGTCCAAAGAAATAGCAACACGCAATCTTAGACCATGTCAAGGGAATACACATGAATCTTAGCCATTTGCAAAACACATTTGCAAACTTAGATCATGCCACAAGGAGTAGGTACATGGACTTCAATCATTTGCAAAACACATTTGCAAATCATAGTCACATGTTACAAGGATTAAATGCATGAGCCTCGACTATTTGCAAAACACATTCGCAAATAATAGCATCATGCCACGGTGAGCTAGAGCAAGCAAGATTGAGCTATCAACACATGATGAGACTCAAGCTACTAGACAAGACCCCTCTTAATAGTACGGCAACCTATACTAGCAATCCGGTCTTCCAACCAAACACCAAGACCGATAAAAGACTAGGAACACATCCTTAGCCCTAGCTAGTCATACCTTTGCCTTGAGCATCTTCTTGAAGGTTGATGACGCACATCTTCACTTCAAGTCCGGGTCATCGTCTTGATATGCATCAACCCATGATGCATCCTTTACTTGACCTCAATCAACATATGATGAGTCTTCTCTTGACTTGATGATCAACTCATGATCATCTCTTCTTCGAGATCTTGATATGCATCAACACATGATGCATCATCTCCTTGAACCTTGACTTGATGACGATCAACTCATGATGCCATCCAAAGTCTTCATCACCCTGGAACAAAACCTATTCATCCAACTCATAGAAAATGTTAGTCCCACAATTTCATTAACATTAATTACCAAGATATACCTGCATAAATGCTTTTGAACAAGCCATTACTGAAGGTGCGGTATTACCGCCAACTAGCATCCGGTAATACCGTTCTCCGGTAGTACCGTTTCTCAGATGCGGTACTACCGATTTCCAGAGGCTCGAGAAATACAGAAAAACACATTCTCTGGAATTTACATACCGCCACATAACAAACGGAACAACCGGGTTGCGGTAGTTCCGCCAACATATTTGCGGTCATACCGCTACGCGGTAGTTCCGCCACATGAACTCCGGTACTACCGCACATCGGTAGTACCGCTCACCAAATGCGGTCATACCGATTCCCACTGAACTTCTTCCATAAGCTTTTCGAAATGCAATGCATGACTCCTTTGTCTTGAGTCATGTCGATCTTTTATTACCTTTGCATTTCCTTTTTATGTCATCACTCAAACTCCGGGACTAAGCCTTGAAACATCTTAGCACACATGTTAGTCCCACAACACAATTTCAAATAATTGAATGTAATTGGTATGAGTATATATAAACACGAAGTTATATATATACTCAAGAGTTATGTTTCAAAGTAGATCACAAGGATCAATACTAATGAAACAACAAGGCCATGAGTATATATAAACTACACAAGTTATATATACTACAAGTATATACGAACTACACAAGTTGTATATACTAAATATGAGTGTATACAAACTACACAAGTTGTATATACTCACATGAATATATTAACTACACAAGTTAGATATACTCAAGGATATATGAGCATATATGAACTACACAATTCTCATATGCTCACATACAAGTATATATGAACTACACAAGTTATATATACCAAATATGAGTGTATACAAACTACACAAGTTGTATATACTCATATGAATATATTAACTACATGAGTTAAATATATTCAAGGATATATGAACATCCATGAACTACACAAGTTTCATATGTTCTCATATACTCATATGAATATACTAACTACACAAGTTAAATATATTCAAGGATATGTTTCAAAGTAAAGATCCTTAATATATGTGGAATGAGAATATGGATCAATACTAATGAAACATCAAAATATAGAATGAACTCCCCCTAAATGTGTGCATACACAAATGTGTAATGGAAACATATGCACATATCCAAGTTAACCTTTTTGATGGAGTTTAACCTATATTTTGGATCCGATGAATACAACAAGATATAATAAGAGGAAGTAGAATGCATACCTCTTGTATTTTTCATCTTTATATCCAAACGAGACTAAACAATAAATAATCAATAGAATTGTTAGTGTCACAAATAGATTTGTCATTAATGAATACATACCTGTTTGAATTTTTGCTTTTATATCCAAGCTGAGACTAAACTTGATATAACAATAGGAGTGTTTGTCTCACAAGTGCATTTGTCATTAATCACTTAATCACTTGCATGCCTTCATGATTTTCACATTTATATCCAAATAAGACTACACAATATGTATATCAATAAAAGTGTTAGTCTCCCAATTAGATTTATCATTAATCACCAAAACTCCATTACCACATAATGGCGGGTCTAGATCTTTCAACCGTCTGTGATGAGGTGTCTGCTATTGCCTGTTTTGTAGTAGTGTGAGTTCGACGATTTTCGTTTGAATTTTAAAATATAGCAAATGACATCAAAAATTTATGAAATTTTATGTGTTGCCTCCCAACACAGTGTACTTTCTTGTGTAAATTTACCATAATTTTCTTCATTTTGATTTTACCTCGCAATTTCATTTAAGTGTATTGTTTGCACGAATTTGTAAATGTAAAAAATGAGGTCAAAAAATTATGAATTTTTTTAGGCTCCTCACGCAGTGGACTTGATTGTGTACTGTTTCGACTATTTTATATATCTCAAAAATGAAGGATTTAGGTCACAAAGATTAGGAACTTAGGACCGTCCTCGTCGCATTATATAGTTGTCTCGCCATATATTGATATATATATAGACATGAAAACATGCATAGTTATGAACAAACTTGATTCTCAGATAGAGAGAGTAATGGACAGAAGTCCGTGCATCTCATGCATATTGATGGACTACGGTCGTTGTAAGGGTGGAGACATACCGTGCTACTCATTGCTAACATGCTAACATTTTTAGTCAGAGCATTAAATTAACTTGATAAATTCTCAACATATTTATTTGCAATAATTCCATAAAATTTCGCATTTAGCCTCAACTTATGATACGAGAAACATATAAACCTAATATATCACAAATCATAAATAAACAAGGGGACATGCAAAAACCTGTTATTTAGTATATTCTCATTCATAGGACAAGTTATGTTCAAATGTGAAGTTACGTATGACTGTAGAAAACTTTGAGGGTTACCTCTAAAAAAATAGCTATATGATTGTGTAACACCCAAAGTTCCCAAAGCAAGAAACCAATTACTGTATCCAAGAGGGCCTCGAAGCTCGAATACGTCTGGGCCCTAGCTTTGTCGTAATTGTTTTATTTTGCAAAAAAAAAAAAAGTTCAGTTTTTAACCTTCAACTATGACCAGAGTCTCAATTTCAACGTGCATATTGATGGACCACAGTCCACTCGTTTGATGTCTAGATCCACGTGGATGCCACGTCGGGGCAAAACCGCTCTGAAATGGATCTAGTGTTGTGTTTTAAGCGGTTTTGATACTTAAGGGTTATGTTTTAACGTTGTGGGTTGAAATTCACACCCTAGACATAGTTAAAGGTTAAAAATTGATACTTCCTTTTATTTGTCATTTGACATCTCATAACTGAGTTTTTGTAACAAAACTGTTAATTTGGTTTTCTATTCACTAATTGAAATTGGGGAGATAAACACCCATTTAATAATTAAAAAAAAAATCACTCTGGAAAATGTCGGTTAACACTTGATATAACTAGCAGGGAATTAATGGCTGTGGGTGCTGAGGCATCAGGGAATTAATGATATGTCCCCTCGTGAGCTGATGCGAGATTGGATCTGCACCATTGCCTACTCCCAGAAGTCTCTTTTCTACAGAAGTAATCCGTCTGGTTACACTCCTTGAAAATAGTAGATTTGCTAATTAAGTGGGTGCACATGGAACTGATATACTACCAAGAACCAACCAATGCAACATTGATTTTGTACCAACCGTTTGTGCTGCACATTCCATATATGTTCAGCCCTCACGAGTGCATCGAGTTCTTGGAGTTTCCAGCACTACGCGGTGCACAAGGTCCCACTCCCCAACCTCGGCACGATCCCGGACCCAAGGCTCTTCGCGACACACGTCCCGTTCGTCAGCAAGCTCATGGTCAAGGACGGGCGGGAGCCTTTCTCGTTGGAAACCGCCGCCGCGTTGTTCTGCGACGGCCTTTTCCCGTTTGGGCCGTACTGGGACCACGTCCTCGGGTACTGGCGCGCCCCGATCAGGTGCTCTTCTTCGTGTACGGGGAGATGAGGCGGGACCCCGCGGCGCACGCGCGGAGGCTGGCGGAGTTCGTAGGGTGCCCCGCTCAGCGTGGAGGAAGAGGAGTTTGGGGCGGTCGACACCATCGTGAGGCTAAGTTTGGGGTGCGTTGGGCACATGTAATCTCATATTCCTTAGTAATCTAATATTACTCTCAATCTAATTACTGGAAAATACATTACCAGTAATCTAAGATTCCAACGTTTGGTTGATTTGAAAGAAACTACATATTAGTCTTTATCATAGTTTCAAACCAGGAAGGTTAACATCTATAAATTTTGTATTTTACACTTTAAAATTCTAACTTTTTGAATTTCATTTTTTATGATTCAAAAGTTCAAATTTTGGATTTTGAAAATTTAAATTTTAAATTTTGAGTTTTGGAGTTTAAATTATCGGTATTTGAAATTCTAAAACTCAAAATTGAAACTTTCAAAATTCGAATTTATAAAATTTAATTCTCGAAATTTGAATATCTAAAATCTAGAATTCAAAATTTGAAAGAAAAAAATAGATTTTTGAAACCCAACCTTGAGATTTTGAATTTTAAAATTTAAATTGTCTGAATTTAAGATTCCAAAATTTAGGATTCAATTTTTTTATATTTTAGTTTCGAAATTCATATTTTCAAAAAAATAATAATAATTAAATTCCATAAGTTAGATATTCAAATATTAAACTAAATCACAATTTGGATTTTGAATTCTAAAAGTTCAAAAATTGACTATGATGAATCAAAAGCATATGATAAAAACGCAATAACAAGATTCATTTCTCTTGGTAATCTAAGATAGACACCCTTTTCAACGGGAAACAGATTCCTAGAATTGATGGCAATCTGTTTCCCAATGGAATCTTAGATTCCTAGCTCATATTCCTGGATGTTTTACCAAACAAGGTAATATCATAGGATTACTAAAGTATTCCCAGTAATCCTCGAAGGATTCCGCTAACCAAACGCACCCTTAAAGGGTCCAGCCTCAGCGCGCAGTATTGTACGGACGTCCAGTATCGTACGACGTGTATGCGCATCCATCTTTTTTAGAACCAGAGGGAAACACCCCCGTTCCATTTTTATAGAAAACGAAATCATAATAGAGCTCCCAATTTAAAAAAAAACATAACAGAGCTCTTGATCCAGGTCCACGGACCTTTTTGGCGATTTAGGTTCATCTTACATTAGGACAGCCACTGCTCTTTTACCACCAAAAGCCAACACCTTACATTATACCTTGAACACAATCACCAAAAGTTCAAAATAAGAAACTATCTCTGACGAGGATTAAAATCTCTATATATTATTTTTAATATATAAAAGATCATACGTCTTCATGGTTGTAACCCTGAGGTGCACGACCTCACTGGTCGTAGAGATTCCAGAGGTTACATAATAGGTACCCTGGTCGGACGAAGGTCTAAGCGAAGCTCCCGACCAGGAGAACTGCTCGTAAAGGGTATGAACTGATACTTGGAACAGATTCCAGGTATATTCTCTACCGTATGATGAATGGAGCATGTGTATATTCCATGCCATACGACGTATCTTATCTAGACACACCAGCAAACAACCTCCATGCGGTTATATGTCTCATAGACATACAACCGCCGAACGGTTGATTCCGTATCAACCGTCACTTGACTCCGACCAAACGCAACGCTTCGCATCAGACGTCTTCTCCGGAAGTAACTGCCGCCTCTTCGAGCACTATTTAAAGATGGAACCTGGACGGATCAAGGGGAGATGAAGAAAAAAGACAGAGCCATCAGACTAAAGCACAAGCCGTAGATTCGTGTGATAGGTCTAAGATTGTAAGGGGACAAGCATTGTTCTTAGAGCATACCCTGTAAAACCCAGTTCATATTAATAAAGAGCAGTCCCATTATTTCCTTAGATTTCCCACGTCACTTTCTCCTTTTCTTTTCGTAAGATCGACGTCTTGATAAATCGACACCGGCGCCGTCCGTGGGGATCGCGACGTAGAATCTCAGAAGAATTTTTCTGCTCATCAAATCTTGTCCATTCTCCGTTTGTGACCGATGCGCGTTATGGCGGAAGTTGGGATGAAGAAAACTGTTCGACTCGCGGACTACGCCGACCTCGACATGGATGCATGCATGCGCCATGGAGGAAAAGGAATCTCTTCATCATCCTCCTCCGCGGTTCGCCCATGTCGAAATCGCGAAGTCGGCCGGATGGATGAAGACACACCGCTACAATCGATGGCGGTTTCAGAGAAGTGCTTCCACCAGTTCGAACACCCTAAAGCCTCGCAAGCCGGCCCTTCGACCGCAAAAAGGTGACAAAATTCAACATCGCAACTCGAGGTTCAATATACATTTGATGCGATCATGGTTGATAGGTACTCACCGACGACTTCTAGCAATTCCAGGAGCCAACCGACACCTGGTGATGGTGTCGATGAAACCTCCATTGATCATAAATCAAGTGGGGATGATAAAGCTCAGCATTCGATCGGCGACTCACCGGATCAGGTTGAGACCCTTCCGAAAACTTCAGGAAGTGCTGATCACCGACTGCTCTCCGTCGTGGAAACTTCTCGTAGAAGCTCTGAAAGGTTCTCCATCGATTACGACAGAAGCTCATCGGAGGATCGCTGCTGGAAGCACGAGGTTTATGCGATCGGAGATACGGATCAAAATACCGTGTACGGTCCTCCATACATTGCCTCGCCACCACGTAATAATGGAGATGGTACGTGCGATCAAGCTCCAAATGCCAAAGGTAACGGAACTGGTGGACGTCCATCAGTTAATTTGCCTGATCCTCTCCCAACCAATGTAAGGGACCAGGCAAGACCGACCAGGAGATCGGGGGATACAAGCCATCAGACACCTTCTTCTGGCAGAAATACCTCGAGACCTTCGGTAACAATACAAAACCTACAGCGAGTCAGGGATATGTTAAATACTTCCGACCCTGCCCTGGCAGAGACTCCAAGTTTTGCCCAACTCGCAGGTCAAGTATCAGAGATTATCCAACAGACGATGCAGCGCACAGAAGCATATCGGGAACGAAGGCACCCGCAAAGTCAGACCATGACTTCATCACATCATTCTTCCCGAAGCAGGGGCCTGCATGGTCGTGTTGAGGATCAGTTGACACTGCGACCACCTCGACGATTCTGACCAACAAGTCATGAGGGGAGGAAACTATTCCAGGAATCCTCACCCTCACTTCGTCGAGAGGAGCAATCGCTTGGACCAGGTGATCTCCGACATCACCTGAACCAGGCAAGCGGTCGGAGGCGTTCTACTAACGTCCACTACCGAATCGGGACATTGGAGCACCGACAATCCGTTCCTAGAAATCGGTCTCCAACCGATTACAATCCGGCACCTTTTCAAAGAATGCGCCACGAAACTATCACAGGTTGTCGAGCCTTCTCAACAGGGCTCCAGGTTGTACGTTGGCCAAATAGATTCCGACCGGCCAATATGGATAAATTCAATGGGACCCAAAATCATTTGAAATTTCTCCAGATATATACCACCGCTATTAGAGCTGCTGGTGGTGATGAAAATGTAATGGCCAACTATCTTCCTACGGTATTAGAAGGATCAGCCCGATCATGGTTGCTTAACCTACCGGTCTAGTCCGTGTATACTTGGGAGCAACTATGCGACCTTCTAATTGCAAATTTCCAGGGTACGTACGATCGGCCCGGAAAAGAAGACGATCTCCATAGAATACGGCAAAAATCTA
This sequence comes from Ampelocalamus luodianensis, assembly GCA_036346255.1. Taxonomy (NCBI): domain Eukaryota; kingdom Viridiplantae; phylum Streptophyta; class Magnoliopsida; order Poales; family Poaceae; genus Ampelocalamus; species Ampelocalamus luodianensis. The sequence continues at coordinate 51,483,276 of CM070623.1, forward strand.
ACGAGACTCTCCGGCAGTACATCAAAAGATTTAGCCAAGTTCGCAACTCAATACCGGAGGTTGCAGAATCTTCTGTTATCCAAGCCTTCAAAGCGGGATTAAGAAATCGAAGGTTTACGGAGGATTTAGCTATACATCCCCCACGAACAACCATCGAGCTCTTCGACATGGCTGACAAGTACGCTACGGCCAGTGAAGCGGTCGAGTGGAACGAAGCCGTTGATCGAAAGGATAAAATTCCCCAACCTGGCTTAGATAGAACGAAATGGAAGCAAAAGAAGACTCCCAAAAAAAAAGCATGGCAGAACCAACGACAAAGAGGTTCTTGTTGTTCCTGAAAAATTTACCAAAGGAAGGAAGGATTATTCTGGTCGTGGCAAGACTAAGGCTCCGACCAAAGATTACAAGGAAAATAAAAAATAGTGTCCTCTCCACCAGCAACCAGGACACGACTTGCGCAATTGTCGCGCTTGGCAAAAGAAGCTGAAAGATTATTATGCAGGTAAAGGTTCACTCCCGTCGATTCAAGAGCTCGAGGAAATAAGCTCCAAGAAGGACAAAGATGGTGACGAAGAAATGGAGTACCAAGAACCTCAGCACACCGTCGATGTGATCTTCGGTGGATCTTCTTCGCACGAGTCGGGCGTCACCGAAAGCTATGGCGCGAAGTCAACCTTACCGAACCTTCGATCGTCGTTAAACCTTCAAGGTGGTCGGAGACGATAATCTCCTTCAGCAAAGAAGACTGCCTCATTCCTTCGACTCGACCAGGTAGGTTTCCAATTGTCGTTGAGCCTACTATTAATAACTGCATGGTTAATCGGGTCTTGATAGATGAGGGTAGTTCTTTAAATATTTTATTTCCAAGTGCTTTGGAAGACATGTAGATTCCCAAATCCAAGGTAAAACCTGTGAAATATGCTTTCTATGGCATAGTTTCTGGGTCTACTGCCAAGCCAATAGGGCACTTGTCCCTACTGGTTACGTTCAAAAGCCCGACAACTTCCGGATAGAAAATTTTTTATTTGATGTGGTAAACTTCGAGACTGCATACAATGCAATTCTTGATCGTCCAGCTTTAGCAAAGTTCCTGATAGCCACGCACTACGGTTATCGAGTTTGAAAATGCGGGACCAAAGGTGTAATCACGGTCGAGGCGATCGAATATAGCCTACGCATGCGATCGGAATGCTTAGAACTGGTCGACGAACTTCCGACCAGGGGAACTAACACCATTAACATGCGAGTCAAACATTCAAGGCCGAAGATGACACCAAAACCTTTCGACCAGATAAAAGAGGTACAACTCGACGGAGTGCTTCTCCGAGGGTGCCAAGATCTTCGGTTGGGCGAGGACTCGACCTTAAATAGGAAGAGTCGCTCGTCTCCTTCCTCCGAGCTAACCAGGACATATTCGCCTGGCAGGCGTCCGATATGCCCGGAGTCCCCAAGGAGGTGATCGAGCATATGCTAGCTCTACAGCCTAACAAAAAACCGGTCAAGCAGAAGCTACGACGTTTACTTTTGACGGAAAGAAGCAATCGATCAGAGATTGAAAAACTTCTCAAAGCCGGGTTCATTCGTGAGGTCGACCACCCAGTGGCTCGCCAATCTGTAATGGTTAGAAAGGCCAATGGGAAATGGCGAATGTGTATTGACTTTACAGATCTTAATAAAGCTTGTCCGAATGATGACTTTCCCTTCCTCGCATCGATCAACTTGTAGACTCTACTTCCGGTGTGGGTTGTTAAGTTTTTAGATGCTTACTGTGGTACCACCAAATCAATATGAGTAAAGAAGATGAAGAGAAAACTTCCTTCATCACTCCATATGGTACTTCTTTGTTATGTAAAGATGTCATTTGGTCTCAAAATCTTTGGTGCAATATTCCAAAGGTTGATGCAAAAGACCTTTAGTACGGATAGGTTGGAATCTTAAAGCCTACGTCGATGATATGGTCGTAAAGAGCATCAACGCCGGTGATCATATTCTAGATCTACAGGAGACTTTCAATAACTTAAGACGTCATAACCTTAAGTTGAATCCAGAGAAATGTGTGTTCGGGGTTTCGTCGGGAAAGCTTCTCGGGTTCCTAGTTTCGGCTAGAGGCATTGAAGCAAATCCAATGAAAATCACCGCCATCGGTCAAGTGTGCGATCCGACCACAAAGAAGGAAGTTGAAACTAGCGGTTGTATGGCGGCGCTAAGTCGTTTCATAGCGGTTAGGCGAAAAGGATTACATTTCTTCAAGCTTCTCAGGAAACATGGAAGTTTTGAATGGACTAAAGAGCGGCGGCGCCTTGAAGAATTAAAGCGGTACCTTACGAGTCCCCAATCTTAGTCTCTCGAGATTGGGAGAAACATTGCTAATTTACGTGGTCGCAACGCCACAAGCGGTTAGTGGTGTACTGGTCGTAGAACGAGACCATGTTCAACGACCAATATATTACGTAAGCGAAGTCTTGCATGGACCAAAAGAAAGGTATCCGCAGGTACAAAAGTTGCTCTATGGTCTCCTTATGGCTTCAAGGAAACTAAGACATTATTTTCAGGCTCACAAAGTGGTCATACCTACGGGATATCCTCTTGGTCAAGTCCTAGGAAACAGGGAGTCATCAGGATGAATAGCAAAATAGGCGGTTGAGCTTGGGGCGTTCGATCTCTATTTTGTCCCACGAACAGCAATCAAGTCCCAGGCAATAGCAGAATTCATTGCCGAATGGACAAAACCTGAACCCACCCAAGGGCCCGAGTACGAGCACCACGATGAGTGGACAATGTATTTCGACGGTTCCTTGATGTTGCACGGCTCGGGGGCTGGGGTCGTCTTGATTTCCCCTACTGGCGAACAAATAAAGTACGCTATTCGATTAAACTTTCCGCTACTAACAATGCGCGAGAATCGAAGGTTTCTTGGCGGGACTTGAGCGACTCGTTCACTCGGGATTCGCAGATTGCTAATGAAAGGCGATTCTCAACTAGTAGCGAATCAAGTAGGGAAAGAGTATCAATGCTCTAGTACCAAGATGTCATCATATCTGGCGGAAGTACAGAAACTCGAAAAGCATTTATTCGGTTTTTAGATCCAACACATTCCTAGAAAGGAAAACTTTCTGGCAGACCAGTTGGCCCAGATGGCTTCCACAAGGACATCCGTCCCGTCCGGAGTTTCTTCTCGAGAAACTCGATTCACCCTCAGTAGTCGAGCCTTCCGAGGACATAGATGTTCGCAAGGAGGTTGCACACCTCGATTATGCAAACATGGATGCTCCACAGGTCGATGATGGTTGGCGTCATCACGATCACGGTAGAGATTGGATGACATCGATCTACAATTATCTTCAACATGACCTAATTCCAGAAGATGATGTAGAGACTGATCGTATAGCACGAAAAGCCAAATCATACACTCTAATTGAACGTACCTTATACAAACGAGGATCTCACGGAGTGTTGATGAGATGCATATCTCGCTCGGATGACATTAAATTGCTAGCCGAAATTCATGGAGGAGTCTGTGGAGCTCATCATTCCTACAGAACTTTGGTTGGTAAAGCCTTTAGGTAAGGATACTACTGGCCAACTGCCCTTCATGATGCAAAAGAGCTCGTGACGAAGTGCGTACAATGTCAGTTTCATAGCCGACAAGTACATCAACCGTCTCAAGCTTTGTAAACAATTCCTCTTTCTTGACCTTTTGCAACCTGGGGACTAGACATTCTAGGACCTTTCCCAAGAGCACCCGGGGGCTTTGAGTTCCTTTTCGTCATGATTGACACGTTCACTAAATGGATCGAAGCCGAGCCGGTTGTAAAAATTACAACTGAAGCCGCCAAGAGATTTCTAACAAAAAGCGTGATTACCCGATTTGGTGTACCCAGTCGTATAATCACCGATAACGGTGCCCAGTTCTCGGCGGCAATTTTCGTGAATGCGCGATGACCTAGGTATCAAGATACATTTCGCTTCTGTTGCTCATCCGCAGAGCAATAGAGCAGTGGAGCGAGCCAATGGTATCATAATGCAAGGAATCAAACGACGAGTGTTCGACCAGTTACTTCAACGGTCGGGGCTTGGGTTCAAGAACTTCCTTACGTATTATGGGCGTTTGTACCACAACTAGTCGTGCGGACCGGTGAAACACCATTCTTTATGGTTTACTGAGTGAAGCCATGCTTCCTCTAGAACTTAAAATTGGTTCGCTTGAACTAATTGCTTTTCCAAAGTAATCAATGTGAGCGACGACTTGACAACATCAATTTCCTTGAAGAGCAGCGAAATCAAGCTTTGCTACGATCGGCAATCTACCAGCAAGCCATGCGTCGGTACCACAGTCGTAAGGTGCAACCTCGCAGCCTAGCAGTAGGTGATTTGGTTCTTAGAAAACTTCAGAACCACGCGGGTCGCAACAAACTTTCACCTAAGTGGGAAGGTCCATACACTGTGGTCGAAGTTACCCGACCAGGATCGGTACGATTAGCTATGAGCCTATGACAGATGGGCAAGTTTTGTCTAACTCTTGGAATATTGATCAATTGCGTAAGTTCTATGTTTAATTTCATGTATTTCATTTCCATTCATATTTCAATAAATATGCATTTCCTTTTTAAAACGATAAGTATTGTTATTTATACTTATTATTCATCGCATCTAGTCATATACCTTTATTGTTGCTGGTTGGTCGGAGAAGACACTCATTCTCTCCAATATTCCTTTCAAAAGGATCTCAAATACCTATAGTTGCTGACTTAAATGTCACAGACCACACCGGTTTTAGTCGTGATCATTGCTTCAATGATACACACGCACAACCAAATATTCTTTTCTTAAAGAAACATACGAGTATAAGGAGTACCAACTCAGACAATTTATATGGTTTTCGTTCTTTCTTGAATTTGAAGACTGTTATTTTATTTCAACATTATGTTCTACTCAAGTTTGGCTACTGGTCGGGACACGGAAAGCCTCTGGTGAAGTCTCTCCTCTCTGCATGTGGTCACCTTGCTGGAAGGAGCTTCTAGTGACGGTCCTTTTCCTCGATCCTCGCTGCCAGTCGGATTTGAGCATGAGCACATTTCGCGAGATATTTTACAAATCTTCAATTCTTGAGATTCGATACGACCAGATCCGAATAGAGGGGTCGGAAGCCGAGCATGAGCATGGTCGAAGTCCTCTTCCACAGCTTTAAGACTAATAGAGGGGTCGGAAGCCTTTAGTTTTGCTAAAGCAACACTAACTCCATTCATGATAGCTTCCTTCATTGTCTTAACATGGTTGTCTCGAAAGAGTGTTATTACCTCCTTTAGATCTTCAAGTTGATGGCCGAGAAAATTGATTCTCTCTGAAGGATCTCTTAGAATGGGCAGTTGCGTTCCTGACTCCAGGTCGCAGAGCATCTTGTTCAGAGCCTTGACTTTGTCTTCAAGACTCCGATCGAGTTCAGCCCCTTGGTCACGCTCAAACTTGAGGGTTTTCTCCGCTCGTTCAAGCGCTTCAGTTTTTTCTGCACGAATGGATAAAAAGAAATTAATATACTCTTTACAATTGGAGTTATGGAATACTGGTTAAGTCTACGACCAGTTACCCTTGATTTTCTTCTCACAAGAGTCGAAAACCTCCTTTTGTCTGGTCATCGTATGCTCGATCGACTGGTCTTTACCCTAATTTTCTTCCCTCAGTTTTATTATTATGGCTTCTTTGGCCGCGATCTCTTCTTTAAGTTTCTCTTAATCTATCAAATATGATAGGAAGAGAAGATCAAGGTATAAGAGATAAACAAGATGATAAAATTTAGGAAGTCAAATTAGAAGAGAAATATTCTTACTTCTCAGATCGGAGTGTTTCTGCTCTAAAGATCTTATTCGCTGGGTTAGTCCTCCGACCACAGCATATTTCTCGACCATGTGCTACAAAAACAAAAATCCCTTTCTTTAATAAGTTTTCAAAGAAACTTCAAAAGAAAGAGTTGTAAAGATGACCGTATAACACTTACCCGAATTGTCATATCATTATATTCGGAAAAGATTGTATCTGGACTAATCTCAGCTTGATGGTCCGATATCTTTCCCCAGGCTTCATCAAGTTCCTTATCCTCGATAAATCGGGGAGAAAAAGGGAATTTGTTAACCTGAGAAGCATTTCCAGGAGGAGGTGGAACCTGTTGAGGATCTCTAGAGAAGGAGTAAGGATTACTAGAGGATCCTGAGCAGATGCTGAAACCTGCTCGGGGCTTCTTTTACTACTTCATCCTCGGTAGTTTTAGCTTTAGGAGTATCCTGATCAGGAACCTCCACAACCACCTCTTCCTCAGGAACCTTTTCCTGAGGGGTTCTCTAGTCGGACACGACTGGAACACCAGAAGATCTGTTCAAAATTAACTTTCTACAGTTAAGAGGATGCTTTTCCCTTTACCATTTTTCTCATAATCTTTATGCTACTCATTCAGATTGGATAATGAGAGTGTTGTTTATCTGGATTCTTTTTCTATCTGGATGCATGCCCACTAGAAAAAATATCCAAGATTCGACTAAACCTCATTACAAAGATATGAGCAGAATGACGCTTTATTTCATTAAAGATCCAAATATTACAAAAACCCCTGGTTACATTTCTTCTACAAACCTTCTAAACAGAAAATCCTTCGACTAGTTCTTCGAAGAATAGCTTCAAGTTGATCGAAGATTGATTTATGGCAGAAGGAGACTAGAGATGTATAACCAAACAAGCGCCAGTTTCACACCTTTCTCTTTACATGAACTTCGATCTTGATTGAAGACTATATATAATGAAGTATTTACTCAATCTTCGAAGGCCATATTCACCTTGAAAACAGAACTCATAGACCAAATTGACTTCTAGATCACCTTAGGATCACTACTCCATAGGTCTGGACCCCGAAATGGTGATCTAAAAGTCAATTTGTCCCTTGAATTTTGTCTTATCAAAAGACATAAAGGTGTTATGAACTCTAGATTTCTAAAATCCATCCTTGAGAAAAGAATTTTCTATCACAAAAGCGAAACTAAGAAGGCTAGGGATTTTTCCTTTCTCTTCAGAGATCTATCCTCTGAAGGTTATTTATAACCTTTAGATTGCGATATAATTTAAGAAGAAGATAAGAGTAGGAGTCCAACGGACACAAAAACTCTTCAATTCCCAAGGCAAAGTTCTCAACTTTAAAGTAAATACAAACCGCTTTAAATGCCCTTGCATTTAAATGAGCGTCAGCCCGATACGATTTCATCGGAAGAAAAGTGTTCACACGACCTATTCATTTAAAGTTCGAGGGCTAGCTGACGAGGATTAAAACATCTATATATTATTTTTAATATATAAAAGATCATACGTCTCCGTGGTCGTAACCCTGAGGTGCACGACCTCACTGGTCGTAGAGATTCCAGAGGTTACATAATGGGTACCCTGGTCGGACGAAGACCTAAGCTAAGCTCCCGACCAGGAGAACTGCTCGTAAAGGGTATGAACTCATACTTGGAACAGATTCCAGGTATATTCTCTATCGTATGATGAATGAAGCACGTGTATATTCCATGCCATACGACATATCTTATCTAGACACACCAGCAAACAACCTCCATGCGGTTATATATCTCATATACATACAACCGCCGAACGGTTGATTCCGTATCAACCGTCACTTGACTCCGACCAGACGCAACGCTTCGCATCAGACGTCTTCTCCGGAAGTAACTGCCGCCTCTTCGAGGACTATTTAAAGATGGAACCTGGGCGGATCAAGGGGAGAGGAAGAAAAAAGACAGAGCCATCAGACTAAAGCACAAGCCGTAGATTCGTGTCATAGGTATGAGATTGTAAGGGAACAAGCAGTGTTCTTAGAGCATACCCTATAAAACCCAGTTCATATTAATAAAGATCAGTCCCATTATTTTCTTAGATTTCCCATGTCACTTTCTCCCTTTCTTTTCGTAAGATCGATGTCTTGATCGTCGACAACCTGCTACAGTGAGAACCCTATTTTCAGTCTAGGCGTTCCACTTCAACATTGGCGCCAAATTCTCCTCTCCACAATGCCCAGGCCATCTTCTCTCCTGCCGTGGTCTTCCTCATCTTCATTCTCAACATATCCTCTGCGGTTCCAATGTCTTTACCCCCAAGCATGAGATGTAGTGATCCATCTTCAGCAAGTCTGTATCCGGGCAAAGTTGCCTCCATCTTCAGCAAGCATGTATCTGGGCAAAGTTGCCTCCATCTTCTCAGCATCTGCAAAATTCTTCTTAGTATCATATGCAAACCACTCCAGTTTATTTTCAGGAATAACAGATCATTCCTCATCTTCCAGATAGCCCAGAGTGTAGCAGTCACAACAACATAAACATATTTATCCTTTTTATCACTAATACAATACCTAGCCACAGATTCATAGTCATTGTCAACTTGTAGGTCTACTCCATCAGAAATTTCTAACCACACAACTTTAGCAACATCACAATCGAACAAGTGATGGTGCACATATTCAACCTTACAACAAAAAAGACAGTCAACATCAATACATCATCTAACTTCTGTCTCCTAATCAAATATCTCTAGTGATCAATTTAATGATAATCAGAGAGAGGGTGAATGATTGTAATCTATAGCGGAAGCTTTTTCAACAATCTAGCTATTTTTTTATTTGTGCAACCTGCCAACAAAAACAACCAAAATATCACAACAAAAAGAAGGAAAGAAAAATATTATTTTTTCTCTCTCCTGGTACTGTTGATCCAACACACACCCATATAAAAGATGATACAAATCCTTTGCTAGCAGCTAGCAGTACACGCACAACACAAGCACAACTCTTGCTAGCAATCAACTCTACCAAGAAATCTGTGGTGTACAGCCACCGTACATCACATCAATGCCCTACAACCGAAATCTGTTTAGCTTCTAGCACATATGCATCCGCATGTAGCACACAATCGCAATGCATAGCCACCAGCTCCTAATGACAAGATGAGATCGGCACATGTACAGCCACCAGACCCCAGCCGCACGCATGCAAGCACATCAGCCAATTTTCTGTCCAGCTGCTAGCCCTTCACGATCGGCCAAACACCATGCAAGTAATGCACACGCAAAAGCCACGATGCAATCTTATCAAGCACAGCCCAAAAAACTATGCAGCCGTAAGCAATCAATTTGGCCAAAAAGGACCTCACGTACAAACGCCTCAAGAGAACACCTCAATCAATCTTCTGTAGTCCTCATGCACATGAGAATAAAATCAGCATGCCTCCGGCCGCCGTTTGCTTCTCACGTCCTGGAGCCGCCGCTAGAAAACCCTCACGCTATTCTATTTTGTCGAGCTGGCAAACACCTCCTCACGCAAGGACTTAAATACCTCTATAGTCACCAACCCTAATGACCCATGTATGGCCCACTAGTACTAAGGCACAATACGTGAACTTAACACCTGATTACAAAATTCAATCCAATCCAATTTTGGACACCCCAAAATTGTTACATGTCATAGCCTCGGACCGCACCTCTGTAGCTCCAACACGCATCATCCATCTTTGATCTCCATGCGCCCCAACTCGAGCCCGACTGTTTCTTCTAACATCATTGACCCTTTGGACCATGACTTCGCAACAAGCCATCTTCCGGTCACCGCCGTAGACCACGATCGCCTCCAAGTTACCCTGACATTCAAAGACCAAAACAACATATTTTTCCGACACAAGTTCTTCCCAACTTGACCGACATTAGTTCACACACACGCCACACACCTAAAATAACATCAATAAGCAACATTATCAATTATTCATCAACTAAAATATACTAGACCTGGCCATATGGTCTAACAATCTCCCTTGATGAATACATTGACAATACTTCAAGATTGCATTATGAGTAATAGCAAAATACAAAAGCTTCAAAACAGGTCACGAAAAGAACTGAAACCGAAAAGTCAAAAAGCCAGAAAAACTCCCCCTCAACACAAGGAGCTGAAAAACTCCCCCTCAACACAAGGGAAGCAAATTTCTCCCCCTTTGGCAATGTAATCATCAAGAAGCAGCAAAGAAAGAATAATTCTAAGAATGAGTAATAAGAGTAAAAAACAAGAAACTTTGTAGATTATCCAAGTCACTTTGTATTAATTTAAGAAAGTAATCAAGCCATCCTTTTTAGTAGAGCTATCAGGATCATATAAAGTCATATACCATATAGCAACATCAAAACAAGTCTTTAGAATGATTAAACAATTTAAATTAATGACAGACATATCAACAATGACTAAACCAATTATAGAGAGCACAATGAGATATCACAATGAAAAGTTAAAACCTAAAAGTGAAGTAAACTTTAAATCTAGATAAGCAAGCGGTCTCATGTAGCAACCTATTTCTTCACACTCAATTCTTAAGCATGTGGCATAATTGTAGTATACTTCTTTTCACTGATGGCATGCTTGAAGCATACTTCTTTTTATTTGAGCATTTTCTTTTTATTATATAGATACATATATATGTATGGCATGCTTGAAGCATACATCTTTTCATTTGAGCATTTTTTTATAGAGATACATATATATGTATGGCATGCTTGAAGCATACATCTTTACAATTGACTCTTTCTCGTTGTTTTTTTTATAACATGTCAAATTGAGTGAGCACAAAAGATTGCAATAAGAAACAAACGAGCCTCAGCCAAGATTTAAAATAAGACTCACAATCAAGCTAATCATTTTCGTTGAACATCGTAAAGTAATAACTATAATCAATCTAGTCAAAGTTTCCGCCATATCATGCTTTAGTTCAAATGTGTCATATTAATTAAAATCAGTCATGATCAAAGTTACATAGCATATGAGTAAAATATGATAACGAGAGCTCTACAACTTATTTGATTTCAATGGTTCGGACTTGATTAATTGTTTGACAAGAATAATAAACAAAGCTTTTGAAATTTTAAACAACAAGCTTCCCCTCAGAATAAGCTCATAGGATGCAACATACCCAACTCATTTCGCAAAAGAGCAAACCGTGCAGAATCAAACGGTTATGTGAAAAAAGAGCAATCTATAATTCAAACTCAACAAAGTGTAGAGCAACATCACCTTTTCCACATGGTCTCTCAAAAAAGTGAAATCTCTTGGAAGCCATCAAAGAAAGTGAAGAACCATTAAGTGTTCCAATCAGGCAATAACGTAAAAGATTGGAACTAAATCAAGCTCATGTTCTCCAACCTTGTCAGCTGTTGTTACATCATAGAAAATATCGGTCTCATAATACTGGGGTTAGTGAAATAAGATTTAGGAATCTAGTACTGAGATACATGATGAACAGGAGCAACAAAAATAGAACCAGAACCACGTGCGTGTGCGTGATCAGAACGCGAATTATGAGAATTAAATCCCAAACAAGTACGTGAAACAGAATTAAAATCTTTTGAAACAGTAAGTTATGTGTTTGAGCATTTAAATCAACATCAGTTTTATTTAGATCAGTAACAGTAATAGGAACCTCATAAGATCTAAAAAATTTATTCCAAACATCACTACCTTGAACCTCAATATAAGCTTGCATCCAACACTTCCAAAAAGCAAAATCAGTACCATCTAGCATGGGGATGATTCACATACCTCTCTGACGCCATAGCAACCTTGCTCTGATACCACTTGTAGGATCGTTAATGACAATCATAGGGGGGTGAATGATTGTAATCTATAGAGGAAGCTTTTTCAACAATCCAGCTATTTTCTTATTTGTGCAATCTGCCAACAAAAACAACCAAAAGATCACATCAAAAAGAAGGAAAGAAAAATATTATTTTTCCTCTCTCCTGGTACTGTTAATCCAACACACACACATATAAAAGATGATACAAATCCTTTGCTAGCAGCTAGCAGTACACGCACAACACAAGCACAACTCTTGCTAGCAATCAACTCTACCAAGAAATCTGTGGTGTACAGCCACTGTACAACACATCAATGCCCTACAACCGAAATCTCTTTAGCTTCTAGCACATATGCATCCGCATGTAGCATACAACCGCAATGCATAGCCACCAGCTCCTAATCACAAGATGAGATCGGCACATGTATAGACGCCGGACCCCAGCCGCATGCATGCAAGCACAGCAGCCAATTTTCTGTCCAGCTGCTAGCCCTTCATGATCGGCCAAACACCATGCAAGTCATGCACACGCAAAAGCCACGATGCAATCTTATCAAGCACAGCCAAAAAACTATGTAGCGGCAAGCAATCAATTTGGCCAAAAAGAACCTCACGTACAAAGGCCTCGGAGAACACCTCAATCAATCTCATGTAGTCCTCATGCACATGAGAATAAAATCAACATGCCTCCGGCCGTCGTTTGCTTCTCACGTCCTGGAGCCGCCGCCAGAAAACCCTCACGCTATTCTATTTTGCCGAGCTTGCAAACACCTCCTCACGCAAGGACTTAAATACCTCTATAGTCACCAACCCTAATGACTTATGTATGGCCCACTAGTACTAAGGCCCAATACGTGAACTTAACACCTGATTACAAAATTCAATCCAGTCCAATTTTAGACACCCCAAAATTGTTACATGTCATAGTCTCCGGACCGCACCTCTGTAGCTCCAACACGTATCATCCATCTTTGATCTCTATGCGCCCCAACTCGAGCCCGACCTCTCCTCCAGCATCATTGACCCTCTGGACCATGACTTCGCACCAAGCCATCTCCGGTCACCACCGTAGACCACGATCGCCTCCAAGTTACCCTGCACATTCAAAGACCAAAACAACATATTTTTCGGCACAAGTTCTTCCCAACTTGATCGACATTAGTTCACACACACGCCACGCACCTCATATAACATCAATAAGCAACATTATCAATTATTCATCAACTAAAATATACTAGATCTGGCCACATAGTCTAACGGAAACTTAATTACAGAAAGGAGATATGTACCAAACAGGATTCGATAAGAATAACTGTAGCCCCATAGGCCATACGAAAGGAGTCCCCCGCGCCGCCTGAGCTCTTTTTAATCACTTTGTCAACTACTGGTTGTAGACCTTCCTTCCTTCGTAGGACTTTTATACTGTAGAGGAACAGGATATTGTATTTGTTTCACATGCACGCCCAATATTTGTTAAAAAAAATGCAATCCCAAATGTTTGTACTAGTATCAACTTTGGGCTTATGATATTGTATTTGTGTCGTATGCAAGCCCAAAAGTTTGTACTATCCTTCGATAAAAAAACGTGCTATCGATTTTAGGCTTGCTACCAAAAGTAAGGTCGTCCCATAAACAACTTGGCGCCGAAAATAGACACGATTCCGTCACACGAAAACTAAAGATTCAAGTGTCTATCCTATTCCAATTGGGGCTCCAAATAACACCTGGGTTTATGTTCACGTTTTGCTTCTGACATCAAACAAGAAATCTGCTATGTCAACAAGCAAAGCAACTAAAGAGCGATCACTTCTATTGTTTTACAGGATTAACGGTGAAAAATGCAGAAATCGAGTCTTTTTTTTAGCAACGCAACTAAAGGGCGATTGCTTCAATTGTTTTACAGGATTAACGGTGTAAATGCGGAAATCGGATCTTTTTAATTATAACAGAGTACGCAGGCTCATCATACTGCAACCTATCAAAACACATGCTAGATCTAGAGCGGAGGTCATTGAATAAATCCTGGATTTATCGAGTACCTTGTGGAGCATGGACATGTACTTTGCCGCTAAACGTATACCGTGTGTGAGGTGAGACGCACGACGGGCAAATTCTACCACTGAGCCAACTCTGAGTTCTCATGCGGAGATCGAATTAAATGCACAAGCTTTAATCCGGGCCTAGATGAAGTCAAAGCTTTTAGTGCTGGCCTAATGCAGGCTTTATTATTAGTTTTATTCATTTCTTTTGGATTTGTACTGGGCCTGGGCCAGTCACCCGGAAGTACCCAGTTCAGTGCTCACACGACTATACACCACTTTTTGCCTGCTTTGACACAACTATCACTCACGTAACACAACACCAAAAGCACTAAGAACAGAGCAATGCCACAGCTAGTCCCCCACATTATTCAACATGCAACATGCACGCATTATACGGGACTTAAAGGATGGCGCCTTCTTGAACACGACATATTCAATTTGTAAAGAGTATAGTGATGAGGGGGCCAAAGCCCGACAGTTGAGAGCAATAAACAAACAATCTAAATCTGAGCACTATGCTGATTTCTTTGGTTGTTAAGATATATCTTTTGAACATTTTATCATGTTTAATTAACATGAAGATATTGCATGCTTATATGATATTTTCATCATTTAAATGCTGCTGAAATTATGCTTTAATTATACTAGAATTAATTCTGAATACTCGCTTAAACCACTTATTTTACAACACAACATGCACACTACAAACACACCATCGCGCATGTAACGTTACACGGGACTTAAAGGGACGGCGCCTTCTTGAACACGACGGCATGAACCGGCTCGCTCGCGCCCAGCCACGCCACCTTGCCGTCTCTGAACAGGCCCAGGTCCTGGCACGAGTCCCGGCACGACATCAGCTTGTACGCGTGCGCCTCCGCGCCCCCATGCTTCTCGACGCGGAACACGTTTTCCCGCCCGCTCGGGCTCGGGTCCAAGACTGGGCCGGTTACCACGTGCCGGCGCCCCGACAGCGGCTCGTCGCCGATTTGCCACTCGGTGGACTGCACGCACGTCGTCAGGGCGTCGAAGCGGATGCGGACGTCGGTCGAGAGGCGCACGGTCCGGTCTGAGGCGGCGCCACCCCGCGGAGTGAACCGCACGGGGAGCCCCTTGCGGACCTCGTTGGTCTCCTGCGCGACGAAGAGCGGACAGGGGAGGACGTGGGAGGCCATCGTGAGCCCCCCGCCGCGCCCGCGGCTGGCCGGGAGGACGAAGTAGCTCGCGTCGGCGCTCAGCTCGTGGCCGTCCGTGTCGTAGACCGGCTGCGGAGCGGCGCTGCACGAGAGGGAGATGGCTAGGAGGGACAGGAGGAGGAGGAGACTGCCAACACGGAGGCTAACCATGGCTGAAACCATGGGCTTTTGCTTCGCCTTGTGTTCGAGGACGACGAAAGCGTGAGCTGGTGGTTTGAGGCCTGGTCTGTATTTATAGTGATCTGGAGTGTAGATGTAGTCGTTGGCTTTCTTTCCTTCTTGATTTGTACGTGATGTTGAGTCATGTTCTTCTCATCCATGCACTGGTGGCCAGTAAGTAGTCAGACACAGTGTCACAGCGCACATGCGGTGCCGATCTGTACACAACTAGTACTATCCGACGCGACTTGGAAACGACAATGTGAAACGAGGAATTCACGAGCCTCAGGCCCTCAGCGGCTCAGCCGTACGATTCACTTGCATGCAAGAGGAATACTGTATCGCCTCTGTCACGGTGTCACTATCTATGTTTCACATGTTCGGTGTTCCCATAATTAAACAAAAAATGACCATGCAAATCAAGCGTTTCAATGCCACCCGTGCTCACTTTGGGCAATGAACAGGTGGCCGGATGAATGGAAGCTTGGTTGGCGACACACGCTTCCAATATATTACAGTAAATCTGGCGCAAAGCCACCTTAACTAGCCCCCCAGTCAAGGCTAGTACATTTTTTCTTCAAGCAAAACAATATGCACAGATTTCTCTAGCAGCCAAGAGTTCAAATCTACTGGACGCCCCGAGACGTATCAGCAGAATAGACTGAAATTCCAGGAACATGCAGGACATAAATCGTGTTACCTACTACTACTACTACTGATTCGAGATAAAGCCGAACGCAACGCAGTGTCGCGTATCCGGATTGCTTCCCAACCAACCTAATTTGGCTCCTCCGGGCAAGTCTAGCTGCAAAAGTTTGTGATCGATCAGGACACGGATTGACGCCGATCAAGCTTGCAAAACGCCGCATACGGGAAGCGAAGCTGCGTCGGCTTGTTTGCATCACCGGCCGCTTTGCCGCTTAGGTGCGTTTCCATGTGTTTTTAGGGAAAATCGCAGGGCGCGGCCCAGCGCGGTTGCCGTCGATCGGTAGCAGCACGCTGTTTCGCTACGCGCGCGACACCCTGCTAACGTCGTCGCCTCCAGAGGAAACCGCACCGCACCCGACCGGCCGAGCGGCTGGCGGTAGACGTTGTGCGCGATCTCTTTTGTTCGAAATGATCAATGGATTTGTAGTGAGTGGGGAAATGATCAATGTAATGGATCGGTGGGATTGGCTTAGTGGTTTGAAAGAACAGCCCAATTAAATTTTTGGATTGTAGCCCATTACAATTAGCTGGGCCAGTGGCACCCAGCCTGGACCGTGTGACATGGGTTAAGATGGGCTTAACTCATATTGGGCCGAGTCGATCAAATGTTTAAGATCGCGCATGTAAGCATCCCAAATCGTAAATTTTGGAAAGATCGAAAAAAGAACAATTTTGAACAACTGCCTTTCCATTCATTAACATGCATCATGGTTAATTTCTCGGTCCATCCTACAAAGCAATCACTTGGAAAAACATACGTCAATCCAAATCGTACGCGGAAGGAACTCGGTTGCTCTGATCCGAAATAAGATCGAGCAACCTTGGCCAGGGCTACTTCGCAACGAAAGATGGTGCAGTAGCCCACAACTTCTCTTCTCATCGTGCCGACATAGTAAATAATGGACCTCGCAGACCTAGTCATTGCAGCTCCGAGATGGCTTGCTGCATGTACTTGCATGACCTCTGGTAGCTCACGAACCCCAGGAACCAGAACTCGAACCCGTCCACCGTGACGACGTGTATGTACTTCTCCTCCGGCTTGTCGACGTTCTTACTAGGCCGCACCTTGTCGATCCTCTTCATCGGGACCACCACCTTGTAGGGCACCCGCGCCGTGTCGCCCTTGGGCGAGGTGACTGTGACGGACCGGTCGCTGCGGAAGGCGACCTTCTTGGTGGAGACGAAGAGCATACCGGCGATGGGGCCGCCGGTGGTGTAGAGGTAGCACTGTAGCGCCTTCACCAGCCGCTCGCCTTTCTCGGCCGAGAACGCCTGCCGGAACACCCGTTCGATCCCGCCGGCCTGCAGGATCCTCGCGCCCAGGCTCAGTTTCCCCTTCACGGTCTCCGATAGCTTTGGACCCAAGGTCACTGCACGGTGGTCACACATGCATGTATATTAGAACAACGTTCACGTCTCAACAAGTATCTGAGAAACCATGCATCAATGAGTGCTACTCACCATGCTCCCGGAAGCCTTGGGCCCTTCTGCTCAGCTTGCTCACCCAGTGGATCACCTGACCCTTGCTGCCTGCACAATTCACGAACAATCATAAACATTAGTATCAAGTGTCTTACATGCATGCTATGTTTTGCATGCATCAGAAATCTGATGGTATGAACATGCATGATCAGGACTTACTGTGCTTATAGCCGAAAGACGCATAAGGGCTGGGGTGCGTCAACGAGACAGCAAGGTGATCGCCGTCGACCTTCCTGAACGACTGATCCCTGGTCGACACCTCCTCTATGCCATACGCCTTGGAGATCACCGGGACTCCGATCACCTGGCCGCTGCTGGACTTCCTCATGGCTGCAAAGCTCAACCGAAGATGCTAAGCTGCGTTGCTCTGATCTGCCTTAGCGTGTAAGGAATTGGAGATTGGTACCAGAGTGCAGCGGCCGAGGGCGCCCTTTATAGGAGGCGCGGTGGTGGATCCTTTCGCAAAGGCAGTGGATTTGCGGAGTCAGCACCCGGGCCGGCCGAGTCACCGGCGGATCAGAAAGGCGCAGTCCACGTTCGCCTAAAGCAGGCGTAGACCCCGCCTTCCGCCTAATGGCTGCAGCTGCTCGATTCGTGTGCGGCCGCGTCATCCGTTCGGCCTGGCTAGAAATCAAGAGAGCCCCTTCCGTGTGAGGCCAGGTGCGGTATATTCATTGCTCGAAAGCGTGATTCAAGATTTCTCTATGGGATCGCGAATGGCCAGATGGCTACGTCCGGTGGGTTCTCTGCAGCTCTCCGAGAAGCGCCCCATGTGCCTGCACATTCTAGCACTGGATTACAGGAAAAAGGAGGCGTGCTGTCGGGAGCAGCAAGGGTCCCGGTGTGCCGAGGCCACGCTTTAAAATTTTAAGGCTACCTGTATAGGGAAGCAAATCCTACGTGGTGAACAGTGCCATAATATTGTTTCGCAGCTGTTGAATCAGAAACCGTAGCAAAAATACCGGAAGCAGAGGCTAAACAGCAAAGCTTTCAGAGAGAATGAATCTACGAGCAGTTGGGTTGGGCTGCCTCTGCTCCAAGCTGTCCCTCCCAGTCGAGGTCTCTCCATTCGCGCTTGCCCCCCCAAAGTCCAAACGTCCTGTTCACATCCCACGCAGCACCGAGTCAGCATGCTGGCGACCTCACCTACCGCTGAATGTAACCGTCCGCGCGCGTGTCAATTCGGTTGTGGCGCGGTGGCACTGTGGCGTGGGCGCCGTGCCGTCCTTGTCTTCCACATTTAAACCGGCAACCACAGACGTTGCGAGGCCGGCCGCTCCGCTGCTTCTGAATTTGCAAAGGTTGGTTGTGTTGTGTGCACTGCGTTGCTGCTGCGTTGTCACATGGAAAGCCCGCGGCTACCTACTCGGAAACAGATTTGGGGTGGGATCGCCTCGTATCTGAGCCTGGACCGGCGTATGTGCGCTTTGGAGTACGTGTCGATGCGGAGACGGAGATGTCGCCGCTGGAGAAAGGGAAGTGCTGAAACAAAATCGATTTCAGGCCGACCGTGTGCTGTCTTTCCAAGAAGAGGGAAAATGGCAGGGCCGCGAAATAAGCGTGATGTCCTACTGTCCTGTATACTGTCTACTGGAGTACATGGCATATCTGCAGTATTACTCATGTAAAATCTATCAATGGAAAAAGATGAACAGAGGAAGAAGATGAAGCAATCCAGCACACCAAACCGGGTGCTGGAGCCTTGTATATATAGTTGTCATTCGGTGAATAGTACCGCAACTGACAATACATATTACACGCTGTGAACGCTCTTGGAGTTAGGATTACAACAGAGAAAATATTCTGTCAGTTACAGATATTAACAGAACAGATAAGGATGTCGTTTGTTTAACAACTTCTACATGGTACTTATCTGTGAACATGTAAAGGAGGTAGTCTGAACTTGATTTTACAGTAGCACTTGGCACTTGCAGTCTTGCACCAATTACTTCGTCTTGTAAAGAGGTGAGCATGCTGGAGGCGATGACTTCTAAAAGTTGGAACATTATCACCAGTTCACCACTCGACGGTCCAGACCAGAAAGGGGAAAAGGGAAATGGATCCACCAAAAATAGGCGAAAAAGACCGAAAAAATAACCAAGTAAAGGTAGCTGCGAAAGTATTATCCACATCCCTGTGCCCAAACCAAAGCATTGCTATTGGGCGCTTCGCTGTTAAGTCTTGACAATTACAGTGGATATACGTTGCCCAGAGTTGTCTAAGATTCGGGGTGGGGCTCTGTTCATAATTTCATGCGGTAACAAGGCTTAGTATTTTACTGTTTATCTTCTTAAATTATGGTTCAAGGAATTAAAATGCCAAAAAGTGTTATCAGATATAGCTGGCAAAATCATAATTTATAGTCTAATCAATTTTGTGTGAGGACCCGCGTTTTTTAGTCCTAACCTCGTAACCGTAATCGGTAATTAGCAGCGATTAGTCTCGTCTTAGTGGTGAGTTAACGATAGTATTAGATCACTCCAAATTAGCTAAAGCATATCGTGTCGATCATTCATACACTCGCAGCATTCATGCAATGTCATCATTCAGCACCATAATAGAATCAGTCGGTAATTAAAATGCATTGTCATTGCATTAGATAAATAAATCAGCATTTGCATTGCTTGCATTAGTACAGTTTACATCAATCAGTCTAAGAGCACAGTACATCCTACAAGAATTAGCTAATTAAATGGCAATCCAATTTTTGCATTCATATCGCCGAAGCCCTCCTTGAATCTTTGTCCAGTTATCGCCCTCTGTCAAACCCATTTCATCGCCAACCCAGCCACCCCAACATCTGTCCACATTTTCCTCGACCGCCAACCAAAAACACAAGACCGGTGTTAGACCAAAATCAATAAAGAGGAGTTAGAGAAGGAGAAGATTGCCGTCAGATTATTTACGAAGGTCATGGAGGCTTCCCAACCACCCTAGGGTAGTGGCACCATCTCGCCTTCTGTGGGCCTCATCACCCGGCAATATTAGAATCGGTGCCCACATTTTACCGACTTACCTCCATTAGCAGAATATCCGAAAATAGCCTCAAAGCATTCTTGGACCAAAAGGTCCTTAGCCCAAATAGTATCACAAGAAAGCATTGAGGATACGGGCAAGGGGTATAGTGGTCTTTGGCCAGCCACAAGGGAAGCCAGCCGAATGCTTCCCCTATAACAAGCCATCCTTCTCAGCAAAGTAAGCCAAGCAATTGCCAGAGCCAGAAGCTATAGCAAACCAGCAAAGCCCCAAACACAAAACCCAACTCACAAAGCCACCACAAGGCACAAGCAAGCCACTGCCACCACCAGCACACCGTCCATCACCCGCTGTCCCCCAAGCCCAAGATCACCTCAGGAAAGGATCAGAAGGAGGCAAGAAGCAGAGAAGAAGAAGGGGGCCGAGGAGCGTGGACGACCCAGCGACAGCATTGGACCATCGGCAGCTGGTAAGCAGCACACAGCAAGGGAGAAGAGGAGAGCACTAGCACAAAGCCGGCACTGCCATCCTCTTCCCCACCCCAGAACCCCAACTAGAGGTAATCTCATCTGCACCTCAGCACGCACCACACATGCACATCTTTCACACATAGCACCAGATCTCAGTAGCATCATCTTAGAGCTCTCAGTTCGCAAGCCATCATTTCATCAATAGCCATTAGACCCTCAGATCATCGCATATGCATCTCAGAGCAAAGGGGGAGAGATTAGAGAGAGAAAGAGAGTAGGGTGTAGGTCAACCTTAGTAGCAACCGAGCAGCAGCACGGGCATGTGTGCGAGGAGGCGCGTAGGCGAGCCGGCGGCGCGGGAAGGCCGAGGGGCGGCTGGACCGACTGGAGAGCCCCGACGGCAGCGGGCCGGCCGGGCGGTGCGCTCGGGGAAGACGCAGAGCTGCGGCGGTGGCAGGGAGAGCTGAGAAGCCAGTAGAGTCGGTGGAGGAGGAGGCGGCGACCGGAGTTGAGCCGAGTAGGGGCCGGGGCCGGCAGGGGCGGCGGCGCTGAGAGCGGCGCCGAGAGGAGGAGGCGACGACCGGAGTCGGGCCGAGCCCGAGGGAAGCGGCGGGGACGACCGTAGATGGAACCGACGGCGGTCGTGAGCGGGAGAGATGGAAGGGGGAGCTGGCGGTGTCTGTGTGCGTGTGGGGGTTAGGGGAGCGGTGCAGCTAGAAGAGGGGGAGGGCTTCGAAGGTCGGCTGGGCCGGCGGGGGAGCCGGATCCGGCGGCGGCGGCAATTGGAAGGAGAGAGGGAGATCTGGATGGAGGAAGAAGGGGATCGGGAGAGGAGAGTGTGAGGGCTGTGTGTGCGTGCGTGCGTGTGTGGGTTAAGGGGAGGCATCCGAAGGGGATTAGAAGGGAGAGATGAGTGTAGTGTGTGTGTGTACGTGTGGGTGTCTAGGGTTAGGTTAGAATTAGGGTTGAGTTTAGGATTTGAGTTTAGGATAGAAGTTGGGTTTAGGAAAATTTTACTAGGCGAATAGATTCTAGATAATAGTTGTGATTAAGGTTTGTTTTAGTAGCTTTAGTCTTCGATCAAGTTGTGGTTACCTGCCTAGCCTCGCGAATGAATGTTTTAGCTTGGGCCTTGTCGAGTTAATCCAACTTAGGGTGAATCTGTGGTTTAGTTACTAAAATCTTTTGAGTAGACCGTAGAGCGGCTTTAATGGGGAGTGCTAACTTAGCTCAGGTCTCAAAAGCTTTAATTCAATTAACTGGTGCTAACTTGTAGAATCACTAGCTTATATATATCCATATTATCACTCAAAACTCAACTATGTATTTACTTATTATTCGGGTTGCCGATTTGCTACAGAAGACGAACCAAAGACCGACGGAGCGATTGACCGAATTTAAATCGACACCAACCTTTCCTACTTCTGCGAGGCAAGCGATCCTCTTGAACATTAATATAGTTACTTTCAAAATATACCCTATCCTGCACTATTATATGTATTGCATCAAAATAGTTTTCCAAAACCTAAAGAAAATGATTGAGATGATTAAGATAATTGAGAAAGAAATGAGACTTACTAGGAGGGTAAAAGGGGTCTGGTGGGAAACGCGATGATGATGTTGAGGTAAGAGGTGGGCCCCTTTTTACATATGGTTATAATATAAGGACCAACCAACTCTTGCTCGGTCAGATGCCGTAATTCAGTGCCAACCATTTTCCCGTTTCGGCGGGCAGAAAATGCTACCTTGTTACGTGACTATGCTCTCCACATCGGGTAAGTAATAGGTGTGTGTGAGTGATATGGAGGAACCCGGGACCGGTGGGGATAGTCCGAAGTGGGGATCCAAGGCGCTATATGCGCTAAGGTGGAGTGTTGAGTGCAGGATGGAAGCTGCCTCAACCAACCTCACCAGAACTCGGTGAAAGATGAGGTCAGCAGCGTGATCTAATCTGCACCGGCGGAAGGTGATGGGTGGAGAAATTAATCACGTAACTTGGAAAACGTTCTGTATTCTGATCTTGAACCCGCATCTAAGGCAATGCGGTGAACCCTGTTCACAGAGAGTTCAGAATAGCTATGGGTAAAGTGGTACAAAGCCTGCGCAGTGCTAAACAAATCGTGAATTCATGCCAGTCTCCAGGAGTGGAGTCTACGGGAACCACAGGGGGTCTTTTGTCTCTCCGAGTGACTAGTAGAGTTTTTCAGTATTAAAACTTGCCACATTTTTTTTTGTCGAGATCTATTTTCTAAAGTGAGATGATTTAGAATTTGTGATAAAGAGTAGAGATAGTGCATCCTGTGCATCTTTGCTATTAATGCTTGCTGAGTACATTCGTGTACTCAACCTTGTTAGTATTCTCCTTTGTAGATCCTAGTCCGACCGGGAACTATCCCGAGTAGGACAAAGGACTTGCAGGTACAGAAGCAACAACTGGAGGAGAAGGCTTGGACTAAGAGGACCCAGGGCGAGTTGGGAGCTATTTTGGCTTGTGGGACGAATAGACTGCCGGTACTTCAGGGCATACAAGAGAAGCGGGGAAGTTTCCTTGGGTATTTGTATAAAGCTTGTATTAAGACCTTAGCCCTGCGTGGCTAACTGTTGTAATAAAGGACAGTTTCTATCTTATTGTTCTTCACAGTAACTCGGTGAAGGCTTACTATTCGTTGGAGCAGTGTTCTACTGAGCAAACGAATAGTAATCCGTGTGCCTAAGTGTTATTACCTCTGGGGTAATAACACGGGGCGTCACAGATGGTATCAGAGCAATAGGTTCGGGCCACGCTAATAACATAGAAACTGTAGGAAGAACTTAGATGTGCTTTTCTCGCCTGCTATATTGCAATAATTAGCTTATTAACCCTCATCCCCATATCAATTTCTATTTCCGTCCCGTTTCAAAATTATTATGTTAAAAACTCCATCTCCTTTAAAGTGACAGCCTGCTAACATAGAACCATCCCCTCGTAGGAGGTTTAGATTAAATCTTCTATCCGATAGAGTACGGGGGAAAAGCGTGTGCTTCGTCATTGGACTCGTGTTGTTGATGCCTGCTAGATAATCTGTTAGGCTAGCAATTCAATCTAGGGTAGAAGGCTTGAGACTATAGGTGGTGAAGCATCAATATAAGATCATAAGTGCAAGCCGGGGTTAGAGGCTTGCAGTAGAACTCTGGTATGGACCTACTTTTCCAGCCTCTGGAATAAGTCTAGACCATACCCATTAGCTTCCTTATCTTTTCATTCTTGTAACCAAAGTGACATGTCAGCCTCCTCAGTAAATCAGTAACTACTTAAGGAAAAGAGAACTAATGGCTGACGGAGGAAAAAGGTCTTATCCCCTTTCTGCACTTCAGTTTTCCCGGACGAGTGGTCCGTGGCACTCCGAACGTGTAGCTCTGGCGTACCCAGGAACGAACTCCTGGGCGTACTCAGGAATGAGCCCTGAGCGGTCCCAGACACGTGGTTTGGGCGGTCTTGAGAACGGGATCTCAAGCGTACCTGGGCACGTGGATCCAGGGTAGTGTAGGTCGCACTCAGAGGCAAGCTCTGAGCGGTCCCAAACACGTGGTTTGGGCGGTCTTGAGAACGGGATCTCAAGCGTGACTGAGCACGAGAGACTCAGGTAGAATAGGATTTGGATCTTTTTGCATCTCTATGTTTCTTGGTGTTATTTGATTATCTGTGTGTGGCGTAATACAACTCACCCGCGGGTTAACTCTGTCAGCTAAACATGATACCCTCTTATCTACCTCAAATCATTGCTGAAGAAGCAAGGAAGTTCGTGGAACCGCGGAAGATCTCGTCTAAGTAAAATACTGCAACTGCGGAGCAAACGCAACCAGCCTCTCAACACTTTTCCCTCAGGACGCCAGATCAGTTGTCAATGACTGACATTATAAGACTAGGCAGACTGACGAACTTCAGTGAAAACCTTCTAGCCTGTATGTGGTTGCATGCAGAAAAGATATGTTGGACAATACCCACCCTTGCCAAGCACCAATCCTATTGCAGTCAAGTACCACAGTCACTCAGCCGCTGACAACAAACAGACATATGACAAAAATTGGTCTCTACAGAATGAACCACCGTTAGGAAATTAACCATCCCTCCCTGAGGCTTCGGGTGACCCATCATTATATGAAGTGCCACCACAGTCATCTACGTACGTTGTTGATATGGCTAACTCACATGAAACTCTCAATTCAGATGGAAACAGCTTAACTATAATTAAGATCAGTAAATACTCCCGAGAGACATCTGGAGCATCATGAAGGTAATTTTGAATACAAAGGTGGATCTTTGCGGAACCCGAGTACCTAGCTGGCTCAGCAGCATTCTCACACAGAGGATAAAGCTGATAAGTCTAAGGTGGATGTATCGTCACCAGCAGCAAACTTCCATGGATCTAAGTTTACATAATGACGAGTTAATGGCCATCAAGTTAGCCGAGGATAACACAACAATTATAGTTCCTGACCATTTGCAAATTTCCGACACCCAGTGGACCAAATTGAGCTTTAGCGGTTTGCAATCCGGTGCATTTTCTGGGTCTCGCACTAGAAAGCACCGATAGCAGTGTGGAGTTGCCTATTGTTGAAGAATCGGTACCTTTTGATCCAATACCTATGAGGGGTCAAGATTCCTCTGACCGTAATGCAGTGAACTCGTCAGCCACTGAGAACTGTGAGACCACCATGGGTACTTGTGTGGAGCGTCTTGATGTACCTCATGTTTCACATCCTGACATTTTGAGACAGGAAGTACGGGACCATCCATCTCTAGGCAGAAGGATGGGAGGACGAAGACACGGCAATCAAGACTCAGAAATAAGATTTAGACGATTGCCGCGGGACACATCAACGGAAAATCCACCAGCAAACCTCAACGAGACAGCGCCTGGCCAATCCAGAACAACCACCACATCAGCAGTCAGCCATCCTCATCTACCACCTACCTGTGGACCTTGTTCAAGCATGCCACAACAACCACTACCTTGATATAGACCACTCGGGCCAAGAATTTTCAACCCATCCTTCCAGATATCCATAATCCAGCAGCAGCCTGTCGCAGTAGCTCCTAATCGTGCAAAGTATAGAAGTCGCCACCTGGCAAAGGATAGCTTGATTGTTGAATAGCGAATTAAAGGATGACCCGATTGCAGATATTGGATGATTAGAAATACATCGTGGTGGAATATTGATCATAGAAATAAATTATTGTTGGATACTAGATAAATGAATTGCTGGATGTGGAATCCTAAAAATAGATCATGATTGAATACTGGATGTTAGGTCATAGCCATATGTTACTATTGGATTATTGGATATTGGACAAATGACGTTGAAATTAAATAAGTAAATGGTTGTGGAGCTTGGATCGATGGACATGGGATTAGTAATGATACATGATTATGGAATAATTGGATTATTGTTGATATATAAATAAACGCTAGCTATTGGATTATAGGAATGTATTTATTGAATTATTGAAGTTAGGAGTATTGGATGATGGGATAGATTATTGTGGAAAATTGGATTGCGGGATTTCAAAATGGTTGAAGTGGGATTATCGGATTTCATCATTATTGGATCATATGAATGAATTTGTTGGACTACGGGAGTTAGGGATATTGGATTATGGGGTAGATTATTGTTGAAAATTGGATTGCGGGATTACATAATCGTTGGAGTTGGCTTACTGGAGTTCATTAATTATCGGATCATAGGATTATATCATAATTGGATTATTAGAAATATAATATCGCGGGATTATAGAAGTACTCTTGTTGGATATTAGAATATGTTAAGATTGGATTATAGCAGTATATTTTGTTGGGATACAGGCATAAATCTTGATCTAATTATGTAAACATATCTTGGCAGATTCAAATGGATTTTGGTAACTATTGGAGAGTTAGTACTGAGAAATTGATCCAGTAAGGGCAGTAATTGAAAGGCGAAACGGTTGGATCTTCATACCAATACCTGAAGTTAATTTTGGGTGAATTAGTGTAATCTTAATATATGAGTAAACTCTATGGAATTAATTGGATAATTTGGTTATGTCGG
Organism: Ampelocalamus luodianensis; assembly: GCA_036346255.1. Taxonomy (NCBI): domain Eukaryota; kingdom Viridiplantae; phylum Streptophyta; class Magnoliopsida; order Poales; family Poaceae; genus Ampelocalamus; species Ampelocalamus luodianensis. The sequence goes on from CM070623.1 coordinate 51,510,020, forward strand.
ATTTGTTAGATTTAATTGGATAATGAAATGGGATTTAGATATATTGCTAGTGATCGTGGGAGATCTAGTATTAATAATCTGATCGGGATTAGAAAATGAATAAAGGAGGATTTGAAGAGTATAGTAAGCTGTGATTGGAATTTGGGTGCATAGCTTGGATAATAAAGAATTGAAGAAATCAGTAGAGTGAATTGAATAGTAGTGCTTGAGTGAGTCATAGTTATCGGTGGACTAATGTAAGCAATGATGCGGTAGATAAATTGGCAGAATAGATTGACTTGGAAAGTACGATTCTAATATAGAAGCTTGGCCTACTGATCTTAGCAGTGACACCAATATGGGAATTGGGGAAGTTAGCCAAAGGTGCAATTACAATTTAAATGAGGCTATGGTATTGTTGTGACCATATAAATCGTAGCCATGATTTAACTCGGAAGACAAGTAAAAGTTGGTGTAGACTTGGGTTAAATGAATATGTGAATAATGAGGGTCGATACATACGATCAATTTGTTGCTATGATTAAGATCAAGTTTTGTTGGAAGCAGCACAAGTCAATTAGAAAGCGGGCTTCAAGCGACATCCTGCTTTGAGCAGCCACAAAACATCCAAAGTAGCACGGGCCATGCCATAGTCTACCACTAAGCAACACTCCCAGTCTGCAGATTGACCTCCTAATAAGTTTGTGACTACCTTCAAGTCACCCTTATACCGTTACCCATACATTACCGCTATGGTATTCCATCCCATTCTCTGTGGTCAAATCCAGGAACATCAACTTTCAGATCCCTTCATCGCCGAAGAAATCCAACACATCAAGTCAGATCAACCCTCTAAGTTCCAGACAGGTGACTCCAGAATCTTATGGCGACAAACTAGAATCTGCATTCCCGACCAACCCAAAGTTAAAGGAGACCGTCCTACGTGAAGCTCGTGATACTCAGTACACTATACATTCAGGCAGCACAAAAACGTATCGAGACTTGAAGGAAATTTTTGGAAACCAAACATGAAGCGGGCCATAATAGAATATGTAGGCCAATGCTACACCTGCCAAAAGATCAAAGCCGAACACCAACATCCAGCAGGACTGCTAAAAGCACTGGAAATACTTGAACAGAAATGGGAGGACATCTGTATGGACTTCATAACAAATTTTTTCTCTCACTATCCAAAAAGAAGGATGCCATTTGGGGTTATCATGGATCGTCTTACAAAACCAGCTCACTTCATTGCCACAAATCAGAAATACACCAATAAACTTGCTGAGACTGATATCAAAAGAAACGTTACCTTACCCGGAGCACCGAAGACCATCACATCAGATAGAGGATCAGTGTTTGTATCTGGTTGATGGAAAAAGCTTACATACTACCTTGGGCACCACCGTCAATTTCAGCACGGTCTATCATCCACAAACTGATGGGCAGACTAAACGGGTGAATTAAATCCTAGAAGGTATGTTAAGAGCATGTGTGCTAAACCTTAGAGAATCATGGGAAAAATGTCTAACCCTAACGGAGTTCGCATACAATAACAACTATAAGTCTAGCCTTCAAATGGCCCCGTACGAAGCTCTCTACAGCAGAAAGTGTAGCTGACCGATCTATTGGTATAAAGTCAGAGAAAGACCGCTACTAGGACATGAACTGGTACGGGAGAACGACGAGAAGAACCAACGAATTTGAGAACACCTCAAGATTTCCCAGAGCAGGTAAAAGAACTATGTTGATAAACATAGGAAAAACCTCCAGTTCGAAGTTGGAGACTATGTGTACCTAAAGATATCCCCTATGTGTGGAGTACCCGATTCGGCTTAAAAGAAAAAAAAAAAAAAAACTAAGTCCGCGTTACGTGGGACCCTTTCGGATTCTGGAGCGTAAAGGCACCCTAACATATACACTGGAGTTACCAACCCAGTTGTCCCTGATTCATGATATATTTCATGCCTCTCAACCTCGAAGATATCTAAGAGAACCCTCGTAGCGTGTTACCAGTCTCGATATAACCCTGCATAAAAGATGAGTTGACCTACGAAGAATGCTCAGTGAAAACTTTAGCGACAGAAGACCGACAGTTAAGGAACAAAATGATCCGCTTCTGCAAGGTGCTATCGAAGAATCACTCTGTGCGAGAAGTTACAGGGGAGAAGGAGGAAGAACTGCGCGAAGTCCACCCCCCCCAACCTGTTCCAGCAAGATTCTAAACTTCGGGGGCGAAGTTTGTTTTCAAGTGTGGTAGGATGTGAGGACCCGCGTTTTTTAGTCCTAACCTCGTAACCGTAATCGGTAATTAGCAGCGATTAGTCTCGTCTTAGTGGTGAGTTAACGATAGTATTAGATCACTCCAAATTAGCTAAAGCATATCGTGTCGATCATTCATACACTCGCAGCATTCATGCAATGTCATCATTCAGCACCATAATAGAATCAGTCGGTAATTAAAATGCATTGTCATTGCATTAGATAAATAAATCAGCATTTGCATTGCTTGCATTAGTACAGTTTACATCAATCAGTCTAAGAGCACAGTACATCCTACAAGAATTAGCTAATTAAATGGCAATCCAATTTTTGCATTCATATCGCCGAAGCCCTCCTTGAATCTTTGTCCAGTTATCGCCCTCTGTCAAACCCATTTCATCGCCAACCCAGCCACCCCAACATCTGTCCACATTTTCCTCGACCGCCAACCAAAAACACAAGACCGGTGTTAGACCAAAATCAATAAAGAGGAGTTAGAGAAGGAGAAGATTGCCGTCAGATTATTTACGAAGGTCATGGAGGCTTCCCAACCACCCTAGGGTAGTGGCACCATCTCGCCTTCATGGGCCTCATCACCCAAGCAATATTAGAATCGGTGCCCACATTTTACCGACTTACCTCCATTAGCGAATATCCAAAATAGCCTCAAAGCATTCTTGGACTAAAAGGTCCTTAGCCCAAATAGTATCACAAGAAAGCATTGAGGATACTGGCAAGGGTATAGTGGTCTTTGGCGACCACAAGGAAGCCACCAATGCTTCCCTATAACAAGCCATCCTTCTCAACAAAGTAAGCCAAGCAATTGCGAGCGAAGCTATAGCAAACCAGAAAGCCCCAAACACAAAACCCAACTCACAAAGCCACCACAAGGCACAAGCAAGCCATCACACCACCAAAGACACCGTCCATCACCCTGTCCCCCAAGCCCAAGATCACCTCAGAAAGGATCATAAGGAGGCAAGAAGCGAGAAGAAGAAGAAGGGGTGAGGGCGTGGACGACCCAAATGACAAAGATTGGACCATCGGCACTGTAAGCAACACACGCAAGGGGAGAAGAGGAGAGCACTAGCACAAAGCCGCAGATCGCCATCCTCTTCCCACCCCGTAACCCCAACTAGAGGTAATCTCATCGCACCTCAAAGACGCACCACACATGCACATCTTTCACACATAGCACGGATCTCGTAGCATCATCTTAGAGCTCTCGGTTCGCAAGCCATCATTTCATCAATAGCCATTAGACCCTCGGGATCATCGCATATGCATCTCGAGCAAAGGGAGAGATTAGAGAGAGAAAGAGAGTAGGTGTAGGTCAACCTTAGTAGCAATCGAAGCAGCAGACGGGCATGTGTGTGAGGAGGCGCGTAGGCGAAGTCGGCGCGGGAAGGCCGAAGGGCCGACTGACCGGAGAGCCCCGACGGCACTGGGCCGGACGGGTCGGGTGCGCTCGGAAGACGCAGAGCGCGCGGCGCGCAGGAGAGCCGAAGCCGTGAGAGTCGGTGGAGGAGGCGGCGCCGGAGTTGAGCCAGAGTAGGCCGGGGGCAGGGCGGCGGCGCGAGAGCGGCGCCGAGAGGAGGAGGCGACGACGGAGTCGGGCCGAGCCCGAGGAAGCGGCGGACGCATCAGATGGAACCGACGCGGTCGTGAGCGGGAGAGATGGAAGGGGGAGCTGGCGGTGTCTGTGTGCGTGTGGGGGTTAGGGGAGCGGTGCAGCTAGAAGAGGGGGAGGGCTTCGAAGGTCGGCTGGGCCGGCGGGGGAGCCGGATCCGGCGGCGGCGGCAATTGGAAGGAGAGAGGGAGATCTGGATGGAGGAAGAAGGGGATCGGGAGAGGAGAGTGTGAGGGCTGTGTGTGCGTGCGTGCGTGTGTGGGTTAAGGGGAGGCATCCGAAGGGGATTAGAAGGGAGAGATGAGTGTAGTGTGTGTGTGTACGTGTGGGTGTCTAGGGTTAGGTTAGAATTAGGGTTGAGTTTAGGATTTGAGTTTAGGATAGAAGTTGGGTTTAGGAAAATTTTACTAGGCGAATAGATTCTAGATAATAGTTGTGATTAAGGTTTGTTTTAGTAGCTTTAGTCTTCGATCAAGTTGTGGTTACCTGCCTAGCCTCGCGAATGAATGTTTTAGCTTGGGCCTTGTCGAGTTAATCCAACTTAGGGTGAATCTGTGGTTTAGTTACTAAAATCTTTTGAGTAGACCGTAGAGCGGCTTTAATGGGGAGTGCTAACTTAGCTCAGGTCTCAAAAGCTTTAATTCAATTAACTGGTGCTAACTTGTAGAATCACTAGCTTATATATATCCATATTATCACTCAAAACTCAACTATGTATTTACTTATTATTCGGGTTGCCGATTTGCTACAGAAGACGAACCAGCACCGACGGGAGCGATTGACCAGAATTTCGTCGACACCAACCTTTCCTACTTCTGCGGAGGCAAGCGATCCTCTTGAACATTAATATAGTTACTTTCAAAATATACCCTATCCTGCACTATTATATGTATTGCATCAAAATAGTTTTCCAAAACCTAAAGAAAATGATTGAGATGATTAAGATAATTGAGAAAGAAATGAGACTTACTAGGAGGGTAAAAGGGGGTCCTGGCTGGGGAAACGCGATGATGATGTTGAGGTAAGAGGTGGGCCCCTTTTTACATATGGTTATAATATAAGGACCAACCAACTCTTGCTCGGTCAGATGCCGTAATTCAGTGCCAACCATTTTCCCGTTTCGGCGGGCAGAAAATGCTACCTTGTTACGTGACTATGCTCTCCGCATCGGGTAAGTAATAGGTGTGTGTGAGTGATATGGAGGAACCCAGGACCGGTGGGGGATAGTCCGGAAGTGGGGGATCCAAGGCGCTATATGCGCTAAGGTGGAGTGTTGAGTGCGGGATGGAAGCGCTCAACCAACCTCACCAGAACTCGGTGAAAGATGAGGTCAGCAGCGTGATCTAATCTGCACCGGCGGAAGGTGATGGGTGGAGAAATTAATCACGTAACTTGGAAAACGTTCTGTATTCTGATCTTGAACCCGCATCTAAGGCAATGCGGTGAACCCTGTTCACAGAGAGTTCAGAATAGCTATGGGTAAAGTGGTACAAAGCCTGCGCAGTGCTAAACAAATCGTGAATTCATGCCAGTCTCCAGGAGTGGAGTCTACGGGAACCACAGGGGGTCTTTTGTCTCTCCGAGTGACTAGTAGAGTTTTTCAGTATTAAAACTTGCCACATTTTTTTTTGTCGAGATCTATTTTCTAAAGTGAGATGATTTAGAATTTGTGATAAAGAGTAGAGATAGTGCATCCTGTGCATCTTTGCTATTAATGCTTCTTGAGTACATTCGTGTACTCAACCTTGTTAGTATTCTCCTTTGTAGATCCTAGTCCGACCGGAACTATCCCAGTAGGACAAAGGACTTGCAGTGCTGAAGCAACAACCTGGAGGAGAAGGCTTGGACTAAGAGGACCTGGCGAGTTGGGAGCTATTTTGGCTTGTGGGACGAATAGACTGCCGGTACTTCAGGGCATACAAGAGAAGCGGGGAAGTTTCCTTGGGTATTTGTATAAAGCTTGTATTAAGACCTTAGCCCTGCGTGGCTAACTGTTGTAATAAAGGACAGTTTCTATCTTATTGTTCTGCTGCGTAACTCTGGTGAAGGCTTACTATTCGTTGGAGCAGTGTTCTACTGAGCAAACGAATAGTAATCCGTGTGCCTAAGTGTTATTACCTCTGGGGTAATAACACGGGGCGTCACATTTTGTTGGAAGAAAAATAATGTTATTCGCAATTTGATGTGCGATTCTGATATGATTAGATTGTCCTACCTAATATTTTTTTCTCTGTTTTCTCTTTTTTAGCTGAGTATTTGTATTCTTTCTTCACTGAAAAATGTAGGCTAAGCGGGTAGCTGGCTAGATCGGGGTGTTTACTTAATCAATTTAGCCACTTGACAAATCATGTTCCGAATCTCTTCAAAGAATATATAAAATTCAAAAATTTTATTCGATCGGCCTTAAGCTTTAGAGAACTCAGGGACCTTTTTTAAGGGATTGTCAGGGACCGGCTTCGATCGCAAAGATAAGCCGAAAGAGATGAGATCGCAAAGAAAAGCTGAAATAGGTGAGATCGCAAAGAAAAGCTGAAAGAGATGAGCTGCATCCTAAGCTAGACTTCACACAATACGTTTCCCACACTTGTAAGGAGTTGAACAAACATTTCGGGATTTTCTCATTGAAATCGTACATACCACACGTATATGATGGCACTTTTGCCGTGGCACTGTACCATATATTTCTTAAACTGCAAGAATTTCTTGCCCTAAATTTGCTCCTATCATGTAAACCGGACTTGCTCCAATGCCAAAAATGCCAAGCAATCCACCAAGAAACCTACTACATATGCACAATAGATTAACCAGATCGACCACAAACACAACGCACAACCAAACTGACTCAACGTTTTCATCAGATCACTGCGACTGCGCGATGGCCTGCTCCAGGTGCTTCAGGGACACCTGGTAGCTGACGAAGCCCATGAACCAGAACTCGAAGCCGTCGTCCGTCACCACCTGCACGTACTTCTTCTCCGGCCGGTGCTTGTCCTCGCTCGGCTTCGCCGTCTTCACCCTCTTCAGCGGGATGGCGACCTTGTACGGCACCCGCACCGTGTTGCCCCCCGGGGAGGTCAGCGCCAGCGACCGGTCGCTGCGGAAGGCGATCTTCTCCATCGATATGAAGAGCATGCCGGCGATCGGGCCCGCTGTGGTGGACAGGTAGCACTGCGAGGCTTTCAGGAGCTTCTCGCCCTTCTCGACGGAGAACCATCGGCGGAAGATCTTCTCCACACCGCCTGCCTGGAGGATTCTTGAGCCCAGCGTCAGCTTGCCTTTCAAGGTCTCGTACAGTTTTGGGCCGAGAGTAACTGCAAATCATCAAGCAAGGATACGCTCAGTCTCTAATTCGGAACTGAAGCTTATGAACGAGAAAGACGAGAAAAGATCTTAAGGTAATCTTGTCCAAGACGGATTCGAGAAGAACTCACCATGTTCTTTGATGTCTTGTGCAAGCCTATCTCCCGTCCTGCCAAATTTGCTGCTGGTACGCACGGTTGTCGAATTTGTCGCATCACCATGATAGGCAGCTCCTTTGCTTGGGAAATCCGGCTCCTCTATGCCGTAAGCCCTGTTGCTCACAGGGATCCCGATCACATGCTCATTCCCTGCCTTCTCCATTTGCCGTTGGAACGAGGAACTGAAGACTTCTCTTACTTCCTTTGTGCCTTAGTCTCCGGCCTCTATCTGAGGTTGTTGGCGAGCGGTGACTGGTGAGTGGATAGAGTGGTGACTTATCGATGTGTGTGGGTTGTTGCTAGCGCTCGGTGCTCCGAATGGGAAGCAGAGGGTGTCTTTTATAAGCTTTGGAACTTGCAATATCTTTCTTCACAAGGATCAGAAAGTCGGGTGCCTATCCAATTCACTTTTGAATGTAACAGTCATCCTCTCCTCTCAGGATTCAGGATAAAAGACGTTTTTTTTTTTTGCCTATGTGGAGTCGGGGCCTGTCTAGTCATGAGTTTTTTTTCTCTAATATAGCATTGTTTACACGCGAAATAGCAAATCTAGCTTTATCCGGAGATCAAAACTCCTATGCTGCATGTGCAAGGGCCCACTGCAAACTTTGTTCGTGTCATGAGTGACATTCAGTCATCCATGCATGGACCACGATACATTATATTCAACCAGCTGTTACATGCATGCATGCAGTTTGGGATCTGGAAAAATTTTATGACTGGTACCAAATGGAAGAAAAATCAGGTAGGTAAAGGTTCTGTTACTTTGTGATGCCCCGTTTTCCCTCCCCGAGGTCAACCCTCGCCCCCCCCCCCTTCGTTTCTCCCTCGCCGGACCGGACCCCCCTCCTCCCTTCCCTTCCCGCGCTCGCGTGCGTCGCGTTGCCGTCGTGTGCACGCCACCGCCTGCTCCCCTGATACGCCCTCCCGCACGCCTCCCCGCCGCCATCATTCCCTCCGTGCATGCGCGCTCGAGCCACGAGCTCGCGGACCCCTTCTCCCCTCCTCCTCCGCCGGCTTTAAAGCCCCGCCCGCGCGCCTCGCTCGTTCCCCCGCTTCCTCCCAAGCAAGAACCCTAGAGGAAGAAGAAGCAAGAAAGAGAAGAAGCAAAACCGGGAAGAACATACCTCCGGTTGCCCGCTGCCGCCGCCAACGTTGCCGCCGCTCCCCGAGCTCCCGCCTCCCCTCCCCGTCGCGCGTCGCCATTTTCCCCTCCCCCCGGCGCCGCGCCCGAGACCCTTCCTCCCGCCGCCGCCTCTCCTCTGCAGCCGCGCCGCGCCGCTCCTCCTCCTCTGTTGCTCCCGAGCCGAGCCCCCTCCCCTTTTGAGGCTCGCCGTGGGCCTCGCCCCGCGCCCCGTGGGCCGCGCCCACCCGCGCCCGCGCCTCTTTCGGCCCAAGCCGCGGGCTGGGCCGAATTTTGGTTGTGGGCCGTGTGTGCTTTTCTTTTTATTTGATTTTCGATTTCCTTTTTCTTTTTTTTATTTCAAAAGTAAGACTCCAAAATTAATAACTCCCCCATTTCAACTCCAAAAATTATAAATTAAATTTCTAAAAATTTCTAAAATCAAGATCTTGCTAATGGCATAGGTCTTGTTCAATTTGGAGTTCATTTGTGTATTCTTGGGTATTTAATTGCTTTCGTTGCTTGTCGTTTATTTTGCCGGTACTTCGCCCGCGTAGATTTCGAAGACGCCGGAGACCTCCACGTTGATCAAGGACAAGACTACCCGGACTCTCTCCCCTACAACCAAGGCGAGTCAATACTTTGATCATATTGAGCCTACATTTTATGCAAATTATATTCTTTTAAAATAGCAAATTGCATGCTTTAATTCTTTAAACAAATGTATGTTAAAGTTTAAGGTAGTTAATTACCCATTTGTTGAATAATTAATTATTATGCCATCCTTGACAACTTGAATCCCTTAATTCCATTGTCACCCTAGTAACTATATGGTAATACTAGCTATAGGTTGTACTTAAGCGACATGCTAGCCTTGCTTAAGTACCGGGACATTACAACTGTCCCAATCATCATCCTTTCAAACATAAAATGATTTGGGCGGTCATGGCGGGTAAATGACCGAGATGGTTGAATTGTTGTTTTTTCACATCTCAAAACCCTAAATCGCTAATACCCGTCAGGCGGATGGTAAGATGGTGGGTGCGGATGTAGCACGAGAATGGCGGGAATGTGGTTGAGCCGTCCGGACAACCCTAAGGACTTAATCTTGTCACGACTCCGTGTATAACAGTACAACCACAAGTCCGCAACAAACTGCGACTTGGCTTAGTACATTTTATCAAATCCCAAAATCATCTCACCGGAGGGTTAAAGGGCACAAGCTCTGGGTATGTCGGGCTTGGATGGGACACCGAGTCAAGGGTGAAGTTCGCCAGTCGCTGAGGTGTAGCCACGCTACGCCAGTCGCTGAGGTGGACATCCCGCGCAACGTATGGGCATAACCCCATATGGGTGAGACGAGGAAGGGCGAGATATTTAGAAAAGTTATTGTGACAACCTCTCGACTACACGACTACGAATCGTGGGGCAACGAGTTAATTGTCTCTTGTGGGTAAAGTGTACAATCTCTGCAGAGTTATAAACTGTTTGAACAGCCGTGCCTACGGTCAAAGGCGGACATGGGAACTTAACTTGAGTTAGTTCTATTTCAAAAACCTTGTTGGGTGGTATGAAAATTGTGGCGGGCTCACCTAGCCCTGAGATTGGTTAATCCTGGGTCTTTGTACCCAGTGTCGTTTAGTGGTGGATGTAACCACAATCAAAATAAGCATGAAGGTAGAGGTAACCTCTGCTGATACAAATATTGCACAATTTCTCTCTTTAACTAAAATGAAATTTGCTAAAACCGCTAAGTGCTAGGAATTTGTACTTATGATATTTAAAAGTACTGCTTTCGCAAATAAAAGAACCGAGCCATCCTTGTAAGCCTTGCATGTATATCATTGCATTGTGTATTGGCTCGCGAGCACGGTAGTTGTGCTCATCCTCGCTCTCCCCAAACCCTTGGATGACGCGATGGAGGAGACTATGCTTACTACGAGGATCCAGAAGTTGATGGGCAAGGAAACGATGAAGAGTAGTCTAGGATCTGTAGTCTAGGCCTCAACGCAGTCTAAGTTGACTCGTTGGTACTTGCGTACAACCGATATTATCCGGGTCCTTGGGTAATATCGATCGATACCTGAGTTGCCCAGCCGCTTGCTCGTGAAGAGATGAGCTCTACCCTTTGCTTCCGCTACCGTTTTCGTGTTACGTATTGTAATCAATTTGGTCCGATCATTTGTTGTAAAACTCGACCGACGTGGTCTATGTCACTCGCTGATTGTAATAATGATACTTTAGTTCACGCCATGTATGAATGATTCAGAATGCCCGTGAGTGCTATCTCGATCCGAGGAATAGCACAAGCGTTTTCACGAGGATTCGGATTAGAAAATCCGGTCAAACAGAGTGTATCGAGCATACGATCGTAGAGTCTTAGTTAGATTGGTCGTTGCCTTAAGGACTTGGATCTTATTTTCGAAAACTAAGAAAAAGCTTTGCTAAAAATATAGAGTATTTATTGCTTCTACTCTTCACTCCTAGTCCTGTACTTATCTTTATTTCACTTGAGTTTTACTTTGTGTCTGACCTTTTCCTGTTTTCAAAATTTGTAGATGGCTACCCCGTCGTCGGATGGCTCGTGGGACCTCCTCGTTCACGGAGAGAACGAGGGAGGATTCGCGACATACTTCGCCGGTGATGTTTGACTCGCTTTTCCGTCGGCCTACGTTCGTGGTAGGATGACAAGGATCGAGACCGCGAGTCACGGACGATGGAGGTGTACCTCTCCGCGTGGTTGGCGAGTTCACTTCCTACCTCTTCAGGTCGAGGCACCCGGCGTAGCCGCCATGGCGTCATTCGGGACGCGCGCGCGTCGCTTCCACCCGCTTGTGTTGGAAGTACGAGGATCTCTTGCTGAGGTCACCCTTCTGCTTCTACCCCTACCTCCCAGATGAGGAGCGTGTCCCAGCAGTTTTCGACACCAGAGACGACGACCCCGCTGACGCGGCGAGTCCGGCTACGCGGCGATGATAGCCACCATCACCGCCGCCATGGATGAGATCAGCGCCGGACACTCTCACCGGCAGCTATGCCCACTCCGACACCCGCCGAGCAACATGATCGAGAGTGATGAAGCTCACCCACTGCGATGCAGAGAGGATGCTTTGCGATGCAGAGAGGGACGCCGCTCTTGCAGAGTTGGCACGCCTCAGAGCCGCCTCTACGGTCCCTGCCCCAGCCCCGGTTGCACCTATCGTCGCCCCCGTCCTCCCAGTGCCGAGCCGACGCGTCGCCGTCGAAGGACCCGTCTCGACTCACAAAGACGCAGAAGGTGCGCGCCGCTGTCCGCCGTCGCTAAGAGAGTCCGGCCGTGGACGCAGCCCGATCCACCGCTCGGGTTTGACGAGTCGATCGTGGACGCCACCTCGGCCGTTCACGTTCTGCTCCGTTCGCGAGCTTGGCCGAGCCGCTCGCTTCGCTCCCGCAATCAGTATCGCGTGGTGGTCCCCGCAGAGCATTGTCGATTAGTTTAGGATAGCTAGCGTTGCTTGCTAGCGATCTTTGGGTTGCAAGCACTTTTGTTTCTTTCTTTGTAGACGATGTGTTTGTATTACGTGTCATGACTTAGCTTAGAGTATAAGCTTTGTTCGAGAGTCATGTAACACTTAACCCCCCTTATTATAGTGTAGCCGCTCTAGGCTTTGTATTGTACTTGCTTCGTTCTTTTTGTTGGTTTTGTTCTTATCTGTGTGTGCCTTAGAGGGCTAGTGAACCCTCATATACTCCCTCTAGTTCTAAGCTTCAGAGTTTCTTCAGGATGCCGCCAAGAAGAGCCGCTGCCCCAGTCCGTGGCGCCTTCGCCGCAGGCCGAGGAAGAGGCCGTGGCCGTGGTCGTGGCCAAGGCCGAGGACAGGAACTGCCTCCTCCGCCACCCGCCAACCCAACAATGACTCAAGTCATGTTTCAGCAGACTCAGATTCTTCAGGCGTTACTAAGCAATCAACAGACTGGACCAGCCAGTCGCAACTCCAAGCTGGCAGATTTTCTCAGGACCCGACCCCTCACCTTTGCTGCGGCCAATGAACCTCTAGAAGCTGAAGACTGGCTCAGGGACACTGAGAAGAAACTTCGTCTTGCCCGCTGCTCAAATGAAGACAAGGTGGATTTCGCCACCCATCAGCTGAAAGGCGCCGCCGCTGCCTGGTGGGAGAATTACCTCGCCGCCCGAGGTGATGAGAATCTAGAGGAAGAAGAAGCAGAAATAGGTGAGATCGCAAAGAAAAGCTGAAAGAGATGAGCTGCATCCTAAGCTAGACTTCACACAATACGTTTCCCACACTTGTAAGGAGTTGAACAAACATTTCGGGATTTTCTCATTGAAATCGTACATACCACACGTATATGATGGCACTTTTGCCGTGGCACTGTACCATATATTTCTTAAACTGCAAGAATTTCTTGCCCTAAATTTGCTCCTATCATGTAAACCGGACTTGCTCCAATGCCAAAAATGCCAAGCAATCCACCAAGAAACCTACTACATATGCACAATAGATTAACCAGATCGACCACAAACACAACGCACAACCAAACTGACTCAACGTTTTCATCAGATCACTGCGACTGCGCGATGGCCTGCTCCAGGTGCTTCAGGGACACCTGGTAGCTGACGAAGCCCATGAACCAGAACTCGAAGCCGTCGTCCGTCACCACCTGCACGTACTTCTTCTCCGGCCGGTGCTTGTCCTCGCTCGGCTTCGCCGTCTTCACCCTCTTCAGCGGGATGGCGACCTTGTACGGCACCCGCACCGTGTTGCCCCCCGGGGAGGTCAGCGCCAGCGACCGGTCGCTGCGGAAGGCGATCTTCTCCATCGATATGAAGAGCATGCCGGCGATCGGGCCCGCTGTGGTGGACAGGTAGCACTGCGAGGCTTTCAGGAGCTTCTCGCCCTTCTCGACGGAGAACCATCGGCGGAAGATCTTCTCCACACCGCCTGCCTGGAGGATTCTTGAGCCCAGCGTCAGCTTGCCTTTCAAGGTCTCGTACAGTTTTGGGCCGAGAGTAACTGCAAATCATCAAGCAAGGATACGCTCAGTCTCTAATTCGGAACTGAAGCTTATGAACGAGAAAGACGAGAAAAGATCTTAAGGTAATCTTGTCCAAGACGGATTCGAGAAGAACTCACCATGTTCTTTGATGTCTTGTGCAAGCCTATCTCCCGTCCTGCCAAATTTGCTGCTGGTACACACGGTTGTCGAATTTGTCGCATCACCATGATAGGCAGCTCCTTTGCTTGGGAAATCCGGCTCCTCTATGCCGTAAGCCCTGTTGCTCACAGGGATCCCGATCACATGCTCATTCCCTGCCTTCTCCATTTGCCGTTGGAACGAGGAACTGAAGACTTCTCTTACTTCCTTTGTGCCTTAGTCTCCGGCCTCTGTCTGAGGTTGTTGGCGAGCGGTGACTGGTGAGTGGATAGAGTGGTGACTTATCGATGTGTGTGGGTTGTTGCTAGCGCTCGGTGCTCCGAATGGGAAGCAGAGGGTGTCTTTTATAAGCTTTGGAACTTGCAATATCTTTCCAAGGATCAGAAAGTCGGGTGCCTATCCAATTCACTTTTGAATGTAACAGTCATCCTCTCCTCTCAGGATTCAGGATAAAAGACGTTTTTTTTTTTTTGCCTATGTGGAGTCGGGCCTGCCTAGTCATGAGTTTTTTTCTCTAATATAGCATTGTTTACACGCGAAATAGCAAATCTAGCTTTATTTGGAGATCAAAACTCCTATGCTGCATGTGCAAGGGCCCACTGCAAACTTTGTTCGTGTCATGAGTGACATTCAGTCATCCATGCATGGACCACGATACATTATATTCAACCAGCTGTTACATGCATGCATGCAGTTTGGGATCTGGAAAATTTTTATGACTGGTACCAAATGGAAGAAAAATCAGGTAGGTAAAGGTTCTGTTACTTTATCTCCATTTGTGCAAAGAAGGCAATGCCAGGAGTAAATAATTGTCCGATGCGGCCGAATTTTCGGATTAATTTTGCTGTGTTGCTGTATATTCCAAGCCAAAGTCTCGAGCAAATGCAATGCCATTATGCCACCAGCAGAAGTTGCATGTTACTGCACTCTCCTGTGAGCTGATTTGACGACGTGGATGACGTGGAGACAGATGGATCCATTGCGAAGGGGGTCCTACCCCTACGTGTACTCGATCAGCACGAAGAAGGTTCGCGCATGGAGGACACCGTCACACGTTTCGGCCACTGCGGTTTCTTTTCTCTACTACACTTTCGCCTGCTTTTTCTTCACGTCCACGGTGGCCTGAGTCAGCGTCGCGTCCTACCACGCACCGAGTCAGCGAGAGAACCATTCCAATTGACAGCATGCAGCGATCGATCGTGGGTTGGTGGCGAGCCAGCCAGACTAGCTGACACCGCGATCGTTAGCTCGGTTGTCATTTTCTATCGCAAGATGGTGACCTCAAAGTAAACAGTTCGCGGGTGCATGTGCCGAAGGAAAATGCATGCGTATCTGTGTGTGTTAAGGCTTTCCTGTCACTAGATCATCCAATCTGGACTGTTTATGTTTTGCTTTCTGAATTCTTCTGATCGCGTTGCGTACTTGCGTGGGATGGAGATAGAGATCGATCGGAATTCTTGGTTGTTGGAGTTTTAAATTAAAAGGTCAAAATGGATAACTTCGATTTGACCATAACTAAAGTATTGCGGCGTCAAAAGGTTCTCTAGGAAAAGGCGGAGAAACTGAGGAATGTGCTTAGACCTGAATGCCTGTGGTCTGTGGAGAAATTTCTCTCTGCTCCGTTGAATGGATAAGGATTCGCATAAAGAAAACAAGTGCATGTGCTCATAATGTTAGATTACTGGTGTCGGGGTTGAAAGCAGCGTGTATTAGGTTGGAAATTAATTCATCTATCTATACAGGCATCCCAAATGAATGCATGCCATCAAACTAGATATACTTGAGAAATTCAGATCAAGGAAAGGAGAAGCCTCGTTGTTATCCAATGACCAATATGGCTGCACACACCACATGCATTCAGATCTCTGTAGTCATAAGTGCTCACTATATTAAACTTTGTACATGACCCACTCGTATCCCACTATGAGCTGGGGCACTAAAATCATACCAGCTGTGTGTGTATATATATATATACACACCATTAGTAGCTCAAACATTGCCGACCTCTTTTACTGTTCCTTCCTTAATCTATGGGTTTAAGCAGAAGCAGACGATCGATCTGGAGAAATAGCACAACCACTGCTTGTCTCCTTACTTTCCTGTCCAAATGTTCTAGTAGTATCATTCTACTCTCAACTTCTGTATCGAGTCCCATTCCACTTGCTCCACCGGGCGCATGGTAAAAAGATCAGGGGCCGTTATAAAGGGGGCAAATTGCTCGTCAGATTACAGCAGAAAGCAACGGAGCAGAGGATGGGCTTCCACCATGTGGCAATAAGGATGCATGGGCGACTTATATCAATGTAAAGGTCTAGTCGGAAGCTTTTTGTTATGTGTGTTCCAATCAAAAGCTCGCAGGTCGCTGCCTGATGGCCGGCCTAAAAACAAATCAGATCAAAGCCATCGAAAAGGCTTCGCGTAGTCGACAAGGCCTGGTGGCTGGTGGAGGTCCCGCGCGCCTCTCATTTGGCGTTGCCGTTTGTGTCACCGATGAATCAGCCAACAAACTCTTCGATTTGTTCTTGGCTTGTCCACATGGAGATGGAGATGCGAACTTAAGTAATCGTATAGTTCTACTGACGTGTGACTAACTAATTAACTCATTACTAACTATTTTACTTCTATATAATACATAATTTATACAATTCTCCATACTAACATATAATCTAACACTTACATACCAAAATTTATTACCTATATATATATATATATATTACATATATTTTCCTAAAATTTTTGATGGTATACATGGGATATATATATATATATTACATATATTTTCCTAAAATTTTTGATGGTATAGATGTATCCCATGCTCCTGTACTCCGCCACTGCCCTCTTGCGGTTGCGGCCTTGGGGGGCTGCAGTTAACTTAATTTTGCCGTGGCCAAGCAGATGTGAGTAGGCAATGCGTAATCTCGTTCGTTTTTTCCGCGAATAGGATGGCTAGGAGTGGTTTTCGACCGTGGGGCACACACACAGGTTAACTTCTTGTCCCTCTTTTAGAAATATTCAACCCAGTTAGACTTGGGGTTGATCCAAGTTTAGGTGCAGTGTTTTTTCTTCTCCGCGACATGTAATGCAACCCCAATCGAACAGCAACAGCTGTAGAGAACACAGAGTAGTAAAAGAAAAGGAGATGTGTATATTAGTACAAATGAAAAACAAAACAAAACTGCGAGTTTGTCCCTACCATAAGGGCATGTACAATGTGAGATGCTTATATACAAGTGTTTAAAGAAAGAGAATATAGTCACGTCATCAAGTACCTATGTACAAGTCGTTTCCTCCAATACAAGCATCTGTTTTGTATGTGCTTAGATGATTGTATTATCTATTAATTATATATAGTTATATACATAAGCACCTCTTAAGCACCGGTGCTTAATCAAGCATCGATGCTACAAAATAAGCATCTCATCTATCCTATGTGGCAAAAAAATCAGTTTTTCTTTGCTAAACACCTCTCTAAGCACCTGCATTGTACATGCTCTAATAGGTGGCCAATAACAGTTATTTAGGGCTTGTGGGAACAAGTTGGTTGACACAGCATCTTAAGCAGAGACAGAGCTTCAGGGAAATCGTAAAGGGGCCAACCGGCCAAAGGGCAAAGAGGCAAAGATCAAAGCAAATTCAGAAATATTCAAGTGCTAAGTCATAATACTACCATATGGTATAATTTGTAGTCTTCAAAGAGTTGTAGATTGATATTTTCCATACATGGGTTACAAAATACAGATTGCGAGATACTACACGTATAACAACTCTCAAACAAAAGTATTTATACCAAAATATAACTTAACTATGCTGCATACATGGTGTTCAAAAAAATTTCCAAAAAAGCTAGGGTGACAGCCCACGTTGGCCGTCACTATCCCCGTCCTTGATCTTAAGACTTCCACAACACAACAAGGTCAACAAGTTGTGGGGACCCCGGAGTTATCTCCGTAAGACCGAGACTAATCGAGGTCTTAGGGACATAACTCTAGATCTCCCAAGAATGGATTCCAACTTAACTCCATCTAAATGAGAGGCTTAACCCAAACTGGAGCCCCGACGATCATGCGCGCCACTCCCATGTGAGCACTACATGATTGTCGGTTCTCCAACAAGTCAAGCGCTACACTTAGTGAGTTAAATAGGAATCCATGAACAACGAGTATGACTTATATTGGCTCTCAAGATCAGCGACTAATATAACCATACTCTTATTCAACGTTGATTACATCCATACAACAACCATACATAAATAGTTCAAAAGACATACAACATAGTTCCAAATTTACAACTAATACAAGTGGCCGACCGGCCAAATTAAACAAGTTCATAAAGTAGCAGCGGAAACAAATAAGTAAATAAACCAAAAGGCCAGCAGTGGTATGCCCCATAACCCATCGGCAACCAACTGGGATTAAAAGATAGCACGCTACTCATCGGTGTCGCCTAAATCGACACTGACGAGCTCGTCGGTCTCATTATCCTCCTCACCTGTAAAAGCCAGCAAACATCTGGCTGAGTACAAAGAGTACTCGCAAGTCTTACACAAATAAAAAAAAAACATTTATGCATAAGGTCATTCAAAGGAAGGGCTCATATTGGCTTAATTTTGCGAAAGAGACGCAATACTGACAACCTACACATACTAGTTTTTCAAGTGCCATTTAAAAATCAGATTCGAAGTAGAAGTAAAGCATGTGAATAAGTAATGAATTCAATAACAAAAGAATCATACCAACAACAAAGTGGCGGTCCACTTTGATACAACAACAAACATGAACATCCCATTCATGTCGACACCAAGTTATAACCACAATTTTCATTCCAAGTCTAACAATAGTAACTCCCGAACTCAAGCGGATGTCCATAACCGCGGACACGGCTATTAAAATAGATTTATACCCTGCAGGGGTGTACTACTTTACCCACACGACTTGATTAGCCCGTAAGCCTCCAGATGCCTCCGAATATAGCATATTTCCTATGGTATGCCGGCCGGGTAAATCAAGATACGGTCGTTTTTAGTAAGAAGATCCCATTGAGCTAAGTCCCTCAACCCATGGCTCCTAGGAAACACAAGACGTTAATGCCTCCATCCTATATATCCTAGGAAACACAAGACGTTAACGCCCCATCCTATCGCCCAAAGGAACACGGATTTCACGGTCCTATGCCCTTACAATTTCACCACCGTGGGACTCAACACAATAAAACCTTCCCCTACTTAACCATACGGCTCCCAACCCGCGTGTGATAGCACGAATGTACTTGAATCAACGACGTTACAAAGTTCGATCCTTAATTGTCGGACAAGTCCAACCACATACCCAATTCTCGCACGAAGGCACCATCACTAGCCATCACTTGTCCAGACCAAAAGCTCATTTAAAATGACAAAATTTAACTTAGAAAACAGATCGAAGATCTGAAACAAAAGTATATAAAGAGAGTGGTGTTTATCCCATAATTGTCGGGTTATTCCCGACAATGAAACTACCGTTTCTAGACTTGCATGGCTAAGCAAACTCGAACAATATCAACTCATACATCCTATCTTAATCATTTCAGTACGGGAATAATTCATGGATAGCCACAATAACAAGATAATAGGATGTGTCTAACTATTCATCACAAAAAATAGCGACATTATAAAATATCATGCAAGCAATTATCATTGCATCTACCTTAACAAAACTGGGATCAAATATGATGCAAAAAGAAAGTTCAAATGATGCTTGCCTTGCTGGTAGGCTAATTGCTCTCCCTCAGTAGCGTAAGAGTCAATATCAATGAGCTCGGAATCTATATAAATACAATACCGAATAAACATCGAGAAATACTCCAAAAATCAAGATGCTTAAAAATGCATGATTTTTCTACAGTAGCTAAGTCATGATTTTAAATGATTTTTGGTGAAATAATTATTTCGTTTTGATTTAGTATATGAAAGTTATGGTGGTTTGAATTTCAGATTTCAATATGCCTTTATTTATGTAATTTAATTGTGAGGTGAAATTTTGTAGAACAGTGTCGAGTACATGGATTATATGGATAAATGGGCAACATTATTACAAGTTCAAAACAATTGAGTTTGCTTCAATTGGAGTTTTCTTGATTTAGTTATTGATTTTCAAAGTTATCAGCATTTTCTTTTGTAAAAATAATAGTGTTAATAGCTTATTTTCAAAAATAATGCTCTCTGTTACAGAGACAAGTTTGAAACCAATTTTAATATAAAGTTCATTAAAAATAAAAATTATCAGAAGTGGTTTCACCCATTTTGGAGTAAAAATGATTTAGTTATGCATTTTAGAAGTTAATACCAATTCTCAGTGTACAAATTAACATTCTTCGAATTTCATAAAGTATTTGCAACTTTTCCTACCGGACCACGCGCTAGCTGCGGTGGCTGACATGCGGGACCAGAAACAGTGCCATTTCCTTATTAACTCAGATTTTAAAACCCGAACTGACATGAGGGTCAAGTCCGTCAGGGGCTCGGTCCACGAGACTTGGTCTACCGACACACGCGCACGGTGCACGGCTTAAAGACTAGGCCCACTGGTCAGTCACTCTTTGCTAAGATTTAATCCCGCCATTTTCTGTGCTCGGGGCCCACGTGTAAGTGACCCATTACTACGGCTAAGACAGTAATTAAATGCTAACCCAATCATTAGACATTAATGACCGTCATTTGCCGTAAACGGACAGCTACAGTAGCTGCCCCGCGTACGACAATTGCGCCCGCGAGGTTGCCCGGCGGTTCGCCGGCGCTACGCGCCACGGTGGTGCCGGCCAAGACCCGTGATAGCTTCGCAATAGTGCTACGCGTCTTTGAGAGGTGGTGGCAAGGTCCGGGGTGCCCTGCACCGTCGGCTAGCCGGAGCTAAGCGGCGGCGGTGCTACGGCAAAAGTGCATGCAGCAAAAAGAAGCTCTGCAGCGACATACAAGCGAGTGCCCAGGGTCCTAAGGGCTATGAGTGAGTTACCTGAGCGAAGAATGATGCTCGAGGAAGCTTAGAACCGCTGGGGCTGCGTCGGCACCGGAGAAAGAAATGGTGATGATAAGGTTTCACGTGGACAGGATACTGGAAGCAAAATTAAAACAAATGAATGCTCGGGATGGCTCTAAGATCCTGCAAGGATGCTGTAATAGCAAGGAATCGACATAAGCCTTACCGAATCAAAGTGGGAGATGAAAGGTTTGTTCTTCAACCAAAAGCCCAATTTCTTCAAATCCACGAAGTGCTGTCGTGCATTGTTGAAATAAGTTTAGGGGTTATCATAACCATGCTATAAGGCACTATATGACGCGAAAGGAAGTCCAAGTACCTCACCGGAGACGAGGATGGCAAGAAGATGTCCCCGAAAGCGTGCTCTGGGCGTGAACTAGAGCACGAAGGTGAACCAGAGGCTACAAGCAAGAACAAGAGCTGAGCTTAGCAAAAATGGAGAAGGCATGGAACAAAGAAAAGAATGGCATCCCCCGGTGGGAGTTTACCTGCGTAGGGAGCAAGAACGAGCTTCCTCTCCTCGGTCAACGGAGGAGAAGTGAGGAGAAGGAGGGTGCGGGGTGTTATGCCGGGAAGAAGACGGAGTGGAGGCGTGAAGCGAAGAAGCTCTAGGAGTGGTGGATGGAGGCGGTGGATTGGCGGCGTCACCGTAGCGAAGAGATTCGCGGCCGCGTGGCGCGTGCGCTCTGAGCGAGCTTTGTCGCGAGGAGGAAGACGACCCTGACATGCGGGCCCAGTGTGGCAGTGACTCGGCGAGGTGGGATTAAGTGATTTTTGATCGGCCGTTGGATTGTGAATGGACGGACCAGATCAGAGAGGGGTTCGGACAGGTCAACAGGGTGATGAGATCTGGATCGTTGATCCTTGATCCGACGGCAGCATGCGAAGGTGCAGTAAGGCGGTTGGGCTAAGTCAGTTCACCGAGTCGGGCTCGAGCCCAAGGAATAGTGCGGCTGGTTTGGGTCCAATGTTTTGACCAGGATTTTAATTGTTTTCACCACTTTGACCAGTGGCTTAAAAATAGGAATAAAATTCCTAAAATCATGAAATAATTTGTGGGGCTTCCTGGGACAACCTAGTGCCCATAAAAATTATTGAACCCTACTATTCATGATATATTTTGTGACATATAAATTCAAACTTAGATTAGGTCTTTTAATAGTGTTTGGATTTTCTTAGGGTTCAAACCAGTCCCAAAAATTTGGGAAAAATCATACTAATTCTTGATAATTAATAAAGTATTTGAAAAAAATTATTTCCAGAGATACTTTAGTAGCATTTATTTCAGTTTTTAGTTTGGGGCTCAAATTGAAGTGTATGTTTCATTTGTATTTTGAGATCTTCCAAGTACAATATTCAAATGAATGGTTTCAAAACATGATGCATGCTAATGAGATGCATAATAAACCTCTTAGATGCATAAGAAACCTCTTTATTAACTTGGGGATGTGACACAAGTCATAAGTTACAATCCCAAAAAAAATCCACAAATAAATCACTTGGGATGTAGTTGATGGAAATGTTACTCTAACCTTCAGCTAACCTTATGTACATCTGACGGTTGTCATCTTACCACGGTTGGCCACATATATATGTTCAAGCTAGACTTGAGCTCTATCCACTGTGATAAGCTACTCAGCTGCGTAGAATTTGGACAGTAATACAACATGGAACTTGCAAGGCGCAAATTTTCTCCTACCCTTTCTTCATATATTTTTTTTCTTGGAAGGGATGGGGGAGGGTACTGATAAAGAGCAGCATGACAGTAAAATGCCAACTAAAAAGGACGCTTCCTCATACTTTGCAGTACAAAAAAACAAGGACCAAACTACATTAGGAAAAACAACAACAATCAATCGGTTCGCCGATCGAGCTGTCCGGCGATATTCTAAATCCACAAAGCCAATTTAATCAATCCATGCACGCACCGACAGGCCGGGATGGCGATTACGCGGGAAGTAAGGTCGGAGTCATGGTGATTAGAAAAGCTTCCAGCCAAGCCACGCGTGTTCCCCCTTTGTTTCGGCCGGCGGTCATGGACCTTGCGGTGCACTGGCACTGTGACACTTGTGATGCTCTCCGGCTTTGCTGCTCGGAGATGGAGGAAGAAAGGTGGATCTTCCGTGATTCGGAATCTTCGCTCCATTAGCAGGAATTGCTCGGTTTCTTCCAACTTCGGCTATTAAAGTCGAGCAGTACTGCACAAGAATTTGGCTGGAGTTTGGACGCTTCGTTATTTTGATTTGGCTTTTGATGGTGAATCATCACGCCATTGTTTACCTTGAAGCAGAGTCATTGTCAGTCGACAGAGGGACCTTGGCCCATTTTAAATTATGATAGGCCAGGTAAGATGACAGGATTGGCAGGTCCGTTACATACGGCCTACGTTACTTGTGCTTATTCGGCACGTATCCGAGTAACGGCTCCAACTCTACCACGCTCTCCTCCTGGTTTCCCCCTGAAAGCTCAGTATTCTATGTTGCTCCTTGCTCGGACACTCAACTGAAGTGATTCCCTACTTGTGCTCTTCACCAAATTGTTTTTGCTCATGGTGGTGTAGCTTCGTTATCGATTTCTAGTTGCCTCTTCTTGATTTTACTTTCTATTAAGAAAATAATGTATTATACTATTCCTTTTTAGACGGATTTATTTTATTATTATTGTTAATGTCGCTCATGCAATATTTCAGAAAATGGAGCTGGGCTCTTCGTTAGAACTTCCGTTGCAGTTTTGTGACACGACTACAGGAGTGCATGATCTCAAATTCTCAATTGCCAAATCGTGCTGCCTGCCAGGCACGAAGGACCTATGGGCCATAATTCAAAGAGAATCATTCACGCATCTTTCATTGGGCCGGCTATGTAGCCCAAACAAGGCCTAGCTTACAGTAAGGCTTGCGTAAGTAGACGGCTTCGATCTGACCGTTCATCTCACATCCCTCTATACGCTATTCACGTGGCGGTGCCAATATAGGTGCAAACGGAGCGGATACAAATGGATATCACTCATTTTGTATTATTTTATATACATTTTTTCGGATTCGAAATCGAACACGGACAGTGCCGGATATGAATTCGGATACTCGGTCACGAATATAGAGCGAATACGCGTCGAACCAAATACGAATTGTCTCAGTCACAAATACTTATTCGGATATTGTGTGAAAACAGAAACCATATATATCGCACAAATAAAGATCAATCAACTATACTACATGTCCAAAATACGACTAGATTAGTAGTTTAACAAGCAAAGTTAAATACATCACACGATAACAAAATCTATTTAAGCAAGTAGTAGTAACTAGCAAGTAGCAAGTACATGGCAAGTAGCAAGTCATACGTTCACAACTCTCACACCTCACACGGTCCAAAATTACATCAAAAGTTCACAACACAAGATAGTAGCACATCAAGTAGCCAAATAGTAACTACTAACTAGTAAGATAGTAAGTGCTAAGTAAGTATTGGCCGCACAAAAGATTTGTTTAGCAGCAACAAGCGGTTAGCCATCTCTATGACCATGCCTCAGTCCATTTCAGTCTCGGTCATCATATCATTTTACAAAAATAGATTTGTAAAATGTCATATTTATATGATTTATCAAATAAATCTGAAGATGCAGGCGAGCAACGGTGATACCCAATGACTTAATCGCCATGCTAAAATAAAAGGGTTAAAGAAAATATCGGCAGTGTGTAATATCCGCGGCTCCAGCAGACTGCAAGTATAATCTGCTGCATGCATACCCACACATGCATGCACCCACATAACAAAGTAGTACGATTTACAGTGGCATAATATACCTCTTCACTTTAGTTTATAGTGGATCAATATTGCCCATGCACCTTCATTTTAGTTTATAGTGATCAATATCGACAAAGATCCCTCTCCTTTCGTTTTATCATGAGCTCACGACACAAGTACATAGCAAGTAAACAATCCTGAGCTATAGTGATTTTATAGGCGCCGTATCAAATTTTACAGAAGCTTCAGAGACCTTATTGGTGCAGAAAAACAAGGTTGGCATATGTCAAAAGGAAGGTATCACTAATTCTGCAACCATCAGTGCCCTAGGAGAATATAATCCAGACCTGCCCATTGCGAACAAATACGCAACTAGCTGCTCTATTGTTAGAAAACTTAGTGACGTGAAGATATTTGTTAGTTATTAATGGGATGTAACTAGCAAGACAGCCCTCATAATTTCCAGGTAACAGGTCATTCTTTTTTTTTTTTGGAGCTCCAATCAGATATACCAAACTGCAAAACCTTACCACTTGAAGTAATAAACAATGGTAACGGCATGCATGTTGTAGAGAAATAATACTAAAAACTGTCAGGATGACAAACTTTACCTTCCTGTAGTCAAGTATTCCTTCAAAAGGAAGCTCTAGTTCATCACTGATTATAACTGGGGAACAACCACTAACAATTGCATCGACCAGACGAGCAAAAGATGGAGTATCCTCAGCTGGACTCAAGCAAAAGAGAGACTTGCGCATGCCGTTCTGAGCTGCTGCTTTCGCTCGGCAGTGGCAGATCTAGAGCCAAAATGATTAGGGGTCTCCACCGCGCTCGGCTGAGCCTGGGCCTTGGCAAATCTGTTGGGTTGTAGTTTGGGATGTCTCCTCATGTTGGGTTAGGGGTGTCTACACTATATATACATAATTATATATAAAGAAAAATGTTTTTTTGGATCCGATATCATGTGCACCCTGCTATGCTACTGTAGATCCGCCCCTGGATATCATATGTTGTCATCGTTCGCAATTGTCAACTTTGGTAAATACGGTATTTACCGATACTATACCGAGAAAATTTAGGATTTACCGAAATCAAATTGTATTTATAAAAACACCGTATTTATCGAATTAACAATACCGTATTTACCAAACCGAAAAAACAGAACAAACACCCTACTAGAAAGTGACATCGCATTGTCCGGCACCGAGGGAGTACTTTGTAATGGAATCTATATGGATGGACTCTGGTGGTCAGAACGCATAATGCATGCATCCTGGCAGCAAAAAGCGAGTGAAACTTGAAGATGCTTCAGTTTTTTTAGAGAGAGGAAACAAAATGACAAATCCTCGAGTTCGGTTTGGCCCTATTAAAAGTTTGGAACGATCGTGTTCTCGCATTGCTAATTTGCTACCGAGCACCGGCCTAACCGCTATAGTATGTGGGCTTGGCCCGTACCTAACAAAAATAGCAGCGCGAGGAGGGCTTGGTCTGGAATTTTGGACAGCCCAAGCAGGTCATCGTCTTCGCCGTGTCTAAGAGCATCTCCAGCAGGGCCCTACTTGAGCCCCTAAAACCAAATTTGATGGCTGAGGAAAACAGAGCACCAAAGAGCCTCTACTAGAGCTCCTCAAATTTGAGGGCCTAAAATCCCCTCAAGCCCTCATTCCTGGGGGCTCTAGGTCAAGCCCCCAAATCACGGTTTCCTACGCGCTCTGGTCCCGATTCTTCTCCCGCCAGCCTTTTTCCCTTCCCGCGCCCGCTCCTTCCTCCGCCCAAATTTGATGATTATGTCATTTTGATTTGCAGAGATGTTATGAACTATGTTGTGATCGACTATAATTAAATTCGGACCAAATTTGTCTTTGAATTTAAATTTGAATATTTGTATTTTCATTCATAATTTTAAGTATAGTGCTTTAGAGTTATAGTTTAAATAAATTATTATATAATGTGATGTTCTCAAATACATATGCATATAGTGTGTGAGAAATAGAGGAATTAAGTAGAGGCTGCTTTGAGGGCTCTGTTTGAAAGATACCTGAAAAATGCGCCTCAAAAGTGAGCCTCAAATTAAAAGTGAGGCCTGTTTTGCGCTCCTGCTGGAGATGCTCTAATCAGTTCGATCCGTGGGGTTACAATGCTGATTCCAGAAACAGAAATGAGCGTCCTTCCGAATTGCCTCCATCCTCCAATTCTTCAGTCCTTTTCGGACTGAATTGCTGCTCCTCCACAAGAACGAACACGGCGACATCACAAGCGATGACGATTGACGAGCTAATCAGAAACAGCGAGTGATGTTTCGACGGATACTTTCGCTCATTTTTTTTTTTTTTTGTTTCGACGGATACCAAGTGATGTTTTGATACGTGAAGAAGAGGCTAAGAAAGGATCTATGTTTATAACATGGACGTAAATTTTGACTTGTTATAAAATTCATCACCTGCACATATACATGATGATGTCTTAAGAGAAGCTCCAGAATGCTCAACTAATATGGCAAAATTAATTAATGTAGCTGAAAAAAAATTGGACCTTATGACAGTTTCGATATGGAGTATGGAACTACGGATGCCACGCCGTATACAAGGGATAATATACAGTTTCTTCATCGGTTCATCCCCTTGTGTGTACATTGTGATTTATCATATGCTACTCTCTCACGAAAACATTATCATGACCATAATTTTTGATTCATTTCGTCTTGTTGGATGCTGAGTTGCTGACCATGTAACTCTTACCTCAACTAAATAAATCGCCATTAACAACTAGCACCGATGCATGCATGACATCAAGTTTACCTCACTTCATCTTCCTTTTCTTCCATGCGCTGACATAGGGACGGCGTGAAATAATATCTAGTTGTAAACTTGCAATCTCTTGTACCAGCATCAGGCTTTCAACAATCCAGCCAAGGCAGTAACTTTCGAGTTCCGTGGTACCCTGGTCCAGGCCCACATGTGCTGCCATCCCTGAGGCGATCGGGCCGCGACGCGTCACCTCGTTGTCAAAGCCTCACATCCGGCCAGCCTACTGATTTGATGCGCATCGACTGGCTGCGCCCCCATCCTATCGCGTTCGCCGTTCGCCGTGCCGGTTCCATTTCCACCGGCCTTTCTCGAAAAACCGGAGCCACGGCACCGTACCGCGCGCCAGGTCCGGGACGCGCCAATGCCAACATGCCATCCGTTTGGCTTTAAGCAGAGCGGAAAAAATAGCTCGAGACTCGTAAGTCAGCTCGGCTCAAATCAAACTCGGTTCGAGCTCGTAATTGTTCTTCGCGAGCGGCTTGCTTGGCTCGTTTGGCTCGTTGTCTTCCTCTATTATTTCTCTCGAGTCCTTGACTTCTGGTTCTTCCCATTCCATTTCGTTGCCTTCCTCTATTAGTTCTTCCCCATTCTATTTCTTCTTCTATCCCTCCTCCATTCCTAATCTCTTCCCTTGCCTTATCCACAGACCACCGGCCGAACATGCTTCTGGAGTCCACTCGCTGCCTCTAGCTCCACCCGCTGCCTCCCCCTCCCCCATCCCCCATCTCACACCTATTGCCTCCGCCTCCCCCTCGCCCAGCTCCACCCACTTCGTCATGTTATACTCATACAATTCAGTTTAATTGGTGTGATGAGTGTATATTCGAAGGCTTCTTCAGAAATCATATGAGTATTATTGCTAGTAAAGGAAACATTGGCAAGAAATTTGACATGGAGAATTGACTGACAATAGCCTGTTAATGAACAACCGAAACTTGGCCACTTAAATGGATTTTTTGCTGGTGTTAAGCTCACTTTAGACAACTGACAATGAACCCTTGTTGACTTTATTTCTAGATTTGTTTTATTGTTTGTGATGATTGAATTATAAATTTAGGATGAATGATTCACATAATCACATTCTACATCTGTTTCTGAACTTGAGGGGTCATTGCTTAAACGAGCTTTTCGAGTCGGCTCGAGTTTTTTCCCGAGCCGAGCTAAGTCGAGCCCGGCTCATTTCCAGCCCTAGCCCCAAGTACGAGAAAATCCCCTCCCGCGCGTGTGCAGCTACCCAGTCGGCACGCGCGGGCCCTTCCGCCCAGCCCAGGGCGGGTCTGCGTACGTGCACGTGAGGGCGGCGTTTCGCCATGGTGTCCACGGCTCAGGCCGCACCGCACGCATGGGGAAATTAATGGGCGATGTCGCGGCGCCCGGGTCGATGCGGCTACGTGGCCCGCGGGCGCGGCAGGCAGCCTTCGATGGCAGGCAGTAAACGCCTCCTATGCTTTTGGGTGGTAACGACCCACGAACCAGCCACGGCGCTGCCCTGCCGCCGAGGGAAGGAGGGGGGACAGCCAGCGCACACGTGTTGCTGCGCCGGGCCCGAAGCTAGCGGCCGCCAAACCATGGCTTTTTCGGATATTTTCGGCGATTCGGCCGGGTCTGGTCCGGCGGAAAGCTATAGGTTCTGGGGGGTTTGACTGTACGTGTAGTACTGTGGGTGCAACATGGCGCGCTGTGGTTGCTTCGGCGGCGGCTTCTGATTCGAACCTTTGACTGCTGATTTGACCTCGCCTCCTCCTTCTCCTTCTCCTTCCTCTTGTTTCTAGAAGCTTCGTCCGGTAACATGCATCGCTCGACAATGAAATTAAGTTACTCCTACCCGTAGTTATAACTGTTGCGTTTCACATTGTTTTGAGTATGACTGTTGCGTTTCACATTGTTTTGAGTATGACTGTCCTGATATGCCTTGTGATGCCTCCTCATCTTTTGACTTTCGGTAAGCCGGAAAGGAGATGCTACTACGATGGTTTCAAGCAACAATTATGCTCCAATTCTGCACCGACCTCATTCGATCTTAAAAAAAGAAGGTCTGTTTTGTTTCTCCAAAATGTCAATGCCTCGATCCACTCGTGGATCAGTTCTTTGTACTGCGAATATTCACCATCTGAATGTTCATTTTCTCATGGGGAGCTTAAACTGCTCTCGTGAAGACCTGGCCACTCCATGTTCATTTACGAGTTCACAAAACTTCCATTTCTACTGAAAATGACATCTGATCAAGCTTAAGCCAGACTCCAAACTGGCCCACCTAATGACCTAAAATCACATTATTGACTAGTGACGTGGCCGTCCTTGCATCCACATCTGCACTAGATATTTTTCCGACTGCTGCGGTTGCCATATCAAAATTTGCCACTTGGGATCATGCCTTTAGCTTGCAAGTCAAATATACGGACCCTGCCGTTTGGAACATTTGCCACTTGTCCGGACAAAACCACCCGTTCTGCATTGTTTTATGCACATGAAAGTACACATAAGCGGCGCAAATTCAATTGGAACATGTCATCTGTCGGCTACAGTTCATGTTAGTCTACGATGCAACGTTATATCTGATGCTACATTAAGCTCTGGTCCTACATGACTAAATTGGAATACCAGACTTCCCTTGAACAGTGGTGTTATCTTAGTGGTGTCATTTTTATTGTAAAATCTTTACTTTCACATCCCATGTCTGGATAGCTTTCTTTTTTATTTATTTGGTTTTGCTCTACCTTTTCTCTTTCTTTTCCTTTTCCTCCTTTTTTTTCACTTACTTTCTGTTTTCTTCTTTCACTGTATTTGTAATGCATTGGCATGGTCATGGTCATAAGGTAGAGAATTCTATACCTTTTTACGTAAAAACAGTTCATGGTAGTATCTTGTCGGACCCGGATTTTCTAATCCAGAATCCTCTGTGAAACACTGTGCTATTCCCTGGATCAGTAGCTAGTACTCACAGATACATCACTGAATCAATTCATACATGGCGTAAAACCATACCATTCATTAATTAACACAACAGAGTTTACATAGACCGCGTCAGGTCGAGTTTTACAATAGGGCCGAACAGGTCAAATTGATTACATTACAGAATACCGAATACGATAGCGGAAGCAAAAGGGGGGTGAGAGCACATCTCTCCACAGCAAGCGATCGGGAAACCTGCAGCGTCCGATATTAACCAAGACTTGGATAATAG
Source organism: Ampelocalamus luodianensis (assembly GCA_036346255.1). Taxonomy (NCBI): domain Eukaryota; kingdom Viridiplantae; phylum Streptophyta; class Magnoliopsida; order Poales; family Poaceae; genus Ampelocalamus; species Ampelocalamus luodianensis. Next base: position 51,540,373 of record CM070623.1, read on the forward strand.
TGGATGCACGCAAGTACCGATGGAGTCAACTGGACTGGGGCGAGACTAGAACAACTAAAGACTACACTACGTTTCATCGTCTCCTGGACCTCCAACTTCTGGATCCTCGTAGTAGTCGTAATTTCCAAGATTTCCTGCTTCTGAGGATTTTGGGGGGAGAGAGAGCGAGGATGAGCACAACTTCCGTGCTCGCGAGCCAATACGCAATGCAATAATATACATGCAAGGCTAAACAAGGATGGCTCGGGTTCTTTTATTTGCTAAAGTAATATTTTCAATTATCATAATTACAAAGTCCTTTCACTTAGCAGTTTTAACCAAATTGTATTTTAGTAAAGAGGGTAATTGTGCAATATTTAATAACAGCAGAGGTTTCCTCCACCTTATGCTTAATTTGATTGGGGCTACCCCCACATATTAACATCACTGAGTCTGGAAACTCAGGGAAAATCCAACCCAGGGCTAGGTGAGCCCACCATATTTTTATACCACCCACAAAGGTTTTTGAAATAGAACTAACTCAAGTTAAGTTCTCATGTCCGCCTTTGACCGTAGGCACGGCTATTCGAATAGTTTATTACACTCTGCAGAGGTTGTACACTTTACCCATAAGAGATAATCGTCTTGATATGTACACACGTTTCCATAGACATGTGAATCAAGGGGAGATCATCACAAGGTCTTTACAATGCATCCAGCAGTATTAGTTACACCCGCTAAGGTTTCGTCTTCGAAGGGTTGCGTCCGCTTAGATCCGTCAACCCTTACCTAGACCCCCTCTTGCGCCCATGGTAGTTAGGATCGCGATCCTACTCTTAGAGTCTTACGATTCTACGAACCCACGACAGCCTGTCGATCCGAGTCTCACTGTCGATCCGATCCTACTCAAGGTAGTTAGGATCGCGATCCTACTCTTAGAGTCTTACGGTTCTACGAACCCACGACAGCTTATCGATCCTACTCGTAGAGACTTAGGGAAATTTTTTTTAGAGGCTAGACTTTGCTGATATTTTGTTTTAGAGCAAAATTTGTTGATATTAATTTCTGAGAATGAAACTATAAATAAACAAGGAGCGTGCAAAATATTATATCAGTGTGGTAATGCTGTTCTCCTGGTAGTTCGAACTATATCACCCATCATGTCAGAACAATTATGCTTTTCTGTTGTGTGATAAGAAGTGTTTTGCCCCTTTTTTGGTAATAAGTGGTAAACCTTATAAGAATCATACAAACTTATAGTATAGATGGTAAATATGTGTATTTTTACAAATCCGTAGAATCGCCGATTCTACGATTCGATACTACGATTCGATCCTACCGGAGGCAAATCGATCCGACTCGGGATCTCGACTCTGACTACCTTGCTTGCGCCCTCTTAACGACTTACGTCGTGCGCCCCGACACCCTTCGCCACAAAGGCTTACTGCGCGCGCAGACATCTACCGTGCAACTTGACCGAGGATACAAATTATTCAACCAGTTTGTACTTTTGGACTTGTGGTTGTACTTGTTTTACACAGGAGGTCATGACAAGATTAAGTCCTTAGGGTTATCCAGGCGGTTCATTCCACATACCAACCTCAACACAACAGTCCTTGGGTTACGTTAGCACCCACTGTCGTACCATCCATCACACCAACCGCCCAGACAGGGTAATAGCAATCTAGGGTTTTGAGGAGTAAAACCAAATTACCACGTTTATCTCAGTCATGGACCACCAATGACTGCTCAAACCATTTTCATATTTGAAGAGATGATGATTGGGACATTTTAGTGTCCCGGTACTTAAGCAAAGCTAGCATGTCGCTTAAGTACAACCTATACTAATATTTACCATATAGTTACTAGGGTGACAAGGATTAAGAAATTCAAGTTGTCAAGGATGACATAATAATTAATTAATCATCAAATGGGTATTTAACTACCTTAAGTTTTAACATATACTTGATTTAAAGAATTAAAGCATGCAATTTGCTATTTTAAAATAATATAATTTGCATAAAATGTAGGCTCAATATGATCAAAGTATTGACTCGCCTGGGATATAGGCTAGAGGATCTTGATAACTTTGGGCTTGATCAACTTGGGGATCTCCGCGTCTTCAAATCCTAGTCGGACTAACGTATGGAAAAAGACAGACATAGCAAAAAGAGCAATTAAATACAAATGAACAACAAATAAACTCCAAATTGAACAAGACCTATGCCATTAGCAAGATCTTGAATTAACAAATTTTAAAAATTTATTTTATAATTTTGGAGTTAAATGGGGAGATACTAATTTTGAAGTCTCACTTTTGAATTAAAATAGAAATAGAAAACGAAAATCACAAAATTAATAAATCCGTGCGCCCAATTACAAGAAACCGCCCGCCCACGCGGGCGAAACACATGCAAGCGCGAAGACGGCCTAGGGCGCGCGCGCCCAGCGAGGAGGCGGCCGCCCGCGAAGAAAAGGAGGGGGGGCTCGGGCCGAGCGAGGAAAGGAGAGGGAGATGAGGCGCGGCGACGGAGAGGAGAAGAGGGCTCGCGCGCGCGTGCTTGGGAGAGAGAGGAAGGAAAGGAGCGCGGCGCGCGGAGGGAAGAAGGGCGCGACGACGCCGGAAGAAGCGGCGGCGTCGGCGACGACGACGGAGGAAATGATGAAGACGGCGGCGGGGCGACGGGAGGTGCGGCTAGGGCGGCACTCACCGACGGCAGCGGCGACGAGGTAAGTGCTTCGGCTCTCTCCTTCTTCTTCTTGCTTTGGGGGGGGGGGGGTTACCGGAGAGGGAGGAGGGGAGGGCGGCGAGCTTTTATAGCCGGGGACGAGCGGGGAGCGTGGGAAGAGAGGGGTGTCCGGCGAGCGTGTGAGGCAAGAAGGAGGCGTGCGGCGCCGGGTCATCATGGCGGCCGAGGCATGCGTGGGCACTCGTGGGGCGGCAGCAGCAGCACAGGCACGCGAACGGGACTGCTCGGGCGATGGCGTGCGCGGGCGAGGCGGCACAGGGGAGGTTGCAGGGGGGTCCGGCGAGATCGAAGAAAGGGGGATGGTTGACCCAGGGAAGAAGAAAGAAAAAGGGGGGAAGGGGGTGTTACATATCTTCGATGCAATCACGCAACTGTTCATACCCTGTTTGTTTGCAATTATTGGCAAGCGGAAATTCTCGCCCATACTGTTGCTTTTGGAAAGTGCTTATGATAATCGAACAGGCAAACAGAAATGGTCGAGCTTTTCGCCTGAAACGACTTACTGCAAGAAGAAAGGAGGCGACGTCATCCACACAATCTTAAGGGCCCAAATCGCTTTTATACAGAGAAGATGGCTTTATCATCTGTTGGGAAAAAAAGGTCATGAAAAGCTCTAGTATAACATGTGCGGATCTCCGCTTTTTCGCCCTTTTTAGCGAGGATTTGGTAAGCAGCGTGAGATATCAGATATGTATCTCACGCTAGCTCCATCGGTGTACAGTTCTAGCTGTTACTTGTACAGATTCACAGATTCTTGCGTAAGTTGCTAGCACTGTTCATTATTTTGCTTGCCAATTCCAGGAAACCGTCTCCACAATCCACAAACCAAATCATGCTTTTACAAGTTCTTAACCATTTTTGGTATAATTAGCTAGAAAGCTACATATCACTGAGTGACACAAGCTCAGAAATGAAGTTTCCGTAAGCACAAGAACCATGACTCTACGGAACAAACCAGCTTTAGAAGTGCAGCTTTACTCACTGCATGAGATTAGCTGACACTACGTTTCCTCTTGTGAAATGATAGATCACCAACAAGGCTGCACTAGCGTTCTACTCGTAATACTAATCACGTGTCGAATACCGGCCTTGTGTACATGCGTAGCCTTGCTCATGCGTGCGTCTCTAACCTCTATATCTCTAGGCCTAAACTTTGTTTGGAAGCTAAGGATGCAGGTATACTTATCCGCAAAAAGTGAGGAGGATGCTACAACACTCAAGCGGCAGCGTGCCTTTCCCCTTTCGGCACGAAATGACACACACGTTGATGTCAACCACAATCATAAGAGGTAGGTGCCTCGCGTTAGATTCCTACTGTTCTCTTCCACATTACAACCGGAAGCCCTTCACATGTTGGACAGTGGACACCTATGAGAGCACAGCATCTTCAGCAGATACGCTGGGATTAGTAGAGAACAAAAGTAAATCAGCCGTGCCTGCCTGCCTGGCCTGCAGATTTGCTGAAATGATTTGGTGTGAACGAATCTACAGATTGAGGGAGGATTGGTCGCTGCATTGGCTGTATCATCACACAACAATGCAGATAAGAATTTGTAGTGCTAGCATAAAAGCATTGCCTCAGGTGCAAGAGAGGATCTAATCCACTTGCCATTAGGACTAATCCGTGATTAATTATGGTTAAGTAGCTCCATCAGGAGCCTTTAAGCATTTATATTTAGTAAGACCAACCAATAAGTACTCCAAACGGGTACGTAGCAATCTGAGCCAAGGTAGTCAGAGTCGAGATCCCGAGTCGGATCGATTTGCCTCCGGTAGGATCGAATCGTAGTATCGAATCGTAGAATCGGCGATTCTACGGATTTGTAAAAATACACATATTTACCATCTATACTATAAGTTTGTATGATTCTTATAAGGTTTACCACTTACTTATTACCAAAAAAGGGGCAAAACACTTCTTATCACACAACAGAAAAACATAATGGTTCTGACATGATGGGTGATATAGTTCTGAACTACAGGAGAACAACATTACCACACTGATATAATATTTTACACGCTCCTTGTTTATTTATAGTTTCATTATCAGAAATTAATATCAACAAATTTTGCTCTAAAACAAAATATCAGCAAAGCCTGGCCTTTTAAAAAAATTGCCCTAAGTCTCTACGAGTAGGATCGATAAGCTGTCGTGGGTTCGTAGAACCGTAAGACTCTAAGAGTAGGATCGCGATCCTAACTACCTTGAGTAGGATCGGATCGACAGTGAGACTCGGATCGACAGGCTGTCGTGGGTTCGTAGAATCGTAAGACTCTAAGAGTAGGATCGTGATCCTAACTACCATGATCTGAGCCCAACTATACTATGATTAGCGGTGGCAGCCAAGATTATTTAATCTGATCCGGTGGATTAAACAGGTGGTGTTTATGTCATGCCGTGATCCAACGCCGGGGTTGGTTATGTCGTGACGTTGGCTAGGCCTGCGACACCTACTAAAACTACCAGGGCTTCTCATACAGCAACAGTATATATTATATCACTCGACAGTCATATCTGTGTCGAGAAGAATTTACGAATTACGAGTTAGCAGAACAAATAAGTATACACGTCATAGCTTGGAGCCAGCTAGAACACTTGCTTTGAAATTCAAATGTATCTTGAGAATTAATGGAAATTTTAAAACAAAGCTTTAATATGGTTGCCCATTATAAAGTGTACGAATTTACTCCAGTACGTATGTATCTCGTTTTTCAGGAGAGTATGTAGACAGAACCGACATTATTCTGTCCCGAAGGTTGGGCACAGCCACACAGGTGTCTAGTTAGATTATTTCAGACGAAGGAATCTCCTGGTAGTTCACGTGGTAATTAACCATTTTTGATGCAGGGAGGGAGATCACAAGTCTGTCTCTCGCACAAGTAGGACTAGCCCTGCTAGTCATGAGATCTTTTCCTTGCTGGTTTCCGTGTCGCCGACCAGCTGTTGTGCGGGCTTAATTATTCAAGGGTAGATTTCAATTGCATCAGCCCAAACCGCTCCCCTTTAAATAGACAAGTCATATACCCCTGTAAACATATCTCGCTCTCTCTCTCTCTCTCTGACTTGCTCCTCCAGCTCACCTTCAAGAAACTCCATAGCCTTCTTCCCTGTTCTTGCAACCGCACTTGAACAGTTGAGTTCTTCTTCTCCTTCTTCTTCCTTTCTAGAATCATGCCTGCAGTTTGCAACAAGAAGTAACGGGTATGACGTTTCACCTTCAAGATTAGGTGGCTGGCTCCTTGTTTTTTCTCTGGATTTTTCAGCTCATTTCCACGATCTTTGAAGAGCTTTCAATGTACTTTATCATTTTAAAATCACAGTAGAGGTATCATAGGCTAAATATCAGATGATGCATTGCTCGCCTACTAGTAGTACAAGCACCGGCCTTTTTTAGTTTCCTGACGACACAAGTTGCCGTTGTTTCTGCACGGAATAATACATTTTTCAAGGCAAAAGTATGCCAATTTGGCCGTACATTGCGCCAAGTTGCACCCTTGTTCTGATGTTGATTGGTCCCCTACGAACCTTCAAGGGATAAGAGTTGCTTCCTTTCGTCCCTCCACTGTTTGCTTACTTGAGTTCGGTGTGGTGTGCGCGCGTCTGCAGAGAGAAGAAGCAGCAGAGCGAGAGGTGGAGGCTTCAATTGGGACGGTGCTTGTGGTTTGAAGAAACCCGGAAAGGTCGAGAGAAAAAGAAGAATAAAGGTAAGAGCTTTTTATCACCTTCTTTTTGTTGATTCTTGTTCGATGGAATTCTCTCCAATTGCTACGATTGCTTACAAGTTACATTTTTTTTGAACTAAAAAAAACATGTTACGATTTCCCCCTTTTCTCCCTTATACCAAAAACAATTCGATAATAAATTTCTTTCATTTTAGCCTTTTGGATAGTCTCGTCGAGTGTCTGATGTTGTTCAGTTGCTGGTGTCTTGTGTCGTGAATTCTTGCAGGTAAGCAGGCTGCTGCGCATCCATGGGTTGCGGGGTGTCGAGGCAGAAGGATACCGCCGGTCCACGGAGAAGGCCGGGGAGCGTCGGCGACGTCGTCGTGTTCCTCCCGGGACTCCGGGTGCCGAGGAGCATAGACTTCTCCCAATCACTTGCCGGGCGCTTGGACAAGCGCATAGTGGAGAGGCTGTCGACTCTGAGAGCGCGGGTCGTCGACATGACAATGCAAGAATCGGCGGTGGCCCTGAAGCCGAGGCGAAAGACGGCGGCACGGCACGGTGTGTGAGGGGGGGGGGTAGAGGATCTGAATTGTTTTCTGGTTTTGTCTGGAAGATGTCGACGTTGGAACTGACATTGATTGGACTTTTTGCTGCCTTTTGCAGGATTTGGTACTGCTAATCTCCTGCAGGCTTTGGAAGACTACTTGCCAGTTCTGTTAGGCTTGGTGAAGGAAGGTGAGCGATTGCTGAAACATGGCGAATTTTTGTTATGTTGGTTCAAAATTCTGTTTTTTTCCCCTTGTTTCATTAAGCCTGCAAAATGTGCAGGTAGTGACTTGAGGCACAAAGTGCAGTTTGTCTGGGCTAACCAAGAGGATAATGCTGAGGTATGTGTGAGTACTAACTTAGTAACTATGTGATATGTGCCAGGTTCTGTATGATACAGTTAGTTGTCAGTCCTTAGTAAGATCTAACAAGGTATTTTCAATTGCAGGAAACGGCCATGGCAGATGCATGGTATGAGGTGCTGTCCGTGCTGCATTTGATGGCCATGGTCTGCTTGTTGCAGGCCAACTCCCTGCTTCTTCCCAGGTCATATGGTGATGGTTATGCGCCAAGAGTTTCTGAAGGTAGTACAACTATAACTGTACATCTGAAGTATCATGGTCTTAGAAACTATGCTACCAGCAAGTTTATGCATTTAGATTATGTCATTGGAAAATGCTCATGACTTTTTATGCACTGAAGTATTGCTGTCCGTAGTGTTTTGTGCTAACAGGGTGACATGTATTGCCAATGTACACAGAAAGCAGACGGGCCACTGTAGACGTTTTCCTGAAGGCAGCTGGCTACTTAGACTGCGCAATTCGACTAGTACTTCCACAGATACCATCAGAACTAAGGTTCTGTACTCTCGAGCAGCTTACTAAATAATGTTCATACTTTAAATCTGGAAACTTCTATTGAAAATTTCCTCTTCAATGTATGAATTTCAGGAGACAACTTCCAGTAGACCTGGCTGAAGGAAATCTCAAAGCTCTCAGCCTGCAAGCTCTGGGTCAGGTACTGTGTACTCAACTTTAACACATTTTGATTCTAATTTTGGTGGCTAATTCCCCAGACACCGTAGAATAATTCAAATGAGCCAGTGCACAAAAGACCTTTCTTTAATAATCTGATGGTGTTTCAAATGGGCCGATTAGACCTGTGACACTGGTGCGGAACTTGGATTTGCATTCAGACCCTCTGTGTAAACCGAGCTAGTTCCATGATCAGTAGCTAACTTACACAATACAATATTGATGAATACCACATCTATATATACAGATAACAATGATAATAAATAAGTGTAAATAGACCACATGATCGAAGTCTTACATCATGGGCCGAGAAGGCCAAATATAAATGAAGTATTGCAGTGTAAATGATAAATAGTCGTGGAGATTATCAGGATATGCCCACAAACAATTGGTTGAGGTAAGCGACCTAGTATTTGGCGTCATCTTGGACTCCCAATGAGTAGAGGTAGTTGTTCACCAATTGATATCTTCAGACACTGAATTCACATATATGAGCAACCATGAGTACAAAAGTACCCAGCATGCCCTTATAACAAATGCAATTATATAGATGCTTGACTTGCCAAAAGAGTGGTCTTATGATTAATTTAGCACAAAGCAAGTTTTGATTATCAATACCATACCATAGCTATTTTTCAAACCTAGGACCTAGCCATTTCTAACTAAAAACCAAAGTTTCATTCGTAAGCAAGTTTTTATCATAAATCAAGGTTCCATCCACCTATTGCTACTCATGAGGTTCTATCCACCTATCTTCAGATATCAGGTTTCATCCACCCAACTCTAGATATCAGGTTCCATCCACCTACTATTGTATCATTGCTACAATCATTTTTAAGTTAACATATCCACATCCCATATTTTATCAAAACTAACCAAGTGTGGCCTTTTGTACCACACCCATGACCGGGGGCATGTCTATTCGAATAGATTATATACTTTGCAGATGTTGTACAATTTTACCCATAAGATATGATCAACCTTTGATGTCCAGTCGACACACTTCCGTAGGTGTGAGGCTAAGAAGATCATAACAATGCCTTTACAATAACTCGCCATAATACTACACTACCAATGGATTCGTTCCTCGGGCGTTAGAATAACATTAACTCCAATGAAACCACCGTTGGGGGAGTAGACGTATCTCGACTTAGTACCATCACAAAACTCAATGGGTGCATACACATAGATACACCCTCTTATAGCCTAGGTCCAACAACCCGACCCAAATTGCCCACAATATGGCGATAACACAACAACTAGGTAAATTATTCAGTTAGCTCTATCCCATACTAGACTTGTGGTTGCACGATTATTAGATTCAGAAATGCGGCACATGATTTTGTCCTTAATTGACTCAGGCGAGATAATCCACATGTTCCATCCACCTATAATTCACTCACCCAAGTCTCTATCAATTAATAAAATATTTTCCTATTTCTAGTAGTAGCCCACGTTACCACACTAAGAATCATATCATGTCCTAAGTGTTGTAGTGATAATGTTTGTATCATATTCAAATTAACCACTAGGCATCTCTAAGAATAACCTTTATCCATGTGTAGTTAACCAATAACAATCTTATTAATGATAATTAGCCTAGGGTGACAAGGTAGACTTAATGTCAACAATCAAGGAGGGTAATAGTAATTAACCAACATATGGAGTAACTAGGCATCAACATTTGACATAACCTTTCTTAAATAATAATAAGCATGCAAGTAATACTTTAAAGCAAAGTAATTTGCATTTGAAAAGTAGGTTCAACATGATCAATTATAAGGACTTGCCTTACTCAACAGTGGATCAATAGCGACGGTGGCATTTGAAGTGTCAAAGTCTATAATCACGAACATAACTCAATTCAACACAAGTTCAAATGAATTCAAATAAACTCCAAAATTATGATTTTGGCACCCTTGGAAAGGTTCTGAATTTAGATGAATTTATAAATGAAAATCAAATCATTTAGATTTAAAACGAAGGAGAACGGACTCTCCAAAGTTTGCCCTAAGAGAAAATTCAAGAAGATCGGTAAATCCTGACAGGTAGGGTCCGGCTGAGATTTTTATTTCTTTTCTCAATTATTTTATTTAGAAAAGTCCTCTACGGTTGACAAGTGGGGTACAATCGGTTTTTAATTTCTTTTCTACTTATTTATATTCAAAAAAACCCCAAAAGACTGACAGGTGAGAATGTGGTTCACATGGACTCAGTCCACTCGACGGTTCACAGGGCCAGGGGCCCACAAGTCAGTTGCTGCAGTTTACGGACTTGGCCTACACATGGAATTCTGAGTTTGTGGCCTGTATGCCACACTCTCATACTTTAATCTAGCCTTTAATTAGATTTTCTAATTGCGTCTGGCCACATGTTAGTGACTAATTAGTTTTAACTACATGATTAGCGCTTAATCAAACAATACCCTATGGGCCGCTGGTCAGAGAGGGAGCAAGGGTGGCCATGGCTGAGCGACTCAGTGAGCTCACTAGCGGCGATAGGATAGCAGTGGGGCTTGGGCAACTGACAAAATGGATCTGGGAGAGGACAACGAAGCTATGGGTGGTGGCGGTGGTTAGAATAGTGACTGGAGATGGCCGCACAATGGCATTGAGGGTGAGCTTGTTTCGGCCATGCGGGGAAATAAGCATAGGAGAGACAAGGGGTGGTTTCTGGCCACAATGCGAGCTAGAGGGAGTATGTGCAACGCTACAATGATGGCACGGGGACCTAGGGTCACCAAAGTTGAGTCGACGGCGAAGAAATACAATGGCGCTAGCACTAGAAAGATGGCGATGATGTGAACCAAGGTGGGTGCAACATTAAGTGGCGCAAAGTGATCCTGGGATTTCAAGGAGCTCACCGGTGTGGTTAATGACAGCGGAGAGGCACAGTGGTAGCCTGGCGATGAGCGACGGCAGCGGAGACAAGGCTCCTGGTGACAACCTTCCTCAGTGATGGGTAGCTGAAATGAAGCCGCACATAAGGCCAAGGGGATCATGGAGATGATGAAAACACAGTTGAATAATGCAGAGGCTCACCAGAGTGGTGGCAACGTCGAGGACAATGGTGGAAGCCGGAGATGGGGAAGACAACACAGGCACGACGACATGCTGCAGGGAGAGTGAGATTGAGTGAGGGATTTTGCTCCTCAGGGATGGTGGCGCAAAATGAAACGGTCGGTGAGGAGAGGACTCACTGGACGAAGTGGGAACGTGGGCGGCTTGTGGCAGAGCTTGACGGAGTGCATCCACTGGAGCCGAGGACGTCGACAGTGTACCAGCCAAACCAAGGCACAAAAGAGGAAAATGTGAGGCGAAGTGGGGAGAAATAGGTGACGCACTCGGCTTGACTTAAAGGGGAGAGGAGCTCGGCATTTTTCGCGAGGTCACGGTGGCTTACACGTGAGTTCTGTGGGCGCGGCGCGTGCTGTCCTCGATGCAACTACCTCGCAGCACTTGGAGAGGGGAGCAAGGCTCGAGGCTGTAGATGCTCTACATCTCTTGCTGCAGCACGTGCTCGGGCGTACGCAAGAGGGAGAGCAAGAGAGAACACACACACACACACAGAGAGAGAGAAGACGAGTAGAAGAAGAACAGTGCAGGAACTGACAAGTGGGGTCGGGGTCTGCTTGTTAGAGAGGGTGTGTGCACGAGAGAGCGGGTAGGGGTGATGCTGGGCTACGACTGGCTATTAGGCCGCACTGAGGAAGGAGGGAAGAAGGAGGCAGCGGCTGAACAAGTTACTTGTGGGCCGGTCGGGCTTGAGAGAAAGAGAAGAGAGAGGGTGGCTGAGTGGGCTAGCTCGAGCCAAGGGAAGAAGGAGGAAGAAAGAAGAGGCCGGGTTGGCGATGGGTTGCAGGCCGAGGGGAAGAGGGGGAAAGAAAGGTTTGAAAATTTAGATTTGATTTGCAAACTCTGATTTGGATTTTAGTTTTTAAAATATTTGCAATACAAGATTTTAAATTATTTTTAGTTGGTACACAGATAATTTTTGGTTTTGCAACTCCAATTTTTGAGGCAACGAGATTGTTTTAAAATTTAAAATTGCAAGGCAAAGCTTTTGAAAATTTTGAAATGCAACCAAAGTTTTTGAAATTCATGAAAATTGTGCATTTTTAAATTGGAACCAAATTTGGGTTGTTATACACCGGTAGGGATGCAATCAGAGTGGATACGGACGGATGTCACTCATCCCGTATAGAACGTTGACTGGTAGCAAGTCTGTAGCATCCCAATTTTCAAGCTTTTCAAAATATTTTTATTTAAAATATGTTTTTATAATTTTCTCATGATTTTCTAGAATCTAACAAAGCTTAAATAGAATTTTTAGAAATGAAAATGATTTAATATGAATAAAGCAAACATTCATTAAATTTAAGATTATTTTATTTAAGTTCCTTAGGTTCCAAAGTATTTTTATATTTTTGGAATTTTTACGAGTTCATTTGCTATTTTTCTTAGCTTATTTAGATTTCCTGTATTTTCCTAAGAATAAAAACATAATTAAATACTAAAAAGCCTCGAGGGTCGATTTACCTCTCCGACCCACTAGGCCTTGAGTTTACCGGATATTTAAAATAGTGTTACCGGATACTATCCTATAAATTATCCGGATAGCTCCAGATCTATTTCTGGAAAAACTATCTAGCTCTGAATCCAAAATCCGAGAAAAACCCCGGATATCCGGTTTTGGGCTCCAAATAATATCTGGATTTATTCAGATGAACGGACGGTTGGGAACTATCTGCTCTGTTTGCACCCCTACACATCGGTAGAAGTAGACTCAAGAGGATGCAATCAGAAACAATTTTTCATGCACTGTATAATGTTTTTCTTTGTTGTACCGCTGAAGGGAACCTAGTAGTATTATGTTTATCAGGATTTGATGATTATTGACTTGAACATTGTCAAATTTTGGGTACACTAGACCTGTTCCTACATATACTTTTCCTGGTCATCTTATTCTATTTTGCTTTATGTCAATTGATCATGAACATTGACAATCTTCGTCCTACAGGGGGGTGACATACAGCTTGGGTTGGCAATTGATAACCCAAAGGCCACTTTAGCAGTTAAACGACGCTTAGCTTGTGAGATGGTCAAATATTGGCACCAAGTTCAGGAGAGCATTCCAGAGCTTCCCGTGTCCGATGGATGGGGGAGAAAACATCTACTATTTGTCAAGTGGAAGTATGTTGAAGCAAAGGTGTGTAAGCTAGTTTAAATATTTTTTCCTGATGTTAACTATCTTAGGTGTGTGAGCTACTTTAACCATTGTTTTCCTGGTGTGAACTACTTTATTTTCAAATAGCAAACACATGTCTCGAATCCAAAATGACCGATTGTTCTTCATATTTTAGAAATTTCGTCTGCAATGTACTAGTCCTATAACCATCTAAGCTGATGTTACTATACATGCTTTTATCAGGCTGCTGCATACTATTTCCATGGTTTGATTCTTGATGAGGGAAACACTGAGAAATATCACGGAATGGCAATAGCAGCATTTCAAGCTTCGGAGGAATTTCTGAAAGAAAGCAGAAGGGCTTCTGAAGCCTTCCACGCAACTCCTCCATTATCAAGGCAAGACATTTCCCCCTAGTTTACTACTCATCACATATTGAGCGTTTGCTCTTTCCATTTTACACTTATTTTACTTTGTGGTGTAATAATCTATTCTTAAGCATAGAAACTGAAGTCAGTACATGTAACATTGCAGGAGCCCCACTCTATTTGGAACAACTAAATATCTGTTCAACAAGATCCCAAAAGATGCTTCAAGCAAGGTTCGGATTAACCAGGACCTGTATACTCAAGGAAGGTAAGAATTACCATTAAAACACACTCATGGAAAATTTTATTTAAAAATTAACTGTCTATGTTATACTAACTCCAAGGAACTATGACCCTAAGAACTGATGTGTCATTTGTTTTGGGGAATCTGCAGGGTCATCGAAACACCACCTCCATTGCCGGATTTCGCATTGGCCCTAAAACCTGACGACTATGATCTTCCTCCACTAGGTCCACTTTGGAACAAAGAAGACGACCATCAGTAAGCGTATATTCAGCAAATGTGCTTTCTTATGACGAAAGACTTTGGCTCTCGGGAGAAAGCAAGAACCAGAATTGCGTTATGTCGAAGCCAAACATGGTACAAATGAAGTGTACAAAGTATGTCCAAACAAAATTTAGCAAGGCCTGAAGATAATCTGAAGAGCATTGTACAGACAGATCTTCTTCTGATAATAGAAATGCTGTTGTCAAAAGGTTTCCAAAGTTAGCGTTAAAAAAAAGGTTTCGTGATGGATCCTTTCACTTAGGATTTCTTGTCAAGCAACAATGGCTTAGTTTTTTCTTGCCCTTCTGGTCAATTTTACTCCTGCGATAGCTTCACCAAATTTGATATTGCTTCAAGAAGACAAGAACTATATCATTTAGAGCATTTTCAGTGTTCAAGATGGAAGTGGGCAAGACAAAATTTGCAATACTCGATACACAGGAGCTCTTAACTGATGTTCAACATTCTAGATAGAAAGCATAGCATGGAGCAAATCGTTTGCCTATTGTTGTCAACAAATGTTGCAAGCTCCCAAGCAAACACTACCTTTTTGTTATCAGTTACCAGATTAGTCCCATACAATAACTGCTTGGTAAATTTCATTGGTATTTACGTGATCAATTCCATAACTGGAGTTTACAACTTACATGAACTGGGCACAATAAACATATAAAATCATCCAATCAACCAGATGTATAATAGGCCAAAGAAGCATCACAATCAATTTTCCATTCATCCAAATGGTATACCACTAAAAAAACTAAGTAAACCATTTCATTGAATATTTTAGGGTGGTTGAAGAGAGTACACACAAACAACAGGCTGGTTTATCAGTGAAGTATGGTTAATGGTTCAGCCATAAATATGAGAAGGCTTTCACTGATGACAACATAAAAAAAAATTGAAGCAACAAAAATCAAGGTTCTCCCAAATATAACCTTGGACAATAATAGAAACTTTTTTTAAAAAAATCCTATCAGAGCTCAGGATCAGCTCAGTAGTTGCTATTCATCATTTGCCTTAGCAATTATACAGATTTCCGTACTTGTTATCTCTTCAACATTTGACTCAGACCAAAAGTGGCAACCTACAATTCTGTTAGTCATAAACATTTGCATTAGCAGCCAAAATTCGATCTTGGAACATACAATACCAATCAAGTAAGTTTATATGAGATGAACAAGGTAGAGAAATAGTCATGGATGTCCAAATAGTTACCTGTTCTCTGATCGTTCACTACACGATGTAATCTACAGCTAAATAGTAGGACCCAACAAGTACAAACGATGCGATTCCACTACGGGCCATTCGTAGCCCAATGCCACGGAAAAGAACATTCCTATCAGCAGGTGATATTCCTGTCTTTCTCTCTATCCACATTCCTGGTGCTTTCCATTTAAGAAACTTCCTCTCCATTGCAATATACTGGGAAAAAAAGTGAGAAGAAATAAGGTGCATTTACAAATAGGAAAGAATGCGAATTCAAGTTTAAAGGCAGTGAACTACAAAATTACATAAGTATAAACTAAAAGGATGGACCATTTAAAGTAGGGACAAGCCCATACCTTAGGTATAACAGTGCATTGTGAACGACTTTTGGCAGTATCAAACGTATGTGAAGCAGCAGCTGCTACAACTCCTGAAAAGCCTGCAGCAAGACTAGAGGCGAAAGGGGATACAGGGCCCGCTTCTTCTAGTTTTCTGAGAAGAGCAAATGCAAAGGCACCAAGAAAATCAGTTATAACATTATCCCTATCTTTGTTTTCCAAATCAAATATACTAGCATGGTTCCATTACCTGGGTTCAGGGTTCATATTAACAGCCCTCCAAGTAAGCATCGCTGTGTGTATTAATTGCCAAGTTGAAAAAAACATTCCACCAAAGACACAGTCTCGGGCTATCCCTGGTCTAAGTCCTCCCCATAGAGCACCCCATCCTTCAAGTGATATCACTCTAGAAGGCACCTGAACATCAGAGGGTAACGGGGGCTTCCCAGAGCCAGTCAGCATCCACGGGTGCTGTTTCAGGGCACCCATCATGTCAGGATGCTTTGGGGAAAGATTGGACAAAAGGTTGACAGTGCTGTTCCATACTCTAATGTCAGGGACATAACCAGGTAATAGTTTGGAAAGCAGTGGAAATGACTCATGTGTAATATTAGTAGGGTCCATAGCTTTCAAAGTTATCGCAGAACGAACTTGGTTCCGAAGTTTCAGAAGTTCAAATGGTGTACACATAACAGCCTCTACAGCACCAGCAGTTATGCCGGCCAACATGGCCTCAGAATAATAAACATAGTTATCCTTTTTCCATCTGTCAATAGATATACAAAACAATGATCATTTGTCATATTTCACCACCACGTGGAGCAATAGAGAATTAAATTGGTTAAGGGTAACCAGTAATCCAGTATTAGATATGATGTTCCATACATCAAACAACTTATGTCACCATAGGTAGATTAGATCATCAGAAAGTACTTTGAACTATCGGAAAAGGAATACAGTTCAAAGCAATCTGCCGATTGCTGTATTACATAGCAGCCAAAATTCGAACCACAATAGTACTTCGGAGGTACCAGTAATTAAACAGTTTTTTGCAACTTGTTTCCTTCAACAAAACAAGGACTCTCTAGTCACTCTGCAATAGGGGAGAATGATAACAGGCAAGCATATGAGAGAATATGACAGAGAAGTCAAACAAGCTTATATTAAATACATGTATAGTTTGCTTATGGGTGCAAATTAAAGGTGCCAACAAAACTGATATAAAGCAGATCACACTAAGCAATGAATTATGGGGGAAAACATGTATATACCTTTATAGAAAGCTGTTAAAATCTCATAGGTCCCAAAACGTGCTCCCAACCCAGGGAGTCTACCCAATATTGACCATCCGAGGCCACTGTAAAGACCTAAAATCATATAGCGATTTTAAAGGATAATAATTTCATATCCGAAGTAACATATAGGTGATAAGAAGCCATCATAAAGGAAATAGAAAAGTAAATCTCAGGATTCACATAGTTCCTCCATATATTTCTCAATCAGGAAAGTTTACATGGAACGGGCATCTAAACAAATTGGGGGAAAATTTTTCGGTATGGCCTGACACTTTAGCACAACACCAGCATTCAACCAATAAACAGCAAGGTTGTGGACCTTGTAAAACTTGGAAGAGTTTTTTTAGAAACATGGGGCAAAAACCCTGGCTCCATTGTATTATAAATTAAACCATGTTCAACATTCAGCAATTCGAAAGCACGGGAAAAACAGAGAGGTGGAGACTACACGGCATCATTCCTAAGTCCTAACACCCAAAACTCTTAACCAAACATAATAGGAATTTGGATGAGTTCTCTGAACAAAAAGCATGAACAAGGGAGTACACTCTTAATATAGGCAGTGTACAGAACCCAGTATCACTATGAACCCCAGTAAACACTACTAGTCCTAGTCTGGCAACTCAACATCACAATCCTCTTGTCACCGATCGTTCGTAGGTTTTGGTATCAATGCAGATCAAGTTGCAACCAGCCAACCACCCTAATATCATTTCACAGTATCACCACCGAACAAGAAAGATCTCTACTCGTCTAGCGACTAGGCAAGCAACCAAACCTGCCGGGCCCGAGGCGGACATGAGCCGGTCCACCACCTGGCGGAGCCCCATCTTCTGCTTCGGCCCCGTCGCGCTCAACTGAACACGCAGAAAAGAAAAACACCGGCCAAAAACCAAATCAAACCCTGAGAAAAGACCAGTACATCAACTGGAGAATCTGAGGGGGACCGGGCGCTCGCCTGGAGGAGGGTCTTGACGGTGTCGAGGGGGTGGACGGCGACCGCGGAGGCGCTGATCGCCGCGGCGCCGGCGGCCGCGTGGCTCGCGAACACGCTGTCGCCCAGCGGCTTGCTGCCTCCAACCATCGCGGCGGGCCGGAAGAACCACCACCCCGAACGGCGAAGCTGAGGTGTAGGGTAGGGTAGGGGAGAAGCCAAGAGAGAAGTCGGACACTCACGTAGGGAGGCGGCCTATCTCGCGCGTCACGGCCCAGCCCAAGCGTCGCTACGACACGAGATGCCGGTCCGTGGCCCAGTGAACCTGGCCCTTCCGACGCGCGAATCTTCACGCGATCGGACGGATGGGAAACACTGAGAGGAATCGAACTCGGGTCCAAATTTGCTTCCAACGTTGTGGTGGTGCCTAGTTAGACCTTAGACGCCGTCCGCCCGTCCGACTTGACTACGTTCCAACTTCCAACTCACGCTGCCGGTTGCTCTCGCCGACTCGCCGCCGACCAGGAGCAAGACGAGAGTGGCCGCCGCCTGATCCTACTCTAGATCAACCCTCGATGGGCCAAGGTCAGAGCCAGCCCTCCCCGGCGGTGGACGAGCCTTCTCCGCCTGCCGCCGAGCCGTCGCCGTCGCAGTCTCCTGCCGCGGCGTCCTCCTCCCTCGAGGCGCTCGCCGCAGGTACGTGCCAAACTCTGAATCTTATGAGTCGGTAGCGGTTTCCTCGTATTCCTGTTCTTCCAGTAAACCCACGGTCTGTAGTTCTCGTTGAGTTGGGCTTGCCGCTAGGTCGTCGCGTCGCGTTGCTCGGATTTGGGAAGCATTGGTGGAAGTGGAGCTCTAGGGCCGCCAGTGTTACAAATAGTTTTGGGTAGCCAGTAATGTATGGTCCTAGACTTCATCCTAGTGCGATAGTTGGAGGATGGGATTATTCCTGTGATTCTCCAGTATGTAACAGTGCAGACCTTGTAAAGTTGTACTGGATGGTGAATTGGTGATATCTTGCCGATCCTAGAGTATATGTGCATTCATCCCGGAATTGAGGTAGTCTTAAATTTTAGTGCCGTGTAAGTGATGTGGTAAAGTTAATAACAACCCGGGCCTGAGGAGCCACCAAGCTTTAACCCACCAATGTTGGCCCAAAACGACAAGACTGAGCTCCAAGCTCTCTAAAAAATTACTGTAATGTCCGGACAGTTTATGCGTTCTTTTAAATGTGCATGGCATATATTGCTTTGGAGGCTTCTTTTAGTGTTCTGAACTTCTGATGTTGGATTCTTATAATGCAGAGGCTATGTCATTTGATGAGGGTGACAATGAGGAGGTATGACCCTTTCTTTTGCTTCTAGATAGATACTTATATATCAATATCCTATTCGCTTCAGTATTTCTTGGCACTCTGGGAGGTCAGTGTATTTTTAAAATAATATTAATTTAATAATAAATAATAAAATTAAATAGTCGAAAAAAACAATTGCAAAACTAGCCTACCGTGACATGCCCCGTCGCCGTTCCAATTGGCGACAAGGTCTTTTTTTATTTGTGTGTACAGAATTCAACCTAAAATTTTAGTAATTTTCAAAGAATTTTTTTGGTAATTTCTTTAAGTGTCCGTATAGTTTGAAACCGATATTAGTGAAGATAACGAAATATGAGGTAAAGAATACGAGATTGGCGTAATAACACAAACAACCCCTTTGGAGCGAAATTAAATAAATATTTGGGTTTAGGGTTGCCATGCACGCTGTTGTCCCGATTGTATTGTTCGTAGAATTGATTCCTTTGGGAAAAGATTACGAAATATTTAATAGTCGAAATATTTGGGAAAAGAGATTTAAGTTTGAAATACTTCATAATTTAATTGCAAATTATATGGCGCACTGGGTTTGGTTACGTGCATTAGAAATGACAACATGCACAAATCAACAAACCGAAATACACCTACGATGCATGTGCGTCTTTTTGGAATCGAAAAAAGGTTGATTGGAACGAAGTTAATTAGTCATGACGGCCTATCGGTCCCTTCCCTTGTCTCTGGATTGCCCGTGGCGGCGGCCAATCTCGAAGTCAGCCATATTTTGCGAGACAGGCTGGACGATTGAATGATGTTAGGATAGCATAACATAGTGCCAAATCAATAATTAGGATGCAAATTGAACCTAACTTACCTCTTCGATATGGAGTGCGCCTCGGCGACGGGGAGCGCTAGGACAGCTGCCGTCTGTCTGGTCTCACTAGTAGGAGCCTTTCCTTTGGCCACCGAGCGCTCAACCCGGCCGTACTCAGCTTCCTATTCGAGGGTCCTCTACCACCACCCAGCTTTCATGGGCTCCTCCGATACCTTTTCAATAGAGTCAAGTACGTAAGGTTTCCAGGGTTTGAAGGTCTCGGCTCGCTTCGTGTAGTTGAACATGTACTTCTGCTCGATGAACACCCTATCATACATGACCGGGCCGTTGATCCATTGGAAGAAGTTGCATCGCATCTCCGGCTGCCATTATGCGCCCATGAAGTTAGGGATATGTGGAATGCAACGTAACATGTGAAAAATCTATAAGATTCGCTTACAAGGATGTTCCGTACGTGTAGTACGCCTAGGCGGCGGTTGCCTAGTGTGTGGTCTGAATGATCTTCGCTAGTTCTTTGCACACACATTGCGGGCGTGGGAACTCCGGTGGTACCGACGCATCCTTCATAGAACAATCGAGGTAGGGTTTAGCCTACTCGGCAAGCCACTTGCGTTTACGCAGTATCTTCGCGTAGAAGTTCAATGACAAGTTCGCATCTCCTTCCTCTCTGTTGTGTGAACCAAGTTGGAGTGAAGTGTTGGGTATGGTGATGTAGTGTTGTCCTCTAGCTCTGATACGCCTCCCAGGCCGCGTACCGGTATCCCGATACGTATCGGGAAGTATCGGAATTCTTTTCCTTTTTTTAAAAAAAGAAATAAATCCCCGATACGGCCCGATACACCGATACGACCTGGAAAGAAGCCCAGCCCAAGGCAAAAACCTACTATTCTTAGCCCAAGCCCATGGCAGAAGATACCTAACCTTGCTCCATGCTCCCTCCCGTCTCCGTCTGCGCGCAATGAGTGACCGTGCGGCGTCGCGAGCGGCGGCCGCGGCCGGCGGCGCGGCGCCGCGCTCCTCCTCCGCGACCGTGGCGGCGACCAGCGGCCGGCGGCCTTCGCGCCTCCTCCATGCCACCTCCTCTGCGCGACCGGCAAGGTGGCGACCAGCGATCGGCGACCTTCGGCGCTCCCTCCTCCGCGCCACCTCCTCCGCGCGACCGGCAAGGCGGCGGCCTTCGGCTCTCCCTCCTCCACGCCACCTCCGCTCTACCCCCTCTGCAGCTAGCGGCAGGTGGGGTCGGTCCTCTCCAGCAGCCGACGGTATCGCGTATCGGTGCATCATAGTCCTCTAGCTTTCTTCTCCCTCCTTTTATGAGCGGATAGGGTGTAGTGCTGAGGGTGGAAGGAGAAGTGCGAAGGCATCGATCTGAAAAGTTGGCATGACAGAGTGTGGTAATTTCGGTATGAAAAGGTAGCATCGCAATGTGTTGTCTTTTCATCTGAAAAGTTGGTATGGCAGAGTGGTTATTTCGGTATGGAAAGGTAGCGTCGTAGTGTGTTGTCTTTTCGGTATGAAAAGGTGCCGTGGCAGAGTGTGGTCATTTCAGTCTGAAGGTAGCATCGCAGTGTTCTATCTTTTTGGTCTACAAAGGTAGCAGTGCGTGGCTTGACAGTGTGCGGTCTTTTCGTTCTGAAAAGGTGTCGTGACAGAGTTTGGCCATTTCAGTCTGAAAAGGTAGCGTCGCAGTGTGCTATCCTCTTAGTCCGCAAAGGTGGCAGTGCGTGCCTTAACAATGTGCGGTTATTTATGTCTTAAAAGGTAGCGTCGCAATATGTCATCTTTTTAGTCTACAAAGGTGGGAGTGTGTGGCGTAATGGTCTGAGAGGGAGCCGTGGCAGAGAGGTGTCATTTCTGTTTTAAAAGGTAGCATCACAGTGTGTTGTCTTCTCAGTATGCAAAACTGTGATACCGAAGTTCATACGTGAATCCTTGTTATGTTATGTTCTTACAGCCCAGTTGCCAAAAGTTAAATATTTCTTGCAATTCATAAAAAGCATACAACTTCGTTCATACACGAATCCCTTATGCAGACAACCACCACTACTTAATATATATTGAACACACTACCACAAGCGCACACACACACACACACAAGTTTCTCGAGCCACTTCAAGTGGTCAAGAATCTTGTCAAAGTGCTCATATGTAAGTGATATGTTCATCATTGGACCATATGAAACTACATACAGACGTTCAACTGCTCTTTCGACCATGGCATCAATAAAGTCCGCCCATTGAAAGTATTGGCAATTGTCGGCCCGAAAACCACATTGAATAGTGAAAAAGAAGTGACAAACAAACTCTAAATCCAAATACCAGCATTCGCGGAAATCGAACTCAATAAGAAATATGGACACTTGTAGAACACACATCCCTTGTTCTCTTTAGTGTTAAAGTACATGACATTTGCCTGGACATCGCAGTTGGGCAGTTCACGCGCCTTGCACTTGCCAGCGCCATTGCTCGTCGGCTAATTGAACTAGACGACTAAGAGATGACGCCGAGTAGAGTCGTGAGACAAGTGTAAGTAGATTAGAAGAGAGAAGATTGGAGTTTAGTTGTTTGGGTGGGCTTTTGTAGTGGTGGGGTTCAAAATGCCGGGTAATTTTTTAAATATTAAAATTTAGGCAAATCGCCATTCAAAATAGCAACAGGGATTTTGGATCCGCAAGTCCCTATCGCCATTCCAAATGGCGACACAATCCCCTATAAAAGACCCTAAAACTCCCAAAATTCAAGCAAAAGTCACTTTTATTCAGAAAAAAGAGAAGGGGGAGGGAAGGGAGAGGAACATAGAGGAGGAGAGGAGCTAGTGAAGTTCTGCCTGTTCGGCCGTCCGCTTTTGAGGTAATTTTTTTTAACTTAATGGATTACGTAGTTTTAGATCTATAATTACATAGTTTAGTATGTTGTAGATAGTCCTTTTCGGTGGATAGTTTAGTCTTAAATATGTTGTTAATCATGAAAATCTTGTTTATGGTGTAGTACGTCAAATATGTCGGACGCAATCAATTCAAAAATTTACTATGGTCAGGGACTATTCTGGAGGGTCCCGAGGGGATCGA
Organism: Ampelocalamus luodianensis; assembly: GCA_036346255.1. Classification (NCBI taxonomy): domain Eukaryota; kingdom Viridiplantae; phylum Streptophyta; class Magnoliopsida; order Poales; family Poaceae; genus Ampelocalamus; species Ampelocalamus luodianensis. The sequence goes on from CM070623.1 coordinate 51,563,398, forward strand.
TTTGCGTTATTTCCAATGGCGACCGTAACCCTAACAAGACCAGAGCAGCGTACATAGAGGCACTGTGATGTGGTGGTTGTTCTACACATTCGACTTAGACAATGCTGTGTATGATCTAAAATTGAGTTGCCTTGCCAACCGAACATAAGGCACATATTGGGAGTTAATGCAGCTCAATGGAACTAGGTCATGGTAGTCTTATGTACGACTGGAGAGGGAGGAAGGGTGGGATTTGGTCCTTTTGGCCCAAGCATATGCAAGGCTATTCCTGCATCGACGGCTATACAAGCAGGTGGTGGTGAAGTTGGGGACTCCAGCGCGACAGGAGGTCAGGGAGTTGCTGATGTTGTCGATTAAGACCGTAAGGTCCACCAGGCAAGCTAGTGGGATTGCTGACGATGGTGAGGAGATCGAATGCCTAGTTGAAAGGATGGATCTTGAAGACCGGACTACCAGGCATTGTCAGAAGATGAAGGATCTGACGAGGATGATGTTGTGGAACAGCAGACAGTTCCATCCGAATGGAACATATACCAGTTCGACAACCTCGTCGTTAACAAAGGCTCCCGTGTATCGTGGGAGTATGACCAAAACGAGGTTAGACAAGGAGCCATGTACAAATGCAAAGAGGCCGTACAGGAGGTTGTCAAATTCTAGGTCTTGTCGGTGCGGCGTACATTCACGGTGGTGAAGTCCAACCCAAGATGCTACGACGTGAAGTACGACATAGAAATGCTCTATAGTAATCCCTCACATATGTGTTATCACTGAATCAACACAGTCTCACAAGAACCTGTCATCAGGTTTCATTGCAAACATCATGTATGGTGAGATCGTGGAAAATCTAGATTTCTAGCCACGATCCATCATTTGGGCAATAGAGACAAGGTTCCAGTATACAATCAACTATGCTAAGGCGTGAAGGGCAAAGTAGAAGGCATTGGAATCAAAGTTTGGTATGTTCAAGGACTCCTACCACAACCTCCCTAGTCAACTCCGAGTCATACAAGACAGAAATCCCGCACTCATGTCGACATTCAAGATGACACACATCCGCGTTAGGAACAGAAGAGGGTACCGAAGCGAGCATTCTTCGCCTTTGGTCCATGCATCAATGCATTCCAGCATTACCATCCAATCTTGTGCGTGGATGACACATTTCTAGCTAGAAAGTACAAGGGACAGATACTTACTGCAATAGCGACAGACGGGAACTGTCGACGGGAACAATTAGGTTCTTCCCGTGGTGTTATGGGCCAACATCCGTGCGGAGTACTATAGCACGTGCACTCTTGCACCACGAGCGTGGATCGCATCTGCGCGCGCATCGTAGCGCCGTTATTGTAGCGCGCCGTTATTAGGCAAGCTTCGTTATTTAGGAATCTACCTATTTGGTATTTGGTAGTATCTATTAGTTAGGCAAGTTATTATTAGATTGGATTGTTAGAGATAAGTTTCTTTATAGATTATTTCTTAGAGGTCAAGTCGGGTCGTCCCTATAAAAGGGATAGCGTGTATCCATTATCAAGGAAGCAAAGATGAATAGACAAGTTCCTAGTCTCTAAAGTCCAATCGTGGTCGCTTTTGTCAGGCTATTCTAGATCTATTCCTCTCTCATCGGTTCCTTCAGCCGCTTAATGCGTTCTACCTCAAGTAAGTCAGCCGTCAGGCCTCTCCGACGGATGTTTACCTATTATGAACTAAGGTTGGTATTTTCGCCAACCTTAGTTCATAACAGGTAAACATCCGTCGAATGGAGGCCTGACGCGACGACTTGAGGTAGAACTGAGCTAAAGTGAATGAGGCACCGATCGGGAGGAATAGATCTAGAATAGTCGCCAAGGAACCACTCACACCGACTTTAGGGACTAGGAATTTGTCTATTCATCTTTGCTTGCTTGCTTGATAATGGATACATGCTATCCCTTTATAGGACGACTTGACCCTAAGAAACAATCTCTATATCTAAGAAACTTATCTATATTAGATGGAATATATCTCTAAAGAAGTAAACCCAACTAATAAGAAAACTAACTATTCTATCTTTATTTCCTAACTAATGCACCGTGGGGCACGGCATGAATAGCGCGTGGCACTACAGTAGCGTTCGTACTGTTCATGCCATGAATGCGATCTACCGTGACACGTGGCCTTCGTATTCATTGAAAGCGAGAACACAGACAGTTGGTTGTGGTTTTTGAGGAATGTAAAGATCTCTGTTGTACAGGGTCGTCCTAACATATGCGTTATATATGATCGACATGTGGGCCTATTGAATGCAATAACCCAGCTACAACAAGGGAGAACGAGACACTTCCGTGGATGGATCTGCATAGCCAGTGGTGCATGAGGCACTTGGGTGCAAACTTCTACAAGTAGCTCCGCAACAAAGACCTGATGAACTTGGTCAGGCGTTTGTGCAATCAAAACCAAAAGAGAAAGTTCGATGCACTCTGAAAGGTTCTGGATGAGCGTACCGGGGCGCACAAAAGGGAGGCATCAAAAAAGTCGTCTGTAAGCGTTGACCAGGACCCCAAGACATTGCCATAGATGCTCCTGGTATGACGAGGAAGACGGGGGCGCAGGTGAAATGCTTCTCGGACTGGATTGAGCACGAGTCTAAGGAGAAGTGGTCGCTGCAACATGATAAGGATGGTGCTCGATATGGTGTCATGACAACCAATCTAGCCGAGGTGTACAATTGGATCATGCGCGGCGTCAGGTGCCTCCCTTTGGTTACTATTGTGGAGGTAATTCTCTGGGGTATCACAAAGTACTTCATTGACCGAAGCAACAACACATCGCTCTCATGGCAAATGACAGAGTTCTTTACTCGTCATGATCACCAAGTACATGGAGGAGAAGAACAAGAAGGGTGAGATGCACTGGGCATTCAAGATGGGCTCAAGGGAGCTTCGCTTCGAGATCATATGCAGGGGGAAAGGATGCCGCGGGATGAACCATGAGAGGATCATCCACAAGTGCACGCTAAGCCACGCTAGTTGCGTATGTACCCGCAACAAACCTCTTCTTTTGCATAGGCCATGCTCACATGTCATGGCCGTATGTTCGACGGTGGCGCAACATCTCGGTTAGTACCTTTCCAGATATTTCACCAAGGAAGAGATGATGTAGACCTGGAATGCAGAGTTGTATGGTTATAGCGTGGTTGGCCATTTCTCTGGCCATCCTACCTAGCGAGCACTCATCTAAGCCGCGGACATTGCTAGGCTGAAGGGAAAGGTTGGCCGGCGGCAGGTACGATGCATCAGGAACAACATGGACGAAGCAAAAATCGGGCGTTGTACGAAGAAGTGCTCAATTTGCAGGGAGTCTGGGCATACCTACAAGAAATGCCTTACGAGAAGTGTACGGGATGAAGGAGAGGTCGGTAGTCCGGACAGCAGCCATTAGAATGGTTTGTTTTGTCGAAATATGTTGTGCTGAATGTTTTCTAATGTCATTGTGATTTGTTGAAAAACTATGTGACTACGTCTTGCTGGAATGTATTGTAACAACATTGTCATTTGTCGAAAAACAATGTGATGATGTTGTGCTGGAATATTTTGTACCATTATTGTGATTTGTCGAAAAACTACGTAATGACGTGCTTAAATATGTTGTGCTAATATTGTTTCTTATTACTGTCTGATTCTGTTTCTTACTATGTTGTGCGTCCAATTGTAATGTGTAATTTACATTCTTTCTGAAATCACCACCATTGTATTTGCCGGCGGCGTCGTTGGTGGCGGTAGTTTAGTTGGTTGGTGTTGTGTGGCGGTTCAAACGCTAGAGTGGAGTAGTCGGAAATAAGCAATCCAAAAATAACAGTAGAAATTTAAATAAAACAATACTAAATGTTTAGGCTCAATTATGCACACAAAATAAAAAAAATCAAAACCCTATTGCCAGATGAATGAAATGGCGACAGAGCCCTGTCGCCAGTCCAATTGGCGGGCATGTCGTCAATTGGACTGGCGACAGTAGGCTTGTTTTGCTATTGTTTTTTCCGACTATTTAATTTTGTAATTTGTTATTAAATTAATATTATTAAAAAATCATAGTTTTGCTTGTGCAGTCAATTGATGTGAAGGTACAGAAAGCTCTGGACTGTCCTTGTGTGGCTGATTTGAAAAGTGGTCCTTGTGGAAGCCAATTTGTTGATGCCTTTTCCTGCTTTCTGAGAAGCACAGAAGTAGATAAGGTTGTATTTATTTCTTCAAGTTACTAAGTTTCTTTGAACGCAAGTTGTCTTGCGCAAGTTACGCTACCTACATATACTTCATGATAATCATAACATACTGCTCTTCATTTTAATCTTAGCTCAATATGAGCAAACATTAAGAAGTACTCTAGAAATTTTAAACTAGTATTTAGCAAAAATTTGGTTAATTGTTGCTGTTTCCCACATACAGCCTTGATAATGAGTAGTGTGACCTTTTTTATTAATTTGTTGCCAGACATGTTTGTTTCTTATTTTCCAATGTTTTATGGATATTTGGTTTTGTTTCCAACTGATCCAGCCCAATGCTCTGTGTGCTACAATTTGCAGTAGGAATGTGGTGTGTATACTACAAAAGTGCCCCAAGTTGTTAGTTGATCTGATGGAACACAAGAAAATTCATTGTCCTAGGGCCAATTCTTTTTATAATCTAAACGGTAATAAAAGTGAGCTGTCGTTGTCAGTTTGGTTAGACAACAATGTTAATGTAAGGCAATTGTAAGGTAAGTTTGATTTAATCAAAGGCATTCATTCAGGTTACCTGTTACTTTTATACAAATAAAATCTCGAGAATTTAGCTGTTGTTCACAGTTGAAGGGGTTTGAAAATGCACAGGTACTTGATTGGACACAATTTCTTTTGGTTGTTTTTTCAGATGTATGATTCTTTATGCGCTGCTTGTTGTTGTTGTTGTAATATTTCACAAAGTTTGAATCCTTTTGTCTTAAGATCCAATTATTTGCACATCGAAATCACATTCGACCGTATGCTGCTTGTTGTTGTTGTTGTAATATTTCACAAAGTTTGAATCCTTTTGTCTTAAGATCCAATTATTTGCACATCGAAATCGCATTCGACCGTATGCTGCTAAATGCTAATAATTGTTTGGTTCATGTCTATTTCCTCCTGAATATTAACTAATACTAACTTTGCTTTCCCTGCTTCTCCAGGGATCAGATTGTGTGAAGCCCTTTATCGCATTGCAGGACTGCATCAAAGCAAATCCAGAGGCATTTTCTAAGGAGATTTTGGAAGAAGAGGAGAATGACGAGGAGGCCGAGAAGTCCAACCTGAAAGTTAGAGCTCCAGCGTGGTCTAGAGAACCCAAGCCAAAGCTTTGAGATTGCGTTGCGTGGTATTAGCTAACAGCCTGATACAGATGTTCCTCCAGTTGGCACACTTCACCTCGTTTCTCCCATAATTTTTTCCGTTATAGGTTAGATTTCAGTGAGAAAGAAGCGTCCAAGATTCTTCAGCAGAAATAAATACAGTTTGTGTGGTAGAAATATTCCACAATTTTTTTTAGAGAACATACACGTTATTGATACCAGGTACTGGAAAACCTGTATTCTAAATACTTATAGTTCTGGATGGATTATACGAACTGGTAAACATCAAAACGAATTATGTTTCATGATGATTTCGATCGTGAGCTCATGGTGGGCCTAATGTATTACTGTGGCTTGGTAACAGTTCTGAAGATCTCGTTAATGATACTGGTTGCTGTCTGAACTCAAACTTTACTGACGATACAGCTGCAATTGCACTGCCTGCCTATTTGGCTGTTGGTGTTGGGTGATCTATCTGGGAACTTGCACGTACAATTTCGTGGTACAAATTCAGAATGTACATGTCGTGTTTCTGAGAGGAAAAAATGTACACGTGCAATTTATCACTTATTGCTTGCTCTGATTTCTGAAGAACGGGTGGATTGGTTGCTCTGATTTCTGAAGAACGGGTGGAATCGGGCCGTGTGTCAATGATCGGAATTGTTCTGGTTTCTGAAGATAAAAGCCCAAAATACATGTTCTTTACTAGGCCTTGCGGCCCATATGCCCTGCTCTTCCCCCAACCCGTCAGTCCGTCACAGAGTTTTGTAGTTCAGCAGTTCAGCTGCCAAGTCCCAACTACTGCTTCCACCTCCGCCGCGATAAGCCCTAATCGCCACCTCCACCTCCACATCCATGGCGACCACCTCCTTTTTCCGGCCGCTCACCGCCCCAGTCGCCGGCGGGGCCGGCACCCGCCTCCATCGCTGCCCCCTCACCCTGCCGCCCCCCACCCGCACAGCTCCTCGGCGGCCGGCGCCCCTCCTCGTCGCCCGTGCCAAGCGCGCCGGCAGCCGGGGTCCTGCCTCCTCGAGGCAGACTGCGAACCCTAACGCCGCCCCGAAGCGGGACGCGGAGGAGGAGGTGGAGGTGGAAGAGGAGCTGCCGTGGATCCAGGACAAGGCGCTGGACCTCGTGGAATTCACCGGCACCGTCACGCAAGCCATACCGGGGCCCCGGGTAGGCTCCAGCCCCGTTCCGTGGCTCCTTGCCGTGCCGCTCGCCTACGTCGGCGTCTCCTTCGTGCTCGCCGTCGTCCGCACCGTCCGCAGGTTCACCTCCCCGCGCACTAAGAAGAAGCGGAGGGTAAGTGTTCGCGTCGAAAATCATGCGTAGTTTGATGCTTAGTGGGAGGCTGGGTAAGTGATATGATTAGGAGTTTAATTGCAGTTATAAGGTAATTCCTCTCTAAGATTGAAAATTTTGCTTCCGCTTAGTTTTCTAGGTGGTGGTAATATTTGGTATGTAATACAGCGATGGCGTACTTCTTTCCTTTCAAAAAATAGTGATGGCATACTTCTCTTACAGTCGAGTTTGAGCCTTTCGAAAATTTAGGTACATTGTGTGGAACAGTAGTTTGTTTGATCAATCTAGCCTCTATTGTTATTCAGTGGCATATTGTGATTTTCATCCTAATATTTGTTCATTGGGGGGTTAACTTCGGCCAAGGACTCATGGTGATGGGAGATGTGCTTGTTTTTCTTTCAGCGGTGAATTCTGTATTTTTAAAATTCTCTCTCTGACTCTATGCATAAAATATCTGGGAACCATACTAAATAATTCAGTTTGATTTATAATTAGTTAAGCTTACACTATTTCCTTCTTAGATGTTACTATCAAACAAGTTAACAAAGAATTAAGAGGACTTTGTTTCTGTACTTTTGAACACTTGATTTAAGCATAGCATATTCAGAATGACATGAACTTGCAATGTTAGTTTTACAACCATTCATAGGTTTGCTTCTTTGTGTCAAACAGATAGCTTTGTGCAGATGCTAAAGCACAGCATTTTGTGTTTGCTTCCTTTGTTGATCGCAAGCTTGACTTTAGGCTTTATTTTGTCTCTTTTTCCCCATATAATTACAAATACTATATCTCTCGTAATCTAGAACACTTGGCACTATATCTTGCTGGTACTTAATGGTAAAGCAGTGTTTCTTTGCAGGTGAGTAAGAATATATTCTTGTTGAAGTCACTAGATGAGCTGTTTCAGAAGGGCAGGGAGGCAGTGGATTTTCCAGCTCTTCAAGGACTAATGGAAAAGGTATGCCCTTGACTCAGCCATTATTCTTGAGAAACTGAACTTATATTGGACTATTGCTACGATGCACCTGCTTTATTTTCTCTACTGGTGAATCTGCTTTAACCAGTGTTACTTAACTGGATATCTTATTCTGACAGTACACTGATGATGGTAGTGAATCAATGTTATAGGTAACTTGTTTTAAAAATCTTTAAACTAAATGCTATCTTGCGGTAAAGATCTAAACCAGAAATTCTGCTTCACAGACCAGAATAATTATTTTGACTTAGCAAACTTTTAGTTCTTTGCACTAATGCATCCATTCATTCCATTGTTGATATCTACTGCTGTTTGAGGAATAATTTACTTATTATGTTGTTGGTGGCAAAGCTATCTGCCCATAGTGAACAATATGCACACAATTGTAAATATTTTTTTTTGCATGTATTCAGACAGGATTTGACCTGGATGATGTAGTAAGAAAGTACATCCGATACACACTGAATGAAAAACCATTTAATCCCGATGTGGTTGTGGATCTCATACATCTTAGGAAAGCTTCGATGTTAGAAGATGCTGAAGTTGCTGAAATTTTGAATGAAATTTCAAGACGAATTGTTCGGGAGAAAGGTATTGCTTTTTTTCCCCTTCTGATTCTAGTACTCTTAGAGAACACAGTGTGTTTCCTAAATTCAAGACTCTTGCTGCTCACTTCTATAACTAGAAGGTGTTTGTCTTTTCTGGCCTCCCTATGGAATTTGTGGTATGTTGAATCCTTTGTGGTAATGATTGTGTGGTCCATAATCTACTATTTTTTGTATTTGACTCGAAGATTACTTTCCAATGCTTGACATTTTGCTGTTTCTCCCATCATTCTCAAATACACTCATTTCGTTAGCCTTCACATTTATGTACTACAATTAGGGGTGCTAAACTGCTAATGGGTTGGGTTCAAACGGGTTAAACGGATTGGGTTCTTGATTGGATTGGCTTTGGATGGGTGACAACGGGTTGAAAGAGCTAATGGGTTGGGTTGGGTTGGGTTGGGTTGGGGTGGGGTAGGTTTAGAAATCTGGGTTGAGAACGGGTTGAACCCGTGGGTTTTGCAATGGGTTCGCTCCATGGATTCGTCGTGGGTGAGGGCGCCGCAGGCGCATGGGGGATCGGAGGGGAGGACGCGGTCGTGGCAGAGCGGGCAGGTGGCGTGCGGGCGGACGAGCCAGGAGCGGTGGAAGACGTGGCGGCAGCGGAGCTCGCGCACCTCCTCGCCTCGCCGACCGCGACAGCGTAACGCGCATCCACGGCGGCGCCCGTCGTCGTGCCTCGCCCTTCCACGGCAGTACGCCGCCGCCGCCAGAGCGTGAGCGCCGTCCGTCCGTGGGCTTGGACGGCGATCGGAAGAGGGCTTTTCTTGCCCTCTCGCCATCCGTGGGCTTGACGGCGGGCAGCGCGCGGAGCGTGTGGGCCACGCGTACCGGCAGCCACCACCGCCCCGGAGCGCAGGTTAGAATGGGTGAGATACCCATGGAAGGATAAACACAAATTTAATAGTCGAAATCACAAGTTTGAAGAACTGACCTTGAACCTGAAGGTTTAGCGAGGTAGAACATCTGCTGTAATTTCTTACAGGGTGTACATTTATACATGTATTGTTGCGATACCGAATCAATACATTACCCGCTCTTTTTAAAAAATATATGATGAATTGCTGATATATTGCTATCAAAATCTTTCATAGCTTGTTGTTTTTTTTAGTGATTCTGGGTTTGATCAGTGAAACCTGTCGTGCTTTTAGACCAAAAGAAGAGCTGAAATTAGGGGAAACCGTCATTTTTATGCAGATTCTGTCTGTATTGGCTCCTTTGTAATCTGCAAAATATTATGGTTTAGTGTTACTATTCTGTCCGTAGTAAAAAAGGCTAGATTTGGTTACAATTTAGGTTCCAAAAAATCTGAACTTCCAGGTACCAAAAGTCTGAACTTCAGAGAAGACCGAAGGTTCAGAGATTTCAGCAATCCTGTGTTGACAGAATTCAGACAACCTGAAAACTCAGACCCAGGGCTAAAACGAAATCACAGTGGAAGAACAAAAACGAAATCTCAGGAGACACAGGAATTTTGGCGCTGCAATTGCTTGCAGTCTTTTTGTGTTTTTGCTTTCTTATATAGACAAAAGAATACACACTGTTACTGAACCTGCAATCTTCAAAAAACGAAACGGATTCAGAGTAAGTTTCAGAGTCGGACTCTGGACTCTGTTTCTGTCTCTGTTTTCCTAAACCGAACACAGAACTTGACTCTCTTTACAGTTTCGGAATTGTCTGACAAATCGACAATCCAAAACAACTATCAAAACAGAAAATGAATACTAATATGATTAACTTAAGACTAACAGATTTCACACGGTGCCTGTGAGCGTAAAGCTGCAGGTTGTCTTTCTGAGAATCTTGGGGGTGACGCATAGTCGGCTACTCCCAGACTCACAGTGCACAAAGAAGCAGTCGCGGCGTCGGGGGGCAGCAGCTGCAGCTTGCCCTGCCGGAGCGTCCTTGCGAGAGCGCCTTGATGTCCACCTGCTGGGCTTGCTCCTCTTCCTCCTCCTTCCTCTTGTTGCCCACCTCCTCCTCTGCGTCGTCAGTTGGTATTGCCTGCCGGGAGTTGACCTTGTGATGGCCGGCCTCCTGGAGGACCCCAAGGTCACGCTGGGCAAGTCGACAATGTCCTCGTTGTAGAGGAAGGTGGAGACGACGACGACAGCGGCGCGCCGGCCCTGCTTGGCGGACGCCCACTTCCAGTGCTGCTGCATCGCTCGACTGCAAGGATGCTCATGGCCACGACGGGCATCCCATGGGATCACGAATACGCGCGCATGCACCCATGAGACAGTTCAGAGAAGACAAGAGAGGAGGCACGGGTTAGAATGGGTGATAAATGGGTGAGAAATGGGTTCAAACCATATTGAGGAAATTGGATTGGGTTGGTTTGGGTTGGAGTTGTATATGGGTTGGGACGTTGGGTTGGGTTTTGAAGGTGGAGCAATGGGCTGGTCTGGGTTAGATTGATGTGCTGCATTGAAGTGGGTTGGGGTGGGTTTGGGTTGGTTTCAACCCATTAGCAGGCTTAACTACAATGAATTGATTTTCTGGAGAATTGCTGTTCTGTCATTGTTGCATGGTGCATGCAATATTCAAACTTCAATGCCCTGAAAAGCATATCTGTACAGTTGTAAATATTTAACCTGAACGTTTTTCATGCTTTTCCAAAGAATCAGTTTAATGTACATGTGTGTGATGCATCAATATTCATGCAGTAATAAGAAAATTTTGGCAATACCTTGCCATTTGTGTTTATATCAGGTGTACATTAAGTAATGAGAAGTATTAAATTCATAAGATGTGAAAATCAAGCAATGCTTTATGCTTACAAGCCATGTCAATATACATTTTTTATGCTCTGTTTAGTGAAGTTCTAAATTTGACACTTTTAATCTTTGTTGATGAACTTCACACCGATCTAGTTTACTTTTAGGTTCAGTATGAACCTGTGACTTGCAGAGCAAATAGGGGACTTAGCAAAGCCAAAATCACTGTCTTCGTAGAAAAGAATCAGTAGCCATGGGATAGTGTTCAAAATATTATAGAAAAGGAGAGTATCCTTGGTGTGATTTATTGTTTTCGTGTCAGTATTTGGCAGTCATGGTATTTTTTTACTTACAAATTTACTTTATTTGATGTGTAAGATTATGCTTCCACTTTGATAGAAGTACTCAAGAGATTTTGTATTTTATGGTCTTGCAGGACCAGTAGTTATGGACATATCTGGGTTTACAGAACAAGGTTTTAAGCGGAAGCTTGCTGTGCAAACGTTGTTCGGAAAAATCCTTTACTTGTTAGAGGTAAGCTGCGGATATTCTGTTTTTGTTGACTTTTAATTCCAGGTCTATTGATGATTAGCCAAATCTTGATGACTTCTATAACTGAATATTTGTGAATCTCCATTCAGCTCCCAGAGTTCTGTTCACGGGACAGCTCACTTGTTGTCAAAGAAATCTTTGGAGTTACAGAGTACGACTAATTCTTCTTTATGGAGGATCCTTACATTTTTTGTACTGCAACTGCTGTTAATGCTGCCGTCGTAACCACTGTTTCCCCCCTGTTTTCACGTGAGCAGTGAGGATGCAGACAGCCTTCGAATTCACACCCTTTCTGAAACTGGTGATATCGAGTCAATACAGAAGATGATCGATGATTCTGACTTGGAACATGGTCCCTCATCATCATCTTGAAGAACGTTGATGGGGAAAAAAATACCGAGAATCTTCTTTGATATAGAGTTCACTTAAGCTTGGTATGAGTTTTTCAGCCATTGAAGAAGAGAGATCTCCAGGATAGTCCACTGGAAGTTTTGAAAATCACCCTTCGATTAGGATTGTAACTTGTGGCAGTGTCTCATACCCATCCATTACTTGAGTAAACAAGAAAATTGTTAAGAGAATGGTAGCTATGAGTTTATACAAAGCGAGAATTGTTAATTAAATTTGCACCGTTTGAATTTTGTGTGTTTTTTTAATCTCATCGAAAGAATGAACTAAGTTCATATAATTTTCTACTTGTGGTGTAAGGATCGCAAATCTATTATTTGTGCGCCGTCATGATGTGGATGAAAGGATTCTCGGTACCTCGTAGGCTCAATTGCTGAAGCATCAAAAAGGATTGTGCACGATATGTCATTGTGGATACCAGAGTTCAAAAGAGAGGAAGAAAATGATGTGGGTAGCAGCTCACGTACACAACATGGGAAATCACTCAAAAATGTGAAACAGACCAAAAAAAAGTCTCTTGAACTGTATCAAAAGCAAATTGGAAGACTAAGAGGCTGTTTGGTTTAATGCTAAAACAAACCATACCAAAGTTTAACGTACCCTTAGTATTTGGGTAGTGTTTGATTTAATACCAAAATTTGGTTTTACCAACAAAAAAAAGTTGGCATTGCCAGGCTTTTGCAAGCCAATTACTTGATAAAGATTTGGTGGCCAAAAGGGTGGCCAAAAAATTGGCTTGGCAAACAGTATCCGATTTGTAATGGCAAGCAGGTCAATCTGTTTCAAATGATCATATTTTCTAAACCGAGTATCCGATTTGTAATTTGATTGAACCGTTGTGTTCCTTATTATTTAATCAACAAAACAATATCACTGTTGGCATATTTTGGTGCAAAAAAGAATATATGTTATGTGGACCCCACGTGTTATACTTATATTTTTGGTAAATTTTGGCATGGTTACAATCCAAACAACATTTTTTGCCCAGGATTTGGCATTGCTCGTGAATTGGTATGGCTATGATCCAAACAACATTTTTTTTGTTCAAGTTTTGGTGTTGCTTGGATTTTAGTATTACTAAAATTTTGATATGACTAGTTAAGGTTAAGAACCAAACAGACCCTAATAAGCAGCGCACACCGAATGCTACTGTAGTGTCACTAGTTAAAACTGACTGGAGTATCATCTGAAACATCAATGGCATGGTCCTCGTGGAAAACTTTACAATTGTGTTCCAGGTCATTGAAACAGAAGAATAAGGCAATGTGAATCCTATAAGTACTTGCATCTAGCCAAACCAGATGAATTTACAGACTTTTCCATAAGATTCTTAGTCCATCGGCAAAAGATTTCAGGTTTCCCCGAAGATTTGTCTCCGTTGATCCTTCATGCTCATGCTTACGGCTGCATTCCCGGAGCAAAGAAAAGTCATGAGAAACATAGGATGGCATCTGCCGAAAACTCTTGAACAAGTTTTGTGTAATACAAATTACCGCAGCATGCAATTTTACAACACACGTCAGATCTTCAATCTCGAAATACATGAGAGACATTCAAGGTCGATGATAGGGAGAAAGACTATGTACTATCTTATCTATGAGGTACAGATATATGAATCTTGGTCATGAATTAACCATACTCAGTCCTCAGCAGGTCCACGTATCAAGGGAGCTGGGAGCATATGCCAAGTCTTTATTAATTTGGTTAATGCAGTTCAAGAAGAATTCAATCTATTAGGTACAGATTCTCAAATAGTCATCACTAGTTGTTTATGCTGTGCTGTTAATGCCGACTTAGTTTATGCAGAGTCAAATTTAGGTATCCCATAACATACATAGAGTTGCAAATCAATTACTGATACTGCGATGAGGGAATGCAAGCAATACCTCACGAAGTTTTCTGCCTTGGATCGCCTTGTTTCTTTCAGATTGATCTGATGCCATAGGCGGATAGGCCCATTTTTATCCCCCCAAAAATTTGTTGACGACAAATCTAATTTGGCATCTCAAGTTTTACCATGGTATTCTGAAAGCTTTGGTTTAGTCTTCAAATCCAGAGACCGAAGTTTTAGCCTGTGTCAATACATGAGTTTTTTGGTTAGGACTTAGGAGTAAGAACATAATGTGGAAATATACGAGTTGTTTGAAGCACACACAGTAGTATGCATGAATGAAACCCTGTTCGCATTCTCACTTTGCGTCTGATATGACACAATTTGGCGATCTGTATTCCTAAAAACATCCCTGGTGCGTCTGATATGAAACAGCCGTGAACCACTGGAACCATGTTTCAAGGTTCAAACCGCAATTAAATTATTTGTCATGTACAAAGATTACAGTGCAACTATGTTGGAAAGATCTAAAAAAACTATATGTTGGAACCTTGTAGTCTGAGGTCTGATCTTATATTACCACATGATAACACATGCCCTCCTAGAAAAGTAAGAGATCAAAGTAACAATAACTAATAATGCGAACTCAAAATAAAGGGACAAAGAGCAGAAGTAAGTTATCTGTAATAAAATACCATTTCTTCCTTCATGCCCTCGAAGCGGGTACCAGCATCTGTTGTGGAGAGATACATATTGTAGAGCCATTGTTTTCCCTTGAAGCGCTCTGATTCGAAAGAAATATTTCTGCCATCACTCTTCAGTCTTGAATTATACTCCAATTCCTGGAGTAATTCTCGCACTGTGTAGTAGGACCCTCCAACCTGTTGACGAACAGATGTAGCACTTGGAAATTTTCCTTCGTTTGATGCCCTGTAACTGCGTTGAATAGTAGAACCAGGCATAAACATTGGATGTAAGATTTAGGCACAACTTAGTCCTAATTGGGTGCAAGCACAGTTACACAGTTCTACAATTTCATCAAGCACCTAGTTCCATTCTGAGAAGCACCTATTTCCAGCTGGTTACTACGAGAATCAGTATGGAACAGGTCGTTTCAAAATTTAAATTTGATGAGGATTGTTTTGAAGCTAACAGTTGGTCGAAACTTGTCAAAATTGGCTGGTTTTGTCCAGAAACTGGCCAGAACTAGTCTTTTAAAATTTATTCAGATTTCTTCATGTATATTTATAAAATAATATTTCTTAAAAGGTTTTCATGCAGCAATTGCAAATTCTGTTAGAATAGCTCAATTCCATAAACCACATAGCTCAGCGTAAATCGCTCACTTTTCAAGCTTTCGTTAGTTAAACCAGCAGTTCGCTGGGATCCAATCCTAGCTAAGTTTGTCAGGCATTCACTGGCTGGTTACTGCATGTTTGTTGAAACCAGGTCATTGGCCACTTTAATAAGACAATGGCATTATACTACACAACAATGTGAAATATTAAGCACCACCTCCAGCAGTATGAAACTTACATCTGAACTAAGTTGATCGATTGGCTCAGGTGTTAGTGTGTTACCCAGCACGCCGCTATCTTTGGTAGCATCAAGTCTTCGGCTCATTACCCAGCAAAGACTCGCTTTACTGACGAATGGGCACATCAGAGTAGCATAGCAAAAGCAATTGCAGTGGATTCATAAACAAAGCAGCAGAAATATAGTTTTAACAAATAACTTTGAGACATAACTAAACTCAAACTTACAACAGGGATCACGCCCTAAGAAGAAATCTCTGACGAGTGCTACCACCTTGATGTGCTTCAATCTTCATCTGGATCTCAAGGGTTGAGTTATCGTAGAGAATTTTCGAGTTCTGATTTCCTATGGCTCATGGTCTGCCATCTCCTCCGCCTTGATCCTTGTGAACCCTTCTTCTATCGGGGTTAGCAATCTAACAAGGAGAACACAATATAAGGATGAGTACGAAAGGTATTCAACAAGTCCAATTTAGCAAATCAACAGGTGTATGCCCATAATCAAACCTTCATATTTATACCTCTACTAGACCATCAAGGACAGAAGTCCACCAAGATACCATGCATATTTGTAAAGGCATTTGTTATTAAAAAGTCAAGTTTTAAGTTCATGAAAGCTATGGTCATTTGGCAACCACAAGTTGTGAGAACCTCCTATAGATTCCTTTCAATACACTCTCCAGAGTTAGCTTGTCACGCCAGAATATAGACACACTTCTTTTAGTGTGTGGCAGAGCTAAAGACAGAAAGACTTATCAATCACATGTGCCACTATCTCTACCCGGTCGGCATAAGGCCTTCTATTGTAGTCGGACGTCATCCGCTACTTCAGTCGTGCATATAGCACACCTTTTCTTCTACTCACAGCGTGAGACCTCATGTCCTGTCAGACTCAAAAAAAATATTTTCCAAATCCTATGTGTTTTTCGTGTTAGTCTCATGATCAGTGGCTAGCATACACATTTAACAACATTCATATCACATCCATACATGCTTAAATAAAATAGAGTAGCACGATAGGATTAAACAACCAAAATTAAGTCATACATTACCGAGTTTTATAACGTATGGGCCGACCGGCCAAATGGTTCATATAGCTTAAAGTTTGTAACAGAAATAACGATAAAGAGGCATAAAAACCTAGCAAGTATGCCTCAGCCGAATCACAGGCAACTGACTTGGTTAAACCCTAGAAACTGGCGTCATCATCGCCAAAATCCGAAGCGTAAAAGTGTCCGGTCGATGCGTTGTCATCCGAATCCTCTTAATATGTTCAACAAGCAATCGCGAGTATAAAATTGTACTCCACGATATTTTTAAGCAAAGTTTATATAGTATGCAAGCTGAGGCAAGGGTGACTGTCCTATTTAGTTTAGTTCGCACAAGCAAGTTTTATTTGTAACACACATAGTAAGTTAAACGCGGAATTTGTAAGAGCAATTGACTTTTGATAGAAAGTAACAATTATATAAATTTTAGCATAAACAACATATAGCTCTCCATAGCCATAAGCCATGACTGATATGTCGGACCCAGATTTTCTAATCCAGAATCCTCTGTGAAACACTGTGCTATTCCTCGATCAGAGCTAGCACTCACGATACATCATCAATCAATTCATACATGACGAAACCATACCATTCATTAATTAACACAACAGAGTTTACATAGACCGCGTCGGTCGAAGTTTTACAATAGGGGCCGATCAAGCCAATTGATTACATTACAAAAGCGAAGCGACAACGAAGCAAAGGGGTGAGAGCTCATCTCTCCACAGCAAGCGATCGGGAAACCGCAGCGCGACCGATATTAACCATGGCTTGGGTAATATTGATGCACGCAAGTATCGACGAGTCAATCGGATCGAGGCGAGACTAAAACATCTAAAGACTACACTACGCTTCATTATCTCTCGGCCTCCAACTCGGATCCTCGTAATAGGCATAGTCTCCTTCGCGTGGCCATCCAAGGGTTTGGGAGAGCGAGGATGAGCACAACTACCGTGCTCGCGAGCCAATACACAATGCAATGATATACATGCAAGGCTTACAAGGATGGCTCGGTTTTTTTATTTAAAGCAATACCTTTAAATATCATAAGTACAAATTCCTAGCACTTAGCATTTTTAACAAATTTCATTTTTGCTAAAAGAGTAATTGTGCAATAATTTATAACAAACAGAGGTTCCCTCCGTTTAAACTCTACCTTATGCTTATTTTTGATTGGGTCCGTCCTCAATTACTAACATCACCGAGTTCAAGCACTCAGCAAAATCCAATCTCGTGGCTAGGTGAGCCCACCACATTTTTCATCCCAACCACAAGTTTTTTTTTTTGAAATAGAACTAACTCGAGTAAAGATTCCCATGTCCGCTTTGACCGTAGGCGCACTGCTTAAAACAGCTTTAGACTCGCAGAGGTTGTACACCTTACCCACAAGAGATAGTCATACTGTTACCCCACATGATTCCTTAGTCATGTAGTTGAGCGACCGTCACAAGAACCTTTCAAAATATCTCGCCTTCCGTCATCTCACCTATATGGGTTACGCCATATGTTGGTGCGGATGTCACCTCTACATCGTGGTCAGAAGGCACTTCACCATCGGTGTCCCATTCAAACGTGATCAAGCTCACACTTGCACCCTTTCTTGTTCCTTCCGTGAGACCGACTTTCAAGGTTCAATAAATCTACTAAGCCAAGTTGCGCTTTGCAGACTTGTGGTTGTACTTGTTTTACACGGAGGTCATGACAAGATTAAGTCCTTAGGGTTGTCTAGGCGGATCATTTCACACATTAACATTCTTTGGGTTGCATCCGCACTCCATCACATACTCTTCAACACACAAATCGCCTGCACAAGAATAAAGAATATTAGGTTTTGAGGAGTAAAAGCAAATCACCACATTTATCTCAGCCATGGACCACCAATGATCGCCCAAATCATTTTTATGTTTAAAGAGATGATGATTGGAACATTTTAATGTCCCTGATTTAAGCAAGACTAGCATGTCGCTTAAGTACAACCTATAGCTAGTATTACCATATAGTTACTAGGGTGACAAGGATTATTGATTCAAGTTGTCATGATGGCGTAATAATTAATTAATCATCAAATGGGTATTAACTACCTTAAGTTTTAACATACACTAGATTAAAGAATTAAAGCATGCAATTTGCTATTTTAAAAGGATATAATTTGCATAAAATGTAGGCTCAATATGATCAAAGTATTGACTCGCCTGGGATATAGGCTAGAGGATCTTGATAATCTTGGGCTTGATCAACTTGGGGGTCTCCGGCGTCTTCAAATCCTACTCTAGCATCGAACCTAAAAGACACAAATAAACAAAAAGAGCAATTAAATACAATTAAATAACAAATAAACTCCAAATTAAACAAGACCTATGCCATTAGCAAGATCTTGAATTTACAAATTTTTAGAAATTTAGTTTATAATTTTTGGAGCTAAAATGGGGGAGTTACTAATATTTGAAGTCTTACTTTTAAACTAAAATAGAAAAAGAAAAAGAAATACAAAACAAAAGAAACAAACGGCGCCCACGGACTAGCTTTTGGCCCACCTAAAGCCTTGGGTCAAGGCACGCTACGTCTGGCAAGGCCCGCCTAAAGAAAGAAGAGAGGGGGCTTGGGCCACCAAGAAAAGAAAAGGGGGCAGGAGAGGAGGAGGCGCGCGCGCAGAGGGAAAAGGAGGCGGCGACGCGCTGGTCGGGAGGCGGCGGCGCGCACGGGAGGAGAAGAAGGAGGCTCGGCGGCACGGTGGAGGCGAGCGGCGGAGGCGCCACGGCACGCGAGCGACGGCGAGAAGCGACGACGCAGGAGGCGGTGACGCGCCAAGGGCGGCGGCGACGAGGCTCACCGAGCCGCGAGGAGGCACCAAAGCGCGGTGGCGGCGACCGGAGGTAAGGGCTCCGACCTTCTCCTTCCTCTTCCTCTCTACCTCTTCTTCCTTCTTGGTTCTTTGCTTGGGGGGAGAAGGGCACCGGGGAGGGGTTTTTAAAGCCGGGGAAGAGGAGCGGGCTCGGGAGGAGGGGGTCCGGCGTGGAAGGACGGGCGCGCGTGCCGGGTTATGATGACGGCTCGACGGCGTATGGAGGGCGCCAGGCGGTGGCGTGCACGCAGCGGCGTCGCAGAGCACGTGAGAGGGGGAGGAAGGGAGGAGGGGGGTCCGGTCCGGCGGGGTGCGCACGGGAGGGAAGGGAGGGGGTCCGTCCGCGGGAAAAAGGGGGTGTTACATGATATAACCAAGATCAAACCATGGATTGGATACCCTCCAATCCACATCTCAAAGACAAGAACCATTGATTGGATACCCTCTAACCCCAACCAGTTTTTAAAAACCAAATGGTCACGACTGCATCCGCATGCATACACCGATACACGTGAGCTAGGCGCCATGCATCGAGACGTCGGTATTTTGCGGTGCGATGTTTAAAGCTTTTTGCTTTGATTCGCAGGGAAGCTGTACACGGACACGGGGACGCTGGGGGGCCTGCTCGTGGTGGCGGTCGCGCACGCGCTGGCGAGCAACGCGTCGGGCGGGCACGTCAACCCGACCGTCACGTTCGGCATTCTCGTGGGCAGGCGCATCTCGTTTGCGCGCGCCGTGCTCTACTGGGCCGCGCGGCTGCTCGGCGCCGTGGTCGCGGTAGTTCTCCTAAGGCTTAACTCGTGATGCATGGTAATTGTTTTCTTCATTGTTGTTGTTATCGTCGTGAAGGACCGTATGTAACGTTTCTTTTTTGGACGAGTATTAGTTCATGCTTTTGTGGTTTTTGATTTCTTTCGTTTGTTTCTGTATCTTTAATTTTAAATCTTTTAGCTTCATTTGAGCTCGGGTTTGAATTTCAAACACCTTTGTTTTCCAAAATTAAAATACAGGTTTGAATTTCCCCTTTCTGGTCCTTCTTGTCTTTTTGACCTTCCTCCTTTTGGGTTTAGCCGTTCTTCTTCCCCCCCACGCACCCGCGTCTTCATCCCTTGTGAGCCTTCCGATCGTATTTGAACGGTCCGATCCTGTTTGCACGTTCGTTTAGTCCGAACGTCTCACTCCTTGTGAGCCGTCCGATCGTATTTGAACGGCCCGATCCTGTTGCACGTTCGTCTGGTCCGAACATCCCACTCCTTGTGAGCCGTCCGATCTAAATCGAACGGCTTTCCTCTATCCTCTCTTCCTCCTGGACCTCCCTTTAGTCACGACCTCCTTAGGATCTCCTTCAGCAACTCCTTCTCGACCTCCCCAAACCTCCTCCCAGGACCCTCTCCTCGACCTCCCCTCAGGACCTCCTCGTGGACCTTCCCCAGGACCTTCTCAGATTGCCTTCTACGACCAGGTGTGGTCGTAGCTCATTCGAGCACACATGGTCGTTCTGAGCAGTTGCTCTTCTCAACTCATGACTACCCCTCGGCTCTTTGCTGCACCGCACCCACTCCTCCACACCACCAACCCCCTGCCATTTCTGCGTCGCACCCACTCCCTTGACCTCCGCGACTCCGGTGCCTTTCCTCGCCTCGTCGTTTCACCCGTGTGTCATCTCTCCACCGCGCACACGCCATAGCCGTCCTGGCCGTTCAAAGTCAGTCGGCCCTTCAAAGTCGCCGCTCCTCTGACACCCTTCCCTGCTGCCACCCGCCCCTATCACCCTCGTGCCAGTGCACCCCCTTGGCCGCCTATAAAAGGGCCTCTGTGCCCCTTGTTCTTCCCCACACCGCTCCTGCGCATCCGTCTAAACTCAAGTTCTTGCTATTTGCTCTGGTCTTACTTAATTTGGGTTTCGATTGCTTTATTTTTTTGTGTATTTATTTGTTCTCTCTGTTTGTTGCTCCTCTTTCTGGTACGTTCGTCTGAGTAGAGTTCAAAGAAGCAGAAGACTTCCAGTGGAACCAAACACAAGACCTCCAAGACTCTTCTGCCTTTAACCAAGGCAAGTCAATATTTTGATTATATTGAGCCTACTTTTTATGCAAATTATATTCCTTTAAAATAACAAATTGCATGCTTTAATTTCGTAAGCAAATGTATGTCAGCTCTTAAGGTAGTTAAATACCCACTTGTTGATTAATTATTTACTATACCATCATTTGGCATTTGAATCCATTATTCCATATCACCCTAGTAACTATATAGTAATTACTAGCTATAGGTTGTATTTAAGCGACATGCTAGTCTTGCTTAAGTACCAGGGTACTAAATGCCCCAATCTTCATCTCTTAAAAACAGAAAATTGTTTTGGGGCAGTCGTGGGAGGTACATGACTGCAAACTTTGTGATAAACTGGTTTTCTCCTCAAAACCCAAAACTTCTTCTACCATGTCTGGGCGGATGGTAAGGTGGTGGGTGCGGATGTAGCACGAAAATGGTGAGTATGTGGTTGAACTGCCCAGACAACTTTAAGGACTTAATCTTGTCACGACCCGTGTACAATATGTATAACCACAAGTATGTAAAGTATAACTTGGCTTAGTAAAGTTATTAAACCCTGGAGTCATCTCACTAGAGAGGATTGAGGATGTACAAGTGGCGGAGGCAGTCCGGCTTGAAAGGGACACCATGCAGGGTGAAGTTACCAGTTGCGCTAGTCGTTGTGGCCGGGGCCAGCTGCGCTAGTTGTTGTGGTGAACATCTCGTACAACATATGGGCGTAACCCTATATGGGTGAAATGACAGAAGGGGTGAGATAGCTAGAAATGTTATTATGACGATCGCTCAACTACATGACTAAGGAATTATGTGGGGTAACGAGTATGACTGTCTCTTGTGGGTAAAGTATACAATCTCTGCAGAGTCTAAACTGTTTAAACAGTCGTGTCTACGGTCAAAGGCGGACATGGGAACTTAACTTGAGTTAGTTATATTTCAAAAACCTTTGTGGATGGGTTGAAAACTGGTCGGGTGGATGTAACCTGCACCTGGTGTTTTTCATGGGTGATCATACCCAGTGTTGTTTAGTGGTGAAGGTAACCACGATAAAAAATAAGCATTGGTGGAGGTAACCTCTGCTAATACATTATTGCACAATTACTCTCTTTACAAAATGCTAAGTGATAGGAATTTCTAATTATGATAATTGAAAATATTGTTTTATCAAATAAAAGAACTGAGCCATCCTTATTAAACCTTGCACGTATATACTTGCATTGTGTGTTGGCTCGCGAGTACAAAAGTTATGCTCATTCTCGCTCTCTCTCAAACCCTTCAGATGATACGGATGAAGGAGACTATGCTTTCTACGAGGACCCAGAGGTCGACGAACAAGGAAACGAAGAAGAGTGGTCTAGGTTCGGTAGACTAGAGCTCGCCTCAGTTTAGTGGACTCGTTGGTTCTTGCGTACAACCGATATTATCCAACCTTTTTGGTTAATATCAGTCGTACACAGGATACCCCAGTCGCTCGCCTATGATGAGATGAGCTCTACCCCTTTTGCTTCCGCTGTAGTTCGTGTTGCTCTTTTGTAATGTAATCGATTTGGCCTGTTCGGCTCCTTTGTAAACTCGACCCGACATGGTCTATGTCACTCTATTGCTTGTAATATATTTGAATGTTTTAGTTCACGTCTTGTATGAATGATTCAGCAATGTACTTATGAGTGCTAGTTTTACATAGAATTTGGATTAGAAAATTCAGATCCGACACCGTACGTATTTGCGCTTAATTAAACGTCCCGGGTGTTAGAAGTTCTGAAAAGTGACCATGGTCAAAGTTGTGGTCAGCGCCTAGATATTGTACTGTTGCACAAAACTGTAGGTTCAGAAGCATCAGGTATTCTGGTTGCAAAGACAGAACCTTAAGATTTCTGTAAAAAAAAATGCAGTATATCAACATGTTTGAAGTACATTAGTATTCGGGCCACATTTTGGTAATTTTTTTAAGCCTACCAACAAAGTAAAAAAATGGTTGTGTACAAAATAAAGAATGGTTGCGTATTCCTTTTTGGCGTAAGTTATCTGCACACATGTTTGCGCGTCATGTTTGCCACGTCTCACCTTTGCATGCTGTACGTCTTGTCCTGCAGCGCCCCATGGGCTTCACACTTAGGCCACGGCATCCACGAGTGGCACGCGCTCCTGCTCGAGGTCGTCATGACGTTCGGGCTCATGTACACGGTGTACGGCACCGCGGTCGATCGAAACCGCGGCGGCATCGGCGCCATAGCCCCCCTCTCCATCGGCTTTGTCGCGGGCGCGAACATCCTCGCCGATGGCCCGTTCGACGGCACGGCGATGAACCCGGCGCGGGCGTTCGGGCCCGCGCTTATCGGCTGGAATTGGCGCCACCACTGGGTTTACTGGGTCGGGCCGCTGATCGGCGCCGGGTTGGCCGGGGCGTTGTATGAGTTTGTCATGGCAAGGAAGCCTGAGGCGCCGGCAGCTGCAGCTGCACGGCTGCCCGTGGCCGCTGAGGATTACTGAGCTGCACATACCGTTTTTAGTACATTTGCTGTGACTAGTGCCTTAGCTTTTGGCATCTGCCTCGAGTGTACGTACGAGCAGAAATCACTTGCAGATTTTCTTGTTTCTAAATAAATTGTCACGGGAGTTGAACTGGCTAGATGGGTCCGGCCCGGCCCGAGACACGAAACTATAGATCCAGCTCAGGCACGATACGGTCTATACTGTTCATTGGCTGTGCTGACCCGGCATGAAATGCTGAGCCGTGCTCGGGCCGCCACCCCGGGACGATGGGCCGGCCGGTACGGCACGGCTGACCCGCTATGCATGAAGTCAGAGAAACAATCAAACAAGTACATAATCAACCAAAAATTGATATCTAACATAAAAAAATATGCAATCATCCGAATCAATCATAGTTCACACCTTCATTTACACCATCTATTCACAGTTCACAGTATCACACCATTCATTTACAACACAAAATATGCAATCATCAATCAAGAATTGAGAGAGGAAGAGGGGGGAGGGGAGGCGGCGTGGAGGTAGAGGAGGCGTTGCCGGCGCGACGCGGCCACGTGGAGGTCGACGACTCGTCGCCGGCGTGGAGGGCGCCGCCGTTGTTGTGTTGTGCTCGTGTCTCGTGCGCCTGTGTGCAAGTGCCAGCGTCCAGCAGCACTGCTGCGGCAATGTGTGCCGCATGCGCGGCAGGGAGAGTGGCGAGTAGCATGGGAGAGTTGGGATGGTGGGAGTCTGGGAGACGAAGGGGTAGTCACTAAGCGGTGTGGGGCAGGGAATAAGAGTGGGGGCAGGCCGAGCAAGGGCGGGTAGGGGGTAGGTGGCAGGTCGGGCAGGGTAGGTGGTGGGCCGGGGGGTAGGGGCAGGTGGTAGGCTGGGCAGCGGCATCGTGGGCTAAATGGGCTAAACTTGACCTGTCGGAACCTCCGACGGGTCATGCCTGCGCCACCTCCTCGGCACGTGAACCAGCACGACATGATCCATCTAATAGCTGAGCCGGAACGGTTCGTGCTTAGATAGGCCGCGGCTCGTGTCGTGCTGGGCCGGATCGCCCATTTGGCCAGGTCTGTACGGGAGCAACCTTGGTGTTTTCTGTACTTTGATGTGACGATCCGGCCAAATCCACATGCCCTCGGTCCCTCACAGAGTCACAGTCTCACACACACCGTCACACACACGAGAATTTTTGTCTGGACGTATCTTGGGTTCTCGGCTCTGGGCCGAAACGGACAGATCACGTCCGTTTGAACTACCCAATCTAGTTCAATCCATCCATGCATACATTTTACGCCGGCCCAAGTTGGACCTGATATATTCCGGGCCGGTTTTGTACCAGTGTGCAACGCTGTCCGTCATCGTGTAGAGGCGATGTGCCACGCCGCGGCACTTGTCGGCCTCGTCAAAGTTTCTGCTCAGCGCGCATGGAAGTTCTCCACGGTCGTGGCGACGGCGAACCACACGTAGGGCAATTGGACGGCGAACCAAAGCAGCGGTGGCGAGGACCCAAATTAAGTTCGTCATGCACGAGTTTGTTAAGAGGAGAAATTAATTAGTTTAGTCCCATACCGGCTGGTTATAGGAACTAGGAAGGGAGGCTAATTATAAGCCCGCGTGCGGCAGCATTGTTGTCTCTTTGGAGACATCCGATAAAATTGGAATGATATGGACATATCTAGAAACGGTCCATTTTTTTTTAACTTCCTGGGTTTGTTTTTTTGCATTTTTTTTTTGTACAACTAGCGTCCGGACGTCCCATCGTACGCTCTGATGCAACACTGGTGAACAACTTGTACAACAATTTTAATCAATGCATGAAACAAAATACAGAATAACAGTAGAAAATACCGAGACAATTTGAGGGGAAAAAATCATCTTCTCACCGAAAGGAGGGCTTTGCTAGCATCCGGACGGCCGATGGGAGAGTTCCCATAGGACGGTACCTAAAATGCCACAAGAATTTGTTATAACGTTTGCAACAATTTTAGCACGGATGCACAACATTGCTGCAACATTCTGAATACACAGTTGCAATAATTAGAACACATGCTTGCAACAAATCATGAAACTTTTGCAACAAAAAACCTCTTGTTGCTTGCAATCAATCAAAAACATATATTGCAACAGATAAAAAAATTAGATGCAACAAATAAAAATCTCAGGTGAAACAAATTGGGGAGCTCGTCTAGATCTACAAAAAAATAAGAGGGGGGCGGGGGCTGCATCGACTTGGCAGAGGGTGATGCTCACCGGAGATGGTCGCTGGATCATGTAGTAGCAGCACGCATGAGGGCACGAGGATAGTGTGGCTCCTCCATGAAGCGTCGGCCGAGTCGCGGTCCACCACGTCGCGCACACGGAGTAGCTGTTGTCCCCGCCCCCCACTTGCGCACACGCAGAATGTGGATAGTCTCATGCCTCGTTGTCGGCGAGCTCGGATTGTCGTATCCTTTTCGTCTGGGGTTCTAGATCGGAGAGGGAAGAGAGAGGAGAGGGAGATACTGACCGTCGGATGAGATGGAGGAGGAGCTCGCCATGGCGGCGACGTCTCTGGCGGGAAGGGAGCGGCGTCGTGAGGTCGGTGACGGTGACGGCGTGGTGGAGCTTCCGTCGCCGAGCGCCCGATCCGATCGGATTAGGTTTTGGTGGGGTTTGTGGCGCACGGTGAACCTCGTGGTGCGTGCCGCCCGCCCCACCTCTTATATGTGGCGTCGGCGACAGGCCCACCACCTATTACCGGGCGCCCCATCGTGGCACGAGCAAGTGGTGGTATTTGGCGTTGGGCCAAATGCCGAGATCACTCTAACATTCTCCCCTTGATCTCAATCTATACTTTATCTTTAATTACTTTTAACTTTACACATTCCATCACGATTAGTGCATAGAACATGTCTCATCGTCACGGTCAATCACGATAGATTTGACATTACAATACACCTCTGCTTTGAAAAAGTTACTTTAATCCTTTGGGCCATCTTTTAGTCCAGAATCATAGGCTTTCCTTAAACCCATGCCTGCTACATGTTCTCTCGAACACGTTGGGTGGTAAGCCTTAGTAAGCGGATCCGCTAACATCTTTGCGGTACTTATATGCTCAAGACTTATAATTTGATCCCGAACTTTGTCTTTCACAACGTAGTACTTTATGTCAATGTGTTTGGCAGCACCACTTGACTTATTGTTGTGGGCATACGTTATCATGGTTCATTATCGCAGACAACTTAAGTGGTCTATTGATGTCGCCAACCACTTTTAAACTGGTATGAATTTCTTTAGCCGCCCACCGCCCGTAGCCTCATAACATGCTACAAACTCGCATACATTGTGGACGATGTAGTGATGGTTTGCTTTGTGCTTTTCCACGATATAGCTCCTCCAATGAGAGTGAACACATATCCGGATGTAGACTTTCTATCATCTCCGCAAAATCGAATCAGATACCCCACTATATGGAGTGAATCGATTTTCTCAGATATCATCATGAGGCCTTTGTTCCTTGCAAATAACGCAAGACTTTCTTTATCAATTTCAATGTTCTATTCCAGATTGCTCGAATCGCCAAGTAACCCGTAACAAACGCTAAGTCGTATGCAGACACACTTGAGCATACCGCAAGCTTCCGACAACCAAGCATATGGAACCGATTTCATTTGATCGAGCTCGATCGTTCCTAGGGCACCGAAAATCCCCATATCCGCGCCCTTGACTATAGGTGCAGTGAAGGACTACTTTTATGCATACCAAATTTCTTTAAGATTTTCTCTATGTATGCCTTTTGTGACAGTCCCAATATCCCCTTGTTTTATCCCTGAATCTCGATCCCTAGAACGAACGAAGCTTCACCAAGATCTTTTATATCAAAGTTTGAGGACAAAACTTCTTTGTCTCCAAAGAGTGCATCGACATCACTACTAGCTAGTAGGATATCATCCACATACTGTGATTAGGAAGATAAACTTCCCATCTTTAAACTTTGCATAAACACGCTTGTCCTCTACATTTTCTTTAAACCCAAATTTTCTTATTGTATCACAAACTTCAAGTACCACTGCCTTGAAGCTTGCTTTAACCCATAAATCGATTTCTTTAGGCGGCATCCCATTCTTTCATTTCTTCCACGACAAAACCTTTCGGTTGTGCCATGTAAACATTTTCTCCAAATCCCTATTAAGAAATGTCGTCTTTACATCCATCCGATGTAACTCTAAATCGTAATGTGCTACTAATGCCATTATGATTCAAGGAATCTTTACATGAGACCGGAGAAAAGGTCTCATTGTAATCAATCCCTTCTCTTTGCGTAAAGCCTTTTGCCACAAGTCGCGCTTTGTATCTTTCTACATTCCTTGGGAGTCAAGCTTTGTCTTGTAGACCCATTTACTGACCCTCTGCTTTGGCTCCTTTAGGAATAATTTCCAAGTCCTGCACTTTATTAGTCTTCATGGACCTCATCTCCTCTTCCATGGCCTCAAGCCATTTTGAGGAATTTTCGCTTCATGGCTTCTTCAAATGAGGTGGATCATCCTCCATTTGAAATTCCTCTGATGATAAATCTGATAATCATCGAAATAATCGATCTTCTTACTCTTTGAGACCTCCTGGGCCTCCTCATTTGGTACATCTTCGGTTTGAGGTGTTGTTGCCCCCTCATCCGTGGCAATGGGTTCTATAGGATCCTCAGAGAAGGTGTCCTCATTCTCATTCATTGTTGCCACAGAGGAACAATAACAGCCGGCACCACGTTGTCTTGCACCGTCGGTGCAATGACAGCAGTAGTGTGAAGAATGGCTCTTGAATCATCGGGTGGGCGCATACACCCGCTTCTCTTCAAGGTCAATCTCACGAGCTACCATACTTCCTCTCATCATTTCATCCTCTAAGAAGACATCGTGTCTCGCTTCTACAAACTTTGTATATCTGCTTGGACAAGAGAAACAAAAACCTTTTGACTTTTCGTGGTAGCCAATGAAATGACAACTTACTCGCTTTGGGATAAAGTTTCCAAGGTTTGGGTTAAATACTTTAGCCTCAGCAGACTCCCCACACACGTAAGTGGTTTAGTGAGGGAACTCTTCCCGCCCACAACTCGCACGGTGTTTTGGGCACCGACTTACTAGGCACTCGTTGAGAATATGAATGACGGTTTTCAACGCCCATCCATAAACTCAATGGCGGTGTGGAATAGCTCATCATGCTTCGCACCATATCCATCGAGTGGTACGGTTGCGTCTTTCATACTCCATTTTGGCCGAGGTTCGCCTGTAGAATACTGGGCCACTATACCATTTTCCTGTAAAAACCTTGCAAAAGGTCCAGGAACTTGTCCATATGGGGTATGTCGACCGTAGTACTCCCCCCCACGGTCATATCGGACTATCTTAATCTTTAAATCGTGTTGGTTTTCAACTTCAGCCTTAAATATCTTGAATTTATCCAAGGCTTCATTTCTTTCTTTGATTGGATAAATATATCCATAACAGGAGTAATCATCCGTGAATGTTATGAACGAGTCATATCCATCCACACTTTTCACAGGAAAAGGACCACAAATGTCTGTGTGAATAATTTGTAGAATTCATGTGCTTCTTTTGGCGTCTTTCTTAATTTTCTTTACATATTTTCCTTTAATGCGCATCTGCATTGTTTTAAGTCCGAGAACTCTAATGGAGGAAGAATATCATTCTTAACTAGTCTTTCTATTCTCCCTCAAATATGGCCTAATCGACAAGGCCATAATTTCGACGACGCATCTAGAGTTCTCTTTCGTTTCTGTTTACATTCGTGAGACGAGATTCATTCACTTTCGCACGCGACGCTCCCATTATCGCATACGACATTCACATCATCACATAATGATAACAAATAAAGTTCATTTTGTAAGATGGCAAGACCAACACATTCTTTATTAAACATTATTTCACACTTGCTATTTCCAAAATGACAATCATAACCATCATTGTCCAAACATGAAACACTAATCAAATTTCTCTCAGAAGAGGGAACATAAAGAACATCTCTAAGTAAAAGAGTGAAGCCATCACTAGTTTAATGAAAGATCGCCAACGGCTTCAACTTCAGCTTTGACTCCATTTGCGACTTTAATGCATCTTTCTTTTCTTTGCGTATTCCTCGTCGAACGGAATCCTCAGATATTATTGGCAACATGAACAGTTGCACTGAATCAATCCACCAAGTAGATTTTGAATATTGTACATACAGGACTCATTTATGAACGTAATAATGTCCTCACCTTTCTTTGACATAATCATTTTCAAGAAATCGACAATCTTTCTTGTAATGTCCCTTTCTTGCAATGAAGACACCGATCTTTGTCATCGCAAACTTATTCTCGTTGAGGCCGATGGACAGAGGCTTTTCCTTGTTCTTTGAGGAGAAGTTATTGTTGAAGTTCTTTTTCTTGTTGTCCTTCACATAGTTGATAGAACCACCATGTGAGGATTTAAATATTTCCTCCTCTTGCACACACATAGCTATGCATTTTTCTAAGTCCCATTTCTCTGCCGCATATTGTAGTTGACAACAAAGGTGTCAAATTTTTCCAAGGAAGCAAAATCAAATGAATAAGGAACTCATCCTTGATCGCCAAATCCATTGGTTTAAGCTTGGATGCCAAGTTGCTCATCCTTAGTATGTGTTCTCTTATGCCACCGCCACCACGGTGTACCTTTTCACAAGTCGCTTAATCGCAGTAGTAGCATATGTCTTTGAAAAGCCAAGAACCGACTCTTTATTTTCTCAAGGTACTGTGATGTGTCACACTCTGCGATTGAGCCCACAATTGCAGCTCAATCGTAGTTCTTTATCACACCAAACATTTCTTGTTGGTCGTGGTCCATTTCTTATGCTCAAGGTCATAAGACATCCGTAAGGAGCATGGTCCTCTGCCTTTTCTCGCCAAGCAAGATCATCCTCATTTTGATCCTCACCGTGCCATAGGCTCTGGGACGTCTTGTAGTGAGGACCCGCCCACCTCACCAAGATAAACGCTAAGTCTATCTTTTTCTTCCACTCTCCATAATTATCTCCTTTGAGAGTGGGGATCTCTCGATTCATCTCATCAAGTTGTATCTCTCAAAAAATTGTTCAAATAAAATGAGAACGTAATAAAGAAAATTATATGCCTTATTTCCAACGTTGGTCAAAAGTACGACATACAATTTAAATCAATTTTATCTATACATTAAATCTACATCATCGTTAAGCGTAAATAGAAATAATGCATAAATCATCAATTTAAAATTATAATATTGTTATTATCAACGTTGGTCTAAAATAACAATATCATAAATTCTCGAAATTATATCTATTTTTTCCAAAATTAAATTCTCCGCTGGTTCGAATTTAATAATGAAAATAAATCAACATTAACTTTTGCAGCGGAAACTGTAATTATTCTAAAATAATTCACTATACAGAAGCATTATACTGTACACTTTTAATCTCTGAAAAAATTAACACGTTGGTGCAAAAAAAAAATTACAGAGATTTGCTTCAATTTTCATTCAAATTCAATCATAATTGCTTCTGAAAAAAAAACAATAAAACTCTTTTCGGATTTACTGTGCAAAACATCAATCCGGCGGCCCATTCACGTGCGGCCACAGCCCACGACGGGTCGGCCCATGGCCTCTTTCTCCCTTTGGGCCGAAATCGGCCGGAGGACTCTCAGCCGTCCGATCGCATCTGATCAGATCGGATGGCCGAGCGGAAAAAGAGGGGGGATAACACCCCAACCCCAAAACCCTAGCCCCATTCGGCTCAAACCCCGCCCGGAAAAAACGGATCGCCGTAGGCGGCGGGCGCACTAGGGGCGGCAGCGCACTGGGCGGCGGCGCGGGCGGTCCAGCCGCTCACACGCGCGGTCGCCCAGCGCGGCGCGGTTCCGTGCTGCTCGCGGCAGCCCAAGGCCCGCGGCGCGGAGGCGGCGGCTCCGGCCGATGAAGCCGCGCGGGCTAGCGCGCCAAGGCGCCGGCGCATCGCGGCGCGCGGCGGCAATGGAGCGAGAAGGCGTCGATCGCAGAGGTCGCAGACGCTGGCTCCCGCGGCTCTCGGCCCAAGATCGGCAGTGGCCTCGAGCGAGCACCGCGCCAAGACGACGGCGGCGGCGCCCGCAAGGAGCAAGGCAAGGAGGCGTCGCACGCGCAGCGGCGGCGCAAAAAACCGGTGAGACCCGCTCTGATACCATTGTCGTATCCTTTTCGTCTGGGGTTCTAGATCGGAGAGGGAAGAGAGAGGAGAGGGAGATACTGACCGTCGGATGAGATGGAGGAGGAGCTGGCCATGGCGGCGACGTCTCTCTGGCGGGGAAGGGGAGCAGCGTCGTAGGTCCGGTGACAGTGACGGCGTGGTGGAGCTTCCCGTCGCTGGAGCGCCCCCGATCTGATCGGATTAGGGTTTTCGGTGGGGTTTGTGGCGGCACGGTGAACCTCGTGGTGCGTGCCGCCCCGGCCCCTACCTCTTATATGTGGCGCTGGCGATAGGGGCCCACCAGCCTATTGGGCTGGGCGCCCCCGATCAGGGCGCGAGCAAGGGGGTGGTATTTGGCCGTTGGGCCAAATGCCTGAGATCACTCTAACACGGATCTGGCCACCCTGGCTCGTCCAGCTACCGTCTGGCTTGCCGCAATACCTACCCTTGCCTGTCCAGCTAGAGAGAGGTGGGGGAAGAGGAGGGAGGGAGAGAAGAGCATGACTTGGGTGGTGAGCTCCAGGCCGACGAGCCATCGGAAGGGAGGAGGCGAATGAGATTGGGTGGATGGGAAAGGGATGGATGGGAGGAAGACGTGTAGAGGTCCTAGAGGAGTAGCGGCGGTGGGCTCAAGAAAAGCATATGATCGGAGAGGGAATGAGTTTGGGAACAAGCGTCTGATGCGTCCGGGCACAGGACGCTAGCATTATCCATTTTTTAAGATTTTTATTTGCATTACTCGCAGTGTTTCCGGGATCTTTTCATTTGAACCCTTTTCTTTGGGTGGATGTCGGGTAAACCACCAATAACTTTGGATCGTTTTGAAATTGATTTGAACCCATTAAAAAAATTGATATCAATGAATAAAACTGCAGTAATCCGGGATTGGTTTCAGATAAGGCGATAGTTCACTCGAACCAAACAGCCAAAATTTTCATGCATGCATCTCCATGTCTTTTCTGCAGGTTGCATGATTTCAAGCACACAGCTTACAACTTTCCAGGTACAAGTAAACTCAATTATAAACTAGTAAATTCATGTGGTGTGATTTAAAAAGTAGAAACCAGTAAACTTATGAAATATTATTTAACAAGTTTAAAACACAAGCAAGTATCAAATACGATGTCTCGGTTATTCAGATCCAAGTGCCACAACCCGCGCGGAAAACAAAAAGGAAAAAAATTACTGTTGTCTTTCCTGGGGCTCAGAACAACACGCAACACGCTTCAGTCAGTCATTGCCGAGTTCATCAAAAGCATCCTCAGCAGAGTTCATCAAAAGCATCCCAAGCAGCACATGCTTCGGTTCGAGACTTGACGATGGTCAGGTTCATGTTATTCAAAAAGTAGTTGAAGTCATGGTGCTTGATGTCACACTTCTTCAGCCATGACTGAGCTGTGCTGAAGAGGGAGGCAGCTAGCTCTTGATCGCCGGAGTCTGGGCTGATCCATACTCCGTCCATCTTGTGCATGGAAAGGCCAAACGGAGCGAGTGCCATGCGGTGATGGAAAGCGTCCTCACTGTCCAGAGGCATACAATCTACAAGAATATGTTCATCATGTTACTGAATTAGAAATAATATTTTCCCTTCGATAAATTCTTCGGAGAACAATGTCTTACTTCTAGAGTTGCAACATTAACGCACATCATTGAGTAGAGAGAGGAGATGAAATGTATAGCTTATAGGAAAGAAACATTTCTGAAAAAAGAGAGAAAAAACATCATATTTACAATCGTTTTACCTTTTTTTGAAAGCAAACAATTGTTTTACCTTCAGATGTAGAGAGACTATGGTAGGTCAAGAAGCAAGTAGTAAGGTCTTTCTGATTCTTCATAGGGACATGGCCTATTGGATACCTAGTGGGAAAGAACATAAAGTGATTAAAAAAGCATGGCTACAATTTTCCTCAACAGAAGATACTTATGAATTTAAATAATCAAATCAGCAAAATAGATACAACCATTTTTGCATTCCATATTTAATTAGGAAGTGATTTATAAAAGTTACCAGAAAACTGATATCCAACTAGACGGTGAGAGCTCAACACTGTTCGGAGATGCCAAAGCAGGAAAGTTACAGGATAGCTCGTACACCTGAATACAAGAGAGACGGGAGAAATTAGAAAGAGCGTATAGAACATATGAAATTACACTGAAATCTGATCCCACTTGTGCTTCCGAGTTTTTGTATGTTCTGAAAATTAGGAACTTATAGACGATGTGTTACGCATACTAACTATTTGTCACCACCTGAGAACTTATAGAGTGAGGTGTGTATCTCAATGTGCAGAACTTTGAACATGAAAATGATAAATTATCAACTTTAAAGGTAGGGGTGTCTGTAGAAACATAAAATCACCAGTAGAATTTCCTCTGTGGAGAAAAACTCTATTTGAAGCTATTGAAACTACCTTGTCTGCAAGAGGTATCCTTTCATAAGGGGAGTCAACTTCAAAGTACTGAAAACACAACTCTCCATTGCTATTTGAACTCAGGTTGTCATCTCCGTTCTTGAACATTGGTGATGTCATCCCATACACATTCTGATCAATCAAATTATCTGTCACACTGCACTTGTTGTATTTGTACTCACTGAAGCAAGTATCATATACTACATTGCAGTCACTATGACAATTGGGACTTCTGATAATGATCATATAACCATGTTACTATCAAACTTTCCTGTTATGTACTAAGAAAACAACGTACTTACCTCTGTGGAGTGAAGTCCGTGTTGGTGTACAATTGAATGGCTGAAAGGTACGGCACGAAGTACTGGACTATTGTCTCACCGGAACGGAGGCGCACCGGACTACCGACACCACAGGTGCTCCACTCATAGAACCAGTTCCAAAGGTCTGCAACGTAGTAGCATTTGACACCATCGGTAGTATTTTCTAAAGAGTTGCTTTGCTGCAGTCACAAATCAGAATTCAAATTGTTCAGTTTTCAGGTCCGGAGATGTCAGTGAGAAACTTGGGCTGATTTGGTTAGGTTCAGTTCAGCCTACAGATGTATTTTTGTGTTGTAGAGAGTACAAGCTTCGTAGTAAAATACTTGAAACAGGTTTCAAACCTATACTTCGTTGCAACGTATGCAGAAAAGAAGAAGAAGAAGAAAGACATAAAGTAAATTGTATCTTATACAAATGGTAGGAGGAAAACTGAAGTTCAATGAATCAATGTAGATGGAAAGACATGTGAGATGTGACCTCATTGGAGGTATGCATTAATGGAACGCAAATGGATTGTTGATCCAGTGGAGAACCGTTTTGGATGTTTTCAGTTGACTTTTGGCCATTTCTTTGGTAGGTGTTAAATGTGCTAAAAAAGCATACTCGTGTTTATTATGCAACAAAACTAACTCTTTGGATGGTATTTTTCCGTTGAATTTGAATGGATATAGTCAAATTTGGAGGGGATCTTGCCAATTAATTATCTTGTTTATATTGAACACAGACAGATTCAGTTATACCCAAATTCAATTAATGCATATCTTGTACTATTATGGGATGAACCATAAATGTAAGATGTAAAACTTAGAACAAAAGGGACCATGATGGAATATGTAACCATGCAAGTGTTTGTGTGTAAATGTAATGATAGTATCCACATCCACACAAATGTAGAGAGAGAGAGAGTCTTACATTCACGTATGATGTTGTGCAAACTGTAACCAAGGGTTAATGTTTGGTGGTTCATGCCTATCTTTGGATAAAAAGCAAATTATGAGTGGAAAAATGAAAAGTCGACGTGCAAATAAAACGTTTCAGATCGAAGGATCGACACCGTAATAGTCCAATTCAAATGTTTTGCGCTATGAACGGTTAGATTGTGATGTCTTCATGTAAAAACATCATCATAAAGATATACTACCTGACATACGTCCCCGCCAAAACTCATGCAAAGGCATTCCTTATAACAACATACTACCCCGTCTTGCGCCAAAACTCATGTAAAGGCATCCCTTATAAAGGTATGCTACCTGATGTATGTCCACACCAAAAAAACATTTTGAATCAAAACTTTACATACACATGGAACATGACAGACAACCCACGACAAGTTAATATAAATAAAGTAATATAGAGCATGAAGAACACATTTGTCTCGCTAGGTTACACAAACAAACCGAGAGAGATAGCTAGATTAATCTAAACAACCTTTAAAAAGATAAGATCAAGAATAAAGGAAAGAAAGCAATATATCATGAAGGGAATAAAAAAAACAAGCTAGATACATGGATTATTTTTATCAAATCAAATGAAGACAATAACAAAAGATCACAAAGTACGACCTCTAAAAAGAGATCACAAAGAAATAAAAATAGAGGTATAGCTGGAACATCAAAACTCAAAAGGGGAATCACAAATGGGAAAAAAATGAATTTGACAAGCAAAAAACAAAACTTTCATTTCTTTAAGATGTGCTTCTGTATGGAAGAAAAGGTACCTTGGCAATGGTGTGAGTTCCTACAATCGGTGTAACACTTCCAAGAAAAGAACTCAGATTGGAAAGAGGGGCATCCCTTGAAAACCGTCTCCTAAATGATCCATCTCTCTACCACCCTCAATTCTGTATCTACTTCTAGTCCGAAGAACCCAGCTCCAAAAAAAGAACAAGCTGGTGTTTGTAGAGGGCTACCTAGTGAAGCACTGTGGCCTGTGGGGGATGGGACTGTGAACTCTGGTTTTTGAAGGGAAGAGAAGCATATCTCTTGCAGGGATATGCTCTTAATTACTTGCCCACTTAGCCTTTGCCATTGATTGCCTCGGGGCATTGTCGTCAGTTGGAGATATTGCTGATGTGGCTTTTGGGTTTTTCTTTCGATTTTAGCTTTTGCTTTTTATCATTTTGTGCTGTGTGAGGTGTGGCAACTAGTATGCATATACGTTCCACAAACATTCTACTTTGTATGTCAGGAGTTAAGGATAAGATACACCTTTATTTTGATGGAAAAGTACTGTGCGCGAGGCCATGTCATGGATTACGATGGACTTACGGAGCGTGCATTTGGCTTTGTGTTGTCTACGTGATTTGCATTTATCTATGTTCATCAACCAGCTTGTTTACGTTGTTGCGTGGATAGTTTTCTCGATCGAGAACATGTAAAAGCTGTGCACGTCTTCACATTAAGGAGAAAGAAATAGTTCGGTACAAACAAAACTAGCTTGCTTTTACGTGTAGGTTGGAAAAGTGAACTGGTATAAAAGGTTCATTGCTCATGGATGGAACCGTGTCGAGTTGCCGCGATATGCTTTGCTTTTCTGAACTTTGCGTGCATGACCCCACTGTTTTATGTGGAAGTTGGGATTTTATTTCTCGTTAAGGACTTGTTTAGATATATAGGAATTACGTCCCGTTCTTTCTAATGGCAGAAAAATTGGACTGTCTATATACAAATGTATTGGATCTACCGAGCCCTACTTATCCAAGCAAGCTCTAAGTTCCGAGCAATAAAGTCCCTACTTCGATTAGTCTAGTACTCAGGAGTCACGACGCAGGATCAATGAGCAGTAGAGGAAGTGAGCTTGCTCACTTAGCTTGCTTCGGCAATGGCCAAGCAGCCCATCTAGGTTCGAGTCCGGGACTCGGCTGGGTGTCTCACCGGGTGTGTGTAGGGGGGGTTTGTGTGTAGGATTTATTTGATTGAGGACTGAGCTGGAGCTCAGCTGATAAGGGGAGTTATAGGCTCTCAGTCCGTTACGGCTCGAGCGTTGGCTCCTGTGATCGCCTCATGAGATTGGGTACTTTTCTTCTTTAAAGTATACCGGATGGGGAAAATCCCGGACACTAAAAAAAAGGATTAATGAGCAGTACATGTCTTGTTGGTCATACACAAGTGAATGAAAACACAACGAGTCGGGCCACAGGAATCAAGTCAACGGTACACGACACCTCCGCATCCCTGGAGATGGAGAGGAGACTGCCGTTCGTCATGCGATGAACAAGTGGACCTGGAGAACCCTCACGCATACGTAGGTGATAGATAGACCCTGACGCTGAGAATAATAAATCGCAAGAACCTCTTATTTTCGTCGAACTGGGCCAAGACCAGACCGTCGCACGAGCGGCGGACTCAGGTAGACCCTTCGCTCCAACCACACCACCACAAGGGAGGCTAGCCGAACAATCCGTCGTTGTGTTGTCCCGCCGAACACGGCCACAGCCGATGTACCTCCCGATCCCCGTACGCGTCCACGATGATCCGCGCACGCAGTCCCACTGCCCAGTACTCCACATGGGCCTGGAGAATGCCCAACGGCACGTTCGTGCGGCCGACCTTGCTGCCGCGGCCCAGATTCCAGCGTCAAAACAACCCGCGCCCGCGCGGCTGGGTCGAGCCACCGCGCACGGCGCAGGCCATCGCAGTCAGCCCGCCCGCACGGGCCGTGCCAAACGCCCAAATCACGGCACCAACTCTCACCACGCGGTCCACGCGGCCCCAGCGGACTGGCCCGGCACGCCCCATCCACCTGCGCCCTTTCCCCTTGCTCCGAGGTAAGGCAGCTTCGCATTTCGCAACGCACCGAACACTCGAGGCGTTATCCATGGCCACCTCTTCTTCTGCTTCTGCTTCTGCTTGCTGCTCTCTTCCTTCCCAATCCGCGAACTCCCGCCACAGTAAAATCCCGCGCTTAGAACAGAAACCCTCACGTACTTGGGACAGATTTTAGTTTAGCCGTGTCTTATTGATGTGTTTCTTCTAGTTGTCGCAGAGGAGGTTTCCTGGACCGGCTTCCGGGAGGAGCTCTCCATGTGCGGTTGTTGGGCGGGCGACGAGGAGAAGGGGAGCGGCGGGTATCGTGCGAGCTTGCTTCAATCCTCTCGGGGACGAGCGCATCCTCCGGGAGGCCCTGAAGGTGAATTTTCTCCGACTCTTTCTTTCTTTTGTCGATCTAGTATTGGGGGTAGTTTGAGTTGGTTCGTTGTGTTGAGGTCGATGTAGAGTTGAGGATACAGTTCCTTCCTGTGCATGTTTGCTCTGTGGGATTGTGAATTAACCATGTTTACCCGAAGCGCGGTTCGTCCGGATCGCTGCACCCGGTACGGATTCGTAGTTCGCCATTGTTTTTAATTTCCACTGCGAATACGAATCTGTACCCTAAACCGGTTCGGTTCGACGGATCTGGTTCGCAATTCATGGGTTTTATAGCGAATCCAGTAACTATGGAATTAACCATTGAATCCATCTCTTATGCTTAGGTACAGTCTAGTAGCTGTAGAATTGTAGAATTTGTAGTCCTCTAAAGAACTAATTTTCTTGGAGTGCGTGTTGTAAATTATCCAACAGTAAAAATGCATATAGCTATTTCAATGTCCAGTGCGTGTAGAAATTAGAGAAGCTCAAAAGAATTGATTCATAGAGTTTACTCTTAATTGCAGTTGTTCACTATCTTCTCATCAGTACAAGGAATGGGATAAAAAAGGAGAACTTTCATATTCATATATAGGTGTGGTATTAATATTCTTGTTTGTTAATCATAGAATCTTCCAGATCCATGAAATCTGGAAATTGGAAGCTTAGCAGGAAGTGAAAAGGAAATGCTGAGATTTTAGGAAGACTAGTTAGAACTTCAGGGACATTCATCAAATTGACAATACACTCTGGAATTTACCGTGCTTGTTTGTAGATGCAGGCATGCAGCAAGATGTATTGATGTTTTATTTGCCTTGCGTGTAGGAGCCAGTGTCATTCATGGGTGGCGTGTTTGCTGGTCTCTTGAGGCTTGACCTGAATGAGGATCCTCTCAAGGAATGGCTCACTCGAACAGTAGAGGCTTCTGGAATAGCTGAGGAGAACAGCACCGAGGAATCAAGTG
The DNA here is from genome assembly GCA_036346255.1 of Ampelocalamus luodianensis. NCBI lineage: Eukaryota > Viridiplantae > Streptophyta > Magnoliopsida > Poales > Poaceae > Ampelocalamus > Ampelocalamus luodianensis. The sequence goes on from CM070623.1 coordinate 51,603,112, forward strand.
AGGGAGCTCAAAATGATGCACCCCAACAAATCGAGATTGAGTGAGGTGCCTCACCTTGTAACTTATCCTAAATATTTGTAATATCTAATAAATACAATGATTGTCCCAATTTTCATGTGCTTATATTGTAGCTTTAGTTCAAACTATTGGCTCATCATCGACAATTTCAAACGGTGTCTGTTCTTAGTGGTAGAGCACTACCAAGAGGTTACTTTGGAAAAAGTTTAGACTAATTTGAAAGAAAAAGAAAACCTTAACCCATGGAATGTATACATATTTTGTGAAGTGTGGTAAAATGCTGAAGTTCTAAGAACGTTAGAGCTTTTTAGCTTTCTATCAAGGTTTTGCTTGAATTTTTTCTGGTCTGATGACCTTTTTAGTTTACTTCGCAAATGGAAGCTGACATGTGACCGGATGGCTAGGTGTGTGGGTGTGCACCTAGCCCACTAGGGTTGAAGTCTTGAACTTGCCGTCGGTGTTTACCGATTTTAGGAGTACACACGCGTGTACGCGTTCAGTAGGAAAGTACATGCCCACGCTCTGTGAAAGCTTAGGTGCCTCCGATAAACTTATAGACGACACGCGTACGGTATGAAAGTGTATGCCCACGCTCTGTGAGACTTTAGGTGCCACCGATAAACTCGTAGACGCTTGAGTGGTGTGTGTTGGTGTGTGTTGAGTGTGCGTTTGACTTTGTACTCTCTCTAAAAAAAGTTTAAATATTATCTGTAATGGGTTGGGGCTGTTGCATCTCTAAACAAATAAAGAAGATAGCTTCATGAATATGGGCCGTCTAGCTTTTCCCAGTACATGTAATGCTGGCCTGCTTTCATGCTATTTGTCGAGATGCTATCATTTTCAGACCCATGAAAGGCAATAGCTTGTTCTTCAACATAAAAGAAAAGGAGAGAACTGCATACCTACATGATGCGCCGTCTCTGAACAAACGTGTTTTGTGCAGTGTTGCTAAGCTAGAATTTGCTTTTATCTGGCATGTCGTCACTAACCCGCTTCAGAACTATCTTGTTAATGCAAAGTAATTTTGCAAAAAATCAACGGTTAGAGAGATACTGCTGAAATCCATGAGCTGGTGAGGAGTGAGCTTAGCTCACTTGGTCAGCTCACGTTGAAGTGAGTGGCCGGTCAGGATTCGATCCTGGGCCTCACCAATTGACTGTGGTGGGGTGCAGTTGATACGGGGACTGTGCAGGAACATAGTGGCATAGGAGAGTTTTAAGCTCTCAGTCCATCACAGTTCGAGTGTTGCTCCCGTGGGCACCTCGGGGAGTTGGATGCTACTTCTTTTTTAATGTGGACCGGATGGGAAAATCCGGGACATAAAAAAAATCCATGAGCTGGTGGGATTCTCATTTGGATAATTGGCTGAAAGCAGGGACGTCACTTGGGTAGTGTCCAAGCTTTGATGATCCATCACAATTACATTTGAGAGGCATTTACAGATGGGGGATTGGATCATATACCCTTCCTGAATTTCAGGATTTACCCTCCCACCTCAATGACATGTGGGGTCACCATAGGTCAATGACATGTGGGTCAGGAGGGTAAATCCTGAATTGCCATCTAAGGGGAGGGTATATGATCAAATTTTCCTTTACAAATTCACGAGCCACGTACTCTTTTTGAGTCTACACAGTTTGAAGCCACCAAAGGGTAACTTTGTTTTTGAGTAAAGTACACGGTAGGTCCCTGAATTTGGTAGAAGGGTTCATTTAGGTCCAATAACTTCAAAATTGTCCAATCAGGTCCCTAATCTATTTAAGTGGGTCATCGGAGGTCCAAAATAGCATGGCTGGCCGATTGACCGTGACGTGGCGGGTTGACCGTGACGTAGCTGCTCCAGCGTGGCCTTCTTCTCCCACCGCATGGGCTCCAGCGTGGCATTCTTCTCCGGTTCCTTCTTCTCCCACCGCATCCTCCCTCCACCTCTCGAGCCGCCGCCGCCTCCTCCCTCCACCTCCCGATCCGCCGTAGCCCTCCCCTCCTCCTCCCGAGCCACCGTCGCCCTCCCCCTCCTCCTCCTCCCGAGCCGCCGCTCTCCTCCTCCCCCTGACCCGGCGCCACCCTCGTCCTCCCCCTCATCCTCCTCCCGAGCCGCCACTCTCCTCCTCCCCCTGACCCGGCGCCGCCCTCGTCCTCCCCCGTCCCGGCGCCCTCGTCTTCCCCGCCGCCACCTCCTCTCCCGGATCCGCGTCGCCGCCCCACCGCGTCTTCTACGTCCAGTTCCCGCAGCGGTTCGAGGGCATCGACCCCAACGACCGCTACGCCAACCACAACCTCGTGATGCTGCCCCCGATGGAGGACGACGACGGCGGCCAGCTCGGCGACATCGAGTGGCCGAGGCACCCTGCCGATGAGGCGGAGCGCGACGACGGTGGCGTTGGCCGCATCGCAGGAGGAGAAGAAGGGGCGGGAGGACCTTCGCTCCACCCCGACTCCATGGCGCGCGCCGCCGCCTCCACCCCAGCTCCATGGCGCCGCCGCCTTTCGCCTCCTCGAGCCCCGAGCCCCCCCTCTACCTCCCTTCCCCACCTGCGCCTTGCTCTTGCTCCCTGTCGCCAAGAAGCACCGAAGAACGCCTGCAGCTCCCCTTCGGCCGCCGCACCACCTTCACCTTTTCTCCGCTCCGGTGAGCCCTCCGCCGCGTCGTCCGTGTCATCCGGCATTCCAGGAACAGAGGAGCCTTTCCCCCAAGGTAATTTCATTGTTGGCCCTCAGGATCCCGCCGACGCCCGTTCTTCCTCATCTCCGGCTGATTTGTCGCCCCTCATCGCCGCTCGAGCTACGCTGCACCTTCATCCAATTGTCGGCACCAGAAGCTCCCCAAGGATGTCCCGAAGACACCCCAAGCAGCGCCGGCCTTCCCCATCCTCTCCGGTGAACTCCCCGCGCAAGCCTTTCCGCGCCGCCCCGGTCTCACGTCGCCGGCCCGCTCCGAAGCTCTTCCGCCTCCACGAACCACTCGGTGGGCTTCCCCTACATCTCCCTCGTGCCCGTGCTCACCTCCCCTTCCTCTCCCCTCCCTCCGGCCGCTATCGCCTCGGTTCGGCCGTTGCCCCCGTGCGTTGCCACCACCTTTAACCGCGCCGGGCCTCCTCCGACGCCTCCACCACCTCCAATAGGACCCCCACCCCCGGGGGAACCCATTTTTGGGGTTCACCGGCCACCCCTCGTCTTCACTCGCCGGCGCCGACGATGCTCCCATGCGCCCAGGGCCTCCCTTTGTTCGCCTGAGCCTTGGACAACCCTGTAGTGAGATGAGGTGGAAATCCACGTGTACAGGCACGGGAGCTGTCATCCACGCTGGAGCTACCACGTCACGGTCAAACCACCACGACATGGTCAACCGGCCAGCCAGGCTATTTTGGACCTCCGATGACCCACTTAAATAGATTAGGGACCTGATTGGACACTTTTGAAGTTATTGGACCTAAGTGAATACCCCTGCCAAGTTCAGGGACCTACAGTGTACTTTATTCTTTGTTTTTATTAGTTCTGAATCTTTTGACAAGGTATAGCAAGATGCTTGGAGTAATATTTAATACCTACAACCAAGAAACCACATGAATTGATGTCATTTAGATTGCCCAGTTAAGTTAAAGGGTTCGTCTATATAAGATTCAACTGTTTTTTTTAACCCAAAATAGTCAAATTTTAGTTTATTAACAACTTCATTATATAAAAATTATAGTAAATTATTTACGTAATTTTTATTCTCTCATTGTAATTATTCTTAAATGTCTTAATAACTCATATTTCCAACACATAATTCCAAATCTAACATGTACTTTTGAGAGGTTGAGCAAAACCAAAACCAAAAATAAAATAAAATTATATACCAACAAAATACGGCAATGTGATGAAGACGCTATGTTCGGAAGAAAAATTATAATAAATTCGGACCTAATTCATCAGATAGAAAGAAGTGCAAATCTGAAAACATATTAGACAGATGAAAATTCAACTATTTTGACAAAAGAAAACAATCGAATGTTGTTTAGCAAAACCGTAAGTTAAATATGCACCAGTAGCGTCTGAAGAACTTTACAATTTAACCAAAATTTACTAAATTTGTAGGGTGCTGCCACTATCAACCAAAGCTACTGCTCTCTTTCCATTAAGTTGTATAATCAAAGAGAAGGTAGTGAGTCCAACAGTTTCATCAGCATCATGTGTAGATATTTGCATCAGGGTTTCTACCCCTTCTTTTTTTTTCTAGTCTTCCCGAAGCACTTTTGAATTCACCTTCGGAGGTCTCTTTTCCCTCTAAATTATCTTCAACAACTTCATCTTCTTCCATCTCTTGTAGTATATGTATAGTTTTGCCTATTTTACATTTGTGCTGTCTGTTCCAGGGTTCCTTACAATACCAACATGTTTGCTCTTTCCTCACCCTAGGAATTGACTGAGTCTTCTCTGTCTGTGATTTACTTCCCAACCCATTTTGATGGTTAGTCTTCATATGTTCACTCTGTCTAACTGGAAATTTCCCCTTGTTAACAGTTCTAGAACTAGCAACTCTTCTTGCCACAGATGCCTTCTCATAAGTTTTAGCATACCAATATGCCTCAATCATTCCTTGAGGTTTCTGACTATATACATCATGTTTGATCTCCCCTCTTAATCCTCCAATAAAGCAACTCATCAAGAAATATTCATGTAAGTAAGGATGATCCCTTTTTACTAATTCCACACATTCTTCAAACCTGTCAATATAATTAATGACGGTTGATCCATATTGTTTGATATTTTGCAATTGTTCTACAGCCTCATGAGCACTTGCAACTAAGAACCTATCTGAAATCATGGAGCAGAGTTGGGGCCAAGTCAAAATCTTCCAAGTGATACCTATGTTTCTCAACCATGTAGCTGCTCTATCTGGAAATGGGCTTTGGCCAAGTTAACCCATTGATCCCCTGGTGTACCCGATATTTCAAAGAACTTTTCACATTGTTTCAGCCAATTCAAAGCATCATCTACAGAAAACAAAGGAATCTCCAATCTTGGTCCCTTGATGATAGCCTCGGCATATACTAAGTTTCCATGTACATTCCCTACATACACATTCCTCTGAGCATCAAATAATTGCACCCCTGGATTATGGTTCAGTACTTCCCGATTATGGTTTAGTACTTCCCCTCTTCCAAATGGCATAGCCCCTTGAGTATGTCTTGGTGTCTAATTTTGGTTCGGATTGAATCCTGCCATTCCTTGGTACCCTCCTGGTTGTGAACTATTCGGAATAATGGGCCGCATCGAATTAACACATCCAGGCCAGGATACACACCCTGCATTCCCGCTCTAAGAAGGAGCGTTGTCACACAGGACCTTCAATTTCTGTTTCTATTGCTTGGTGACCAGCCATTGCACTACTAGTTGCTACAGATTTCATGGGTATGATAGGACAATGAGTGGTGGTTGTAGTTGTGGTACCTGTGAATGTCTTTTCCTTCTGATGATTACCCCTTTCTATCACTCCCATCTTCTCTGTTTGTCCTGGATCCTCTGGCGGAATGTTCATCCATGGTGGCGCACCCCAAGAGTTCAAGAGATTTTTTATTTCTTCAAAATCAGTACTTAAGGATTTCTACTCTTGAATCTCCCCTTCCAGTGCTGCAATCTCCAGTCTTGCATCGAACGTTCCCTCCTCCTCGGCCAGACTTCCCTGAGATCGAGTCTTTCTCATCTCCTTGCTGGAATTCAGGATCGGTTCAAGGGATTTTACGAGCACGAATGCTAACCTTTCCCCTTTTCCTCCCAAATTCCCACACCACCGCCTCTCTTCACTCCTTCTGAATCCAGGAGTTTTACAGCCAAGCCTTGGCCAACCCGAGTCCAGATGCTGAAGTTTTCGTCTCCCAGTGTAAGATCTAATCGATTAAGGGATTTTACGAGGAAATCACTCGATTTCACTCAACCATTACCGATCTGATCTCTTCTCCAAGAACCTAGCTATGCTCGATACCTTTGTCAGATCCCGCTAGAGGCTAATCCGACTGGACTGAAATTGATTCGGAAATGATATCGTTGATTCAGAGTTCCAGTAGTGTTTGGAGCATCTGAACAGGGGGAAGTAACTAGGGCGTAAGCTATTCTAGACTAATCTAAGAACACTAGAGAATATGCATTTTTCATGCTTTCATTCCACGCCAACCCTGGCTTAAGTACTCAAGGTTTTCTTACATTCGCATCAAAGTAAAGATGGTGAAGTAAAGGCAAAAACTGAAGTTAACTTTCAGTAAATGTTCAGAAGTTTGACGTCCACAGTGTTGTCGTTTTTCTGGAGAGGTGAATGCACCATACGATGATCTGGTTGCTCCTCCCATCCAACCGGTATCGTCATTGCCGAATTTCTCTTGAGTCCATTTAGTTAAGTCAGGATCTGACAGACCTCCCCGCGCGGACGACGACGGGCTCCCCGCCAGAAGTCACAGCGCATCATAGACCGCGAGGACGAATACCGCCGCAAACGCCTCGATCGCATCATCTCGCCGGAGTGCCACGACCCCTTTGCTGCCGGGGATGCCACCCCGGACCCCTCCGTGCGGACCTATTCTGATGCCATGCGCGAGAACGCGCTGCAGCGGGAGAAGGATCGAGTGCTGCGCGAGATCGTTCAGAAGAAAAAGGAGGAGGATGAGAAAGTGAAAGAGATGAAGGCTGCGCCTGAGCAGCCAGCAGCCGCGACGAAGCGGCGCGACAGGTGGGACCAGTCGCAGGACGGCGATGTTGCTGCTGGGGCCAAGAAGGCAAAGACTTCCTCAGATTGGGATGCCCCTGATGCAACTCCTGGGATCGGGCGCTGGGATGCAACACCGTCGGTGAGGAGGAATAGGTGGGATGAGACGCGACGCCAACTGCAGGGAGGATGGCTGACGCGGATGCAACCCCTGCAGCTGGTGGTACTACTCCTGGAGCCACACCTTCCGGGGCGTGGGACGCTACACCTAAGCTGCCTGTTGGGCTTGTCACACCAACGCCCAAGAAGCAAAGATCGAGGTGGGATGAGACACCTGCAAGTATGGGCAGTGCAACACCTGGTGGTGCTGGGGCTGCGACGCCTGCAGGTTATACTCCTGGACCGACGCCATTTGGAGCGGAGAACCTTGCGACGCCAACACCTAGCCAGATTGCTCGTGGTCCAATGACTCCGGAGCAGTACCAGCTCTTGCGGTGGGAGCGGGACGTTGAGGAGCGGAACAGGCCTCTCACTGATGAAGAGCTTGACACCATGTTCCCGCAGGAGGGGTACAAGATTCTTGAACCTCCGGCTTCATACCAGCCCATACGCACCCCAGCAAGGAAGCTTCTTGCTACTCCAACACCTCTGGGCACACCACTTTATGCTATTCCTGAGGAGAATCGTGGGCAGCAGTTTGATGTGCCTAAGGAGTCGCCTGGTGGGTTGCCACTCATGAAGCCTGAGGATTACCAGTACTTTGGAACATTGCTGAATGAGGAAGAGGAGGAGGAGCTATCGCCAGAGGAGCAAAAGGAGAGGAAGCTCGTGAAACTTTTGCTCAAGGTAAAGAATGGCACACCCCCACAGAGAAAGACCGTGCTTCGGCAGCTCACAGACAAAGCACGGGAATTTGGTGCCGGCCCACTGTTCAACAAGATCCTGCCCTTGCTCATGCAGCCAACACTAGAGGACCAGGAGCGGCATCTTCTTGTGAAGGTCATTGATAGGGTGCTGTATAAGCTGGATGAGCTGGTTCGTCCATTTGTGCATAAGATCCTTGTGGTGATCGAGTCACTTCTGATTGATGAGGATTACTATGCTCGTGTTGAGGGCCGGGAGATTATATCAAATCTTAGCAAAGCAGCTGGGCTTGCTACTATGATTGCCGCCATGAGACCAGACATTGATGAGTACGTGAGAAATACCACTGCTCGGGCATTCAGTGTGGTGGCTTCTGCTTTGGGTATCCCCGCCCTCCTGCCATTCTTGAAGGCTGTCTGTCAGAGTAAGAAGTCCTAGCAGGTCGGCACACTGGTATCAAGATTGTTCAGCAGATTGCTATTCTCATGGGCTGCGCTGTTCTGCCACACATCAAGTCCCTAGTTGAGATCATTGAGCATGGTCTGAGTGATGAGAATCAGAAAGTGCGGACAATCACTGCACTTTCTCTTGCTGCACTTGCTGAGGCTGCTGCACCTTATGGTATAGAAAGTTTTGATACTGTGTTGAAGCCTCTGTGGAAGGGTATCAGATCTCACCGTGGAAAGGTCCTTGCTGCATTCTTGAAGGCCATTGGTTTCGTCATCCCTCTTATGGATGCTCTGTATGCCAGTTACTACACAAAGGAGGTGATGCAAGTCCTGATTAGGGAGTTCCAGTCACCAGATGAAGAGATGAAGAAGATTGTCTTGAAGGTTGTTAAACAGTGTGTCAAGAGGGTGTAGAGGCCGATTATATCCGGAATGACATCCTTCCAGAGTTCTTCCGTCACTTCTGGGTTAGGAGAATGGCTCTGGATCGTAGGAACTACAAGCAGCTTGTGGAAACAACTGTTGAGATGGCAAACAAGGTTGGAGTGTGTTGGACCGAAAAGCGACTAGAGGGGGTTTGAATAGGAGCACAAACTCTTGTTCTCCCAAATCAAATTCAATACGAATCTCACTCCAATAGCTATGAAAGCTATGAAGATCAATCAATCAAGCACAACAGAAGACTTATATTGAATCCAATCAAAACCCCGAAGCAAAAGCAACACAAACTCAAAACACCAAGTCTCGGGCGGTCTGACCTCTCACGGGGGCGGTCAGACCGGTTGGCCTAGCGGTCGGACCTCTCCTACGGGCGGTCAGACCTCTAGTTCAATGAACAGTGAAATCAGCCCGAGAAACCAAAACGCAAATTGAGCTAACTTTTGATTCGTGCGTCCAAACCTAATGAAACTTGTCACACACCTTTTCAAGGATGTCAGGAACCTATTCCAAGCAACGATCGTGAAGATCCTTGCCAAAGTTCAGACCTTTCTCCATTTGAGTGAAGGTGGTTCAAAAACCGAGTCAAAAACGAAATATGATCTAGAGACTTGCTCGTGGGTGATTGATGATCAAGATGATCCTAGATGAGTTCCCACATGTTACAGCAAGTTAGATCACAGCAAGAAATCAACCAAAAACTTACGGATCAAAGAAAGACCACAAATCACCAAATAGAGAGAAAGAAAGCAAATAGACTCATCTTTGAGAGAACTTTCTTTGGATTGATTTGATATGGTATTAGTTTATAGTCACTCCATCAATGGAGGACAAAGACTCAATACATGAGCACGAAATCAAATCCAACTCTCTAGAACCATAACCTCCACTAATCCTCTCCCTAAGCAAACTAGGGTTTCAAACACAATGAAAGGGTTAAGGGGGGTGCAGCCACCTCTCTCCTCTATTTATAGTGGACGCTTAGACCTTCTAGAAGAGTTTCCCTAATGGGCTCCCGTTAAGGCCCAAAACAAACGGGTCACACACGCACGTATTTTAAAGCGTTGTCTTCATCTCCTCTTGACCTAATCCGCTTCTCCACGCACCGTCTTACGCCGTGGGTTGGCAAAAGGTCATCAAGGCGGTATTTGGTAAGATTACCAAAATACCCCTTCTCGGTCCTTCTTCAAAGACCGAGTCCGAACTTCGCGAAGCAGTCGCATGCTCCGCCACGTGTAGGTTGATCCAGCGGCTCTTATCATGTCGGCAAGTCTCTCCCATCCGGCTCCCACCGAAACCACCATGGCACTTGCACCGATCCCCACGCCGCTTGATCAACCAGTCGCACCGAACTGCCCGTTCGGTCATCATTGTCCATCTTGCACCATGCTTGAGTCCAATGACTTCACCCGGCATCGTCGATCGTTACGAACCTCGACTCTCAAGCCTAGTCCCGATCATCCTCGCCGTTGACCGTCGTTGACCACCAAGCAACCTGCACAACAATAGACAAGCAAATCGAATCCGGGAACAAGTTCTTCACAACTTGACCCACGTTAGTCAAAACATACATCATGCAACACATATGCACTGAAACCCATGAGATTGACCTAACAACCAACACATCGCTGCCAAGAAGGCCAGCAACTTAAGTCAAAACCGGTCAAGCGCCGGCATGGCGGTCGGACCGCTCCCCCGGCTCGATCGCCACCAAGGACTTAGCCAAAATCCCAACTCTGAAATCTGCAAACTCTCTGGAAATTTCAAACGAATAGAACTTTTTCCTGGAGACTCCAAAAATTATAGGACTAAGAGCAGTAGAACCTCCTCTCTTGCCTACATCCTCTATTTTTGGCCCAGCCTCAAACTCCAAAACTACTTTCATGGCGGTCGACCGCCTCGTGAGTGGTCAAAGCGCCACATCGGTCGGTCGACCGCCATACGACCGGTCGGACCGCCAGCAAGTTCACCCGATAAACCACTTGAGGCACGGCCGGTCTGACCGCCATCATGGTCGGTCTGACCGCCTGAGGCCTGACAGAACTTGAATTTTGCCGAAAATGCGTGTTTTCGCAAACCTTCAACGTCATTGCCAATTGTCACACCATCCTAAGATCATGAGTATATCCCCATGATATCCACAGAGTGGCTGATATCGTTGGGAGAATCGTCAAGGATCTGAAAGATGAAAGTGAGCCTTACCGAAGAATGGTGATGGAGACAATTGAGAAGGTGGTAGCTAACTTGGGTGCCTCAGATATTGATGCTCGTCTGGAGGAGCTGCTTATTGATGGCATCCTGTATGCTTTCCAAGAGCAGACAAGTGATGATGCAAATGTCATGCTTAACAGTTTTGGAGCTGTTGTCAATGCACTTGGCCAAAGGGTCAAGCCTTACCTTCCTTAGATTTGTGGTACCATCAAGTGGCGGTGAACAACAAGAGTGCAAAGTTAGGCGACAAGGCTGGCGATCGATCTCAAGGGTTGGCATTGTGATGAAGCGGTGCCGGGAGGAGCACTTATGGGTCACTGGGTGTTGTCCCGTATGAGTATTTGGGAGAGGAGTATCTGAAGTCTGGGTTCAATTCTTGGAGCTTTGAAGGCTATCGTGAATGTCATTGGTATGACTAAAATGACACCACCGATCAAGGATCTTCTTCCTCGGTGACCCCATCTTGAAGAATAGGCATGAGAAGGTCCAAGAGAACTGCATTGATCTAGTTGGTAGGATTGCCGATCGTGGAGCGAGAATTTGTGCTGCCAGAGAGTGGATGAGGATTTGTTTCGAGTGCTTGAAATGTTGAAGGCTCACAAGTAGGGTATTAGAGAGCCACCAGTAAACACTTTTGGTTATATTGCAAAGGCTATTGGGCCTCGGGATGTGTTGGCCACTCTGTTGAATAATTTGAAGGTGCGGGAGAGGCAAAACCGTGTTTGCATTCTTGTGGCAATTGCCATTGTTCTTTGAAACTTGCTCACCTTTCACGCTTTACCGCCCTCATGAATGAGTACTGGGTCCGGAGCTCAATGTCCGTAATGGTGTTCAAGTCTCTCTCTTTCTTCTTTCCTCTTTGAGTATATTGGTGAGATGGGAAAAGATTACATATCGTTGTCACTCCCTTGCTTGAAGATGCTCTAATGGACAGAGATCTTGTTCACCGCAGATTCTTTGCATCGGTATCAAGCACATGGCTCTAGGTGTTCTTGGCTTGGGTTGTGAGGATGCTCTTGTCCATTTGCTTAACTATGTCTCGCCCAACATATTTGAAACATCTCCCCATGTTATAAATGTTGTCATGGAGGCGATTGAGGGGATGAGAGTTGCTCTAGGTGCAGCTGCGATTTTGAATTATTGCCTCCAAGGCCTTTTCCATCCAGCCAGGAAAGTACGTGAAGTATATTGGAGGATCTACAACTCGCTATATATTGGTGCACAAGATGCGCTTGTTGCTGCTTATCCTGGGCTGGACGATGATGGGGACAATATCTACAGCTGTCCAGAGTTGGCCATGTTTGTGTGATCAAAGTGAGTCTTGCTTATTTCTTACTTCTCAACTTAAGGTGTGCAATGATTATCGAAAAATCTTCTGTTAGTTAAATAAGTTTGTAATCTTGGATCATGCAGTTAGTATTTACTTGTTTAGGTGCTCTTTTAATCTAATAAGCAGCTCTTGAATTCCTCTTATGTAATAGTTTACTGCTATGCTTTGAAGTGTGTCCTCGTTTTTACTGTTCCTCAACTATTGTACATTCTCATCCTGGATTCCTGGCTATGTCATTAGACCTTAGGGCGGTTATTGACCTGTTGGAGTGGTGTTTAATCAAATACAAATGACAAATTTTGGACTTGCAGCTATTCTTAAAACATTCTTCATTGGTTTGTTAAGATTATATGATATCATTGGTTTCAATGAACCTTCCTTAAAGGTTATCTAGAGTAAAATGGACTGGGTTCAGGGTTTAGGGATTGATAAACATTTGCACCACTACAGATTTGGCCGTCCTTGCCCCTTGTCAGTGAGTCCAGCCTTAGGTCATGTTAGCATGTGAGCAGTACAAGTGGTAGTTAATTTGTGTTGTCATGTTTCTTTCTTCATTTTGATGCATGTTCATTCTTTTTTGCTCTCTACAACGAAAGGATCTGATATGCAAATGCATTGGCAGGCAGGATGTACATTTCGTGTATCGTCGTCCATATGCATGTGAAGCTTGAACTGGGGTGGTATTTGAATTAGAGCTCACATTTAATTTTTTGGTGTTACTTCTTGTGGTGTATGTTTTTATTGAAGTTCATTTTTTGTATTTGCAGGCTTGTTCCTTTTGAAGGGGGTGCAATCTTTAAGAAATATTTTTTCCTGGCTTACTGTAATGCTAAATTGCTGCCATAATCTGATGTACTGACCATGTTGGAATTGTTTTATTTTTCAGGGTATTTTGGTCCAAGTTTGCGTTGTAGAGTTCTCTTGGATTTAAGACCGATCATAAGGATAGGATATCTTTCTCCGCAGTATGTTTAGTTTGTTGCAACTGAGAATATGTTAACCTGTCATAATCCTATGTTGTGGGACCATCATTATTGGGAAGTTGTCGGGACCCGGATTTCTTAATCTGAACCTTCTGTGTATATCTGCACTAATACCTGGATACCTGGATCTAGTAGCTAGTGCACACAGTGGAAATATTGTTGATAATAAGTTTGAATCACGAAATATCATTAATAAACAACCGAATACTGGCCTTATGGCCACCTAAGACAAAAAGAGGTCAAAAGACTTTGAGTCTTACAGTAGCAGAAACAATAAATGATAAACTCCGAGTGGTGACCCATCAAATTATCCATCGGCATTCGACCGGGGAGCACGACCTAGTATTCAGTGACAGAGCTTGAGCAAAATCGTAGGGGGGAGGGGGCAAAGATCAAAGGCAAAGCAAATTGAATACATGATCAGATGATCTAATTAGCAAATGGCCCAATTACAAAACATTAGACAATTCCAAAAACAAAAATACCAATTTTATCGGTCATCACTAAACAAAATTCAACTTCAAGTCTACTCTTCAAGAATCAAGTCAAGAGTAAAGAATAAAAAAATACCAATTGCCCCGGTGAGTCGGTTTGAAGAGAAAGTTCAAAGTTGAAGGAGCCAAAAGCCACGATGATAAGTGGTGAGCGTCGGTATTGTTGAAGAAGATAGTGGTCGAAGAAGCTTGATGATTGGAAAGCCCTAACAAAGAGAAGATGAAACTTTGTATTGAAGACGAGCTATGGACGATATGAGGTCGTTGGGTAGCTAGGAGCGTACCATCACTAGTGAGGAGCACGGTGTCATCAGCGATGGCGAGAAGATTCTTCATATCGTTAGACAATGATTAAAGTAGACATGCTAGCATCAGTGAAGATGGGAAGTCGATGCGGTTAGTAAGTCACATCGTTGAGTTGGCCAACGTCGAAAAAGAGGAGTAATCGACACGAGAGAAGAGGACATTGAGCATGTATAACACTATGCATGCATTTGTATGAATAGAAGCATGGGTGTACAGAGGCAATGAATCAAAAAACTTGGAGTAGAGATGGCGCAGTCGTAGGGAATGTGCCATCGGAGAGTGTGGCAAGTGTCCTCAGTAGGGATCAGTGATGGTTCCATGTGTATACGTGTTGATATCACAATAGTTAGCATTGATCAATAATTAAAGAGAAGTAGAAGATAACTATATGGTAAAATATTGCATTGGAAGGGGTAGTAGCTGAGAGGGGCCGATGAAGATTTGGGTTTATTGTTGGAGGTTGAAACAAAAAAGTTATGACGACGAAAAGAAATAGAAGACACATGGTTCGATGGGGTAGCCGGCGTGTGAGGGAAAATAAGTTCAAGGTAGGTTACCCATGGTGAATCGGTGTATGCGTGAACAAGATATTCTAATACCATATAAACTAATAAGATAATTTGTTGCGCACATAATCAACATAATACTTGAAATTAAATAGAGATACATGTGAATGCATACAATTTGGAAAATAATAATTAATAGAGTAAGAATAGGGTATACAGCTACATGATCTCTGCATAATGGAGAGTGATTATGTTTCTAAGGACCCAACAACTCATTATACTCAATGATTTTCTTCTATCAAAGCTCATACTTTAGTTACGTTTCTCAGGTTGTATCTATTGTCATTTTCAATATTTAGGATGTCTTAAAAATATAAATAGCCTACAAGATATATAAATATATTTTTAAGTATTTATACAAACTTTGAAGCAAATCTAACCGTGCAATTGCGTGGAACACCCTGCTAGTTATTGTTAATGCAGAAGAAATGGATTTTTTGGTCTGGGCGGTGACCTTTCCTCTTGTTGGGCCTTAAATGAGAAGATTATCCTTTGCAAGATCTGTCCAGAACGGTTCCATACGAACTCTTACCTTTCATCTCCTTTTTCTTGTGTGTATGCCTGAACTGGGAATGAGGTGACCATATTTCCCTCTATAACATGCTGTTTGGACTTTCTCGTCAATGGTTTTGTCACGTGTACAGGAACACTCACGTATTTACACCATTATTCATTGACTAAGACAGTATGACTAATAATCAGCTTACGTATTTACACCATTAGTCAGCTTCGGTACAGTGGAGTTTGTTCAGTGTCTGTTGGGAGATTTGTGGCTACTAATTAAATGCACCATGCCTAGTGATAGTTAACATGAGGGTTGGGCAGGTTGCTTTTAATGTATAGATGCCCCCACATGCAAATCTCTTATAAAAATCTTGATTAATTAGCCGGTAGACTTCCCTTTCCATCAGTAGACCATTGTTCAAGTCTGAACTTCAGTCTGAACTTTGACATACTTACTCTGAACCCGGTGTTTCTGGCTGAACATTTCCATTTAGTCTCTTATTCTTTCCTTCCTCCCAACCGTCCGTGCAGGGCTAAGCAGGTTGTTGGGCGGTGCTTTCCAACTAATTTCATCTAATCATGGATAAGGATCTAGCAGGATTGGCTTCGCAGAATATCCTTCGCTGTAAGTTTAGGTCGGCTCCAACTTGCGAGCTGCTGTTATGGTATGGAATGGTTGGCACTCCAGAACCAGAAGCTGTTATTGTTGATTTGGTCTGAAACCACTGACGTGAACACAGGTGATGTATCAATGCAACTGCTAACTACTTGATGGTGACTTTTTTTTTTCTCCCATAGTTTTTGTATGCTTCTTGTTGGAAAAGGATCGCCCTTGAATGCTGACGAAGAAATGCTGCGAATTTACATCCAGAACCACTTCCTGGATAAAAAATGGGAATTTGCGTATGAACTCCATTTAGTACCAGTAAACAATCTGGAGAATTAAATGGATTTAAGTGGTGAAAATAAGAGTATTATTTTGCCATGGAGAAACTTGGTCGTACAGGTAAAATCAAGCACATTGTACACATCGTGTCTTTTTATTCGATTTTAATTTATTTGCATGCAGTATGGTTTAGATTTCTTTCCTTTCTGCCGAAGAATTTGCTTCTTGACTCTGCATGTACTTATATATGGCAGTAACCTTGTGTAGATTGAAACTGCAATTATACTTCTTACCCTGTACTCCTGTATATGAAGTATGATTGAAAGCTCTGCTACATCAGGGCGCATAAATTATTGTTCTGCGCTGCTTCACATTTAACATTTCGCTGGTTATACGTACAGAACCACACTACTATATGACAGACACCTGGCTCAAGATAGATGAAATATTAAGTTCCTTTTTTTGCAATTAAACTGTGTAGACAATGAAAGAGATGGCCTGAGATCAGGTTCTGAATTTCGGCCCAAAATCAGAAATTTCGGTGCTACCGATGGGGGCGGTAGAAATACAAACCGGTCACAAAAAATTCGGTTTGGATGAATTTTACCCAAAAAAATGAACTTGCTTGAATTTGTTTTTTTAATTTAAAATAAAAAAAATACATTTTGATTTGAAAATTTCGGCCGAAATTGACTGAAATTTTCTGATTTTCGGCCATATCAGCCACCTCCGGTAAAAAAAAAAGCTCCGTTAAAGAAAACCCTGCCTGAGATGCCCCTGTCAGTACACCTGTCTTCTTAGGCATGTCAGTACAATGCACCATGACCTCAACTGAAGCGTCACCAAGCATCCCAGAAATTTTGCAAGGAAATTCAGGTTGATCCATCTTATGGTTTTTCCAGTCACCGGCTATCTACTTTTGAGTCTGAAACTTTAGAAGTAACCAGTGTGCTGCCTTTGCTGTTTACTCCATCTCATGGTCCAAGGCTCACACTTCACACCCCACTCGTTCAGGATCACCGATCACCACGCATTTGATGTTCACTGCAATTAGTTAGCTCATGTAAGTGTTTCCATGGCGTCCTTACTTATGACTTGCCTATTTAAGAGAACAGTATTAACTCATGTCATCTGTACTGGTAACTGATGTACGATCACCAAGTGACAGTGTCGCACAAGCTGAAAGCCATGAAGAGGTCTTGCTTCCTGATAGTGCTTGTGCTCGTCATTGCCATGGGAAGCAGGCTCTCGCTCGCCGCCCGCGAGAACAGAAGCATTCCCGCCGGCCTAGGCAGCGAGCTTCGGGAGCTCATCGTCAAGGCCGGCAACTTCCTCGGCTCCGCGGGCCCGGTGGGAGCTGATGGGTGGCACGCCGCCGCGACCACGGACGTCGACGCCAAGGTGAGGCCCATGAGGAGCACGGCGGGACGGAAGCGGCTGAGGAAGGCTGCCGTGAACTGCATCCTCGCCGACATGTGCCGGAAGAAGAAGGTGCTCTGCGGCAAGAGGTGCTACAGGTCGCGCTCCAGCCTCAGCCACCTCCCGATCAACAAGTGCGTCGTCAAGTGCAAGAAATGCATGCCAACCTGCTAGGTTTCCTCCTGTTGTAGTGGATTCGAGCCCTGGGGCTCCTTACATTTGTGTTCGGTTCCGTGTCGCATGGTGTCGTCGTGATGTTGACTGACTTTACTTCTCGTAGGTTCAGTTGAATAAACAGGCAAGCCTCGTGCATGCATGCATGCAGTAGATAGGTAGTGAATTCTAGAATGCAGAACTCTTGGCTTGTCGATCTCAAGTATGGATGTGATTTTCCCCTCTCAATACTTACTAGCAAAATCTAGTACATGAATGAGGCAACTGAATAGACAGGCTATTCTGATAAAATGGGGGTACAACATCATATGTGCTTACTCCTAATATCTCAACCAAACCAAGCATAGCAAGACCCTCCAAATGTGTTTGAACACTTTAGTTAGCAATGATTAAAGATAATTATTTATCAGTGTCAAGGATTGTACCGTTATATCCTCTGTAAGTTACTAACGTTGAAACATAAGCTTAGTTGTCTAATGTTTTCAAAGATTACACCATGGGAGCATATAACGTGAAAACCGACTCACCGCCGAAAGCTTTCATTGTGTGTCATTGGATTGTGCACCGAAGGTCAAGATCTCCCCTACCCTTCCTACCGCCATCCATTCATCACTCTGGCAATTTCTTGTACCAAACTTTGTGCTGAAAGCTACCCTTTTTTTTGGCAAAATCCGATGAAAAAATGTAACAAAAAAGTTTTGAAAAAACTGACCCAAAAAAATGAACCAAAAAACTGTTGAAAATTTTACGGATAAAATGAACCAGAAAACGGTTCAGTCCAAATATGAAGGCGTTTAGGCAAAGCTCAAAATCCTAACAAGTTGATAACCCAGGATCATCACAATTGGCTTGTCATGTTTTTGCTATTTTCCCAAGTTCACTTAAGAATCTAGAACAATCTCTTATGACTACAACATCATAATGGACTTCTAGTCACTTGATACCATCAAAAGTCAAAAGTGGCTGCATTGCACCATTATTGCTTGCCACTTTTCCTGAGATTTTACAAGAACACTCTCCTAAGGGTCCTGTAGGGTGTAAAAAAAAACGGATAATATCTATTCGACCGACCGACCAAATTTTCGCGGAGCGAATACGGAATGGAGAAATGGATATCTGACACTATCTGTATCTGGTTCTGAGAAAAAATACAAAATAGAATACAGGATGAGCGATATCCAATTATATACGCTCTGATTACACACCTCCACGTGATGATCCTTTAATTAATTAGAGCTGAACAGTTAGCAGTTCGTTCGATCGGGTCCTTGTCAATAGTTCGTTCGATCGGGTCCTTGTCAATCTTACGTCAGAAAGCCGAAAGTGACATCCCCACAACTGCATATATACCTTTTGCGTCTCAAAATAAATAAATAAAAAGAGCACTACTTTTGCAGTTGATGATTTCTCTACATCAATGGCCATTATCACGCGGAAGAAGAAACACAACGCATAATATAATACTATCTTTATAGCGCGTGAGATCGGCGCCCCCTCAGCCCGTCCACTTCTCGATTCCCGGTTTTTGCCCAATCGCACGTAGACGCGTGCTCAACTCGTTCGGCAACCGTCGGATTGCGCCGTGCGGCTCGGATCGCTTCAGAGGCCTCCTTCTAGCGGCCTCTCGCGATGGATGGAACCCTCCCGGCTCCTCCCGTCCCTCCACTCCCTCTCCGTCACCGCTTGCTCTTCCCATTGCCGTCGCTTCCTCTTCCTCTGCCCCGCCGCCGTGTGCTGCCCTCTCCGCACAGCCACCTCTGTCTTCCTCGAGACACCGGCTCCCCCTCCCACCGCCCCACGCCGCTTCCTCATCGACTCCTCCCTCGACGTGGCCGCCGCCACCACTCCCTCCTCCCCACCTTTCATGCTGCCCACCCCTCCTCCCCTTTGCCCGCACGCCCCCGTCGCCCCCTCCTCCCCATCGCATGCGCGGCCCCCGCCGTCCCCTTCTCCCTTCGCCCATGCCGTACCCCTCCTCCCTTTTGCCCATGGCGCCGCCTCCTCCCCTTCGCACGTGCCACCCACGCCGCCCCCTCCTCTCCTTCGCCCTCACAACCCTCGCCGCCCCTCCCCTTCGGCACCGCCAAGGTTTGGGTGCTTAATGACGGTTCTCATGGCGGTGGAATAATATGTGAATGTTTAAGGTTTCGATTAAGCAGTAGCTATAAGGTAGGTACCAGGTTTGGCCATTGGAGCGGTCGTGGAACTTTTTGTGTAGTTTTATGCCGCTGTTGTGCTAATTAGATAGATGTCTCAAATTGTTGTAGAAATCTTAGAGTTTCCATGCTTAGCGCTATCCTATTATCTACGATTAAATTAAATTTTACCTGTAGTTTCTAGGAGTGGGAAGGTAAATAGTATCGAGTCTTGCGATTTCCTTATGCAGAATTGGATAGTTTGGAGAAGTAGATGCTAATTTTTTAGGATTTCCAGTCAGGTTATTGTTGCGTTCAAGCTTGCTCTTCCCAGCGCCGTTGCTTTCTCTTCCCCTACGCCCATCGCCGTGTGCTCCCCTCTCTACACAGCCGCCTCCGCCTTCCCTGAGACACCAGCTCCCCCTCCCGCCACCCCCACGCCGCCTTCCTCCCCAACTCCTCCCCCGACGTGGCCGCCGCCACTGCTCCCTCCTCCTCGCCTTCCACGCTACCCACCTCCTCCTCCCCTTTGTTCATAGCCTCGGCGCCACCTAATAGGATAGCGTTAAGCATGGAAACTCTCTAAGATTTCTACAACAATTTTAGACATCTGTCTAATTAGCACAGCAGCGCATAAAACTAAAAAATAAGTTCCACAACCGCTCCAATGGCCAAACCTGGTACATGTCTTATAGCTACTGCTTAATCAGAACCTTAAACATTTGCATATTATCCCACCGCCATGAGAACTGTCATTAAGCACCAAACCCTTGGCGGGGGCGAAGGGGAGGGGGCAGCGTAGGCGAAGGGAAGGAGGGGGCGAGGGGTGCTTCGCAGATGAAGGGGAGGGGGGCGAGCGAAGGGGGGAGGGAACGGCGGGGGCCGCGCGCGTGAAGGGGATGAGTGGGGCGACGGGGATGACGCAGGCAAAGGGGAGGAAGGAGAGCCACCGGTGGCGCCGAGGCTATGGACGTGGGTGACGCTGCAGGCAAGGATGTGGCCGCAGGTGGCGCTGCGGGTGGCACCGCGGATGTGTCGTCGACGGGCGATAGCTCCTCATCATCGTCGAACGAGGCCGGCGTCACCGGGGATGCGAGCGGCATGGCCAGCCGGCTCCCGGCGGGACCGGTGGGACAGGACGCCACGGCGGAGCCGAAGAGTGCCGCGGTACGGCCCGATGAAGCCACCGTAGCAGGGGCGGAGAAGACGTCGTAGACACCCCGGCAGGTACCGATGGCGATGAAGTGGAAGAATCCGGGCGGCGGTGGTTGTAACAACAATGTCCAAAAAATCCAACGAACTGGAAGAAGAACTGGAATTTTGTTTGGAAAAGGGGAACGTGTTTTCATCAAATACGACATGTCACGAGATGATTACTCGGCGGGAGGAAAAGTCAAGGCAACGGAAGTCTTTGTGGGAATCGGGATAGCCAAGAAAAACACAGGCGGTGGAGCGAGGAGCCAATTTATGTGGAGCGGTGGCTGAGGTGTTTGGGTAACATAGGCAACCAAGACGTGGATGTGATCGTAGGTGGGCGTCCGGCGGTGGAGGCGCTCGTATGGGGTGGCGAGTTTGAGGGGTTGGGAGGGGCGCCGGTTGAGTAGGTAGGTGGCGGTGGCGAGGGCCTCAGCCCAATAGGGTGGAGGCATGTGCGCTTGGAAGAGAAGGGTGTGAATCACATTGTTGATGGTGCGAAGGGCGCGCTCGGCCTTGCCGTTCTGCTGGGACGTGTATAGGCAAGAGAGGTGGAGGACAACACCGTCACGGTGGAATATGTCCCGAAGGGTGGAGTTGATAAACTCAGAGTCGTTGTCGGCTTGAATGGATTGGAGGCTGCGGTCAAACTGAGTGCGAACGAGCGCTAGGAATTTGATGATGGTGTTTGTGACATCACTTTTATGATGGAGAGGAAAAGTCCATAAAAAACGAGAAAATTCATCGAGAATCACAAGATAATATTTAAACCCAGAATTACTTAAAATGGGTGAGGTCCAAACATCACAATGAACTAATTGAAAGGGGCGAGTTGTAGCCGAATTGGAACGAGGAAACGACAGCCGTGTGTGTTTCCCGAGCTGGCAGGCATGGCAGATCGGGTGGGCTATTTTATTACAAGAAATAAACTTCGACTGGTGGAGGGACGATAGGGAGTCGGGGCCGGGGTGACCAAGCCGACGATGCCACAACTCCGTGGAGGCGATGGACGCGAGAAGGTTGTGGTGCTGCGGGGTGGTAGCGCCGAACGGGAAGGAGTAGAGGTCCCCGCCACTATTGCAGCGTAGAATCTCTGTCTTGGTGCGAAGATCCTTGACAGAAAAGCCAAAAAGGTCAAATTCCACTGAGCAAGAATTATCAGAGGTAAATTTTTGAACGGAAATAAGATTGCGAACGAGGTTAGGAACAACGAGGACATTGTGCAGCTGCAATGGAGGTAGGCTGACATGACCAATGTGGCTGATGGGCATGGAAGAACCATTTCTGACAGTGACACAGGAAGAAGAAGAGCAAGGCTTAGGGGAGGAGAGTATAACGGCGTCGGATGACATGTGCGATGAGGCGCCTTAATCTAGGACCCAGTCACCGAGCGACTGGGGCTAGATCGCCACGTTATTTAGGGCCGCAATCAGACCAGATTGGTCCCAACCGGCCGGAGTAGGCAGCGCCGGCGGTGTACTATGGAGCGGTGCCAACGTGGTGGTGTAGGCCTGTGCTGGTGTGGACGTCGGCCGTGGTCCAAGAAGACCTGCCCCGAGGTGCCGGCGGGGACGCCGAGCCATGTGCCCTAGGCGGTCTGAAGTTGGCCGGTGAAGGGGTTGAAGCAGATCCACAGGGCAACGGTGGTGAACGTGCTTGAGCGCCCGGACCGCTCACCGCCGCCCTTGCCGTTGTTGTTGCGGCGGTTATTGCGGTTGTTGTTGCCTTGCTTGCACCGGTTGACGTTGCTGCAATCACCACCGCGATCGCCGCTGTCACCGCGCCCGTTGGTGCCCTGGTTGCTGGCAGAGGAGAAGAGGGTAGTGCCACCGTTTCCGGCGGTAGGCGCGGCATTGATGCCGATTTCCTTGAGGTGGAGCAGCGAGCGGGTCTTGATGAAGCTCGGGAATGGGGACTGCATCGGGATGAGGGTCTTCATGTCGGCGTAGCGGTCGTTGAGGCCGCGCAGAGTGTTGAGGACCAGTGTCTAGTCTGACACCGGTTGCCCCACGTCGCGGAGAGAGTCGGCGAGTGTTTTCATCTTGTTGCAATACTCGGTGATAGAAGATTCACCTTGGACCAGGGAGCGGAACTCGGCGTCGATGAAGACGGCGCGGCTGAGTTTGTTGTTGAGGAAGAGGTCTTCGACGCTTGTCCATGCGGCGCGAGCAGACTGATTTGGTTCCATGATGATGGAGAGAATCTCCTCCAACACGGACGCATAAATCCATGACCGGACAATGAAGTCCTCACCGGTCCAGTTGGCATCGGCGGCGACCGGTGGCGGAGTGTCATCGACATGCCCCATCAGCTCGTATTTGCCGAGCAGCACGTTCATGAAGGTGCGCCACATCGAGTAGTTGGAGGCTTTGAGATCGAGGGTGATGGGAACGTGGGTCTTGACGCTGGCCACGTTAATGGCCTGCGCAGAGAAGGACGGAGGAGCAGGAGCGAGCTCACTCATGGCAGAAGCGAGATGTGCAGGTCAGGAGCAATGCTCTGATACCAAGCGATTAGGAGAGAGGATTAGAGGTATTCGCCACACACTGGGGCGCATGTTTCCATTGATATTAGAGCATCTCCAGCAGGAGCCCTCAAAACAGAGTCCCTACTTTTAATTTGAGGGCTCCCCCTACTTTTGAGGGCCCTGTTTTCTGGGCTGCACTCCAGCAGGAGCCCTCAAAACAGGCCCCTACTTCTTAATTCCCTCTATTTCCTCACACACTATATGCATATGTATTTGAGAACATCACATTATATAATAATTTATTTAAACTATAACTCTAAAGCACTATACTTAAAATTATGAATGAAAATACAAATATTCAAATTTAAATTCAAAGACAAATTTGGTCCGAATTTAATGATAGTCGATCACAACATAGTTCATAACATCTCTGCAAATCAAATGACATAATCATCAAATTTGGGCGGGGGAAGGAGCGGACGGGAGGGGAAAAAGGCTGGCGGGGGAAGAATCGGGACCAGGCGCGCAGGAAACCGTGATTTGGGGCTTGGCCTAGAGGCCCGTGAATGGGGCTTGAGGGGATTTAGGGCCCTCAAATTTGAGGGCTCTAGTAGAGGCCTCTTGACATCTGTTTTACCTAAGCCTCAAATTTGGTTTTAGAGGCTCAAGTAGGGGCACTGCTGTTGGAGATGCTCTTATAGTGATTGCATACAAGTATACATGGTAATCAACTATACATGGAAATCCTATATACGGTGAGTGCCACGCAAGGCAAGAGGCAATACCGAGATTAGGCAGGAGGCAATACCGAGATTTCCTCTCTAACAGATTATGATTTATGGGGACGCTGATCGGGATTCGGGATCACTGGATCACTCCATGAGAAGTGAGAAGAAACATTGTTGCACGTACGAATGAACGTTTTTATAAACACTCTAGATGGATTGAGATTTGAGGCTACGTGTTCTGTCAGTAACTGTTTCGAAATTTTCGCTGAGATCATCGGACGTGCGGCCTTTTCTCCAACAAATCTAAATAAAATTGTTGAAGGTACTGTATACTTTTCAGTCAAATCATATGGCTTGCTGGTTATGGTGGTCAAGGGGTCAGGACACAGGATTGGAACCCAGAGTCACAGAACAGGTGCTAGCGCTGTGCCAGAAAGCAGTGCATGCAAAGCTGTTGCAAACAGCGAAAAAAATCCCCACGAGGACGGCCTCAGATGCCGCTGCGCTCCTACACCGGGCACGCGACGAACACTCGTTCTACACGCATCGCTCGAGCGGCTATTCGATCGGCCCCGCCGCAGACGTACGCGTCTCCATCGCGCGCGGTTCGGCATCTTTTCAGAGGAATTTAAGCCGGTCGCGTCATGGATGGGTGCAGCTGGGCTTGCGGTTGGGGGATAAAGCGCGCGGTTCGAGCTGCACCCGGCGCCCGGCGGAGCTCATTACGGCCAAAATTGACGTCCAACGATTTCTAGCGGAGAGGAGCTAGCGCCTCAACTAACAACGCTCACTGCCTGCGATGGAAAGAATGACACAGATTTTTCCATCTTTGCCTGCGGCATGCACCGAGGTTTCGCACCTCGGCGGCTCGGCTCGATCCCAATGTCATTAACTCTGTTTGATACTCGCTGGTACGCGAGTTGTATGAGTACTCCGCCAGAAGGCAGTCAAACGTTGACCGTCGTCTTGTTGGGAGGATGGTTGGTGAGGTGGGCTCGATGCTACGACGGCATGGTACTGCCGACTCGCCTCGCGCTTCATGATGCAAATCACTAACAGTGAGACACCGACTAATATGAACGGAGTTTTGGAGGCGGCAGCTGAGCAGCCAGCAGTGACGCTTTCTGCCAAAAGGTGCTGCGGCCAAAGGCGAAACGAATTTGACTAGGAAGAGAACCAACGCAGCTGCTAGTAGCTGGCTAGCCGCCGGTTGGGCTAGCAATGCATGTCTGGAGTTGGAGGCAAATCCTCTATTCTCTCGTCAACTTGCCATCCGTGATCGATGATCTACGGTGCTGGTGGCAGACAGCAGTATAGCACACCGACCGATCATTCAGAAAACGTCGATCGAGTATCAGATCGTCGGCTCAGCCGTGTTTTACTTTACCTGTTATATCACTTAAAATTCTAATTTTAGAGAATGTGAAAAGAGAAAATATATCATCTCTTTTATAAGAGATAAACTTAGCATGTAAACCATTGTAAATTGTGAGTGTGTAAGGGAAGAAGTTGTATTGAAAATGAATGATTTTAGAGATAAATTGTTATAGATATTGCATCTAAAATTGTTTGTATATGAGTTAGAGTATCTAGAGACAACACTACGAGACAAACTATTGTACCTGTCTTTATGGTGGGATGTCCGTAATATTTAGTTGGATACAGTTAAACGTGGCTTTTTCATCATTTATCAAGGATATACCATCCGAGCATTAAAAGTTACTGTACTCCCAGAGTAATGTCGCGATGAGGCGATGAGCATCTGCATCCACTGGTCCAGAAAGCAAGTTTAAAGACGGGGCGTGGAATGAATGAATCTCTGCAGGAAACCAAGAATTATGGGGATAAAGGGGTCGAGGCAGGAGAGGCGGGTGGGTGGGCAGGCAATAAAATTAAGTACAACACCAACGACTACCGGTACCCTATTAATGCACCTGGATCTCATCTCCTCTATTCATGTGGTTGTATTGACTGTGCCACGCCGTAACGTGCTTTTGCTTGGCCAGCCCCTCGCCTCGCCTCTAATTCGTCAACACGTACCCGCTTTCAAGTGTAACCTCCGTGTACACTCATGAGTCATGCCCCGGGACGTCATGGTATAACCATGTACGGTTTTGTGCCATCCACGTACGACCTGTGATTTGGCCGACATTGTGTGAACTTTTGGTCATATTGGCGTCTTTTCATCTTGTATTTACAGTGACCATCGTCCCTATTTTTATTTTTATTTTTTGCAAAAATAGTCTCCTGCCACACGACCACCGTGTGGCAGGCCCTCTCTGCCCGCCACGTGCCCCCTACCGCACAGCCGCTGTGCGGTGGCGCTGCCACAAGGCTGCCCTACGGTGTCCCCTCCACCCGCCACGTGTCCCGGGATTAGAGTTTAGGCTGAAATTAGGGTTTAAGCCGATTAAGGTTTCGACTGAGTTCGTAGGATTTTTGAAATATAGCAAATAGTTTTAAAAATTATGAAATTTTATGTGAATGCTCCTAATATGGTGAACTTGCTTTTGTAATTTTTCCATAATTTTACTCGTTATGATTTTTTTTCTCGTAATTTCATTTAAGTGTACTTTTTGTAGGAATTTGTAAATATAGAAAATGAGCTCAAAAATTCAATTTTTTTAAGGCTCCTTACACAATGGACTTGATTGTGTAATGTTTGAACAATTTTTATATGTTATGAAATTGTCTCGAACATTAAGGATTTAGGTCTCAAAAATTTGAATTTTAGGTTTCGAAAATTAGGGTTTCATGATTTCGCACACAAAAGTACTCATAACAGAATTAGGGTTTCCAATGAAGTTGCAATGTGCGTTTTCATACAGATAATTGTCGACATTTCAAGCGTTACAAGCATAATTCGTGCATGGCACAGGAATGCACACATAACAACCAAAATACGTGTACAAATATAGCAAATCAAAATATGAATAGAAATATACAAAAACATAATAGCATAACATGGGATACAACATGGCTCACTTGTCTGAGCCACTATTGTCTGCTCTTTGCGGCTGCCTCCGCGTGCGCCTAGATGTTTTGCGACGAGCATGTCCCGTGGGATACATGAGCCGGTCCGGAGATCGCGTGTCGGATCGAAGGGGGTATGGAGACCGTTGAGTGGGCGCAAGTGGACCAGTAGGCTGAGTTTGGCCTAGTAGAGTCTGGTAAGCATACATGTTTTCCTGATGAGGTATGCTGACCTAGGAGCCACCTTCGAGGAATTCATGAACGGCGGACTATATAAATTCACTCCCGGGTTGTCCGCCCCCAATGGACGATGCCTGCAACTCCGAGTGCGGATGAGCTCGACTTTGGATGTACGGGGTGCCAGCCAACCCGAGGAACTGTGGCCTTGAACGTACGGTGGGACAATGAACCTGGAGGAGCTCTGCCCTGCGTACGCTCCAAACCCTGGCTGCAATGGTCCAAACCCCAACAACGTGTACTGCTCCCTGGTAGGAGCTGGGAGGCCCATATCATCATCATCAGTCAAAGTGAACTGGCCGTCACCCCCATGGTCAACTGAAGGCTACAAGACGAAACGATATTAGTACAAATAAACACTCTGGACGTACACTGAGAATCTCGTACCTCCCAGATGTGCAGTGCAGATGACCAAGGGGGAGCGCTAGTCTGTGTACCATACACGGACTAAGTGATTTATCCCGACGGACCTGCGGTGAGAGAACGACATGATGTTAGCAGAACGTAAGGCATAACCAAAAAACAGAACGCATATTTGTATATAACCTACCTCCCAGCCGATCTGTCCCACGGATGATCGACGAGGAATGCTAGGACGCTGGCCAGACTCACTAGGTCGTGGTGACCTAGCGGGTGAGCACAACCCCCTACTTGGTGCCCGCTGCGTTGGACGTCGTCCGTCGAACGACTGCAGCTCAAGTTCTTTATTATCTTCTTTGACTCCGCTAATATGTACTTTAGAGTTTTCATCATCCCCAACGATGTTGAGTCTGGGCTACGAATGGCGGACTCCGATGCGCTTGCGATGTATTGTGCCCGCTCCAACTGTAGTGACATCCATAACAGGTTCATTAACGATGAGTACAAATATAACCAATGAAATGACCAGAGGTTGTAAGTGTCTTATGGTGTCTCCACGCCACAAAGTGCTATGATGATCGATCGAATGACTGACGAAGACTTTGGTGGTGCGTCAGCTGCTCCGGGCGCTCCAGTGGAGGAACAGTGAGTCTTGCGCGTGTCTGTGGTACGTACCACTCCATGTACTCACCGTACGTCCGAATGTCATACGGGCGCTGTTCATGCAAGACCTCCAAGTGAGCCCTCTCCGTCCATGCCGTAGTCCACTGTTGCCAGACTGGGCGCTAGTCCTAAATATGCCCACCCGACCTCGATTGCCTGCATTTTCAAAAGGATTTATGTTAGAAAAGAAGACGTAAGAAGTGTAAATATTACTCGGATAAAGTTTGACTCACAGGTGTACAGCTCACAGCAGGAGTGTGTCATCTGGGGGGCACGACCTGATGCACACCAAACTATCGCATTACGCGCTGAGACGCATAAGGCTCCACCATATGTGCGAACACCAGGTGGCAGGTCGTCGTCCATAGTTCTACGTCCTGGATCCATTGCACGGACAGTCGTGTGGCGCTACCATGTGCACGAACTCTGGATACCATGGAGTCCATATGATGTCGCTGTCATGCAGCGACTCGAACTCGTTGTGGAACAACGAGTAGCACCTCGCCGGTCTGTCCTTGGCCCAGCGTAGACGAGCAGCAGTCCACCGTAAGCCTATAATGGGTCTGTCTATCAGGTCGTCCATCACGGTGTACGGGTGCACCACTCTCTCGAAGGCCGGCCACCCAACGGGGAAGTGCTTTCAACTCCACAGTTGCAAGAGCATGTAGCAGACGACCAGGTTGGGGGTACCACTGGTGCCACATCGCGAAGCGTCACACAACCCCCGGTATGTGGCACAAAGGACGGCTGATCCCTAGCTATACTGAGGCATCGGCCCAGCCTCCGTGTCAACCAAAGACTCGGCGACACGGACGAAGCTGGGGTGGCACCAATCGCCCTGTGTGGTTGGAAACATGACCCAACCAAAAAGCTAAAGAAGGTAAGCAACGAGGTGCGTCCTAACGACTTCGTAGGTGCACCCTGCGGGTAATGACTGAACTGCCTCAACCAAGTCTGGGGGACACCACGTGCACACTCGGGACAGCTAGGTTGAACCACTGCTCCAGCTTGGCCTTCTAGTCCGCCGGGGAAGGGGCCAGAACCAGCGGCTCACTCCAGATCGAGAGACCGGTCAGGAACGAGACGCCCTGCAGAGTCATCGTCATCTCACCCCCACCGAAAGTGGAAGGTGTGCATCTTGGTCCTCCACCTGTCGATAAATGCCAACAGTAGGCTAGCGCCTAGGGCAAACCGGCATCTGATGGAGACCAGCCACGCAAGGGGCAACAAGCCCGTGTCCGGAGGATCGGGACGTAGCGATCGTCAAGCTCCCAGTAATCCCTCCCCCGACCAAAGCAGCAGGGGCGCAGGGCCATCCGCGTCACCGATGATCCACAGCTTGCACCGGTGGTCCTCATCGTAGAAGTGTTCCAGAAGCGCCGGTAGAGACATGGCTTGCGACACATGGAATAGACAGATTATTAGTGAGGAGATTGATAATAACCATAAAATACTACAAATTAAATATTACGACAAAACTAACTCTACAAATTAATGCACACTAATTTAGTAGTACAAAATTAGATATGGATATTTAAACATGACTAAATTAATTAGGGCTAACTGATTACCACAAATGGCTAGTAGTGCATGCATGAATAATTAGTTGCATAAATAACTAGCAACTTTATTTTTCTTATTTTTCTATTTGCTGTCATTATGAACTTCAACTAATTGTCTAAAACTAATTAATTAAGACAAAATAATTAATTACGACTAATTATTTCATAACTAATTAACCTTACCTCAATAATTATACACGTTAATCCATGTTCTTTTCCTTTCTTAAAGTCAAAATGATTTTCCTACGGAAATCTCAGAACGCTAATTACATGAGACTAATAACGTCAAACTAAGTAAATGCTTGTAAAATTACAACTACTTAAGTACGCATCCACTTCAAAATTCCTACAAAAATTTTAGAATGCCTATAATAGGTGCGCCTAGAAATTTGCAATTGCTCATGTATGCAGTTAATAAAGAATTTAATAACGACAAAAAATCGACAAAGATACAAATTACCTGCGAATGACGGCTATTAATAACGCTGAAATGCCCCCCAAAAATATAATTGACAGAGCAAGAGAGCAAGCGAAAGAGCGAGCGAGCACGAGGCTGCGAAATAAAATCGTGTTCGCTCGCTCTCTAATTTATAGCCGCTGCGAGAGGGAATCCTTCCCCTGCACACACTAATTAAATTTCTTATGCATGCAGATGCAAGAGACAAGGATTTGATTGGGGGGACAACGATTAGATGGAGGTGACGGGATGACGTGATAGTGTTTTTCGGTGGAAAAGGCGGAGAGAAGGACCGGCAGGAGGGGGCATGCTGGAGGGGGGGACGACGCGTGGCGGGCGGAGGGCCCACCACAGGGCGGCCGTGCGGCAGTGCCACCACACGGTGGCCGTGCGAGAGGGCCACCACACGGCTGCCATGCGGTAGGGGGCATGTGGCGGGCGGGGAGGGCCTGCCGCACTGTGGTCGTGCGGTAGGAGGCTATTTTTGCAAAAAGGGGATAGTCATTTATGTAAATACACAGCGAAAAGGCACCAATACGGCCAAAAATTCACATTGTGTCCACGGTGACCACAGACCATACCAGTATTGGCTCCATGTCAGCACACTTGCGAATGCCAAATCAGTAGTAGCACATGGGAATAGAAAAAAAAAATGATATAGCAAGTAGTAAGTAACATCGAATACATGCATGCCTATATCCAACTTAATGAATCAAGCTTATGTCTTATGGAGGAAACCATTTTTTAATAAAATGTAGATGTGTTTATGTGGAAACCATCTGGCATACCTGGAGTCCCAAGGGAGTTAATCTAGCACAGGCTAGCCATACAACCTAATAAGTGAACAGTGAAGCAGAAGCTACGACAATTCACTCCTAGTCGGCAAGAAGTCATTTGGCAAGAGTTGGACAAACTCTTAGACACTAGCTTTATTCATGAGTCGACCACCCAGATTGGCTCGCGAATGCGGTCATGGTCAAGAAAATCAATGGTAAGTGGCGTATGTGCGTTGACTTCACCAATTTAAATATTGTCTATCATAATGATGATTTCCCTTTACCCTGCATCGATCAACTGGTCGGCTCAACTGCGGGATGCGAATTGATGAGTTTTCTAGATTCTTACTCGGGCTACCATCAAATAAACATGGTAAAAGAAGATGAAGAGAAGATTGCCTTCATCACCTCTTTCTGCATCTACTGATATGTCAAGATGTCGTTTGGGCTAAAAAAATGTAAGAGCCACGTAACAACGACTTATGCAGAAGACCTTTGTCGACCAGACATGGCGTAATTTGGAAGCATGTATAGACGATCTCGTTGTAAAGAGCACAAAAAGCTCTAATCATTTGTCTGATTTGGCAGAAACTTTTAATAATTTGAATAAAAATGGGATCAAGTTGAATTCATAAAAATGTACTTTTGGTGTTTCTTGTGACAAATTACTTGGTTTTCTTGTTTGTTCTATAGGTATTCAAGTCAATCCTAAAAAAATCATGTCATTCCATCTCTATGACCACCTTCAACAATGAAGGAGGTTTAAGGTTTAATTGGTCGAATGGTGGCACTTAATCGCTTTATTTATCGATCAAGTGAACATGGATTGCCTTTCTTTAAGGTGATTTCAAAATATGATAGATTTCACTGGTCGGATATGGCAAGCAAAGCCTTTGAGGATATTAAGACTTATTTATCAAGCCCACTCATATTATATTCTTACACAAATTCGCATTGTGTCCACTACAAAGGTCTCCATATATTGTGCTCTCATATTATTTTTCCGGTAAGCTCGATAAGGGACCCTGGGTCTTGATCATTGACAGTTGGTGCTAGAAGGAGGGCTCCATCAAACCGGAGATCATTGCCATTATGTTCTCATGTCCTTACTGATGGATGAGGAGAACACCTTTGATCTTGCCAACTACGCCGATCTCATGGA
Source organism: Ampelocalamus luodianensis (assembly GCA_036346255.1). Classification (NCBI taxonomy): domain Eukaryota; kingdom Viridiplantae; phylum Streptophyta; class Magnoliopsida; order Poales; family Poaceae; genus Ampelocalamus; species Ampelocalamus luodianensis. The sequence continues at coordinate 51,635,147 of CM070623.1, forward strand.
TGAGGACTATGTCCCGGAGGAGACATGCAAGTACGATTTCTATCTCGAGTATGTTCCCAAGAGAGGATCTTCGCCGCTTTCAACCCAACCCATTGGGACTAAGATCGCAGAGTCGCCACTACTGCCCCCAAGCTATGAACCTCTTGTGTCATACCGCATGTTTAAATGCTTGAATAACGGAGTCGTCAGTAATGTTAGGAATGGTATTGCGTACTTCTACAAACCTTTTAATAAACTGACATAAATTTTCTCCGCGAGTTTGACGATAAATCATCATCTTTTCTGGCTTAGTATAACACCTTTTAAATTTGTTTATAATAGCATGGTATAAATTTTTCCCAACTATAAATAAAACTTTCTGGTTGGTTGAATAACCATATCTGAGCATATCCTTTTAATAAAGTGGGTAAGTAATTAGCCATTACCTTTTCATCGTCGCCCGTAGCCTAGACGGTGGTAGGTAGACTTGGAGAAATTCTGAGGGATTCTGTATCCCATCAAACCTTTCCAGATGACCTAGCTTGAACTTTTCAGGCCAGGTAACTTCTCTTAACCCAGATGATAAATCCTTGCACCCTGTGTATGGCCCCCAATTGTGGTCGGGCGTTATGACATTCATCACGATTATCAGAAGAACAAGGTCTTCTACGACCACGGATAGAGTGCTCACCTGGGCCTACCCTATCGAACACACTCCACTAGGGCGTGTTGTCTTCTTGACTATGGTTGTTGCCGTGACGACGATGTCTAGAGGCAGGGTGGTCTACCTTGGAGCTAGTCTGAGACCTTGAAGATTGTGAAAGGCTCTGTACTTCTGTAGCAACCTCTTGTAGGTCAACAGCCAATGAACGAATGACTAGAAGGTCATGTTCATTATTTTCTAATGTCTGATGGTTAGCGATGGCACTTGAAAGTATGCAAACACGATCGACGGGAGTCACTGCCTGCGAAGGTGACTGTACAATATTTAAATCTCTTACCATTGTCATCGGGGCTACCTGGGGCGTAGTTGGCGGATGCTGGTCGCCACTCGCGTTGGTGATATGCCTCCTAGATGTCCCCAGCGTGCTGTTGTGGTACTGGCAATGGACCTCCTCCATTGCTTTTTGTTCGACGGCGAGGAGTTGGTTGTTTCATTATTCCAGTGCGAAACGTTCGGTCTGCTCGTGGGCCTCACGCTGTTCATGTGTCGCTCATTGCTCATCGGTCTCGTTGACGACTGCACATGCATAAAACTCAGAGCAAATGTAGGTTGAGAACGTCCCATCCTCATCAGAGGAGGGGTAATAGTAGAGATCTCAGAGTAGATGTTCCAGATATGATTTTGTCAGAACCTCAACATTGACAGTATCAATGAGATCATCGTAGGTCGCCACGGTATTGGCATCGTGGTGACTTGTCTCTCCAGTTGAGATATAAGTAGGAATGTAATCGCCCTCATAATTGCTTAGGGGCGGCAGCAACATCTCTGTCATCTTAGTCCTAACGGGTTGGGTTGAGAGCGGCGAAGATTCACCCTTGGGAACGTACTCGACGTAGAAATCACACTTGCATGCCTCCTTAGGGACGTAGTTCTCGTCCATGAGGTCTGTGTAGTCGGCAAGATCAAAGGTGTTCTCCTCGTCCATTGGTAAGGATGCAAGAACGTAACAACAATGATCTCTGGCTTGATGGCGCCCTCCTTCTAGCGTCAACTGTCAATGATCGAGACCCAGAATCCCTTATCGGGCTTACCGGGAAAATAATATGAGAGCACAATCAAACTAGAGACCTTTATTGTCATGGACACAATGAGAATTTGTATAAGAATTCGTTATAAAGTGAGTCCTTAATATATGTGCTTGTTTTCACACAAACTCTGACTTTAACCGAAAATATTTACCTAGTCAAGAATTCTCGTCGATCATGTGAATGTTTTTTTAGACTGTCTTAAGATTAAAGAAAGGAACTAGCTAGCTTAAAATTGTTAAAAATGTGAGGCTTGTCGAACTGGAAGCTTACAAAAAAACACAAACATGAAATAGTTACAAAGATGGTGTACAAAGTACATTAGATTCATAAACATCTATACTAATATACAGAACCGTGGGGGAAACACAACAAAGTACACTAATTTTAGCAGTGCCCCATTACAAGTACCGGTAACGTTACCATTTCTAAGACCTTGAAGAACCAGTAATCCAGAACAAGACATGTGGGGTACACAACACTATAGTTTTTGAGAAAGATGCTTTACTATACTAGTACTACTCGAGCTCCAGTAAGTCGATCAATATGAGTAGAACAGGAGTAGTGATCGAGTAGGGCGTTGGAAGTTAGCCAAAGCCTGAGGATGCTGTAAATAATGTACAAAAAAATAGGAACATTAGACACAAATTTTACATGAAAATACTCTTTCGGAAAAATTACGGACGTACGAAGGCAATATCACTATATGAGATGTTTACAATTAAGCTCTTATTCTTCCCTATAGACTACATGGATATATTTCTAGTGGTACATAAAAGACTCTGTGTAGGAGTAGAACTAAGAGTTGGAGTAGAAAACGAAATTTGTATCATACTCAAACTCAACAATCTTCACCTTGAGACGAATTCCTCTTGTAGCCAAAACAAAACGTGATCTACTCAAAACAGATTAGCATGAATACCTTGTGCGCCGAATGTCCATAGGACTACTGAATGATACCAATTAAGTCTGAGCAAAGCTCAAACTTAGCGGTGGGAACTGACTTTATCATCATATTAGTTAGATTATCATGTGTATTTATCTTGTTGACTTTAATGTCACCTTAAGCAATGACACCGAATCGAATGTAATGATATTTGATGTCAATTTGCTTCGTTCTCTTATGACACATCTGATCCATTGTAAGGCAAATAACGCTTTGACTGTCGCAGAATATTGTAGTGCAAGGCATACTTCCAAAAAGCTCAGTAAACAAACCTAGCCAAACGGCTTCTTTGCACGCCTCAGAAATAGCCATATACTCGACTTCTGTAGTGGACAAGGCAACAGCAGCTTGCAGGCCTGCTTTCCAACTAATAGCACATACTCTAACGGTGAACACATAACCAGTAAGAAATACTATCTTATCCAAATATCTAGAAAAATATGAGTCCACATAGCCAATGATTCCATCATTAATCTTTTTAAACGGTAAACAAGCATCAGATGTGTCCCGCAAGAATCTAAAAATTCATTGAACTGCTTTCAAATGCTCTTTGCTAGGATTAGCCATGTATCTACTAACAACACTCAACGATTGAGATAAATCGGTACGGTTGCTATCTATAATGATAATTACAGATAAACAACTTAATTAATTAAGGATTATTAGATCCTCGTCATCTAGCCCCGCGGCTTCAAGTGAAAATAACTTACTTGGAAAGAAAGTCGTAGAATAGTGGTCGGAAGTAAAGTCTTTCCGACTAGTTTTTCTTTTGACTAAAAATTGACTTGGTCAAGAAGATAATTTTACTTGAGTTGAAAAGAGAACTGCTTTTTCTGAACGGATAGGTTAAAGAATACCAACCGATTCTCATAGATCTGTCCTTTGGAGCGATTTTCGAGGGGGTGGCAACTGTTAAGTTCCCACGATATCTAACTCAGACCCGCGGCTATAAAAATCTACCGTGGACGTGATTTAGGGTTTTTACTTTCCCCATTTACTTCAACTGCTTTCGAGCTCTTGTTCTCTCCGCCGCCAACCAAGTCGCAATTTTCTCCAAATTCATCCTAATACAACTCAAGCTCACCCGAAAGAGATGGTCGGAACCATTTCCAAGTGGGAGAAGTCTGAGATGGATGTAGAGAAGATGATGGCTCTGGCCGTAGCTGAGAAGATCCCAAAGTGAGCTTTGGTGAAGTAGCACGACACCAATGGTCATCATTGGCCCTCGGGTGAGGAATACACTATTCCAGTATTTCAGGCATACTGTGAATGTGGTTTTTGACTGCCCATCCACCCCTTCTTCATGCTCGTACTTCAGCATTTTGAGGTGGAATTGGTGAACTTAGTTCCCAATTTCATCACAATGCTGAGTGTGTTCGTCTACCTGTGCAAAGCCTATCTGGGAATTCTCCCAGATTTAGACCTTTTCCAGTACTACTACGGGATGAGCAAGCATAGCGGAATCGAGGTAGCTATGGTCTGAAACTCCACGACGGGAAGTCGAGGGAGTAGATTCATATATTTAGCCAGTCATCGTGGCCAAGATGAAAGAAGAAGTGGTTCTATGGGACTGTGTTTAAGGACAACAACCTCTTTTCACGGGGAAGCTTGCAGAGAAGAGTTTATCTTGTAACTCGACTCTAAGCGACCTCGACTGGATCACCCCGTACATCCAAGCCATCAAATATTGAGAGAAGAGGGACTGACCGGATGGCATGTGGTGAGGGACTTCATCACACGCCGCATTAGTCCTCTGAAGAATCGAGCATATCCATGCGGATGTATTCGGGGACCAATAACCCGACCAAAGATTACGAGGGAGGTAAAGTAATAATCAACTTCGCTCTTTTTGTTAATTTTGAGCATGATTGTTGATTATACCCTCTTAATTGTAGATCTTACACAAAAAGAGATTGACATTCGAGTCAAACTCGTTTGTGAAAAATCTCCAACAACCACGTCAGGGGTTCCTCGAATTCGGGCTGTCATAAGCAAAGAAGAAAATACGAACGCCTAAAGGTAATCAAAATTTGATTTCATCTTTAGGGTTATGTGGTCATAGAATTCGACCATTGGTTAATATTCATTTTCTAACTTTTGCAGAAAGTAGGCATGGCAGACTGTCAAGATGACCAAGAGATCAAATTGAGGGCTGTGGAAGAGAGGTTAGAGGAATACAGAGTTCCTCTGGCCACAGGTGTCGCCTTGTGAAGGCCGATGATAAGAAGGGTGAAGGTTCAAGCTCCACCCCTCTTTCGACCACTCACATTGGGCAATTCTTTGCAGATGTGATTGCTGCAGAGAAAAGAGGTGTGGTCGAAGAACTTAAGCACAAAGCCCCTAAGACCAAGGTACCATTCTAGTATGATAATAAAACATTTTTAGTTTTTGTTTCTTATGACTTTGTCAAGTAAATAGAAAAAGAGATGTGGAAAAGTTTCATATCTTTTGTGAAGGCTACCTCTGCATTAGCAGAGACTGTGGTCGAAGCGAGCACTGTCCCTCAGGTGGTCGAAGCAAGTTCTGACCATCCAGAGGGATAGGCAGCTCAGTGAGCATTAGCTCTTGTTCAAGACATACGACCAGATGTTGTTGTAGAGGTTTCGGCTCATCAACAAGACATTCAACCAGATGTGGTCGAAGAAGCCTCGGCCCCTCAAGATCGTGGCACTGAAAGCCTTCCAGAGGCTGAAGGTGCCACAAGAATTGAGGTGGCCGAATTAGAGAAGAAGAAGAAAAAAGTCTTCCTTGGGAAAGGTTTCTTCTGGATTGAAGATTGTATCGAGAAAGCCAAGATATGTAAAACTAAAAAGCTTAAAGATAGCATTTACCTTTTAGTTCTACAATTTGACGTGTTTTCCTTTCTCCTTATTGTTTTAGTCCGGCTTCTCCAGCCTCTAGGTATGCTTTTGTTGAGAGGCCCACAGTTGTTTCTCTTGTAGTTGAAGAGACAACAGCAGAGGTAGTCGCGGAATTGACACCTATCTCTGTGGTGGTGATGGAGGAGGTCATTGCAGCTGAGCCAGCCACGACCACTGTGGTGTTTGTAGAGGAGAAGGCGAAGATGGTAGAAGATACGAATGATGTGGTGATTGATTTGGTTAGTGAAGATCTCAATAATCAAACAAGGGACTTGGTCCTACGATTTCCAGTAGCAACCGATCAAGCTAGAGTAGGGAGCTCCGACCGCCGGGCTGGGAAGGAGGTCATGGAGGACGCTCCTTAGGGTCCTCAAGGAGGAGTTACTTCTTCTGTCAACAATGACGATGACAACGAAGAAGAAGAAGAATAAGACTTCTTCGACCTCTTTCCCGAGTTCTTTGGACCACCACTCGTTGGATCCTATTCATTCAGATCTCGTGACAGAGTCCCACACCCTAAGGATATTCCAAATAGGGGACATATCTTTGATGACGAGCGTCTTCAAAGAGTACGGTGGGACCATGTTGACAGGCTTTATGAACTACAATATTCCGAGTTGGTGTATGCCAAATTTGCTCGGTCAACTATTAGCGTAAGTATTTGATGCCAAATATTTTCATATTTGGATCTTTCCTTTTTCTCACTATGTTTCTTTGTTCAAAGAGCTCTCAAACAAGTTATCACCGTTGGTGAATACTAGAGGCAACTAGTATTGCTGAAGACGCAGCAGTCCGAACTCTACGAACTAGCAGTTAGATTTTAAGTTATTCTCATGAGAAGTCAAATTTTGTTACGACCACTCGTTCAATACTCATCTCTACTTTAACCTTTGTAGGTCTAAAACTAACGAAAGAACCTTAATCTCTGCACTCGACTATGTAAAGGCCGAAGCGCAAAGGTTAAGGGATGAAAAAGAATACCTGCTGAAGAACCTTTAGGAGGCAAACTCTGCAGCTTTCGAGTTGCAGAGTGAAATAAACAATAAGTTTTTTTCACTTAGGACTGTTCATTTCAATGACTTTCTTTTCTTTTTCTAACTCTTTTTTCTTTTAGCAAAAGAGGTCGATATGGGTAAGCTCAAAACCGAGATCGATTCAAAGACCTTGGTTATTAGCGAGCTCACTCGTATCGCCAAAGAAAGAGACAAAAGTATTAAGAATTGGGAGGAGCGGTGCACAACGGATGCTACCTCTCATGATGACGAGATCAAGAAGCTTGATTCTCGTTTAGTAGGTAAGAATTCATTTACCTATGACTAGTTTTATTTACTAGTCTTTAAGAAGTGTTTTTATGACTAGTCATACTCTATTTTCAGAGCAAATAGTCGAAATAAAACGACTCCAAGAAGCTTCGACTCGCAATCAGGAGGAAATGAAGGCTACAAAGATCAACCTTCAAGACAATATTTTGCTCCTTAACAATATGCACGGTGGACTTGGTGCTAAGGCGGCCACCCCTCTTGAAGACACCGCAGTTGCTCATACGAATACGATTGAACAACAAGTCAAAACTCTGCAAGGAGTTGATAACAACTCTGAAGACCACCCAAGCTGACTCGATAAGAGAGACAATCGAAAGTGACGTAAGTTATGCCATGGCAAAACATAAGGCTCATGACCGTAACCTTTGCCTTCAACTAGTCAAACCCGACTTCGACTGCCCAAAAGTAGAGGCAGTACAACTAATTGAAGAAGTGCAGTCGGTCATCAAGAAGGTCACGGAGGAGATGCAAATCGGTTCTCTTTCATCAGAGTAGTTTGCAATAGGGAATATAATTGTAAAGATAAATCCCTATTTATAAATATAAACCTTCATTTTCCTGTAAATTATCTCATCGAGTGGTTAGTAACTCATAAGATAATAAATTGAAAAGTGAATTGAAAATAAGGCTAAGTATTGAAGTCATATGTATAATTTTATCTTAGTCGTCGACTATTTGCTTAATTTAATTATATAAAGTAAGTAAATAGTGAAAAAATGGTTTATTTAAATAAGTCGTTCGACCTTTGTCATCGATCTCGATTGTCATGTAATGGTAGCGAGAGTTAGGAACAGATCGAAACTAGGAAGTTTCTTATAGTGGGTAGGACCACGTGTAGATAGGAAAGACTTTGACTAGGTGATGTTCCTTTCTCCGACCATGTTTATCAAATCGAAGGGATCAACAAACTAGACTCAATTGTCATGTACTGATAGTAAGAGTTAGAGACAGCACAACACTAGGAAGTTCCTTCTGGTGGACAGGACCATATGCAGATAGGAAAGATTTCGACTAGGTGGTGTACTTCCTCCGACCAAGTTAATCAAATCGAGCATTTTTAGAGTAATCGAATAAACTATAATTTTAAAAAGAGCTTGTTGTAAACTATTTCGTCCACATTTTGTTAAACCTAGTTTCCTTGTGTTGGCAGCAAAAATTAGGAACAGATCGACTCTATGAAATTTCTTCTAGTGGGCAGGACCACATTCAGAAAGGAAATGCTTCGATTAGATGATGTTACTCTCCTTCGACCAGTGTAAAGAAAACCAAGTGTTTAAAAAGTGATCGAAAATCAAAGCGTTGCTCAATAAAAATTTTAAGACAATAAAGATTGAAGAAAGAATAAACTTTATTCAGAATATACAGAGTTACACACAGAATTTGTGTAGCTGGTCGATACTCCATGAGTTGGAGAGGATTCTATCGTTCTCCATTGCTAGTCGTACCGAACCTGGTCACGTAACTTCGACCACTATGTAAGGACCTTCTCACTTGGGAGAAAGTTTGTTCCGATTAGACTGGGATTGAATATTTTCAATACCAAGTTATCTACAACAAAGCTGCGAGGTTGGACCTTACGATCGTAGTATTTGCATAGGGCTTGTTGGTAGACTGCCGAATGGATTAAGGCTTGATTCCTCTTCTCTTCGAGCATGTTGATGTCATCAGCTCAAAGTTGTTCCTAGCCAAAGTCGTTGTAATTTTCGACTCTTGTCGATCAAATCTTTAGTTCTAGTGGAAGCATAGCTTCAACCCCAAAAACTAAGAAAAGGGTATTTCACCTGTAGTCTGACTAATAGTCGTGCGAATTGCCCTTCTGAAGATACTCGTAGATGGGATCCATCCAAGTATCCTCGTATTCTAGAGAGGCTATCTCAATAGGAGATATCTCTAGTGTTTCGACTAGAGACGGCTTCTGGAGCTGTTCTAACAAGACTCCTTTTGATACTTGTGATCAGGGAGAAGCCATTCGAGCTAACTGGTCAACGAGCAAATTATCCTTTTGAGGGATATATTGTATCTTGAAACCGAAAAAATACTTTTCAAGCTTCCTGACTTTCGATAAATACTGAGACATGGTATGAATAGAGCACTGGTACTCTTTTCCGACCTGATTCATGACTAGTTGAGAGTCTCCTCTCACGAGTAGTCGTTGAATCCCGAGTGCTTTCGCTGCTTGTATGCCAGCCAACAAACCTTCGTATTGTGCCACATTGTTAGTGGTAGAAAAGTTTAATTGAATAGCATACTTTAATATTTCTCTTGTAAGAGATTTGAGGGCCACCCCAGCCCCCGAGCCACTTAGCATAAGTGACCCATCAAAGTACATTATCCACTGGTCGTGGGATTCATACTGGGATCCTGAACAAGTTCAGGATTTGTCCATTCAGCGATAAAGTCCGCCAATATCTAGGATTTAATGGCTGTTCAGGACACAAAATAGAGGTCGAACTCCTCAAGTTTAACTGGTCATTTTGCCATGCGTCCCGCTGCTTCCCTGCTTTGGAGGACCTCTCCTAAGGGAAACTTAGACATCACAATTATTTTGTGCGCTTGAAAATAATGCATCAGTTTCCACGAAGACGTGAGGAGGACATATAAGAGTTTTTGGACTTGAGGGTATCACTCCTTAGGCTCGTTTAAAACTTCACTTATGTAGTAAACTGGTCGTTGAATATTTTCACGTTCTGCATCCAGTACTGCGCTCACTGCCTGTGGCAGAATAGAGCACTCGTAGGATACCTCTTAACATCCTCGAAGGTATTGTTTGCCTTATCTGACCATTCGAAACCCTCATATTTCCTCAGAAGTATGAAGAAAGAAAGTCATTATTCTCCCAGTCGTGTGATGAAATGACTTAAAGCTGTCATGCATCCTGGGAGTTTCTGGACTTCTCTCTTTGTGCTCGGACAGTGCATTTTTTCAATGGCCTTTATCTTTTCAGGATTTGCTTTGATTTCTCATACAGAAACAAGGAATCCATGTAATTTTCCTGAAGAGATTCCAAACACACACATCTCAGGATTAAGTTTCAAATGGTGTTTTCTGAGGTTATCGAAGGTTTCCTGCAAATCAGAAATATGATTAAGGCGCTTCATGCTTTTTACGACCAGATCGTCCACATATGCTTCCAAATTTCGGCCTAGTTGAACAAAGATGGTCGTTTGCATCAAGCATTGAAAAGAAGCATCGCTTTATTGAGATCGTAAAGTCTACACACATACGCCACTTACCATTATACTTTCTAACCAAACCAAATGACATTTTGACATAGCAAAATATTGAAATAATGGTGTATGGAAGGTATTGTCGAGAGATCACCTCCCACGTCGCCTAGTAGTTATCATTAAAGACAAAGGCATATTAGATGCGATTATCCTGGATAATAACAATGCATATTAACTGTTGTGTGTATTAAACACAGTATATAATAGTTCCTAATCGGTTGGGCCCATATGTCTGTAGGCTTTGTTGACTATAGGGTGGTCGTAATTGACCTGGCCATAGAAAGGCTTACGACCATAAGGTGGTCGTAAAAAGACTTATGACTATGAAGTGGTCATAAAAAGGCTTTTGATCACCATATGGTCGTAGAAAATCTTACGACCATATAGGGTGGTTGTAGCGTGGTTTACAACCACTCAGTTAAGTTTCTCCCTTATGAACGATAAGGGGTATACTCATGAATAATATGGATATATTGCTATCTATAATGATAATTACATATAAGCAACTTAATTAATTGAGGATTATTAGATCTTCGTCAACGTTGAAGAAAATTTGAAATGTGTAGCTAACGGAGTATTCACCAGTTTCGCCTTTTGCATGTTGAAATGACAGACAATTTTATCAATATACCCTTTCTGACTTTGGCATAATTTTCCAAACCATCTATCTTTAGTAATTTTCATACCAAGAATCTTCTTTGTTGCACCGAGATCCTTCATCTCAAATTCACAGCTCAATTGTGCCTTCAACTGTGAAATTTTTGCCTTGTCTTTTGCAACAATCAGCATGCCATCAACATATAGGTGCAAATAAATAGCTGAGTCATTAACGGTCTTTAAATAAACATAACTATCATAATCGAATCTTTTGAAATCCTAAGAGATCATAAAGGAGTCAAATCTCTTGTACCACTGTCTGGGTGACTGCTTCAGACCATAAAGAGATTTCTTAACCTTGCAAGCATAATTCTTCGTTCCCGGAAAGATAAAACTTTCTAGTTACTCTGTATAAATGTCTTCATCTAATTCTCCATGTAAGAACGCAGTTTTCACGTCCAATTGTGCAAGCTCATTCTTGATCCTTACTACGAGCAATCAAATGTAACTGCAACCGCACGAGTCAATTGTAGCTTTTCACCCAGAGTATCAAACGTTATCGTATCCATAGAGAACGGACTAACTTCGCCTAGGGTTCAACAATCTAATTTTTATCTAACTACCCAGGGTAAATGAATATGAGTGATAAATGTGATCAAACTTCAGTAAAAAGATAGCTAGGCACAAAGCCATAAGCCTAAAAGCTAGAATAGATCTAACTAGGTTTTGAAAACGAGTACTAAGGATCTAAGGTTGCAATGCTAAAATAATGGAAGAATAAGATGTTAGATCAATCACTAAGGTGGCTCTCACCCTATAGTCCAATACCATATTTTTGGAACAAGTCTATTTTACACCCCCTGAACTTTGGCGAGAGTCCAAAAAAACACCCTGAACTACAAAACCGTTCACTTTACACCCTCGAACTGCCAATACCAGATCAATTTACACCCTACGCTGGTTTCATTGGTGGTTTTGGACATGTTGGCAGCCACATCACTGGTTTTGGATGACATGGCATCCACGTGTACCTATTTGGTTGATGTGGCATCCACGCTGGCACGTCGGGTTGGCAGTCAAAGGAGAGGGGAATTAAAACCGGGCCAGGCAGGGGAGGCTATGGCCCGCACGGCTCGAGCTCGCCGCCGGCGGAGGGAGGCACAGCAGCACTAGCAAGGGCAGGGGTGGGACGCCCAGAGGGTGGCGGCCTCAAATGCACCAGCGACGAGGACGGGGACGCTGTGGAGCGGCGACACGGAGCGAAAAGGCGACGACGTGGGCGCTCGGGCCATGTGCGGCACCGACGGTGGAGTGGCGCGGGGAGGAGGGTGGCGCGCGCATGAGCTACGCCCGGGGGTGAGGAGGCTGGCGGTGGGATCGGGGGAGTCTGGGGGTGGCCAAATCGGCGGGGCGACGGTGGCCGAAGGGGGAGGAGAAGAGGTGGCGGCGGTGGAAGTCCTTGGCGGCGGGGAGGACCAATGGAGGTGGGGGAGGGCTTCCTCAGGCCTTGGGGCACCTCGTGACGGGGTCGGGCTGGGCAACGGCCACCGAGCGGCCAACGGCGGGCGGCGGCGATGGAAGGCAAAGCATGGCCGAAACGGGCTTGGCCCGGCCTCTCCTGCAGCCTGTGCGTTCCCCCTCCTAGCGCCGCTGCCCGTGCATGCCCCCTCCGCCACGCCGCCTCGCCGCCCTGGCTGCACCAGAGTGTGCTCTAGAGCTCCCCGCATGGCACCCTCGCCGCTCGCCCGCACGGTGTAGCTCCCACCTTCCCACGGGCCGGAGGTAAGCCAAGAGGAGGCGGGCCAGGGCCGAGCCGCACGGGGAAGCTGGGGAGGCACGCGTGGATGCGGGGAGGAGCCGAAGCCGGCGAGCAACATGGGCTAAACTTGGAGGCGGCCGGGCAAAGAGGTGGCGGCCCCAGGAGAGTGGAGAGGAGAGAGTTGGGGAGGAATCAAGCACTCTCTCTCTCTCTTTTATCTGCATTTGTGTGTACACGTGGATTCCACGTCATGAGTAGGCCACGTGGATGCCACATCATGTACACATGGATGCCACGTCACCCAAAACTAGGGTGGTTTAGGGCGAGGGGGTGATTTGCTCTGGTTTCAATTGTTCAGGGGTGTAAAGTGAACGGTTTTGTAGTTCATGGTGTTTTTTGGACTCTCGCCAAAGTTCAAGGGTGTAAAATGGACTTATTCCATATTTTTTCGCCGGTTCACCTGTCGCGTGACAAGGCTATTCTTAGCATAGCATGCACCGTACAACTTGATATTATTCCGCTCACTAGATCTAAACACCATGTCTAAACCTAGGGCTAATCCATCGATGCAGCTGATTACTGACTGAAAACAAGCATGATATCAACAAGACACACAATAGTATGATCATAGATGCAAAATATAATAACCATCCTAGCAACGAATAATAACAAAGGAAGTTCCGAGGAATGGTTACAATCGAGAAGATTATAGAAGTCGCAGACTCCAACAGCCTTTTGGCGTAGACGCTCTAGATCATGGGCTCTAATAAGAACCATCCCTAACTAAAGTCTAATTAGAGACACCTCAAATTAGAGAGTCTAATTATAACCCTAATTAGGGAGGCCACTTAGAGCCCTCTCTAATCTATAATATCTAATATAGACCTAATTTCATGGACGAACATTACTTTTACCTCGTCGGAGCGGTGAGGGAACAACTTAAAGATTAGATGATTTGGAGCGCACCCCTGGGATCCTATTTAAAGGCCAAGGGGGCAGAGGGTCATGGCTTGGGCGTGGTAGACTTTGGAGAGTTTGAATTCAAAATCTCCTTCGTATTCAAGTCGGTTTGTACTTTCCTTCTATGCAGATAAACTTCTAGAGGGCATAATGTTCTCTCCCGAACTCAGTATTGCGTGATTCTTTTTTTACCGTTTAGCTAATGCACATGAATTCAACTTTATATTGGTGCAAGTTTTCTAAAAACGCCGTCTTCATTGCCAAATTTGTCTTGGAAGTTGACTCTGTTGCGAACTTTGATTCTCTATTCAGCCTTCTTTGCAGTGTCCATATCTCACACATCATAATAACAACTTAGGTCAATGGGGATTCTAAATTGGACTACATCAAGAGATCTACAACCTTGTAGTTATGGGTTTTTCGATTTGAATCTATTTCAGTCACGCAAATCACGTTGCAAGATAATGGACAGATTCAGTCTCGTTTCTTAGCGAGGCAAATATGGAATCTCACAATCTCCTTGCATCTTTTGCTTTTCCTTCCTCCAGGAATTGTGTGAAAATATCCAAAAGCAAGAGAATAAGTTTCTCTACTAAATTATGAGTCCCACCAATGATTTATCCTAAAAAATTGGCGTGCACATAGCAATCCTCTGTGTCATCATGTCGCCGACCCGTCGATGCCTCGATGTTTCCATCATAATTTTTCTGTCCGAACTCCAAATTGGGCAAATGATATATGCACTTCGGTCATCTCGACGAGAGCACCATCTTTGGAATCTCCAAGTTAGGACTTGAAAATGTATTGATCATTTCAATACCATGGAAATAAACTTTGGGACCCGTTGATTTGCCGGTTCAGAAGCGGACTTCTCCAAATAAGTGAATTTGGCATGAAAATCAACTAAAAAGTTATGTTTTCCTGTAATACAACACTTTTCATATATATCTCAAATATGGATGGTTAGTAGCACAAAATGTAGCATTAGCGATGCATATAGCAAAAAATGGCATTGTAGGAGAGTATAAAATATGTATAAAAGCAATGCCAACACTCAAAATCATGCATAGCTGTTGATGATCGGGACCCAGGGTCCCTTATCGAACTTACTGGGAAATAAAATGTGAAAATATGAGCCATGCCTTGTACCTAACCTCTTCGGTTGGTGAAATATCTTGTTTCTTCTAGAAGATTCATTTGCAGTTAATAATTTTCTTATCAATTGGCAGTTTGACTAGCTCTCAAGTGTCATTTTCTCAAGAGAGTGCATCTCATCACGCAAGACAATCATCCATCTATCTGAATCACCAGAAGAGATAGCCTCGGAATAAGTGAAAGGTTATGCAGTACCTTTAATTTCTTTTGCCATATTCAAAGCATAAGCAATAACATCAGCTTCTGCAACCAATCCTTTGGGAGCTTGAATATTCCTTTTATATCTGTCGGCTGCAATGGAATGTTGTGGTGGTTGAAAGAAAATAGGAACACCCTGTATGTTTTTCTTTTCGGCTTCTGGTGTAAATCCTGAATCAATAACATGTTCCACCTACACGCTTGATTTCTGCGGGGCCTTTCAACGGGAACATCAATAGATGGTTTATCAGGCAACATAGCAGATTTGTCAAAAGTAACACTTATGCTAATAATAATATTTTTAGTTTTAGAATTTCACAATTTATATCTATTCACACCAAGTTTATAACCAAGAAAAATGCACTTAGCGGCTATTCTAGGCTCCAATTTATCATTGTTAACATGAGCGTAAGCAGAACAACCAATTATTCCCAAATTTGAATATTTTGCTGGAGAACCAGACCAAACCTGAATTGGAGTCTTCTTATCAATTGCCAGATTGAGTGATCGATTAATCAAATAATAAGCGGTGGATGCGGCTTCAGCCCAATAACTCCTAGATAAGTCAGAGTTAGATAATATGCAACGTGAGTTAGATAATATGCAATGTAACTTCTCCGTAATGGTAATGTACCTTCTCCATAATGGTTTTGTTCATGCGTTCGGCTACACCTTTTTGTTGAGGAGTACTAGGGACAGTGAAATGTCTCACGATGCTATCTGATCTACATAAAGCTTCAAATTCTCCAGAACAAAATGTCAAGCCATTATCAATACAAAGGTTCTTGACATGCTTATCAATTTGCTTTTCAATCAGAATCTTTAACTCCTTAAATGTCTTGAACACATTTGATTTGTGCTTCACGAAATATCGCCAAACTCTTCTTGAATAGTTATCAATGATGGTCAACATGTAGCTAGCACCTCCAAGGGACGGAACACGGGATTCTACCCACAAATCAAAGTAAATATAATCCAATATGTCTTTTGCAGAGTGAATTATTGTGCTGAACTTCGCCCTATTTCACTTACCAAAGACACAATGTTCACAAAAATTTAACATGTTGATGCTTTGATCATCAAGGAGTCCTCTTTTGCAAAACTCCATCATGCTAATTTCACACATATGCCCCAGACACATATGTTAAATATTAGTACCATCATAATCGAATGATTTATTTGAGGCAATAGCAGCATTACCTGAAATTGTAGTACCTTGGCAGCTTTCATATCACTTTTCATCGCAACAAGAGAGCATTTGAAGATCTTCAGAACTCCACCTCCACCTGAATACTTGTACCTATTAGCATCAATACTACTCAGCGAGATAAGATTTCTCTTCAAATCTGGAATATGTCGAACATCCGACAAAGTTCTGATGATGCCATAAAACATCTTGATCTGGATAGAACCAATACCTGCAATCTTGCATGGCGAATTATCACTCATTAACACAGAACCACTTAGCGTAGCTTCATAATTCATGAACCAATTTCGGTTTGGACTCATGTGGAAAGCACATGATGTATCAAGAATTCACTCATCACCGATTTTAGAATTACCGGCAAAGGCAATGAGTACATGTTCATCAGAATCTTGCTTAGTAACAATGGTGGCTTTAGGATCGTCCTCTTGCTGATCCTTCTTAAAATTGTTTTTCATTTTCTCTTTTTTTTTCTTTACCCACTAGCACTCACATATGTCGTGTCAATCTTTTTCCAATACTTGCATGTCTTATACCTGCCTCTGAATTTCGATCTGCCTTTGTAATTTATGCTCAAACTTTTATCTCTTGAATCGTCATTTGAACTCCTCTCTTGTTGTCTGTCACAGACAACTAGGCCTTTTGCATGTGAATTTGAACTTTTGTGCAGAACCATGAGTTTCATCTTTTCCTTCGCATGCAATGCTTTATAGACTTGATTAAGTGTAAGAGTATCTAGACTATATAGAATAGTATCTCTGAACGTAGAGTATGAACTAGGTAGCGAGCTGATGAGGATCTAATAATTCTCAATTAATTAAAAAATTTATCTATAATGTTTATTATAGATAATAATATCTATATACAACCATCAGAGGTATCCATTATCATTAACTTATAATAATAATAAGGAAAGATTACAATTACCTAGTTATCGTAAGCTCTTCTACGACCACCATATGGTCGTAAGCTCTTCTACGACCAACTTATGATCGTTAGGTTTACTATGATCACCTTATGGTCGTAAGACTTTCTACGATCAAGTCAACCGCGGCCACCCTATATTTGATAGAACCTACAAACATGCGGACCCAATCGACTATGGACTCTATCAATTGCACTCATTTATGCATAGTAGTTATACATGTGTCGTTACTTTCTAACATAACTACACATAATCCTCTATGTCTCTGGCGTAACTGAAGGGATACGGGCAGGCTGTGCTAGCTGGCAATTCAAAAATTCCACTACGCAAATTAGGAAGCCATGCAAGTAATAGATCATAGATCGTTACCATTAGATGCGCAGGGCAGCGAAAGAAGAGTTGGAGCAGCCTGATCCAACGTTGAGCGCGTCGTTGTAGTGGTCAAAGTCAATTGTCCAGCGTCCTTGGCACCGATCATCACCTCCAGCAAACAATCGTGTTCCTAGTTGAAAATCGTAGATCATCCTTGAGCGCAACAGCAATCGCAGCAGTGCCTCTACGGTATCCACACGTCTAGGGAAGGAATACCATACGCTAGTGTGCTAGCACCAACTTGCACGATAGGGCTCTCGAGAAGATGACGACTAGGGTTTCGGTGAAGCAACTCACATTGTTCTCGCCTACTCTCCCAACAGCCTCATGCATCCCCTTACATAGGATCCATGACGGATCCTATCCGAACATGTTTTATTCCAACCCATTAAGTGTGTGACCCTGTAGATTCATGCGTAATCGGTTATGACTCGAAAACACCTTTCCAACCACTAGTCGTTAGCGATTCCTAGCAAGACATAGTGATTCTTGAATACACACAAATTATATTGGACGAACCTTAATGCAATATGATCTACGATCAGGTCCTTATCACTTATGATCAGCTTTTATCTCTATACGACTAGTTCATATTTAGTCATGACTAATTTGTAACTCTTTACGACCAGTTTATGACCACTTCGTGATTATGTTCGACCAGACTACGACTAGTTCGTATTACCATACGACTAGTCTGTATCTTGTCGAACAGAACGACCTGCTTGTGTATTCTCCATTTGTCTCACGATATCTGGTTGAACTTCGGGTGAGATTATTATCGTCCATGGACTGTTCAATACTTTCTCGATCAAGTGACGGATAACTTCATGTGGTCGACTCTTCGACCACTAGTGGCATGGCCATGCATTTTCTTTATCCAACCACATCGAGGGGCCCAAAGATATCTCTCATGTTATGTTAGGAGGGGCAAATCCCATATCCAACCAATCATCCCTCCGCATGTTTCATAGTATACCCAAAGCTACATTTATAACTACTCAGTTACAGAGTAGCATTTGGTAACCCCTAAATGTACTATTCACATGTAGGAAACCATGTTGATCTCAGGTCTAAGGATTGTGCATCATTATTGTTTGAGACTAACTGATAACACATAAAATCATAACAATCTCAATAGTGTCTCAAGGTGGGTCAATCCAACATCATGTTCTCTAACATGTGTTCACGTTATTGATTCGATATCCCTATATCCATGACCGGTGAAACATGGTCATCAATCAATATATGTGTCGGTCGATAAGTCACTAGTGTTCCAACCAGTGACATCCGACCAGGGATACATTTAGAATGACATCATATAAGTTAAATAGCTTCACCAACAAGTCACATACTTGTTAATATTTATAACTAATAAATCAATCAAGGAACACAATAACATTTATTCAATAACTCATAAACATAGACGTGATACAATCATTTCTATGATTGCCTATAGGGCATATCACCAAGAGTAACTGCATAGCAATTGTGCAGGAGGGTGTTTCTCTGACAATAACTGCCATCAAATGTGCGCAATTAACCAATCGTTGAGGCGCCTCCTAGCACATAACAACTATCACCCCGTTGGAAGCTTTATAAGGGATAATGTCAGTGGATAGGGAGAGAAGATCCAGAGATAAAGATAGAAGTGATTAGCCTTAGTTTCGGTGACTTCTTTCTTATTGTAAACACAATCAATAAAAAAACACATGAGTAAAGTTATTATTCTCTCTGAAAAATGCCTGAACCTGTTTAAAAATTCCCTGTGTTTTCTCTTGCATGGTCTCGATCAAAGAGTCTCTAGTATTCATTTCATACCATCGATATTAAAACATCGACACGAGCATAAAAGAATAAGACCCAAATCATCATCAATATATTTTACCTCCATAGACTCGATATCCGAGACTACTTCTTTGAACACTATCAGGTGGTTCAATAATGACCCGCCTTCCGCTATCTTATGCGAATAAAGATTCTACTTCAAATGTATCTTACTGGTCAGATCTTGGTTATGCAAATCTGCTCCAGTTTCAACCATAATACGGCAACGATCTTCTCCTTCAAAACCTCTTACAAAATATTATTTGATAGATGAAGATAAATCTAAGATAAGGCCATGCGATCTTTGCTTTGCTTCTCTTCAAGTGACCATGCAGCGGGCATCTTGTCAATCCCCAATAAAATGTCATCCAAATCGAGTTGTGCAAAAGCAACTCGCATCTTGACTTGCTATAGAGAAAACATCGTCTCTCGATCCAGCAACGGAAAATTATACTTCAATATCACCATGCAGAAGAAACCGTAGTTTTGTTGGTAAAATACTCAGGTTCGATGCAGGACAACTTTTGCTATTTTCTTTCTCAACTTTGCTCTGGTCTCGTGTGTGACAGCTTTTGTAGATGGTTGGAAGGCCGAGTGCTCTACGTAACTCTGCTTCGACTTCGGCTCGGACAAGGACTTGGTTTCGGACTCGACGCGAAGGAATGTGCGGCATCCGCTTCGAATTCGACGAACGACTACAAATCAATACGTCAATTTGCTAAGCATTCCAGATCACAACAAGACATCGTAACGATGTTGACCGAACATCGTTTGTGCTCTGATACCACTTATTGTAAATAACGCACAGAAAAATAGGAACGAGAGACTAAATTTTATGTGGAAAATCCTTTCGAGAAAAATCATGGACACACGAAGTCAATATCACTGTATGAAGAGATGGTTACAAAAAAAGCTCATACTTTTTTCTATGGACTATATGAATATATTTATAGTGATATATGAAATGCTCTATATAGAGTAAAACTATGAATTGAAGTAGAAAATAAAATTTATATCACGCTCAAACTCAACTCGTGCCGCACTCAAACTCATCGGTTGAAAATTGGTTGCCAGTTTGTTAAGTGGTGACCTCCCATGGCTGCTCTCTTCGCTGCTCTCTGATCGCTCCTTCCATCCATTAACTCCCTCCTTTATTATGCATGCATGCTTTTCACCTTTATAACTCCTGCCTTGCTGCCCCTCCCCCCAGCTAAACAACTTGATCTCTCTTACCATCGCATCGGCCGCGCGATCTCTCCCTCTCCCTCTCCCTCTCCCTCCCAGGAGACAAGGAGAGCTCCGTCGCTCCGACTGCGAGCGGGCGAGCCATGAGAGGAGGAGAGGACACGAGGACGGCGGCCGGGCAGGCCATGGTGGAGCTGCAGGCCAACGCCGCCACCGCGTCGTCGGCCGGCGGCGCCATGGTGGTGGGGCTGAGTCCGCTCAGCGAAACGCTGTGGCGGGACAGCAAGGCGCTGCCCGGGGCGGCCGCGCTCATCGGCGACGCGTCGGCGAGGCTCACGTGGAAGGACCTCTCGGTCACCGTGGCGCTGGGCCCCGGCAAAACGCAGACCGTGCTCGACGAGCTCACCGGCTACGCAGAGCCTGGCACTCTCACCGCGCTCATGGGCCCCTCCGGCTCCGGCAAGTCCACCCTCCTCGACGCCCTGGCCGGCCGCCTCGCCGCCAATGCCTTCCTCTCCGGCAACGTCCTCCTCAACGGCCGCAAGGCCAAGCTCTCCTTCGGTGCCGCGGTATACACATACATCTTCCTACCGAGCTTGTTGCTTTCTCGCTTCACTTGTTTTATCCAACGAAGTCACCATTTTTGGGCATTAGACTGTTACTTTCACATCCATATATGTAGTACCGTGTTACGGTTTCTTAGGCAAGTTCAGTCATCCACATAAGTATTCATGCCATTTCAGAGCATAGTGAAGTTTGCTCAATGGTGTGCATAAATCATAATACTACTACATCAAGTGGCTTAAATTTTGTTTCGAGTAGACGTCTACCGTTCGACCGACGGGTTTACACCGTCACACGGTGTGATTATTGATACCATCAAATCTGCTCGGCTTACGCGCGCCCCCACTTCTTGATTCGGCTAGTTTATTTCGCATCTGTCCCAGATGGTGAAAGCTGTTCATATATATATATATATATATATGGCTATCTATCCCTATAAGCATATAATGTGGAGTAGTTGGGTACAGCAATTAATTCGATCGCTCTGGTTTATCGATCCTACTAGTACTACTTTCAATTCATTCATATAGATCTCGTACGCAGCGTTGCTTTTCTCTTTCTGAAGGGCAAAAATATCGTTCTGATTTCAAAGGAAAAATAAAATTAAGGTCCTGCTGCGACCTACATAGCATAAATACAGACAGATGGATTTGTTATCGTGATCCTGTTGCGAATTTATGATGATATGCACCATTCAGCTGTAGCGTCTGCGTCTGTCCTACCACAAATTATACGGGACGGGACGCCAATCTGTATTTGCAAATTAGCTAGTTTTTAATTGACGAATTTGGGCAATTTTTTGTCGTTTACGGTAGATTCTTGTAGTTCAATACACTAACTGAGTGATAAGTTCTCCCAGCATGAAAAAAGTCTGGTTCTCGTCTGAAACTCTGAATATATCTGCCTTGTTTCCGGCTGGTTATTAGCCGACTTCCGGTACTACTACTTTAGCTGCAACGATACCACCAAAATACTGCCTTCTGGATCATCAAGCATGAACAAATCCCATGCTTGTTTTTCCCTGAACGATCGAACCATGCATGTACTTGCGTGGTACACTTTTCATACAGAGCTGTAGTGACGTTCTTAAGATAATACTAGTAGCAGTAGTAGAAGCAGAATGTGTTATACGGTGTGTGTGCCTTGGCGCATGCAGGCGTACGTGACGCAGGACGACAACCTGATCGGGACGCTGACGGTGCGCGAGACGATCGGGTACTCGGCGCTGCTGCGGCTGCCGGACAAGATGCCGCGGGAGGACAAGCGCGCGCTGGTGGAGGGCACCATCGTGGAGATGGGCCTCCAGGACTGCGCCGACACCGTCCTCGGCAACTGGCACCTCCGCGGCGTCAGCGGCGGCGAGAAGCGCCGCGTCAGCATCGCCCTCGAGCTCCTCATGCGCCCCCGCCTCCTCTTCCTCGACGAGCCCACCAGCGGCCTCGACAGGTACGCGTGACGCGTCTCAAACGACGACACATCACTAGTAGTATCATACATGTCGACGTCTTCCGCGTCGCCCGTTCGGCGAGACGCTAGCTGCGCGGTTGGGGAGTTAATTGATGGCGAGTTGTCGTGTGTGGTTGGGCAGTTCGTCGGCATTCTTTGTGACGCAGACGCTGCGGGGCCTGGCCAGGGACGGGAGGACAGTAATTGCTTCCATCCACCAGCCCAGCAGCGAGGTCTTCGAGCTGTTCGACATGCTCTTCCTGCTGTCCGGGGGCAAAACCGTCTACTTCGGCCAAGCGTCGCAAGCATGTGAGGTAACTAAATTCCTTGCAGAGTTATCTGCAGAAAGCGAGATGGATGGAGATGGATGGATCAGTTAATCATGCATGCCTTTAGAACACATACGACGACTGGATTAACGATGCTTACTTGTGCTTGCAGTTCTTTGCTCAAGCCGGTTTCCCTTGCCCACCTCTGAGGAATCCGTCGGATCATTTCCTGAGGTGCGTGAACTCCGACTTCGACAAGGTGAAGGCCACCCTGAAAGGGTCACTGAAAGCAAGGGTAAGAAAGAATTGGATCGATCGATGGCCTGACAATTCATAAACTTTGCCAACTTTTGATCTAATTTTGACACATTCATAAAGGTCGAGAGGTCTGACGATCCTCTGGATCAGATGACCACATCAGAAGCCATCAGGAAGTTGATTGCATCCTACAGCAGGTCCCAGTACTACTACGCTGCTAGGGAGAAAGTTAATGACATCTCACGAATCGTACGTTCTCTCAGAGTCCCAAAACGCAGCATATATTGTTCTCTCTCTCTATTCTTTGTTTCCTCATAATTAAGATTGCATCCGGGACAGGAAATGACCAGAAGAAATACCTATGTTATTCGTTGCAGAAAGGAACAGTGCTGGATTCAGGTGGCAGCCAGGCCAGCTTCTTGATGCAGGCTGGTACCCTCACCAAGCGCTCATTCATCAACATGTCACGGGACTTCGGGTATTACTGGCTCAGGCTCGTGATTTATCTCCTCGTGACCGTCTGCATCGGCACAATCTACCTTGACGTCGGCACCAAATACACATCCATCCTGGTAAGCATGAAGGAATTGATCACCGATTCCTAGGACCGGAATGTTATAAACGTGTAATAACATATAGTCACATGAGGAATCACATGAAACCAATAACTAGTTTCAATGCATTTACTGCTGTTCTCTACAGGCCAGGGCTTCCTGTGCTGCGTTCGTCTTCGGATTCGTCACGTTCATGTCCATTGGAGGATTCCCTTCGTTCGTGGAAGAAATGAAGGTGAAATTTCAGACCATATCATTTCATATCTGGAAGCTGAAACTGCTATGTAAAATTTGATCACCTATCCATTGATTCATTCACACAGGTTTTCCAGCGGGAGAGGCTGAACGGGCACTACGGTGTCGCGGCGTTTGTCATCAGCAACACCATCTCGGCGCTGCCATTCCTGATTCTGATATGCTTCTTGTCCGGAACCATATGCTACTTCATGGTGCGCCTTCACCCTGGTTTCTCGCACTACATCTTCTTCGTCCTGAACCTCTACGCCAGCGTCACCGTGGTTGAGAGCTTGATGATGGCCATCGCAAGTGTCATTCCCAACTTCCTCATGGGTATCATCATAGGAGCTGGAATTCAGGTACGTTTTTGCCCATTTTTTCATTTGGTTTTTTATCTCTAGTTGTATGTGTTCAAACATTTTTTTAAGGAAAGTATGTATTCAAATAATGAATATCCCCTGGTGTCTATATCTTAAAAATATGGTGGTTACGGATGTCTGAAAATATACATACTAATTACAACATAATTGCTTTCCATCTAGTGCAGTCCTCTTTACAGCGAGGATTAACGCACCTTCCTTAATCAAAGAAACAAAATAAAAGGAAGCCTGTTGTTTCTGTTTGGTACAATTATTAAGCCTGCATTTGTTAGGGCACAAAATTGTCCTGGAGGAGGACCATGTGATGTTTAAGATATGTTCATCAATGAGAGAACTTCCGAAACTTGCAAAGGTTCTCTGGGACCAGAATAAATCAAAAGATTTAGATAAAATGTACTGATCCAATAAATCATCAAGCTTGACAAAAAAATCAGTACTGAACAGCATTGCAGCTTTACTATATACTGACCAGCGTTGCAGTATAATTTCAGCATAGTTTTAAGACAGCATGGTATCATTAAAGATCTTATTTGTTTTAGTACCTAGTGCAGAAAATAGATTATTACTGATCCAATTTTTAGTTACTGTGCTATATTACTGCCCCACAAAAGAAATATAGATGCACTTCCATGGATTTTTTTTCCCGACTTCTGAGCTCAGCAAGAAGAAATTGTCTCACAATTTTCCTTGGACAGGGAATATTTATGCTTGTCTCTGGATACTTCAGACTTCCGTACGACATCCCAAAGCCTTTTTGGAGATATCCCATGCAATACATCAGTTTCCATTACTGGGCACTGCAGGTAAGTTTGGTTCCACTCTCGAGTCTCGTCTCGACTAGACTAACACGCTAAATTCCAACTCGAAATTTGACATCAAACTCTATTCATATAACAGGGCCAATGCCAGAATGACATGAAAGGTCTCGTATTTGACAACCAGTACCCAGACCAACCGAAAATCCCTGGGGACTTCATCCTGAAGTACATCTTCGAGATCAACGTGAACCGGTCAAAGTGGATTGATCTATCAGTCATTTTCAGCATGATCTTCATCTACCGCATCTTGTTCTTCCTCATGATCAAGGTAAACGAGGACGTGTTGCCTTGGATTCGGGGGTACATTGCGAGGAAAAGGCTTCAGAAGAAGGAACCTGCCGTCGGCAAGACGCCTTCTCTGAGAGGCTATGTTGTGGATCCGGAGCTTGGTCCTAACGAAAGCTAGAAGATAAGCTGGTTGTTGGGTAGCAGAAATAGGCCATTTCTTGCCGGTTCTCGGTGTAATATGTATCTAAGATTAGAGAAACTGGTATTTATACGTTTTGAAACTGAAGCTGTTTTGAGTACAGGTATATACATACATGTAATGTGTGCAAAATGGCATCAGAGATGCAGTGACACATACAGAACTGGTGGTTCAGAATTTATTGTTCTCTTGAAGGCAGTAGTAATAGACAAAGAAATGGTTGGAGCACTAAAGGCCGAAAAGAATGGCTCAGATGACTGCACTGTATCATCACATTGATTCTGCTAGCTTGCAGATTACTGAAGCACGTATTGAAGGAACAATAAAGGCCCCACTTGCAGTGAACAACAAAATCAATGCCATAATTGCGATTAGATAGATTGACAGGTTTCAAACACTCCACATGGAATCCTTCAAGTTGTGTTTGTAACAACCGGCCCTTTTTTTGTTAAAAAAAACTATACTAGGAGTAATAGTAAGTTACTGACCAAACTTAATGCAGTGCAGTGAGTAGCACCACGAACTATACTTTTGAAGCCAGATCGAGGACGTTAGTACAGGACGCGTGTACACTCATGGTGCTAATGATTTAGTATGGTCCCCTTTATTCCAGGCCAAGGACATTGGTTCAAAGCCTGTATATGTCCATGCTATCATTGCTAACAATTGTCGCTCTGTTCCTTTCCTCTAAAATCTGTCCCAGATCACCTACTTCCTTTTTGGAGTGCAGATAACAGCAGAAAGGTCATCAAAGATGAAACTAATGTGTGTGTTTTTGCATTTTCAGCAGTCAAAACGGGGTAACATTTAACCAAGCTTTTGCGACGAGGGCAGGAGCTCCGCCTCATTACATTGATAGAAGAAGAGGATACAACATCATCCCAAGACCTACAGTACACTAGGAATGGAGAGGTTACCTTTGAACACCGAAACAACAGAAACAACGCCACCTACCGACGCTCCAAAACACCTAACCAAGCATTTGCCATAGATGAGAAGAAAAAATATAGATGAACCTGAAATAGAGGTGTCGGTCAGATAGCCATTCTAGCCTTCTTAAATGACATGGTTGTAGAAGCAATAAGGAAACAGTAAATAGCAACAGAGACACGTGAAGATGTCACGTGTCATGCAGGGTGAAATTTGTCAGAGCAAATGTAGTAGGGTGGGTGAGAGTGAGACAGTCGAGAGCAGGTTTCAGGCATGTGCTCATAAAAAATCTGCCCAGGAAGCAGTAAGGAAGCACTAAATAGCAACAGAGGTACGTGAAGATGTCATGTGTCATGCAGGGAGAAATTTGTCAGAGCAAATGTACTAGGGTGGGTGAGAGTCGAGGGCAGGTTCAGCCATGTGCTAAAAAAAATCTGCCCAGGATGATATGGACATTAACTCAGATTCATTTTCTGAAAACGTTCTTTTCTCAAAAAGATATGTTTCAAGTTTCTTCTCAATGTTTTCAGCCCAAAAGTAAACTGATCTCCTAAGCCAATAATATTGAGAGGGTCTTGGAGAAATATCCCATAGAATTTTACTTTTACTTGTAAGTCTGTACGTACCATAAATAGAAATGCCTGAGCTTTTTGGTGCATGGTGTTAGATGTGTTACATGTATATGTATTATCCCCGTTGTATAAGGGGTTCCTTGCATATATATCACCTTGTACTTGTATATATATCGGTATATTGGCTTCATAATGAATACAAGCGGTATTCATAACATGGTATCAGAGCCATACCTAGGGTTTCGATAAGTTGCCCGCCGCCGCCACCGCCGCTTGGCTTTGCTGGATTGTCGGCGTCTTTATCCGTCGCCTAGATCCTCTTTCTGCCGATCGAGCTCGTCTGCTTCGCCCGGCTTGCTGCCCGTTGCCCGCTCGTCACCCGGTCACCATCGCTGACCGGCTTGACTTCGTCGTCTACATCCGGATTCATCTCAGGAAGAACAGATCGGGGACGGGCTTCGGGAATCGGCTTGCTTGGGTGGACTTGTCGATCCGCCCGTCGTCGCCTCACGCCAACGCGCGCGCCTGTCGCTGACTTCCATCCGGGTCGCCGCCGCCGCCACTCTGGGAAGAGACGCTTCTCCTCTCTGTCACCGATCCGGAGTTGCTTTCGGGATCCGCGGTCGCCCGAGACACCGCTGCTGCTGGCCTTCGCCGCTGCCGCCAAGGCCCGCGCCGACACCGCACGCTCCAGCTCCTCCTTCACCAGTGGTGCCTTCACCAGTGACAGCTGCTGTTGGCAGGGTACACTGCACTTATTGCAACAAGGCTGGACATCAGGCACAGATCTGCTACAAGAAGAAGAAGGATTTACGTCGTGATGGCCATCCTCCAAAGGGCACTGGCGGCTCCTCCTCTCATAGGAGCTCTAGTGCCTCTGATTCTTAGAAGTTTCTCACACTGCTGCGTCGCATGGCTGCTCTTGCACCGTCCGGTTCTGTTGGTTCTGCTGTCCAGTCTTTTAGTGAGAGACCACCTTCTACTTCTTCCTCAGGTATATCACCTTGGATTCTTGACTCCGGTGCTTCTTTTCATATGACACCTGATTCCACCAGTCTCACTTCCATTCATCCACTAGCTGCTCCTATCACTGTTCAGACATCAGATGGTACCTCTCTTTCGGTCACAGGACGAGGCACTCTTTCCAATTCCTCTTTTTATATTCCTGCTGTTTCTCATGTTCCCAAACTAACCATGCAGCTCATATCTGCCGGTCAGCTAACTGACAATGGTTGTCGTGTTATTCTTGATTCTGATTCTTGTTGTGTTCGTGGATCGACGACGGGACTCGGTTGGTATCGCCTCGCCGCCATGACTCACAGCGTCTCTGGGAGCTTGACTGGCTTCATCTTCCTTCCGCTGCCTCTGTCAGTCTTGTCGCCTCCACCGTCGCTGCTACTTCTGCTGCATCCTCCATTGCGTCTTTTGCTCAGTGGCATCATCGTTTGAGACATCTTTGTGGGTCGCGTCTATCTTCTTTACTTCGTCGTGGTCTTTTAGGGTCTGTGTTTGGTGATGTTTCTCTAAATTTTTAGGGTTGTAAGCTCGGTAAATAGCTTCAACTTTCTTATCCTTCCAGTGAGTCAGTATCATAGCGTCCTTTTGATCTTATTCATTCTGATGTATGGGGTCCGACTCCTTTCGTTTCAAAAGGAGATCATCGATATTATATTATTTTTATTGATGATTTTTCTCGCCACACATGGATATACTTTATGTCATCTCGTAGTGAAGTTTTATCTATCTACAAGACTTTTGTCACCATGATCCGTACTCAGTTTGATTCTCCTATTCGTGTTTTTCGTGCTGACTCTGCTGGGGAATACTTGTCAGGAGTCCTTCGTGGTTTTCTTGCTGAGCAGGACACTCTCTCTCAGTTTTCTTGCCCTGGTGCTCATGCCCAGAACGGTGTGGCTGAACGGAAGCATCATCATCTTCTTGAGACAGCCCGTGCTCTTATGCTTGCTTCTGCTGTCCCACCACACTTCTGGGTGAGGCTGTTTCTACTACCACTTTTCTGATTAATATTCAACCTTCTTCTGCTCTTCAGGGTGGGATCCCAGTTGAGCATCTCTGTGGCAAAACTCCTGACTATTCTAGTCTTCACCTCTTTGGGTGTGTGTGCTATGTTCTTCTTGCCCCTCGTGAGCGCACCAAGTTGACCGCTCAGTCTGTAGAGTGCGTTTTCTGGGTTATAGCGCTGAGCATAAGGGATATCGTTGTTGGGACCCTGTTGGCCGACGGATGCGGGTTTCTCGGGACATCACATTTGATGAGTCTCGTCCTTTCTACCCTCGTCCTTCTCCTTCTACCACCCCAGCATCTCTTGTTGAGCCGCTTTCTTTCTTGACTTTTCCTACCACCCCCATAGTCACCACACGTCCGTCACACCTTTTGTCCTCTTCACCGCCTCCTTCGCCACCGCCACAATCTCCAGAGGCTCCTTCTGCCCCTCGTCCTTCTTATCCTCTCTACTACACTCGTCATCCACGAGTTGAGGGTTTTTCTGATGCGCCATCTTCTTCTGATGGTTCATCTTCTTCGGCATCTCCTCGATATGCTCTTCGTGATCGCCAGTCTATTCGGTCTCCTACGCGCTTTTTTTTAGCGGCTCTGGCCGAACCGACTTCTTATCGTGATGCTGCTGTTCATCAGGAGTGGCAGCATGCAATGGCAAAGGAGATTGCTGCCCTTGAGCGAACTGGCACGTGGGATCGTGTCCCTCTTCCTGCGCGTGTTACTCCTATCACGTGCAAGTGGTCTACAAGATTAAGACCCGCTCTGATGGTTCTCTTGAGCGCTACAAGGCTCGTCTTGTGGCACATGGTTTTCGGCAGGAGCATGGTCGTGATTATGATGAGACATTTGCTCCTGTGGCTCACATGATCACTATTCGCACTCTTCTTGTTGTGGTGTCTGTTCGGGCATGGTCCATCTCTCAGCTTGATGTCAAGAATGTCTTTCTCAATGGTGAGTTGCGTGAAGAGGTTTATATGCAGCCACCACCGGGGTATTCT
This sequence comes from Ampelocalamus luodianensis, assembly GCA_036346255.1. Lineage (NCBI taxonomy): Eukaryota > Viridiplantae > Streptophyta > Magnoliopsida > Poales > Poaceae > Ampelocalamus > Ampelocalamus luodianensis. The sequence goes on from CM070623.1 coordinate 51,664,882, forward strand.
GTTCTTGAGGGTATGGTTTGTCGCCTTCGCCGATCTCTTTATGGCCTCAAGCAAGCTCCTCGTGCCTGGTTTGATCGTTTCTCTTATGTTGTCACTGCAGCTGGTTTTTCTGCCAGTGCTCATGATCCTGCTCTCTTTATTCACACTTCGTCTCGTGGTCGGACGCTTCTCCTTTTATATGTTGATGATATGATCATTACTGGAGATGATTCTCAGTACATCACCTTTGTGAAGGAGCGTCTTAATGAGCAGTTTCTCATGTCTGATCTGGGTCCTCTTCGCTACTTTCTTGGGGTTGAGGTTACTTCTACACCTGAGGGCTTCTATCTGTCCCAAGAAAAGTATATTCAGGATCTTCTTCATCGTGCTTCTCTTACTGATCAGCACACCGCTGAGACTCCTATGGAACTTAATGTTCATCTTCAGCCTGCTGATGGTGAGCCTCTTGCTGATTCTACTCGCTATCGTCACCTTGTTGGGAGTCTTGTTTATCTGGGTGTCACTCGTCCTGATATTTCGTATCTTGTGCATATCTTGAGTTAGTTTGTTTCTGCTTCCACTCAGCTCCACTATAGTCATCTTCTTCGTGTTCTACGCTATCTTCGTGGAACCATCACTCGTCGTCTGTTTTTCCCTCGCTCCAGCTCTTTACAGCTCTAGGCATATTCTGATACCACCTGGACTAGTGATCACTCTGATCGTCGGTCGCTCTCTGCTTATTGTGTTTTTCTTAGTGATTCTCTCATTGCTTGGAAGAATAAAAAGCAGACAGCAGTTTCTCGTTTGAGTGCTGAGGCTGAATTGCGAGCTATAGCTTTGTTGACAGCGGAGGTTACTTGGCAACGGTGGTTACTTGAGGATTTCGGTGTTTCTGTTTCAACACCCACTCCTCTTTCGTGTGATAGTACAGGGGCTATTAGCATTGCTACAAATCCGGTGAAGCATGAGCTTACAAAGCATATTGGTGTTGATGCTTCCTACATGCGGATACAGGTACAGGACCAGATTGTTGCTCTTCAGTATGTGCCTTAGAACTTCAAGTGGCAGACTTCTTCACAAAGGCACAGACCAGAGCTCAGCACAACTTCTATCTCTCCAAACTTAATGTTGTTGATTCACCATAAGTTTGAAGGGGTGTTAGATATGTTACATGTACATGTATTATCCCGTTGTATAAGGGGTTCCTTGCATATATGTCACTCTGTACTTGTATATATATTGGTTCATTGACCTCATAATGAATACAAGCGGTATTCATAACACATGGAACTCAACTTGTGAGAGCTCAGATTTCCGGACTAGTTCTAGACGTGCCAGGTGGATTTACGAGCGGGAAAAACTCTTTACAGTTTAAATATACATTTTTAAGGATAATTTAAACCTACTTAGATGTGAGTGAAACGTTGAGCATATGCAGGTATGTGCATCTTTCCTTAGCATTAAACTAAAGTTGATCCTCAACGGTCAGAGCTAATGCATGCAATTAGAATTCTGATAAATACTCCCTCTCGATTTTTATAAGACACGGATTCAGACTTTGTAATGTTTGACCAGTAATTAGATCAACAATAAATAGATTTAGTGACACAGAAGTGGTACCGTTAGATTTGTATTTGAATGTACTTTCAAGTGATTATGATTTTGTAGTTATTAATAATATATTGTAGAAGATATTACCGGTCGAGGTTCAATTTTGGAGACGTACCGAGTCAAACCGCGCCCTATAAAAAAAAAAAAATCAACGAGGGAGTACATGCTTAAGGGCATTATTATGTCCTAACTCTTAACACTTGCTTATGGTTATACTCTTCAGCATGCCGGAGGATAGCATGAGCACCAGAAGCCAATAGTGGCGTGGAAGATGGCTTTGAAGCAGGAACAAACTGTCATGAAACAGATTCCAATAACATTGAAAAGATTTTTTTAGGGAGATACCATTGAACAGCTTGAAGTTTGTACTCGCGAATCTTGCATGTAAGCTTTCATAACAGTAATGGTAGGCCAGGTTCGAATTTACTCCTATCCGTAAGAACCAACAGGGCTTTAAATCTTAGGGTTAATACTATGGCTCTGTTTGTTAAGACATAGATTATTTGGCTTATAATTTAAAATCAGTTTTTTAGCTTAATCAGTTTATAAGTATTTTAGATTTTAAACCAAACTTTGGTGTTTAATAATCTATCTTTTTATAAGATGTTAGCTTATTGAGTTGTGTGTGAAGGATAAAAAGTTTAAATTATCCTTTAGGGTTTAAAGGACCTTTTTAAGCATGTATTTAAATTTATTTTTGCATAGAATTTGTAAATACAACAATACGCAACAAAATAGATTTCGCAATGTCTAACGAAATTCTATTATATAAATGAAATTTGAAACAATAATGCTTGAGCAGCTCAGCTATCAAACCATAAAACTTGTGTCATTCATAAAATTTCAAGCATATAGAGAATCAACAGCTCTAGAACTTGACATTGACAAGAATGAATATCTATACAACTCAATTTGCACCTGATCATACAAGAATCTGAATTTATAGACTGTCATCAGCTTTAAATTACATGCCAAATCAAAGCACAATTGATCACTGCCGAAGTCTCACACACAAGTATGCTAGTCCAGCAAACACAAATGCTTTACATTACATTCAGTTCTTTGGCCAATTTTACAGGGTACAACTTAATTGGATGTTGGATCTGCCCTTTGCATCTTTGTTTATTGCCTGTAAAATCAAACAATGGCTTATAAATTTCAGTTCAAGAACCCAACAAGTCATAAGTCATAGGCTACTCCATGGATTAATAACACTGAATGAAAGTGAAGTGCAAAAATAATTTCAGCATAGGGACGGGACGGCAGCAAACTAGAGGTTTGTACCGGTGGACTTCGGATCCGTCGGGCGGCGGCAATAGGACAACACGACGGTGTTGTCCTTCCTCGGTCACTCAACGGGAGCAAACAGGATGGCGGCACTCCGGACTGGCAGGGAGGCGGAGGAGAGGGCCATCTACGACGACGCTACTCGGGTCTAGACGGCTCAGCCTAGGGCATCAGTGGAGGAGGAGGCCGAGAGGCAGCATCACGCAGCATGGAGAGGAGGGGATCATTGGGGGAGAGGGGAGGGGAGGCAGTGGCGTGTAGGGAGGGGAGGGGAGGGGAGGCTGCGGCTGCAGGAACCGAAGGGAAAGGGGGGAAACAGGTGGAGAGGAGGAAGGAAAAAAAAATGAAATAATTTGCACTTATATATAATGGTATTTTGTAAGTAATTTCAGCGAACTTCAGTGACAAAAGGTTGTCCCATTCCGCAAAAGCAAAAAAAAAACACATCTCTTATGGTTTATAGCTTTTAGACTTAAAATAATTTGTTTTTTATAAACTGGATGAAAAAACCATCTCTTTGTTTAAACTTAGACTTTTTTACTTAAAAGCCAAAGAAAAAACCTAAACAAACAGAGCCTACATATCGGAGCAGGAGGCCACCGAAGACAAGGTCCGCGAATGCTTAGTATCTAAGGGCAATAGGAGATGTCGATTTGGACAAACAAGTAAAATTAACAATTGTCGAAATGGAACAAGGGTGCAGGCAAACAAATAAACAAACACATCCACCAAGACAACCATTCACAATTTGCTTTCGACATTTTTGTTTTCTCATAAATTAGCAGATCATTGCAAACCAATATATATTTAAGGCTGAAGCCGCAAACAGGTCATAAGATAGGAGAGCAGAAAGATACAGCAGCTAAGCTGGTAATGTTACCTAACCTTCTTTGCTGGTATCTGAAGCAAGTCGGTATGTACCATGCTGTAATATATTTAACTGGTGCCAGGGTCGAGGACTGGAAGCCTACAGTAGAAGCTAATGGATTTGTCTGTCAATCTAGTTCCCGGAATGAAATACTGGAATATCACTGTCAAGCAAGCACCATGAGGAGCAATACCTATTCAAACAATACAGGGCAATGTTTAGGGAAAAAGTGATTGTTCAACACAAAATTTAGAACACTTGTCACTGAGATTAAAAGAAGTAGCCAAAAGGCACACCATAGAAGGTACAATCTGGCTTGGCCAAATGACATTGTAGGCTCTTAACTAGGTGCTTCATATTCACTTGCTGTAAGAACATAGAAGGAAACTAGTGAACAGCTCACATGAAAAGGAAGAAAACAACAAATAAAATAAATGGAGCTTAGGAGTAATACCACTGAGAGTGCTTCCCCTTTCTCAACTGCCATATCCATACGAGTGGAAGCACTCAGATTTTGATCACCAATAGGTGCATTCGCTGAAACGCAAAACATTCATATAAAAATGTGGACAAGATTTGAACAGTAACAACAACTGCTTTGGAATGTAAGACAGCTAATGCTGAATTGCTGATTACAACTCCCAGCAGCCATAGCTTACCACGAATGCCAAGAATCCGAAGCTTCCTGAATTCTGAACCGACAGTAACAAGAGAAGTGGAAACTTGTAGATGGAGATCACCGTATTGGGTAACAGCTACAGTCAGCAGATTGCCGACATTTTTTAGACGATCCACCAAGCTCTGTAACTGTGGCAGATCTGGAACCTGGACTAGGGTCTGCAGAAAGAACATCCACCAAGTATCAACACCCATAAGGACTACTACTAGCTAAACAAAAATAGGATAAATTTCTTCTAGCAAGAAGAATCATCCAAGTAGAAGATAACTTTAGGCACATGTTATTAAGATCAAAATCAACATAGACGCTCTCTGGGTGAATACACAATTCCCCCAGAGAAAACTTAGTAAGTGTCTAAGTTAGTCTGTCTAACATGATACATGAGAAGCAAGACAAAGATTTCAGCACTAAAAAGAACATCTGAACCATAGTTCCAAATAGAAACTAAAAGCATCTTTGCTATTTCTACATATTACTTTTGTAATCACTTATTGATTATTGTTACTACGATTGCCTCATGTCCTGTATCTTGCTGGCAATGGATATTTTAAGATTTTTTTTCTCAAGGTACAACAAAATAACTGGTAAGTTCTACATCAAATTTAGATGGACTGGACCAGTGCTTCACATAACGGGACAGGATCGAAGTTCATCCTATACTAGCGAGAGTACCTTCACTACTAGAAAATTATGTGAACATGTCATTCACAGATTCAACTTAAAGCTTCTGTATGCAGTGGTGCATAATTTTAATTCCTCCATCCAACACCACAATAATGCCATCAAAAATGGCACGGCCGGGACCTATTTCAATTGGACTAATTCCTTTCACAGATGGACGGCTAGATTAGATTCTGAAGAAATTTGATCAAATTAAACATAGTACCATTTTTTGGGTTTAGTAAATGGTAAGAAATCGTGAAATGCCATGTGAAAGCTACACACCTCAGGGAGCTCCTGGGCGGCGTCAAGGGCAGCCTGCAACCGCTCAACATCGGAGCGTGACAGAGGCCGCGAGATAGGCACATCCTGCACGACGGCCGCGCGGGCGCCCTTGGTCTCTAACGTGAGGAACGGTGCGGCGGACCGGGACCCGGCGGGCAGCTTGTTGACGAGCTTCACTTGAATCGCGGCGGGGGCGTCCCCGGCAACCGGGGACTGGGCGTGGACGGCGAGGCTGCGGAGGGCGCGGTGGAGCAGCGCGACGTCGACGGCGAAGGCGACGCGGTTGCCGTTCCGCGAGGAGATGCTGTACTCGCGGAAGAGGAGGTCCTTGGCGAACTGCGCGACGCACTGCGGGCCGCCGCCGTCGGGCCCCGTGGGGCCAAGGAGGTTGTGGAGGAGCATGGCGTGCGTGGGAGTGAGGTAGATGTGGCATACGCGGCCCACCTTGTCCATGGCTGGCAGGAACCCTGCGGCAACGAATCGCGCGTGAGGTGCTCGACGAATTGCGGGAGCGGGAGAGGGAGAGGGAGGGAAAGGCGCGTGTCGCGCGGGGGATTACGCTTGTCGAGGAGGGAGATGCCGTCTTCGGTGAAGAAGGCCTTGAACTTCATGGCTTGCCGCGCTCCGCGATGGTGGCGGCTCCTTCCGGCTTCGTCTCCTCGGCGGGCGGCGGGAGTGTCGCTGTGTGATGTCGCGGAACTCTTTTGGGTTTGGCGCGACTTTGGGTACGCTTCGCGCGTAAGGAGGTGGTGGTGGTGGGTCGGTTCCTTCTTTGGCACGCGTGGGCCTTGACGCTTTGGGTTCTGTTCTTTTTAGAGGAACCTGGGCTACGTTTCTACAAGCTGGGCTTTCTGAAGCTGTGGGCCGGACGTTCTGTACTGAAGGCTGAAGCAAATTTGACGGCACCTTCTGGGCATAGACATTCCAATTCCAAGCTTACGAATTAGTAGATGTTATGATGAGCGAGCGTAGCTTGTTTGGTCTTACGCTCGTTTGGTCTGCTCACCAGGTGTGCATTTTGGTGGGGCCCGGTCTAGGTGATATTAGTAGGTGATATTAGAAACGACAACTTGTGGTTCGATCTCAGACGTCTCCGTTAGGGAATCGGGCCCGGTTAGGAGTCCGGGTGAGCATCTCATCCACTTTAGACTATATATAGGAGGGGGAGGCCCCCAACGATTGTACATAGATTCATTATTGAAAGAGCAATAAAGAGAAACCTGCAGTCCCCTCTCATACTTGTGTTCGTCTATTGTTCGTTCTTGTGTTCTTGCATCGCTCTTACGATTCTCTATTTGTCTACGAGGTAATCGTTCGGACTGGACTCGACAGCGACGGTTCCTCGACACGTTATCAGCACGACCGACTCTCCTCGTATCGGAAAGGTAACCGTCGATGAACGATACTCGTAGATTGAATTGCTTTTTCTAGATTGTTTTCAATTCTGCAAATTTGGCTTTCTAGATTGGTTTTCTACGGTGCAAATTCGCTCTAATCTACCACGAACAGACTTGGAGTCGCCGGCACAATGTCGATCGGTAGATTGCATGAAAGAGAGGATGTTGATTGCACCGTAGATCATTGCATAAATAGTAATTGCATGAACACAAAAAAAAAATGCCGGCACACGCATGCCATCGTGCCGCCCACATGCGACCACGTCCCACGCCGCCGCTGCATGCGGCTGCGTCGCCCGCACGCGTAAGCGCACTGTCCTCCCGCGGGCGAAGTCCTTGCATGGCCCTGTGCGTCACCCACGTCCTTGCACGGCTGATGCTAAAAAAAAAAGGAGGATGGATGCATGAACAAAACTCACAGCAAGAACCAAAATCCACGTGCCGTAGCTTGGGAAAATACGTTCGGCTATTGGATTGCATGTTGTGAATTTGCATACAGAAAGAAAACAGGACGAAGCCACGTTGTGCGCCGGTCGCTGCCCGAAGTAGCCGCCTGTACTCGGCCTACAGCTGCTCCCGCATGAGCATCGTCGCATAGCCGTGCCACGCCCCCGGCATGGGCTTCCCACCACCCGCGCGATGGCGCCTCGCCTAGCTGCCGCGCTTGAACGCGCTCGCCCCGCCGCGCGCGCACCTTACCGCGTGGCGCCATCGCCTCGCCAGAAATCGCCGTCGCGCCGCGCTGAAGCGCGGCGAGCGCGTCGCGCTCCCATGCGCGACGGACGCGCATGGGCGTCGCGGCTTAGTCCCGCTCGAAGCGCGCCGCCGCCGCCTCGCGCCCGTCGCGAGCCCGCTTCGGCCCACTCAAAGACGACGCCGCGACGCCGCGCCGATTCCGGCTTAAACGCGCGCCGTTGCCCGCGGCCGCTCGCCGCACTGCCGTCGCGGCAGCTCCGCCATCGCCCGCACCCGAACTCAGCGCCACCGCCGCGCCACGCGATTCGGCCGCCGCCGCCGTCGTGACCCGCACGCGGACTCAGAGGCACCGCTGCCGCACGCGGATTCCGAGCGCCGCCATTGCCGCATCACGGGACTCGAACACGCCGCGCGTTGCCGCATCTGGGACTCGAACCCGCCGCCGCCCCTTGAACTTGCTCGCACCGAGAAACCCTACGGGGTAAACCCCACCTTTTTGCCCTTCGGCGCAATGGGCCAAGGGAACCGGCCCATGAAGGCCGGCCCAAATTCGGGCGGAAGGGGAGAAGGGAAATCCCGGATTTTTGCATAAAGGCCCTCGGGTTGTTCTGGAATTACGCAAATTTTTCTTAGAACTAAAACATTTGCAAATAAATCCTCTAAATTCTGGAAATTACGAGGATTTCCTGAGATAAAGAAATTCTTGCAGAATAACCCATCAGAAAATGAAAATTACGCGAATTTTCTCTCAGAACTGAGATTTCGTGTTTTAAACCCTGAGAGTTGCAGAATTCACCGAAAATACTCTTTCCAGCAGAAAAAGACTCCGGGAATTCCATTTTTGAATCGTTTTTTTTTTTTGCATTTGAAGCATGTTTAACTTTGTTATTGTTATTTCTATGCAATTTATTTATCGTATTTACTGTTTTTATTATCTGTGATTATTTATATTGCTTTTAATCACTGAAATAGCAGTAAATCATGAAAAATGCATTAAAAAATACGGGATCACGAACCAGGAGTTCGAAGAGCATTGTGAGAATTTTGGAACCATTTTATGCAGATTACCAGCAGTAATCCTTTGAACTTTTTGCATTAATATGAAGATGACTGGCATCACAAACTAGTAGTTCAAAGTACTGACCCAGCATGGTCAGAATTTGTACAGAATTTCTAACAGTCTTCAATTCTGTGGTAATGTAATCACGGATGAGCAGAAGATTGAGAAGATTCTCTACCTTTCACCCAAACGCGGTACAATCCGTACGCAACTATCGTCAAGACGGCTACATAAAGTATGTCGAATTAATTGACATCATGCAAGTTGCGGAAGTTCAAGGTGATATTTTAGAAAAGAACTTCATCTTGCAGCCACCTAGTAGCAATGTTGGCCATGAAGCCACTGCTAGCATCTACAAGGTGATGAAGCCTCTCACAAATGAGAGGAGCAAGAAGGGTAAGGTCGTGTGTCGCACATTATTGATGTTTTACAGTCTAAGAAGAAGGGCAAATGATAGCATGAAGCATATCTCGCCATTGCAGGCACAGATGATCCACATCCATTAGCTGCACTTATGAATGTGAACAGCCCAGTAGTAGCCCCATCGTCCCTCCTTTGGACATCGCAGCGGCCACAGCCGTCGCTGCCCAAGAGGAGAAGATCGCGCATGGAGCCGATTTAGGCAGAAGTTCCTGAATACTTCGCCTATTAGATCCAGTGCACGCATTGCACTCGGACCTTTTATAGAAACTTGCAGTTTGTAATTGAAGCAGAATTTTGAATTATTGAATAATGGTTGCAAGCTCTAGGAGAGCAAAGTATTAAATTCTTATTATGAGTCCTGCAAGGCTTATTTTTCCGTCTTTATAATAGCAAGTTACGTTCTGATATCTGAAGTATTTTATTTATGTGTTGCTTGCTTTCTGCTACATATTAATAAAGTACATTATATTAGAACGCGTGTGGCACCATATGGAGGAAGTGTGCTTAGCATGTAGCGGCACAACGAATACCATCCCGAGAGAAAGCAAATTTTTCGATCGATCGGCAAGAATCTTTGGTAGTCTTACGACAATCGAGCGGCGATACTTGTATAATAGCCTCGGGAAGGGCCATAATTATACTCCCAATGAGCACAACTTTGGTCATTGAAGAAGACTTGTTGTACCAGAATCGACTAGAACTCTCAAAGATATTTGCGCTAACGGTTTCCATGTAGAGGCGAAGAAGAGTATGTGCAGAATACTGTTCATTACAAAGCGTGAAGAAAGTGAAAAATAGCATTAGAATATCTTCCTTCATATGAAATTGGGCTATACTACACTAATATTAAGGCACCTGTAGCCTATACTGCCTTGAAAACCGTATTTAGAAGCTCTGAACTTTTCTATCTCTGGCATGATAGATTGTGCCGTCTAGGTCTTAGGATGATGAGAAATATAATTAACAATTCATAGGGACATAATATGAATATAAAGAATTTCTCGAATCAGGAAGATTTTGTGTGCCCCGCATGTGCCACCGGGAAATTAATTACTAGACCTTTTGCTCTGAAAGCGAAGGATGTAGTCCCTGCATTCCTAGACCGTATTCAGGGAGACCTTTTGCGGTCCTATATAGCCCCTGTAAGGGTAATTTGAGGTATTTTATAGTGCTCATCGATGCTTCCTCGGAATGGTCGCACTATGTTTATTGTCTACGAGAAATCATGCTTTTGCAAAGCCAATCTCGTAGATAATTAAATTAGAAATATTTTCCCTGATCATCATGAGAAGTCCACCTGAATGGACAACGCCGGAGAACTCACTCCGAAAGCATTTGATGATTATTGCATGAAAATGAGAATTAGAATTGAGCATTTTGTACCGCGTGTCCGTACCTAGAATGGACTAGCAGAACTTTGAAGAATTGTAATTTACCAACTACGTGTTGGGGACACGCAGTTCTGCTCGCAGCAACTCTCATCAATTTTAGACCGTCAGCCTATAACATCCATCCACCTAAGCAACTAGCGCAAGGGTCAGCACCGAAAACTACTCATCTTCGCAGGTTTGGTTGCAAGGGTTATATACCTATACCACCACCGCGTGACTGCAATGGGTTTTCTCCAAAGTCCGGATATCGTTGGTTATGAGACGACATCCATAATCAGTATTTGGACCTTATGATTGGAGATTTGAATAATGTCGATTCACGATAGTACATTAGATGAGGTTAGTTTCTCGTCATTAGGGGAGGAAATCAACCCTTTATGATAATGTCGGGAAATAATCGAAGTCTAGAAGACATTTGAAGTCCAGAAGATAATTGAAATCTATGTATATGACCCGCGCAATAGTGAAGCAAATTGAAGTCCAGAAGATAATTGATTTGCAAGCATTAGCGAATCAATTGCCTGACCACTTTAGTGATTTGAAGAGCATGACCAAGTCGCATTTGCCTGTATGCAATGCACCGGAGAGGGTTGAAATACCAATGAAGGTATCCCTAATCCCGTCGAGGCCTCGTAATAAAGGGCGAGAACTCCGGTCCTCGAATCCAAAGTAACCGGGCGCTGGTGAAAAGGATAAGAAGGACTTAACACACCGATCACGAAGTGCCCCGAACGGAAGGGAGCCGGTTGAGACTGCACGTGTATGGAACCTTGAAAAGGCATACGAAGGTGAACATCCCCATGAAGGAGACATCGGCATGGATGTGTGCGCACACATCGGTGAAAAACTAAAGGACTTGCCCGCAATTGAAAGCGGTAAGCAAGTAGAAGCATTAGCAGAACCGTCCCATGAAGAAATAGCTATAAATTATGTGACCTCGGGAGAATCTATGAATAGAGCAACAGCCAATGTCGACATCTATTTTGCAAAGAAAATTGCCACAATCATTGATATTGATCCAGAGCCTGCATCGCTCGCTGAATGCAAGAAAAGATCAGATTGGAAAGATTGAAAAAGGCAATAGAAGCAGAATTAATATCTCTGAATAAAAGAAAGACGTTTGAGCCTGTAAGCCGCACGCCTCCCTATGTGCACCTTGTAGGGCATAAGTGGATATTTTGTTCGCAAGAGAAATGGAAGAAGCAAGGCTTGTTGCACAAGGTTTTATTGAACATCCAAGAGATGATTATGAAGAAATGTATTCCCCGATCATGGGCTTTAGACATTTATCTCAATGGCAGTGAACTTGAAGTTAGAATTGAAATTGATGGATGGGGTACCAGCATACCTTTATGAAATATTGGATTCGGACATTTATATGAAGATACCTGAATGTATCCTGTCCGAACCAAGATAGAGCAAATAGAAATATGTACGAGTGTTAAACTCGAGAAAGTCATTATGCGAACTTAAGCAATCGGCGATGAATGTGGTATAATCGCTTGAAGCGACTTTCTATGCAAGAAAGGCTACACGAACAAATGAGAATAATCGCTGTGTATTTATACGACGATCTCAGGATGTATTTTGTATAATCACAGTGCATGAAGATGATCTGAATATCATCGGAACCCCGAAGGATATTAAGAAAGCAAGCTCTTACCTGGAGTCAGAGTCCGAAATGAAAGGTTTGGGTAAAACCAAATATTGCTTAGGCTTGCAGCTTGAGCATGCCCCTGAAGGAATATTAGTACATCGGTCAACCTACACTCAGAAGGTGTTAGAAATGTTTGACTTTGAAAATGCATACCCTTTGAAAGTGCTGATGGTCGGGAGATCTTTGCAGCAAGACAAGGACCCGTACAGACCTAGAAAAGAGGGGGAGAAAGTCCTGGGACCGGAATTCCCATACTTAAGTGTGATAGAAATACTCATGTATTGAACAAACTGTACTAGACCGGACATTGTATTTGCCGGGAACCTACTAGCAAGGTATAGTGCAGAACCTACCAAAGGCATTGGCAGGAAATGAAGGACATCTTCCGATACCTCTAAGAAAGCAAAGAACTTGATGCATTCTATAGAAAGAACCAAGACCTAACTATGAATGGCAATCACGGATGGCGGCACTGTAGGACCCGCATACACCAAATTACAAACATGCTATGAATTCATATGTGGTGGGCGCAATTCATGAAAATCGTCTAAGCGAGTCTTGTATCGACTTGACGAACCACCGGAAATAATAGCATTATACGAGGCCTCACGAGAATGTGCTTGGCCGGCGGATGATTCACTACATCCAGCAGATTATGTGGATTGAATACGCATAAACCCCACTATTTTCTATGAAGATAATGCGACTTGTGTTGCACAAGTACGGATGGGTTATGTGAAGAATCCTCTCACAAAGCATATCAACCCCAAGTTCTTCTATGCTCATGAATTACAAAAGATGAACATATTTAAAAATCTTGCATACTAAGTCATGTGAGAATCTTGCAGATTTATTCACTAAGTCACTTGTGTCTAACTTTGAAAGATGCATATGTGAATTGGAATGATGAGACTTAGAGAAGTGCTGATCTGTGGGGAGAACCTTCACGAACTCATTATTAAAACTTGATCATGAAGATCGAGTACCCAAAGAATAAATCTAGGAGATTAAATGAAATTGGGTGGATTGTACTCTTTTTCCCTTCACGAGTTTTCCTGAAGTTTCTCGGCTAAGGTTTTTAATGAGACAATTCGTGCATCACAACATGAACGTGTATCATGTACTCTTTCTCCAAATTTTTCCCTTTGGGTTTTATGGAGTTTGTGAGGCATGGACATGAAGGATGAGAACCCAAGGGGGAGTGTTAGGAAACCGGGCCCGGCCAGTAGTCCGGGTTCGGGTGGGCACCTCATCCACCTTAGACTATATATAGGAGGGGGGAGGCCCCCCCAACGATTGTACACAGATTCATTATTGAAAGAGCAATAAAGAGAAGCCTGCAGTCCCCTCTCATACTTGTGTTCGTCTATTGTTCGTTCTTGTGTTCTTGCATCGCTCTTACGATTCTCTATTTGTCTACGAGGTAATCGCTCGGACTGGACTCGCCAGCGACGGTTCCTCAACAGTCTCATCGGTCATTTTGGTGGTTTGAAACAGTACACACGTGGGTGTGTTTTTTTTAAAAAAAAATAGTAGATGTTATCAAATCTTGAAGTTATTACTAGGTGATATTAGTAGGTGATATTAGAAACGACAACTTGTGAGCATATAACAATTTTGGCACACGTGGGTGCGTTCTTAAAAAAATTAGTACATGCGTTCTTAAAAAAAAATTAGTAGATGTTATAAAATGTTGAAGTTATTACTAGTGATATTAGAAACGACAACCTTGTAAGCCTGAAACAATTTTGGCTATGACATGAGTATGTGAGAACAAAAATAACCAGCGGGTATAAGATGGTAAGGTTTTGCTCATCTAAGAGGCTAAGGTTTCGATTTGATATCTTGGCATCGAAAATGCCTCTTTCGTCTTTTGATCAAACTTGTCAATCTGCGCGGTGCTGGCGCCCAACCTTGAGGTCTGTTGAATGCTTCCGTTGCCGGTTGCCACCCGCTTCAGTTGTTCGCTCCCCTCGTGGGATTGGGATTCTCGCATTGAAGTAGCTAGGGTCTACAGTAATACAGTATTAAGAGTGATCTTTACCGTTCGATCGAAAACCGAAGATTCAGATTAATTGCTGCAATGTTTTTTGTACAGCATTTTCTCCATAGCTGCTGTAGTACTATGGCAGATCACTATTCACCCTCTCTCGAAACACTGTTTATATGGTGGGCCTATGCAGCACTGCAGATCCAGGCTCCCCACCCCCTCATGCAGCAGTGCGTGTTCTCATGGAGCAAACATTAGTAAGGAGAACCTGTAAGCTACAAGAAGGGGCGGAGCTAGTTCCAGTCTAAACCTCGGGTCGTTCTAGTTGATCTTGGACCAAACTCATATTTTAATGATTTTGAAGGACTTTTCTATGGGTTTATTATTCTAAGCCCGAGGAGCACGACTATTTGCATGCATACTCTAAGAGAAACCGTCTTTATCTCATAATAAAAAATGGTCGTAGCAAAAAAGCTTCAGACGATTTGCTCTCGTTGAGGGTTGAACGACTCCCGCTTACTAAACGGGTGCTCTAACCAACTGAGCTACGAAAGCACTGTTTGTCTGTTTTAAAAAATCTTTATTGGAATCAACAGCAAAACCAACTGAGCAACAGCAATTCAAGCGACTAAAACTTATCAAACATTCATTACCCCCAAAAAAATGGTAGTTACATCGTTAGTTGTAACCAGTGAGGTGTTCAATTACAGAACCAGCAGCAAACAAGAACACTACGGCCATCAGGTGGAAGAACTCAATTGCAGAAACTGGAGTGTTCTCTATGGTTGTGACTTTTGAGAGCGGGATAAGGAGTTCTTCATGAAAAAACAACAGATAAAGTGAATAACACAGTATACATTGCAATGTCACCGCCATGACCACATGAACAATGTATCATCAGAGGAAGCAAAGAACGAAAAATAATGCACATCTCCGAAACAGCAACCTGTCTTGCCATTACAAGTTTAGAACCAGACTACCATTACCGTCTAGTGCCGAATACCTAAATTGCCAGTAGCGTTGTTGAACAATCTAAGAGCTTGCCGAGACAGCACGAACATCGGATCGCGCGCTCACGACGCTGCCGCTGCCGCGATGAGCGCTGCGTCCGCGCTGAGCATTGTTGGTAGAACCCACCACCCGCGAACGGCCACTGGGCTCCTGCGATGACGGCCTCTGCTTGCTCTATCAGGACTGCTCCAGTGGACTGGCCATGCCGTTGCTGCGCTGCTCGACCTCGTCGCCGTTGTTGGATTGCGAGGCCGTCCACGTCCGGTCTGTGGAGTCGACGGAATTTGGCTCCCACGAGCACGTCCACGCGTTGCCGGCGAAGCCGTTGCTCCCCGCGGACTCCTGCGGCTCGGTCTCGCCACGGATGTCCCGGACGGACACGTACTTGTGCAGGCTGAGCTCCATGAGGTCGTCCTTGACGACGACCTCTGACTCGCCGACTAGTGTGCCTACCGCCGCCTTGCCGGCCGCCATACCTCCCGTTGACCGAACGCTTGTCGACAGGTCGAGCTCGAAGCTCCTGTTTTCCGATGAGGAGTTGAGGTCCGCGACCGCTTCAAGAATGGAGCAGGCCTTCGATACGCACGCCGGGAATGAGAAGGTTGGCGCGGCGGTGGTGGCGCTGGTGTTCTGCTGGTGGTAGTTCTCGACGTCCTCGAGGAGCAGGGAGGCGTACGAGTTGCCATCGTGGTCGAAGTAGTGTTGACGAGGACATCAAGATGTAACTACTACTTCGACTCACTGCACTATATTCATTGCTTCAACCACATCTCTTTCGAAAGGACTTTCGGTTACTACACTGCTATATTCTTCGGTTAGACCGTCGAGCTTCGTCTACATGTCATGATGCTACGTCTGCATATCATGGTGCTACGTCTACATGTCTTGGTGCTGCGTCACTAATTGGCCCACGGGATTTGTAATGATTGGCTGATTTGGCCTGTATAGTCCATATGGGCGACTACCTAGGGTTTTTGGCACTGTTCACACGGGTCACGGCCGCCACTCCTTCTCCTATACATAGTGGCCGTCACCCCCTCTAGTTGCTGGAGTTTTGTTGATTGAAGTTTAGTTTTACTATTTTATACTTTGTTCTCTTGTTCGGTAAGATCAACAATGACATTGTTCTTCAGAATCCTACTTATCAATACAATTTCAATTCCTATTCGCAATTTCAGATTGCTATTTATCTTGTTTTTGTGTACTTCTTCAGTGTATGCAGAAATCGATCTTCGTAATCAGGTCAACCGGGTATTCGTACACGGTTGATAACGACTTGGCGAGCAGTTCAGCGATTGCATGGTTTCCAACCTTACGAGTTCGTAGCCAGGATCGTGAGAGTTAAGCTACGACTACCGAACTTACCTTCTCATCGAAAAATCGGGCCAAAATCAGGACCTCTATGGTTCATCACGCGCGAGGACGCCTCGACGACTTGCCTCCCGACGCTGCCATCGGATTGACGACGCTCTCGGCCACAATGCCCACCGAGTGTGTCGCATTCATCCTCACGGACGGTGCTTTGGTGTCTGACACCACAGCCTCCTCCACGATCTCCGACCTTTCCTTCACCGTCCGACATCTGGGTACCTGATCCTTCGTGCTTCTCCGGTGATCGACTAGGTCGTCACAACCAATATGAGGCATGTGGCGTTGCCGATGAAGCGATGCGTCGGCGAGAAGAGGAACGCCAACAATGAGGCATATGAGCCAATGAAGCAGTACTTCGGCGAGAAGAGGATCCCCACTCTTGGTGTGCGTGTCTCAGGGGAGAAGGCTGGTGGTGGGGTCGAGGCTAGAGGCCGACGTCGGGGTCGGGCGGGCGCTAGATCCGGTCGGCGAGCGCTAGATCCGGCGGGGCGAGGCATGCGGCGCGGGCGGCGAGACGCCGATCGAGGGGGAGGAGGAGGGGGCCGCGCGGGAGGAGGAGGGCGCCGGCACCAAAGAAGTGAGGAGGGAGAGGTGGTGGTGGCTGGCGCGGGTGGGGGAGGAGAAGGGCTTTGGTTTATGAAAAGTTGATGTGAAAGCACCGTTTGGGATGGTTTTTGGCTTTTCGAGCGAAAAACTAAAGCCGTCCCAAACACGCGCCGAGTAGCGAGTACTGCTCCTTGGGCTAGAATATGTAACATATCCTGGCACTGCCTCTTGTGTAGGACCCATGTGTTAGGCATTTTGATGTGGAATACTAGTAGTCAAGTACTATGGTAAGGCACGATTCACTCACTTATGAAACATTGTTCACATGGTGAACCTCTGCAGTAATGTAGAGGATCCGGATCTGAACCGGTCATCCTTGAGGCCTTGATTGGTTGATGTTCTCTCAACATTTGACCACTCATGCCACTCACTCAAATTTGTACACAACTCAGAGAAGCAGTACGTTGGGCTGTTTAGTGTATGACCTCAGGTAGTTATGCTAAAACCTAGGCAATGCTAAAACCCAGGTAAAAATGGTGTTTGGATTGTAGCCATATCAATTCGCTGGTAATACCGAAATCAAGGTACAATTTGATGTGTTTGAATTGCAATCATGCTAAAATTTGCCAAAATTTGGCAAATTTTTATTATGGTGCGTGGGCCCTACATGGCATCTATTTTTTGCACCAAAATATAGCTAATATGTGTCTCGTTTTATTGATTAAATCACAAGGAATACAATGGTTCAAATGGATCACAAATAAGATACACGATTTAGAAAATATGGTTATTTTAAGCTTGTTAATCAAACTAACCATCCAATTAATTCAACCAACCACTGCAAGCCACATCAGCAAGTCATGCTGCCAAATTTTGGCGAAGGAATTTGTTGCTCATAAGTTTAGCTTAGGGCACTTTGGCTTTATTAAAATTTCAAGAGGATTACCAAAATTTGAAAACCAAACGTTAGCCAAATCTTGTGGGTATTATCAAACTTTGGTAAGGTGAAATAGGGCTACGAATCAAACATGTCCTAAATATAATTATCAACTTGTATCTTAACGGAAAATACTTGCATCCCTCTAAAACTAATGGGGACCATCCACACACGTAAGCAAAAGCCGCCTGAGATTCGAAATACATTTATATTTTCTTTCTTTTACTAATGGAATCTGCAGTTCTCAGCTGTCAGCAGTATCCAAGCTGACTGTTTTCTTCTGTATAAACTTCAAGGTATCTCTCTATATAAAAGGAGGCTGGAATGGGGGCTTCTCAGGGTGGCCACATCATCATTTTTTGTGCACCGTACGATTTTGCTCTACTTTCTTGATTTTTTTTAGAAATAATATATTTTAAAAAAATATTTACAAAACTAGGTCATCGCTCCCAAAAATTGCAAAAATAGGTTCTGTCGCCGGTTCATTCATCAAACAGCAGTTCCTATCGATTGGCGATAGGAACATCATACTGTGTGAACAGTTCTGTCGCTAGTTCAATCAAGCGACAGAATCTATGAATTTTTAAATATAGCAAATAAACTAAAAAAATTACAATTGTTTTTTTGGAGTATCCTGATAGAGTGTTATTGCTTGTGTAATTTTTTTCATAATTTTATCCATTATACATTTGTCTCTAAAATTCATTTAAGTATACTATTTGTAGAATTTTTAAATATACCAGATGAGGTCCAAAAATTATGATTTTTTTGTTAACACTCCTTAAATAGTTTAATTGTTTCTTTAATTTTTTCAGAATTTTATATGCTCTAAAATTGTCTCTACAATTCTGAATTTAGGTTTCCGATACAGTGTACTTGATTGTATACCCTTATTTTTAGAGATGATTCCAGAGCATATAAAATTCTGAAAAAATGACATAAACAATTACACTATGTAAGGAACGTTCACAAAAAAATTCATAATTTTTGGACCTCATCTGGTATATTTACAAATTCTACAAATAGTATACTTAAATGAATTTTAGAGACAAATGTATAATGGATAAATTATGAAAAAATTACACAAGCAAGAACACTCTATCAGGATGCTTCACAATTTTTTTTTGTAATTTTTTAAGTTTATTTGCAATATTTAAAAAATTATAGATTCCTGTCGCCAGTTGAACTGACGACAGAAACCTGCCACGCTGTCGCCAGTTGAACTGGCGACAGGAACCTATTTTTGCAATTTTTTGAGATGATAACTTAGTTTTGTAATTTATTTTAAAAAATATATTATTTCAAAAAAAAATTCCTACTTTCTTGCCCGTCGTCTGATTGTCATCTTCGTTGTTCTCGCGTGTCGTTTCCGCGAGGTTACACCGTTCGATTGTATTTTGTTGATGTCCATTGTCCAATCGGCACATGCGTTGCGCTCAGTTGCTGCTTCCGCGAGTTCCCGGGCGTTCTGCTGCCGTGCGGCTTTTAATTTCCACTGTGCTTCGTGAGAACCCATATGCCTCATCCTCGCCTTCGCCTGCGCCACCGCCTTCGTCATCGGCTACCACTGGTGACGCCTCCCTGCACCTCCTTTTCTTCTCATTCGCCTCCTCCTCGTTCCCCAACGCATCCTACGCCCCTTCCATCGCCATCTCCCCCAACTCCAACCTCTCCTTGACCCGTCCCTAATCCCCACCCCCACCGCTCCGCCTACTTCTCCTACTCTCAATCGCCCCCGCGTTCGCTCCCACCGCCAACGCCGACACTGCCTCCTCCCCTCCTGCCGCCTCGGCCTCGTCGGTGAGGACGGCGTGATGCGCGACGACTTTGTCGTCGGCATTGGCGCCAACGACACCGATCTGACCACCAACGAGGCCGCACCACAGGAGCCGGGCAACGTGGGCGCTGGCGGCGAGAACAGGGTTCAGATTGGGAGGTTCCCGATCTGCTCCGAGAGCATGAGAGAGTACATACCGTGCCTCGACAATGAGGAGGAGATCAGGCGGCTGCCCTCGACGGAGCGTGGCTAGCGGTTCGAGCGACACTGCCTTGCCAAGGACAAGGCTCAGAGCTGCCTCGTCCCGGCACCAAGGGGTATAAGGTGCCCATTCCCTAGTCTCGGAGCAGAGAAGAGGTGAGCATCGCTGTTACTCTTGCCATTTTTATAATGACTTGTATGTAGTGCTTCAATGTAATGTCTGTAGTGTAAGAGCGACCTGCATCGATTATAGTCTGCAAGCTATGCAAAAATTGATGAAGAAGCTTTGGGTTTTATGTCCATGGAACATGGGTTTGTATTGAATTTTGTGGGTTTCTGCTAGCAACCTCAGCTCACACTGGTTTGTTATTTTACTCAGTATGGAACTTACCATCTGATTCTGCCAGCAACATGAAGGTTTTAGTTGAAATGAACTAGAGCATGATTCAAACAGAGCATTTGATGTGTGTAACTGTTGCTGAAAAATCATATTAAAGCAACTGATTTGGCTTAATTTTCAGAAAATGTTGTTTTCATGTTAAGGAATTTCATAATGCATTTTGATGAATTGTAGGTGTGGTTTAGCAATGTACCTCATACACAGTTGGTTGATGACAAAGGAGGACAGAATTGGATTACCAAGGCTAAAGATAAATTTAGATTCCCTAGTGCAGGAACCCAATTCATAAATGGAGAAAATCAATACCTGTGTCAGATTTCTCAAGTTTGCCTTGACATATTTAAAATTGCTAGAAATTTTGTCATAACGATGACTCTTAGTAGAGCCATCTGTTTCTCTCTCTTAATCCAGATGGTATCAGATATTGCATTTGACTCTCATACTAGAGTTGTCCTGGATGTTGGCTGAGGAGTAGCAAGTTTTGGTGCATACTTACTTTGACGTGATGTGTTGACATTATCCATAGCTCCCAAAGATATTCACAAGAATCAGATACAGTTTGTACTTGAGTGTGGTGTGCCTGCAATGGCGGCAACATTTGCAACACACCGATTATTATATCTCAGTCAAGCGTTTGACATTATCCATTGTTCGAGCTACCGAATAAATTGGACCTGTGACGGTGAGCACTCATTATGATGTAAAGTTCTACTTTATTTCTTTTCTTAATTATGCACTTGAACAATACCAACATTTTTGTGTTGTATTTGAGCAGTCATGCTGAATTTTTACTTAGGCCTATATAGGAAGGATAGATTTGTTCAAATAATGAAAGAAAGTTCGTTATTGTTAATCACTTAAAATTATTTCTAATATGTTCAAAGGGAATTATATTTTTAACTCAAACAATGCAAAGAAAGTGTCTTTGTTGAGCACCTGAAGAGTGCTTCCTGATCCAATATTTTTTTTTCAATTAAACTCAATTGCAAAGATAAATGTTGTCAATGAAGAAGGGTTATATGATGTGTTGTCTCGTGAGAACCCATACGTCGTTGCAATGATGTGTTGTCTCTTGGAGTCGGAGTTACATGACATATGATGCAAAAATGTTGTCAACGAAGAAGGGTTGCATTAGTTTATTTCTATCCTACAATCCGAAGGAGGATCTATCTTGAAATAGAATAGTTCGCCCTTTGTATAGCATGGTAGTGCCTAAAAGTGTAATGGGATGGGATGATGGTCAATTGACATATTGCCCAGGAGAGGCACTCTTGTCCCATTGTCTGTGCTGCACGCTGTCTTTTTTAGAGTATGGTGCAGACTAGACTTTATGGATCTTAGCACTTGACCAACCCACGGATCATGATTCTTTTCTTTACTTAGCTTGCTCGAATTTGTCCTGTGTAGTTGTCCTTTAGATTTCAGAAGAAGAACAAAGCTACTAAAATTTGTAAGATGATGATCGTGACATTTTGACACATAATGAACCTAGTTTATGCAGAATTCAAGAGAGCTATTTGCTAGGTTGTGCTTGTTTACATACTATCTGCACTGTTAATTCTTCATTCAGTTGTACATTTAGTTGTTGTTGCTGTTTACTAGCTCTCTTGACATTTCGTTCTCATTTGTTTGTTGTAGATGAAGAAGGCCTTACCGGGAATGCAGCGTGTCGTTGGTATGTTTCTCCGGATATTGCTGAGGCTACAGCCGTCAAAGCTAGGTATACATTCATAGATTCATCTGTTTTCTTCCATCATACTCATGAATTCACCTAAGTGGCTTCTTGCATCGTCCAGTATGCAGAAACAGTTCGAACCAATATCACGCATCATCCTACGAGATCATATCCCACTTGCCAACCCTCTTACTGGACTAGCTGAAGAAAAAATGGTTCACGAGATCCTTGAAATTAATCCCTACGATTTCCCAGTTAAGTATTTTTGTTAGCTTATCTACCTTAGGATTTTGACTAACCTTCCTTACAAAGATCATAAATATTTTGCTCATGTCTGTGCATAGCCTGCTGGCCTCAAGTGCACTATTACGATTGCTAAGCTTACTCCTGGTTAAAGTTGGTGGTTCTTCTCATGTGACAAGTGCAGCAGGAAATCTATTCCAGATAGCGGATCCTACAGATGCTCATCTTGTGTTTGTAGAGCTGCCAAACCAAGGTAATTAATATATTGTTGTTTGATGCCTTCCTCTTTCCTTATCAGCCTGTTGTTTAACTTGTATTTTGTGGCTCATTCATAGATACAAACTCTATGTAATTGGTACTAATGGAACAACAAGTGCAGAATTCATGTTATGCGGTGATATTGGACAGTACGTGGATGGGAAACAAGCTGGCACAGCGCTCAAATTGAATCGTGGAGGAGATGACGTATCACCGGATATAGCGTAAATTGTTACCAAGAAATATACGTGGCGTGTTAATATTATAGAAAAAGCTTCCAAGGTCCTAGAAAGTCTTATCAAGTCAACCGTATCATAGTCGCGTTAGGCAGACAGCCTGCAGTTCCACGCATTTTCGGTCCTTTAAATCCTATATCATCTTCATCTGAGGCTGCCACTTCCAGTGTGCAGCCCAACTGTCCTTTAGAGGTATGAACACACTTTTGTTACCTCTATTCTTACATCGTTCTTACGCTACGTCATTAGTGTTGATTTCAACATAAATGCTTTGGGAATAGGTCACCTGCTATTGCTGTCCTAGAGTTGCACTGTTCTTACGCTACCTCTGTATAGCTGCCACTTCCATTGTCTTTACAGACTATTGCTGCCCTAGACAACATACATTGTATTCATATGGTATTGTTCAGCTATAGAGTAGTTCACATGCTATAATTTATTACTGAAGCTATTTATTGTAAATATATCACCGGCAAACAGATTGGAAGCTAAAATCACATCATATTTAGTAAAAGACTTACAATCTGCTAACAGATGGAAGTAGTATGCACAATTAATTTACCTTCGGATGTATACGTTGGTGGTTCTTCATAATGAATTGTGTCTACTATTAGTTGCCTATTAGAATTGCTTCCGCTGTTTTCTCCTCCTCACTCTCTCAACTTCGTTGTGTATTCAGCCACTACAGCAAACACCGCCCCCTCCATGCCAAATCTGTACCACCGAAACAGAAAAACAGCATAGGTATATCCCCTTCATCGCACTTTCTGTGTTACTGCTGTAGTGCTTAACGTTTCCATCAGTGTACTTAACATAACGCTCTTGCTATGTCATACTATCAGCACCAAAGAACCATGTACAACACTTACTTTCACTCACAAAAGGCTTTTCGATGCGCCATCTGCTTCCAAACAAGTAAGAAATAACATCATATTTTCCTCTCATACCTCATTACTGACAATGCTACATTTTGGTAGACATATATCATTTCTAGCAATAACCAAATAAAATGTCTTCTTCGCTCTGTTGTAGTACTGCATGCAGAAAAATATGTATTGACTTCTATAGAACTATCTAACTATACCTTACTTGCAGGACATGGAAGAGAATCACTGTTCAAAAAGGAAAACTTTATCCACCAACCAAGGTGATCCAGTTGATTCTCTTCAGACTAAGTTACAGCCCATGTAAGTACCTATTTATGCTAGGTTACAGTTCGCTTGTAAGTACATGTTTATGCTAGCTTACAGTTCGCTTGTAAGTACCTGTTTATGCTAGCTTACAGCTCGTTGTTTGCTATTCATTCTCATTTTCTTCCATCTCACTTAATGTTCATTGTGATACCTTCGTTGCTTTTCATTACCCTGCTGTAAGTAGCAGTTTAGTAAGAACCACAGAAGACTGCCAACTAGACTCTGTCTTTTTTTAAGATATGTAGTATACTCATATGTATCAAATTAAGCATGTAAACATGCTGCCTTTTGTGACCTTTTGTTGTCCATGATTATATTGTTCGGCTCTACACATTCCATTGCTTTATATTACCCCATTGTAAGTTACAGTTTAGTAACAGTCACAGGAGGCTGCCAACTAGATTATGTATTCTTTAAGATCTGTGATATACTCATCTCTATCAAATTAAGCATATAAACACTCTGCCCTTTTGCGACCTTTTACTGTCTATGATTATGATATTCGGATCTACACACCGTTAGATGCTTTTTACCGTCAGCACTTGCAGCAATCCTCGAATACTTTTTCTAATGCAATGACACACCACCAATACACACTACGAAATAGTTCACATAACTTCGTATGCATTTACTTATGCAATTGTTCTGTTGTGATCTACTATGTATCTCTATTGTCTTTACAGGCTATTGATGTCGTAGAGTTGCACTGTTCACAAAGCACCTTGTCTCATTTATGCAGTTGTATTGTTGGCAGCTACTATATATACTCATTATCTTTACAAACTATTGCTGCCCTACAGCCGCATTGTTCACTAACTGTGTAATAATCATGATGTGAGCTAATTCAAAAACAAACATTTATGTCTCAGCATACTACTTAGTTTTGTTTTTAGTCCATACTATCTGCCTACCAGTGCACTAGGTCTTTGCACTTTGTTTAGCCCTACAGATAGCACTTTCTTATATGCGATATTTGCTTTACAGACCAGACCAACCGGAGCCTGACAACACAACACCCTCCTCAAAAGGCAAAAAATAAATCCAGGTATATTATGTTCGCTAATATGTTCAACCATTCACGTATATTTCTCATTTTACAAAAAAAAATATTGATCCCTATCCTATTTCTTCATACAATTTTCCAGCTGATTTACTTCTGTTCTATTTTTCCTACAGTAGCATCTACCAAGTATGATCGTATGACACATCGTGTGTTTTGCTTCTCAGCTACGCGCTTATGCTATGGTCTACGCAGCGACATCTGTAGCCTATGGAACCTATAGTTTTGTTTATATCAGTCTTATGTCCTCTTTATATGTATGTTTTCTATGCTATGACTCTAGAACAATATAGACGCACTGCCTTTTGAGACCTTCTGCAACCGATAAGCAACTACGCCTATAAGCAGCTGAATATACAGCATCGACTCTATCTCCTTTTATAAGGTTCTTGTTCATATATCACACTTTCTGCTATGTTGCATATAGTAGGTTGTATCTGTTCAATTTGCCAACTCTGGTATACTTGTTCGGCTACTGTTGGATCGTGTGGGTCACCGAATTCGCTTCGGTTTGACAGCATTCTACGGTGCGATTTAGAATTGCTGACGAAAGATTCAGAGTTGCAGATGAAAAAATCTGTGTGTCGCTGCTCTAGGATAGGTACAGCAGACATCGTTGTAACGATCGATGTTGCTTCTCTACTTACATCTATCAGCTATATCTCTATAGGTTCTACACACCATTTTCTTTCTTCTAAACACAGTGTCATTTGTTCGACTCCGTGCGCCCCAAGGCTCGGGTTTCTAGTTTGATGTACAACGAGCCAGCCACCGTAGTGTCACAAAACTACAAAGGCTGAAAAGTTGAACGAAAAGAACTAACCAGAACAAAAGGCTGTCTGCTGCTCTCATCAAAGAAACAAAACAAAGCTGGCTCATGTTTGCTTCATCCCAGCCTTTTGATGATTTCACTGGCATGTTTGCTTCAAACATGAATGACAAATGACTGAAACGGTGACAAAAATAAAAGGAACATAGAATATGGTATGGCTGGATATTTTTTTAGGCCATGGTGTGGCCGATTTCGAAGACTGCTAATGACCAAGGCAGAAATCATATAAGTAAAATGCATGATCAGATCTTTGAAAACTCTTGATACAATTTTGTAGATTCAGCAAATGATCAGGCTCGATGTCAACGAGAGAGTTAATAAGCATTAATTTCTTAGTGTAAGTTGACCTGATCAACTAAATAGTCCAAAAACAATTGAAGCATGCTACCAATTACTACTGCTTTTAAAAAATGTTAACAGTTCTGGTCTTTAACTGAATTATATAAATAAAAAGTGTTTGAATTTTGAACCCCTTCTCCTTCAACCGAGCCATGTCGGCCCTCCTCCGTACGGTATTTACCCGATGAACTAAGGCTCATGATATTTGGTATTAGAGCCAACACTATAGTTTCTGCTGCCGCATTTACCATGGCTGATTGGAGGGCCAATAACAACAAGCTCAAGTTTGCTCTCTCCAATATCCAGGCCACATTGGAGAACATATTGACAGGATTGGTCAGGAAAGAGGAGCAGGAGGCGCAGCTATTCGCTTATCTATCAACGCCGCCACCACCTCCGCAACCGATGCCACCACTAGAGGTGATTGTGCCAATGTCGCATACTGCCACAGTGCTGCCACACGTGCCGCGGAGCCTGTCACTTCTGAAGCGGTATGAAGTGCACCCATTATGGTTTCAACTGTAGGGGCTGTCGCGTGTCTCGTGGGGTTGGTCACGCATACCGCAACAACCACGAAGCCGAACAAGTTTGCCGCAACTGCCACTATCCTTGCTGCGACGGCCATCGAGTGTGCTGCACCTGCGCGTAGCGGCAACAGTCTTCAATGACTTGTTGTGTTCTAACACAACACGACGGTGTCATTGCGATCTCTCGACGTGGGGCTACAAAGAGATGCAACCATAGCCGTCACCGCAGCTCGAGGACGAGCTATATGTCTAAGATGAGTGTAATGTTATGGGCGTAGGTCAACTGCATTGGCGCACAAGGAAAGGGCAGCAGCCAGATTTGTTAAGAGATATTGTTAGTTATGATTTGATTATATATCGATCCCTTAAGGATAGGAGGCTATGATTTGATTATATTCCAATCTCTTTTACATGGAATTAGTTATTTGTTTCCAATTTGCTTATGTTAGTTATATAAGGCTAAGCATTGTCATATATTTTCATTAAGCAAGAAGAAATAATCTAGTCTCTCCCGAAGTTCATCATCACAGTCCATGGTCCATCCTTTCTCCTAAGACACCTTCTCCTTCAGTCGAGTCACGATTCTCCTCTGTACAATATTTACCCCGAATCCCCGATGAACTAAGGTTCATAACAATAAATAAATACAAAACTGGAGGACTGAAAATTGAGTATACGTTCATATCACAATTTACACCACCCAAAAAAACAAAAGAAGACATGTTTTATATATAAAAAAACATTATGCCTTCTAACATTTGTTAATACAATCTAGATAGAATTACCTAAGCAGCAATACCGCAAAAGCATCAAGAGAGCAGCATACAAAGTTACAACTTTACAATGCCTGCCGTAGTAACAGTAACATGTACCCCTCAAACATCACTACTAGATGCCCCCTCCCCAACCAACACACACAGCCCCCTGGAAACTGATTTTCGAGTGCATAAACACTTCAAGAAGCAAAATTAGTTTCCAGGTTGAAACATAGTAAGACAATATTTGAGAAAACACACTACTTCACGGAGCAGAATTTACTTTCCAGGTTGAAACATAGTAAGACAATATTTGAGAAAACACACTACTTCACGGAGCAGAATTTACTTTCCAGGTTGAAACATAGCTCGACAATATTTGAGAAACACATAGCAACCTAACACTTACTTGGCCTGGATCAGTGAATCACCAAAACCCTTGTCATTACCAACGCTATCACCTATAACACATGTCATGTTATAGCCTTTTAACTCTTTAATATTGAACGTGGCAACTAGTAACAGTGTTAGCAGTACAGAGACACTTCACCAAGCTATTTGCTTACTGTCCTGTCATATTCAGTATAGCATGAGCAAGGAGGGAGCCTGAGTGAAACATGAGATGGAATATACATTGAAGCACAACAGCACAAGAAAACCCAAGCGGACTTTCAAGGTCTATTTTTTAAATATTAAAACAAGGTTTGATTGATCTCTTAGACGTTACATTGTACAGAAACATCAGTTGACATTGAATCCTGCAACAATGTCTATGCAAAGACAACTATAAAGACATTATATGTCGACTTGAATGAACAGTTATGCATGCATTGTATTTAATTAATTGAAATTACCATGCAATCTGACTTGTGTTGTTCTATATCTTAATAGAAAACACCAGCGGCAAATATGCAAATCACCCATATCAATGACAACAATAACCATATAGGGGAACTTCCCTGCAATGCTGACTTGCTGTTGGTCTATATCTAAAAATAATCACCAGCATTTCGGTAGCAATACGTTTTCCCATAATATTAAGTGATGGAAAATAGGAGACACCCAAAGAGAGTAAGCCTTACAGTTTGGTGGTGCCATGGTGCAAAGTTTGGAATAGAATACAGTTACATTGATTGTTTTGCAATGTGACAGTTATACAAATAGGATATAACTATGTTCTAGATGTCTTATGTCTTATCTTTTTTTGAAAAAGGAATTACATAGCATTTGGCGAGCTCTGAGATTCTAGGCCGGAAGTGATGAACTGGCACTGGTCAACCAAACTGGCCAACTTCATTGTATGGCTTTTTGGCCATATTTACAGGACAAAATTAGAAAGACTTGCTACTTGAAGATTCAAACTTCATACTGCTTATTCATGAAACGAGAAGTCGGAGCCAAGGGTCATGTAACCGGTCCGAGATGGATCCCGGCCAGCCGCCGGTACCGGTAACCGGCCGGTTACCGGTCAAACCGATTTTTCCAGATGAAATTCGTTCAAATTTGATTAAAAACCATTCGAATTTGAATTTGAATTTGAATAGCCCGGGATTACCGGCCGGGATCCCGTATCCCGGCCCCCTCCGGTAAGCGGTTACCGGCCGGGATTTTAATCCCTGGTCGGAGCAACTATCCACATGATTTGATGATCCCAAAGTCCAAATTCTTATTGGCTGCTATAATGTCTAGTTCTGGTTTCTCTAACAGAACACAAATCAGGAGCTTGGCCAACGCTAACACATTCATAATGTAATCGTATGGGTGATAGAGACAGAGGAGCTAAATCCTCACGACGTGTGCCCAGATGTGATTTGGATGGATTGGATTCAAAAGGATACGAGGGTCATATAAATCGACATTTTGCGAATAACTCCTACCTCACATAACTTTGAATCTGATCCATCCAAATCTCATCTAATGTCTCAAATGATGATTTAGCAAGTCTGCACTAGATATATCCCCCAGATGGAAGGATCAAACCTTAAACAAACAAGAACGCCACCAATTCATATAGACTCCTAAATTGAGTAAATAACATAAGGCCACCGCACATACTCTTTTGATATATGAATTCAACAAGGTTGAAGATTAATAGCAGTTAAGATTAGCATGAATCAAGCAAGGACTAAAACTACCCTTTTTTTGGTGGGTGGGGGACTTTTAGGCATTCCTCTTCTTGCTTCTCTTTAGCAAGATGATCTCTTTTCTCACTTGGGGTTTGGAAATTCACCTTAAATGCCCTAAGAAAGTGGGCACACCATGTATTAAAAAAAAATCAATGTACACATGAACATCAGATACATATGCATTCAAATAGGCATTTAATTTTGTCCAGCATGTGGAAAATTCTCAACATAACTCTAGTTTTCCATGAATAGGGAGACCGGAAACCCCAGGCTTCCTCAGAAGATATCATGTTATGAACAGTTCATAGGGGTAAACATCCGTCGGAGATAGGTCGGACGGCAACGACTTGAGGTAGAACGGCGCTAGGTGAAGGAGGACACCGATTGAGAGGAGGAATAGATCTAGAATAGCCGGTCAAGGGAACGACCACAACTGGACTTTAGGACTAAGAACTTGTCTATTCATATTTACTTGCTTGCTTCATAATGGATACAATGAATACAATGAGCCTCTTTATATAGAAGGTTTTTCTAACAATTATAGATAAAATCAATCTAAATGATGACTTTCCTAACTAATAGATAACCTTCCTAACTAATAGATAATCTTTCCAATTAACTAATTCCTATACAAGGAAACTAATCAACTATCTAGGGAAATATATATTCTTATTGAGGAAGGCAATCCCCTCCCAAATCCTGGTGCTACGGTACCGAGTATTGTTCACATGAATAGTATTGCTGCACATAACATATCATTATAGCGATGGCTCTTGAACCTAAAAGGAAAAGGTTAAAGAGTCTTGTTCAGTAACACTAGCATATTCAGCTCAGCAGTGCCGTCCATTTTCATTGATCTGTTATTATGCTCAGAATGCTTCTCAATGTTCCACACGCCCTACCAAATTCCCTGACATAATAATTGAAGGTGGGGTGCATGTTGAATTCAAGAGACCAATATAAAAAAGATCTTGCATTCCTAGTATGCATTCTAAGGCTATAACTACACAATGAGACAAATCGATTTCCATCATTACCACTACCGCATATTCCTTGTAGTAACAATTTCTCTTGAAACAATCAACAGAACAAATTATTGAACACAGCCAACAACAGAATCATCAGTATAATTACTTTCGTTCATAATCGCCATCATCCGAACAATTCTAACATCTGAAAATTTTGATGTTCGACAGAAGAGCGAGGAAGAGGAGACAACAAGTAAGCAAGCATCAACTTACTTGTGATCTCCTCGCACCCTCCTCAACCTCCTCCCTTAATGCACAGATGCTGCATCCGGAGCCAAGAGCGCATTATTCTACAACAGAGAGACCTATTCGTCTCCAACGAACTCAAACTCGTCCTCCCGGAGGTGGGCGAAGAACCGGACCGGCTTGTTCTGGCCGTCCAGCTTGAGCTCGAACCCCACCTTGAAGGGGAGATTGGGCGTGACGCGCTTGCCCTTCCAGACACCGACGTACTGCTTGACCACGCCCTCCATGCCACGGAGGTCCAGGTCCGGCGCCTTGGGGACGTGGTGGATGCGGACCGGCACCGTGACGCGCACGCGCTTGCCGAGATTGGGCGCCGCCGCGGCCTCCTCGGCGGCCACGTCAAAGGACGGGGACACGTCGCTGCTGGCGGCAACCTGGCGCGCGGTGCGGAGGCGCGCGCGGCACCGCGCGGGCGGGAGGCAGCGAGCGGCCGTGGGTGTGGGAAGGAGGAATCGGCGGCGGAGGAGCGAGGTGGAGGTGAAGGAACGCGCCACGGTGGTGGCGGTGGTGGTTGCCATCGGGGAGGTTGGAGGTTGGTGGCCGTGTGGGGAATTGCGTCGAGCAGGTGGTGTGCACGTGATGATAAGATGTGCGGGGCTGAAGGCGGAGTTGGATGGCGAGAGGCGTGAAAATGCTCGCGAGGCGGATGTTTCCTCCAACAAAAAAATGCGCTGCTGCGTACTGCCCTACGGGTTCCCCAAGCGCCGGCTCAGCTGGTCGTCCCGGTTAACCGCTTTTAGCTGATTATGTGCTTGTTTAAGACTTCTTATTACGAAATTGCCAGTTAATATACACTCATCATTAGAATATGTATAATAGTACAGATAGATACTGTTTATAGCAACTCTCTATGTCATTTATAAACAGTACTAAAGTTAGCTTATATAATGAGTTATCGTTTCACTTATTTTTATAGATCGCACTAACTTTTAATGCTTTTATAGACATAAAAATGTGGTTGGATAGCCTCTCTGATTCGGTGATACAATTGGTTACAGAATTGTAGATAGTACATTTCTCTTTCTTTATTCTCTTTCATCAACATCAGTTTAAATCCTACATAGCAAAGACTATAAACAGTTGATATAAACCTATTGTACATCACTTTAGACCCTTGGCTGTTGACTACTAAGCAATGAGTGACCCAGTGATGAGTGGCAGTAGTGGAGGCAAGGGCGATGCGGACTGTGGATTTGTCGACGAATGATGGATGATTCAGAAAAAAAAGAAAAACTGGCAATGATCCAAGAGTTGATTTGGCTTTCGGAGTGACGATCGACGAGCAGGAAGAAATGAGGTCGAGAGCATAGCATCCCTCTTCCATTTTCTTGGTTCTTTTATTGGTTTGAAACTGCTCTCTAAAAAAGAACTGGTTTTCATGCGAATGTGACGATATAGACACACGACTGAGTTGGTTAAAGGGCAAAGACAGAAGCAAATGTTGGTTCAAGACAGGTCCATTGGGCTAATCAGCCCATTTAGATGGGCCGAATCATTAAACCATTGATCGACCCAGCCATCTCTCAAATTACTTCGATTTCTTCTGACTTTATGCGTGGAACCAAAAAATGTCAATGCAAATATGCAATGCTTCGACTTTCGACTCATGACCTTGCGTTCACTTGGTTCGGCCATATTCTCTGGGGGCACATACCAAAGATTCAAAGAACATTGGTGACGGGCTGGTGGCTCTGGGCGTTGTCGGCTTGTCGCCCCGGTGGCCAGTTGGCCACCAGGATGCATGAGCATCTCATCACCGTCACCCATCTGCAATTCTGCAAAAACCGGCGGCGGTGCGCACAAGGCCGTAGGTGGGTGCGCACAATTCGGGCAAACTAGCCAGTAGCCATGCCAGCGGCAGCCGTGTTGGTGACGACGAATGGCGTGGTCGAGTGGATGCCGGATCGCGAAGCTAGGCCGAGAACCCGCGGCAGGGGCAGGTACCGAGATAAACGCGGCCGCTAATGCCCAGCCCCGCGAATGCACGTACGTCGTACGCTCGTACACTCTCCTGTTCAAGTTGTGCCGTTGTCGCATCACGTACATTTTGCTTGAGATAAAAGATTTTAATCTGTTATCATAAACGGTTTCTGAATCGTTTGAATTTATATATCTGTGATAACAAGCGGTTATCATAGACGATTTGTGAGCCGTCTGTGATAAGTTCATAACACAACCGGTTTTTGGATCGAAGCTGTCTGTGAAGGTCTACTATCACAGACGATTTCTAAAAAACCATCTGTGATATGTCGTACATCACAGACGGTTATATATACTAACTGTTGGTGATTGGGAATATATCACAGATGGCTAGTAAAAATAATCGTATATGATTGAAGGCCTTCCAATCTATGATAATTCGTTCTATACCTAAATAATTTTTCTATTTTTCAACTAGCCTCAGGAAATACTAGTCATGCCCTCTGAAAATAAACAAGCAGAAAACAGATAAATCATAGATAAATTAATTACAACTCAAAATCAATTACAAAATAATGTTCATGTATTGTCGTTAGAGTTACAATTGAATTACAACTCAAAGTGATTTACAATTGAATCGTTTGTTCGAACATGTATTAGCGGTGTCAGCGTAGTGAAACTCTCCTTTCGAGTTAATGATGTCTGTCATGATAAAGGTGGAGAGCCATCCTCGAACGTCCGAGAGTTCATCCAGATCGAATGTACTTGATTAATTGTTATGCCCTGTCGCTAGAAGGAGTAAAGTAGTAAGCATATATATTGAAATTGATAATTAGAAAATAATTATTGTGAGGTTGACAAACCTCTGGATCATTTGTCTTAGCACTCATGATTTCCTGCATATCACGGCAAACGTATAATGCACATATGTGGTCTTGTAGTTGCTGGTGGCACTACAAAAATAGAATTACATATATAGGTATAGTCGGTTCAAGAGGCATTATTACAAAGTGTGATATAGGATTATTGTGTTGTAACGGGTACCGAAAATCACGTCCTGTGTTGCAGTGTGGCGCTCGATTCTTTGTGTATCCCTCCCCTAGCAACATAGACGCTGAACGACCTACATGATTCCAAAAATTTATCATCGATCATTTCAAACGAAGGAAAACTACAATAGAGTTATGTATAGAGGAAATGAGCACACCCATCGAGTATTTCTTGCACAAAGGTGAAGTCGTGGTTATTATTAAGTAGGGAATCAAGTTATATTATCTTGCTCCACTTTGGTACAATGACTATAAGGATCCATCAAACTTACTAATGTATGTCGCTATAGTTATTAAACCTAAGTTTGTGTTGCGTATAAAGTATAAATGAAATTTGTATAGCAAGTAGTGAAGCACTTACTTCTGGTTATAGAGCACCAGTATGTAGTCCTTGTTGCCCTGAACAAACAATCATGTCGTTATGTAATTCTCGACGTAGGATGCATCTTGGGTGATGCATTGCTCAGAGATCAACTATGGGTCGAGAAAACCCACTGATTCTTGCGATCGCCAGGCTTCTTGCATCATATGTCTATACATAAGCAATGAGTTATGGTATTTATTGGTATTACATAAATGTAGAACTTAATTCATGTACACACTTACAGTGTCCAACATCGTAGAAATGAGGCGTCAAGGACGTTGAGGTTGAATAGTTCGAATAAGTCTTCAAAGTCCACGACCAAGAAGCCTGGCAGGTGGAGGAAATGCTTTTTTCGTGTATCTGGCGGTGATACCAGTAGGCCAGTTTGTTCTCTGCTCGTTGGTCTTCCGCATGTACCAGACATGCAAACTCTCGCAACCCATTCCAAGGCGGGGTAACTGTGCGTCGGTGACCAACGGCATTCCGAGGGAGAACGATCAAGGTTTGCGATGCGCCTTAATCTTCTTCGATTTGGCCTTAACGCCTCGCCTGCCACACGTCTTCACGGGAGACGACTCAACACGCTTTTCTTGTTTCTTTGACATCATCTCCACGGGAGCCGATGCGACAGCCTTCTAAAGCAAAGGTTGAGGTGGAGTCATTGAGAGTTCTGTTGGAGAGGCATGGTCGTGTTCCAATCGCGGCACTGTGGGGTCCAGGACGATGTCCCTCTTGGGCTATTAGACAAAAATGTGCACGATATCCCCTAGTGTTATGATGTCTTCGTTTAGGGACTTCTCCTGCGTGACAGCCATAAAATTGTAATGTGCCATGTCCACTTGGACCTTGGCGTAACCCTGTGCTAGCTGGGCACCATACAGTACTGTCTCTTCCTGGCATGAAAACGCCATCCCCCGCCTAACCTCAATAAAAATGGACCCAACCAGCCTCACTTAGAGCTTGCAGGGCATGGGCTGCTACTCCGACCTTGAGGGGACTGGCTCTCAAAATAGCGTGGGTGGCTTGCGACTGGTTGAGGACTTGATTCATTTATGCCTACAATGATGTTATCTGTCCTCAAAATTCTGCACTAATCTACGCACGAATCTCCTCTTTCAACCGTTCCTCGCGCTCGGTCTTGGATCTCTTCCGACTCCTATACGCCTCGGAGTCATGTGGGAATCTCTGCCTCCAAGGTATGTAAACCCCAAGGCCTCGTGTGTGACCCAGGTGCTACTTATTTTCCAAGGTCGTGGATAGCATATCCTTCTCTCTGATTGTTTCGAAGGAGCCTTAGGAAGATTCAGTTTTCAAAATTTGATGCAAGATGCCATCATGTTATTTTAGACCCTATGAAGTTATAGACTTATTAACAACTAGATAGTTCGACATATCTTACCAGACGTTGGGACACTTCCTCGTCTGCCGAGTTTTTGAAAGAGATGGCGCCCGAAGACGTGATTGATAAGCTCGCTCTTAACCAATTTTTGGGCGCTCGTCTGTGATCCCGACAAATGGTGGCGAGACCACCTACCGGATTGCCTCATCGTCCTCCCTCCTCTATTGCGGGATTTTACCCGCATACCCAGCAGTGCAAAGTCTGTGGGAGTGAGTGTTTTGTGTCTGGATAGCCTTGTGTGCTGCACTTTGCTCCTAAAATTTTGGTGTCGTCTTCATCCACACAAAGACGTCGCATGTATTTGGCAACACGAAATGATATTTCGTGAAGGGCGTCCAATCCTTGTTTACATACTCCGTGACAAGTACGTGACAAGCGTGCTCTTGAAGGTCTTCCACACTTTTCCCATCGCGAGCAACGCCTGCCGTCGCACGGGTCCCTGTACTTCTTCTGGGATCTCGAACGAGCTTGAAATTTCAGCCCACAGTTGTGCTTTTTGTTCGTCCATCAAAGATTTCCAGCTTGGTGTGGTGATGGGGACCCGTTTCCTTCGAACTATCCCACAGGTGGTCCAGAATGCTGTCGTTGGTTTCTTGGGATGCGGAGGGACCCCAACGGGAGTAGCATCTGTGATGGTCATTCGGCCCTCAGTCCTTTTCGATATTCCTCTTCCATCTTGCTTAGATGACCCTTTCTTTGGAGCACCAGATGCATTCGGCGACGTCGGTGACGGAGGCGAAGACTGTGCGGACACCATCTCGCCTATGGCATGGAGGAAATGTCCAAAATATCGGCTAACTATCCTAATAATTGTTTATAAAATAATATGAGATATGGCAAGGGAAAATGCATGAGAGGTGGAAATAATAGAACTTCACCTAAAGCTGAAGGGGAGATGAATATTTGATAGTCTTGATTTGGTGAGTTTAGTTAATTTGTAGCGATTGTTATAAAATTAGCGGTTTTAGCAAATATTCGAAAATAATTTCAGCATTAATTATGATAATTAAAGCATATTTCCAACAACACATAAAAGACATAAAAGACATATTATCATGTAATCTTCTCATATCAATTAAACATGATAAAATGCTCAAAAGATAGAACTTGAGAACAAACAAAATCAATATAATGCTCAGATTTAGTTGATTGTTTATTGCTCTCAGATATCGGGCTGCTCAAGATGAGATCTTGGCCTCCTCGCCACTTGAGTCAAGTTTGATCACAAATTAAATATAACAATTATTCCGAAATAAATTGGGCCTTGAGCTTTAAATAAAATCTTGTACTTCTAATCAGCCACTTAAAGCAAATCAACAATTCATAGTTGACTGACAGCAAGCAATTGAATCAACAACACAAAATATCAATTGACAAGACTATATAACAGTGACTGAAAATGAAGCACAAAACAATATACTGAAACCGAATGAATCACAGTAAACTGAAAGCATTTAACCTAATGAATCACAGTGGACTGCTAGCAGTAACCGAATGAAGCAATTGCATAGCACAATAGAAAACAACAAGTAATCTACAAGCTCAAGACCAATTTATATCCAATTGTTGTATTCAATTCCAATTTGACATTAAACCTTCATCGAGCATATACGCATTGAACTTTGCTAGAGTTAAAATTATACATCGGATTAGGTTTTGCTAGATAGTTAAAATTATACATCGAACTAGGTTTAGACTGATGCTTAGTATCAGTTGTCAAAGTCCAATCCTAGCAGTGAACTTCATACCATCTTATTTACACATCTCCTACTTCAGTTTTAATGTCATTTCCTTTCTTCCAACAACATCCTCCATCAGAAAACATGGAATTCCATTCCAAAGAACTATGGAAGAAAAAAAACATCTAAAACTTGCTCCACATGAAGAAACAAGAGCATGCGCATAGGAGGTAGGGATCCGGAGACTCACCTCGAGGGAGAAGACAGGATCGAGAGGCGGCAGGGAGATGTACCTTGGGAGGGGCTTCGGGTGGCCGTGGGGGAGGAGGATCGGCGAGGGGGAGGAGGAGGCTTCGGGCGGCGACGGTCGTCGAGGTTGGGGGCACTCGGGTGGGGAGAGGAACGGGCGAGAGTAAGGGCGCTAGGGTGGGGAATAGGAGAGTGACGAGTTATGGTGCAAACCCTAGCAGGGACCTAACAATAAAGGGATATCACAAACTGTTCTATTTTAAAAATCGTCTGTGATATGGTCGCAGAACAACATGGTCGCAATCAATGCGACCACAACAAGGGATTTGGGGAGGAGAGAGGAGGCTCGGGAGGAACACGGGAAGTAAGGGCGCTGGGGTGGGGACGGGTGAGTGAGGAGTAAGGGCGCAAACCCTAGCGGGGCAGTCATGAAGAAGGAAGGCACTTATGCACTAGTTACAAAATACTGAAGGGGAAAAGAAATCAAAGGCAAGTAATCGAAGAGGTGTTCAGCTGCACGTTTAGGATGAAAGCCCAAGGAGCGAGCTAGCTAGCTGAATTCAGGTCTTGAGTTAGCTAATAAGGGACTACGAACTATATACATATATATGAAGTCGGTTTTAAAAGCACAAGCAGCCACTGAGATTTTATAGAAAAGAGATCAGGAATGGAATGGTAGGATCCTAGAACGCAAAAGAGGAGAACTTGACTAGCATGAACAAGGTTACACAGACAAAGGTAAAATGAATGACGAGAGGCAGGTGAAGAGGTGTTGTAGTATTCTTAGGTGAAGAGGTCACATATCACATACGGTTCTATTATGGAACAGTCTGTGATACATATATCACAGACGGTTTGTTCCACTAAACCACATGTGATAGTTCCTTCTATAGCTAAAAAAAATTATGTTTTTCGGCTAGCCTCAGGAAATGCTAGCCATGCCATCTGAAAACAAGAAAACAGATACAATCACAGACAGAATAATTTTTAATTACTAAATTTATTAAAATGGAATAATTTCTTAATTACATGTCGAGTTTCTTAATTACAATGGAACAATTTCCAAATAGGTGTTCACCGTGCGGGATCATTCCACTTGGCTATTTACTTTTAAAAAAAAAACTTCACGATGATCGACGTGCATATAACTAGCTTCCTCGCTGGGTTCTTCCTCGAGCCTGATGTCGTCTCCAAAAGGAGGCAACTCATCAAATTAATTGTACTCTTCCTCATCCACGACATTGTCAACTCCAATAATCTTTCTTTTTCCATGAAGAACTACGTGGCGGTTCTTATTTGCCGGATCCAGTACATAAAAAACTTGAACAACTTGCTTAGCGAGTAAGAATGCTTCGTCCTTGTATCCGACACGTTTGAGGTCCACAGTAGTGACGCCGTACTTGTCAACCTTCACACCTTATGGAAGTTTGACCCAATGGCACCGAAACAAGGGGATCTTGAAAAGTATATAGTCGAGCTCCCAAATCTCCTCTACGAACCTATAGTAGGAGCTCAACCCATATTTCATTATGTTTGGCCCAGCGGTATTGAACTGCTTGTGAAACGCATTTATACGGACACCGCTGTTCTGGACTGTGCTCTTCGTATCTTGAGTTGTGTATAAAATATGTACCCATTTATGTCGTATCCTTGCCATGTCACAATTGTAAATTTTGGCCATTTCGCCAACCATCGCAATATATCATCACTTGATGACCTCCCAGTGAATTGCACCTTTAACCATCATTAAACCAACGGTTGTCCTCCCTCGTGATCCAAACCTCCGATCGGCCTAGATTCTATTGGCATACCATGTATTTGTGCTCGACGATGTACGGGGGACACTTTGGTTATGTGTTGTAAGACCGCGAAATAGACTTGAGCATACGTATCCAGATCGGGAGTGATTTCTTTCGTTCTGATGGTCACGATACCCTCCAGTCTCCCCTCACGATGAGATAGAGGCACACCTATCAGTTCCACTTGAGCCATGTAGTCGACGCAGAACTCAATGACCTCTTCGATTGCATAACCTTCGATGATGCTGCCCTCCAGCTGAGATCGATTCCGTACATAGGACTTGAGAATTCACATGTACCTCTCGAATGGGAACATATGACGTAGGAACACAGGACCGCATATCTTTATCTCTTTCGTATCATAAGGTGAACCATGAGATGGACCATGATATCGAAAAATAACGGAGGAAAATACATCTCAAGATGGCATAGAGTCATGACCATCTCGCCTTACAGAGTATCTAATCCTTCGGGATCAATGACCTTCTAAGCAATTGAGTTAAAGAAATAACATAGCCTCATGATTTCTATTCGGATCTTGTTCGGCAAAAAACTTTTAATTGCAATAAGAAGCATTTGTGTCATCAGCACATGACAATCATGAGACTTCATACCAATTACTTTTAAATCTTCTATAGAAACAAGTTTCTTTATGCTGGCGAAGTAACCGGACGGAACTTTCACATCATGCCAGCTCTGGCACAGTTCCTTTATCGGTCTTTTTCGGTGCTAACTCGGTTCTTATGTTTATATCAAAAAAGTCATGCCGTGCGTTGATACCATCCTTTGTTTTGTCACGAATGTTCAGTAAGAGACCAATCAAGCTATCACATACATTCTTCTCCACGTGCATGACGTCGATGCAACGGCGAACTTCTAAGTGCTCCCAATAAGGTAAGTCCCAAAAAATTGTCCGCTTCTTCCAGATGTTATTCTGATGAGTCCTCAATTTACGTCCCTTTCTAAGCACAACATCGATATCTTTAACCATATCATAGACCTCTTTGTGGGGGAGCTATTTTTGTAATTGCTATTCGTTTGTGCTTGAGATTAGAGCGATGTGGTTCATCTTTGTGGCGGTGATCATTTTTATAAAACAAAAAATAAATTCGGCATGTGAGATGAATAGACAACACACCGGTGATGCATGTACACAGTTTTGCACGAGTTGTTCAACCACACACTCTCGGTATCATCTAAGCAGTGTGAACGGGCTTTGGCTCCTTTTGTACTAAACTCCGACAGGTTACCAAGAGCAGGAAAATCATTGATGGTACAGAACAATATGGCGCGTAAAGTAAAGTTCTCTCGTTTGTACGCATCTCATACCTGTACCACTTTGTTCCACAGTGACACAAGAACTTCCACCAATGGTGCTAGGTACACATCAATATCGTTCCTAGGTTGCTTAGGCCCTTTGATAATTAATGACATCAAAATGTACTTCCACTTCATACACACCCCAGGAAGAAGGTTGTACATACATAAATTCACGAGCCAGGTGCTATGTCGGCTGCTCATGTTATCGAAAGGGTTCATTTCATCTGTACTCAACCCAAACCTTATATTCCTCGATTCCGCAATGAAGCCTTCGAAGCTCCTATCGAAGTTTCTCTACTAGGCAGAATAAGCAGGGTGTCTTATCTTTTCATCTTTCTTACGCTCCACCAAGTGCCAATGCAGCAATCTTGCCTCCTTTTGGTTCACAAATAAACACTTCAAATGAGGAATTACAAGAAGAT
Organism: Ampelocalamus luodianensis; assembly: GCA_036346255.1. Taxonomy (NCBI): domain Eukaryota; kingdom Viridiplantae; phylum Streptophyta; class Magnoliopsida; order Poales; family Poaceae; genus Ampelocalamus; species Ampelocalamus luodianensis. The sequence goes on from CM070623.1 coordinate 51,705,827, forward strand.
ATCACAGCACCTTAGTAGGAGGTTCTTGCTTCACCTCGATGCCCTCGTCGTGATCGGAGTGATTCTTTACGGACATACATGCATGTCTGTATACTCTTTATGGTAGAGGATACAATTATTCGGACATGCATGTATTCTTTCTACTGCCATTCCCAATGGACAAAGAATCTTCCTGATTTGGTGGACAAAGAATCTTCTTGGTTTGATACGTGGTTTTGGGCAACACGTTTTCCTTCGGAATGATGTCTACTATGAGACCTAACAACGTCGTAAAACTCTTGTCAGAACAACCATTACTTGCCTTCAATTTCAGTAATTTAAACACGGATGACAACCTTGTGTATTTTGGCTTGCATCCCGAGAGCAAAGGTTTCCCTGAGTCCTCCATTAAGTCCTTGAATTTACCAAACTCTCTCTCACTATAGTTCCCTTCTGCATCGCGTAGCATCTGATCCAGATTGTCATCATGCGAACTATCCTCATCGAAAGCACAGTCCACATCTGACATATCGTTGTCTCCCTTAACAATGTTACTACCTTCTGGTATAAACTACTCTTCACCGTGACTAGTCCAACATGTATACTCCTCTTTGAAACCCCTTCGAATCAAGTACGCTTCGATCTGCGCTGGGTTGGTAAACATCTTCAGATTATCGCAATCAATGCATGGACAGTGCAGAAATTTTATCCCCTTCTTCAACATATCCTGCTCGGCAACTCTTCTAAAAGAAGACACACCATCAATGCACTCTTTACTCACATGGTTATCAATGTACATCCAGATTTGGTCCATCTACGCTACACACGTAATAAATTAGTGTTAAATTAGATTAATGCTCCTAAAGTAGCTAGCTACGAAATATTCATAAAGCAATATATATATATATATATATATATATATATATATATATATATATATATATATATATATATATATATCAAGCAAAAATATATTGAAGTAGACAAGGAGTAGTGAGACCCATTCATAAAGTTCCTAGATTCATGGAGATATAGAACATCATATTAGTTATCATGCTTGTATATCCATCATTTGAGTCTTCAACAATTATTCCAATAATTACATATCTGATTTGCCCTATGGACTAATATACAAGCGCGCATATGCTTCATGCTTGTTTGAGTAATAGCAAGGAGATTCCCCAATATCATGCTAAGAATAGCTAGGATTTCCAGAACAAGATGACATTCATTTGATGAGAAATAAAAAAGGAATACTAACCTTAGATGACCAAGAACAAATAGATCTACAAGTCGGTCGTCTCCTTCAAAGCACCCGCCTGCTTCAAAGCAGCCGCATATCAGAGACAGATCTCACTACAGACAGATCTGTCGGGACGGTCAGATATTTAATGGCGCATATCACAGACGGTATCACAAACAATTTTAAATAAAAATTGTCTGTGATATTTGGAGATCTCACAGACCATTTGTATTTAAAACCGTCTATGATGCTTCACAGATGGTTATTATTAAAAATCGCTTGTGATATTCGGAGACATTACAGACCGTTTGTATTTAAAACCGTCTATCATGCTTCACAAATGGTTCTTATTAAAAACAGTCTGTGATATGCGATCATGGCAAAGACGGTTGTATATTAGAACCGTCTGTGATACATATCACAGACGATTTGTTCACCTCAACCGCCTGTGATAGTTCCATTGATAGCTAAAAAATATTCAGTAAACATATACAACATAGACAGTTAAATCCATCTAAATTGGATTTTTTTTTTTTGTATTTATACAACAGCGTGGCAAGTCGCTTCTTACAAATATTTTCTTAAAAAAATAGAAATAAAAAAGAGCAACTTTTTTCTAGCGGCCCAGGTATACTGCTATCTCCATCTTCAATTCTTCTTAGGCGATGTCATCGGCATCGGAGGGTTCGAGGTCAGCGTAGGTTCCCTGAAACACGTCCACTCATTGACGCGCTCGTTCGATGGTAGTCCAAAGATGCTCCGACTCAAGGACCAAGTCGAAATGCACCCATAGACTCTCTTCCCTTACTCGAGGTGTCTCGGCATGGTAGACCCGATCGGCCGCCGTCTTGATGTGGCATTTCAAGCGACGGTAATCCTCCTGAAGACGTGCAACATCTTCCTCGAGGACTACGTCGATGGCGCGGTTAGCTCGCCGGAAGAGGGTGACCACTCGGAAGACGTGGCGGAGGAGGATGTCAAGACAGCGGAATGTGGCCAACACATGCTCCGGCATAACCTCCGACGGAAGGGGGAGGACACTGTTAGCACAGTGTCCTTCCGTAGCATCCGCCAGCGTACGACCGGCGAGGTGCTCGTACAAAATGACTAAGTAGGCTATCAACGCCGCCGTGAGGGAAGAAAAGTGGGGAGCAATTTTGGTAATAGCTATTCGTTTGTGCTTGAGAGTAGAGTGATGTGGTTCATCTTCGTAGCGGATGATCAGTTTTATAAAACAAAAAATAAAGTCGGCGTGTGAGACGAAGAGACGACGCATCGGGGACGAGACGAAGAGATGCATCGGGGAGCCGAAGTGGCAATGAGCGTTTAAGAGATACATATCACATTCACAGACACTTCAAACCACAAACCGTCTGTGATACATAATTATCACAGGCGGTTCTTATTAAGAACAGTCTGTCAATTATCACAGACAATTCTTATTAAAAACAGTTTGTAATGTTTCCGAATATCACAGACTATTTGTATTTAAAACCGTCTGTAATGATTTATAAACGGTTGTTAATAAGAATCGTCTGTGATAAGTATGTATCACAGACGGTTCTAGCCATCTCTAGTAACATATATAGACCTTGTAAAACCGTCTATGATAATTACATCACAGATGGTTTATGAGAGCCGTCTGTGATGAGATCTCCAGTATAGCCTATTATGTTGTAACGAGTTTCTGCAATAGCGCAAGAGCCAACCAACACGGCCATGTTGGGAAGTGCTCGCTCGCCTAAACGAGTAGTTATTATGTGTGTTCCGCCGTCTGATCTCAGAAAACTACATGATTCGCATCGTCATTCTAGACAACTTTGAGATATTTGTGGACATGAAGACCGAAGTATCGCTAGAAACATATATATGAAGTCACTAATTAATCACCAAACGAGCATACAGAAAACAGTTCATGCTTAAAATTTTCAAAAGTAATACATGATCACTGCCAAGTACATAAGAAACGAAGGGTACAGGAAAACAAATAAGAGTAGAACACACATTAAAAAAAACCTTCTCGATCCTAACCCCAGGAATCAGTACCTAAATCAGTAAATTGACACATGAAACGATAAGGTTTTGCAACAAACAGATGAAACACTTTGAAGAGTATAACGAATATCTAATGCACTCGTCATGGGAAGATCCGGAATAAAGGAGATTGACTGGTCACCCTATCCAGCTGACCTAAAAATCGCAGCTTAGAACAGGGTTCCCTTGTGGTTTTTAGAAGAAAAGTCTGAGAAATAAAGGTATGGCCAAATGGTTCTCGAAATGCTGTTGTGACGTGAAACTGTGCGATGCCGCAAGTTGTCTTAAAAACTGCAATCTGCGTGCATCTCTATCCTAATCATACCTTGTCCGGGGAGTCGGTGTGCGATGTGCGAGAGAAAGAGATCATCGAGGTGTTTGGATGTGCATGCATGTTTAGTCCTTCCACATGAAGGTGGGAGTCTGAGTCGTCTGTGGAGGAGGAACTGAAGAAGGAGATGTTACGGGGACGTCATCGCATGGTGTATCCGACGTCCCTCCTGCTTCTGCTGCTGCCGTTGTTGGTGCGGTTTCCTGTGCGTTGGAATGCTCCATGCCGGCCTCATCACCGGAGAAGCGAGAGTGGAGCAAGAGGCCGCGGGCGCTGTCCATGTCGTAGTCCCAGAAGGAGCTGTCGGGGCCCCACGCGCTGAACCATGCCTCGTCTGCAGGAGCCCACACGCCACCGGACGCCACCGGCGCGTGAAACATTTCAGCCGAGTATGGCGTAGCCATGCCGCCAGAGCTGCCTTCTTGCTGAGACGTTGGAAGCGGAGGCTGTGGTTGTTTTTCCAACGACCCTTGCTGTTCCCGCTGCTGCGGCGCTTGCTGCGTGTTTGCCTCGTCAGGAGTCTGCGGAGGCGACGACGATGACGACGAGCACGAGGCGGCGGCAGCGGTCGAGGCAGCTGCGGAGCTGGCGCTAGTGCGGCCGCTTCCTCCGGCGCGGCCCTTCCCGAGGAACCGGTCAGGGAAGTTGAGCCGCGCGTTCTCACCGCGGAGCTTGAAGGCCTCGCGGTCGTATGCCATGGCGGCGTCCTCGGCGGTGTCGAAGGTGCCGAGCCACAGCCGCGTGCGGTTCCGGGGCAGACGGATCTCCGCCACCCACTTTCCCCAGTGCCGCTGCCGCACCCCGCGGTACAGCTTCTGCGGCGGTGGCGGCGCCCGCAGCAGCTGCTGGTACAGCGACGGTGGCAGGCCGGCCGGGCCACCGCGGGGGCTCAGGTTCAGCGCCTCGCTCCAGTACCGCAGCAGCATCTGCTGCTGCTGCGCGCTCTCCGGGACGAAGAACTGCGTCGGGTACGGAGGCGACGCGCCGAATGATATCATCTGCTGATGCCGCAAAGGCTGCTGCTGCTGCTGCTGTGGCAACGCCTGTTGGGACACGCTGGAGTGTTGCCACAGCGGGAGGAGCCGCGGGCTCCCACTCACCGGCGTCGAGGGCTCGTACGCGAAGGGGAAGATATGGCGCGCCGAAGGAGCCGACGACGAGGAGATGGCGTTGGAAACGGACGAAGATCGAGGCGAAGCCGGAGCCGACGAAGACGTCGAGAGCGACGACGCGGACCGGAGGAGGCGTTCGGGGCTCCTTCCAATCTTCTTGAGGGGGCGCAGCAATGCCGCCGACGCGTCTTCTAAAACTGGCGCCAGCTGCCGCCGCGGCTGTATGGGCGTCACCCCCTTCCCCTTCCATCTCCTATCACGGCCACCGCCGCCGCCGCTCTCGCCGCTCCCACTCGACGCGTCCATGCGGACACGAATGCAACAGCGCGCCGTAGGTACCTATATGCAACTGAAAGCTGAGAGTGCAACGTACCCGGCCGCCCGCTGCGCTATATATCAGCCAAACGTTGTAAACAAACTGATCCTGACACCAACTTGCAGCACGGACGGACGAACAAACTTCCGGCCGGTGAGACTCGGAAATGGTCGCTTTTGCGTCGCGGGCGACCGGTGCGGGGGAGCTATCGGGCGTGCGCGTGGTGGGGTTTGGTTCCGATTCCGAGACGAATGCGATCAAATTATTGTGGGCTTATAAAGGTAGGGAAAAGAGAAGCGCATTTCTGGCCTCCTCAGCCTTGCGGTGTTTTTCTGTGAAAAAAAGACGCTGGAAACAAACGGTGCGCGCGGCAGGGAAAAGATCTTGGTCGGTGATGGGGCCCCACGCGCGTTGACTCATCAAGGCCGCCTCCGCAACCGACACGTCATAGCCGCACGAATCTCGACGCTACCGTCAGGACAGCGACATGGGGCCTCCTTCTGTTGCTGTCACCGCTGCGTGGACGGTACTGATCTGGAAAGAAAGGCTAGCTATACCCTGCTAGATTCATTGACCCTCCCGTTGCTTTCCTTGTACTCCAACCTCTCGCGCGACCTTGATGTTGTTATTATTCTCGAAAGGTAGTAACTCGTTTTTAAAATCGGAGCTTCCAAGTTTCCCACCAATCCGAACACGCCCGCAATAATTGCCCTGCTGCTTGCAACGGACCGTTTAGCGGTGTCGCTAATAAAGAAGATGCATAATTATGCAGTAGGTGAGGCCGCCTACGGAAGCGATTAGTTTTCTTAATGACATGCCAGCCCGGTTTGCGGATTTGTCCTTGCATGCTTCGCGCTTGGCATATGTGCGATCGAGCTGCCAAAAGCGGGAATGAATTAACTAGAACATATCGCCGTGTTAGAACTGTATTGTAGCTTATCTCCCCCGAATTTTTAAGGCAAGTGATAAGCTTGCTCAAGGGGAGTAGTAGTATATATGCGACCCTCTTCTTCTTTTTTCCCCCTTTTCAGACTAATTAAGCACGCTTGTTGCTTCTCGTGATCACCTTGTTGCATGTGCCGCAGTGCGTCATGGAGGCTGCTTAGATCATTCGATTTGTGCCCGCGGCATATATATATACGTGATTTACGTATATATGTTGTTCGATGTTACTTACAGTTGCAAAGTATCAAAGGAAGTACGTATGCATGTACGTATGAGATGAAATCAGACGAATTAAGATTGTCTACGATCCTGCCCTTGTCGATGTAAGGGCGATATATGGAGGTGAGCTCGATGGATCAGGAAGCATACGCTCTCTGCGAGTAATACCAGCTAGCCACGCACATGCATGATAAGTCGCCTTCTTACGGTAGTACCAAACTGCGGCGAACTTTAGTTCGCTGGTGTTGATCGATATCTTGCTCTTGAGGAAGTCATCCTATCCTCCCTACCTCTAGCTCACATACGGACCGATCTGCTCTGATTGCCCGATCATGCCCTCAGGCCTCAGGAGGACAACAGCTCAGTGCCACAGGCATCGATCTATGAAGGCATTGGTCCAGTCCCAACTCCAGATTCTTCCCAAAGATATGACAAAAAGAAAGATGTCGATGTGGCCGTTTGTTCGTTCGCCCTCTCTTTTTTGGGCGCATCTGGGGGCACGCGTGCGTGAGTACGTCCTTCCTGGATACCTAACTCGCAGGGCGTCGATGCTTTCGGCGAGAATGGCACAGACCCAACAAAAACGATCCTACTCTGTCACTTCCCCCTCCGCAGAAAGAAAAAAAGTCCACGACTACTCCACGTACTACACACACACAAAAAAATCTTCAATGGGGCATCGATCCAACCGGCCAGCCGGCCGGCCGGCGGGCGGCCACCATATGCTCGTGACGATGGACAGCCGCCCACCCGCACCCACTCCCGAGCACTATGTGTGGCCGGCCGAAGCAGCCGTGCGTGCAGGCTCTCTCACACCGACCACCGACGTGTGGGATCGCTCTGAGGCGGGACCCTGTCGTCAGTCATGTGGTCGCTCTCAAAGTGCGGTGCAGTTCCGTGCAGGACTGGGCATGCCAGCCGCTGACCTTCGTATCACTAGCTGCGCATGCAATTGCGCGCGCGCGCGAAGACTTTTTCTGCCGACGTCAAGCTGCATGCCACAATTTAAAGGCACGAGCCCAAAGTGCCCGTCGAAATGTGGCGCCACTCGCGCCCCACGATCTTGTTACCGTCCGACGTGGCGTGTTGCCGTAGGCTGCCTTTGGGATATTTATCGAGCCCGACAAAGAGGCCTTTGACTTAATAAACTTGGTACAAGCCGTATATATATAGTAATATGAGTGTATTTGTTTTAAGAAGTAGGTACCGGTCACCACTTACCTCCACCATATATCAGACTGCAGGTCTATCGCGTGGAATCTTTCACTTGCAATATACGAAAGTATGAGTTGCTTGTGATTAGTTGTAATGTTTATTGAATCTGTCAAATCTATATGACAAATTAATTAAACGAATTAGTATGCAGGTAAACATGTATGGCTCATTGGCTCTCACAAGCTATATATGATTAAGCTTGATGAGAAAGTATATGTGACGCCCCGTGTTATTACCCCAGGGGTCATAACACTTAAGCATACGGATTACTATTCGTTTGCCCGGTAGAACACCGCTCCAACGAATAGTAAGCCTTACCAGAGTTAGCGCATCAGAACAATAAGATAGAAACTGTCTTTTATTCAACAGTTAGCCACGCAGGGCTAAAGTCTTACAGTACACATACTAATTTACATAGCCAAAATGAGACTAATCCCCCTTCTTGCCTGCCACACTCCACTGGCCTCATATTCGTCCCATGAGTCGAATACGGCGTCCATCTCGCCCTGCGCCTCGTAGTAAGGATCTTCGCCTCCGGTGGTCTCATCTGTACCTTCTTGCCTGCCACACTCCACTGGCCTCATATTCGTCCCATGAGTCGAATACGGCGTCCATCTCGCCCTGCGCCTCGTAGTAAGGATCTTCGCCTCCGGTGGTCTCATCTGTACCTGCAGTGCCTTCACCCCACTAGGGATACTTCCCTGCTGGACTAGGGTCTACAAAGGAGAATACTAACAAGATTGAGTACAAATGAATGTACTCAACAAGCATTAATAGAAAAAGATGCAAAGGATGCACTATCTCTACTCTTTATCACAATTTCTAAACCATCTCACTTTAGAAAAAAAAAGATCTCGACAAAAAAAAGGTGGCAAGTTTTAATACTGAAAAACTCTACTAGTCACTCGGAGAGACGAAAGACCCCCTGTGGTTCCCGTAGACTCCAATCCTGGAGACTAGCATGAATTCATGATTTGTTTAGCATCTGCTTGAGCTTTGTACCACTTTACCCATAGCTATTCTCGAACTCTCTCGTGAGCAGTGGTCCACCGCATTGCCTTAGATGCGGGTTCGAGATCGAATACGAACGTTTTCGAGTTACGTGATTAATTTCTCCACCCATCACCTTCCGCCTGTGCAGATTAAGTCACGCTACTGACCTCATCATCCACCGAGTTCTGGTGAGGTTGGTTGAGGCAGCTTCTATCCTGCACTCAACACTCCACATTAGCGCTTATAGCGCCTTGGATCCCCACTTCGGACTATCCCCACCGGTCCCGGGTTCCTCCACATCACTCACACACACCTATTACTTACCCGATGTGGAGAGCATAGTCACGTAACAAGGTAGCATTTTCTGCCCGCCGAAACGGGAAAATGGTTGGCACTGAATTACGGCATCTGACCGAGCAAGAGTTTGTTGGTCCTTATATTATAACCATATGTAAAAAGGGGCCCACCTCTTACCTCAACATCATCATCGTGTTTCCCCAGCCAGGGCCCCCTTTTACCCTCCTAATAAGTCTCATTCTTTCTTAATCATCTTATCTTATCTCAATCATTTTCTTTAGGTTTTGGAAAACCATTTTGATGCAATACATATAATAGTGCAAGATATGGTATATTTTTAAAGTAACTATGTTAATGTTCAAGAGGATCGCTTGCCTTCGCAAAAGTAGGAAAGGTTGGTGCCGAGGAAGTTACGTCAACTGCTCCATCGGTCTTTGGTTCGATCTTTCGTAGCAAATCGGCAGCAATAATAATAATATAAGTAATTACATATATGACTTGAGTGATAATAGTAATACCTAAGTTAGTGACGACTACAAGTTAGCACAGATTTTACTTAACTAAAACGTTTTCAAGACATAAGCGAAGTTAGCACTTCCCGAAGGTCGCCCTACTGTCTACACGCCCAAGCTAGCATTTTAGCAACCGGAATAATGACTACACAATCTACTCTAGCAATACAACCACCAAAATAGTATGAGTCCACAACTAATCGAGATTTACCCTCCTAAATCTAAAGTCCTATCCTAACCCTAATCCCCTTTTCCTCTCTCTCTCTCTCTCTCTCTCTCTCTCTCTCTCTCTTTCACCCCTACCCTACGGTCCTACCTCCTAATCTCCCCTTCGGTCCCAACTCCACACCCACACACGAGCACTCCCACCTCCTCTCCCGATTCCCTTTCTTTCCCCTCCAACCCCAAGCGCGCCGCCTAGCTCCTCGCGCCCGGCTCAGGACGCCGCCGCCCACCGGCGCTCGGCCTCGTGGCTCCTCCTCGGCCTCCTCGCCCGCCGCCGCCGCCGCCGGGCTGACCCGGCTCCTCCTCGCCTCCTCTCGCGCGCGCGGCTGACCCGCGCTCCTCGGCCACCGACCTTCAAGCTCCTCCCTCTTCTAGCTGCACTGCTCCCCTAACCCATGCCGTGGCTCTCCCGTGGATCTCGCTTCGCCACCACCGGCCCCTACTCGGTCCAGCTCGGCCCAGATCCAGTCCCGCGCCGCTTCCCTAGGCTCGGTCCGGCTCCGGTCGCCTCCTCCCGGTGCGGCCAGAGGCCGGTGCCGCTGCGCTCTCGCCTCCCCTCGGCTCGGTCATCCTCGGCCGCCCCTGAAGCCCGCGCCGCCGCCGCTCGAGTCCTTCCCCCTCCGCTGCGCCGATCTAAGGTCCAGGGGCTTCGGCCCGGCCGGCTCGGCCTCCCGGCCGCCGACACCAGAGCACAACAGCTTCCCCCCTAATGCTCATCTAGGTTTCTTGCTAACGCTCAACTGTCTAAGACTAAAATGCATGTGTGCAGGTTAATGGGGGTGGATCTGGAGTGGAAAGGCTGCCGGAGGTAGAGGAAGGCAGCTACTGAGGTATGAATACTCACCTAGAGCCCGTAAGTGACAATGCATTTACCTGGTGATTGGGGCTGAAATGAGTTGGAATCGATGCAGGGATGGGTGGTCGGCGTTGGAGGTGGGGTTGCTGCAGTGAGCGAAAGGGTGGCGGCCTTGTGCTTGCTAGTCGCCTGGAGCTCTCGGTCTCCAGCGACTGGCTCTTGCGTCTGGACTGAGATGAAGAAGCTGGGGATAAGACTGAGGGGGCTGGGCAAGGGGGAATGAAAGGGGGCTGGGAAATAGAGGATGCTCTCGGCTTGGAATGCAGGGGGTGAATGGATGAGAATGCACTGTGTGTTTGGATGAGGATGCACTATACTTGTGATACAATGTAATGCTTGTGAGCAGCGGGAAGTGGTTTTAGGCACTTGTGCTACCAATTGTTTTAGGGCTGCATGATGCAGAATGTACGAATGTAAATGATGTCAATGATTCTAGATTCTGTGGATGTAAAATGAACTACTGATGTAACGAATGCACTTGCTGATTGTTGTCTAATGCCAATGATGATGCATTCTATTTATTTATTGATCAAACTGTTGTGCTGAATGACGAGTGCATGGATGATGCGAATGTATGAATGATGCAATACGCTTCTATATTTGGTTGATGCAAAATGCACTCATCAAACAATGCAATTGTTAATTTATGCATCTAATGCAAATGAGAATGCACTTCAATTACCGCCTTGATTTTACTGTTGTGTTGACTGATGAAGTTGCATGAATGATGCGTTATGATTGAGCTAATTAGTTATGCAATGCTCGCGAACGAAACTTAACGAAACCAACGCACTGACAACGAAACAGCTGCTTAACAACGATCTAATACTATCGTCAACTCACCACTAAGATGAGATTAACCGCTGCTAAGCACCGATTACTGCTACGAGATTAAGGCTAAAAACACGGGTCCTCACAGTATACGACACCCCCACCAATTACAACCTGTATGTGTGGGTGGTAATGGTATATAGCTGAAGTGTTAGAAGCGTCTATAGTCCCCCCATGCTATATATAGGAGTCAAAAGTCAGAAACAAAAGAATTAAATTTCTTTCATCTAAATTCGGATCACGCAATGTAAAGCAGCGTGCACGGTACTTGGCTAAAGTCTGCGCCCAATAAAATGAGATTATCATTAAGTGATCATAATTGGTGTACTGTTTTAGTATCTGCAATTCCAAGGCATATAACAAAGTTATCACCACAATTGGTCCCTGGTCTAGGCTTCATATATGTACGCACAGCTGACAATGTCATCTGGGCTGCTAGAATCTAGACGTGTATTTCTAATCGTCGATAGAACAATCGCACGATGTGAATGGTTGGACTCAACGGATGTTACGGATTGGCATAAGTAGTATTTTTCTTCGTCAGTTAAATAAGCTAGCCTTTGCGTGTCTTCTTATGTTGAGTCGTCATCCCTACCTAGCTAGCGCTAGGGGTGGCGAACATGATGTACTCTAGCTAATTTAAGTAGGATGTGTTTCAGACAGTAAAACGACAATCTTGATAAGCTCAGAAATTTTTAATTGCGGATCGATTGTTGGTCTATCGCGTTGTTTCTTGCATGCATGTTTTCGTAGTGGATTCTTATGGTTATTGGTGTTCACAACAACTTTAACGGGTTCGACCAAGAGTTTCTGCTGTCTCACTTTTGAGTTTACGGAATGAGATCATACATATATAAAAAGGAAATGAGAAATGCTAGCAATGATCGAGAGAAAACAGACATACGTCTTTAATTTGTCTAAAAACAGAAGTAATTAAATTACAGTATAGCTCGTGTCCTTCTGATCCAAACCATCAAATGCACCTGATTTGCCCTACCTCCAACTTTTCCCTTCCTTTTCTCCTTCCTCTCACTCCATTCCCCTCGACCCAGCCACCTTATCCCTTCCTCGCTCTCTCTCTCTCTCTCTCTCGAATCTAAGGCGGTCGACGGAGGAGGAGCCGAGGCGATGCGCAAGTCGGTGGAGGAGCAAAGGCGACGCTGGGCTTGCGGTCGGAGGAGGTGGCACAGCTTCACGCACGAGGTGGCGGGGCGGCTCATTGCAGGAGTCAAAGGTAGCGAGGCCGGAGGAGCAGCCGCAGCTCGCGGCCAGAGATGGAAGCGTGGACTCGCGGCTCCTGGCCGGCGGTGACAATGCGTCAGCTAGCTAGGGGTAGGCGTGCCTCTAAATATATTTGAAACTTGTTTGATTTTGTTCGATTTTTGAAATGTTTTGGTGAAACTTTGTTGAAACCCATGAAATATTTTTTGAAACTTGTTGTTTTTTTTTTAAAAAAAAAAAACTTGCAACTTGTTGAAACTTACATGGAACTTCTCACGAAACACACTGAAACCTCGTGAAACTCTTTTAACGAAACGCGAAACATCGTGAAACCTCAAACCTGAAACGTCATGAAACATGAGACTTGAAACGTCATGGAACTTGAAACCCCATGAAACCTTATGAAACCCTATGAATGAAACCTGAAACTTGAAATGTCATGAAACCTGAGACCCCATGAAACTGCTACATCGTTGGAACTTATTCCAATGATATAGCGTGATCTAGCAACACTCGTTAAATTATGAGTCATCTCTTCAATGCTATTGACAAAAATGGATTCGATCTCCTCATGCTGTTTAATTCTAGGGAGAAATTTCATTTAATCAATTTTTGCGACATATACAGATCATCAAATAACAACAGCATCCAATTCTAAAATTTTACGGCTAAATAGAGTGAGAACACGATTATCGTTACTTTCATGTCTTTGGTTACACGTAAAGCAAGCCTTCGACAGTGAGCATGATCATGACACACTCTCCATTGCACTTATATAGTAGTAGAAAAGTCCCATATATAAAGTTAGGGATAATTAATAATGACTGCATAATAATGCCAATGTCGCTGTGGGTATTGGTTACATGGTCAGAGCAAAATGGAGGCCCCGAGTTGGCACTAGCAGAAAATATCTGATGGAAGGAAATGTCCAAAATAGTCGGCATGTACTACTAATTTTTAGCCAACACTTCAACGCTTTGTCATACCTAACCTGCACTAACAGCATAGAAGCAGCAAAACTGATTAGCTAGAGGTATAATACTACTTTGCAAACGAGCTTTTTTGGTTCTGGCACTGTAACAGAATACTAGTTCGAAATATCTTCTGCTAGCTCACGCCATGCATTAATCGTTACAACTTACAATACGCGCTCAGTTAAACAAACCTGCAAGATTTGGTTGTCGTACGCTGCAGAAAATCGGGCAGCTAATCAGCGTGCATATCTAATGACACTGCAGGCGGATAAAACAAAAATAAGGTGGTCTTTGTTTTAGATGCTCGACTAAAGAGCATATGCATGTTCATTGGTCGATGTTAGCTGACAGCTCCTGCCGGCCACCGGAAGCAGAAGAGGTGATCAACATCGTCATATTACATGAACCTTAAATAATTCCTTGGCCTAAACGGCACACGTACGTACTGCTCAATCATTATGCAATCGCTGAAAATGCAAACCAAATGCGACATGTCACGATGATATTTCTTCACCAGGGAGAAGAGTACACTTATCTAAGTAGGTTTAATTTCATTTGCCACGAAGGCTCAGAGCTTCAGACTGGGCTGCAAGCCTATCTGACTTCATGTTTGCGGACTCCAATTAGCAAAGCAACACGTTGAAAGTTGGAGGCGATGTGGTTTTACAAAGAGACCTTGATTCCTCCCTCAACTTCCCGAACGATCGTCTTCTGTTCTCATACGGTGTCACCGCGTAACCAAATTTGGTGGTTGACCAACCGCGACAGGCACGGCTTGATATCACCTTCACCTGTAAAAATCTTCTGACTTTGGCAATGCCAAAATACTCGTCACCTGCGCCGTCACCGAGTGCACTGCACAGTGGCACACTGCGCTTGCCACTTGGTCACCGCGGCACCACGGCTGATCCTTTTTCCACGACGAACCAGTTACCACTTACCAGCGTTGTGCTCGCTCGGTGACCGAGACAGGAGGCGCGCGGCGCGGGCCGCCGCTCCGTAGCGCGTGGCTGCCCCAGAGATGATGTTGCGACACGCCGGGCGACACTGTTGCACGCCTCGTCTCCGACGTCTCGTACTCTGGTCGTCGCAGCCACTGCCAGACGCCCAGACGTTGCACACGGTACGCTCGTATCCCCCCAGCGTCCGGCAACTGCAAGGCTGCAAGCCTTCAGTGAAAAGGTTTTGCGATGATGAGAAAGGGCAATTCTGGCCCAATTTTTTACGCCCTCGTTAAGCAGGCCTCATAAGCACGGCCACAATGTCAGACTCTTGCGCGTTTGGTCATGGCCTACGACGGCGCATTTTTCAAGCCCAGGCCCATGGATACTTTTGTTGCAACGGCCATGGGAACTTCTATTTTCCTTTTTAAGGGATGCCCGTTTCTCTCTCTCTCTCTCTCTTGGCTGGATTACAATTCTCTACGATGTGATGAACTACACAAAAGAATAAGTGATGGATTCGGTCTTTAGAATGGTTACTTCGATCAAATTTGAAGTCTATGCAAAAATTCATGTCTACCAAACTATGCAAAATATATTATAATGAAGTTCATGGCCTCCCCAATCAACGCAAGAGCTAAACCTCTCCGAACAAGACCAACAAATAGTACTGCCATGAACATTTAAAAAAAAAACACTCTGCCTCTGCCACCTTTGTTTGATACACTATGGGTTTTTTATGCCAAGAAACCAAACGTAGTCGGCAAGATCCCTCCGCTGGCCCGCATAGTACACTCCTGTCTGATTTGGCTGTGATCAGCGATCACTTGCGGCTGGGCCCGAGCAACAGGCGCCAAGTCGCTGCCCCTCACCAACCTATAAGACGTTGTCATTCATCACGACCCAGAATTCCTGTGGACTTTCGATGACATCACACTGACTCTCCCAATCCGTATGGCCTAACTACCTTAACCTTTAAAAGGCTATTCCATAACTACCCAAAGCAACAGAGCTGCTAAAGCTAGCCCAGGATCATGTCCCTGTGCGCCTATGCAACTACAGACCTCGTGCAGGTTTTCTTTGGGTCTGTGGGTGTGACAATTTCTTTTTATAAAATTGTCAGATTTTAAAAATTTATTTACAACTCTATTATACATAAATTACAGTAAATTATTTATGTAATTTTGGTTCTTAGACACTGTAATTATTCTTGAAAGTCTTAATAACTTATATTTCCATCACATGATTCAAAATCTCACATGTACTTTGAGAGGTTGAGCAAAAACAAAGAAAAGAATTATATACCAACAGAATACGGCAATGTGGTGAACCCGTTATGTTCTTCGCATGTACTTTGAGAGGTTGAGCAAAAATAAAGACAAAAAATAAAATTATTTACCAACAAAATACGACAATGTGATGAACCCGTTATTCTCAAAATTCTCTCTAAAAATGAATACATAAAACTCTGGTCACAATCTGACAAACAACGAGACAGAAGCTAAACAGGTAGAAATAGTACAAATTAATTATATAGTAAGTAATTTATATGAAAATCATACAAATCAGCAGGATGCCAAGATGGTCAAGTGGCCCAGATGAGCCGTCACAAATCGAAATCATTTGAATGTCAGGATAGACCTATCGTATAGCACTATGAAACTTAAGGTAATTTTCTGCTCAACAGAATTAAATAATATCATGGACAAAGTAGGATATTCATGGTATTCAACACGAATCTTATAGCACATCTAACGAATAGAAAAATAACAGTTTTTTCATCGTATGTTTGTAGCAGTTCCGTTATTCTTTTGTCACGGCCCGCCCAAATCCATCCGCGAGCAGTTGGGAACAAGGCCGCCCAATCATTGAGCGCACCCAGCAACCCCATCATTTGCTTGACGAGAGTCACGTCGAGTAACATGCTCTCTGAAGTCCAACTACGTGGTAGAACTATATGCCTACACCGGCATATTAACAAAAGTCACACCCGAACCCTTAAAAAAAGTCACTCCTTTACTGGTCCAAATGTATACATACCAGCAGATTCAAGCACATCAGTTCAACGTAGTCTTTGTAATTGACGTGACTAGCTAACAAGATGCGATTAATAAATAGTGATATTTTTAATATTAATAATTAATGATTCTAACCTTTTGTTTTTGTTCATTCTTTCAGAGTATCCAGGGGCAAAATCATAACGAAACGAGCTCTTCGCCTCCAAGCTGGCCCCGCCGTCCGCTCAATCAACATCCGATACCAGAAACCATCACCACCTTCGATCACCCGCCGGCTCTAACGCTCGCGCATACACCGAACTTTGCTTTTCCGGATCATTTGGTCTCCTCCACCAGAAGCAATGGCGTTGTGGCTTGATTTAATCTCCGCATCTCCCTCCCCACGTCGGCTGATCCCATCCTTAGCTTGGATCTTGCGACGCATCTCGTACACGAGAACGAGCTGGCGATCGAGGCCATGTGATGTACCAGGCCGGGGTCACAAACTCTCGCATTAACACTAACAAAACTTCGAATTAGAGCGGTGTTGTGAGAGGGGATAGGATCCGGCCGGTGAGTAGTAATCGGCAAGATAACGCGTGGCGCGGTTCTTGTGTGGACAGCAAGGACGTGTGATTAGGGTGATGTGGCCGGGGACGCATTTATTATGTACGCTAGCGCCACGTACAGTGATTAATCAGTGACACTTGGAATTGAGGGTGCGTCATGGGTAGGAGAGAGGGACGGGAACAGATTCGATCGAGAATAAGACGAGCGCGACAAAAAGTGGAGGTACGATAATAGGCGTGGTATGATTTGATTCGAGAAAGAGAAGCAAAAGGGGGAGAGAATTCGGATCAGGGTCGATCGGACGTCGGAAAAGAGACGGAAACACCGGCTTCTCTTTTGGTGGGGTGGTACGGCAAAGATGGCCTGAAATTTCGCCTTACCTTTTGACGTGATCTTTCATGGGTAGAGCGAACTCAGTGGAGTACTTCAATCTAGAGGTTCATAGCTATGTAGTAGAAGCATAAAGCAGAACGATCGGAGATGTGGTTTGACAGATTTTCTAGGATTTGGTTCTTTGTTTGTGTTGCTGGTACGTACCTGCCACCCTGCTAGAGGCAATTGACCAATTGATGAGGCTAATGCGGTGTATCGATCATGTTGTCTTTCAGTGCGGAAGAGTCCATACTGCGTACTTCAAATCTTTTAGCTAGCCAGGCAGACGTGCTTTACACAGATCTAGTGGATGAGTGGCTCGTGCGTACATCACTATGTATTGTCTTCCATCTGACGTGACGTGATCAGGTTTTCAAGTCCGTGTCCGTGACTGAAATTTGAAGCTGCTTCCGCTACTTGGGTATACTACATGTAGTTAAGTAGCCAATACACTACGTTGGAATTAAACGTACATTGCATCATGGTGTAAGCAGGCTTAGCACTGAAGAAGATATTTTGCTGTTATTAGGAAACTGAGTTTAGCTCAGTTGGTAGGAAGATGTGGGTGTACACCCCATCATCAAGGTTCTAGTCCTCTTCTAGACGAATTTAGGTGTCTATTTGGTATGTACATCTCTAGTTGATGCAGAGATCGAAAGTATGGGCAACCAATGTGGGACTTCCACATGTGGAATTTTCCATCATGGGCACACCGCGTTCCGGAATGGACAAACAAGTAAATCAGGCCGTGTTCAACCGGTAAGCTAGCGACGTGACACATGTTGACATGTACACAGTGGACATATACCATCGGCGCAGCGGCGCAGGCCCGCTCTGATTGGCGGCAGAGGCTGGGCAGGAGACTAGGAGCTAGGAACCTATCCGTGTCACGCATCGGAGTCTCGTCTCGCAGCGTGAACAGCCTCCGGCTGACAGCCGGAAATGGAATATCCAACATGCGCGCCGTGCATCCGTGAACAGGGAAAAGGGGGAAAAGAGGAGCACAGGATCCAGATCGTCGGGGTGTCCCAAAGGACCATAGCAACAGTCAGCAAATGTGTACCATCAGTTGACGGCAGGCATACACTGCAAGTAAGGTAGGACAAACATTTCACTTTCAAAGCTTAATTACGTCCAACGATGGTAAACCCGTCCCTCAAAAATCTATTCTTCAGATGCACCTAAACTTGCATCAAATAGTTATTTTTTTCGTACCAACAACGTAAAACGGTCCAAATTCAGTTAACTTACTGCGGACACAAACCAAACATCCCAAATGCATCTAATTACATGCGAAAAACCTATTCTTCACCTCAAGTTCGATGCCGGCTGAAGATGAGAACAGCCCGCCGGGCCGCAGCAACCGACGGCGAAAACGCGCATGGTCCCGCGCCACCTTCCCCATCCCATCTGCAAGTCATCTCCACGTACTGACACCACTTCGAAATAATGGCAAGCAGGATGGGAACGGTTGTTGCGGGTCCGGATCCTTTGTGCACTGTATAGGTCTGTTGTGTGAATATTGTTTTTTTTTAGTGTGTGAACAGTGCTCTGCGTGAGATACTATAGAAATTACTGCATCAACGGTAGGATACTTACTGCATCGGTTTTAATGTAGCTATTTGTCTTGTCTTTTTATTTCCGTCCGAACAGTTGAGATCGCTCTTAATACTATATACTGGAGATCTTCTACATTAAATATTTCAATACGGAAGATCCCAATCCTTGTTGACATGCCTTTCAATCAGGCCCTAACCACACTGACATGGACGGATGGGAGGAAGATCCCCGGCACAATGCCATTGCATCTTTAAAGCACGCACCGATCGATCCCGGCCCTGACACGCTAGTAGCTTGATGCATATAAACGTCCATGCCCGGCCGCCCATGTTAGTGACACCATGCTCAAACCCGAAGGATGTACGAGTGGCGCCTGCAGGCTTGCCGAGCGTCGTGTCTGACACAGTGACATGCTAGAACAAGTTGCCTGTTCTAGAAATGTGTTTTTGTGGATGCAGGTGCATCTCGGCAGCTGGCTGCCTGGCTCGATCAGATCGAGCACATGAGGCATCTGCAATTTGCTCCCAATTATATGCGTGCGCGCGGTGCATGAATTGCTTATCAGAAAAATCAGCAGGCCTATCAAACGAGGCAAGCGTGCACTGTTTTTGTATAGTCTCATGTAAAGCCACACTATAGCTTAATTAGGAGGTTTGGAATAGTCAAAAGAGGAATTTGTTGGCGACAGCTTCTCTGGCACTAGTTTAATTTAGTAATGGCTTTGCCAAATCAGAGGCGAGGGGCAACAACCCCCTCGTGCTAACCTCTTGTAAATACTAGCTAGCGGTACGTACGCACCCGGGTGCTAACTACTTGATACAGGAAGCTAGATTCCACGAGCTAGATTATCTAATAAGGACGCATGCATGCGTGGTTGAGAGTTGAGCAAACGCAAACGCCTCAGTTTTTTTTTTTTTTTTTGACGTAGCAAACGCCTCAGTTTGGTACTATATATGCACATACATTATTGCGACCGTGCATGCATAATGTATAATGCAGGTTCTCTCCGAAAGTCCATGACCCCCCTGCATACAGTGCATGTGCCTCGATCTGTAATGTCCACATTTCTCAACCATCAAACGTACCATGTGTCCACATGTCGATCTAAAAATACTTGTAAGTTCTGTTTCGTGGCATTCTTCACGCGCACGGCTACTTTACACTAGTTAGGTATGAATGTTTGTCGCGTGCAGCTTTTGCGCCACTTTCTTTTAGATATATCTAGGTTGCATTGCGTATTTTTCTTTAAGAAACAGAAGAGTTGTCTATTAAATTAATAGAGAAAATGGTGTGGATTAGATCTGCGTTGCGTTTTTACCAGCCGATCGGTACAGATAAACAATATTTCAGCATGTTGCACGAGTGATGCTGATGCGGTGTATGAAAAACCAAGGTTTTAATTGTATGAACCATGGACAAAAGAAAATCGCATGCATGTGTGCTTCTAACATAGCGGATATTTCAGAACATGTCTTGCACAATGCGTGTCGCACCTAGCAGCCCTCCAAAGCTAAATACTGTGTACTGTATATGATTCTCTAAACACGGCGGAACGGTTAATTTTTTTACCGTGGCAGGCAACGTCACTTGTCATCTTCCCCTAACGAACAGGTAGAGTAATACAGTAATTCAATGAACCCCTAGTTTTTTTTTTTTTACACTGCAAATTTTAGGATACTATGATCCGATCTCGTGCAGAGTCTACATATAGACCGTCGACCTAAAGGCCTTGTAGAGTAGAGTACAGTTGCTGGACTCCATTAATCGGGCCGGTCCGTCGTGCTGCCCGTGGTCATGGCAGCTCTGACGGACGAGGGCGTTAATGCGACCGATGCGTACGTACCCTGCCGGTGTGGGCGCACTAGCAACGCCTATGCCCGATCCACGGGGCACGGGCTCGGCATACCTCCAGCATTCGGCGTTTTCTTTGTGCGACCCATTGATCCGGTCCCCTGCCGCGCGTGGCTCGAAGCTGCCGATCGCAGAGTACCACGTGATGCTTGATAGTACGAACAATAATTTAGTGGCACTGCGCACTAGCGCATCGATCCTTGGAGGCGCAGCTGTGACATCAGTCTAGTAAAGGAAGCCCACCGAATACTAGGCTCAGTCAACATATCTGAACAAACAACTAGCCGCAGAAAGGTCAGAGCTAGCGGTCGTCATAACGAAGCACTGAACGATCGAAGTGACGGGCCTCTTCCACTTGCAAGTCGTGAAGTTTGGAGTGCCCACTGTGGTATAATAATGCCGTCGGCCGGCGGCGGCGCCTATCGGAATCCTGCACGCCTCGATGCTCAACTTTCAACGCTCTTCTCCCTGGACTTTGACAGAACTAAACATGTCTTTCCTTGCTAATTATACCGGCAGTACTAAACTCAATTTGAGTGCGCTAATTGCGGATAGAACAAGACCCGTGAGTTTTACTAGTTGCTTTCTTTCTTAGTCACAGCATAGAAATTGGGGCGCACGGCAGGAAAAGATCTGCCCCCACGAACGTGCATCCGATGTTTCCTACTATTTCTACACATTCCTCTTTAATTTGCAGTTGTTGTTGGTTCACCTCTGCGTCAGGTTGCATGCATGATGCAACAGCATTGTTGCCGGCAGAAAAATCAACGGCCTAGTTGGGGCTTTCTGTCAACTTTGCGGCTGGTGAGTACAGGAAGTTCTACAGTTTGTACTTTGTACTAGTGGAGGGAGAGGGTCCAACCGTACGTCGTCCAAGCATGGCTACAGGCTGCTTTCGGATCAGAGTTCCAACTATTATTACAAGGACGGCGTACGTGATGGCCACGTAAAGTTGTAAACCGCTGTTAGAGCTTACTGAGTTACTGTCATGATGTGTAACGTAACGTTTATGCTCCGGCGTTTTTTTGTGACAGATTCGTCAATTTACTGGCAGCAAAGGCAAAGACAAACGGGAGAATCACATATGCGATTTACACAGTTCATATTACATACCGAAGGATCATGTGAAAGGGTCTTGGATTATGATGTGAGAAACCATTGTAATTTGGGAATGTCGGAAAATTGATTTGTAAATTTATCAGAGTTTATAGGTTGTATGAGACATGTTCTGCTAACGTGGATCAAGTTATGAAGAACTTGTGCCTGAAAACGATTTCTTTTTCCTTGGATGTGCAGGGTCGTCTAGAGTCAACTACGGTAAACAACAAGGATCGAGGCTAAGCTCACGGATGAACTAAGACCCAGAACGATCGGGGATGTCAAGTGAGGTGGTGATCTCAAGTATGGTCCGAGAAAGGCGGGAAATGTTGAAGAGAAGTTCGAACGGTGGGATTGCACCATGTGGCTTGATCGGTCCAAATGAGGTTTGATCTGGTGGAACCGGAACGGGAGAGACTTGCCGACGCGTGGCAAGCCAGTGGTGCATCTACACGTAGCAATCATGACGATTGCTTGCACTGGATGGAGAAGACTGGTCAAGGAAGGATATTTTGGTAATTTGACCAAAATATTGGAAACTACTTCAGAAGAAAACCGCAGTGGAGCGGCATTTGGAAATGCGGTTTAGGTCATGGAGAAGCTGGTATGAGCAAATTGGATCAAGGCTAAGGACTTAGCGGATTCGGACTTATACGCTTTGAAAAACGTGCATAAGAATAAAGTATGAGTTAAAACCCATGTGTGGGGGGTTATCGGATTTCTCCCATTGTGCTAAGTGGATAGTATCCACTAAGGGTTGGATGTGGCTGGTTAGTTTAAGGGGTTGGGATAGAGACTTCTAGTTATTCATCCAATCATTCTATCTTGAGACCTAGGGTTCATGAGTTCTAGGGTTAAGATTTGAGAGAAGTTGAGTGCTATGGTGTGTCCTCCAAGTGGAGTGGCTATAAAACCATCACTCTCAATTAGCAATACATCAATCTTTGTTCATCTCTGAGAATCTCTTTTGTGTTGATTGATTTGCTCTTGATTTGGTTGGTTTTTTCTCATCCCTCTTCCCTTCTTGATCTTGTTATGCCAAGGACGTGTAAGAGATAGAGATAATCTCTAGAAATCAATCTCCATCCATCTGGACACTTTCATAGCAAGATTCATGAAGAAATCCGGTTTTTACTCTCTTTGGCCTCTTCGAGTGATTTCTTGATCTAGCCGTTTTTGCCTCGATTTATTTGGTGTTCTTGCTTACTGTGATAGGTGGGAACACATTTAGAGTCATTTTGACCATCATCCATCCATGAGCAAGTCATATTCACCATCTTTGGTTTTTGCCCCGATTTTGTGCAACTTTCCTTCAAACAAGAAAATGTCATAACTTTGGTAACGATTTTCTTGATCGTTGATTGGAATAGGTTCCTGACATCCTAGAGAAGGTTTGTTTTAAGTTTTATGAAGTTTAGAGCTGTGGATCAAAAGTTGGATCAATTTGCGATTTCAAAATTGCTGAAACTCAGTTGCTGTGCTGATTTTACTGTTCACCGGTCTGACCGATCAGTGAGGATTTCGACGAAGTTTTGATCCTTTTGTTATCCGATTCCTTTTGAATGATTATCTCTGATCTTTATAGTTTCACATAGCTATTGGAGTGAAGAGTAGGTGAATACTAAAGAGAAAAATTGAAGGCACCATTCACCCCTCTGTTATCATATCGGTCCTATACATATAAATATATACGCAGTCTGTATATGATCAATTTCACTAGCTTCGTCTATATATGATCAATTTCATATCCTCCAGTCCTATACCACACGCCTATTTTCGATCTGCAAGTCACTGCTCATAAATATTTTGTTGGTACGCACGCAAACCATCAAAGGACGTAATAAAGCAAGCAGCTCTATCACGCCACAAACCCATGTTCTTCCTGGATCCCTTAACGCCGGCCTCATGGTCCAACTAATCCCTAACATAGCAAATGCGTGTCCTACTGTCCCTATCACATCTCTAACTTTGTAGCTCTAGCTTTGTCAGCCTCGTAGTAGCTTTGCTCCTTTTCTTGGCTGCATGGTCGGTGAAACCGGCAGGGTGGCGTGACGGAGATGAGAAAGAGCGCGCGCCTAGCTAGGATAAGACGGCAGGATTAACAAAGCACTGTGGCACGTACGAGACGTGCATGCGTACGTCGTCGGTACGTGCAAGGTCGCCCTCGCGGGGCTTCCCTGCCGTGGCGCGGCTCGAGAGGGATCAGTGTTGAGGATCTCGATCGATCTACCGGGCGGCCGGCCGTAAGCTAGCATATGTCGGTCGGCCGTAAGTGCACGGATCGGCGGCAACGCGGCATGTTTTCTCTTGACAAAAGAACAGGGCAGTCTTCCAAAAAAAAAAAAAGGAAAAAAGAACAGGGCGGCATGTTGGCTGGGAAAAAAAATTCTATAGGATCTGATCCACAACTCCATTAATGTAGAACAATTTCATCATGTGATACATGTCCTTTACGAATCTTAAAGCGTGACTAGTAGCCTTTAGTATTCAATTCGTGAAAATTCACATCAGTGATTTATGAGGTTGTGCGCTTTGAGATTCATAAAAGGACACGTATCACATGATAGAGTTAGTCCACATCAATAAAATTGTAGACCAGATCCTATAAAAAATTTCCGTTGCCTGGTGCCTAATAAACGTTTTGCCGGTGAGGGGAGGTAAAGGCCCAAGATTTGGTTGGGCACCCGACGACGAGAACGTCAATCTGACCATGATGACCAAGATGGGAACAATTCCATTAACTTAGCACGACGTGCATTCGTCCGCGTAGCACTGGCGACTAGTAATTCAAAATAGCGACGTTCGCCAACCGTTTCATGGTACAACTGTGTGGTGTCTCGTCTCTCTATTTGAAGTCCGAGTTCGGTTCTGACCAAATCCATATTACAATAATACCGGTCCATTGGATTGAATCTAAATGGTTCATACCACTAAAAGCCAATGAAGTTTTTCAAAAGGTTCCTAAATTATCTTACTTTCAGTTCTACCCTTCTTCTTTTTTTGACACAACTAGCGCTCGGAGGTACGATATGAATGTTTCCATCGTATGCTCCCAACTCCTTCCGCGCAATATGTCCGACACACACATGCAACAAAAAAATATTTAACATATGCTACAAAGTACTTGGATCTCGAAAAATAGAGAGGGGTCCATATTATAGACAAATTCACTTAAAAAAAATTAGAGATCTTGTTAGCATACATAGATATACATGAATAATTAGCACAGAAGTTTGGAAAAACATTAATCGGTGATACTATAATCTCTGCAATATTTTGAAAACACGTATGCAACATTTTGAGGATACACTTGCAACAAATTATTAGAACCCCTGCAACAAAATTCAAGTATCAGATGTCCCAAGAGGCCCGACATTTGAGGCTAACTTATGAAACATACTGATTTTATTTGTGCAACAACCAGTAGAGACTACTACAAAATAGGCTATATTGGACGCCTCATCACAGACGATTCCCGGAAACTGTCTGTGTTGTAATTATCACAAACGATTTTACAAGCGTGGCCGTCTATGTTACTAGCGATGGTTAGAACCGTCTGTAATACAAAATTATAACAGACGGTTTTTAATAAGAATCGTGTGAGATAATTTCCAAATGGTTCTAGTTAAGACTCGTCTGAGATAATTGCAGACTTCACATACGGTTTTTAATTATAACCGTATGAGATATTATCTACGAAGGTTCTTAAAAAGAACGGTCTGTAATAATTACGTATCACAGACAGTTTGTGGTTGAAAGTGTATGTCATATGTCGCTTCGGCTCCCCGATGAGTCTCTTCGTCGTCGATGCGTCTCTTCGTCTCACGCGCTGAATTTATTCCTTGTTTTTATAAAAAGGATTATCCGCCATCGAAGATGATCATCCCCACATCTCTCTACTCTAAAGCACAAATGGCTCCCTCCTCTGTTTCCTTGTTGCCGGCATTGATGGCCTAATTGGCCATCCTGTACGAGCACCTCTCCGCCTGTACAGTGGCGGATGCGGCGGAAGGACACTGTGCTAACAATGTCCTCCCTCCTCTGTTCGAGCATTTGCCGAAGCAAGTGACGGTCACCTTCCGCCGTCTTAACATCCTCCTCCGCCGCATCGTTCGGGTGGTCTCCAACTTCTAGCGAGCAAACCTCGCCATCAATGTGGTCCTCCACAATGACATTGCACATCTCCAGGAGACTTGTTGTCGCTTGGACTGCTTAATCAAGGCGACGGCGACCGAGTCAACCTTGCCGAGACCCCTCAAGCAAGGAAGAGAACCTATGGGCTCAATTCAACTTGATTTATCAGTCAGAGGATCTTCGAGAGACACTCGAACGAGCGCGTCAACGGGTGGACGCATTTCGGGCGTTGTTCGCTGATGATCACGAACCGTCCGATGCTGACGACGTCACCTACGAACTTTTAAAGACGAAGATAGTATGCTACCTCCGCCACTAGAAAAACTTTAATTATTTAAGTTTCTACTTTTTTAATCTTTGTAAGAAGCGATCCGCCATGTTGTTTGGTCATATATAAATACAAAAATAAAAACACCGGTTGAATTTGTATTTACTGTCTTCTATATATGTAAACAGTCTCGGTATAACGACATGACGGCAATACTGATCGGTGAAAAACAAGTAATACATATTTACTCCTGAGGCTAACCGAAAAATAAAATATTTTTTAGCTATAGAAGGAACTATCACAGGCGGTTTAGTGAAACAAACCGTCTATGATACATATCTCAGACAATTCTAAAATAGGCTATACTGGATGTCTCACCACAGACGGTTTAAATACAAACGGTCTATGGTGTCTCCGATTATCACAGATAATTTGTATTTAAAACCATCTATGATGATTCATAGACGGTTATTAACAAAAATCGTTTGTGATAATTACATATCAAAGATGATTCTTGTCGAGAATCGTCTGTGATATATGTCATTAAATATCCGGCTATCTTGACAGATCTGTCTGTATTGAGATCTATCTGATATGCGCGTGGTTGCTTTGAAGGAGGTGGCCGGATTTGGGGTGTTTGGTGAAAGCGATACCGGAGATTTGCAAATGTGTTTGTAGATCTATTTGTTCTTGGTGATCTAAGGTTAGTATTTGCTTCTAATTATATGCATTATAATCTAGAGAGATGAAAGCTAGGTTTAGGTCTAGCTTGGTAGTTTGCTGAAATTTAAGAATGGGTCTCACTATACTCCTTGTCTACTTCAATATATTCTTCCTTGATATATATGACACTGAAATTGAATGTGTCACCCCTCCTGTGTCCTTGTATTGAATGTATTTACATAATGAAATATGACACTGAAATTAAGTCTAATGACTTCTAGATGGAAAATGATTCTCACTGGTCTTGAATCTATCTCCCTTCATCCACTCGTGTCACCCCTTATATACCTTTTGAAGGGTGGCAGTTGTTGTGCACCAGGAGGCATCTTGACGGTTGGCTGACTGTGCACGTTAGTTGTGATTATTGTCATAGAGATACTCTCCTAATTGTACGCCATGCGGTTATACCAGAGATGAAGAGAATTATATGCAGTTATGTTAGAGACCAAAACCACGTGTATTAACTACTACGCACAAATGAATGCAGTGTACAAAATCCCTAGTCGATGAAGTCCACATGTAGGGCTAGAAAATACCTCGAGGCTCGTGGGCCAGCTCGGCTCGGACGAGGCTCAAGCCGAATCGGCTGAGGCTCGTGAAGTTTTCAAGCCAAGCCTAGCACCTGGCTTGCAAGATTTTCGAGCCGCTCGCGAGCCACACTTCCACCAACATTGAGTGAACTAGTTAACACAGACACACGCGAGATCCAGATCCCCAATCCCATCTTCTTCCTCTGCCGCTCCTTCCCCATCTTCTTCCTTCGCCGCGCCATCCTCCGTCGTTCCTTCCTCGTCTTCTTCCTACGTTGTCCCGTCCTCCACCGCTCCTTCCCCGTCCTCTTCCTCGCCACCCCCTCTGTTGCCACCCCGTCCTCCTCCGCAGATCACACCGCAACCCCCTCTCGCCACCCTCCGGCCACAGCTGCCCAGAGCTGAGCACCACCGCCGGCAACGGCGCTCACCTCTACCTCAAATCCTCTATGCTAGTCTGGACGCCGCCACCTCCCTCCGGACCCATGCACCGCCACCGCCGCCTCCCTCCAAATTCAAGCACCGCCATCGCCGCCTCCCTCCAAGTCACTGCTCCTCTTGCCCGGTCGAGCCACCACCATCTCTGCCTCCCACCGTCCCGATGATGTGCCGCCGGATTCAAAGCTAAGGGGAGGAGGAAGCTAACAACAAGATATGCCCCGCTGCGATGTTGTCGCCGTCGCGGCAGAGCAGCCGACCTCCTCCACCTCCAACTTCACCAACCGGCTCATCCCCCACTCATCCACCTGCTCCGTATCCGCCCATTTCTATGGCGACAGGGGCAGAGGCATCTGGTAGTAAAGGCTTGGGACGGCCACCTTATTCTTCGTTCGCCAGCCACCACGCCTCCTCCTTTCCTATCGTCGAACGTCGTGCCTCCATTTCCATCGCCGAACACCCGCCTCCTCCTTCTCTATCGTTCAATGCCGTATCGCCTCCTCCTTCTCCATTGTTGAATGCCATATCGCCTCCTCTCTCCGTCCCATTGCGTCTCCTTCTTGCTGGTCACTGGATCGGGTGGAGGAGAGAGGGGTAGTTGAGATAATAGATGGTGGGAGAGAGAAATCGGTGGGGGAGAGTCGGGCGGTCCGTGGGCGGAGCAAGCGGCGGAGGCGATGTGGGCGAGGAGGAGCTTGGGTGGGGAAGGTGGAGGTGGAAGGGAGGAGGATCAGAGGTGGTTCAGGGACTTGGGTCGCGAGCCCTTGCGAGCCAACTCGAGCCTCCATGCGAGTGAGCTGAGCACCATCTCTGGCTTGTTTCAATCACAAGCTGAACCACTGTTCCATTCAAGGTTGAGCGAGCCAAGCTCGAGCCGCCTCGACTCGACTCATTTCCACCCCTATCCAGTTGTCTGCGAGGTGTATCGACCATAGGTGTCGACGATCAAAACGTCGATTTTACGAAAATAGGAAGGAGAAAATGACGTGGGAAACCTCAGAGAATAATGGGACTGCTCTTTTATTAATATGAACTAGAATTTACAAGGTATATCCTAAGGACTCCGCTTGCCCTCTTGCTAACTCAGAACTATTACACGAATCTATGGCTTGTGCTTTTTGTCTTCCTTCTTCTGTTGCCTTTTACTCCTCTTTTTTCCCCCTTGATCCGCCCAGGTTCCATCTTTAAATAGCCCTCGAAGAGGTGGCAGTTACTTCCGGAGAAGGCGCGATGGCGGCGTTGCGTGCAGTCTGAGTCAAGTGACGTTGATACAGAATCAACCGTTTGGCGGTTATATGTCTATGAAACATATAACCGCATCTGAGGTTGTTCATCGTGTGTCTTGGATAAGATACGCCGTATGGAATATGCACGTGTTCCATTCATCATACGTAGAGAATATACCTTGGAATCGGTTCTTACCTTCTTTAGCGGTTCTCACGGTGGAGCTTGGCTTGGGCCTTCGTCCGACCAGGGTACCCATTATGTAACCTCTGGAATCTCTACGACCAGTGAGGTCGTGCACCTCAAAGGTTACGACCATGAAGACGTATGGTCTTTTATATATTAAAGATAATATATAGAGGTTTTAATCATCGTCAATAGGGTTGTCATGGTTGACCTAATTGTAGTAGATCTTACAACTATAAGGTGGTCGTGACCTAAAGTGGTTGTAGCATTTCCTGGTCATAACAGGTATTTTCGACCAGAGGTATATTTAGGGGTATTAATAATATCATTATCTATAATAAGTATTACATATAAATATTTTCATTAATTAAGGATTATTATTTCTCGTCAAATTCGCCATGATGGGTATTGAGAAATTGGTTAGGGAATAGAGTATGACTCGATGTCCGGTGAGAAGAGAGATTACCGTGGGAGTGAGATAGATGAATTTAATAGGCACGGCCAATTGACCCAGGACGGCGACGAACACCCGGCTTGATGGAGCTCATATAAGAGAATTACGACTTAAATTATTTTCTTATTCTTCTACCCGAGCAGCTAAGCTTGGTGTCCAATGAATAGTGGTGCTACGCTGTTGGGTCCACCACTTGGCACGGACACAGGCCAAGCCCTTCTATGCAGTGTAGCATCTGGGCCGTCGAGCCCAGCGAGCCGGACACGAGGCAGGCTATCTCCACTGCACCTGACCAAAGGGCGCCATATCACCATGGGCACCGACGTGCAGCGGCTTGGCACAGTGGGTCGGCGCCTACGCGCCGCCCTGCCGTTCGGGAGCATACGTAGGGATGCCTCCCTGTTCCGGGACAACGAATCGCCACGGTCCTTGAGAAGGCTGGCATGCCTTGGAGCGCTATACACGTTTCCTCTGACATTTATGGTTACTTATCTCAAAAGCGACTGTCCGGCAAGTAGCATCTTCGGACAGGTACTTTCTCAAAAAGCTATACTATGGGAATATCGATTGCACGGTAGTGTACACTAGGAATTGATTATTTACCTTAGCTTAGGTGGTTTTCAAGAATATATCCTTATTCCATATATAATCATTTATATATCATCAATATATCTTTATTCTATATGTAATCATTTATATATCATCTGTTTAGTTGGATCTTTGGTAATATACCTCAAATATGTAATGTTTTCCTGTTTTAGCCACCCAAAAAAACCATATTACCCCTCCCTCTGACTTAGTAAGGTTCCTAAGCCTTCCCAAGATCCTAACTTTGCTCTCCTACCCAGACAACTCCTTCCTCCCTTTCTTCGTCGATGACCCGTTGGAGAGCTCTTTCGCGGAGTCCTCCCAATGGAGGTCGTCGACTGTGCTCACCCCCACCTTCAACTCAGTGGCGAGCTCCATCACCGCCGAGTACGGCTGAGCGTCTTTGTTCCTCTTGTATGACACATATGTAAACACTTCTCCCACAAATAGTTCAAATAAAATCTTACTCGGCCGTTGTCATCTCCGATGTCACGCACGTCCCTCTCTGTAGGTGACTAAACAATCATTCAATACTTGATCGTCCATACTATTTCTCCGAGCATCTTATGCTCCCAACACCGACGCAGCTCGCTCCACCATCATCGTGCGCGTCCTTAAAGCGGACATGCAAACAAGCAACTCCATATTAACCTTGTCAAACCGATTGTCAAGCTCTTGGAGAACATTATCGATGATACTAAGATACGCTTCCCTTCTAAAATGATCATCATTTGTTTGTTTTGGGTAAAAACATGATGATCTTTCATAAGGCATATATCTACCATCCGGCTTAGGAACTTTGATGTCGTATTTAATGCAAAATGATGTTACATTTTCTTGAAGGAATTCTTCCCACCCATCATACATCATTGTTGCATTCTATCCTTAGCCAAATTAACAATTGTCATAGCATTAATAATATTTTGGTCACTCTTTTACAAAGACTGAGACAACTTATCTGTGTATCCAAGTATGACAAGCATCAAATGTGCATTGAAAACAAAGTCAAATGGCTCAAAGGCTCCCACCATAGCATGTATTTTTTGTCAATCATTCTTCCGTGATGGGTCTTTTCCAAGTCAGTATGAGTGCTTTATGATTGTTGAATACATACTAATAATATGCAAAATAGTTCTATTTTTGTTCATACATATACCTAGTTAAAAAATTACTCATACATATACCTAATTAAAAAAGTTTTGCAAATTTTTTTGGGGGTGCCTGTGCACCACAGGCACCCCCCTGGCGCCGCGCCTGCTCCCCGGGTGCAACAGTGCCAGGTCGATGCCGTCCATGTGGTTCATCGTGAACACGATAATGCACTCCTCGCCGTAGCATGACCGCAGGCCGTCAGGGATGTTCAGCAACCTGGAGAATGACACCTTCCCCCCAGTGGTTGTCAACGCCAATGCCGCTGCCGCGTGAGCCAGCTGAAGCACTCCATGCTCCCGAAGCTTATGTAGACGACGGAGTTGTCCGTGAACTCATCCAAACAAGCTCATGTGTCGGCCGTGGCCACATTCATCTCGTGGGCGCATCAAGGTGGGCAAGGAGATGGTGATGAGCGACGATGGGCGAAGGCAACCTTGTTTCAAAAGGAGAGGGGTACGGCAAGTAGCA
Source organism: Ampelocalamus luodianensis (assembly GCA_036346255.1). Lineage (NCBI taxonomy): Eukaryota > Viridiplantae > Streptophyta > Magnoliopsida > Poales > Poaceae > Ampelocalamus > Ampelocalamus luodianensis. The sequence continues at coordinate 51,737,684 of CM070623.1, forward strand.
TCTTCGGACAGGTACTTTCTCAAAAGCTATACTATGGGAATATCGATTGCACGGTAGTGTACACTAGGAATTGATTATTTACCTTAGCTTAGGTGGTTTTCAAGAATATATCCTTATTCCATATATAATCATTTATATATCATCAATATATCTTTATTCTATATGTAATCATTTATATATCATCTGTTTAGTTGGATCTTTGGTAATATACCTCAAATATGTAATGTTTTCCTGTTTTAGCCACCCAAAAAAACCATATTACCCCTCCCTCTGACTTAGTAAGGTTCCTAAGCCTTCCCAAGATCCTAACTTTGCTCTCCTACCCAGACAACTCCTTCCTCCCTTTCTTCGTCGATGATCCGTTGGAGAGCTCTTTCGCGGAGTCCTCCCAATGGAGGTCGTCGACTGTGCTCACCCTCACCTTCAACTCAGTGGCGAGCTCCATCACCGTCGAGTACGGCTCGTCTTTGTTCCTCAGCAACACTTCTCCCACCTCGGTCGTTGTCATCTCCGTCACGCCGTCCCTCTTGTAGGCTTCCGCTGCGTCGAGCATCTTATGCTCCCCAACACCGACGTACCGCTCCACCAGCTCGTGCGCGTCCATCCTCCCCGGCAGTGACGGAGCCAGAAATTTAGCACTGGGGGTGCACATTTAAAGCTAAAAAAAAAATCTTGTATGACACATATGTAATTTCACAAGTCTAATACAATTACACAAAAGAGTTCAAAATTAGTTAATAATGCAATACAAATAGTTCAAATAAAATCTTACATGAATAAAAGAGTCCTAAATAGCTAATGAAAATCACAATACCACACGACGCGATGTCATTCCTTAAAAACACTTGATTATATCATCATCACTAATCTTCGAGAAGATATCTCGCTCTATAAAGGTGACTAAACAATCATTCAATACTTGATCGTCCATACTATTTCTCAACTTGTTCTTCACAAAATTCATCGTCGAAAATACTCTTTCAACACTCACCGTTGCCACCGGTAGGAGCAATACCAATTTGAGAAGCAAGCATATCAACTTGTAAATGTCATGCTTTCTTGTTTCAACAATTTTAGTAGAAAGCTCACCGAAATTCTTTACACTCTTAAATCTATCATCGTTTCGTATATCATCAATGAAGTTATCAAGTTGGAAAGAAAAGTCTTATTAAATCCGTGCTTGAAAAATCATTAGGATAAAAGTTGGTAAGGCAATCATAAAAAACAAATGAATTCAGAAGATTTAAAGCGGACATGCAAACAAGCAACTCCATATTAACCTTGTCAAACCGATTGTCAAGCTCTTGGAGAACATTATCGATGATACTAAGATACGCTTCCCTTCTAAAATGATCATCATTTGTTTGTTTTGGGTAAAAACATGATGATCTTTCATAAGGCATATATCTACCATCCGGCTTAGGAACTTTGATGTCGTATTTAATGCAAAATGATGTTACATTTTCTTGAAGGAATTCTTCCCACCCATCATACATCATTGTTCCATCCTCCCGGTGCAAAATGCGGTCGATGCCGTCCATGTGGTTCATCGTGAACACGATAATGCACTCCTCGCCGTAGCATGACCGCAGGCCGTCAGGGATGTTCAGCAACCTGGAGAATGACACCTTCCCCCAGTGGTTGTCAACGCCAATGCCGCTGCCGCGTGAGCCAGCTGAAGCACTCCATGCTCCCGAAGCTTATGTAGACGACGGAGTTGTCCGTGAACTCATCCAGCCAGGCTCACAGGTCGGTCGTGGCCACATTCATCTCGTGGGCGCATCAAGGTGGGCAAGGAGATGGTGATGAGCGACGATGGGCGGGTGGGACTCGGGCGAAGGCAACCTTGTTTCAAAAGGAGAGGGGGTAAGGATAATATGATCTTTTCGTGTGGATAAAACGGGAAAAGCATAAGATATTAATAGAATATCGCAAACGAGGTATATTATCAAGAATCCATAGGGTATATAAACGATTATATCGGAAATGAGGTTATATTCTCAAAAGCCATCTAAGCCATGGATGAATAATCAATTCCTTTATAATAAATAGAGTGCGGGAGTTTTTTTACAGCGAACTCAAGCTTTTGGAATGTGGCAAGCATCATTTTTTGCCGCTTAATCCTGTGAAGTACACGCTCTAATGTGCTTTAGTGTTGTAGTACTGCTGGCTCAGGGGGATTCTCCGAGTGAGGAGGAAAAGTCGTAGTATATGTTGCTTGCTCAGAAACTTAATTGCAGCCAGTTCTTGGAATCTAACGAGGGAACTCCAAAGCAAGGCACACAGAGACGTGCAACTGTTCTCAGATAGCAACAGGTCATCTGGCAGCACTTTACCATGTGGCGCTTCCATTCCATGCATACTACATGCCATGGCCGTGGTAAATTCATTGCTATGCATTGATGGGGACACATGTTTTTAGTGAGGCTTTTCAGCCTTTCCCACCCAGTACCACCCTCCCCCTATGCGGCTACGGCACTAGGCTTTCCCCAAGCTACCTTCCTCTCTGACTGTCACTACTTTCACCAATACCAAAATGTTGTTAGCTGTAAGTAGAGTTAATTAATCAGAATCCTAGTGCTAATGCTATGTAGATGTACTTATCTTATCCATTGCCTTGCCTTCCCTTGCAATCCTGGCAGCTCTTGTTCTCAGGTCATCACCGTGCCATGCCAGAGTGGGGTTGTACTGGATTAAAGTAAAGTTAGTGTGCGCTGCGAATCCTGGTCATGTCCTCATCCACCTTAATTAGTCAAAACTCTTGTCGCATAAAATTATGGATACGAGATCCTAGGCTCAGAAGCTAAAAAGGTATCATCTAGGTAGCGCCTTCGAGGAGGGGCTTGCTTTGCGACTAGTAATATATTCGCCGTTGTCTTTGTCATGTACTCATGTGCGTGATTTGATGCATTGTTAACGGTGGCTAATTAGTATTCCTACCCCTAGTTCACATGGCTAATAAAGTGCTTAAGAGGAAGCCATTGTTGGTGCTGAGCACAACTCAGCAAGTGTTGTAATGTGGACGTTGGGGAGCTTTGTTTGTAGAAAAGACATGATACAGCGGAAGGGCAGTGGACCGGGTGAGGAAGCGGATACGAGGTAGCATCAATAATAACAGGTTAAAAGGGTACGTATAGCTGTTTACCATGATGATTGCTTAAAATCAAAGTTTTTTACTCGGCGAAACAAACGTATTGTGCAGTATATGACTTGTTGCTGCTCGGTCCTTTTCTGAATCTGAATACCCCCATAAAAATGAAGAAAGTACTTATAATTATTAATTATGCAGTGTGGGCTTGCTTTGTCGACCCGCAATAATTCAACTTCTATATCGATCGGTGCGCGTAACCATCCAATAGAAAGAGACCGCACTGGTCGGTCATGGCGTTAAAAATCACAGGGCATGTACAAACGGACAATCCACTGGTATTACCAATAAGCAACATCCCTATTAGTTAACCTTGTTTTTATCACATCATTTCCCGCCAAGCTGGCCGACGCACGCCGCAAGAAGCTGCTTAGCAATGTAAAATTACTTTATTATTTTATCTACCAATTTATCTTGGCCATACATGAGCACTTGGCACGCGCGAGACGGGGGCACGGACAACCATTTGTTTGGGTAGATAAACACAGATCGTACAGACAGATCTCGCCAATAAACGACTCCTGTACGTGCATATACTTTGGAATAATACCGTCCTAAACGAGCATCTTAACTAGATGTACGTATGTAGGAGCATCCAATAATCCAGCTGCCACTAGGGGCTCCGGCAGGGGAGGTTATAGCCGGGGGGACCCGGCCGGCCGAGGTCGGTGGTCCGCCGCCTGGCCGTTCGTCCACTGCGTTTTCTTAGGCGCGCTGAAAGCCGCCCAAACACGACATACCACGCGTAACTGGGTGGTCTGTGCTTGCGCCGTGCTTAACCATGCATGTCGTGCGCGCGGATTACGCCCCCAACCTACCCAAATCGACCGCGCGCGCGCGCGCACGGGCCAAGGAGACATCAGATGCGCGCGTGCCGCCGTGCATGGTCCTGGGGACCGTTGCGCCGCGCGGAGACGGGGGTTCGTGTGTGTTTTTTTCGCTGGAGGGGCTTTACGTAATGGGACGCGATCGAGCCTGGACGCGTACGTATGCTGGTTCTGCCGGCATAGGATGCCGGCCGGGGGAGCTTTGATGAAGTGTGGTGCGTGTGATGGTCCTGGCTCTGTGCATGTGGTGCTGCCCTGCTAGGGTGTACGCGTTCTTTTTAGCATCCGTTTCTCTTTTTTTAAAAAAAAACGGATTTGCTATTTTCTAACTCATCTGAATTTTTTTAATTTAAATTAATTGTTATGATCATTGAATTTGTATAGAGATTGATGTGTCATATGATTGGATATTGATTTAATTGATAAATATATGACTTATATTTAATAAAATTTTAGTTACCTTACGAATAAACAAGTCTTTTTTTTTTAATTAGCATGCGCGGTTGTGCAACGCATTTCTACCCGTGCGCGACATTGCAGATCTATTCATCTGTTGGCATAGAGGCCGCCTCAAAAGTTATTAAGGACACCGGTAGTAATTGTGAAGGAAGGCATCATTGACATGCTCATATTGTCTACCGAGAAGAAGAGGATAGAGATATAGTACTTAGAAAATGACACCATCAAACACTGCATGCATGTCAATGGTATAAGACCATACCAGCAGGAACGCGCCGTACCATATCCTGCTGGAAACCGAATGGACGGCACGCCGCCCCGTTTCCTCCTCTTGCCCCTCTTCCCCGCATGAATCGCCCTTCCTCCGCTCGGACAAGTCCACTTCCCCGAAACGGGATTTTTTTATTAAAAATATAATTTAAAAGATAATTACATTAAAAATAGTCATTTTTTTTTACTAAAATAGGCCACTATTGCCATTTAAAATAACAAAATTATCATATCGCAATTTTAATTGACGACAGATTAAATGGCAACATTGTCCTGTTGTAATTTTACTTGGCAACACGAGGGTTCTATCGCCAATTGGACTAGCGAGAGAATAATTTCTCTGTTCCAAATGGCGACAGGTTTTAATGACCCTGCATTTAATTTATATGTAGAGAATTCAGCCTAAAGATTTAGCGTATTTCACAAAGTTTGTTGGTAATATCTTGAAGTGTCCGCGTATTTTGGAATTCAAAATTGGAGAAGATAACAAAATGTAAAATAGAGAATGTGAGATCGGCGACGCAATTTGGAATACAAATTTGGCGGTGCAATAACACAAACAACCCCCTTCAGAGTGAAATGAAAAAAAAAAATTGGATTTAGGGTTGTCATGCGCGCTGTTGTCCAGATTGTATTGTTCGTGGAACCGATCCATTCGGGAAAAGATTCCGTAATATTTAATAGTTGAAATATTTGATAAAAGAGATATAAGTTTGAAAGACTTCATAATTCAATTGCAAATTACATGGCGTACTGAGTTGGTTACGTACATTAGAAACAATGCACGAATCAACGAACCGAAATACACATACGATACACGTTCGCCTTTTTGGAATTGGAAAAAAAGGTAATTGGAACATAATTGACTAGTCCTGGCGACCCATCGGTCCCTTCCCCTTGTCTGGACTGCCCACGACGACGGCCAGTCTCGAAGTCAACCATATTCTGCGAGATGGGTTGGACAATTGAATGATGTTATGATAGCACAACGCAAGGCCAAATAAAGAATCACGACACAAATTGAACATAACTTACCTCTTTCGATCCGGACTGCGCCTGGGCGATGGGAATGCTAGGACGGCCGTCGTTCTCACTAGTAGGAGCCTTCCCCTTGTTCATCGCGCACTCAGCCCGGTAGTACTCAGCTTCCGGTTTGGGGGTCCTCCACCACCACCCTCGTTTCCTAGGCTCCTTCAGTGCATTTTCAATAGGGTCAAGTACGTAAGATTTCTACCGTTTGAAGGTCTCGGCTCGCATCGTATAGTTCAATATATACTTCTGCTCGATGAACGTCCTATCATACATTCTGGGTCGTCGATTCATTGGAAGAAGTTGCATCGTATCTCTGTCTGTCATTATGCGCAGATGTAGTTAGAGATATGCGGATTGAAACGTAAGATGTGAAAAATCTATATGCATGTAATATTCACTTATGAGGATGTTCCCGCGTGTGTAGTACGTTTGAGCGGCGGTCGCCAGGTGTGTGGGCTGGATGATCTTAACTAGTTCTTCGCACACATATTGCACGCGTGGGAACTCCAGTGGTATCGGCGCATCCTTCATAGAACAATTTAGGTAGAGTTTAGCCCTCCCAGCGAGTAACTTGCGCTTCCGCAGCATCTTCCCGTAAAAGTTCACTGACGAGTCCGACATCTCCTTCCTCTCTGTTATATGAAGCAAGTTTTGGTGAAGTATTGGGTGTGGTGATGTAGTGTTCTCCTCCAACTCTCTTCTCTAGTTTTCTTCTACCTTCTTTTATAAGGGTTCTTTCCGGTTTGAAAAGGTGGCATGGCGGAGTATGGCCTTTTCGATCTAAAAATGTAACGTTGCAGTGTGCTATAAACTCGGTCTGTAAAAGTGGCAACGTGTGGCATGACTAGGTGTAATCTTTTCGGTCTGAAAAGGTGGTGTGGCGGAGCGTGATCTTTTCGGTCTAAAGTTAGCGTCACAGTGTTTTATCATTTCGGTTTGTAAATGTGGCAGTGTGTGGCGTGACAGGGTGCGGTTTTTTCAGTATGAAAATGTGGCATGGTGGAGTGCGATCTTTTCGGTCTAAAATAGTAGCGTCACAGCGTGCGGTCATCTCGCTCTACAAAAGTGCGGTGTGAATGCTAGAAGGGTGGTGTGGGGTGTCACGATGCTGACCCACTCACATGGTTACATGTACACATAAGAATAAATAGTATCGAAACACGATACTAACATAATGTAAGTTATACGAAAATTAATATTTACATAGCATGACTGATATTTACAAGAACAACTATCTACTCGTGGGCCCTCTTGGGGCGTACCGCACTTGTGGCCCCTGGCCTCGTTCGCTCGGGCTGCAGCGCTGATACACATATATTAAAGGCTCAGGTGACCGAGGTACCCTACCCACGCGAGTAGCTTGATGGCTATCGCAAGAGGGTGTTGCGTCAGCTAGCTCGCTCCGGGCGCACCGTGCACTGTGAAGCCCCAATGGAGACCTGGCTACTTTCGCCACGCAAAGGCCCACTGCCTTGCCGTCGTAGTGTCCACGCCTGCTCGAACTTGAAGTCCTCAGAGCGTGACTCCCGTGCGATACCACCTACTCGTCCCAAAAGGGGTGTACGAACTGTGAAACAATACGTTGCGTATGTAAACATAGTGAAAATGATGAAATAATATGTTATGCATGCAAACAAGGTAAACACACCTCGTCGCACGAAGGCAATGGGCGACTCCGCGTATTCCTGCCCCATGTACAGTTGGAACTAAGGACCTGTCAGAGAAAATTGTCGTTAGTAACTAGTGGAATTCGAAATAAACGACGAGACGTAAGTGTTTCATGCTGACCTATGAACTATGCCGAGGTAGTCCCAGCACGGTACCACAAGGATCCACCTGCCATGTCCGGGTGAGGAGTGGTGGAGCGTGACGCACCGTGGCTCACCCCCAATCTACACACAGGTGGATCCACCACCTCCCTCGTCCTACGGCAAGATGCAAACTGGATGCCTAGCCTCATCTTCTCTACGAACTGGTCAATGACCTCTCTAATCTCCTACATCATCATGCTGAAGCACTCCCCGGGTGTCATACGATGCACGGAGGTCGCCAACTCATGCATCTCCCATTGTAGATCGACCTGTACATATACTTAACAAGTTACAAACCAAAAACTTGCGAAACAAATAAGAAGTGTAGTCCGTTCAATACGTACCATGCGATGGAATGAGGTGTATGACTAGATGGGGTAAGTGTTGGTCATCGCGACCTCGTGTCATAGTGAGTCGTCCATCACCTTAGCGCAACGAACCCTCGTCTGACTGGAGTATAATGGTCAACCAGTCCTCGACGACGGCGGTGGTGTACATGGTGGCGATGTAGACTCCCAAGTCCAGCTATGGTCGTCTGATATGGAAACATTCGAAGGACCACAACTGAAGAAGCAACGAGCATCTGGAGAGGATGGGGCTATCCCGAACCGGTGGGACACATCGCACAGGATGCGGTACGTCGCGCAAAGCACCACTGGGCCCAAGGCGTACGACTGGATCGCCTCCACTTCCAAGTCTACTAGCTCGCGCGCAGCAGATTATGTGCTTGTCAAAGATGTCGCTGTGGCGGAACCAATCCGGATGTATCTGATCAGGGAAACCGTGTGTTCTTCTATTCCCGGTCCATCTCTGGCTTCCGATCTTTTCATCTTCTTCACTTGCCATATTGGTTTTGGACCACCGGTCGAAGACCTGGATGCTAACTTGGTCGTGGTCGTAACCCTTCTGGACGTGGTTGGGGCCTCTTGAACGTGGTCGTAGACCACCTGGTAGTGGTCGTAGGCCAACTGGTGGTGGTCGTGAACTGTTCCCACCAAGTACTATAGTCGACAAGTACTATTCCTTCCGACTGCTCCTCCCTACAAGTACTATTCCCGTCGAGTGCTCCTGCCGAAGAGTACTGTTACCGTCGAGTACTGTTTACTATTAGTACTCCTTCCGCTGAGAACTGATCGTAAACCATGTGGATGTCATCGTGAACCATGCAGAAGTGGTCGTAGATTCTCCAGAACTGGTCGTAGACCTTGTGAATCTAGTCGTAGACCTTCTGGAGCTAGTTGTAGACCTTCTTGAACTGATCATGGACCTTGCTCTCTTCTGGCTCTGCTTGCACTTGGCTCACTCTTGGGAAAATCAGTAACAATGCTGTTTGGGGCCGTATCTAAAACCATTTGAACCCGAACCATTACCAGGCCTAACCTCAACGCGGGAAGTTCAATCGCCGCCTCACCCTCCTGGGGAGTATGGTACTGAGATGGCGACGGTGACTCGCGTCAACGGCTGGGTCAAGGAACTCGTATGGCCACTGCGCAGCGTCTCTTGAGTCGGCCATACCTAAAAATTTAGTGGATACATTGTAAATACTACGTGTGGATATCATGGGGATATGCTCATGATCTTAGTATGATGATACAATTCGCAATGGCTCTTAAGGTTTGTCAAAAATTGTGTTTTTAGCAAAGCTTTAGGAGAATCGGTAGTTTCGGCAAGTGAGGCGCGGTACGACCGCAAGAGCGAAGCGGTACTACCATAGGTCAAGCGTCCAAACGGATGGTCAGATCGGATGGTCTAGACAATGGTCCGAACGTTCACGAGGTGGATCGGACGGTCCTAATGAGTGGTCCGAACGTTCGGTCCGAACGTTTCGACAATCGGTAGTTCAGCAAGTTGGTTGGCGGTACTACCGAAGAGCGGTAATACCAAACTTTTTGTGGTATGTTTTTTTTCCAGAGAAGGTGTTTTGGGAATTTCTGGTTTTCTCCTAGAGCGGTACGACCGCACGTTGGTTGGCGGTAATAACGCAAGTGTGCAGTATGTAAACTCCAGAGAACCTGTTTCTTGGAAGTTTTGGGCGTCTCAGAGAAACGGTACCTTCGCAGTTATTGGAGCGGTAATATCGTAGTGCGGTAGTACCGGTGATTACTTGGCGATAGTATCGATTGTGTTTTCAAGTTCGGCCATCTTGGTGAATTGGTTTTGAGTTAGGTCAAGTTCATAGTTCTCATTGCATATGTGTTGCATGATGCGTGTTTTGACTAATATGGATCAAGTTACGAAGAAATTATTCCCGGAATCGATTTTTTTGTCTATTGTTGTGCAGGAAGCTTGGTGGTCAACGTCACGAAGATGATCGGGACTAGGCTTGGAGAGCTATGGTTCAGAATGATCGAGGATGCCGGGTGAAGTCAATGGACTCAAGCATGGTGCAGAATAGACAAGGATGACCGAACGGGCAGTTTGGTGTGACGGGTTGGATCAAGCGGCGCGGGGGTCGGTGCAAGTGCTATAGTGGTTTCGGTGGGAGCCGAATGGGAGGGATTGCTGATATGAAGAGAGCCGTTGATCAACCTACACGTGGTGAAGCATGGAAGTGCTTCATGAAGATTGGACTCGGTCTTCAGAGAAGGACCGAGAAGGGGTATTTTGGTAATTTCACCTAATACCGCCTTTGTGACCTTTTGGCTAAACTGCGGCGCAAGACGGTGTAAGGAGAAATAGTTTAGGTCAAGAGAAGTTGAAGACGCCGCTTTTAAATACGTGCGTGAGTTAAACCTGTTTGTATGTGGGCTTAACGGGCGCCCAACAGGAATTCTCTTCTAGAAGTTAGCCTCCACTATAAATAGGGGAGGGTGCTCGCTAGCACCTCCCAACTTCTAAATGCAAACCCTAGTTTGGGCTTAGGGAGAATAGGGGAGAGGTTAGGATTCTAGAAAGTTGTATTGATTGTGTGCTCATGTATTGAGTCTTTGTCTTTCGGATGGAGTGGCTATAAACCCAACATCAATCTCAAATCAATCCAAGCATGATTCCTTGAAGATGAGTCTCTTTTCTGTCTTGGTCTCTATTTTGTGATTTTGAGGCCTTCTTTGATTCCTTCGTTTTCTGTTGGTTTTTGGTTGTGATCTACCTTACTATGATATGTGGAAATACATCTAGGATCATCTTGGTCATCTATCACCCACGAGCAAGTGTTTTGATCGTCTTTTGATTTTGACTCCGTTTTGGAGCAATCTTCACTCAAACGGTAAAAGGTTGGAACTTTGACATAGATCTTGATGATCCTTGATTAGAATGGGTCTTGACATTCTAGAGAAGGTTTGTCTTAAGTTTGGTAAGGTTTCGAGTTGTGAATCAAAAGTTACGTCTTTTTTAATTTCGTTTTCACGCTTGTTTTCCTGTTCATTGGCTGATTTCACTGTTTATCCCAGTAGTACCACACTATTCATTACGATAGTCCCATTTTTACTGTTCATCAGTGCCTCTATGTGATTTTTGTTGCTGTAGTTTGGGGATTTGGAGTGGATTCAATCCAAGACTTCCGCTATGCTTGTATACCGATCTTCATAACTCTCATAACTATTGGAGTGAAACGCTTATTGAATCCAATCAAAGCGAAAAAGAGTTCATGCTCCTATTCACCCCCCCTTCTTGTCGCCTTTTTCGGCCCAACACTACAAAACATATACAAAAAGTAATAAGAAGCGACATATCTAATTAATTCAATTATTGCGTGATTAGCGACACATACGAAACTGATCTACACACAATTGTATCAATGCATAAATTTTTAGAGGTATATTGCCGTGTACAGATGAAAACTAAATTTAAGTTCACAATATTTTAATTATCGTCTGCATACCATATTTAGTTACTTTGGATTTTTCTATAGAATTTTTAGAGGTGTCTTGTTATTTTCTTAGTTTGAAACGTATTTTTGGAATTAACAAAATATTTACGTGTAAAAATAAAAAAATAAAATTAAGTTGAAAATATTTTAGTTAAGGTCCACTCGCACTATTTAGCTAATTTGGAATTTTCATACAATTTTTGAAGGTACCTTACTATTTTTGTTATTTATAAAATATTTATCATGTACAAATAGAAACCAAAATTAAGTTAATAATATTTTAATTAACATCTACTTAAAAAGTATGGATTTTTAGCTACTATGGATTTTTATATAATTTTTTGAGGTGTCTTGCCATTTTTCTTTTTTTAAAAGTATCTCTAGCATTTACAAAATATTTACCGTATACAAATAGAAACAAAAATTATGTTGACGATATTTCGTTCAGCTCTACATATCCTCTGTAGCAATTCTGGATTTTTATAGGATTTTTAAAAGTGTCTTGCTATTTTTCTAGTTCAAAAGGTATTTTCGGTATTAAGAAATATTTACCGTGTGTAAATAGAAACTAAAATTAAGTTAGGATCATTTTGATTCAGCTCTACATGCCCTATTTAGCTATTATGTAATTTTTATAGATTTTTTATAGGTATCTTGCTATTTGCCTTGTTTAAAAATTGTCTTCAATATTTACAAAAATATTTACTGTGTACAAATGGAAACAAAAAAAATAAATTTACAATATTTTAGTTCAGCTCTACGTACCATATGTACTAACATTGGATTTTTTACAGAATTTTTATAGGTGTTTTGCTATTTTTCTAATTTATAAAGTATTTTTGATATTAACAAAATATTTACCGTGTAAAAAATAAAAACTTACAAGGTTTCTTAGTATTTTTGTGAATTTATTCTATATCATTCAAGTACTGCACCATAAATAATATCTATACAATGAACTAAACTATACATAACTAAAATGATATACTACATTAAATTGCAATATAGCTAAAATTATCTAATCCATTAAATTATATGTCGTTTTTATTTGCTAAACAACATGTTTTGAATTTATGTACAAAGTTGTAAAGACATTTACTTACAAAATAGACGACCAAATCTGCTTCTCCCTCTCTCTCTCCTCCGCTATGAACCAACAGAGTTTCGCTAGGTCACTTCTTCCCTCTCTTCTCTTTTTTTTCTGAATTAAAATGACTTTTAATTCGCTACTGGTGGGTTCCTGTCGCCATTTAAACTGACGATTTGCACATTCTTCAAACAAATTGCCAGTCTAAATGACGATAAACAGTTGTAGTGAATGACGACGGTGACCTATTTTTTTTGTATTTTTTTGGGCTATTTAGTAATTTTTTATTAAAATTTCCCTGAGACGGCACGAGCGGTTTACGCCGTACCTCGTGTTGCGGCGGGACAGACCCGCTGACGCCTGGGCCACGCGGTCGCCGAGTTTTTACTCCCATCGCCCCAGGAGAGGGGGGGTGCCCCCAAAAGTCCAAGGACGAGTGTACCACCAACCCGACAGTAAACAGTAACCGGTGGTAACAAAACCAGCAACGACGACGCACGCAGAGGGAGAGGGGAGGGGAGGCATTGGCATCACCACAGTAACAACGACGACGGCACCAGCACCCACCACCACCAACGCGGACGGGCGGACGCGCGGGGCGAGGCGGCAGGAACCCGTCGCGATTGGGCCGACGGGACGAACCGGTCGCGCGCGGGCCTCGTGGTGGATCTGACGCCACCAGCGCGCGGGTTCTTCTCTCCTCGTCGCGTCGCGTGCGTCCCCTTCTCCTTCATTCCGAGCGGACGAGTGAGCGAGCGCGCAATTCCCCGCGCGCCGTCTCGGTCTCCGTCGGCGGTCAATGCGTGCGGGGAGATGAGCGGCGGCGAGGAGGAGGAGGTGTTCTACGAGTCGCGGGACCGCGTCCTCTCCTCCTCCTGCTCCTCCACCTCCGCCTCGGACGACGACGACCACCCGCGACGACGCCGGGACGGGGCCGCCGCCGCGGCTGCGGCGGCGGCCCTCGACGTGTGGACGTCCGGGCCGGCGCCCGTGCAGGAGCGGCGCCGGAGGCTGCTCCAGACGATGGGGCTCGCCGGGGACCCCTCCCTCGCGCGCCTCGAGATGGGTCGATCGGCCTCCTACGACGGGCCCATCCGGCCGGCGGTGGTCTCGCCCATCTCCCGATCCAGATCGGACGGCGCCGTGCCGGCCTCGGCCACCAAGCCACCGCTCGGGGGCCGCTCGCGCCGGACGTCGTCTGGCCCCTCCGCGGCCACGCCGGAGAGGGACAATGCGGACCCCAGGTGCCTAATCAGAAACCTCGACGACGGCAGCGAGTTCGTGGTAAAGGAGGAGTTCGAGCTCCGCGTGCTCGGCACGGGGCGGCAGCTCACCATGGAGGAGTTCGACCTCTGCGTCGGCCGTTCCCCCATCGTCCAGGAGCTCATGCGCCGCCAGAACGTTGCAAACTCCGGTTCAAACAACGGCGCCTCCACCCCCATCCAGAGGTCCAGCTCCGACTCCAGCAACGGTGCGACGCGCCCCAGGCGGCGCAGCGGCTGGCTCCGGAGCATCCGCAACGTCGCTGGCTCCATGGTGGCCGGCTCCCGCGACCGCCGAAGCAGCGACGAGAAGGATACATCATCCGAGAGGGGCGGACGGCGGTCCAGCTCAGCGACAGATGACAGCCAGGATAGTGCCGGCGCCGTGCACCACGGCCCGGAGCGCGTTAAGGTGCGGCAGGTCGGGAAGTCGTACAAGGAGCTCAGTGGGCTGTTCATGAACCAGGAAATACAGGCGCACAACGGGTCCATCTGGAGCATCAAGTTTAGCCCCGATGGGCGGTACCTCGCGAGTGCCGGGGAGGACTGCGTGATCCATGTCTGGGAGGTGTCGGAGTTTGAGAGGAGGCGAGAGGAAAATGAAGTGTGCAATCCATTTGTTGCCGTTGTCTGCAATGGTTCACCTGAGCCGACATTGGCGTTGGCGAGGGTGGACGGGAGCCATTGGGAGAAGCGTCGAGCAACGGTCTCGGAGAGTAGGAAATCTGTGAGCTCTGACCGGTTGATGGTGCCAGAGCATGTGTTTGCACTGTCGGAAAAATTGGTCAAAACCTTTGAGGGGCATTCAGATGATGTGCTTGATCTCTGCTGGTCCAAATCTCAGGTATGCTAATGTTGCTGTTCGTTCTGAAGTCCTAAATCGATGCTTGTTGAGTAAACTGGTGAATGTCGTAGTTAATCCCACAACCCAAATTCTGCTAAAATTTAGAAGCATGCCACAAATATTAGGATATAAGACAGTGTGGTTGCTTACCTCTGAATAGTTTCATTTTTACTCTTTAACATGTTGAAGGTAAAATTTTGGAAGTCCTACATTGTTTGAGCAAACCTTCTTTGTCATAATTGAGAGTCCAACCATGCCAGGACAAAACACCTTGGTACCGTGGAGTCAAGGACTGATATTGGCATATATGATATAGCTCAATACATTCACAGTGTAGATAACTGTAAATGATAAATTGGCAGGAGGCAAATGAAAAATGTAGTGATTTTGATACACAGGCCACATTGAATGTAAATAGGTATTCTCTGGTTCTGGGCAAGTGCTGCTTTGAAATCTGTTATTGGAATGGAAGGCTGTAATGCATAAAAGCAATTAAGCCTGCTGTCTGCCTTTAAAGAAGGCATGTTTCCTCCAAGCTTGTAGTTTGCCATTTCGTGGTCATTTTTCGTATCTTGATACATCTAGTGGCGACTGCATCAACTAGCAAAAGCTAGTGCCGAAACTGTACATCAGCATTCTACAATACAGCGCTTCGATAGAATTTTTTGTGCTCTGATTTTGTTAGTAAATCCCCTTTTCTTTTTCTTGTTTAGGCAGTAATTAGATATTAAGTGCTTCACAATATAACATGGCATATTCTAATTAAAAAAAGTGCTCACTTATGGAGTTATCTTGTATCACCTTGTCGTAACAGAAGCTCAATTTGATTATATGTATTTACATGATGGGACGAGAAGACTCCTTTGCGTTTCAATTTTTCTAGAGGGATGGAATCCTAGAAATGCTATACAACTTGACATTGACTAGATACAAAGAATGCTATAGTTGACATTTAGAAAGATATGTACTGCCACAATGGTGATGTAAAAAACAGAAAGGTAACTTTGTTTAAATCCTTCTGCATCAATACGGTAAAATATAGTATAAAGTAATGCAACATTTAGCTATCCACAATATAATGTTCTTATACTAGTACTAGTATATATAATATTTGACGAAGTTTGAGCCTTCTTTTGGGACTAAATTACAACCAATTTCATCTCCTTGGGGTGAAGCTTGATCTAGGTTTTAATAAAGGTCAAAGTCAAATGGATCCTTCTCTGGTGATTTCCAGTTACCCTGAGACCATCTTTCACATCACATTCACTGAAAAGATGGCAATTATCCTGGGTCTTTTGCTAGATGTTGATGACAGAACAAGGAGTCATAGCCATAGGATTAGGATGTCCCATGTAGGTTTTGGTCGTACATTAAACTGTCTATCTTTTCTCATTAGTTGTCCAAAGTTCTTGCTGTGTCATAGCTATGTTAGGACTTAGGACTCACTGTAGCTTGAAGTGTCAAGAAATCCCTCTAGCATGCGTTGCATATTCAGCATAGCATGCTGCATGACATACATGTTTATTACTAATGGAGCTTGAATTAGCTGCAGATCAGTTGTCTTATGGTCTAGAATCCGGGACCTGTACCGTCAAGTTTGCATTCCTCAGATATTTCAGAAATCTCTCGAGAGAATACTGGTTGATTCTGCTACAAGTTCAATGGCATTCAAAAGGGCAAACGCATGATTAGTTGCACAAAATTTGCTGGGTCTTGTTGTGAGCAGATATGAGTATATAATTGGCATTTTAATACCAATCTGTTCGTGTATGTCTGGTGGTACTCTACCTTTCTATGCTAGGTTCACATTTTGCAACAACGATTCCAGCAATGTGTCCCAAACTACGATTGCTACAATTCTGTGAATCTTGTTGCAATATTTCTTATGATTCTGTTGTCATTACAATTTTTTCTGTTTTCTTATGATTCTGTCGCCGTTACAAAATTTTCTGTCTTTAACTTCTCTGTCAAATGCTGTGCAGTACTTACTTTCGTCTTCAATGGATAAAACAGTAAGGTTATGGCACATGTCAAGCGCTTCATGTTTGAAAACATTCTCACACAGTGACTATGGTAAGATTTAGATTGCATTAGCAGTTTCGCTCTTTCTCCTTTCACATGTAATGTTTCTCACTCTGCCAGCAATATCCTCAATTTTCTTTTGTTGCTTTGTGTTTCAGTGACATGCATCCAGTTCAACCCTGTTGATGATAGATACTTCATTAGCGGTTCCCTGGACGAAAAGGTTCGCATATGGAGCATTCCAAAACGTGAAATTGTTGATTGGAATGATCTGCATGAAATGGTCACTGCTGCTTGCTATACCCCTGATGGACAGGTTTATATACTTATACTGATGTCTTTGACCAAAAAGGTTTTTTGTATGTTAAGTTCTTACACCTTGTTTCATTTTTTTTGAAGAGCGCGTTAATTGGTTCCCACAAGGGCAGCTGTCATATTTATGATACATCTGGTATCTCTTTTCTCATGATCATCACATGTTCAAGTTGATTTTTCTACGCTTTGGCCTTACTTTTCCTTCAGAATTGACCTTTTTTACCATTATGAGATAGATGTATTTGAGGATTTACCCCTCGAAGTAAATCCTCAAATGCACCTATTTATAATGGTAAATCCTAATTCCTTTTTTAAACTCCTGGCCAGATAATAAGCTTCTCCAAAAGAAACAAATTGACCTGCAAAATAAGAAAAAGAAGTCCAGCCAGAAGAAAATCACTGGATTTCAGGTGCTTACGTTTAAACAACTTTTGAATATGACAGAAGCCAAACGCGGACCGTAACTTTCCTGTCTTACTGAATCATAGTTTCTTGAATAGTTTCTCCCAGGGAGTTCTTCAAAGGTGCTTATCACATCAGCAGATTCACGAATCCGAGTTGTCGATGGTTTTGAATTAGTCCACAAGTTCAAAGGTAAGTTTTGAGTCTTGGAACTTAGTCGTATTATATTGCTTTTGTCTCAAGATTTAGTTGGTACCCTTTATGAGACAGTGTTACACTCGCTTCATCTAAGTTGTACTAATAGTTCTAATTAACTGGTTCTTCACCTGTTAACCACCCATTGCTGCTTGTTACTATTACCTATCTTTTTTGCTGTACTAGAATCCAGGTGTATGCGAGCGATGTGTATGGAATTCTGCTTAGAATAGATCTGCAGTAGTCAAATCATGGTGTGATAATCAGGTTATCAATAATGCATTCCCTGCTCATTGATTGAATGTGACTAGTGAAGGCTAATTTCTGCTGTCATGTTCTTCCTTTCAACAAAGTGCCAAAACTTGTCAGAATCCACTTTGTTGAGGTGATAGGTTCTAATGTTCACTTAACATGTTAAAATAGTTATCTCTGCCTTTTTTATGGGTCTGAGTTCCATATATTTTTTCTCCTCCATACCAGCTAGTTGTTTCCAATACAACGGCTTCTGATGCCCTGTTCCGTTTCAGGTTTCCGAAACACCAACAGTCAAATCTCAGCTTGCTTAGCTGCGAATGGGAGGTACGTGATCTCGGCAAGTGAGGATTCCCATGTGTACATATGGAGAAATGACGATAACTCTGAACAAAGAAGAAGCAAGGGCATTGTTTCTGTCACAAATTCCTACGAACACTTCAACAGCCAGGATGTGACCGTGGCTGTTGCTTTGCCGTCTACCAGATCAGCAGTGACATCCAGAAGCAACTCCAGGAAGCACGAGGAACTGGATTGCGTATCCGAGTATCCTCTGCTTCACACTGAACTCGACAAGCTGCCAAATTCCTCTGATTTCCAGCACCAGAACGGCAATGCCCTAAGCACCAGCTCAAATCAGAGTGGTGATAGAGCATCTGCAACTTGGCCCGAAGAGCTCATGACGCCAACGAAACAGAGCCCTCGATCCAGTACCAGTCTTCCCAACGGTTCTGGGCAAACTCCAAGCCGGTCGGGCTGGGGCTTGGTGATCGTCACGGCAGGCCGTGGAGGTCGTATCAGAACATTTCAGAATTTTGGGTTTCCCGTCAGAGTATAGCAGCCATCTTTGTGCTGCACACGTACTCTCTCTCAAGTCGCTGCCCTGTGGGAGGGGTAATTTTTGTGTATAGATAGGTGGAGATGTGGGTGATTTGCACAGCGGTCTGGGATTGGATTTGGCTGCTCCCTAGGTGCGCATGCTCCGGAACTTCGACTAACCTGCTACGACCTGGCACTCAAGGCATGGCGAATTCGTTTGCCCAAAATTGTACATGAGAATGGAGCCCGAGAAGGCGCGACGGCCGCCGGCCGGTTGGAGTGAGATCTCTCGCCAGCCATCTTTTATCTGTTTTTCCTCTCGAGTCCGCTTGAGCTTTTCTCTCTCTTTTTTTTTTCTCCCTTCTTGTTTCCCCCCTTCAATATATATTCTTGTAAGAAGAAATCTCAGTGGTACACGAATAGAAAAGCAAAAAAGAGTTGCATAGAGAGGTGAATTCATTACACTGGCTTCTCGTGCTTGCGATGCTAATGTTACGTGCGCACAGGAACCAGGAAGAGATGAAAATTTTGGGTTCCGAAGGTCTTAGCCCTTGCTCCTAGACAAGGCTGGCAGTTGCATTTCATGTCGTTCAATTGTCGGTCACTCGGCATTTTTCCCCTCCCGTTTCTGTTTTCGATATTTGCCACCTAGTACTGTTTTTCCACTGTGCCGTGTGCCGTGTGCATTGTATTGTTCTTGTGGATGCTAGAGAACGCTATCCCATTTTCTTGGAGTCCATTTGGATATGGCCCAAAACCCCGACATCGCTCGCGGTTAGAGTGCGGCCACGGTGGCAGAAACTAGCTCCACGTGAGTCGAGTCCAGGACATCTCTATCCGTTCCGTGAAAAGAGCTCGGAGATTTCCGGGGATCTGATCCTGACGTGCGTCGAAGGGGATGGCGCGAGGACGCATGTCCGTCACACAACGAGGACACCGGCGATTTGCAATTCGATGTGATGCCTGTTCAGGATAAGGGCCATCAATAGTACGACGACCAAATAAGCGGGGAAAGTAGTTAAAAATTGACGTGGAAGTAACCAGGCCACTTCCGAGACGCACTATCTCCCTTGAATCCTCCTGTTTGAGTGGTTTTTGGTTTTGTTGTTTGCAATTGCAAGATCGTGCTAGATGTATGAAGTATGATGTGTCTTTTTTTGAAGGTAATGAGCTCTTTATTACCCATTCAGGTCATTATAAAGAGGACGTCGGATCAAGTCCGATGGTTCACACAACCAAACTGACCCCGAAAGGTGTTTAGAGGATCTAGCTAGCAGATGAGCTACTTCGTTACAGCTGCGCTTACCATGAATGAAAAAACATTTAGAAGGGGGAGGGGCAAAAGAAAGTTTAATGTCGCTCGCGAGAGTTGCCGTCGTCGATCCATCGTCCTTAGGATTGTTCAGTTTCTGCACCAGGGACAGGCATTCCGATGCCGCAATGATCTGCATGTGTGAGGTGTCCTCTCTCCTTGGCGAACTGCACTGCCTTTCTCATTGCCATAGCTTCAACAATTTCAGGATCGATAACATATGGAAATAGCTGACCACAAGTAGCTAGGAAATCACCTGCGTGGCTTCTTATTACCGCTCCCATTCCCATACGCCTTGAGTCGGCAAAAATGGATGCTCCACGTTCAGTCTCGCCCAGTTCTCCGGCGACGGTGTCCATTTTGGAACAGAAAGATTGTACTCGCACCTTATGGAAATACTTGGTTGAAAAGTGTGCAGCAACAACATGTCTAGATTTTTAGATAATGGAAGAGAAAATCTCTCTCAGTCTCTGCATTAAAGATGCACACAGCCTAATTTATTATTAAGTTTAAAACATCATAGTAGTCAAACTGTTTAACAAAACATAAAACCTTACAAACAAATGATGACTGAAATTTAAACTCAATCAAAATAAATTCTGTAACTAAACCACCACCCATGAGCACTTACAACATGCCTAGATATGTTGATTGAAGCGCATCTGGATGTCCTCCCAGACAGTCCTTAACTCTACTTCAAACTTCTCCCCCGCAGCGCATGCAAAAAAAAAAAAGAAGAAGAACTATTACGTAAGTTCACACGCTAACCAGACCGGCTGCAATAGACATCGATAACAATACGATGTGTCTGTATCATGCAAATGCTTTTTCTAGATGTGTATTATGCAATGCTGACACCTCTGTATCTTTTAGGACCACAAGCGAGTGTGTCGGCGGCGTACTGATCCACCCGTCCAAGGCCAATCGTTTAGTGCGAGTCTGGATATTGGGTTAGGTGGGCTCACCTCCCTCATGATAAGATCAGATGGTCAAACACCTTTAGAGCATGTACAATGGACTTATGTCAGTTGTTTATAGTCTCTATTATGTAGAATTTTTACTGATGTAGATGAAAGAGAATGAAGAGAGAGAAAGATGTTGTCTACAATCCTGTAGTCGACTGTAGCACCAGAAACAAGAAAATCATTAAAAGATTGTGTGTTGTCTACAATCTTGTAGCCGACTGTATCACCACAACCATTGTATAAGTTGTCTTTAGTACTGTCTACAGATGACATAGAGAATTGCTATAGACAGCAGCTGTCTGTACCATTGTATATGCCCTTATTAGAAAAGAAAAAAACAAGAGTGAGAGATCAAACGAAAGAAAGGCATGTAGTAGCTCAGACTTGTCTTGGGCCTCCTCGACTAAAGAGTGTTCATCTCCGTTACCATGTCCGGTTTGAACCTCTAGCGGTGAGCCCGTCCATACCGAAATTACTGATTATTTGGCCAAGCTTCATCTTATAAGATTTCTTTGAGAGGTTGGTGGAAGGATGCTTTACCTTATTGAGAAGTCACAATCCCATTTTGGGAGTTTAAGGGGAGTTTGGTTGACAATCATATTTTCAACTTGGACACATGTCTAAGTTCTATTGTGCTTATTGATGATCTCCTCCATTATTTGAATAACTTTCAGTTCTAGAAGGAGCTTTGCGGCCCTTCTATATACTTCACAGCTTTGCCGTTTTATCCTTGCTCAATTGTGGCATGTGTAGTGCCAAGTGCAAAGATGTGAGAACGCATGGTCGTATATATACGGTACATGTATATCATACTCGATATCTTATCCATCCATAAATAATAAAGAGGCTCTGTTAAAAAAAAAGGCACAAACTTAATGCACTTGTGGTGTAAATATGCTAGTTCCCCTTCCATCGCGATTAAACTAAATCAAATTATGAACGTTAATTTTGTAGTAATAAATTGGCTCAAAAACGCATTCGAATTTGGTTGGATGAGAACATAAACAAAAGAGAAATAGTATGGAACATCGTAGCATGGCAACAATATAGGTCCTAGTCGTCCCATCCACCCCTCACAAATTATAACTACGCGTCTCCTTCGCAGTTCGCAACCCTTTCTCATTTCTCTTTGTCTCTCCGTCGTATCCCTTCCTCCTTGACCCCTCTCTCTCTCTCCCACGTCCGGCCAAGAAGTGCAGCCGGCGAGCCGACGGAGGCAAGCTGCCACCCCCCTCCTTATTCACTTCCAACACCGCCCCTCCACCTCCTCCTTAAACTCCGGCTTCGGATTTGGCACGGGTGGCGGCGCGGTGCTACACCTCCAACTCCGGACCTGTCAACGGGTAGTGACAGCGTGGATTGGGACGACCAGATCCGGCAGCAGTGCGACTTGGGACGGCCGGAGCTAGGGAGAGAGAGAGATGGATGCTCGATACGGAGCTCGAGCATGGATTCAACGATGGTGGTAGTTAGGGCCAGAGCTAGAGAAGAGGATGCGTCAGCAGCGGACAATGTCAGGTGGCTCTGTGACATCGCAACAGTGCCGTTGTAGCTTAATCTTCTTGAAACTTCGATTGAAACTCATTGAAACTTTTGTCTTGAAACTTATTGAAACTTCTCGAAACTCTCCATCTAAAACTTATTAAAACTTGTGTTCCAAAATCTTACACTCATTGAAACTTGGTCTCAAACTTTTATTTGAATCTTTTGGAAACTTTTAGAAATACACGAAACTCGGTAAAACCTAAAACATTTAAAATATTCTCACGAAACTTTTTAAAAACATCGTGAAACTTGGTGCTACACCGTTGCAACGTTATAGCGTTCCCTAGTCGCTTCCTAAACAGAAGTACTATTACTAGAGAAAGAAAACAGCGCAACGACAAACGCCAATCCAAAAGGGAGAGCAGAAGGAAACAAGTTACTGTAATCGACAATTACATCATCTTCATTAGAGGTGTCCAAATGGGCGGCACGACCCAGTTGGCTCAGCTAACTAACCTGGCAGTGCCGTGCTAGCCTATGGGCTTAGACACTGACCTAGGCACAACACATCTAGCTCACCGGCTGGTCCGATCACGATTAGTCCAATGGACTGGTAGGCTCGTGTACCCCATCTATATTAAACCGCCAGCCCACCGCCTCCGCCATCACGCGCCACAAGAGCCGCCGCCATGTCAGTCGGGTCGTGTCATGCTAGACTACTAGAGCCGAGCCATGATGGGCAGGTATTGTACGTGTTGTGCTGGCCTACCCTGTCTAACTGTCGTGTCGTGCCATGCCTTGGACCAGTCAGCCGACACGCCCATTTGGCCACCTCTGTCCTCATTAGTGGTGGCTAGATAGGCGGCACGGCACGGGCACGAGCCGACCCGGCCCATCTCGGCACAACCCATATTGGCCCGCGAAACAAACGTTCCATGCTGTGTCGGGCCAGTTGTCGGGGAGGTGGCCCAGGCATGGCCCGACGGTCTTTCATGCCATGTCGTGTAGGCCCGAGCCCATTTGGTCCGATGGGCCGATTGTGGCCCATTTAGCTTGTTAGGCCTGAAAAATTAAAAAAACAGAAGAATTAAAAAAAATCCAAAAATAAGGAAAAAATGTAGAATTCAGAAATAGATAGGAAAATTGTAAAAAACGATACAAGCATATTAAAAATGTAATAAAGAGGTTTATTAGTGTTCAAATGGCTGTCTCGTTAAAATATTTGCCAAGTAAAAATTCAACACGACAAAACCTTAGCAAAGTAAAAGAGTACAACCTATAGCTCTACATACATCCTTATTCCACGTATCGTTGTCTTAGTACAGATTTTCGAACACCTCCGTTAACTTTAGATTTTCCACATAGTGTTGTATTCGTGAATCAACTTGTTCCCATTCCTTTACAATTAGAAGTATCTCTACCATCTCACTTATGGGACATGTTCTTCTCTCCTCCAATATTCTTTTAGAAAGACTGAAAGCAGACTCAGAGGAAACCGTCGAGATAGGAATAGTTAACACATCACGTGCAAGTATAGATAGCATGGGTTATGCTAACTTATGGTCATGCCACCAGTGCAACATTTTGAA
Organism: Ampelocalamus luodianensis; assembly: GCA_036346255.1. Taxonomy (NCBI): domain Eukaryota; kingdom Viridiplantae; phylum Streptophyta; class Magnoliopsida; order Poales; family Poaceae; genus Ampelocalamus; species Ampelocalamus luodianensis. The sequence goes on from CM070623.1 coordinate 51,761,588, forward strand.
GTTTTCTGAGTTGAAATCCACCATATCGCTGTCTAAATAGGCTGATAGTTCCCCACTCCTTGGGTGAGAGGTTGGTCTTTGACTTTGTTGAGAAGGTGCCACAGTAGAAGAAGAAGACCTGGACTTGGAGGAAGAGCATGCACCCCAGATCTTGCCCCACAGATTTGTCTTGTTACTTGAGGAGGGTGCTACTAGAGGTCGTTGCAAGCGGACTCCCTGAAACTTATTTTCGTACCTTTGGAAAACCTCATGTAATCGAGAACGAACATCTGCAAAATAGTTAGAATAGTCTAGCCCTGTAGCATCACTAAGAAGATCAAGAACATTAGCAAATCCGTCAATTTTAGCTCTTGAATCTAAAATAAATGCAAATACATATAGGAAATGAATTTCTTTTCAATATTTAAGGTATTTAGTTTTCATAGCAAAAACAACATCTCTTAAAACTTTGTCATTTTTATAGTTTTTAAATGACTAGCAATGTGTAAAATACTATGCATAATAATAGGATATGTTGGATAATAGATAGTGGACAAAGCAACCGTGCCCTCATAAAAAAATTCTAAAAACTGAAGTATCTTCTCAGCAACAAACTAATATTGTTTAGTCAATAGTATACTACCATCAGTGCTCTGATAGCGTGTTTGAATAAAAACATAAAAATTGCTCTTATATGGTAAAAGCCTCTTAAGCATAAGGTAAGTAGAGTTCCATCTTACCAGCATGTCCAATCCGAACTTTTTTGGATGTACACCCATCACCCTGCAGAAGTTCTTATATGCTGCTATTCTTACGTTAGAATTATTCAAATAAGATGTCGCATCGTGAAAAGCTTTGATATACGAATTCAACCTCTTCGAGCCACATTTGACTATAAGGTTAATAATATGGCAAGCACATTGCTGATATAGCAAGAAGAAATCGACGTATGTACTCAACTCTGGAATAAGAATATCCATAGCCCTAGAGTTCGAAGCGGTATTGTCTAAAGTAATTGAGAATATTTTGTCTGTAAGACCAAAGTCTTCCACGACTTTGATAATACAGTCTGCAATATTATCACCCGTGTGTGCTACATCAATTCATTTGAAACCTATAATTCTTTTCTCCATTACCTAGTCGTCATTAACATAATGAGTAACTACACTAAGATAATCATTAGTAGCCCGACCACTCCATATGTCCGAGGTCAGAGCCACCGAAAATGTGCATGTACTAAAAGTTCCTTTATTTTATTATGACCTTTATTGTAGTATTTTACTAGATCCCTAGTTGTTGTCTGTCTAGAAATGGTAGAAAATCTAGGATTATGCGCGATCCTAATGTAAGTTTGGAAAGCAGTAGACTCCCCAAAGTCTAACGGTAAATCCTTAGAAGCAATTAAACAACAGAGAGATTGACGGACTACCTCAGGATCGTAGTCCCAGCTACGTACCGTACCGTCGGGGTTGTACTGCAGCTGCATCTGCCTCATCACCAATCCATCTGGGATGATATTTTTGCTAGTTTAAAAATGTGTTTTCGAAATATCTTTATGTAGGATGTTTTAAGGACTTTTCCAAAGCATTTAGGCTCTGTTTTAATGCCTTAAATATGGTTAACAATATTTATTTTCAGAGAGCATATCTTCTCAAAAAACTAGTATTATTTTGAAGAAAGATGAGAGGGGATAGCAAAAGAATATCTTAAATGAGAGGAGGATGCTAAGAGAGGTAAGATTAGCAAAACTCCTAAATTTTAACTGCTATTTTACGATTAAATAGGTTGTTTTTTGAATACCAATTTCCTAATCTAATGACCATTCTAACTAGGGCTTGTCCTACAGTCAGTATGGTTATGATACCAATGCTGTCGGACCCTGGGCTTTGAATACCTGAAGCCCTTGTGTGTGTACTGTACTAGTCCCATGATCAGTGGCTAGTACGCACATCTACAACATTGATAATCACATCCATACATTCATACATACATAATAAAACAAAATATGGTACATAACTTAAGCGTGTAAAGAATTTACATCACAAGGCCCGACTGGCCAAATAAAACTTAAGTATCACAAGAGTGCAGCGGAAAACATAATAAATAAACCAAAAATGGTCCAGTAGTGTGCCCATCTGAACCCTCAGTCAACCGACAAGAGACAAGTCCAAGAAAGACCCATCATCGAACCCACCGGTTCTGGGTGCAAAGAAGGCGTCGTCCAGCGTAGCATCATCCTCTAACTCTGACCAACAATTTAAGCAAGATTGAGTACATCGTGTACTCAGCAAGACTTGTAGTATATCGGAAATTTTATACAAATGCAAGGCTAACAAGAGACGAGGCTCTATGCTACAAGTTATTTTCAGCATTAACCAAGTTTTGATTGCAATATCAATATGTAGTATGTTGCAACGAAAGTTTAAGGAGAAATTAAATAGATAAAGGACAACAAGTAAATAATTGAACAAATAACAGCTCGCAACCCTCCTCGGTTGTGAGCAACATCTTATTTTCAAGCATAGACATGGCACTCAACTCAAATAGAAACCAACAAACCATTTCCCACATTTTTCGACAAAGTTGTTTTTGTGAAAACCAAGACTATACCCATTAAGACTGCACTAAGCATGCTCATAACCACGAGTGTGGCTATTTAAATAGATTTACACTCTACAGAGGTGTATAACTTTACCCATAGCATACGAATTCTCTAGTTTATTCGACATCCGTCGATACCATCGCTCACTAACTTTGGTGAGCAGTCTAGAGCACATATCGAAGCCTTTATATCACTTTATCCTAACCTTGCACTAGTACAGTGAATGAACACCCTCACTTCACCCGGGTACACCCTCGTTTTAGTGAGGTATTCGCCGTTGTGTCGGCAATCACACATGCTCACACTACTACAGCCTACCATCATGCAAGACTAGTTTTCAATGACTTAATTAGGTAATGTCGTCTCATATCAGCACATGTGGTTGTACACTTGGACTTGGGTAGGACTTGCTGGTGTTCGGTCCTAAATTGACCTAGGCGAGGATCTCCCACTATCTACTTGTGAGATACACCTCTCACACTTTCCAAAATATAATATAACTCGTCTACATCGCAAACTAAGTTTTTTATTTTTATTTTGACACAAAATAACAGAGGTAAACCCCTCTGAACCATCATTTCAAAACTCCCAATTTCATGTTCATCGTGTCATCCCTTTTTGCAAATTTTAGTAAAGACTATCGCTCGATTAAGCAATTATGCGATGCTTGCACTCAAAGTTTCCAAATAGACATCATCTATGGTCTACATCATATCCTAATGGCTATGACAGTAAGTATATCAATATTTCAAGGAGGTTCGTGCATCGAATAGGATTACGACTACCGATATTCCCAAATATAGCAATTTTAAAACAAACATACACACATTCATAATAGATTTGCAAAATAAAGTACAATAATAAAATAGTAGGATCAACATGGTCAATGGTGGTGCTTGCCTTGGTCTGGTTGCTCTGAATACGATGATGGAGAATCGTTGTAAAAGTTGTTCGGACAATCGACGTCTAACCAAAAGAGTAGAAAGCAAATTAAATATAGCAAAATAATATCAACAACAACAAACTCTAAATATTTTTGTATATTCAGATAGAGCATGATTTTATATGAATTTAGAAAAAAAAAGATTCAAATCATTTGGAGTTCGTATGCAAAAGTTATTAACGTTTAATTTGCTTCGGTTTGAAAATTCTAGAAATTAGAAAAGTGCTGATGTCGAAAGTGTATTTTCAAATATTTACACTTTCTCACGGAGAAAGCGTATTTTCCTCTGAGCTTTAGTGAAGTTTATGCTTTCCAACAGAGAAAGCGTATTCTCATCTGAACTAAAAGTGGTTTTTCTCATTTTTCCAAATTTTTATTAACTTACATGTGGGGCCAAGTTGTAAGTGACTCAGATTTTTGTTTTCTTGATTTTATTTATAAAATAGGAGTGGTCCCATATGTCTAGACTCATTATTTATTAACTAGTTATTAACCTATTTTTGATTTTAATTAACTATCGACTAGGGCCCACATGTCAGTCTCTCATGTGTTCAAAACGTACTTTAAAACCGATAATAGTGCGTGGTCCCACATGTCAGTGACAAATTTACTAAAAATGTTTGAAATTAGATTTTTGTTTATCTTTTCGGATGGATCCACTTGTCATAGACTCATTATGCTTTAAGCATTGTTAATTAGTACTAGTCATACCCTAATCCCCTGGGCCTACTGGTAGAGAGAGAAGGAGAAGGGTAGTAGAACTGCGCACGGTCGGGCGCTATGGTGAGCTCGTCGGCCACTAGACGGGCACAGAGAAGCTCGGGGGATGGACAAAATGGGTTCCCCTCTTGACGGCGATGCCACCGGGTAGTGTTAGAGGCCGGAGGCGGTGCTACACACGGAGATGAGTGGTGGAGCTCCTCGGGTCCGAAGTGGATCTCGTGATTTGAGCTAATCGGTGACGAAAGGTGGTACACACTGGCTATAGGGGATGTCCACGATGACATTGGAAGCGGCTCAACGATGACAAAGCTACTAGCGGCGACGCCATGATCGGCTATGACGAATCCATGCTACACTAGCTAATCATCCGATCTAAAGCGCGCATAAGCTCTAGGGAACTACTAGAAGCCCACCAAGGTTCTTTATGATGTCGGGGAAAGACCAAGGTTTCTTGGTGACGTTGAGCAGCGGTGACGCAAAAGAGGCTCTCGGTGATGGTGTGCTGTAGTGATGGAGATGCTACAAGGATGCACGCAATAGCTTGCATGCACACTGAGGATGGTAGGGATAGAAGGAATCGATCAGAGACTCACCGAGGTGGCGGCTAACTGGAAAAAAGTTACGACGACCGAAAATGATGAAGAAGGTTGATTCAGGGGATTCCCTACGTGCGGATCACCATCAACCGAGGGAGAAGCATCAGTGAAGTATAAAACATGAAATGACGTGGGCAGGTAAGGTTAAGCTCACCAGAGCGCCGGGAACACGAAGGTCCAAAACTGAGTGTGCGCCAGAGGTGAGGAAGACGATGGCGCGTTCACGCTACGGGTTTCCTAGAGCTATATCAAGCAAGGAAAGAGCATTAGCGAGGTATGAGTCACATGGTGACGTGGTTGGCGAGGGCAAGGAAGCTCACCAGAGAAAATGACATTGTGAGGCTTGCTCACTGTCGTTGAGAACGACGCACTCGTTCTCGGTGATTCAGAGAGCTAGATGCTCAAAGAAAGCCCAAGATGGAATGAGGGGCGAGCTAGAGAGTTTGTGGCGTGCTCGGAAGCTTATGTAGCTGTGAGAATTGCACGAGATGAGTGGCGAGAAGATGCGGCCACGGCGAGAAACTCGTGCTCCAACTTCGGCGTCTCCGCCAGAGCGAGGGTTGGGTGCCATTAAGGGGATGGTTAGCATGGGCGGAGCCAGGCGGAGGTGATGGAGGCAGGTGGGCATCAAAAATGGTGGGCGGTGATGGAAAACAACGGGCGAGTGGGCGGAGCCGGCAAGGCACGTTGGCGAGCGAGGTCAGAGGCCAGGTGGAAGACAAGGTCTGACGAGCGGGGCCCCACACGTCAGCGAGAGAGAGCGAGCGGCGTTAGCGCGGGTTGGAGCTGGGCAAGCAAAAATGGGCAGGCTCAGATTCGGCCCAAAAGTTCGGCGGGAATTCAAAAACAATTTTTGAATTTTTTGAAACTGGTTGAGTCTGTGACAAATTTTTGAACCTATCAAATAGGCTCCAAATTTTATGAAAAATTAAAAATTGTAGTTGGTGGTCGTCCATCCTCACCACCCTTTGCAACGTTCGTTGGATCGAGGAGCGGGGCACTGACACCTTAGATCGCATCGCTGAGCACGGTTGGCGATCCGATATGGTTGGACCATGATTTTTTTAACCCGTAGCAAAGCATGGGCATTGAAGTAGTTTGATGAAAATTTTTGTGATGAATTCTGACATAGTGTAGTTTCTTACATAAAATTTTCACGATTTTATCTGCTCTGTGAATTTTTCAAAATTCTTACAAGCTGTTGTTTGTATGAAATTTCACAATTTGAGTTATGCCAAAGCTCAAAATCATGCATGGTAAAATAGTTATTCCAGACAAATATGCTCATAATTATTTCCCACTTACTTTCAGTATATTTTCCCAAAGTGTGATTTTTGGGGATGTTATAGTGTAGCACGTATAATCGAGTGTCCTGTTCCACCTGTAAACCTTGTAGACAATTTATTGTGATAAATTTTGTAAATAGTATATGGTACCTCATTTCCCAGTGTGTCTGGCTTGGTCATCCTGTTGAAATTCTCCCATACTCCTGATGTAGACAGCATCGACCTTTTTGCTCCGGTGGTCGCCGACGAAGATGCTTATGTGGAGCCTGATGACGGAATTCTGCCTTGCCCTTCTACTAACAACTACAGTTGGTTTGAGGTAGCCGCAACCTTCATGGATGCAACTTTCTCTAGTGAAAGTTTGTAATCACTAAGAGCAAAGCTATCGTAATTTTCCATAACGAAAATATCAAAATTGAAACTAACACTATTATTACTTTCATCTTAGTATAACAAATAATAACAATAAAATCATGCAAAAGTAGTATTGTACCTCTTTTACTTACTTCTTGTTGGAAATTGAATTTTCCAAAATTTGGCACATTGTTTTGAATTTTACCAAATTATCTCACAATGAATTTGAATTTACACAACATAATTTGAAAGAGAGATTGAGGAATATATGGGTGTTGAATGGGGGTATGTGGCTATTTATTGGAAAAAAGTTTAGGATTTTTTGATTTTTTTTTTATATTTTTAAAGCCACAAACGGTCAAACAAATGTTTGAATTTTTTTAAATCCGAACGTTACGGGCTAAACGGGACATGCCGGGCATGGCCCACCGCACGAAAAAGCCCCAACAGGACAGAATTTTAACCGGGTCGTGCCGTGCTTGGCACGGCCCACCGTGTCGCGCGGCCTACCCACTCGTTCCTCTCCCCATATGGCCTATCCCCACCCCTACCCCTTCTCCTCCTGGCTCCCTTCCTTCCCGAGCTGGCCGCCTCGCCTTCCCTCCCTCCACCCGTGCACCCCACCGCCTCCTCCTCCCTCTACGCCAGTCTCCGGCGCTGCCCCGCCCTCCTCTTCCTCTCCTCCTCCTTCTCTCCTCGTCGTCACTGCGCCCGTGCGCCCTTCGCCACCCTTTCTCCTTCCTCTGCGCCTGTGTCGTGCCCCGCCTTCCTCCTCTACTCCTCCCTCGCCGCCGGTGTCTCAGCCCGCCTTCCTCCTGTACTCCTCCTCACCGCCGGCTAGCTTCCTCCCTCCTTCCTCACTGCCGGCTAACTATCTAGCTACATCCTCATGGCTCCCTCCCTCGACCTCACCGTACGCGGGCCACATGGGCCGTGTCGGGCTCGTGCCGTGCCTGGCACGGCTCAACACTGTTCGTGTCATGCCAGGCTAACCCATCGTGCCAGTGGCAGTCAAACACAACACGAGCCTTCGTGTCGGCCCAGCCCATAAACAGTGCAGGCCGAACCAACAGTACCGTCCCATGTGGACACCTCTAGTTCGACATTTTTGCTGATTTAGCGCTGTTGCGATCGGTAATTACAGAAGTAGCGCCTGCCACGAAGAATTTGTAGTTTTGACACAACGTCCGCATGGTGACCAGACGGATTTGACCTGGACGTGACACATGACGAAAAATGGCCCGTGACTGGCCGTTTTTTCACCACGTTGGCAAGAATGGCCTGTGGACGGTCATTTTTAGCCACGTCGACAAAAGCAACCCGTGACCGGCCATTTTTTAGCCATGTTAGCAAAAACGGTCCGTGGCCAGCCATTTTTTGCCTTGTCAGAAAAAAACGCTGCGGTCGGTTGATTTTTGCCACCTTGGCAGATCCGGCCCGTGGGAGGCTAGACGCCCTCCCAGACGGAATTTTGTGCCAAATTAGTTTCGCTGTAGAAGTCTGCCGGCGAGTCTATCATATTGTATATCCACCAAATGTTTCACTGTAGAGAACAAAACAAGGCGGACAATAAATAAAATTACGACACTAAATGATGACTAGACGAGCTCGGTCTGTTGGGGCAATCCTTCATTTAGTGCCCAAGTGTCTTGCATATCCTGCACTTGTTCTTGCGCCTGAGACTGGTGCGTTGGCTAGTATCCATATCATTTGAGAAGCGCCACGTCTATCGTTGACCCTTTCCTATGGTCTTCAAGGTCTTGTTCGGGCCCCATTGCTCCTTGTTCAGCCAAAGGTTCTTGTAATTCATGTCCAAGCCGTACGAGTGAAGCTTTGCACTACATGTACCAAAAAGGTGCTGCATGTCGTAGTACTCGGAGATGTAGGGCGTAGACATCGGCCTCATTTGCGCACACACCTTGTACACATGTGAGCATGGATTGTGTAGTTTCGGCTTGCTATAGGTGCATGTCGCCACATCACCCAGGGGGCATGATTGTTTCCTTTCCCCTTGACATGACTGTTCACAAAATTTTGCCGCAGCCTAATCTCGTACTTCCTCCTGAGACCATCGATCACCCAGATGACGTGCATCCGGGCATTCTCCATCTTCTGGTCTATATACCTCTGCATGTTCTCGAACCACTGCTTCCCTTCTTCCAGTTGTTGCCTCGCGATGGTGGCTCTATTGACAAAGGAACCGACCATGCGAGTCCATGTCTCCTCGACGATCGCGGTGATAGGGAGGCACCGCGCACCTTTGAGCACGCTGTTGTACACCTCGGGCATGTTGGTCATCATAATTTTGTACCGCGCACCATCTGTGTCATAGAGCAGGAATCATTTCGCCAACTCAGGAGCGTGGACATTAATCCACTGCGTAAAACTTATGCTTCTCCTAGATTGCTCGCTCACGGGTTGCTGTCCCTCCTGAGCGTCCGTAGGGGACTCCGTTGTATGCTTCATAGTCCGATGTTCGAGATCTGTCCAGATAGCCTCAAACTTTCGCCTCTGCTTCTGCAGGCACAACGCCTTGAACATTTTCATAAGTTCCTGATCATAGAACTACGTGAAGAAGTTCGCTGCAAGATGTCTCATGCTCCATCGGGTTTTCACATCGTTCCACTAGTTAGGCGGTTTTGTCCCATTTTTCATGGTGTTAAGAGCCAACAACAAACCAACATTGCGATCCGTGATAAGGCATACGTTGGGCCGGTGTCCCACAACCGCCCGCTTCACATTGGCCAGGAACCACAACCAATTGGATGTGTTCTCATTCTCCACAATGGCGAAAGCAACTAGGAGAAGCTGGTCATTAGCGTCAGACACCACCGCGATGAGAATTGTGCCCTTATACCTCCCCGTGAGGAAAGTGCCGTCCATCGTGAGCACATGACGACAAAACCTGAACCCCTCTATGGCTTGGGCAAAGGCCTAGAACACGCGGTCCAGTATGAAGCAATTGGGGTCTCCATCAACATCTTCACTTCAAGCTTATTTATGTATGTGCCGAGGTTTGCCTCAACAATCTGGTAAAGTATTCTCAGCACAAGGTTGTACACCCCTTCATATGTCCCGTACACAGACCTGTTCATGGGTGGCCTGGCTCACCGGCCTAGCCCGAGCTCGACCATGTCCGGGCTGGGCTTGGGTCTGAAAGTCCAACCCGAAAGAAGCCCGACCCGACCCAAAATTCTGAAAAACAATTAAAAAATGGAAATATATTATTTTAATCCTAAAAATGAATTAAATAATACTTTTTTATTCTAAAAAATTAAAATAATATATTTTAACAGGAAAATCAATTTTTTGGGCTAGGCCCGGGCTTGAAGATTTTCGATCGGGCTTTTCTAGCCCGGCCCGGCCCGACATTTGAACAGGTCTACCCGTACACAGACTCGATAACCTTCTGCTTCGCTCGTCGAACTTGCTATAACTCACTGGATAACTAACCAGATTGGTGACTTCCGACATCAGCATCTTCGGGGAGACAGAGACGTTTGCCGCAACCAGGTGCCTGATGGGGCTTGCCACATATGCAGACGTAACATTTCGATGCTGCCATAGCGGCTCGTTAAGCTCACAAGTGTGTTCGGTCACAGCCTTGACCATGAAGACCAAGCCGAAGATTTTTGCTCGTTGAGCGCTGACCTTGCCAGGGCAGACTTCCACTATACACTTCACTGCATAATGTCCTGAGTTATACCGGTGTACTCGGTACACACGACTGATGGACAAGGTGTACCGTGCTATAGCTTATTGCACGACAGCCCTGTTCGGGAAGTTCTGCCCGACTAATAGGGTGTCGATCGAACCCCTACTCCGACCTTTCTGCTTGCGACAGTACGAGCGAGTGCACTGCGATATTATCAAGTCTGGATGCCACATAAGGCACCTCCAATAACACAATTCCGTCGGATGGACCACCAGCCTGGTGTGTGTCCTCCTTGATACCATCCGAGCTCTGGTCGGTGTCCTTGTTGGACTCAACCCAAGAGGTTGTCCTCAGAGATACTCATGGTAGTCAATACAGGTCGACCACCACAGTTTTGCCTCCCTCATTTTGCACAAAGTTATGCGCAAGTCTTCTCTCCAAAATAGCACATTCTGTGCTGCTGTCTTCAATCTTTGTCTGCGATTGCCCGCTTGTAGAGGTCCCGGCATCATGAAGGTTTCTTGATGCCTTGGGTACGAAATTCACATACACCATCGGCCTCCTGTAAATAGCCGCCTCAGGCTGGGAGGCAATCTGCATGTACTGGCTCCATGCGGTGCTTCCATTCACCTTAACCAGCTCCCACACGACATTCCTGCTGGTGATCCCCTTGATCACAAGTTTCTTCATCATTGCCTCCGCGATGAACTCTCTCCGGATACAGCTTTGAAGATCGTGAATATTCATTGCATCCAGCCCCTCTGCTCGGATCACCTTGTACTGGTATCTCGATAGGTCCAACTCATCGGGTCTGGACCGTACGAGACCATCGCCATAAAACAATATCAAGTCTTGCATGTTTGAAATTACCTAAAGTAACAACAACCCGATTTACACAATGCAATATAACAAACAGGGCATGTAAGCAACAACAACCCGATTCTTTGCACACAAGACATCTAAGTATACCACCTTGCACTGTTTTAGCTAAATATTCATCATAAGATTCACGCTTCTTACTTGGAAGACCATATTCCAAACTATACTACAACCTGATCCTTTAGTTTTCCAGGATCATTAATTGGTGTCAACCTTGAAAGGTTCAAAAGCTAAATCCATCTGCATGTTTTTCGAAAACAAAATCACATATGTAGGCGCAAGTGGGACTTTCACTATGTTGCGTGAAGCTAAAAATGTACATTCCATTCTAGTCTGATGGATAGCTAGTTATTGCTTGGTTCAGTGTCATTTTACTTCTAATTTGTGGAAATGTACATCAGTACTATGACAAAAAGCTTCAGGCCAACAACTATTATCGTATGAAAATCTTGAGTACATCAAGTTGGAGAATGGAGATAATATTGTTCAATCTCCGAGACTTGAAAGTCTACCTAAATTTAAGTGCGAAGTTGCTTCGTCACTGCCACTAACTAACTAACTAACTACAAGTCATTAAACACCAATAAATTAAGCATGGTCATGTAGATTCAACCACTTATTTTGGACTAACGTAATTGCGGCACCCCACATCATTACCCCAAAGGGTAATCACACTTTAGCATACAGATTACTATTCGTCTGCCTAGTAGGACACCGCTCTGATGAATAGTAAGTCTTACCAAAATTAATACAACAGAATAATAAGATAGAAACCATACTTTATTACAGTATTTAGCCACACAAGGCTATGGTCTTTATTACAAGTAATAATTTACAATTACAAAATAGGATTAAGTCCCCTACTTGCCTGCCCTGCTCCACCAGTCGTCTACTCGTCCCACTCGCTGAATAGGGTGTCCACCTCACCCGGCTCCTCGTAGTAAGCACCCTCGCCTCCTGCGGTCTCCTCGGTACCTGCATATCCTTCATCCCACTCGGGATAGTTCCCGACCGGACTAGGATCTAACAAAGGAGAATAATAGCAAGAGTAAGTACTAGTGTACTCAACAAGCATTTATTAGCACAGATGCACTGTATGACTCTTCTCTGATCGTTATCACATTTTCTAACTCATCTCTTTTCTAGAAAATAATTTACCAAGATTTACGTGGTAAGTTTTAATTCTGAAAAGACTACTTGTCGCTCGGTAAGAAGATAAACCCCTAGCGGTAACCGTAGACTTCAATCCAGGAGACATGCATGAATTCATGATTTGATATATAGCACTGCGTAGGCTTTGTACCACTTTACCCATAGCTACTCTGATCTCCCTTTGAGACAGGTCTTCCGCATTTTCCTGTGGTTTCGAGTTCAGAGTACAAAACATTTTTCAAGTTATGTGATTAAATCTCCACCTATTATTTTCTTTCGGTGTCCTGGGAAGCTCACCCAGTCCTTCACCGAGTTCCCTAATATTGGTTGGGCCGATCATCCTCGCACCCCAACACTCCACCTTGCGCTACTATAGCGTCTTGGATCCCCCACTTCCGGACTCTGCCTACCGGTCCTGGGTTCCTCCATAACTCACACAACACAATCACACTATATTACTTACCTGATGTGGAGAGTATAGCCACGTAACAAGGTAGCATTTTCTGCCCGTCGAAATAAGAAAATGGTTGGCACTTAAATACGACCCCTTATCCGAGTAAGAGTTTTGTTGGTCCTTATATATTATCAGTATGTAAAGGTTCCCACCTCTTCCCTCTTCTCTTTCCTACCACAACCCCTTTACGAGCCTTAGTATTTACTCTTACAACCCAACTGCTCCTCTCAGCTCGACTGCTCTTTTCTCATATTCATCTATGTTCTTTTATCTTCTTTCTTTTATATCTTTTTATCCAATTTGATTTTGAGAGATAGTTTTCATGCACATATGTATAATTATACAGAAAGGTAACTTTTATATTTAATATAACTAGGATGATATTCAAGAGATAGCTTGCCTTAGTAATTGTAGTACAGATCAGTGTCAACGAAACCTGAATCAGATGCACCTACTGCGTTGGTTCGTCCTCTGCAATTATACGACAGGCGCAAATAATAAATAAATACTTAGTTGTTTTTTGTGCTATATGCGTACACTAATCAGATGATTTTCTTTTTCAACATATTTTAATTTAATAATTTTTTGGCCCTCTGGTAGGTTAACACTCCCCAACTACGATTGTTCTACGGTCTACTGGTTCTGGAATCGTTGGTTGTCTACTCTCACGTTTGTTAATAACGGACCCTGGCCAGTTCGTTTTTAGGGGTGATATTTACTGGGGGTTGTTTACTTTAATTATTCTATCATGATTTAAATCATTTTATGTATCAAATTATTTGTCTAATCTAGTGAGTTTTATCGGTGATTAATTTATTTATAACATCCCGATTAATTTTGCATTGTTTCCCACTTTTATTTTCTATCGGTCGATCTATTGCTATTTATCCTCACTTGTCTCACAGCGTCATTTGGTCCAACATCTACACAACGCTGATACTTATTATTACTGGTGCTCATTTCTACCGCTAAATCTACTACCACTAATCCTCACTCGAATTTACCTCTCTACCCCTACCTAACTTCTTCCCCTTTTCTTAATCTTTCTCTCACCTAATCTCTCTATGTGCCCCTTATCCCTTTCGCCCGAAGCCTCTCTGGCCTCCCCTTTTCCTCTTGGCTTTCTTTCTTTGTCCACATTTCCTCTTCTTCTCCCCTGGTGCTTTGCTTCGGCTGGTTGGTTCCTCTCGAGGAAACTATCTCTCTCTCTCTCTCTCTCTCTCTCTTGGTTTCTTTGGTGGCTCTATGGCGCCGCCGTCGGTTGCTCTCTACGCTGACTCCGGCCGGTTGCCGGTGTTCCTGCCCCTGTCGCTCGGCTCGCCCGGGCCCTATGCTTGGCTCGCGCCCGGCCCGCTCGACCCGTTGGTGCGCTCACTCGGCTCCGGTGCTAGGCCGGTGGATTTGGGAGTTGTGGTAGGGAGTTGGCTTGTTCCTCCTTGGATTCGATCTCCCCACTATTTCCCCTTTTTTTGTTATTTTAGTTTTCAAGGTTAGGCTTGATTCATTTTTGGATTTTGTTGATTATTGTTCATGCATGGTGAGGGTGATGGGGGTAGGCTGCTATGGCTAGCTATGGCAGGGCTTGAGGCCTTCCGCACACCGGAGAGTGCGAGGCGTCGGGTGTGCATAACTGCCAACAGTGGTGCTGCTGTGGTCGCTGAGGTATCCTCTCCTCTACTCTCTCTATCCCTTGCTCTGTGATGTGGGTGATGCTACGGATGAGCTCTCTGTGGATAGTTTAGCTCACATGGGGGGTTTCGGATGGGGCAGTAAGAAAAGTGAGGGAGGTAATGGTGAGTTACCTCGGTTGGCTTGGTCGGTTTGGGAGGTGGTAGGGCAGTGGGGATGATGGTGCTCTCTAGTGTTCCCTTCGGTTCTTCCTTGTTCTTGTCAGTTTGGTGTAGTCCCGGTGGTTGTTGTCGGTTCTAGTCGTCCCTTGTCGTTCTTGCTCCTTCGGTCTTCCCCAACTCCTTTGTGCTCCTCTTATCCTTTACTACTTCTCGGTGGGTGGTTTGTGGTTGTGGCAATGGTGGTGGTGAGGCTTATCTTACCCTTTGTTCTTGGCCTAATAGGGAACTTGCTTGTTGCTTTGGCTTTGGATGCCTTCGGTTGAGGGGAGGAACTGGGGGTTGGAATGGAGCTGTGGGGGGCTTTGATGGTTGTGTTGTCTTGCTCTCGGTTTTGACTGGGAGAGTGAGGCATGGGGGCTGGCTTGCTTGCTCGGTTGTGAATGAGGTTTGTGAGTGTGGGAGGCATAAGGTAGAGAGGCTTTCGGCTCCCTCTCTCTCCTTTGCCTTGCTCATGCTGACTTTGCCCCTCCCTTATCTCCTTGGCTCTCACAGTTGACTATTGGCTTAGGGACCTTTGGTTCAAAGGATGTCTCCGATACTATACTCCGGATTTTCTGTGGCAAAGGTAAGTCAATATAACGTGAGTGTCGAATTTTCTATACTGTCGGTGATGAAATCCACTGAAGTGAGATGGTGCCGACTGACCTTGGTTGGGTTGGGAACCTCGAGGATTTTCATGCGATCTGATGGCAATCCATTCTTTACTTCTAACTTCTATTTATAGCCTTTTGGTTTGCTACTTGTCTTTTTGTTGCTGGTAGACAATGGAAATGTGGGCCGTGTTTCAGATTGGCCGAGGGAGGGTTCGACTGGCTAACGATATACAGACAAAGATGCAAGGGCTGCGACTATATGCAAGACTTTAGTTTGTAATTAAATAAATATTGTAATTTTTATTTTGTAATGTACTCAAAGCTGAAATTCTTGTATGTTGATTTGATGTACATAATTCTTATAATTTCATTCCGAGTTTGAATTTAATGTTTTAATTTCGCATGTAATGAATTCATATTGTAACTTATCTCAGAGATTGTATCAATATTGTATGTCCACTTGTAATGAATTTCTTGTACTTGACTTAACGATTGTAACGATGTTGTATGCTTGATTTGGAAATCCTATTGTTAAATATGATAATGTAACCGAATATTATTGATTTGTTATGTGTTCCATTTGTTGGTAATTACTGTGTTGATGAGTTTATTTTACTGTGTATTACTGTTTGTTGTCTTTTAGATTAGTTAAATTGTTAGGATTTTCACAGTAATCGACACTAGTCAACTAGGCCCCGAAAATATATGTACGAATAATATAACAAGGACTAATTCATTACAACCTAATTTGTCGCAACTAACTAAGAACACAAATTTAATAACGCCTAAATGATGGGGACTAAATTAATTACGCTTAAATTACTACAACTAATTAACTAATTAGCTAACTACATATTTAATAAAGGCAATACATAAAAAATACTATTGATATGACCGCTAATGATAGCTATAGACAACACTTAATCCTCTGCGAAAATAAAAACCGAAATGGCGAGAGAGTGCGGGCTAAAATGAATGCGAACGAAAATGAGTGCGAGCGAAAATGAGTGAGTGCGAATGACAATAAGTGAGTCGCAACACCACATTTATAGCGAGGATGAGAATACGGTCCGTTAGGAGAGAAATGCGTGCGGGGGACTGCATGCATGCATACGGGGGACATATGATACAGATAAGACACGAGGGCGATGGGCAAGATATAAGGGTGATAGACAAGACATGAGGGACGCTTTTGGCGCGTCTGGCCACGTACGAGACGAATCTTGTCTGTGCATCCAGCATTCTTCTGAAGTCAACAATAATAAGATTTAGATAATTAGCATGTGCTAAGGCAAAAGTCAGGTCACTTTAATTATTCATAGAACCACATGTTTGTCTAGTAATATTCAATGGATGCTTCAAGTTCGATCAGAGACTTTCTGAAAATGTTAAACCTTGTCACTTGACAAACAGTACCAATTTGGCATAAAATTCCGTCTGAGAGGACGTCCAGCCTCCCACGGGCCGGATCTGCCAAGGTAACGAAAATCGGCCAGCCATGGACCATTCTTGTTGATGAGGCGAAAAATAGCCGGCCATAGGCCGTTTTTGCTGACGTGATAAAAAAACAGCCAATCACGGGCCGAACAAGCCAAGTCCAGCCGGTCACGAGCCATTTTTTACCACATATCACGTTCAAATCGAATCCGTCTATGCGGACGTGGTGTTAAAAATGCAAATTTTCGTGGCGGGCGCTGCAACTCTAAATCGGCAAAAAAAATCCTAGTCCTCGTCTCCCCGCCTCTCTCTCTCTCTCTCAATAAACGTGTACCTGTCGTCTTCTTCCTCTTCCCCCACCAGCCCGAATGCCCGATGCCCCGGTCAAACGCCTAGGGTTTTCCCAAGCCGCCCGCCCATCCGCCCCCTTCTCCCCCCTCCCGAGCTTGCCCGCTGCCGCCATTGCCGCGGCCTCGCACGAACCCCCCAAACCCGCCATAAACCACCCCCCGGGGCGCCGAACCCGGCCGGAATCTGCGAAGAACTCGAACGCGACCTGAAGCAGGCACCATAAGACCACACGCGCGCTTCCACTTTGCCTTTGCCCGCCTCTAATTTCTGCTGGTTCTGGGCACTCGATAAGAACAGATCCACCAGTGTGCAGATCTATCTATGAGACCAGTGTGCGTGTGTGCGGACGTGTGGAACAAACTTTGACCTAAGGATTGGATCATTGGATTCGTTCGGATTCGTGTGATCTGGTGCTTAGGACATGATCAAATCGGTGGTTTATTACGGGAACACCTCCATTGGGGAGGTGGAGGTGTGGCCCATGCGCGAGACGAACTTGGCAGGGGCGCCGGCGTGGGTGCGGGAGATCCGGGTGGACCGCCTGTCCCCGCCCAGCGAGCGGTGCCCGCCGCTCGCCGTTCTGCACGCCGTCGCCGCCGGCGCCCGTTGCCTCGTGATGGAGTCAAGGCCGACAGCCACAGCGGACCAGCCCCCACCGCCGCTCGTCGCCATGCACACCGCTTGCCTCAGAGACAACAAGGTATATGAATCATTCCCAACAATAAAAAAGACACAGAACTGTAATAAATGAACGAATTGAAGCTTTTTAACTTTACATGGACAAGTTTACCCCAACAACGAATATTAATTAGCGCATGAACAAACTAGCAAAAAACTTTTCCTGAAACTTTTCCTGCATTAATGAGTATTATAATTCTTGATGAACAATTTTAATATGTGGACAAGGATTTTTGACAAAGATGTGGACTTGACTAATGATACCGACTAGAACTTATATGAGGATTCACTTTTCTGCATGATGTTATGTGGACTGTGGACTTGGTTTTTACTTGATAGAACCAATAGAAGTATAGAACCTGGCCTGACGTTGCTGAATGAATGAGGTTTCAGGAACAGTGTTTCAAATTTCAGAAATGGAGCAAACAGATGTTTCGATTCTTGAATGTGAAACATTGGTTGTTGAGACATACCAGAGATGGTGAAGGATTTGCTTTTCTTCAACAGTTCTGGACTTTGGACTTAACATTACTTGCTGTCAGCAGTTCATCTCTGCAATTGAATGTGAACTCTGAACCGCTGAACTCCATGTATTGACAGGGAGTTGAGGAACGAGTGAAGTGTTGCTTGAATACTTTTAAGTTTGAACACATTAATGTGCATGGCATTCATCCGCTTGCAAGTTAATGTGCTGCTTCATTCCACTGGGACCTAAGTTCTTTGAAGAGCACATCTATTATAACTTTATAAGATACATGTTTTGTCCCTCTACTTCCTCCATATGGTAAATTTTATTAGTAGTAACTGTGATCATGACATTGCTGTGAATATTCCTGGGTTCTATTTGGCTGTTTTAAAATTTCGATATATATAGTTTTCAGCCAATCCATGCCACATGTTTTGGAACAAAATATCCTCTCTCTTTTTTTGCATTTTCTTTCTCCTTTTCTTTTCCTGTACTACTATGCGGATATTACTCTGATATGTAGGGCTCCTTATAAAGATATGTGCTAGATGCCTTGGGAATTTCCATGCCTCGTACTTGGGTGCATTTTGCATTTTGTATTCTGATCATACTTTCTTTTCTAATGAAAAAAATTCTCCTGTTTGTCTTATCTCATTTCCTTTAATTCTTTGTGCTTGCAGACTGCGGTTTTTCCACTTGGAGCAGAAGAGATCCATTTAGTGGCAATGACATCCAAGAGAAACTTGCCAAATCATGCATGTTTTTGGGGTTATAAAGTATCATTGGGCTTATATAATTCTTGCTTGAGCATGTTGAATCTTCGATGCCTTGGTATTGTGTTTGACCTTGATGAAACATTAATTGTTGCCAATACCACACGGTCTTTTGAAGACAGAATTGATGCACTTCAGAGAAAATTGAGTAATGAGACTGATCCGCAGCGTATTAGTGGTATGTTGGCAGAGATCAAGAGGTACCAAGATGACAGGTCTATGCTAAAGCAGTATATAGAAAGTGATCAGGTTACTGATGGTGGGAAAGTGTATAAAGTACAATCTGAGGTTGTCCCGCCTTTAGCTGATAATCATCAACCTATGACACGTCCGATTATAAGACTACAAGAGAAAAATATTATATTGACACGCATAAATCCATTGGTACGTAATTCATGACTTTGTTCTGGAAGCATGTGATGGCCAAATGCCTGTTGTCACTGCATTTTTATTATTATCTGCCATTTTTTACAAGATATAAACATACCACCATAATTTGGTTTATTTTGCATGATGTGCTCAATTGAAATTTACCACCATAATTCAATTCAATCTATCTTGTAGGCACTCTTAATTTACCTGATTTTGCTTGGCAGAACTTTTCATAAAGAAAATATGACAGCCTGTTTGGTTATGGTGCTGCTGTCAGTTGTTCATGCATTACACAGTTGCTTGAATCAAATTGAATCAGCAAATAAAGGCTTGGCCGTAGTACTGTTCAGGGCAAGTTGCATGCCTTAGGTTGTTGTGGGCAACCAAAAATTCATCTCTTTTTTTGTTCATACTGCATGTGCGATCTTTGTTTGTTAATACTAAGCACTTGCCTCTCTTGGGTTTTGATCCAACCATGTTTGCTTGTTGCTAGACTGCCCAGTTTATTTTCCATTCCTATTTCTTTTAGATAAGAGATACCAGTGTTCTGGTACGGTTAAGGCCTGCATGGGAGGATCTTCGGAGCTACTTAATTGCAAGAGGTCGCAAACGTTTTGAGGTGTATGTGTGCACAATGGCTGAGAGGGACTATGCTTTGGAAATGTGGAGGTTGCTTGATCCAGATTCAAGACTGATAAACTCTGTTCAACTTCTTGACAGACTTGTCTGTGTCAAATCTGGTATGTGTTAATCTTCCCGCCAAACAATACAACTACAAAAGGAGCAGTCTTTTTATACACTCTTTTAAACAATGGTTGTCTATGGTGTAACATCCTTATTATGAATTTTCCATCTTTTTGGTATTAATGCTAAATTTATTCATCTAGGCTCTAGAAAGTCTTTGCTAAATGTATTCCATGATGGTTCTTGCCACCCTGGAATGGCCCTAGTGATTGATGATCGTTTGAAAGTTTGGGATGAGGAGGATCAGTGTAAAGTCCATGTTGTTCCTGCCTTTTCTCCATATTACGCTCCCCAGGCAGAGGTAAGGTCTAGTTTGTAGTTTGCACAAACATAAGATTGTCTTACTGTATTGGTTACTGAGGGCAACTTGTCTTTAACTTTCAGGCAAACTTTCCTATTCCAGTTCTTTGTGTTGCCAGAAATGTTGCATGCAATGTTAGGGGTGGCTTCTTCAAGTAAGAACATCATCTTTGTCTGTATGATCTAATCTAAGTAATTCATTGTCATGACCAGGGATCAAAATCCCGGCGGTTACCGGCCGGTAACCGCCGGTAACCGCCGGTTACCGGAAATCTTGATGGGGACTGGGATAAACAGTAACCGACCGAAATTTTTCAAATTCAAATTGAGGTTGATGACTGCATAATGCACTTCCTATGTTGGTTTAGACTTTTTTGTGCTAGATTACCTATTGTATGAGCTAAATATGTTTGAATTATTGTTTCGGCCGGTTTGCACTTCATATGAGCTAAATATGCTAGATTACGTATTGTATGTGCTAAATATGCACTTCATTAAACACTTTCTAATTAATATTTGCATTATTTCAATTGCTAATTACGCATAACCGATTTTCTCTGTTTTTCCGGTTTTTCCAAGCGGTTTTTCCGGTTTTTGGGCGGTAACCGGTTTTCAAAATCTTCGATTCAAAATTCAGTTTTTGAACCAGGGTTTTCCGGTAACGGGAAAACCTTGGAAATAGCCGGATTTGTTACTGCCCAAAAACCGGAACCAAAACCGGAAAACAGAGAAAACCTGTTATGGGTAATTACCAATAGGAATAATGCAAATATTAATTAGAAAGTATTTAATGAAGTGCATATTTAGCATATACAATACGTAATCTAGCATATTTAACTCATACAATACGTAATCTAGCATATTTAGCTCATATGAAGTGCAAACCGTCCGGAACAATAATTCAAACATATTTAGTTCATACAATAGGTAATCTAGCACAAAAAAGCCTAAACCAATATAGGAAGTGCATTATGCAGTCATAAACCTAAATTTGAATTTGAAAAATTTCGACCGATTATTGTTCATTCGGTCCCCGCCGGGATTTCCGGTAACCGCCGGGATTTTGATCCCTGGTCATGAATCATGTCACTGGCCCAGCTAAATTAAATACACTCTATGCTGCCACACAATCCTGTTTTCCTGTTACATACACCATAAACAAGCCTGAATGATTTGTCGACACATTTATGATTAATTGATACTTTGACAGAGAATTTGATGAGGGCCTCCTACCACGGATTAGTGAGGTTCATTACGAGGACGAATTAAATGATGTTCCTTCTACTCCTGATGTTGGTAATTATTTGATTTCAGAGGTAAACTTTGTAAAAGTGAATGCTTCAGATTGACTCCCCAGTAACTACCAACTAACACCATTTGTCTCTTTGTTAGGACGAGAATGCTGCAATTTTAAATGTAAACAAAGACCCGCTTGCTTTTGATGGGATGGCTGATGCAGAGGTTGAGAGGCGACTGAAGGTTTGCACATTTACTACCTTATTCGGAATGTTTGGTTATAAAATGATGAATGGCAAAACGGCATTCAAGAAGTAGGGTGCTGTTATATGAAATCAAATTGAATGCTAAGATGTAGAAAATTTCCTAAATTCTATGATGCTTAGTAAGCATTTCGACCATTGTTCTTAGGGTCGAGCAATACATTTTAGAATCACAAAGACATTGTTTAATATTTCATGTGTCATTTTTGTTCATTTAAGTTGAGTCATTCCTGAGAAGTTTAACAAAGCTAAACTTCTTTCTTTAAAAATACAACTTTGTTAGGGTAAAATGTGTTACTTGAAACTCAACTCGGTTAGTTATTCTCAATTGAAATATGCAGTTGCTGAGTACAATAAAAGTTTCATTGCCAACAGTATTATAAATTTTTGTTTGAAAATATGCAGTTGCAGACGACATTGGGGTTTGGGGCATTGGATCATTGTTATATTTCACCCAATACTTAAAAATATTTACTGTTAAGTATGTCATTTTTTCTATTTGTATGATTTTAATCCGCCTAACTTTACTGTTTAGTATATCTCCAGCTCTAGCAACCCCTAAAGTAACTGAGAGCTCCTTTTTGTTCAAAGTGAATGAGAGGTTATAGTTGAGTATTAGATTCACCTTTTTTTGGGAACAACCAATTTGTAATGCTAAAGCTATGCCTATGGTGTTAGAGGATACACTTTATGTTTGAGGAATAAGAAAGCGGAAAATCATCTCAATCTCTCTCTTCGATTCGTTTGGTTCGTTAATTGTTTTCTGGACTCAGCTTGCGGTTGTTGCAACCACGGCACCTCTCGCGCCGCACGAGGCCACGTCCTCGCCCAATTACCCAAAGACAGTATTGCCTCGGTCTAATCCATCTTCAGTACTCGGCTCACGACAACTTGGTATCGCAGACACCATTGCGCTTTCCACCATGTCGAGGGTCAACAACGACGTCATCGGAAGAAGCTCGGCGCCTGCTTCAACAAATGGAGTCCGATCGTCATAAACTCCACGACAAAATCGGTGACCTCGCGGAACCATACGAGATATTGATCTTCAACAACGGCGTATCACACGGCAATAAACCGATTGGAAGCGGCGCGCTGCGTTCCCGGCGAGATGATCTTCGAGACTAAGCGATGCACGGTCCGGCGTCGACGGCCTTCTACCACACCTCGCGTCGCCACCACAAGGATCACCGCGGCCTCGGTGATCGGCCGGTTATCCGACCGCCGAGGCGCCGTTTCATCGCCCGCCGACCGATGGCCACTACGCGGCGAGCGAGGCGCCACGCTACCACAAATTGAACTTTCCTACTTTTGATGGCGGGAGGACCCATTGCCGTGGTGAATCGTTGCGATCAATTCTTTCGCGGCGGACACGTTGGAGGAAGGCAGTATGGTGGCCACGTTCCCATGACCGCGACGCAGCGCGCTTATGGTATCACCGATCGAGGCGTGACCACGGGCACTCCGTCGTGGCGCCACCGTCGAATTGGTCAACACTCGATTCGGTCCCCATCGCGCGAAAGAACGGTTGGGTGAATTGATCGCTCTTCGCAAACAAGGCTCAGTCCGAGAATTCTCCGACCAATTTTTGGCGCTCTTGTGCCGGACTGATCCCCTGACGGAACGACAACAAGTTCAGATGTTCACCGCGCGGCTGGGCGGCGGCTGCGAGCAGATGTGGAACTCCAGGCACCTCAGTCCCTCAAATCGGCGATGAGCATCGCTTTGTCGCGTATGGCGTCGCCGACGCTCGCCATCTCACCACCTTTCACCGCGCCCGTCGCCGCCGCGCCTCGAGAACACGCCATTCGGGACCGGCTCCTCTGTCGCTCTGAGACCCGGAGTACGGGCTACCCTCACGCCGATTTGCCACGACGCATGCTTTCGCCAGCAGAGTTGGAACGACGTCGTACCTTGGGCTTATGCTACAGATGTGATGAGAAGTTCGTCGCCAGACACCGTTGCAAACGCCTATTTGTCATCGAGATTCACCCGGATCATGACAGCGACGATGATCCTCCACTAGTAGACCACGAACCGGAAATTTCTCTCGCAACCCTCACAGGTATTCAGCCCAGGTCTGGTCAAACAACGCGGCTTCACGTCGACATTGGGAACCATACTATGGTCGCCCTCATCGATTCCGGCTCTACGCACAACTTCATCGCCGATTCTGTTGCCGCTGCGGCGTTATGGTACGACCACGTTCGGGCCTTAGCGTCACCGTCACCAACGGGGATCGTGTGTCCAGCTTAGGGCTATGCCGAGCCCTGTCCATCCACATTGGCCACGAGGATTTCTTGTTGGATTGCTACGCTATGCCGCTCGAAGGTTTTGATCTGATCTTGGGGGTCCGGTGGCTTGGCACGCTCGGTCCTATTACTGGGATTTCTCCAACATGACGATGTCCTTCGCGTCAAGGACGCCGAGTCACTGGACCGATGCGCCCATGCCTTCGCGTTCGAGCCATGCACTTGCGTGTCTGGGACCAATCGTTGGATGACTTACTTCATGAGTTCGACCTTTTATGGAGCCGCATGGTCTTCCACGGTCCGAAATTTCTCACCATATACATCTCAAGAAGGGACTGAGGCCATTTGTCCGTCCGTATCGCTATCTTAATTACTGAAAGATGAGTGGAGCGTCGGTGTCTTTGACATGCTTCAACAAGGACAATCCGTCAAGCTCCTCATCTTTTTCCTCCCGCACTATTGGTCAAAAAGCGGGATAATTCTTGGCGTTTTTGTGGACTATCGCAATCTCAACGATCGCACAATCAAAGACAAATTTCTATACCGTGGTGGATGAATTACTCGACGAACTCCGGTGCCAAATTCTTCACCAAATTGGATTTACGTTAGGATATCACCAAGTGCTCATGCATTCGCGGACATTGCCAAAACTGCCTTTCGTACTCATCAGGGCCTCTTTGAGTTTCTCGTCATGCCCTTTGGCCTCACCAATGCCCCGGCAACGTTCCAAGCTCTTATGAACACCGTGCTTCATGACTTTCTTCGCCGATTTGTCTTGGTTTTCTTTGGCGACATCCTCATTTCTGATCCTACATGGTCCACATCTTCGTCATCTTCGTTCGTGCTTGGCGTCTTCGTGATCATCGTTTATTTTGAAGCGCCCAAGTGTTCTTTGGCGCCACCACCGTAGCCTATTTAGGTCACGTTGTTTGGCCGACGGCGTGGCGATTGATCAAGCTAAAATTAGCGCCGTCTCTACATGGCCGAACCCTACATCGATGCGAGGCGGTTGGGATTTCTTGGGTTAGCGGATACTACCGCAAATTTATTCGGGACTTTGGAATTCACGGCACCATTAACACGTTTGCTAAAGCGTGAGGCTTTTCGATGGACCGACGCTCGGGATGCTTTGACTCCTCAACCGCATTAACACAAGCTCCGGTTCTACAATTACCCAATTTCAATGATGCTTTTATTGTGGAATGTGATGCGTCACGGTTATGGGTTTGGTGCGATGTGCATCGTGAACAGCGCAATCGCATATTTTAGTCGTCCCATTGCCTCGTCACGTTGCATTTGGCGGCATATGAGCGGGAACTCATTGGTCTTGTCCAAGCCGTCCGTCATTGGCGTCCTTATCTATGAGGCGCAAGTTCTCGTACGTACCGATCATTCTGACTTAAAATTCTTGCTTGATCAACGCCTTTCGACAATTCCGCAGCACGATGGGTCGATAAACTTACGGGTTATGATTTTTCCGCAGTACAAACTCGAAGCACCAATGTGGTGGCGATTCTCTTTCTCGCGGATACCGAATTGCACATCGCTGCGATATTTGCTATTTCGCCACCTCAATTTTCCTTGTTCAACGACTTGCGCGAGTTTCCAACAAGACTCCACTATGCAAGCGTTGCTTCATACCGTGTCAATCGGATGGCCCACTGGACCGTGGGCCATAACGGATGGTTTGGTCACCTTTCACGGCCGTGTGTACATTCCGCCACGACTTTCTCTTACCGTGCATTCTTCAAATGGCGCACGACCGCCACAAAGGCATTCAAAAACCGTTCACCGTCTCAAGGTGATTTCCATGTTCCAAATGCTCGGCAAGTGGTTCGGACTACATACGTTCTTGTACAATTTGTCAACGTAATAAAGTGATCAACTCCATCCTGTTTGGTTACTTGACCATTAGAAGTACCTTCTACGATTTGGTCGGACATTTCAATGGATTTCGTTGAAGGCCTTCCCGTATTCATGGCAAAACGGTCATTCTCACGATGGTCGATCGTTTTTCCAAATTCGCTCATTTTATACCAATGGCTCATCCATACACGGCTTATTCAGTGGCTCAGTTATTCTTTGGTGAGATTGTTCGCCTTCATGGTATACCGACATCCATTGTCAGTGATCGTGATCCAGTTTTTACAAGCAATTTTTGGTTTGAGCTTTTTCGTCTTGTCGGTGTTCAGCTTCATCTCAGTTCGGCTTTTCACCCTCAATCAGACGGACAATCAGAAGTGGTTAATAAGATTATTACCATGTATCTCCGTTGTCTTACTGGAGATCGCCCTAA
The DNA here is from genome assembly GCA_036346255.1 of Ampelocalamus luodianensis. Lineage (NCBI taxonomy): Eukaryota > Viridiplantae > Streptophyta > Magnoliopsida > Poales > Poaceae > Ampelocalamus > Ampelocalamus luodianensis. The sequence continues at coordinate 51,787,822 of CM070623.1, forward strand.
ACAATGGCTTCGTTGGTTACCGTGGGCCGAATATTGCTATAACACTTCGTTCCAGACATCGCTTCGCACTACACCATTTAAAGTGGTTTATGGACGGGATCCACCAACTTTGCGTTCTTATACTCATGGACGCACGTCTCTGCCAGCCGTGGAACAATTGTTACAAGATCGGGATGAATTTTTGGTCGAAATTCGTGATCGTTTAATTCTCGCTCAACAAACATATAAACGTCATTATGACAAAAGTCATCGTGAGCTCGCATTTTCTGAAGGTCAGTGGGTTTGGCTTCGTTTGCATAATCGGCCGACTGCGTCTTTATCCTCATCACCAAAAGGGAAATTGAGTCCTCGTTATTTTGGGCCTTATCAAATTCTGAAAAAAATTGGATTGGTAGCATACCGTTTACAACTGCCAGTTGGAGCCAAAATGCATGATGTGTTTCATGTGAGTTTATTGAAGCCGTTTTTTGGTCAATCCCCTCAAACACCACCCCCACTGCCGACTCTTTTGCATGGCAGAATTTGTCCGTTGCCAGCTAAGGTTTTGAAAGCTCGAAGGGCCCGCGACCGTCTTCAGGTTTTGGTCCAATGGGAAAATGCGCCCGAAACTAGTGCTTCTTGGGAAGATTTAGAGCAATTTCAAAAATTATATCCTTCATTCAAGCTCGAGGACGAGCTATTTGAAATGTTATTCCAATGGGTTGGCTTCATGTAACAAAAAAATTGATATAAACTGCAGGCCAATATCTTCGTATTTCTTAGCAACTACTGCCATTTTTTAGGGTTTTTGTTTTATCATCCTCCCACTTATGTGTATCTAAACTATTTTCAGGAAGCGGCTTGCAGTGTTCAAGCTGTGAATCAAATAACAACAGATGTCGATTTGATGCCAGTTGCCCCTAATCAGCGATTTGTTACATCTTCATCTACTACACTAGCACCACCACTGGGCATGATGCCTTTGAATAATGATCAAGGTCCTCAGCCTCCTCCATTCAGTTGGCCAGTTGCTCAATCTGGTCCTTTGGATCCTTTGCAAGGTTCTCCAGCTAGAGAAGAGGGTGAGGTTCCTGAGTCTGAGTTGGATCCTGACACAAGGAGAAGGCTTCTCATATTACAGCATGGTCAAGACACAAGAGATCCTACACCACCTTTTCCTACAGGACCTCCTGTACAAGTCTCAGTACCACCAGTGCAATCTCATGGAAATTGGTTTCCTGTAGAGGATGAGATGGATCCAAGAAGCCTGAATAGGGCCTCAACGGGGTTTCATTTAGAGTCTGATGCTGTGCATTATGATAAAAAGCAACCGCTGCATCCACCATACTTCCCTGGTGGGGATAGTCCTATATCTTCTGATAGATTTAATTATCAGAACCAGAGATATCCTTCTCAGGTGAGTGATCATCTACTTTGATCAAAAAATTTATCTATATTTGTTTGTTAATGAGGTGATTCTAGACGATCTGGTGACAAATGCTTGATTTACTCAGTCACCTCACAGCGAGGATCATCATATGCTTCCGAACAATGCACCTACAACCTACAGATCCTTTTCTGGTATGTTTTGCTTTACCGTTGATGTTTCTGATGTTCATCTCGAGGTTAGCAGCTGCATAGGATAATGCATGGTCCATGTCTTCATTTTGTGCTTACTGAACATAGCTTAAGATATTACAGATATGCTATGCTTCTCGCCTTTCTTCTTGCACCATCCCTGTACAGTTGTGTTTGTTGTCACCTGCCTGAATTCAAGCTTTGTCCTGGCAAAATTTTGGATTGTCATTATTACTATAGTAATATGTACTTTGTTAATACGTTTGCTAGTTAGGCATTACATTTTGGTTTGGATTTTGACAAAAATGACAAGACATTATGGCTTGCACACATTATGTACTTTGTCAACATGTTTGCTAGTTAGGCATTAGATTTTGGTTTGGGTTTTGACAGAAATGACAACTGACACGACATTATGGCTCACAATATGTACTTTGTTAATATGTTTGCTAGTTAGGCATTACTTAAAACCTTTTGGTTTGGGTTTTGACCGAAATGACAAGACATTATGGCTTGCACACAAGCGTTGAGTTTGTTTGGCTTGTTATATTTTGTTTATACTGTTGTGTTAATAACTTAATATAGTAAGTTGTCGATCATGGATTCATGGGCTGGATTAAATACTTGTAATTTAAGTTATGTAACTCCTTTTATTGAAAGTTTGGCCTATAGTAATTGATTTGCCGCAATTGTACTTTAACTGTATAAGTGGTTAGTTGCATTCATAGTTAGCACTTGAAATTCAGTGTGCCATTCAAAACCTGTTCCAAGTGCACAAGTCAATTAATATGACATGTCACATATCTAACTGTGTTTGCACTCTTCATTTGGTCTAGTCTCCTGTGGTTAAATAATGATATAAGATGTCATGCCAATTAATTAAATAGATGTGCACCTTTTCATGAACCAGTGTATGTACGATGTTATAGCCCATCACAATGTCTGTTATCACATGGGCTATTATTAGCTTGTTTTTCCCATTAGTAAGCCTGTACACATGGTTGTTTGGAAGCTTATGCTGGGGCATATTATAGAGGGTATCAAATGAAAACTGGATAAATGTTTGCTTCCTTAGTTCCTTTACTACAATCACTTAAATGTGGTTTGCCTCACTCCAAAATTCATTCTTGTTTGCTTAGTTAGTGGTGCTCCCGTTATCATGAAAAGCTTGCAAATTCATGAATGCCCCTCTTAGACTTCAATTTTTAATTGTACTTAGTTTAGAGTATCTTAAACTGTGTCTACAATGTGAAGGAGAGGACATAACAACCCGGCGTGTTCCTTCAAGTCACAGAAGTAGCCAAATGGAATCAGGACGTCAATTTGTACAATATGCAGAGACATCTGCTGGTGTATTGGAGGAGATTGCGGCGAAGTGTGGATTTAAGGTAGTTTTGATGCGAAAAATCAGATAGCTATTACCTTCTTTATGTATTAGTTTACCGTGTCTGATATATTTCTTCACTCATTTCTAGGTGGAGCACCGATCAATTTTATGTGATACTACAGAGTTGCAATTCTCCATTGAGGTAGATTACAACTTCTGCTAATTGAACCTGTCAATATTACCATCTAATTTTTATAAATAGTCATGTTAATGGGCAATGGTATTTTCTATTCATTGGAAATTGTGAAAACTTGATGTGGACGTCAGGATGTAATCTTGATGGCAGGAGTTACAGGATCCCTGCAATGATCATATAGTTCAAAGCATATATATTATATATTAACATTTTCACCGACTATTTAAGTTTGCTACTGCATGCAAATTATTCTAATCTGCTTGCAGTTTTTCACAGGATTGCCTCATGTTTTTCTATTCCTACCTTTCTGTGTGCCTCTTTCAGGTTTGGATTGTTGGAGAGAAGGTAGGTGAAGGAATTGGAAAAACAAGGAAAGAAGCACAATGTCAAGCTGCTGATATATCTTTAAGAAATTTGGCTGGTGAGTTTACGTTTGACTCCCTAGTTTCTTCATTCCGGATGATATATGCCAAATATGCAACTGAGCTATAGGAGTTGATTTGGGATATTAACTTATTTATTAATTCCGGGGTATAGGCGACAATTACTTGTTCATGGGATATGTTGTTTTAAGTAGTCGACTTCTGTTGTATCATCAAAGCCTCATTATCTTGGAACTGTTTGTCGTTCGGAGTTCTGACTTTTGACTTCTGAGGCATGTTAGCTAGTACACACCTGAGGTCGCCGAAATGTTTCCCCCTTTTTTGTCTGTCCATAATTTCCAATTCCCATTTTGTTTGATGGCATGATCTATGGGCACATAGAAATCTTCCCTCTTTTGTTTTTCAAATCAGGTAGAAAATATAAAATACCGCAGTGAGTGCAATCTTCTCATGAAAGCTTTATATAACCCTTGGTTTCTTTTCTGTGTAAATATGTTTAGATTTTGACCGATGAAGTTCATTTGCAGGCAAATTTCTGTCATCTGATCCAGATAAGATGACAGTTCTGAAGGACAATGGTTTTAGTAGCAATCCAAGCTCATTTAGATATCCAGGAAGTAATAGAGATTACATGTTACCAGTTGCAAGCACTTCAGATGAGTCTAGATATATGAACGAGAAAGTTGATAATTCAAGCAAACCTGCTGGTTCTGTTGCTGTTCTCAAGGAGCTTGTAAGTAGCTGCCTTAATTACCAGCTTTTGGACAAGTGCACCCTTTTAATTGAGATATGCTGTGATGCATTGCAGTGTACGGTTGAAGGGTATAACTTAGTTTTCCGAGCTCAGCCACCTCCTCCAGATGGCTCAACAGGTAAAGAAGTTCATGCTCAGGTTAGTACTTCATTTGGATGAATGTTCATCCAACTTTTATTTGATACATGGAACAATACATGAGGTGTCTGAGATCCAGTTGTATCTGATGTGATGTCCTGTATTACTAAAATGCAAGTAGTATAGGCTGCTCCCCTTTTGGAACATTTTGATCTGATGGCTTAAACATAAAACTTCATTTGAACTCATGCTTTCAGTGTACTTTCTTCTCATTATCACTCACTTGCATTTGGCTTTTCAGGTCGAAATAGGTGGGCAAATCCTGGGGGAAGGTGTTGCAGGAACATGGGAGGAAGCTAAGCTACAGGTTTGTAAGCAGATAGAAGAAATGGATCTCTTTGATTGCTTCTCTTTGTTCTTCTTGGAGTTCTGAAATGGGTCTCACTGGTTTCTTGGTCACGACGAGCTAAAACGAAAGTTCCATTAAAGAGCATTTCCACGTGGTAGAACCTCTTCAGGGAATATAAGATTTTCTTTCAAGTTTCATTCAGCAAAAAAGGAGGGCTCTTTCTCTGTTTACTACAGTATGGGCAGTTAATTTCTTGCTTCAATCAACATTCAATTAGTTAGTTTGTACAGTAAACAACCTTCATTACCATCCTGTTTGGAAGCAAAGTAACTATTGAAATGTTGCTTTTCGTTGTTGGAGACTTTAAGTGGGATGGGTTTCCTAAGGTATATAGGAGCAGGATGGATTAAAATCCCGGCCGGTAACCGCCGGTTACCGGCCGGTTACCGCTTACCGGAGGGGGGCCGGGATACGGGATCCCGGCCGGTAATCCCGGACTTTTCAAATTCAAATTCAAATTCGAATGATTTTTAATCAAATTTGAACGAATTTCATCCGAAAAAAACCGGTTTGACCGGTAACCGGACCGGTAACCGGCCGGTTACCGGTACCGGCGGCTGGCCGGGATCCATCCCGGGACCGGGTTTCCAATCCTTGAGCAGGACCATTATTTTTTAAGAGTAAAAATGCTGTCTTCTTTTGTATTTTTTCCTGTAAAGGGCAGTACTGCTCAATACCATCGCAAAGATCACTGAGTTGGAAAATACCATCCATCGTGTCCATGACATGCGTCTTATGTGCAGTTAATTTGCGTGCTTTGCTCCTTAACCGTTCTTTTAATGTCCTTTTGTAGGCTGCTGCTGATGCCCTGGGAACTTTTAAATCCATGCTTGGTCAACTTGCACAGAAACGGTCTGGATCTCCAAGGTGATGGTTGGCTAGTCTTTTGTGTGTTGTAGATCTGTAAGGTTATTAGCACTCAAATATTATATAAGTTCTGGAAAAAAATATTTTGAAATAGGGTATTTTGGGGCTTTTGGCCTGAGTCCTAGTTTTGTCTACTCGTCCTTGTCTCCATTTTCATAGAAACAGAATATAATACCAGGTTTACAGCACATCCGGTGCACAACATTGGAGTCTGCCGTTGTTTAAGAAAGAAGCGGCTTACACAGCGAGGCTTAGTTGGTTGCTGTTTAAAGTTTGACAATGTAACAAAATGGAAGTGCCCATCCTGCTGAGTTCGGATGGTTAGATGGCACCATTATGTCTGGTGTAAACCCTTGATAGATGTGTTGAGAAGAGAAATCTTCATTAGCTAGATTACAGGCTAGAAGAAATGATGCTCGTTTAATTACATTTAGCCTAAAGGAAGATGAGAAGAGTTCCAATTTAGCCCCTTGAACTGAGATGTGCAACGTATGTGTAGCATCCAAGGTTCCAAAACCCGGTACCGGGATGTTTCCCGTTGAATGGCCGGGAACGGTAACCGGCCGGTTACCGGAAATCCTGTTTTTTTTCGGCTGAAATTCGATCAAATTTGCTTAAAATTCGTCCAAAATTCGAAATTTGAATTTTGAAGTTGCTAAACCGTATGTTTTAGTTCCGGTTTTGCTTTTCCCGGAGGGGGGCCGGTAACCGGCGGTTACCGGCCGGGAATTTTTTCCCTGGTAGCATCTGAGTCAGTTTTCCGGTAATGTTGTTTTGTTTTGGTAGTTGTTGATAAAGTTAGCTCTTTCCACAGGTCATTGGCACCAAATTTTAGTAAGCGCTTCAAGCCAGATTTCCAGCGGTCGGTACAAAGGATTCCTTCTGGTAGATATTCTAGGAATGACGGCCGTGTTCCTTGATAGTTGTGTCTGAATTCTGGACTTCTTAACTGGATGGGATCCAACAGCAAATCATGGCAATCTGCTGCCCCGGAAGAACATCCATCATTGCAAGTGACGAGACGGTCATGAAGGCAAGAAATAATTGTACACCTTGATGCCTGTATGTCGTGTTTGGATTTAGTCTCATTATCATTTCCAAGCTAACTCCAGCAGGTGCGGCTCACGATGCTGTTGCTCGATTTGCCTCGAATCCGTTATCCGTGATGCCCAAGCTGAGGGTGGATCTTAGAGCAGGATGGCGGTTTGTGAAGAGACTTTCTTGTGTACATCAGGTTGGCGTTGCATTGCTCAATGGAATTGGTGCTCGATAGTTGAGCTCGAGTTGGCTTCCGATTTTGTTGAGGCGGCAACAGTATTATGTAGTGTTTCTTGCGCCATGTACCTCTTTTTTTTAGTTTTTAGATTTAATGGGGTAATTAGATTTAACAGTCTTGCAATGTAGTGGTGATTGGTCGGGTCACTTTTGTAACTTGTTTCAAGATTTGCCTCTACCGCTGGCTGCTGTTTTTCAGGCGCTTGCGATTGAGATGGCATGGAGACTCTTCTATTGGCTGTCCAACTGCGTGTTCTGTCCTGCATTTTTGGGTCTATTCAGACCGCCATTTATAGCTATTCCATTTTAACAACGAAATGCCAGGGCTTTTACATAAACAAATCGTACTGGCCAAAAAATCTGGCCCGTCTTTCACTTTTTTCAGTGAAGACGTCTTTGCGCTTTTGCAGCACTGTCTGCACTGAACTTTTGCAGAACACTTTATTAGTAATTCATATATTAGAATCTTCTTCGTGCTATATTTCTTTCCACTGAAACTATGGAAGGCCAACGTCTCCTGCTCAACCAAGAGAAAAGGAAAAGACAGTAATCCTCAAGAGGCAGACGTCTGGCCCGCGTGCGCAAGAGGAGAACCAGGATAAAATAGGGTAAAAATGTAAAAAAACACACACACTGGAAATGGCATACGGCTCTTTCTATATCGGTTGTGGCATTCCACGAAGCAAATTCTGTCATAGTATTTCACGAAAGTGCAATCTTTAAGAACATCAAAGTAATCGTAAGTCCGTTACAGGTCAACATTCGCCAAGAACCAACTTGCTCTAAATATTCACGGTACAATGGCGATTGGCGTTCTACAAGATTGTTGTATAATCATACCAACAAGCACGAGATGCTCAATGCAGGCAACCATATCCAAGATCGAGCACAATCCGATTAAGCACGTCGAAGGCAGAGGAAAACACGATCATCGAACATGGAACACTTTCAAGAGTGACGGGGACGTCGAGGAGTGGCTACAGCTTGCCGTGCTTGTAGCGAGCGAGCGACCTCGCCGTCGTCGGGGGAGAAGCCCATGAGTCTCCCCGCCGAGGTCTCCTGCGCGTACATGAACCCCCCGAACAGGCCTCCCGTCAATCGCCCATGAACGCCCGCAGCTTTGAGTTGAGGGAGAAGAGATAGTGCTTTGAGGGTGGGGAGGAGGACGAACCGGAGAGGTAGACGACGGTGACGGAGACGGCGGAGATGGTGTAGAGGCGGAGTAGTCGAGCGCGGAGATGATCTGGTAAATACTTTTCTTCACACTTAAAACACAAGCCATTTGCTCCTTTCATACTTCATTTGGAGTGAATTTGACTCTGTTATCTACCTTTTGTGACCCCCCAAACTGTTTAAATGATTTGGTATTTTCTGCTTTGTACCCCAGTTTGCGGTTTCTATCCAACACATTCTCCTGCACGCTTGCATATATAGCTGTTTTACTGACACAATCAGGCATTTGAGTTTACACATCTGCTCTTAATTCATCCTTCAAACCGAACACAAATTGTGTAACCAGCAACATTTCTCCTATATTCCGGTCATAAAGCCTGATGTGGTATACCAAGCGATCAAAATCTTTCTTGTATTTCTCTACAGTTCCCGTCTGCTTCAACTGCAGCATCTCTCTCATTTTGTTGCTGTGAGTATTGGTTTCAAACTCCGACAACACTGCTTGTTGGAATTGCTCCCAGTCATGCCACACATTTGCGGATTTATAAGCTTGATACCAATGAGCAGCACTGCCTTCCAGGTACATGGTTGCCGCTGCTACACGACCTGGTGGAATCTGATACATTGCAAAGAAAGTTTGACATTTATCAATCCAGATTATTGCCTCGTTTCCATTGAATTTAGGAAAATCCATCTTCGGCATCCAATTACGTCTGCCTGCCGCGTCGTTACTTCTATTGGAATCAAGTAACTCGGTCTGTATAGGGGTGGGCGGGGGAAAAATTATGTGTTGTGAGGTTGGTGATGACCGTGCGGGAGGTGGCCCTTGCACTTCTGCTGACCTTGCTCCCATAATTCCCTGTTCATCCCTCGCCGGAATCACCAGTGGGGAAGGTACAGGTCCTTTCATTACTTTGGCCACATAAACTTGTTCTTGTTGAATCTTCCCGATAGAATCCAGTGATAGGTTTACTTTCATTTGCATCTGCTCCAGCTGTGCTCCTTGTTGTTCCAGCTTGAGGTCTACCGCCGCCAACTGCGCTCCGTCGCCAATCTTACTTCTTCGACCAGATCCGTTTTCATGTGTTCCATTCACTCTTTCAATCGCTTCTCCATAGCTTCCATGGCCTCCACTACTTGTGCTACTTGGATTCCTTGTTTCGCTGGCGCCGTCGCAATCCCTTCTCCAAACCAACCGAACCCAAAGCAGGAATTACACCGATCAAGCCCGAAGGCGATCGGTACCTTTTCAGGAATTTTACCGGTCAAAGTCGAGAGGATATCGGGAAATTGACGTCGGATCGACGAGGCTCTGATACCATATTGTTATGTCCCATCTAGTGTGACCATTCCGAGCAGATCATGAGCACATTCGAGCAAAGAACGAGAGGAAGTTGTTAGGGGGTAGGAAGACTAGCAGAGGGGAAAGCGACAGGAAGAAGGAGACGATACTATTCTTTTTCATCGACAAAACTGCTTACAAGCACAGAGTTCGCTTATAAAATCCCGATACTTCCAACCACCCGACATATGGGTCCCAGCATCCATAACAACCATTAGGTAAATTACAGTGTTGCCAGCTAAGCTAAGTCATCCTATTGCTTGCTTCGCTGCTGCAGACTTCCTCTTCCTTTCTTGTCATGTTCTCTTTCGTTCCTCCTGTTGGCTTCGCCATGGTTGACACCGTGAGGCGGAGTAGTCGAGCGCGGAGAAGTTGTCGACCGCCTTCGTGAACGCTGGATTGCGGTCCGCCGCCAGGAAGTCCGGCTTCACCGACGTCGTTCGGCACGCTCGGCACTGTGCTTCTTCTGTTCGGGGCCTACCAACCGTCGCCCGCATATGAGCGTGACGAACCTGCACGAGTCCCCCAAAACCCCACCAAGTCACCACATTACAAAAGAACCGAACCAAACCAAATGCCGCGACAACGACATACTCCTGCTTGGATGCCGCGTCGCAGGCGGCCACCATCTCTGTGAAACTCTCTGCTCATATTTTTTCCAGACTACAAACTTAAGGCGGGAATGGTGAAATTTGACTTGGAGGATGCTATAGTTGTAGATTCGTCTCGGATAAATTTGGAATGGCATAAAGAAAATTAGCATTAGTTTTTACCCCCTAAGAGCTGAAGATGCGGTTTAGACTGTGATCTCATTTGATTTGTCATGTCTGCCCATTTCGCACTCTTCTTTTTCAACTAGAAGCGAACTAATAAACAAAATTGAATTCTAAAAACGTCACGGATGTAGTTTTGTTTTATATGGCAATAATTTTGCATTTGCATTTTCTTTTCTGGTAGAGAAATCTCCCTTTTTGCCCCCCGAGAATGCTGAGTAATTTCAGTTTTGGAGCCCAAATCTAAAGGTCTTTTTTCTAGATTGAGTTGTCTCATGAAGGTTTGTATTACCTACATGTTTATCCATTACTCGGTTGAAAAGACATCTATCTAGACACAGCTACAATAATCTCCACTTGGAGTGTCCAGCATATGTTTTATATCAAGCTTTGCATTTATTAAGTACTAGAAGGGAACCCGCGCCAACTGGCGTGGGCGGCGGGTCGAAAATAAGCTAACGATGTTGCAACATGAACATGATCAACTGTTCCTCTACTTTTGCATATATTAGATTAAAGACAGTGAACGGTAATATTGTAATCCACTAAATAGATAATAAACTCATACTATGGCTGTTCATAAAGTACGCAAGACATGATCAAGTATTAAGTTTACTAGTGACCTGTGCGCGCCACATGGCGCGCCGGGAAAGATTGTTTTGTGTATTGTACAGTGTAGGCAGTTTGGTAGAGAGAATAGTTACTTTAGTGGTCCAGTCAAATACCCAAGAGTCAAGAAGAGTGTATTTACAAATCTGGATTAGCTTAATGAAGCCTCTGCACATGCACCAATAGTTTTTTTCCTTATTCCAAACCACATGGGTTATCTTGCTGTGTCTCTATGAAGCATCTCTTCTCCGAAGATTAAGCTCCTTGGTGAACTCAATCGAGGTACTTTCGAGTCGATTAAGAGGAGACTCTTTTCACAAAAACGACCTTTGCTCTTTTACAACAAATTTTCTTATGTAATCCAACAAACATCAAAGTCTTCCAGCTATACACAGACAATAGGATATACTATCAAAATAAAATAAAAACAAGATATAATCAATGACTGATGAAATGCAGCATTTGGCATCAAGAGCCCAATTAAATACTTCACTACAAAATCACATAATGCATTGTTTACTGAAAGAAAATAAGGAGCAGTCTTGGTCTTGACACAATTCAAAGTTTATGAAATTATTAAAAGTTCATGAATTTTAGGTCGCTCCGACGCTCAGGCAGAAGGCAACAAAATGTTTGCTTCTTAAGTATAGCAATTAGGGAAGTCAAATGGCTAGCCTTCTAAGAGGCTAAACCGAACATTCTGTAGCTGCGCAGGGAGGTGAGTACTTAATGTTATGTAAACGCATATTTCTTTGGAATCATTTGGCTTCTCTGTTTAATTATAACCCTCTGTTTGAACCTGTCATAGAAATCAGAGAACTTTGTCATTGACTTCGCAGCAAGCATCGATGCCTAACATGCATAAATATGACTTAAATCACCAATTCGGAAATTGAGGTACATGATTTATCAGATAAACTGCTCAAAAACCAAGACGAGGTGCACATGCTATCACTTAGAACTGTAGTGGACATAAGCCTAACCACTGTCCTGACTCAAATATTTCAATGGCCAAGTTGTGTAGTCAAGCAGAGGCGTTCTAAATTATAATATGCCGCTGGATCTTTAAAAAGTTTGGCCTACAAATATGAACAAAACCATCCATTGATCAGAGTAGTAAAGTAGAGTTTTCTCATCTAGATTTTTCCCAAGCGCACCTTCTATAGATTCATGCAAGTACTAATCGTTGTGCTATCTTATTCCGAGTGCATGGGCTTCTCTTATGTAGCTTTTCTAGTTTTGGCACTGCAGGCACTAATTAATCCCTACAGTAGAAACTTCTATCTTTTTCTTCCAATTTCTTACAAAACAACTTGGAAAGATGAGGATCCACAATGATACACTCTTAAGGTTTTATCCCATAATGCTTCTCTTTTTTTTCTTCTAGGGGCAATTCCATTTATGTTTACATGTTTTGCAATTTGAGAATACCTAACAATAGACATACCAATGGGAGAAAATTTAAAAGGCATATTTTATGGCACTAAAGCACTGAGTTTTTCTTCGTTCCATGTCAGTAATTAGCTGTTTTATATTGGCATATATAGTATCTGTAAATGCAAGACTTTTACCTGTTATTCCTTTCATTCTTTTCAATCGGAAGTGTGGAGACTGCAAACCAACCTCATGCCCACTGCTACTGGAATCACGGCGAATGCTCCGGCGTGTCGGCTTCCTGTCGTATCTCTTGAGGGAGCTGGCCCTAAGCAGATACTTGTTCGTCGTCCGGCGTATGGCCGCCGTCCCTTCGAAAAGGCGAAAAACACGGGGGTTATTATAAGGACCGCAGCAGCGAGCACAAAAGAAATCCCTACTTTGGAGCACATCACAAGGAACGCAAGCAGGTCGACTAACTATGCAATAGATCATCGAAAAGCCGAAAAACACGAGGGTTATTAATCGCGCACACGAAGGTATCATTACAGAACAAAGGGGAGGAGACAAAGAGCAGCGAGGGAGGGCAGATGTTACCTGCGAGAAGCCATAGCAACCACAATAGCAACCCACTGCTAGCACTTCCACCCTACCTCAATTCACATCCATTTCCATTCTCTATGCAAAAATCAACAAATAAACCTCATCAGTAAATGCATCGAGCTCTAAATCTTAACAATTGAATCAATGAAAAGGGGAAAAGAGCACGGCCGCGTTGATGGGCTAAGCTCCAGGGGCATGAGCGAGCGTGCTCTATGCCTGTGCAGGCCCGGTGCTAGCAGCGAACATGCAAGAAGGGGCCGACGATGGCGCCGGGCCGAACCGCCAGCAGGGAGCGAACCCGAGGCCGAATCGCAGCAAGGGGCGACCGGCGGCGACGCAGCATGAAGACATCGGGGGAAAAGGGATCAGAGATAGCAACCGAGAGGCCGAGCCGAGGCGACCGACGGCCGGAGGCTGAGCCGGCCAGGCTGGTGCCGATGGCGCGCAGCAGGCGAACGGGCCAGAGGCAGGAGGCCGAGGTCGAGGTCGAGCGGCCGAGCCACCACGGACGCGCGCGGGCCGGGAGCGAGGAGGCCGGCGGCCCAGGCTAGGAGGCGCGGCCAGAGGAGAGGCGATGGCGCGCGAGGCACGAGGGCCAGAGAGGCGGCTGAGGCTAGGCTGGGGAGCGGGGAGAGGCGGCGCCAGAAGAAATCGGATGGCCTAATGTAGTTGGGGCCTTGGAGAAGAAATAGGAGGCGGAGGGGACCAAGACCGCAGAAAGAGGAGCGCGTGCGGGAGCCGCTGCTCGTGAAGACCGAAGAAGAGGCCGGCGACACCGGCGGCGGAGGCGCGTGAGGGAGCAGGAGCCGGGTCGAAGAAGGGACGATGGCGCCGGCGGACCAGACGAGCAGCGGTGGCGGCAGCACAAGAACGGAGAAACCAAGGAAGCAAACAGGAGAAAGGGGGAGAACATATCTGAAGCCGAGGACCAATACGCGAACGTGCGAGCGTCCCACTGGCTGGATCGAAGCGGCGAGGACGAGCGAGACGCATCGGACGGCACCGAGCAAACGAGCACGGGAATCCGACGGCCCACAAAAACGAGTCGACGTGGATGCCTTCCCTGAGCCTCGAGTCCGCCAGCTTTTATATATAAAGATGTAACCTACTATGTCAACTAAACAGAAGGTCACAGTTTCATATCTATAAGCTTCTGTGGTTTCTTTTATTCAGATGTACCTAAAACTATGACCTTCGGTCCACTTTGAAGGCCTTGACGTCTAAACCAACCTCAGTGACAACTCCAGCTATTTTGTGACCGGCCATATTGAATCTTAGAAATCAAACTTAGCACATAAACATTTTTTCCCCTTAAAATGCAACAATGATTTCCTGAAAAGGATCATCCCTACCTTGACCCAGTTATTTTTCTTTTGCAGAACAGGATCCTATCAAGCAAATTTTCCAGCGAGGGAGATTTTGTCGACTATGATGCAGCATTTACTATGTGATTTTGACAAATAAAAATACATTATTTAAAGATATCACCCTTGTCCAACCATGACAAAGCAATTAGACATGAGAACAAAATATCATTGCAACCTATGTGGGCTTCATCGAAACAAATTCAGTTAAAAGAACAAAGGTAGTTATTGTTCTCTAGTAAGTTAAGCTTAAAGCCCTCAAACAAATGCTCCTGGCTACTTCATTACTATAATTTAAAGAAGGACAACTAAACAAAAAATCCTACACAATACGAAATACAAATATGCACCGACAAACTTTGCGAATTCACCTTCTTTGTAGCTCTATTTCAATTCAAAATAACCTTGTGGTTTTTATTACTTGATTATACTACATAATTACCACTTTCCGTTCAATTTTAACAAATGTAGTTGGTGATGGTTAATACAACAACGCCCTTGGTATGTGAAACACAAATGTCCCAGTAAATGGCAAAGATATGAAATGGGAAAAAAACTGCATTCCATCTATATTTGATTAGAATTTAAACCATCATTACAAAACTATCAAAGACATTCATAGATGTACAAAGTTTGTTGAAGGAAAAATCTAACATAATAGTAAAGCACCATAGACATATAAAAAACGCAATGCAGTCAGAATAACTATAATTCAGAAAGCCTAAAATAACAAAGGTAGTCTTTGTTCTTTAGCAATTTCAAGTCTAAAGCCCGCAAGCAAACGCTCCTGACTACTTCATTACTATATTTGAAAGAATGACAACTAAATGACGCCGATAGCAGCCGAAGCGATCTGGAAAAAAGAGGCAAAAACATACGTAAAGTAAAAGACACAGAATCTAGAAAAACAGAAGATACAAAACAGAAAAACATCAACCTCGTACCTGGCTTCTCATGTATGCAACTCTGTGCACCAAATAAATGTAGCACCAGTGGGATAAAGGAATGAGGCGGGAATTCACATAAAGTGTAATCATGCTGACAGAAAGGCAATCGTTAGAGACCAAAAAGGCCCCCAAAAAAAAGAAAGAAAAGTTTCAAGTGATCTCTTTTCCATTATGTATGAGAACAAATTAATCATAATTGCCAAGAATGGTATCATACTCTGAAGCTTGATTACCCATCTACACATACTCTCTTGGTCAGTATCTCATGAATCCATTTAGAGTCACGGTCACAAACATGGCCAACACAGCTAGCAACATAACATATATATACGTATCGAGGCGAATAAAAAAAAATTAAGTCTTACTTTCATTCTGAACCTAGCCTAAGAATGAAATATCCTGTGGAAGTAGTTGAAGCACACTAAGGCATGTGTGACATTCCCGAGAATGTCTAAACTAAAATATCCTGTGGGGAATGACTTAGCTGAACTTAGCCTAAGACCGAAATTATTTTCATGTAGATTTTGGGGCATTATTTTGTCAGTTCCGAAGTGAGCCTCACAAATAACAATAGAGTAATGTTTCCTTGAGTGCATCAAACAAACAGTGAAACTATGATTGCTTCCTTTAGTAAATTTTTATTGCAAGCTCAAAACACGAATTGTAAGCAAGTTCATAAATAGCAACAAAATATATTCTTCTTTTATCATATACTGAACATGAGAGTCACCTTGTAGTAGGATGAAGTGGCATCTGCAGGAGCATCAGGCCATATTTCCCCTTCAAGGTCGATGACTTTTTCATCTTCCAATTAGCTATTACAACCTAAATTTAGCGAAGGAAAAAACCATGAGTGTGTCAATGAACTTTTAAAAGACGAAGTGATTTGCAACACGAACTAAACGACAAATGGCCAAACCTTTAGAGGACGCAAAACAACCATGGTTCGAGAAGCAGTTTTATTAAGTTCTTCTCTGATATGATATTCAAGACGTTCAACACGAATTAAGCTATTGCCCAAACCTATGGCTGGTACAGGCCCAAGGCAATAAGTAGTCAGTAGTATGAAGGGCGGCGTATGTCAAAATAAACCGTACACAACTAATAATTAAGCACACTTAGTCCATAACTACATGCCATGTTATGGTTCAATAGGCATAACTATCTGGGGAAAAAAGTGAACTTACCGAATGTGTAATGTTTTCAAGAGAATCAACCATGCAATGAGCATAGGCATAGCTTGCATATATACACCACTTGTCACCAGCATGTGGATGAGGAGTAAACTGTATGGGCATGAAAGAATGAGCATAGTCATAGCTTGGATATATACAACACTTGTCACCAGCATGTGGATGAGGAGTAAACTGTATGGGCATCAAAGATTGAGTTCTATACTTGTGGGAAGTAGACAGTTAAGTGAGTTTTCTTACTTTTATTATATACGCTATCAAGTTAGACATGTTGTTATCATTCTGCATGTCCTACTTCATTTGGAGAGTTTCTGCACCTTAAGCAATCAACCCACATCACATGTCTTCAAATAATTTCAATGACTCTTCAATGGGACTATCCCACCATGGACTATTCATCTTCTTTTCCCTGTATTCCTTGATTTCTTCTGCAGTTTGGCAAACATATACCAGTCAGCATGCAAACAATTTATTTCTCAAGGACTCGAAATAATTGTTCTTTTTCCACTATGTAACACAGACCTACATGTAATTCTGTAATAAAAAGGAGAGGGAAAAATTTGGTGATCTACATAGGTTAGGCCTTTCTGTATTAACTCAACTGCATGCTCAAAGACTTCCTAAGCACTGCATTAGCGCAAAATTGCAAATCCTTTTTTTGGTATTGTAGGAATAACAGTGGTAATCAAAGGTCTACTAAGACAGTGCCAGGAGACATGAAAAAGGCATTCACACCATGCCGGTAAGCATTCACATTTGCGGCCAAGGCAATCAATACCTGCAATAGAGACCCCTTCACTTTTCAGTGCATATATGTGGAGTCCCTTTTCATGGAAGGTGTAGATGATCCCAACGAACCAATGGAGCGCACCAAAAAGTAGAAAATAAACCAACCTGAGCTGCACTATTAGCCGGTTTATACTCAACAGCCAGTGACGGTGGGTCGAAGGATATGTTACCTTAAAAACAACGCACGATGCAGACGGTAAGCACAAGTGATAGTTGAGTACAGATAACGAATTCACCTCAAACAAAGTAAAAGGTACTTGGAGAGTGGGAGCAGCACTATCCCAGAAAGTACTCTTGTAGCGGTAGCTTCACGCGAATTCTCCTCCTCTTGCAACTGCGTTACCAAAGCGTCATCAGATGGCAAGCAGGCCTCAATCTTGTGCGTTTCTGAGATATGGACTGAGCAGGTATTGGGAGTTGCCACTGACGAACTCTGACACTTCCCTGCAATCAAAGCATGTTCAAGCAATCGCCTCTACTAAAGAAACAATCAAATCTGGATAGCCAAAAGGAAAGAAACGAACTCAACACAGGCAAAACAGAGACAAAACCAAGATTAAGCAGTGGAAAAAACAAACCAATTACCTCTGAGCCGAAGAGCTGGTGCTCGGCGGCCTTGCTCGCACGAACGGCTTTGGGGAGGCGAGGACAACGTGGGGCTCTCCCGCTGCCTTTTCCCGCAGGAACCGCCATCAACGATCGGCGCACATACCCTTCCCCTCCATCGGTAACCGCCGCATCCCCTGCCGAGGGCCTTCAGAGGATGAGTGGAGCCGAAAATCCCGAGGGGAGGGACGGGAGGCAAAAGGGGAAAGGACGGGGAGGGCGGTGCGGGAGGAAGGGGCAGCAAACGGAGGTAGCGGCCGCGGCTGGGGAGAGAGATCGAGCAGGACGGACCTAGGTGATGAGGCTTCGTGGCCTGGGGCAACCCGAGGCTCCAGGCAGCAGGCAGAGCGGCGGCCGGCGCGAGGCGGGTGGACGGGAGGGGAGCGAGGCGCCGAGCCAGCGGGTGAGGAGGGAGACCCAAAGGGGCGGCTAGGTCTAGAGAAAATCTTAAGGGCACTTTTTAAGTTTATACACAAATAAATCTTTATTTACGTACGTTTTTAAAACGAATGACGATCCGAGTCTCTCGAATTTGTCTCTTTGTGATCTTCATCTTTTGACATGAACCGTCTCTTCTTGTGTTGTCCTGTGCCGTGGTTTATCCAAGGTCACCAAATCGATATTTTGACAAAGATACTAAAATACTATTTCTCGATCATTCTCAAAGGTTGAGTCCAATCAACGTGAAGCAATCACATGCTTCGCCACACGTTGGTTCATTAATGACTCTCTTTATGTTGTCAAATCTCCCATCTGACTCTCACTAGAACCACTATAGCATTTACATTGATCCCAAGCCACTTGATGCAACCCATTACATCGAACTTCTTATTCGGTCGTTTTTGTCCATCTCACACTGTGCTTGAGTCCAACCACTTCACCCGTCATCCTCGATCATTCTGGACCTCAGTTCTCCCAGTCTAGTTCGATCATCCTTGCCGTTGACCGTAGTTGACTTCAAGCCACATGCACAACAATAGACCAAGAAATCAATTTCGAACACAAGTTCCTCGCAACTTGACCCACGTTAGCCAAAATATGCATCATATAATATATATGCACTTAATCCCATAACTTTGGCTAATTCTACGAACTCACTACAACTCATTGTGCATGACCGCTCTTTGGCTGGTCTGACCGCCGCCCTTGATCGGTCTGACCGCCACCCCAGCCAATGTGATCGCCAACCATTGGCCGGTCAGTCTACTTTCCAAGTTAGGAAAACACTCTTTCTAGACTTTTCGGCAAAACTCTATCTTAGTTTGCGTCCAGTCTCCATTTTCGATAACACTTGATGCAAACACACCCTCAAACACTTTCACACAAATGTTTGGTATGCAATCCCGAAAAGCTCTCATCGCCGGCCACGACTGATCTGATCACCAACCCTGGCCGGTAGACCGCCCCCAGCCTAACAAGAAATCTGACAATTTGCTAAACTAATGTTTTGATCCCCAAACATCTCGATATCAATGTCAATTGTTCAACACTAAGACTATGATGATATCACATGATCTCCACACGTAAATACCTTCATTAGCCATTCATCTATTCATTTATGTTGGATGATCATTCTATTGAACAAAAATTTTATAGGACACCATCGTGAGAGATATTATCAAAGATGGTAGAAGATTGTCCAGATAAAGGTGCCCATTGATGTATGAATGGTGTGGTGAAAGGTATTGGGGGTGCTGCTCATGGGCTTGCAGGGATCATGCGTGTTTTGCTGGAAAATGGACTTGACTAGAGACGAGAAGGAATATGTCAAGGGATCCTTGGGCTACATGGTTCAGAACCTCTTCCCTAGCAGGAACTACCCTGCCACTGAGGGAGATAATCATGATCGTCTTGTGCACTGGTGCTATGGGGCTCCTGGCATTTGTCTCACCTTAACAAAGGCTTCTCATGTTTGTTTTCTGATCTCAAATCATCTGAATACATTATGCCTTCTCAGGTATTCCCAGAAGAGCAATTCCCGGAGGCAGCAGCACAGGCAGCGGAGGTCGTCTGGAACCGAGGGCTGCTCACATTTCTCTCACTTTACCGGCAAACCAAGAACAACCTGTACCGTGCTAAAGCACTTGCTTGCTTTCTCCTCAACCGGGCTAATAACCAGCTGATCGCAGAGTGTTGGATTAATTTCCTATTATGTAGACCTACATGAGTTTAATGCATATTAGCTATCTATTTTGGTTGGTTTAAATAGATAAAGTGATCAAATAATATTATTAAGAGCCCGAGTATCTTTTAAAGAAAATATAAACTTAGATTTAAGTCCGTGTAGAGATCTATTTGAAATTTATCTCTAATTATGGGATAGGATATTATTGTAATACTAAAGGCTATAAATAAGGATCAGGTCCCTCTCATCAGGGTAACTCATGTCATACCACATATCCCTATCTGTACTTGAAACTTGTGACTTACCTCTTGATGGGAAAGACCTAACCTAGGTAGACACAACAATTATTCATCTACTACTTCAGATCAATTCTTCATCGATCAATGGCATCGTCATCCAGTATGTTTCCGTGTTCATCAGATTGGATCGTGTGTTGCACTAACCGCATACAAGATCTAGTTAATTTCTATCACAGAGGGCATCATGCACAGTGGTGATGAACCGTACTCGCTGTTCGAGGGACAAGCTGGAATGACTTAGGACATCTCTAATAGTGTATTTCTTAGTTATACCACGTCAATAAAATCCTATGTGGAGGAGAGAGAGAGCACATGTTGCCTCTTCCTAAAGAGACGGTCGTGCACGCGAAACAAGACATGATACATTAATCTATTCTAGTTGACATATACGATCGTTTCAAAAAAAATTATAAAATACTAATGTTGGAGAGTGTGCTAGAAGATATCTATTGAAAATATTGGCTTTAAAAATAATATAACATATGTTAGAGACAATGTTATCTATAACTATTGGAGATGCCTTTACCTGTTCGTGGACATGATTAACCCCCTAGAATCAAGGCTCCCAGCTTATGAGCTTTGATTTGCACAAACTCGGATGCATGGTCGATTTATGTACGTATTTCAAAACATGTCGAATAAGCCGTGTCAGAAGAGTCGAGTCTATCGAGACAAATGAAATTCGTAGAAACAATGAACCTAACGTAGAAGTAACCGTGAGTTGGGTTTGAATGTGTGCTTGGCCCATCTAGGATTATCCAGCTTATAGTTCACGACAGTTCCTTTTTTTTCGTGATTCATCTGCAATGTTTCGGATCAAATCCAATTTTGTCGAATTCTTGCCACGGCTCTATCTTTACATCGACAAGAGGTTTGTTTCTTCTGCTGCTGTGATAGGATACAAAGACCAAAAAGTTTGGCATTGGAGAAGAACCACAAAAGATCTAGATATGTGGATTTGCTCAATTCCATGGTATCACGCCATTTCTTTGAACTAACTACTACGCTCTCACTCGAACTACGTTTCTCTCTTTTGGTTACAGGTCTCTGCTATACTTAGCATGCGTTGTTGAAACTTAAAAATGTGCTTATCATGCTACTATGTCTTCTGTTTTGTTCCTTTACTGCCATTTTGAACAAAAGCACATTCTAGTTTTAATTTGTCAGTGAAACACTTTGGGAGATCCCAATGATAAAGCTAGTCAAACTGTGTCCGGCAATACAACTAGATGGAAGTCATTCAGATCCTTGCACAGTTGCATTGCCAAAGCATTGACTTGCTGCTTGTGTGTATCCAATTAACGCACTGGACTGATCAGAAACGTTTTACTGTGAAGTACCATCCGTTTATAGCATATCCCCGGATCACATGGAAGTCAAGTATTATAATGATATAATTAATCTAATTAAGCTACATATAATCGCATACTATTTCGCACAGCCTGGATGCTACGGCTGGCCGATCTCATCAGCAAGTCTTGGATAAATGACACTCTAATTAACTATTGTGTGTGGGTTAAATCATGGCCATGCAATGTCGCAGTCCACGTATGAGGCCGTTCTCGTGATGCATAGGCTTACCAGAATGCAGAAATAAGTTAAGAATCGGATAGGATATTCATGATGGTCCATTGTTCCCGTCTACTTGTATCAATAATTTTTCATGATCCAAAGTGTTTCAAGAGATCCAAGTTGTGAGCATTAACATGTGCTCACGTTATCATATGTAAGCCGGATACCCTACTACATTCGAATCGAACGTGTAAGTGACTAAAATTTAAGGTCCTCACTGAGCCAGCACTAAACTAGATAAAGCAAGTTGTGCGTTTTGAGCTCGTATACACGTTGGATGCAAGAAAAAGAAAGGGAATTGAATTACTAAGGAACGGAAATCTTTAATCCTATAAATATTTCAGTTAGCGTTCACCAATCACCACCCCCACCTAAAAGAGATTTTTGTATGATGAATATATCCTAGATTTAGTGATAATTATTTGTGCATGATAAATAGGTCGGCAGATACTATTTATTCAGTGCGACCTACTCAATTAAAGGGAAATTTACATTATTAGAACTTATAGTATGTATATGTTTATTTGCAATCCGTAGCAATGCACATATACCCGGCTAATTACTCCCTCTGGACACAAAAGTGCGACGTTTTTGACTTTTCAAAGTCAATAAGATATCACTTTGAATACTAAATTTTATTATCATATATTTTTTAAAAAACTATAAAAGTGTAGTATTATGAAAGTATTTTGTATGAAAAAATCATTTGTACTATTTTCATATATCCAAACTATATATACTAGACAATATCTTTGATCAAACTTAATATGTTTTGACTGTATGCATTTGGGGTGTCACTCTTTTGTGACGGTGAAAGTATCATGAAATGCCGTCCTTACATATATAACTATTCAATTTGCCATTCCTGCTATCTGTCCATGCATATTGCTTGTTTAAGTACAAGTGAAAAATATCACTTAATTAATCATAGGGAAACGCTATGCGTCGTGCGTCCAGATAAAGCAATCCGCGTCAGACGCTTTCCTTCCCTCAGTCCTCTCATCCACACGTAACATGTTCACTGCTGCTTTTATTCCCTAATCCCCATCTCCACCTCCAGATCCCCATCTCTCTGCTCTATTCCCTATGTATCCTCTCTCTCCCAGCGCAACTGCTGCTCTTATTCCCCAATATCTCCATCTACTCCACCTCCAGGTCCCAGCTCTCTGCTCTATTCCCATGTTCTCCCCCCCCCTAGCGTAATGAGCTCTAACCAAGCGTTCGTACCCGCGCTCGGGGATGGCCATCTACGGCAGTCAGAGCACGTAGTTCCGAGGAGCAGTCGGAACTCGTCGTGCATGTCGTTGTTGCGAGCAGAGCTCGCTAGATCTGATGGGGTTGAGGCTGAGGAAGTGGTGTCACTAACGACAAGTGGAGAACAGGCAGTTGAGGGATGACGACGTGGTGGTGCTAGGGGCAACCTTACTATGCCAGATCTGGACTTACCGCGACAAGGTCTGGCGGGGATTTTGCATATGTCTTCACATTTTGTTGTGCATATTTTTCTTAAATGTTGCATGGTCATCCGTAGGATGTTGCAATAGGTGTTTACAGATATTTTATCTTTTTGTTTTGATTGTTGCAACAATTTTTGAACAAGTCGTTTTGTCGTGACTGTTGAAAAAATGTTACGACGGTTGGAAAAAATATTGCAACAATTGAAAAAAAAATATTGCACACATTTCTCCAGATGCTTCCTCCTTTTGTTTTGATATCTTTTTTGTTACTACCGTTAAAAAAATTACGATCGTCGAATAAAATATTGCAATCGGAAGTACGATGGAAGCCGGTTGCTCCCTTAATCATACCGAACTGAGGTTTTATATCCAAAG
Organism: Ampelocalamus luodianensis; assembly: GCA_036346255.1. NCBI lineage: Eukaryota > Viridiplantae > Streptophyta > Magnoliopsida > Poales > Poaceae > Ampelocalamus > Ampelocalamus luodianensis. The sequence continues at coordinate 51,811,269 of CM070623.1, forward strand.
TGCCCAATTGGAGCAATACTTTCTCATAAATGGAAGCAAACATATAGACACGCGCATATCCTTAATAATGATTAGTAAACGCACTAGACTTGAGATTACTGAGAGCATGTACAATGGGCTTACGTCAGCCGTCTATAGCATTTGCCACATAGGACTTTTGGTGACGTGGATGAAAGAGAATGAAGAGAGAGAATATTCTTTATCTATAATCCTGCAAATGACTATAGCACCAAAACCAAGAAAAATCATTAAAGATTGTGTGTTGTCTACAATCCTATAGCCATCATATCATCACAACCCATTGTATGAATTTGGTTTTAGTCTTCTATAGGTGACATGGATAGTTCTATAGAGCTGTATCTGCTATCATTGTACATGCCCTGACAGCACATAACTTAACACCAGTGAGGCAGTGACTAAACAAATCCTGAAACTTGCAAGTGTAGTTAATTTTAACCTATCAGCACTCAGCAGCTGCTCATGCGGATGGCGCCCCCTCCCTTCCCCCGTTTCAAAACCACGAAGAAAATTTCTTAGCCTGGCCAGTCCAGCATCTCCCACTTCTTCCCTCTTCTTCGTCCCTCCCACGATGGCGCCGGCACCACGGAAGCCATTGCCGTTGCTCCTCCTCTCCCTTTCCCTCCCCGTACTCCTCCTCTCCCTCGTCTTCCTCCTCTCGCACACCACCTTTAGCCTACTCCTCTGCCCTCTCCTCTCGCAGCCGCCTTCGAGACCAAATGTTAGCACCACCACTACTACCAGTACCAGCCTTGATGTCTCCATGGACAAGACCTTGCGAGCCTTTCATGTCTCATCGTCGTCGCCGCCGCCGCCGCCACCTCCTCCTCCTTCGGTTAAGACGAACAACAAGAAGGTCTCCACAAACAGAAACAAGAGCCTCCTCAAGCTCCTGCTCAGGCAGACTCCCCGGACGCGGCAGTTCGCGGCCCGCGCGGCCGAGCTCTTCGCGTCGCCGCGGCCGTGCGCGCACCGCTTCTTCATGACGTGGCTCTCCCCGCTCGAGCAGTTCGGCCGCCGCGAGCTCCTCGTCGTGGAGAGCCTCTTCAGGTGGCACCGCGACGCCTGTCTTCTGATCGCCTCCGATACCATGGACTCCGAGGGCGGCAGCGACAGGCTCAGGCCGTTCCTCGAACGAGGCTTCCGCGTCGCCGCCGCATCGCCTGACTTGGCCTACCTGCTGAGTGGCACGCCCGCCGAGGCTTGGATCGGCACGGTGCGGCGCGGGGACGTCAGCCCGGGCAGCGTGCCCCTCGGGCAGAACCTCTCCAACCTCCTCCGCCTCGTGCTACTCTGCAAGTACGGCGGCGTCTACCTCGACGCCGACGTCGTCGTCCTCAGGTCCTTCTCCGACCTCCGCAACGCCATCGGCGCGCAGACCGTGGACGCGGCCACCGGCGACTGGATGCGGCTGAACAACGCCGTGATGGTGTTCGACCGGGGCCACCCGCTGCTGCGCGAGTTCATAGCCGAGTTCGCCGCCACGTTCGACGGGAGCAAGTGGGGACACAACGGGCCGTACCTGGTGTCGAGGGTGGCGGCGAGGCTCCGGCGCCGGGGGCTGGGGCTCGATGTGACGGTGCTGCCGCCGCGGGTGTTCTACCCCGTGGACTGGAACAAGATCGGCGGGCTGTTTCTTGCACCCAAGGACAGGAAAGACGAGAAGTGGGTGAAGACCAAGGTAGACAACATCAAAGGTGAGAGCTTTGGCATCCATCTGTGGAACAGGGAGAGCAGGAGCCTGCAAATGGAGGAGGGGAGTGTGATCGGAAGGTTACTTTCAGACAGCTGCTTGTTCTGCAATTCCTCCATGTTTGTAAAGCAAGAGTAGTTGCAGAGTTGCAGGAGAGTCTGCAACCGCATGCAGAGAGATGAGAGATTGGTGTGTGGGATGGCAAAGTGTACACCTTACTTGCGGGGAATTATCAGGTGAAAATGACATTAAAAAAAAGTGCAAATTCCTCTAAAAGTGCTCTACAGATTTTCAAAAATTCTCAAAAAAATTGTCTGATATACGTAGGTTCACAGTCTAAGAACAAACTCAATGTCGTTTGTGAGATACGAAAAAGACAAACACGATATGTAAGTGTCCCAAAACCCCACAACACTATTGACACTTTTACATGTAGTATTTTTTTCTAATTCGTATCTCACAAGAGGGATTGAGTTTGTGATTGAATTTTTGCATGATATAGAACACGAACTTACCTGTATCAGACAATTTTTTTAGAATTTTTTAAAACCTGTACGAGCACTTTTAGAGGAATTTGCATTATTTTCACAAAAAATATCATTTTCACCTTATATCTCCCCCTTACTTGCAGGGGGGGTGCAATAATATAGAACAGTGGTTTTGCAATTGTAAGCTTTTGTCAGTATGTCAGAAAAGTATATGAAACTATACTAATCAACATGATTTTCAGTGCACTTTCAGTTAGGTTGTTGGTGTACTACCGTTTGAAACATCTCAACGGGACAGATAATCTCAGTTTTAGTTTCTAGTAACTAGTTGGACAGGGAACGCAAAATTGCGAGGAAATGGTATGACAGACCTGAACATCTGACAAGAGGAAAGCTATTTTGGACTGTTCATCTATCCAATACTGATATTTACTGTTAACTGTACAGCTGAAGTTATATACTACATCGTATGCCTGTATGGTCAGACCAACTAAACCAGAATAGCCATGAAGGACTAATTAAACAGCTGGGTGGGGAATCACATACAACTGGTCAATTTGGAAATAAGAGCACATTCACACCATAACACTTGTTCTTGTGTTAACATGAAATTGTAGAAATGAACTTCTTCAGCAGCTATATTATTTTTGTAGGTGGAAGATACCACCAGAAACATCATTGGTGTCCTCCCGGGTAACATTTAGGATATGGTTGTATAAAGGAGACCTTTACACTAAAAACATAATAATAAGCTATGTTGCACCTATGCCTACTAAAGTCCTTTCGAGCTCTCAAAATTGGTAGTAGTCCAAGGCAGCTTGATCATTTTGAAATTTGAACCTGAATTTCGGGATCCCGTTGGTGATGGAAGCAGGATGAGGCTGGTTCATCATTGAAACATGGAGTGATATGAAATTTATTGTCACTAATAGTATCAACCTAGAGACACAGACTTCTTGTCATCCTCTATTAAATGTTGTGTGTCCTCAAGCTCTACTTCACCTACTCTCCATTCTTTCCCACCTTCAAACATCATTTCAATCTGTTCCAGAGTTTTCCCTTTAGTTTCTGGCACACAGAAGTACACAAACGCTACGGATATGGTCGAGATTGCTGCAAAGATGAAGAACATTCCCGACATTGATATAACACGGGCCATGGAAAGGAATGACATGGAAACCAAACCACTGCTCACTCTACCACCTACTTGACCAAGTGCTGATGCCTGAGCTCGTAGCCTTAAAGGAAATATCTCTGAAGACAATACCCAACATATTGGTCCGATACCGATTGAAAAGAATGCCACATTCCCACAGACTGCAAAAATTGCTAGGTCAATCCCAACACTTGGAGAAATAAGCCCCAAGGCATGCTTTTGCAACGTAAGTGCAATCCCCAAGACAAATAAGCAGACAGTCATGCCAATGGTGCTCACATAAAGAAGCGGCTTGCGTCCAACTTTATCAATGAGGAAAATTGCAACTAATATGAACATTGTCTTAGTAAACCCAACAGCAACTGTCGCTGCAAGAAGCTCCTGATCAGACTTGATCCCAGCATCTCTGAAAATTGTTGGGCTGTAATAGACTGTAGCATCAATTCCAGTAATCTGTTGGAAAATTTGAATACCACAGCCAGCATATAGCATCCGACGAACAGCAGGAGACGGGTTCAATAGCTCCCTCCACACTGCTTTGTCCTCAGATTTCATCGATTTCATAATACCTGCAGCTTCGTCAATCTCAGCCAGCCTTTCTTCAACCTCAGCTTCGGACTCACTTATCTGCAGCAACACTGCCCTAGCTTCTGGAACTCTCTTCTCCATCATCAACCACCTAGGGGACTCTGGGATCACAAAAAGGGCAAAGCCAATGAAGACGGATGGGAGGATACCGACACCAAGCATAATCCTCCAATTGATGTGCTCTGAGAGGCCCGAGAAAGCATAATTGGAAACATAGCCGAGAAGGATCCCAAAATTAATGCAGATCTCAGGGAGGGATGTGAGAGACCCACGGGCAGATGCAGGGGAGATCTCTGCAATATAGACTCCAGATACCATTGCGCCAAAGCCAATGCCTACTCCGGCGAGGAGCCTCCCTATCATGAGCACGATGAACGAAGGAGCAAATGTCATGATGGCTGCGCCGATCTGGAAGACAATTGCACCAAGGGCCATTGTCCATTTCCTTCCAATTGCATCAGATGTTCTTCCTCCTGACAGACTTCCCAAGAGTGAAACGACACTCAGGCAACCTACTAGGATTTCTTCCTGAAACTCGGTAATGTGGAGATCTTTCTGGATGTAGATGATTGCGCCACTCATGACACCAACATCTGCAGATAGCAAAGTGTTAGACAACAGTGGGAATTAATCCCTTAGAAGTTCAATTGTACGGCAGCCATAAAAAATCAATTTGCCCTGTTTCATATGCTGATTTGCAGGTTCAGGGCAGGGAGGGATCAAAATCCTACTCGGAAATCATCTACATAATTGTAGGTTACAGAACATCTCGATCAAATCATAAAAACTTCAGCTTGCAATCTCCAAATACCCCCTTCCGTTTTTTGTAGTGTTCAGAATGAAATCAAGATTGTCTCGTGAAGGCATGAAAAGTGTACCATTAAGACACTAGTAATTGCAGAGTGCTATCCCTATCAACGATTCCATTAACGGGACGCCCAAATTTATGAGAAAAGACGCCATTTCTATCCGTAAACTCGGGTCCCTGGGAGCGCGGACCGCGGCATTGCAAGAACTCACCGTAGCCGAGGAGGATGGCGTTAAGCGATGCGAAGATGGCGCAGGCGTACACGAACCGCTCCTTGCTCCTCCTCTCGGACGCCGAGGGCCTCCTCCGCCCCTCCGACCCCGCCGTGTCCAGCTCCGGCTCATCGCTCCGATCAAGAACCGCGTACTTGTTCCTGCCATTGGCGGCCTCCGCGCCCGCCATCGCCTCAGTCCGTGCTCCGGGCGATCAGGTCATGCTGCTCTCTCTCGCCGCGGGTGCTTGGTACTGGACTTAGAGGTGGTCATCAATGGCGCCCCCAATCCAATGGGGCGCGAGGAAGGTGGGAGATGTCGATGCGGTCCGCTTCGCCGCTTGCCTGTTCCTTTCCGACTGGAGGTGCGAGGATTTCTAATTTCCTCTCTTTCGTGAGCTAATCCTAAGTGCTACAGATATTTTCCAAACCAATCCTTTCTTGTAAGCTGTTGCAGGGCTCGAACTGAATTTGTGGATTTGTTTAGGATTGGACCTAGCAAATTTGGTGATTTTGTCCAGGTCAAAGTACTCGGTTTTGACATGGGAAATTTTGGGAGCTGGACTTGGACGAGATTACGTGTTACGACCCCCTCCCGCCCTTCCCGGCAGGAAGGAGTGCGACTATTCTACCGACCATGATACAAGTGATTTGTTCTTGTATTATGGAGTAATTTACTGAGAGTAGAATTATCTGGATGCGTTTAAGATTGGGTTGATGGTGGAAAATTGAGGTGTTTAGCGGCCTAAATTTGCGAGTGGCAACGCAAGATTAGATAGCAGAGTGAGAAAAAAATGATGTCATCAGCAGGATTATCTTGAGATTTGTATTTCTGTCCTTGAAAGAACAATTGAACAAACTAGTAGTACAATTCTTTAGATGTCACTTTCCTACAAGTTTAAGCAAAAGCATGGTGGTTTGGACTAATTAATCCTTGAGTACGAACGAAAAATCTCAGAAAGTTCCCTGTTACAAACATGATAATAACAGTAGCTGTCCCCATACCCTCCTGAATTCTTGTCAGAGACTTCTACTTACCTGAATTTGCCCAACACGGCATTCTACCTACGTTGATCTAGCCCCAAACAATTTTGCTAAAGGGTGTACATGCATGATGCATCTGAGGTTAAGACTTAAAAAGAGTAGGAATGAGAAAGACCCAACACTCTTGGCATGCAACTAGTCAACAAACGCCAAATATCTTTGGAGTTGTTGGGACCTTGCTACGTTTTCTCCTTCCATGGGAGTTTCCTCGCGCCGACACAAGCTTGGCATGCCCACCACATCAAAAAATCACGGCTGCTTTTTATCCTGTCAACTCCATCATGCAAAGATCGCAGCATTCTGCCTGTCCCTGAGCAGAAACGAGGCTTGTAGTAGGAAGAAAGAGCAGGAGACTGACCGTAGCCAAGGAGGATGGCGTTGAGCGACGCGAAGAGCGCGCAGGTGAAGACGTATCTCTCGCCCCTCCTACGTCTGTGGCCCTGCGCCTCCGCCCTGTGCGCCCACTCCTCCTCGTCCAGCTCCTCCGGCTCCATTCTCCCGTACTCGCTCTTCGTCGCCATTGCCGGCCTCGTCTTCACCGACTCCATGTCCAGATACTAGAACACCAAGGACTACTACTGATGACTAGTTGACTACTGTGTTAGGAAGGAAGGAAGAAATGGACATGGCAAACTGCAAGACTGCATATCTCCTCCTCTTCAGATCTAATGTTGGAGGAGCCCAAATATATGCCTGCCTTTTGCTTTGATTAGTGTTTGTCAATGACCGTTGCGCTTAGTTTAGGGTCTCCACCACGTTCACTGCAGGGCTTGGTTTTTCTATGCTGCAAGTGGCACGGGCAGCACTTGCGAATGGCGATCAGATTCCGGTCTTAATGTTTAGACTTTAGAAGTTCAGATCCGTTTGGTTGCGTATGACGAGAATGGCCTGTATTAATAGCGGGGAAATCAATTATTTGTCACCCTAAAGATTGCCACTATATGAAATGCCACTTCAAATGTTGCCCTCCAGGATTTGACATCAAATTCATAGAAATAGAGTCAGAATTTGCCACTCTTTTTATCCTGTCATTTTTCAATTATTTTTGCTAAAATTGGCGTGTGAAAAGGCACATTTGCCCTACTTCCTCGTTGTTTCTTTCTAACTCCCATTCAGTAGCATTTAAAATGTTGATCAAGAACCTAAAACAGGAGGACAGCACCAAATTTGCAATCACTCTCGCGCAACCAGACTGTCAACACACAAACACAATCCACATCAATTTGAACACCCATAGACATCGTTCGTAATATGAGCGTCAACAAACCAGATAAGAGAGAACACAATACCAAACACATTCGTTGTGGATGCGAGTAACACACGCCTACCAGAATCTATGCACTATAGTTTGTCTAGAAAAAAACACAACGAACAATTGAAAGGAAAAAAGGACTTCACTCTGCTTGCTGATGGTTAGATTTACCTAGTTAAGCGCATAGGTTGACTGCTTTATGAGTCCAAAGAACCCTGAACCTTCAAACCATAGTATGGACTTAGCGTTTGAACTAGACTGGATCCCGAAGGAACCTTAATTTACTTATTCTAGCAATGCCGCTAATGCTGAATACACAGGCATACGAAAAAGATCCAAACAGAAAAGGGTGCTACATGTAAAATAAAGGGAAAATCAATTATTCAAAGATTGCCACTACATGAAATGGGAGAAGACAATGAGGAAGGGCAAAAATGTTTCTTCACATGCTAATTTCAGCCCAAACATAATTGAAAAATACTAGAATACAAAAAGAGTGACAAATCCTGACTATTTCCATGAATTGGGTGGCAAATCCTAGAGGGTCAATCTTTGGAGTGGCATTTCATAGAGTGACAATCTTTGAGGTGGCAAATAATTGATTTTCCCCTTGGCGCAGAAGTATCGGAGGACTATGACTTTTTTTAGGGAATCACTAAGGGTTTTAGACAGTCTTGCATGAGTTTTGAGACAACTTAGCAACTTCAAGCTTAGTCCGCCGCAATGCAGATTTTCATAAACACGTCAAATGTTTCGAAACAGACGATAAAGATTCACTAGAATCATATAGTACAAGTTAAATCAAGACAGAGGATGCTAGTGTGGTGCATAAGCTTAACAAGTAGCATCCTTATATTCTGTTTGGAGGATCAATGGATTACCTTACTGTACGATGTAGACATTAAAAAAGAAAGAAACAGCTACAGATTTTGTTTCAAACTTCCCTGTCCCTGTGCTGGTATGCTCTATGCTGCTGCTGATCCACATTAATAGATCGAAATTTGAGGATCTTGTGAACGCTTGCCAGATGTTTCACCTCCTTGGATGGTGATTCCTTGCTACTGCTGGCTTGCTTGTCCTTATTTTCTCCACAAGGTGCCATCTCATCACGAATGGGTTTTTGTGAAGCATCTGACAAGAAAAAGAAAACATTAAAACAGTGAACGAATATACAGTAAAAAATTTGAATTAGGTCAAACAAAGGTGATTTTTAAACGCTGTGCGAGCAGCACTCCAAATGTACTGCACAGGTTGGCATTGGTTAGCTTGCCTAACTGACAAGTTCTATACATACATATGAAAATTATATCTCTGGTTCAATCATATCCTTAATAAAGGGATTCAGGAATGGGGGTTTATGTGCAAACAAGATCATCTCATATAAAACAAACATATAAAATCTTCAAGAAACAATATCAGTATCTTCAATATACTAAGCTGTAAAAGACATTTAACAGGACTTGCAGTAATATTTGTTGAAAAGAATGAAGAGGGGGAATGATCTCAATGCACGCACTTACCACTTTCCGAGAATAAATAACATGTGCCAACAGTTTCTTCGTATTCTCCAATCTGTCATTAAGCAAGGCATTAGCTACCAGTTCACTCAACAAGTAGGTTTAGAGTTTGAAGCCCTAAAGTACAGATTGAAAATCTTCAAACCATTATTTTAAAGAAGCCAATCGTTAGCACAAGGAAACCAATGCAGTCTACCGGAACAAATAACTGTCCTCAGCAAAGCAATCAGCAGTAAACGCATTGATTGTTGGTACTAAAGCTAGCTGAAATAACGTATGGAATTGGAATGCATATTATTTCCATCATGTCCTCTTAGAACTTTAGAAGACACAAAGTACAGTTATGAAAATTTTCTCAATGAATAATACTCCATAGACGGTCTGCAATAATAAAACTTAAACAAGATCTAGCTTTTGATCTGATAAAAAGTTAAAATGGAGGCATCGAAATACTTGTTCTAGTATACCCCAAATAAAGATTGAACCGTGGTACATTAGCTGTATATTTATATGCATGCAAAGAACTTAGTACCAGTGTATGCATCTAGTGCACAAAGGATCTACTCACCGCCAACCAATCCACAATCCACACCTAAGTGGCATGGTTAAACATAAATTCCAATTATTTAAAAAAAATCTCTACTAAGAAATTCAATAAGATAAACACCCATAGGATCAACAATGCCCCTTAAAGTGGCAAGTACACGTCTTCAAAAGCAAAAATAAGTTAATAATACTCACCATCTTCAGACCATCACCTACTATCAAGGTAGGAGTCAATGTATCCAAACCCTGAAAAACATGATTACAGAGAATTTGGTAAAGTGAACAAAATTCTAGAAATAGATATGAGCCAACATATCAGTGATTGAAGATTTATATATGCACAAGCCAATCACTAAGCATCTGATGAAAAGAACCTTGAATTTTGCACATACATAAACTGTGATACCATATCTGATGAAAAGAACCTTGAATTTTGCACATACATAAACTGTGATACCATAGTCTGTACACTGTTAGGCATTGAACAGCTAATTAAGCAGCAGATGTGCTGACAAGTTACCATGTTCTAACACAATGCTACAAAGATTTTCTCCCTGAAGCTGCCATAGGCACACTCTGAAAAAGACCTTGTAGCTGAAAATGATATCAATTGCCAACAGCAGCCACCGAGAAGAAATCTGAACGTATGCCAAGGAAGGTTGCTCAAAATACAAGAAACATACATATCTTCTTGTCCTTCATGTAATAGCAGTAAGCAATAGCACATACTAATGGCAAAAACCCTCTTAGATATCAACATATAGCCTACTAGTGCAGCTTCATGCTAAAGCAGCTAAACAAGAAAAATTGGCTCCAGCACCTTATGGCCCATCTAGGTATTTCTGACTTGAGCAAATCTCAAGCAGACTCCTCCTTGATATTGACAATACAGAAGTAGAAAAAGCGCTTAATCTGGAAACTATAGAACCCCTGCATCTTGTTATCACATTTACAACATATCCTACCTTCTTTATAAAAATTTCTCACTCAAAAACACCAGTTTCCTAAAATCAAAAGTCTAAAATGCTCATTTGTACCATTAAGCTGTAGATTCAGAGAAGAACCAACTTACAAAGAGTACATATGGAGCATTTGGTGGTATGTCGGAATAAAGACAATCATCCAACTCTAGCAAGATATGCTCTTCTTCTTCCTCCTCTTCCTCTTCCGCTAGTTTATCTTTCTCGTGTGCCTCTGACATCTCCAACAATAATATACTCCTATGTATCTGCATAGTTCAAAAGTGGGAGATCAGTACACAAGTACGGCGATATTTACCCGAAATTTTTCCAGTCAGTGAAAGCACAAATTAGCATTTGCCTCGCTCAAAAGTACGTATTTTTTCAAGTCCCTGCTGCTAAACGCTAGACTCTAGTAATAGACTACTGGCTTTGCAGGTTTCTGCTAGAGATGTTTAGGCCTATGTGCCACCGAAGAAATATTGCTACACATGAGCTAATAGGAACAGCTTTGAATTTCTAACCTGGTTGGATGTTTGGACGGAGCACGGGAACGAGCAGCCGCCGCGTCGCTCGTTGCCCACAGCCGGCCGGGTCTGGGTCAGGGGCAAGCCAGCGCAGGGATCAACGGCCCAAGCACAGCCTCGCTGGGCACTTGCCACTCGTGACCGGAGGGATCAGGTGGAGGCGAACCCGGCCGGCAGGAGCAAGCGCGCGCGACACGTGGAGATGGTCTTGCTCGGCGCTAACAGTCGGTTCGGCAACCGGGAGTGCGCGCGGACTGGTGCCAGCCACCAACGCCGCGCGGGCCACCAAGCGCGAGAGCGAGTAGAGCGCAGCCGTTTGCAGCGGGGTGGGCGTGCAACCACCGCGGTCGCAATCGCGGGCAGGCCCCGGCGGCTGTGCTCGGAGCTTCGGATGCCACGCCACGAGCACGAGGGTTGGGAAATCTTCCCGTGAGATTTTGGTCCTTTCGAAGTGTGCTGCTCTAATGGGCCTGCAGATGCAGTCGTGCAGCCCGGTCACTGGGCTCGGCCGGCCCACGGAGCCTCAGAGGATGGCCTCTGCGGCTCGGCTTCACGGGCTCACTGAGCTTTTGTTGGGATTTGGGTGGGCTTGACTACGTAGGCATCCTTGGTTTGCACGGTGCCATCTGCCCATCTCAAACAGGCACCGTGCGGGGAATAATACCAAGCCGAAAAAAAGCGTCGTATTCTTCCCCGTTTGTCCCGTCCGCGCTTTGCTTTTCGGAACGGTCTCCCACTCTCCCCTCTCCAACCGCTTTCTCTCTCTCTCTCTCGCGGGGGAAGAGGGATTTTATTACTTAAACAGTTTGCCGCAGTGCCACGCACGCCTCCCCCGGATTGACCAGGTTTATGTTTAGTTTATGCGTCCCAAGAACCGAAACGAAGAACAGGGAGCAGGATCAGAAACATCAGATCCCGGCCTCTATGATCAGAACCTCGGTTGTAATGCTGGAGAGCCTGGAGGTGGCCCGGAAAGGCATTCCCGTGTATGCGTGCGCCTTCCACACAAGTACATCATTGGTTCTCACATGGAGGTGCTGCTCAGCTCTCTACAGTTCTACTTTTAGAAAAGGAAACGCAGAGCGGCACAAGGGTGAAGGATACATGTTCTTGGGCAGACATTTGTTTCGTGGCGTCGAATCAAAGAGGTGACTGCTACAATCCGCATGGACCTCATCAGGCATGGAGAGCACCATTGACCATACAACAGAGAAGAAAGCAACGAAAAATCACTTCGTCACCCTGCTCCGAAGCCTGAAAAACGGATTTTTTTTAAAAAAAGAGAGCTAAAAGTGGCTAAACTCTGCCATTCTTCGACTTACTGCAGACGGCGTGAAGACAAAGTTCTAGAGGAGAACCAAGTTTTGTTTGGGTGACTAGTGGAGGTGGTTATACCCTTAGCCATCAAAGTTCAAACCTTAGGTTTAGCTCCTGCGTATCTCATTTAGGAGATTATTCTTTCATTGGGAGGCGACGTGCCCGTCGTAAGCGAAGCGCCGGTGGTGACTTCGTTATTTCTTCGTCAAGCTCCGCTCGTCCAGGTCTTCGTAGGTGTCGTATGTGTGAGTGCGTGTGTGTGGGCATCTATGTGTGTGTATTGAGTGTTCCTAAAAAAAGACAAAGTTATAGAGAAGAAAATAAGAGCATCTATAACAGTTCACGTCAGCCCTTACTAAGGGGTTGTCACATCAGCATTTAGGTGATGTGAAAGAGAGAAGATGAGGAGAGAAGGTGATGTTGTTTCTAAATGAAAAACTATCAAATCGTTAATATTAAGACACAAGAAACAACCAAATATTCTATTGGAGACTTATTTGTTACCTAAAAAACATGTTTTGTGGGTCCCACTGTCTTAAAGCAAAATATCCACCCGATCATTTGTGCAGTCCGACTTTATTATTGATATGATAAATAAGCTAAAATATGTAGGCCACTTGTAGCAATTAAAGTATTAGACAAAGCTTAAAAAACAATCAATTAAAAAACTTATTTCTTTTTATTAGATTAAATACTCTCTTCTCTTAGTAATAAACTAAAAAAACAAATTATTATAGGTGCTCTAACAAAAACTGGAACTGCGATCGCAAATTGGCAATTACATTCATTAGCCACACTGTTCGCTAGTGCTCAGATGAATGATTCTTCGGGCCGGGGTGGAAGATGTCTGACACCAACGAACACGTACAGCTCCACGTCCACCGGAACCCACCTCCTCGCCTCTCACACAAAAAGGCTGCAAAAGGCAAAAGACCAACTACCCCTATCACACGTTGACACCGCGATCCCACCTCCGTACCACACCACCACACTCGCAGTTTTCACACCGCTGGGGTAGTAACAGTGTTTTCCGTTGCAGTTGGTCCTCACGTGCTGCGGTAACGCAGAGAACGGCAACGGTCAGGCGAACCCAACAGCGGTACGGCGGCGACACGCACGTCAACGGTCTGCGCAACCACGAGACGCAACGGCGCCCGGCGCGGGAGGGGAGGGGCGCTTCCGTGATTTCACTCCACCCACCGAGGCCGGGCAGCACATGGGGCGAGGGCCAGGCGGGCGACAAAAGGGGAAGAGAGAAGGCACGGCCAGTCGGCCATGCTTGCTTACTGCTTACCTTAACCATGCACAAGAAAACCAAGATGTTTCCTAACGACACAAATACACAAGCTAAGCTAGTAACCTACACAGTACTAAACCGGCTCCCGTTGCAGTAATGCAAGAGCTCCTTCTCCCTCCTTTTTACGGCCTCTCTCCTTGCGGAAGTCAAGGCCACCCATCACAAGCAATGAAGAAGGGATGGGTGCACTTCCCATCAACACACTGGTCACTGACTCACTGGGTACCCACATGGACATATGGAGAGAGTGGTCACAGCAGTAGCACATCTCACACCTCGCCAGTTACTACTACTTACTTGCCTTCCTTTCCCTTGCACCTTTCCATTGTAAATAAATCAGGCCACCACACTGGTACACTACTCCTCAGTACCCCTGCCCCTGTGTTGCCATTTGTACAGAGTAGCTAGCCAGCCGGCGCGCCAAGCCCCTCTGAGCTCTGAGCATTGGGGCTTGGGATTTCTCGAAGCCATAAAAGACAGAGCTCCCCAAAAGAAGCCTACCAACTCTCCAAGTCCAAGCAGCCGCAGAGCTTAGTATAAGGGGAAGGGCGGAGGGGAAAGCCGGAAAGGAATCTCCAATGGCTTCCTCGCGCTCCTTTGCCCCCTTCTTGCTCTGCATTCTGCTGCTCGCGTCCCCCATTTCTGCCACATTCTTGCTGGACGGCGGGAAAGCGGCGGCGGCGGCGGTCGACATGGAGTGGCGTCCGGCCACCGCGACGTGGTACGGCGACGCCGAAGGCGACGGCAGCGACGGTAAACGCTCCGAACTCACCTCCATTGTAGAGAAAGCTAGCTGGAATAGTGGACAGTGGTTAATCTTACTCGAGTCTACTGGTCTAGCATTTAATTAGAAGTACACCACATGGGCAAATACACAGGAATCAGTATTTAGTACTGTACTGCGCGCGCTGCAGGATCGGAGCCCAGAGACAGCAAGCATATTTGTCTGTCTTTTTTTACAGTGTTGATGATTAGGATTATTAGCTGAAAAAGATAATTACGATTATGTTATGCTATCACAACCGTTTGATTTGCATCAGACGGTGGTATTTTTTATCCTCTGTGAAAGAAATGATTTTCGTAAAAAAAAAAAGACGAAGGAATAATTCCACCCGTTGCGACATTTTTGGCGCGACCTCTGGGGAACCCATGAGATCCGCAGGGAATTCTGGTGGGCCCGCGCTGCATCGCACTACACGTGTCAATCAGCGAGTCGCTCCGTCGCTTTACGATCCGTGCCACGGGGTTTTCAGCTCAGCCAAGCGCCGAAGACCGTGTCAGGTCTTCCAATAACTCCTCGCCCTTTTACTCGGTACCAGATAGGGGAATTCTCCATGATAAATGCACTCTGTGGCTCAGTCACACGCTCCACCGACACTGCTGGTAATTTTAATTTTGCCATCAGTGCAAAGTTAATCCAGTGTTGCGTCCAGACGGTCCAGTACGTTGTTTGCATTTACACTCAGAACACTGCAGTACCTATGTAGGCTACCTTCAGTTTTGTCGTTCTGTTGATTCATCTTGCAACAGAGCAGTGCCACTTGTGACTTGTCCATCACTGGCTCTGTTCGCAGCAAGTTGCTCTTTGATTTTCATAAAGCTTTGATGCTCTGACTTGGATGTTATTTCTGTAAGAATGTTTCTGTAACCCCATACTTGGCACTGTAATTACCAAACAGTTCCTGGCACGTCCAGTGCTTGCGCACTGCATCATTTAGCAACTTTGCATGAGTTTTGTGGTTTTGGGGCCGATTCTAAGGGCAAATGGGCATTTTTTTCAGGCGGCGCGTGCGGTTACGGGACCCTGGTGGACGTGGTGCCGATGAAGGCGCGCGTGGGGTCGGTGAGTCCGGTGCTGTTCAAGGACGGCGAGGGCTGCGGCGCGTGCTACAAGGTCAAGTGCCTCGACCACTCCGTCTGCTCGCGCCGCGCCGTCACGGTCATCGTCACGGACGAGTGCCCCGGCGGGCTCTGCGCATTCGGCCGCACGCACTTCGACCTCAGCGGCGCCGCCTTCAGCAGGATGGCGGTTGCCGGCGGCGGTGGGCACCTGCGCGACCGAGGGGAGATCTCCGTGGTGTACAGAAGGTGAGCATACAACTTGCTATGGTTAGTTTAGTAGTTAAATCAACTTGTGGTTGCATGCAGCAGTGGACAAGTAGACTAGTAGAGAGTAGAGACAAGCACAAAAACTTCGTCACACACTGCCTCGTGATGTTACTAAAATGGTTAAATGGTCACTGGAACCCTGTCAAAGCATTTGCTAGTACCGTGATTTTCCCCATCGTATCTTCAAGCTCAGAAGGAATTAAATTGTCCAGAGTTAAATGGGCTTGCAGCCCAGCTGTCTTGGATCTGCCTGCTGTTGAGTTACACATGCCTCTGCGTGATGTAACTCAGTCAGAGCAGCACATATCTAGCCTGTAGCATTCAATCTCTTGTCAAGATTCCCTGGTCAATTCTTCTCCGTTCATCAGTGATCAGTCTGCCTGACCATAGAAAGCTGTCGCCTATCTATGTAACTCACTGCTGCTGCATACGTACTGTAAGAGAGTGCACTGAAATTACGACTGGGAATATCGATTAATTTAGTTAACCGTGAGATTTGGTGATTCTTTTCTTTGGGAAACTGATTAGTGCAGTGTTCGTATGTACCAGGACGGCGTGCAAGTACGGGGGCAAGAACATAGCCTTCCGTGTGAACGAGGGCTCGACGAACTTCTGGCTCTCGCTGCTCGTCGAGTTCGAGGACGGCGAGGGCGACATTGGATCCATGCAGATAAAGCAGGTAGCAAATGCTTTCCTAGCATTCTTCTTCCTTCTTCAGACCTTAACAAGCTTCTTTACTTTCTTGGATTGCCATTTTCCTTAGCTAGTAGCACATTAACACAGGGAAGGGGAAAACCGGGTTATCTTTTGCCTCTAACTGGCCTTTAGTGCTAGGAACATGTTTTGGGTTACATGGGACAAATGCTTTGTGGGGTGCAAGAGGACCACAAACTCTTGCCCTTTGCGAAGATGTGTGCATGTGATTTCTTCATCCATCTTTCCTTTAGAGGGGCGCATGTGAGTACTGTTTAATTCCTTGCTTGCTTTTACCCTCGGGCCTCTGCTGACTAGCATTTCCAGTTTGCCACTGTTGTTACTTAGGCCTCTATGCTGTCCTTTCTAGATCAACCTGAAGTTCTAGAAAAAAACACATTTTCACAACAAACCAGCATCTCACAAGAAGTGAAACCGAAAGGTTTTAACTATAACAGCTAAGCTTTGCCGAGATCAATCGTTTGCCCAATCAAAGCTTACACATGCAAAAGGAACAGTCACCAGGCACAGGAAATCAGCACCACGAAAGTGTGCTACTTTCTTGCGCTGTCTACCACACAGTCACACGCTCTAGTCAAACCTTTGCATAAAGATATGATTCTCTTTGCCAAATGATTCCCATTGATGTGGAATTAATGTGTATAAAATATCCAGACTCCAGTCTAAGTGCACATTGCACAGCAGCATTCAGTTGACAGCCCCAGAAAGCCCACATGAACCCTGGCCATTCTTCCACCAAGGACTCACCTTTCCACCCCCAAAATTCCACTGCCCTGTGCCTGCCCAATGATGCTGCTTCTTTAACTCGGTCTCCCCCCCGTTTTGCACTGGTCTCGCACACGCACCGCCCCTGCTTTTGCACTTGTTAATGCTTTCACGGTTGTTACATCTGACACCCGTCCTGCACTACGCGGCACGCTTGCGGGTTGCGGCCTTGTGGCATCCAAAGATTCCGGGATCCCATACGACGATGCTGCTTTGCTTTGTGCTGCGTTGTGTGGTTCGTTTCAGGCGCTGCACATTACAGTAACACTAGTGCTTAGCTCGAGCTGCTCTGTTCTGTACATGTAACCCCAGGGCTTACTCCTCCCACTTTGACATGCCGCGTGCAGGCGAACTCGGTGCAGTGGCTGGACATGAAGCACGTGTGGGGGGCCACGTGGTGCCTCGTGCAGGGCCCGCTCATCGGGCCCTTCTCCGTGAGGCTCACGACGCTGTCCGCCCCGAAGACGCTCACGGCCCGGGACGTCATCCCCAGGAACTGGACGCCCAAGGCCACCTACACCTCTCGCCTCAACTTCGAGTGTCTCTCTGATGACACCGGCAGGTGGGGCCCGTTTGGTTGGCCCGGCATGGAACTGCCAAGTGGGCCCGCAAAGGCAGGCCACGTGACTGGCATCCTATTGGTAATTGGATGGATGGAGTAGATTGTTTTTTGTATGCAGCTTGATCTGATCATTCATGTGTGTAGTGTTTGTTAGTGTAGCTAGTAGCTATATGATGAATCGACGATAGCTGAGCTGGCCCGAGTAGCCGCCCTCTCCAAAGGAGAGAGAGAGCGCTTGCTGGAGGCTGGGAATCCGAGGTGGAAGCTGATTGGACCCGAGGGTTTTGGATCCCTCTTGCCCTCTGCTTCACTCCTGTGCTGTTCTTTTCTGTTTGTCTGTTTGCCCTGGTTGAAGTGCAGAGTTCGTGACTATGTGTCTTGTTTCTTGAGTGATCTCAGATCGTGTTTTGTTCACACGAGGAATGTATGACAGTGTGGCTGTGTGGGCTACTGGGATCATTCTCCTTCATTGTGAATGCTGCGACCTCCATTTCTTCGTTCTCATGTCAGTCAAAGACAGTTTCAGGGTATGGTCTTCGTCAAGAAATTGTAGTTCTCAACGTAATCAGAATGTTGAAGTAGCGAATGCATTCTGCATGAAGCTGGAAGACGAGGCACACGGAGAGGAGTTTTTTTTTGCCTAAATGGTATTGTTGGCGCTGTTATTTACAAAAATAGCCGTTCACGCACCGTATTACCAAAAATGACACCACGAACGTGTCGTGGGCCGACATGTGTCCACGTCCATGCCTCCCGCGTCTGGATTCTATATGCATTGTTTGTCGAGGGACCGGACTCGCGTTGTGCCGCCATGTGACCACATCCGTGCATCTGGCGCCCGAACATAGCTTGTTCGTGCGACCAGAGCACGGCGTCAACTCCGCCGGTCCCCCCTGCCACAGACGCGCCTCGTCCACACACTTGGCGCCCGTCCGCCCGCCTCTGCTGGCCCCCCTCGCCCGAGTGGAAGGCTACCCTAGCAAGGTCTGCGCTCACCGAGCAAAGTTCTTCGGCTCGGTCTTCAAGGTCAAAGCAGTGACCGACCACACATGCGAGCTTTGCGAGCCGCTGCGGCAGCATCAGAATGTGACTTCCGCATATGTGGCCTAATTGCAGAGGACGTGTATGTCTCCCCCAAGATGCTGCTGTCAGAAGTCGCTAATCTGGTTGGTTATCCGGCCAGCTATAGCAAGGTCCGACGAGTCAAGTAGAATGTTATCGAGGTCATGTACGGGACATATGAAGAGGCGTACAACCTTATGCCGAGAACACTTCACCAGATTGCCGAACCAAACTCCGGCACGTACATAAACAAGGTTGAAAGTGAGGATCTTGATGGAGGCCCCAACTACTTCATACTGGACCGGGTGTTCTGAGCTTTCACCTAGGCTATAGAGGGCTTCAAGTTTTATCGCCCGGTGCTCACAATGGATGACACTTTACTCACCGAGAGGTATAAGAGCACCATTCTCACCGCGGTGGCAACCAATGTGAATGACCAGTTCCTGTCGGTTGCTTTTGCTATTGTAGAGAATGAGAAAACATACAGTTGGATGTGGTTCCTGGCGAATGTGAAGCGGGCAGTTGTGGGAGACCAGTCCAACGTATGCCTTATCATAGATCGTAATGTTGAGTTGTTGTCGACTCTGAACACCATGAAAAATGGGACGGAACCCCCTTACTAGTGAAACGATGTGGAAACCCGGTGGTGCATGAGGCATCTTACATCAAACTTCTTCATGCGGTTCCGCGGTCAGGACTAATGAAGACGTTCAAGACATTGTGAATGCAAAACCAGAGACATAAGTTTGAGTCCATCTGGACAAACCTGGAACATTGGACTACGGGGCATACAAGGGAGTCCCCTCCGGAGGCATAGGAGGGACAGCAGGCCACGAGCGGGCAATCCAGGAGCACCATAAGTTTCACGCAGTGGATTAATCTCTATGTTCCTGAGTTAGAGAAATGATCCCTGCTCTATGACACAAACGGTGCAAAGTACGGAATTATGACGATCAACATGGCTGCCCTGGGCCCCGTCGGGTAAACAGACAACCCCCGGGACCCTCTGTGCACACCAAGCTAGTCCCATGATCAGTAGCTAGCTCGCACAGTTTTCAACATCGATGAATCAAAACCAAAAGATAAGCTTAAGAGAAAGCAGGCAAATTGACTTATATTAACAGTGGACCTTACGGTCAATGTTGTTACAGAGGTCGCCATCACGGGCTTACAAAAACGACAACAGGAACACTTACAGCGGAACGACAAAAGCGTGTAGAGTCATCCGATAAGCCCACAAGCTATCGGGTGGAGGACGTCCCTAGAAGGCCTAGTCTTCAAAGAACTCCTCTTCAAAGTGGTCGGAACACCCCTGGTCCTCTTCGGTCACTACTTAAACAGAGGGCTTAAAGCCGTGAGTACGTTGAATGTACTCAGCAAGTCGCAGGGAACAAGTATGCAATTAATATTTATGCAGGGCTTGACAAAAGAGAGCTTTAGGGTTAGTTTGCAGAATAGCAATATTGTCAGGAAATATCATAAGTTCATTGCAAAGCTTAAATTAAAAGAGTAATATATAAGTAACAGTTCTTTTTGAAGGAGGTTGTGAGCACTCTGCTCACTCCCAGGACCACCCCCAAGAGGTCGGGTCGCACCAACGACCAGGACCACTCCCACCCCCAGGTCGCACCAACGACCAGGACGTCCTAGACAACAGTCACGACCACCCATTTTAGGAAAAGTTACCCCTTGCGCGATTTCACCAGGCAATGTTCATAACCGGGAACACAGCTATCCGAATACATTTACACTCTGCAGAGGTTGTACAGTTTTACCCACAATTCACGACCTCTCTAGTTGGTTGGACTCCCGTCGAAACCCCTGCTCACTTTTAAAGGTGAGCAACCTAGAGAGCGTAACAAGGCCTTTACAAAGCTCTGTTCTGGCTTGGTTCTGCCCGCTAAGGTTTCGCCATCACAACCCCCTCTTGCGCCATGTGAATCACCACACACCACCACAACAGAACCAAACCACCACATTGCTAATTAGTTGGCCCAAACCACCCTATAAATGATCTTGTAGTTCCACGGTATACTCTGATCAATAGAACACAAAGTTAAGTTCTTAGACCACCCAGGCGAGACAACCTTATCCCAATGTGCATATAGCACCCCTTTACTGCATGATCACTCGCTCGAGTGAGAAAATATTTTGAGTTCAACCCGGCCAAAAGACCACCCTAGTCTTGACACAATAAGTTTTAACAACAGTGGCCTCGCACCACGATCGACACTACTGTGGTATCCCACCACAGCCGCTCAATAGTGGCATCACACCACAAAATTCCATAGTTCAATTAGTCAAGTTTAATAATAAGGATTCAAGATTCGCGAGACCTACGCAACTAAGGCAAGGCTAAGCATAACTACGGTCCCAGGTTGGTAATACCAATACAAGGCCAACTAAGAATACTCATACTATGGTGTCCAAAGGGAACATGTCAACATGTCGAGCACAATCATTCAAGGAGGCATACTATCAAATAGGAATTTAACTACTGCCCAAACTATTTTTATATAAGTAGCCATGCAGGTAGA
The DNA here is from genome assembly GCA_036346255.1 of Ampelocalamus luodianensis. Lineage (NCBI taxonomy): Eukaryota > Viridiplantae > Streptophyta > Magnoliopsida > Poales > Poaceae > Ampelocalamus > Ampelocalamus luodianensis. Next base: position 51,832,439 of record CM070623.1, read on the forward strand.
TAGAAAATAATATACTTTTGAAAGCTAGATTCAATATGATCAAAGATCTGCGACTTGCCTTCGCTGTAGAGTTGGGCGTCTTCGATGGAGGTCGTTGGATCCACGCACTCTTCAGAGTAGCTGGAATCTACACGTACGAGGGGAACCAAATCAATAAAGCAACTCTAAATAAGGGCCAAAGAACTTACCAAGCTAGAATCAAAAGAAAGGTTACAGAGGAAGGAGAAAGGAGCTTGAACCTCTTAAGAAAGATCTAGTCATTCAACTAGATCGGACGAAGCAAAATAATAGGAACGTTCGGAGGTCCGAACGTAACCATCAGATCTAGCCGTCCATCAAGGATTGAACGGTGCAAGGAGGGAAGTCGCGACTGGATCGCAGAAAAAGGGAGCGGATGAGGGAAACCCGATTTAAACTTCAAGTAAAAAGCAATAGAGTTCAAATAAACCCAACTTTAAGTTAATTGAAGTTTGAAATTATTCGAATTAAATCATTTTTGAAATCTAAATTTCGAGTTAAGCTTGGGCAACTTAATAAACCAAATGGTTCCTTTTTAGTTTTGAAGACTTGCAAGAACACTGGACAAACGAGACGTTACAAACCTTCACCCCCTAAAGGGAATCTCGATCCCGAGATTCGGGCTGGCTAAAGAATAGGTGTGGGAACTTAGCTTTGAGGTCCTCTTCACGTTCCCAAGTTGCTTCTTCTTTGGTGTGGTTGCTCAACTGCACCTTGCAAAGACGGGTGGTCTTGCTTCTTGTCACCCGCTTGGACACTTTCAAGATCTTGATGGGCTGCCCCTGGTAAGTGAGGTCTTCTTAGATGGCCACTGTTTCAAGAGGCATTTGCTCTTCTGGCACACGCAGGCACTTCTTCAACTGGGAGACTGGAAGACATCGTGTACTCCTGACAGCTGAGGTGAAAGGTCCAACTTATAGGCAACTTCTCCTCTTCTGATAAGAAATGGAAAAGGCCCAAGGTACCTTGGCGCAAGCTTCCCACTGACTCTGAAATGGTGCATCCCCTTGAGAGGTGACACCTTGAGGTACACATGGTCTCCATGAGCAAAGGCTAAGTCTCGACGATGATTGTCTACGTAGCTCACTTTTCTCTTATTGATCGCACTTGATTTTATGCTTCTTTCAAGAGGTCTAGCCCGAGCACTTGTCCTTCGCCTGATTATGTCCAGTACAAGGGTGTCCTACACTTCCTTCCGTAAAGATCTTTAAAAGGGGATATTTGAAGGCTCGATTGGTAACTGTTGTTATAAGAAAACTCGGTGTAAGGTAGCATTCGATCCCAACTGGCTTGGTTCTCTAGAGCACAGGCTCTCAGCATGTCCTCAAGAATTTGGTTTACTCTTTCGGTCTGTCCATCTGTCTGTGGTTGATAAGCTGTGCTGAAATTGAGGTCTGTGCCCAAGACGTCATGCAGCTTCTTCCAGAACCTAGAGGTGAACTGGGACCCTCGATCCGACACGATCTTCTTTGGCACGCCATGTTGACACACAATCTTCGCCATGTACAATTCTGCTAGCTTGTCCCTGGAGCAGGTGGTCTTGACAAGTATAACGTGAGCGACCTTGGTTAGGCAATCCACGACCACCCAAATTGAGTCATATCTAGTTTGGGTCCTAGGCAGACTAGTGATAAAATCTATCCCAACCTCTTCCTATTTCCACTCGGGTATGCGCAAGGGTTTCAAAAGATCACAGGTCTTTGGTGCATGGCCTTAACTCTTTGACGAACGTCACAATGGGCCATGTACTCGAAAATTTCTCGTTTCATGCTAGGCCACCAGTACAACTACTTGAGGTCTTGATACATCTTTGTACTTTCAGGGTGAATGGAATACAAGGCTTCATAAGCTTCTTTAATGACCACCTTTTTGAGCTCTGGGTGGTTCGGCACACGCAAACGCTTGTCGAACCAAATAGTTCCTGTTCATCTTTCGAAAACCTTAACGACCTCCCCTTTCTCATGTTGCTCTTAATCTCCTGGAGGTCGGCATCTTCGACTTGGGCTGTCCTGATCTGTCTCTGTAGGATGGGTTGCACTTCTAGGGCAGCTAAGAAACCTTCTTCAACTATCTTGAGCTTGAGCTTCCGAAATTCCTCGTGCAAAGGTGGCTGGCTTTCCTTGATCATCAAGGTACTGTTGTAGATCTTCCTGCTCAAGGCATCAGTTACCACATTGGCTTTGTCGGGATGATAGTAAATTCCCACATTATAGTCTTTGATCAGCTCCAACCATCTTCTTTGCCTCATGTTCAGATCAACTTGAGTGAAGATGTACTTTAAACTATTGTGATCGGTGTAAACTTCACAGCAATTACCAATGAAGTAATGTCGTCATATCTTTAAAGCGTGCACTATTGACCTAACTCTAGGTCATGAGTGGGGTAGTTTGCTTCATGAGCCTTCAACTGTCGTGAGGCATAAACTTCCACCCTCCTTTCTTGCATCAAAACACAACCAAGACCTTGTCGTGATGCATCACAAAAGATCTCAAAGTCCTTTCGGACGTCCGGCAAAATCAACACGGGTGCGGTGGTCAAACGCTTCTTCAACTCTTGAAAGCTTTGTTCACACTCAGACGTACAAGCGAACTTATTTTCCTTCTTTAACAGCTGAGTAAGAAGTCTTGCTATTCGGGAGAAGCCTTCAATGAATCTTCGATAGTATCCTGCCATTCCCAGGAAGCTTCTGATCTGAGGCACTGACTTGGGCGAATCTCAATTGAGCACATCCTGGACCTTACTGGGGTTCACAGAGACTCCTTTTTCAGACAAGACATGTCCTAAGAAGACCACTTTCCTCACCCAAAACTCACACTTCTTGAACTTAGCAAAGAGCTGGTGGTCTCTAAGCTTATCCAGAACCAAGTAAAGGTACTTTTCATGTTCTTCTTCACTCGGGGAGTATACCAGAATATCATCGATAAAGACAATAACAAACTTATCTAGATACTCCATGAACGCTTTATTCATCAAGGTCATAAAGTAGGTAAGGGCATTGGTCAGCCCAAAGGACATAACTGTAAACTCAAACGGCCCATAACGAGTTGAAAATGCTGTCTTGGGGATGTCCTCTTGGCGAATCTTCAGCTGATGATATCCTGACCTCAAGTCTATCTTCGAGAACACTCTAGCTCCCTTCAATTGATCAAAGAGGTCGTCGATCCTAGGTAGAGAATACTTATTCTTGATAATGACTTCATTTAGGGAACGGTAATCCACACATATTCGATGTGTTCTATCCTTCTTTGCAACAAATATCACTATAGCTCTCCAAGGTGAGGAACTTGGTTTGTGAATCCTTTAGTCTACATCTCTTCAATCTGTTGCTTCAGCTCGACAAGATCGTCAACAGCAAGTGATAAGGTCTTTTTGAAATGGGGGAGGTATCAGGAATTAGATTGATGACAAACTCTTGGTCCCTGTCTGGTGGCATTCCCAGGAGTTCATCAGGAAAGACGTCCGGGAATTCTCGGACCACTAGGACATCTTCCAAAGACAACCATTGGACACAGCAAACTAGAGTTCCAACAAGCTTCTCTGAGGGAGCTTCAAATTTCACTTTGGCTCCAACTGGACTGGTTAAGGTGATGCTTCGTCCACTACAATCTGAAATTGCATGGTGGTCCGCAAGTCAATCCATACCCAAGATCACATCTAGGGACTTGGTGTCGAGGAGGATGAGGTTGGCTAGGAACTCTATCCCTTCTATGACCACCCTAACTTGTGGACAACCCTGGTTCGTACTAAGCTCCGAACCAGGGGATTGAACCAACAAGGTAGCTTTAAGAGTTGTAACCTTAAACTGGTGCTTTGCAGCGAATCTCTGAGAAATAAACGAATGCGAAGCCCCAGAATCAAACAAAACAATAGCTGGTACTGAATTTACTAGGAACTTACGTAGCACGACGTCCTGGGAGGTTTGGGCTTTCTCCACGGTGACGTGGTTCACACGACCTCTTTCAAAAGATTGGAAGGTCCTGACTTGAGGAGGTCCTGTGGTCTGGGTGCTCCATGTCCCGCCCGTTTGAGGTCTGGCGGGAAGGTCTCAAGAGGTGGTCTGGTCGAACTAGTCTCGCCTGCGGGCACCATCGGTATAATGCCCCACTTGGTGACATCTGAAACAAGTGATTCCTGCTGCAGAGCTAACGTTGCTTCTGGGCTGTTGGTTGTTGGTGCTAACGTTGCTGCGATGACCTAGAGCAGCTGGGCGGGAGGTCGCGGCAGAGGTCCTGAAGGTACCAGGAGGTCCTAGGCGGTGGTGTTGCACAAACGTCCTAACTCGTTGAGAAGGTCCTTGATGAGCACCAGGCTATGAAATCTCCTCTTGTAAGACTCTACAAGCTCGCGGCGAGATTCTTCAATGAGTATGACCTTATTTACCATGTGTTGGAAATCGGGGTAATCGTTGCCAACGACTTGGACTTTCAGGCTGGGGTGGAGTCCTCGCTTAAAGCGCTTTTGACGTGCGTCATCCGTGGTGACGTCCTCCCGGGCATAGCGTGAGAGCTAGGTAAACTTGTTGAGGTACTCACTCACAGGCATGGTTCCTTGCTTGAGGTCCCGGAATTTGTTCTTCTTCATTTCCACCTTCCCATCAGGAACATGAGAGTGGCGGAAAGCTTATGAAAACTCGGTCCAGGTGATTCTCTGGTGATCTGTATGAGCGGCGCAAAAAGTGTCCTACCACTCTACTACAACGCCTTCTAGTTGGTGCCTGGCATACAAGACCTTCTCACGGTCGTCACATCGGGCAATGGCAAGCTTCTTCTCTATTGACCTCAGCCAATCATCGGCATCCAGTGGCTCAGAGGAGCTAGAAAAAGTGGCCGGACAAATCTTCATGAACTCAGTCAACCTTAACTGAGGAAAAGCAGGAGGTGGGGGAGGCGACGTAGCAGCTGCTGGGCTATTCTAATTCATCAAGGCAAGCAAAGCAGTGGTAGTCTGGTTTTGCTGAGCCATCATTTGGTTCATATTCTGCATCATAGAACTCATCAGTTGAGCTTGAGCTGCCATGAACTGACCCAATCCTTGATCTATCACGGTTGCTGAAGGGGGTGGCGGAGGTGGAGGTGCACTGAGGTCCTCAGGGTGAGCCTAGCTTGAGGTGTTGTGGATCTGAACCATATGTACAGAACTTCTCAAGTTTAATAGACGAGAGGGAGAAAGCACAACAGACAAGAGAGAAAAGCACAAAGACGAGCGAGAGCAAGGGAGAAAGATGGAACAACATATTTGGGGAAAATTGGTTAAACCCGAAAGACAACTAGCCGGAAAGCTATTAAGAGGCAAAAGATTCAAACCAGAGGCCCTACTGACTAGCTAAACGGTACAAGAACTAGGAAGGACCACTACCAGGCTGATCTTAAATGGACGGCCGACTGAAACACACAGCAGGGCTTGGAGCATCCAGGACGTCCAGAGCTTTATCACAAAGAGCTCGATCCTAAAGAGGTCACTGGGGTAAGGAGGTCAAATTAAGACTTGGAAAACAAGGTTCCTGAAGAGGTAAGGTGCAAGAACCTAAGGAGATGAGACAAGAATAGAATAAGGAAAGAAAAGAGTAGGACGAGAGAACAAAGGAACAACTATTCAAGTTATTAGGTTGGTTTGATTTAGAAAATATCTTTTTGAAACTTGACTAGACGACCATGCTAACTAAAGCCACGTCCTACAGTCGACTGGGCTCTGATACCATCTCTGTCCTAGGCCCCATCGGGTAAACAGACAACCCCGGGACCCTCTATGCACACCGAGCTAGTCCCATTATCAGTAGCTAGCTCACACAGTTTTCAACATCGATGTAATCAAAACCAAAAGACAAGCTTAAGAGAAAGCAGACAAATTGACCTATATTAACAGCAGACCTTACGATCAAAGTTGTTACAGAGGTCGCCACAACGGGCTTACAAAAACGATAACAAGAACACTTGCAGTGGAACGACAAAAACGTGCAGAGCCATCCAACAAGCCCAGAGGCTATCGAGTGGAAGACGTCCCCTAGAAGGCCTGTTCTTCAAAGAACTCCTCTTCAAAGAGGTCGAAACACCCCTGGTCCTCTTCGGTCACTGCTCAAACAGAGAGCTTAAAGCTGTGAGTACGTTGAATGTACTTAGCAAGTCGCAGGGAATAAGTATGCAATTAATATTTATGCAGGGCTTGACAAAAGATAGCTTTAAGGTTAGTTTGCAAAACAGCAACATTGACAGGAAATATCATAAGTAGATTGCAAAACTCAAGTTAAAAGAGTAATACATAAGTAACAGTTCTTTTTGAAGGAGGTGGTGCATCACCGTGCTCACTCCCAGGACCACCCCCAAGAGGTCGGGTCGCACCAACGACCAGGACCACTCCCACGCCCAGGTCGCACCAACGACCAGGACGTCCTAGACAACAGCCACGACCACCTATTTTAGGAAAAGCTACCCCTTGCATGATTTCACCAGGCAATGTCTATAACCGGGGACACGGCTATTCGAATAGATTTACACTCTGCAGAGGTTGTACAACTTTACCCATAATTCACATCCTCTCTAGTTGGTTGGGCTCCCGCCGAAACCATTGCTCACTTCCAAAAGTGAGCAGTCTAGAGAGAGTGACAAGTCCTTTTACAAAGCTCTGTTCTAGCTTGGTTCTACCCGCTAAGGTTTCGCCATCACAGCCCCCTCTTGCGTCATGTGAATCAGCACACACCACCACAACAGAACCAAACCAACATATTGCTAATTAGTTGGCCCAGACCACCCCATAAATGACCTTGTGGTTGCACGATATACCCGAATCAATAGAACACAAAGTTAAGTCCTTAGACCACCCAAGCGAGACAATCTCATCCCAATGTGCATATAGCACCCCCTTTACTGCACGATCACTCGCTTGAGTGAGAAAATATTTTGGGTTCAACCCGGTCAAAAGACCACCCTGGTCTTGGCACAACAAGTTTTAACAACAGTGGCCTCGCACCACGATCGACACAACTGTGGCATCCCACCACAGCCGCTCAATAGTGGTATCACACCACAAAATTTCACAATTCAATTAGTCAAGTTTAACAATAAGGATTCAAGATTCGCGAAACCTACGCAACTAAAGCAGGGCTAAGCATAATTACGCTCCCAGGTTGATAATATCAATACAAAACCAACTAGGAATACCCATGCTATGGTGTCCAAATGGAACATGTCAACATGTCGAGCACAATCATTTAAGGAGGCATACTATTAAATAGGAATTTAACTACTGCCCAAACCATTTTTATACAAGTAACCATGCAGGTAGATAGAAAACAATATACTTTTGAAAGGTAGGTTCAATATGATCAGAGGTCCGCGACTTGCCTTCGCTGTAGAGTTGAGCATCTTCGATGGTGGTCGTTGGATCCACGCACTCTTCAAAGTAGCCAGAATCATCACATACAAGGGGAACCAAATCAATAAAGCAACACTAAATAAGGGCCAAAGAACTTACCTAGCTAGAATCAAAAGAAAGGTTACAGAGGAAGGAGAAAGGAGCCTGAACCTCTCAAGAAAGATCTTGAACAAAGGAGGATGAACTCTAGGAAGGAGGTCTAAAGCACAGGAACAACAACATAAGCAGGAGGGCTCCTAGGGGCTTTATATAGGTGCGAGGAGGTCTTGAGGAAGAAACGGGTGGCAGGCTAAGGAGGACGCCACATTCAATGTACACGACAGGGGCAAGTGGGGGAAAGGATTGGAGCATGTACGGGAGGTGACCAAAGAGGGAAACGAGTACTACAGATGTGACATCATTTAATGCGATACAACAGTATTTAATACGCGAAGACTTTGCTACAGCAGAGACACAACGGGAGGAAGAAGAAAGTGAGCAGGGCCTGCCAGGTGGGGCTGGGTCAAAAGCTTGGTCAAAAGCGAGAGGGAGGTCCAAAGGAAGAGGACGGTCTTTACAAAAAGAGGAGGTTGTGACCAACTGGGTGGTTGAGACCGAGAGGTTGGTCTTTGCAAAAAGACCAAGAGAAGGAGGGGGTCCTGCGGACAAGGAGGTCCTGAGGAGGAGGAGATCCTGAGGACATGGAGGAGGAGGTCCTGAGGACAATGAGCGATAGCAAGGTAAAGCACGGTGGAGCGGGAGCCGTCAGATTTTGATCAGGCGGAGCAAAGCGATAAGAACGTTCGGACCGCCCGAAGATCGCAACACGATCTAGCCGTTCAACTAGATCGGACGAAGCAAAATGATAGGGACATTCGGAGGTCCGAACGTAACTATCAGATCTAGCCGTCCATCAAGAATTGAACGGTGCAAGGAGGGAAGTCGCGACTGAGTTGCAGAAAAAGGAAGCGGATGATGGAAACCCGATTTAAACTTCAAGTAAAAAGCAATAGAGTTCAAATAAACACAACTTTAAGTTAATTGACGTTTGGAATTATTTGAATTAAATCGTTTTTGAAATCTAAATTTTGAGTTAAGCATGGACAACTTAATAAACTGAATGGTTCCTTTTTTGTTTTAAAAACTTGTAAGAACTCTGGACAAACGGGAAGTTACAATGGCTAAGGTGTATAGCAGCGTGTAGAAAGGTGTGCGGTGCCTCCCCATCACCGCGATCGTACTGTCGGTTACTTTGTCAATAGAGCCACCACAACGAGGCGACAGCTAGAAGAAGGGAAGCAGTGGTCTGAGAACATGTAGAGGTATATAGACCAGAAGATGCAAAGGCTGATGCACGACATCCGGGTGATCGATGGCCTCAGGAGGAAGTACGAGATTAGGCTGAGGCAAAAATATGTCAACAGTCATGCTAGGGGGGAAAGGAAACATACATGCACCTTGGGTGATGTGGCTACATACACATGCAACAAGCCGAAACTCCTGCACAAGTCATGCTCATATGTGTACAAGGCATGTGCGCAACTCAGGTGGATATCTATGCCGTATATCTCTGAGTACTACGACATATAGCATCTTTTCGGTACATGGAGTGAAGAGCTTCACTCATATGGCGTGGACATGAACTGTAGGGATCTTTGGCTAGATAGGGTGAAATGGAACCCAAACAAGGCTTTGAAGTTAACTAGGAAGGAACGACGGCAGGCGTGGCGTTTCCGAAACAACATGGATAACAGCCAATGTGGGGGCCTGTGCCGCGCTGTGAAGTGCAGGATATGCAAGACCTTTGGCCACTCCATGAAAGATTGCTCCAACAGACCGAGCTCATCCCGTCGTCATTCTGTGTCGTACTTAATTGTACTGTCTGCATGTACGAGGACACCCGTTTAGTGTGAACGGGTAGTCTGCTCATATTTGTGTATTTCTGTACGTCATTCTTTCTTAACGCGTATGTATTTCAGCATTCTATTTGTTCCAAATTGACTCACTCTTGTTCTGTGTGCAACAACAAAAACATTAGGTCGGCCTTGAAGATATCGGACTCGTCGTCAAACTTCTATGTGAAGATATTGCAAAAGCGCAAGTGGCTTGCCGAGATGACTAAACCTTACCCAGATTTTTCTATGAAAGATACATCGATACCAATAGTTTTCACGCCCGCAATGTGTGTGCGAAGAACTGGCGAAGATCATTCAGTCCACACACCCAGCCACCACCAACTGGGCGTACTACACGTACGGGAACGTCCTCATAAGAGAATGATACACACACATCGATTTCACACCTTATGTTGTATTCTACAAATTCCTAACTTCATCCGCGCATAATGACAGTCCGAGATGCGTTGCAACTTCTTCTAATGGATCGACGGTCGGTAGATGTACGATAGGACGTTCATTCAACAGAAGTACATATTGAACTACGCAATTTGAGTCGAGATCTTTTAGCGATAGAAACCTTATGTACTCGACCCTGTGAAAAAAAGGCATCGAAAGAGCCCAAATCTCGTCTATACCGGTCATTCTATATATAGAATGTTGATTTTGTTTTTTCAGTTAGAAAATTCGCCTAAACAAAAGAAATACAAATGATTAAAGTTGAGATCTCTCATAAAATTGAGTCCTCGACGGTTTCAGCGTGGATTGCTTTGGCATTGTGGCGGTTATCTTGTTTTCATTCCTGGAGTTATACTTAACTATGGCCTAGCAATTGGATTCTAACCGTTGAGCTTTGATTGCAGTGACTTGTTAGAACTTTCAAAAAAAAAAAAAAATGCTAATTGTAGTCTTATTAGTATTTTCTTGAACAAACTGGTTATTTGTTAGTGACGTCGCAATTTTGATGCATGTCAAAATGGTTACGCTGTCTCTTAAAAAAATGGTTACGCTTTAACTACAGAATATAATGATGTATGTTTTAGCATATTCATGTATAGTGTAGCTTGATAGGATGTACCCTGTATCTGGTGTATATGTATTGTGGTGTTCACTAAAGTGGAATGTTATCTGGTCCAATTTTGTAGTCCATTAATCAGTGCTAAAAAAGCCGGCTCCAGGCGCTAGTCGGCGGGTGCCCGCCGCCATTTCGCGGTAGTCGGCGGCCTGGGCGGGGAGGCCACCTGGCCGGTCAAAGCCGGTCCTAAGCGGAGGAAGTCGGGGCGGAAAAAAGCGGCGCGGAGGTGCCTGGGCGGGAGCTGGGCGACCGATTTGGCGAAGGGAGAGGAAAAGCGGTGGGTATAGAAGCCAATCGGGTTAGGCATTCGGTTAGCACCTGATTCCTTTAGGGTTTGTCGGAGGTTTGGAGCCTGAAAGGTGGAGTCCGCCGCGGGCTCACCGCCGGTCGAATCCACCTCCCCGGCCGCCCAATTCTCCTCATCACCGTCGATTCGTCCTCTCCCCGCCACCAATTCGTCTTCTTCGCCGTCGCTGGCCACCCCCATGGGCCGCAGCAGGACAGGAGGTACCCGCCCAGCGCCCCTACTCTGCTTATCCCCCTCTGCTTGTGCTGTTGCTCTGGTGCGCGCCCGTGCTCTGCCTCTCTGCTTGCAGCTTGCCTCTCACTGGCTTATGCCCGTTGCCCGGGACTGCTTAGCGCTGAAGTTGCTGCTGCCGCTGCTACTTAGTTACTACTAGTACTTACTATTGATGTTACTGCTGTCGCTGCTTGCTGCTGGCCAAGTCGGCCGCATAGGCGGCGCTAGGCGCCAGCTTGCCGCCCGACTATCGCCTGGCGCCTTGGTGAACATTGCCCTTAATCCCTTCTTATGTTTAGTACCTTTGCTATATGGAGTAACATTTTATTTGGACGCAACTTAATGCAAATGCTCCTTGAGTTCAGAAAAGCTTGTTAGTTACATGTCCACATCTAGACCATGGGGGTGCACATGCAATGCTCTAGTGATGTTGCTCTTGATAATTTTAAGTAACAATGCTTTACTTATGTTCTCGATAATTTGAATTTTGTGTAGATTGAACCCAGCAACTTCTTGTACTGGCAAACAAATTAAGACGTCCTCAAACTTGGGTATTATGGTGGTACATACAACCACCAATTAAGAAGAACACTAACAATCCGGAGCATCTTCCATTGAATTGTTTTGACCATCCATAATGAGCACAATAGCCTATATTTAGCTACCATGACCAGGCAATTTTGTTGGCCCCAGTTCTGCAGAATCTCTTGTTGGTCCTGAATTTGTTGCCTGCTCATGCTCTTCGTGCCTGACATGGTAGTTGGCTCCTCTGGTTGGCTCACCGTGCATTGACCTATGCTATTTCCAAGCTTATAACTTCACATCCAATGTACCAAATGAAGTGTGATTTCTAGTTGCGTGTTTACAATGTCACTTACGCTATTCGTTGAGATAAATATCCATTGCTCCTAACTGCAACTTTGGCCATCAGCATCTCTTGCTGCTACACCTTCAGTTTCATCATACCAATTTGCCACAGTATTTTCCTTAAATTAACCATTAGAGTGCATACATTTCTTTGGCATTGTATATTAAGGATTGAATATGGCCAGAACCACAAAAAGCTTGAAAACCTGATTTCCCCTGACAAAGGAAGTTACTTAAGGATATAAAAGAAACCAATTCAGATTTACAAAGTTCAGAAATTTAAACAGCAAGCACAAAGTACGGAATTTCCTTGCCAATACATGAGAACAAATCTCAGATGATCTAAACACTTGAAAAATTAAAATCTGAATTGATAAGCAATTAAACACAAACTCACTATAGTTACTGTGTTCAGCACCGTTGCTTTGTAGTTATGGGAACCAGGTTATCTTGTCCTCTGTCGTTGCTAATAAGAGATTTCGGCTTCACATGCAAAAGTGGTGCCCTTCTATTCCTGTGACCAACACCTATTGTATTGGTCTTTGAACTGCTTAATTACAGTGCCGCACCTCGGCAGGGCAAGCTGGCAACTGGAAACGACCATAATCTCATGACTCATATAGGAAATATAGGGGGCCTATCATCCTGTCCATACGATTGTGTTTGCATTGGTTTGGTTTGTTGCATTGGAAGTTGTTGGTTTGCAATTGTATGACTAATGATGTGGTCCCAAATTCATCGGAGAATCTGAATGTGCAAACTTCTCCAATCATTTTTTTTTGGTGAAAATAACACCCAAAAGCATACTTTCTCATTTAAGTACTGCTATATTTTCACATACATCTCAGCTTTGATTGCAAATTTTAACTACCGCTGTGTTTTCACATCCATCTCAACTTTTGATGGCAGATTGCTGCAGTTGTTTCACTTCAGCTATGGACTGCTACACAGCTGCGCAACGCTGGCTGGTTGAAGATACTGACAGCTGCTTACTTCTTTGGCTCCTTTCTGAACCACAATCTCTTCCTTGCAATCCATGAACTCAGCCACAATCTTGCCTTCACAACCCCATCTTTAAATTGATGGCTAGGTATCTTTGCCAACCTCCCCATTGGTGTCCCCATGTCCATAAACATTCCAAAAATACCACCTGGAGCACCACCGCTTCCAAGGTGTGGATGGAATCGATATGGATATCCCCAGCCAAGCAGAGGCACATGCAGTCAAGAATGCCATCGGCAAATCCGTGTGGGTTGTGTTCCAGCTCTTCTTCTATGCACTCAGGCAGCTCTTTCTGAAGCCAAAGCCTCCAGGCCTGTGGGAATTCACCAACCTTACAATCCAGATCGCGCTTGATGCCAGCTTGGTGTACTTCTATGGTTGGAAATCACTCTCATATCTGATACTCTCGACGTTTGTCGGTGGTGGCATGCACCCTATGGCAGGCCACTTCATGTCGGAGCACTATGTCTTCAACCCAGATCAAGTGACCTATTCATACTACGGGCCTCTGAACTTGATGACATGACATGTGGGGTATCACAATGAGCACATGATTTCCTGATAATTTCAGGCACCAGGCTGCACAAGGTGAAAGAGATTGCACCAGAGTACTACGACAACCTGAAATCATACAAGTCATGTAGCCAGGTGATATATATGTACGTTATGGACGAGACGGTTGGTCCTTTCAGCCGGATGAAGGGAAAGGCACCAAGGAAAGTTTCGTAGAAATTTCTGCCCGTAGGTTATTTTTGCCAGAGATGAGCTGTTTCAGATAATCTATTTGTGGGCGTTCGGTCACTGCCTCACTGAATGGTTAAAGCGAATGCATTTAGCTTGTATACTGTGAGAACCGGTAGTCGGTACTAACTTATTGATTCGTTTTGAGTGTATTTTTTATCGTCTCCCTTTTCAAATTTCACATGTAGAGTGTATTTTTTTTCCAACGGTCCCAATTGAGTTTTTTCCGTGAGTTGCCGCAATATGCAGACCGCGGCCGTTTGGAGAGTACGAGTCGTGAGGTAATCCAGGCCCAGGCGTTCCGCGAGAAGTGGAAACTCTCCTCTCGCGACAACCACCCGAGAAGCTAGGAGGCAGCGTTGCGCCCGCCCACAACGCCGAGCTGGTGCGGCACCGCAAAAGCTGCTCGTGACGACACACCAAATGCGTGTGTGCGCTGAGGCCGCACGCGGGGAGCACTGTATCTAACGGCGGCTGTTGGGCTTCGGCGTTGGCCCCCTGGCCGCGCAACAATGACGTTGCGGCCGCCACTCGCCGTGAAACAACTGAAAAAAAATTCTTCGTTGGAGTTCAATTTGAAATTGAATTTGAATCTCTAAACCCCACCAAATTTCAGCAAATCCCCAAATCCCGCCTCCCACCCGAGCCGCCTCACCCCGGAGCGTCTTCGCCGAGCCGCCTCCTCGCTCGCCGGCCCGACACGCGCGCCAGACTGGCGCGCCTAAACCGCCTCGCCGCGCCCAGACGAGCCGCGCCAAGACGCCGCCCACTATGCCACCTCCCGGCCTCGCTCGGTGTGAGGACCCGCCACCTCTACCTCGCATTCAATGCGCAGACGCCCGAAAGCCGCAGCGGCGCCGCGCCGCAACTCGCCACCCCGCCACGCCACTCCCGCTCGGCTCCAGTGAGGAGCGCCGCCACCACGACACCACCCCATGCGCGCGCCTCCCGAACCCTCCCGACCCACGCCACCCCTTCGGCGCGCAATCCTCCACCGCTCCACCAGCTATAAGCCGCCCGCCCGCCATCTCAACCCACACCCAACCCTCCCCATCCACCTTCGTCCCGAGCCGCCCGAGCCGCCGCCTGTTTTCCCAACCGTAGCCGATCCCATCTCCTCTTCCGGATCAAGCCCGATTCAAGCGCCCGAGCCTTTCCCCGCCTCCGACCCGGATCCACCGGATCTCCATCGGCGCCGCCTCTCTCTCGCCGTGCACCCCCAAACCCTAAAAACCAAATCCAAACGCGACCAAGACAAAACCCTAGGAAGGAACACCTACAGCGAAGCCTTCCGCGCCGCTTCTTCCTGGCGCGTCGCGTCGCCGCGGCGCCACTTGACCGCCTGCGCGCTTCTCCTTCCGCCGCCCGCGCAAGCCGTGCCGGGGAGCACCGAGCCTCTCGGCGGCGCTCTCCTTAACCCTACGCGCGCGCAGTTTTGGCACGCCCTAAGTGGGTCGTGGGCGTTCGTCACCGAATGGGCTTGGCCCAAAGGTCAAGCCCAAGACTATTCTTTCTTTTTAAATTCGGCCCGTACTGTTCATTGCACAGTAAACACAATTACTGTTTACCTGAAAATCCAAATACTATTCATTCTTCAAATTCAGCCCATACACTGTTCATTCCTTTATTTTTTTGCACTTGCACTGTTCAACAGTAAAATAATTACTGTTCCTAACCCTAGATTAGTGACTAATTACTGTTTAGTATTTAATTCATGAATATGAACAGTAAAATGGTCACTATTCACCAAAACCCTAAATTAACATTTTATGTCCATTCTGACCGTCTCGAAACCATAAAGCCGATTCTTAGATCCGATCAGTCATACCCAACTCCTGTCAAACCTTTTTGCCTAATTAAGTTGCTTTCTTTCTTCTTTTATATTTTTGTTGTACTTGAATTCGTGTCAGGCTCATTCCTTGTCGAGCCAAGTATTTAATTTTGCTTTTTATGTCTTACGCTAGATCTCGACGCCGACGAGCCACTCAGACATCAGGACTGCATACGTATGCAAAGAAGATTCGAGGACTTTGGACAGAAGGCAAGTTGCATGCCTTGAACATATTGAACCTACATTCCGTATATTTTATATTATTACTTTCATTAGCATATTTTAGCCAATTATTTCAATTAAGAAATAGTACTTTGGAATGCCATGTCGAATAGTTAAAACCCCTTCACTCCACATATTAAACCACCCATTCTTGCAAGCCATATTCACATTGACAAATCTAGCCCACATGAAATAATAGAAATTATTCCACAATGCCATACAAAACTCATTTCTAAATACTGTTAAGGAAGGTTGGCTTTAGGCCAATAGGTTTTGGTGGTGAGTTGAGGATTGTCCAAGAAGTTGGACAATCCAATATACTCGTTTAAAAAGTGAGTCATCGGTGAGATCCGGAGGTGGATGTACCACGAGTTGGTGTTGGGTCATCGCCTCACCGAATGATAGATAAGGACAAGAACCTTGTGCCAAGTAATGCATACGAAACCGCTCAACCACATGCGTGGTCATTCCTCCCGGCTTAGTACATCGCTCATCCGATTGAATATCTACAGGATGTCACCGTTGCTTGTGTGATAGAACAGACGCGAATAGGGTGGATCGAGGGGCCGTTTAGGGCACCCTCTCGATTGCACAACGGTATGGGCCCGCGGACTCGGATTGCGGATTCCACTATTGGCCGGTGGTCTCCGAGTGTATGGATGTAGACCTACGTGTAGAGACTAAAGAGGTTGAGCAGGAAAGGCTTTGTTATCTCACGCCGCACGCTAACGTGTTGCGTGTATATTGCATGATGAGACGAGCATGAGATATCTTGTGGGTAAAGTTGGGCAACTCTGCAGAGTGAATAATCAATGGTATTCGAATCACGTAGTGCTTAGGTTAATGAAGCGTGTTCATGGGTGATTCCAATACACAAGGCATAAGTAGGCTTTACAGATGTTAATTGGTAATTTTAGATGTTAAAAACCCCGTGATTATACTTATTCATGTTTATCGCTTTTTAATTACTATACGACTTTTAAAATTCAATTATTGCATTCCACATATACTGTATTGGTAAATCTGCAACCTCCATTGATTATCCTAGCATTTAGTTAAATAGAATTTCCATGCAATTTGTTGAGTACGGTAGTTGTACTCATTCTTGCTAAACATCAACGTAAGAATCTTGGGAAGATCCAGTGACCCCAACTTTCAGGAGGAAGTGTGGGACGGTGACGACTACTGGTACTAGGGTCTCTTTTGCGCCAAGCTTGCTCGTGGTGTTGACTCTCTTTGCTCAGTATTATATTACGTTTGGGCTTGGATGCCCGCTTCGCTTTCAAAATGGTCATTAAGCCATAATTCTGTAATAAAAGTTTGCCTTTGCTGTTATCGTTCATTGCTTGTGAAACCACGTCTTTACAACTGAACATCCTGGACAGTTGTAAGGATTCTGGCAGTCCCACATCCGGGACTGTTACACGCCACTCATTGGTTGAGTTGACACGCTACATCGGCGGCCAGGCAAATGAAATCCCACATAAGACCCCTTTCTATCAGCAGTTGGTTCTTCTTATATCAATAGAATCAACAATGATGGAGATAGAACGTGGCGGATCCCTCTCATCGAATTTGTTTCCGTGGCCGGGTGAGGCGCGCACCTACGCCTACACGGGCGCCACAGGCCACAGCCGCGTTATGTTCGCCCGCGGGGCAGACGTGCACCACAAGCCGCGCGCGTGACGGCCGAGGAGTCCACCCGCCCTGGCGGTCAGCGCCCACGTTGTTGCCGCCGTGCCATTGCCATAGCCATAGCCCGGTTTCTACACCGTTGTTGGATCCCCGCAGTCGCGCGCGCAGGCGCAAGACTGAGGCTGCTCCTCGATTTTCACACTACACTGTAGCTTGCCTTCTCAGCTGCCACCTTGGATGTGTATGCCCGTCTGTGGTGGTGTATATATATAAGATGGATAATGACTCTGAAGAGGCGGATAAGATATTAGGTGGTAGTTTGATACCACCAGAAAGAGAAAAGAAAGATTCTAAGGAATCAAAAAAAAAAGAGAGGAAAAATTGGGTAAGTGTGGAGTTTATCGAAAGAGTCGTGCGTGCAACTACTCAACTACTCCCATTGAAAACATAGAATAAAAAGGTGAGATGCGGCGATCAAACTAAAGTCAAAATCCACGCAAAACCACCCCGGCCCCTCGGAAAACCGAAGATTCTTGAGTAACATTTCATCGGAAAAAACTTAACAAATGCCGAATCACATGGACCAGATCCACCCAAGTTTCACAGAACCGATCTACGCGCTTCCTTCCAAAAAAAAAAGAAAAGCAAGCACAAGCCAACGTCATTCTTTATTGAAGAAACTTGCTAACAAGGCTTTGATGAAGGAACAGCGAGGAAACCGGAGCGATTGAACACAACACCGATTGACAGACGGGGCCCTGTGGACTCTACCTACGCATCAGACCCACATGTCAGTCAGTGCTACTGCAATATCTCACTAGAAGAACTAATTGTCCGATTAGCAGGTGGCGACGTCGTCAAATTCCATTTCAAACCTCAACCTCAGCTCTTGACCGTTCCTTTAACGCCTACGCAGGTACACACACCTCGTTTTCAGACTTTACAGGTCAGCTCGCCGTTTAGGTCCACACACACACACACACTGGTTAAATATCCGGTTCCTCCCCTCCAAACGCACGGCATCGTCTTTCTTTTTTCTCTCTGCACGAAAGCAAAGCAGATTCTTTCCTCCGGGTCAGGGAGATGGGCGGGTTCGATCTGCAGGTGAAGGAGCGGACCAAGGAGCTGAAGCACCTCAAGACCGTGGTGATGAGGGGCGTCAAGGTGGTCGGCGACTCGTGCAAGAAGACGTGGAACAAGGTCAAGAGCATCAAGCGCTGATCGAATCGCGCCGTGTGTTGTTCGAGTTGATCCGTACTTGGTGGTCGTGTGCTTTTGGTTGTGATTGTAGCTGGTTCTGTTGGATCTGTTTTGATGAGCTTTCTGATGTGAGATCTATTACTTGTATATTATCTTTCTCCTTAATTAATTGCGTGTGGGGTTTTCTCCTTGTTCTTATTCCTCTTCTTCCTAGGTGAAGGCGAAGTTTATGGTGATAGATCTGTTGTTGAGATGTTCGATCCTTTTCCCCCCCTAACAGGCGATTCCATATGCTAACTATGTTTTCATCGGACACTGAAACTTCCGCAGAGAATTTTACTCTGTTACCTCTCCGAAACAAGGCTCAAACTTCTTAATAATCCACGATACCTTAGGATCGAGCCGCCTTCTTTATCAATGATGTGAAACCCATGAATATCACTCTAATGTCCTCTGTTTGCTCTCTTCAGTTTTGAAGATACAATATTACTAATTAATAGGCTCTCACATAGTTACATGCACGCAACGCACAAGAAAGCAGCATGCCACCTGCTTACATTGCAAAATAACAAGAGAAATGCTAACTCGCTCCCAAATAACAAAATGTTAAAAGCTTAAACAAGCAAAAAAAAAACTGCCAATGCACTACAAGTCTACAATGGAAATATGCGCGTATATATACAGGCCGATGAGTGTGCTTGGTGTTTAAAATATAAAAGCTGATCGGTTAGAAGTAGGAAAAAAACATGTTGCCATGTGGAAGCGGCGGGCACGTAGCATCAGCAACCGCTATCCACAGCAAAGCAAGCCCGCAGCCACCAAGTCACGGCACAGTGGCACACCAAACAATGAAAAGAAGTTCACTATGTATGTTTTTGGTTGATAGGACGAAGTTCAATGGGATAAGATGGTCATTTACCATATGGTTTCATTATTTTGAGTGGATAAAATGGTTCGACATCTAGAGAGAATATTCTGAAAATTTGTAGCGATAAAATGGTTCGACATCTAGAGAGAATATTCTGAAAATTTGCATCTCACTATCTAGGATGGATGATTCTATTCAAACAACAACATACATTGATAATTTTTTTTCTTGAACCAACTCATACATATACCGCTTTGTGCAATCAACCAAACACACCACAAGGAACAGCCCTAGAACAAGCTTGAAAATTCTTGCAGCCCGTCGCACCAAACTGGCGCATATAGCACGTGAAACTGAAGAGAGAAACTATAATTCAAAATTATACGGCTCAATCAGCAGCATTTTACAAGCCAGCTCGGTAAATTTTTTGTACTAATAAACAGCAGTACATGAAGATAAGTTTGCTCGTTCTACAGTGTTCATGAAGGCCTACGAGGAATGACTGCAGGCAATTGAACTCTCCAGAAGCCGGCTACTGCAGAGGAGCATCAGGATCCAACCTTTTCTGGATTGCAGCTGCGGCCTGATAAGGAACAAGGTTGGCATAAGTTGTATGCATTTCCCCGTCTAATTACAATTGAAGGGTTTCAAATTTAGAATGAAGGGCATACCTCAAAATTGCCCAACCTGTACTGGTACATCATTTCCTCTCGTAGACGGGCCTGCTCCTTCATTGCTTGAGCCTAGAAATGGGGAGCAAAGCATAGCAGGTTAATTGACAGAACGGTAAATGGCATTTCATGTAATCCCATGCTTAATGTTTGCGTAACAATCTATTGCTAATAACATCATCAGAAAAGACACTGTGCGGCCAATCAGGAACGACTTATCACTTTATCAGGAACCAAGTACATTTATAATCATATAGGCATTCAATATCATGCACCTAACAAACACATCTGGATTAAATAAACCTTAAAGTGCAACACCCCTGGGACTCAAAGAGTTATTGTATTGTCATGAACACAAGGGAGAATTTCAAAAGAATGAGGAAGGGAAAATTTCAAAAGAATGAGAGGGGGCATCCATCTAACCTAGTGGTAGAGCATATTGTTGTGGCGGTTGAGGTCATGGGTTCAAGCCCCCATCCTCCTTATTTTTAAAAAAAAACATCTTTTTTTCCAACAGAATGAGAAAAGGAACATAAACTGGTGCCACTTGGCATCAAGTAACCCAGTAAGTACAGGGTTCAAAGCAGATGCATCATGCAACTACCTTTGTTGATACAATGAAAGATCTTAAATGCTACAATGATACACACCAAAATTGGACAGCCTATCAAACTTGGTTACACCCACAAAACAGATAT
The DNA here is from genome assembly GCA_036346255.1 of Ampelocalamus luodianensis. Classification (NCBI taxonomy): domain Eukaryota; kingdom Viridiplantae; phylum Streptophyta; class Magnoliopsida; order Poales; family Poaceae; genus Ampelocalamus; species Ampelocalamus luodianensis. The sequence continues at coordinate 51,853,029 of CM070623.1, forward strand.
CAACTACAAAGGACATGAGAAGCGAGCGCTTGCTCGCCTAGCCAGTGCGGCGTCGCCCGCCAGCGCCCACCCGTGCTCGAGCCTGGGGGCCGGCACTGGGTGTCTCACCCGGGAGGATTTTCTAAGGTTTTTCTGAGGACTGGGTAGGGGCTCAGGTGGCAGAGGGGAGCTATAGGCTCTTAGCCCGTCACGGTTTGAGCGCTGGTTCCCATGGTACTTCGAGATGCGGTGCTTCTTCTTCTTTAATGTGGGTCGGATGGGGTAAAATTCCGGACATAAAAAAAAAACTACAAAGGACATGCCTTCCTGTTCATACATGATGCATGGGGCTGTGATGAGTGATGACAGATAATTTGATACGATAGAAAGGGCCATTGCAGATTCATTTCCATTATTTGTCAAAAGCCTATCAATATAACCCTTCTCCTTGTACAACTTATGACACTAGATCTATCAGAGGCCAAAGCGGCTTAGCGCTGGATCATCATCTTAAAAAGAGTTAATACCAATTTATTTTGTGTGGAGAAAACAAGACAGTAAGACACTACCGATGAGCATTCTTGTATTTAGTGTAAGCTCAGAGGATAGATCAACGAAGGATGAGAGTACGAGACCAAAAAAGGCTGCAATATTCTAACCATTCCAGTTTGCATGGAGCGTTTTAGAGCTGCCACTTCCTCCTCCTTTCGTTGTTCACGTTCTCGGAGCAAGTCCAGCCTGCATGACATTTTTTATGGAAAGTTTTAGAAAACTAACATTCAAGATGTAATAAACTCCAAATCCAATTTATACATAAGTGTTTCGTAATTGTCTTTCTGTAGAACACGGAGACTGCATGCTGTAAGAATATCACAATTTGAAATAGCTCTCACTTGATTCTAAAACCATTGCTGTTACCCAAATGAGGCGGAACATAAGGTCAGTTACTCGGTTATTACGAAAAGTCTATAAGTAGACTTCAGTAATTTGCATTAACACCATTCATGATGTCCCATGCTTTCATATTGCAGGTATACATAAACTAAAAATATGTATATGTCCACATACCGTCGCTGTTCCTCATCATTAAATACTGTACGTTCTGTATCCATGACACTCTTTAAGCCCTTCTTTTTCTCTTTTTCCATCATCCGGCGATGATAAGCATCTAAATCATAATATCTGATAAGATAAAAAAAGGTGGGAAAGCGTAAATTCACATGTTTAACTTACTAGCTACTAGCAAATCTAAATATGTATACAACAACAAAAGAATAGAAAGAAACAGGCATACTTTGTCGATGGAAAAGTAGCCGTGTTGTGATCTTCCATGAATCTGAGATACACACAAGCAATGTATGTTAAACATCCTAGGAAAACAAATAATTCCAGAGTGACATTTATTTCTAAGTCCATCAAAAGCTCATAGAATTCCTCAGGTAATTTCATGGCAGTACAAACTTACTCCTTAAACATTTGCTTCTCTTCCCAATTTGACAATGACTCCAAATTAACCTGTGGCCACATTACCAAGAAAACTAAATTTAACACACTGATCTCGTAAACAAGTAAAATAGTAACCAAAACTGAGAATAATAAGCTTTTGATAGATTGGTGCAGAAGTAAACGTGCAGTACCAATCAGGTAATAGAACATCTAGTCTACTCTACGTGAACCTGATCACAGAGCTGAATAAGGGAAATTGGCCTTAACCAACATGGTAAAAAAAAATTGGAAGGAAATCCAACACAGTAATTATAAAATATGAAAATAGGGGAGAGAGAACAAGTACTGTTTATGTCCTTGAACTTTTAAGTCAGGTCTAACTTAAGCTCCAAATCTTCAAATCGCCCCAACGATCAACTAACTTTATGGCATTGAGATTTTTGCTAAAGACAAAGAAATAAGCTCTGAATGTTCAAACGGCAGCAATTTACCCTATATATAATATCTTTACTAAAAGATGAACAATATGGACCTAAGATAAATGGTTCTTTTGGAGCTAATTGATTTGTATTTTCTTGCTTAGCACTAAGTCTATAGACACATTAGAATAACGGTTTCTTAGCTAGAGATACACCCTGTTGATCTGACTTTTTTTGTGTGTATAGATCCTCCATAATTCCTGAAAAGACAACATCTATAGAATGGTAGAAACAAACATACCTGCTTGACTTCTGACAACCATGCAGTGAATTCTGGACGCTTGTTCCTACAAAATGCATGGTTTAAGTAGGGTTATTAAGTCGGTAAGTCGAGTCGAGTCGAGTCGCCAAGGGACCGACTAGTCAACTAGTCATTGACTACTTGTCGACTTGCCAGCATACCACCCTCAGACGAAAGCAAATTAAACAGAGCATGAAATAAACTAGACTTGAATAAATTTAGAGCATGTTACCTCATCTTCTACTACAACAGAACAGAGCAGCTGCTACCACCACACCTGCTACTCTGCTACTACTACCACTGATATTCTGCTACTACTACTACTTGCTGCTGCTGCTAGTCTAGTAGTACTACATTAGTATTTAGTACATAACTACTTGCTGGCCGCTGCTATTACTACTAGATCTACGACAGGTTGAGAGCATTAGAGCAAAACAGAGCAGATCAACATTCAGCAAAACAGGGCAGCAAAGCAGAGAGAAGGGAGCTCAGGAGAAAAAAGATCTGAGGGAAAGGGATGGAGGAGGGAGACGAATCTGGAGGCCAAGGCGATGCTTGCCGACAGCGACCTGAGCCGGGGGCGACGATGACTGGTGCTGCGAGACGACGGGAAGGGAGGGAAACCAACAGAGTGGAGGCAAGAACCAGCGGCGGCTGCTAGCTAGTTGCTAGGGTTTGGGTGCCAAGACCCTTAATCCTCTTCAGTTTTCAACCTGACGCTAGGCCACCCCAAATCAAGTGCCAAGTCACGCTCTAAGTGTGCCAAGTCTCGCGTCCTTTCCCATGTTCGCACCCTCTCCCGTGCTCGCCCACAAGTCGCCCATCTTGTCTCTCCAAGTCGACCAGTCGATAGCAAGTCGCTTGACTTGCTCAGCTAGTCGAGTTGGTGGCTCCAGTTGAGCCCTGCCGGCCGACTGGTCGACTAGTCGGCGACTTAATAACACTGGGTTTAACTCATGAGAATGTAGTAGAAATACTAGTATACTACACTATTGTGTGTCATATGATTGTCTGGAGTCTAAACTCACCATCCAGTCACAGGGTTTCATCATTTAAATCAGTTAATGAAAGATCTCAGATTGATCTAATCTCCACTTTCTATGAGCATTGGCCATTAGATGCCATTTACAGAATTTCAATTCACCAATTTCAGCATACTACTAGAAAAACAACAAACAAGATCAATGTTGTTAGCTATTACGGTATTACCACATTTCAACCCCCTCTAGCATTATGGTACCCCGCCAAGGAATTGCCATATGCCTTAAAACAGTGATCTCCACACTTACAGAATTAGGTGAACTACCATACTTCCCTTGAGCTAGCTAATCAGGAACAAGACATAATGTTCCTTCCATATGCATCAGTTAGCTATTTCTCCCACAAATACCGAAGTGCAACTAAATAAATTCATAATTTTCGTATGTGTTCGATAGTGAAACCCTAAAACTAAGAAATAGGATCCTCACCACATATCAACCTCACGGATGATGCCATACTTCCCCCACGAGTTGGTCACTGCAGCCTTCTTCCCCAAATCCTTCTTATCCTCCTTCCTCCTCCTCTTCTTCTCCTTCTTCCTCCTCTCCCTCTCCTTCTCCTTCTCCTTCCTCTTCCTCCTTTCCTTCTCCTTCCTCTTCCTCCTTTCCTTCTCCTTCCTCCTCCGCCTCCTCTCCTCCTCCTCCTCCTCCTTTTCCTTCCTCCTCCGCCGCCGTCTCCTTCGCCTCTCCTCCTCTGACTCCGACTCCACGCTAGAACCCGAGTACGATGACTCGGACTCCGACGAAGAGCCCGAGCTCTCGCCGCGACTCCGGGGCCGCCGCCGCCGCCGCTTTTCCTTCCTCCGCCGCTCGCTTGAGTCCTCGCCGGAGCTCTCGCTCCCACCCTCCTCCTCCTCCTCACGCCTCTTCGACTTGCCACGGTGGCCCCGGTCACGGCTCCCCTTCGAACGCTCCTCCTCGTCGGCCTCTAGGGACTTGCTGCGGCTGCGCGCCTCCGCCGCCTCCTCCTCGCCGGCACCATCTGGGGCCGAGCCGTTCTGGTCCTTGGCCATGCCTACTCGCCTAGCGCCTAGGGACGAGACGGGGAGTGGGTCCGTGGGAGGCGAGGCGGCGAAACGCTTGAAGGATCGGCTTGACAGTTGAGACAGAGCAGGAGTGTGAGGACGAGATAGCCCATTAGGCATTAGCCACGGACTCCCACTGACATGTGGGCAAGTCCTTGTACTGTACTGTTAGCTACGTACACGTCTCCCTCCTCCTCAAGCCCACCCCCACCCCGCGTCTCCCTCTCCTACGGACAGACCCCCACCCAACTCCCACCTTGCCGTCCGATCCAACGCGCCGGCGGCCGCCTGCCAGCCGTTCTCCAGCGCTGCCGATACGGCACGCCTCGGTCGCCGCTTCCTTCCGTTCGCCCTCCCTAGCAGCTCATGAACGCAGGATCGGCCACGTCTCTCCATCTCCCGGATCAATACACGCGGATCTGATCGGAGGAGGCCGTAGCTGCTACTTCCTTCGCGATGTCGAGGGTTCGGGACAGGACGGAGGACTTCAAGGAGGCCGTCCGCGTCGCCGCGCTCGCCCATGGCTACACGGAGGTGAGCTCCATGCCAAACCTGACACCTCGCAAACCTGCGCCTTCTCTCCTCTGCACTGGAAGCTGTCAGAGATATTGCCTCAAGAATAGAGCCCTTATTTATGCTCCGTTGTGTTGATTTCTTTTTGCAGTCCCAATTGGCCGCGCTCATGTCGTCTTTCATCATCCGGAAGCCGTCGCCCAAATCACCATTTACAAATGCTGCGATCAGGACGGTAGAAATCTAGTCTTTCTGTATTCCTGTCTTGAGTGTGGGAGGTCGCTAGTCTAATTGCTGGTTGTGTTGGTGTAGCTTGAGAGTATCAGGGAACTCGAGAGGTTTATAGTGAAGCATAGGAAGGATTATGTGGACTTGCATCGCACCACGGAGCAAGAGAGGGACAACATTGAGCATGAAGTAAGTTGCACCCGTCTCTGCGCTTGTTCATTGGTTTGCCTTTTCTTTTTGTACGAGGATGCATGTAAGTAATCTAAACTAAGCTAGTTACTAGGAAATCTGTGTTAAGACATATATTGCTACATGCCACGGATTTAGTTGAAAATCTGAGGTTGAGGTTTGTTTTACATTGTATTAGTCTGCAGCATCTACAATGCCACAGAACGATTCATGCTGATGTATTGTAGTGTCTTCCTTTTGTATTGTGATAGTTCTTTCCCAGTTCTTCCTTGATAATTGTAGAAGTCCAGGATTAAAGTTGTTAAAGAGCATAAGAAAGCATGATTTTTTATCCTCTTTGTTGCACACATGTTAATACACGCAGTTTGCATAGGTTGTGCATCTTTTTATTCTTGCTATTAATCTACATTTGGATATAGTGATGAAGTATATTCATGTTTTATTGTATTGACTGTTGAGTTGACAACATATATTCATATAGGTAAAGATGTATGTATTCTTGTAAATTTAGGCTATTCCTTTAGTTATCTTCTCAGTTTCTTAACTATGTCTAATTACTGAAAGTATATTAGGTTGGTGTTTTTGTAAAAGTATGCAAGGAACAGATAGATATCCTAAAGAACAGGATCCAGGAAGAAGAGAAGACTGGAAGTGCGAAGACATGGCTTGGCACAAGGGATGAGAGTTCCCGGTTGGACTTGATAGCTCACCAGCATGGGGTGGTATGACTATTATCCTTGCCATGGATTAACTACTGCCAATTATTAACATTGGAACACAGCAGTGCTCCGATATTACTGTTGTGTGTGTATGGCTGTTTGTGTGTATACGTAGGATGTTTGTAGTGAATTCTCACTTTCATGCTTATGTGTTTTCACCCTTTATGTCAGTGCAGATCCTTCTCAAAATGATGTTGTAAGGGCTGTTGTATTAGTTTAGTATTTAAGGGAGTATAATATCGCAAAAGGTAGAAGAAGAATAAATTTTCGAGTAGAATTGACAATTTTGCCTGCTACCTAAAATATACAGAAGAATGCCATTTTCCCATTTTCTCTCTGTTTTGGTGAAGTTGGGTGTATATTTGCTTCTTCTTTCTCTGTCATTACAGAAGTTCCAAGAAAACATTACAGAAGTTCCAGGTTTTCTTGGATATTTATTACTGAGCTTGTATCTGTACTTTTTCAATGGATTAGACTAAGTGATTCCTCCGGGATACTTGATATATTTACGATGAGCAATAGGTTCGTTTTACAAGAGCAAGGTGTTTAATAGACAGATCAAAGTGAAGTATTATTCTATCAAGGATTTATAGATCTAACATTTGGTTTCCAGATGTTTAATTCAGACGTATACTGCCTTCTTTGGTTGATATCATTTGGTGGGGCAAAAAAAATATGCTGCATAACTTTTAGAGGACAGATTGTCCAGTCAAAAAAAGATGAATTTGAACAATATCAAATTTTGTTCTCTAGTTCAGAGCTGCACCAAGTAAGCATCATGTCGGCAAATACATGGCTGTGTTTCTCTATATTAAAATTGTAGTAACAATTAAGTAATGCTTTCTGGACTATCCTCTTTGCAATATTTCTATTGATTTTCTTATGCTCAGTGCCAATAAGCTGTGTATTGTTCATAAAATTTTACCAGGTTTTGATTTTGAGCGAGCGTCTTCACTCAGTAACTGCACAATTTGATCGCCTTCGGTCCATGCGTTTTCAAGATGCTATTAATAGAGCAATGCCAAGAAAGAAGATTCAGAAGAAACCAGAAATAAAACCTGCTGAACCATCCAAGTCAAACCTTGTATTAAAATCTGATGTATCAAAGGTTGGAGGTCAGGAGGTATCTACTGCACCCATAAGAGTTCAAGAGCAACTCTTGGATGATGAAACACGAGCTCTCCAGGTAATCTTTGGATGGGATATATATATAACTCCAATGCGATTTGATTGAATTTTTTTCATTGGAGCCTTTTATTTTTTGCTATATACCCTTTTTCATATATAAACAAAGTATATAAAAAATCTGCTATAAAAGTGGACTTTAGTGAAAGTTTTATGGAACTCACTTTGGGGTATCTTATAATCATTATTGGAATATGCTCAAATAGATAAAGATGTATCATCATACAATTTAAGTGGTATATAAGAAGTGAGAGTACGTACTCCCAGGAGTATATGTATATATATACACTCCAATGCGACTTGATTGAAAAAAAATCATTGGAAGCCTTTATTTTTTTCTATATATAAAAGTATATAAACAAATTTTACTATAAAAAGTGGATTTTGATAGAATTTTCCATAGAACTTGCTTTGGGGTATCTTATAATCATTATTGGAGTATACTCAAATTGATAAAAATGTATTATCATACGATTTAAATGGTATATGAGAAATGGGAGTATGTACTCCTAGGAGTACCATACCATTTTCACACACACACACATATATATATAGATATAGATATAGATAGATAGATAGATATAGATATAGATACACACACACAAACACAGCAGCGCTGGCGCGCTGAACAGCTATTCTGCGCGTGGGCCATAGCCTGGGCTGCGTTGCGCATGGCCTAGCAGCCCACGGCTCCCCCGCGCTACGCGCGGTTAGCCAATGCCCCGCCTCCCGCTCGAGAACGACAGTAAAACCCTCACATGCGTGCCCAAAACGGCAGTAAAAACCTCACGCGGGCTAGCGGCCCGTCTCCGCCGAGATCGGCAGTATCGGCAGTAAAACTCGCTCGCACGCGTGAGGATCAGCGGTAAAAGTCTCGGTGTCGCTCAATATGACAGTAAAACCCAATATCAAAGCGAATATCGGTAAAATCTACAGTAAAACGAAGATCACACGTCACTTAAATCGGCAGTAAAAGAACCGATACTACCAGAATCGATGGTAAAACCAAAGAATCACTGGTACACCGCGGGTTGGACTGTAGTTGACAGTAAAGCTACTCCAGGGCACTGGAACGGTTGCAACAAAACTACCGGTAGACTCACATGTATCCAACTAATTTTACTACTGACTCACTTATTGTTTACTGTCCTCTCGCCCGTTTACTGTGTTCAACGAGGTTTACTATTTTTTCCCCTGCTGAATTACTGTAAGTGCGTGAATTTTTATTGTCTCGGATGTGTATCTAATTACTGAACCTATTGGCTAGTTTTACTTCACACCAAAATGAGTTTTACTATAAGACAAACTTATCGATATGACCACTCGATCCCCTGCTCATTTTTTACTTCTTTTGTTATTATCGGGCAATGTAAACAAGAAGAAAAATGTGAGCGGCCACGCTATTTTGGCTGAGTAATATTTAAGATTTTTTTTAATCTCTTGTTCTTTACTGTTACGTACATATAACATTATTGTAATGTTTTCTTTTGGTTTACTGCTGAAACACACAAAAAAAGGATACGGTAAAAATGAAAACGTGACAAAAATACAGATTTACTACTTTATAATGATCGTTTACCTCTTCCTGTATGTGCTTTTACTGTCACACTACCTTTTCGCTATACTGCCCGATGAAAATTTACTGGAAAAAATATTATGTGATAGCTCTTTACTGTAAAATGCGAGTGCAATTACTAAGCTTCTATTTTGTTTGTAATTACTGCATACGCATCATGTTTTACTATATTGTTTTGTTTGATTCGGTACCGTACATTGATTTGATAGTGCGAAGGTATGCATAGCTATGCACTCCTTTGTTTTGTATGTTCACGTGTGCATAGCTGAAAATATGGTACCGAATCAAACTAAACCCTTGTTTTTCCCAAAAACAAATAGTACAATGACGTTCGGGCTACCTGATGTGTCTCTTCGTCTCCTCCACTACGACTTATGGTACTGTCTTATCCGTTATGTTTTACTATCAAAAAAACGAGTAAATTGATTCACGAATTACTGTCACGTCTCGTGTTATTTAACATCAAAATCGAATCCCGCGCGCGGTGCGGGCATTTCTGGACCACCGACTGTAGTTGGTGGGTCACCGTATGCTGGTTGCACGCCGTGCGTTGCGTTTGGCCTACATCACGCGCGGTGGACTGCCTAGGCGTAGAATAACTATTCTACATAATTGTAAATGATATGCACATCATTAGTGAAAGTCTAGTTATTTTACTGGAAGTATCATGCATGATTAAATTATTTGCATCCTGTAACTCTTGACTCAGGTGGAGTTGACAAATCTTTTTGATGCTGTCCAAGAAACGGAGACAAAGATGATGGAGATGTCAGCACTTAATCATCTTATGTCAACACATGTTCTACAACAAGCTCAACAGATTCAATATTTATACGACCAGGTAGGAGATATGTTTAAGCCAACATCTATTATTTTGTATGTAGTGGAGGCTGTAGACTTTTGTTTTCTTTCGTGAACATTCTACGGAAAAAAAAACAGATAATAACATTCGCGCACACACCTTTTGCTTTTGTCCACGTAAGAGCTACATGATGATGTGTATATCATTTGCTATTATCCACTGAACCTTCGTCAGGATCCATGCAACAAGCATTTCCCTTTTTTATAATATCGTCTCTTGGAGTTTAGCTATAGGATCTTTACTTGATGATCTGTCGAGTCCAACATTAATATGCATGTCACGAGATCGTGCTTGGTTTGTTCACAAGGCCATCAGCTTTGCCTTTATTTGAAACAACAGACTTGATTTGCAGAAACTGTAAACGACAAGTGATAATTTTTCGGCAACGTTCCTTTTATCTGTGTGTACTTCTGTTCTTACAGCACTTCTTCTGCATTTTCTCAGGCAGTTGAAGCTACGAACAATGTGGAGAGTGGGAACAAGGAGCTATCCCAGGCCATCCAGCGCAACAGTAGCAGTAGGACCTTTCTCCTGCTTTTCTTCTTTGTTCTTACTTTCTCTGTTCTGTTTCTTGACTGGTACAACAACTGAACTAGCACATGTAAACGTCGTTCTTTCGATTGTGCAAATGGGTCAAAGCTATCACAATGTGGCCTCGTCTCTTTACTCTTTAGGCTTACTTTTGATGGGCTCTTTATAACTTGTCATGCATATTGGTCACTGTACTCTTTTTGTCATTGCTGCAAATGTAATCAGTACCCCGCCGAGCACATGGATGCCATTTCACCGGACATACCAACGTTACTGTTTGCCCGGAATTGTGCTGCACGAAGCACATGGTTTCGAGCACCGATGCTTAGCTGTGTACATGGACAGAATGCAGTGGGGGCAAGCACTTTTAATGCAATATAAACGAGGATAGATGCCACTACTAAATACCTCGACAGAATTTAATGTGACACATCTGATCATGGGAATCTGTCTGCTCATTGCACTACTAGGATGTCACCACTATGGGTGTGCACTGTGCTTCAAGTCATGCTAACTACAGTGATTTGATGTCAACTGATTGCAAAATTGCAATGAGCATTTTGAGATGTACTCTGAAAATCTGACCAAAAATACATACAACCAATACAACCATTCAAAAAATATTCTGAGTTTTATATACAAAGTTTACAACGAAGGGCAAGATCCGTGAAAGTATGAACCAAACACCCCCTAATAACGCTCCAGCACAAACCAATGCACATGGCAAGTCAAGATTGTCAGTGACAGATGCAGAAGAATGAAATCTGCGTTTCACCTCCATGTCTCGTCATATTACAACTCTATATCAGCATGCTTTAGGCACATGCTTATCGATAGAGACTGTTAAAAGCGTCAACCATTACCCTCTTTACTATATGCATCACCCATTAGTCTCTCGCCTTTCAATATATACAAAAGGTTTATAGCGCTTCTTGCTTCAGAACAGGAGCAGGCACAGCACCACAAACACGAAGAGGAAGAACCAGATCTGGTGCAGGGACCTCTCCACCTCCATCTGCTGCCTCCTCAGTCTGGAGCTCACGTTGTGCGCCGCGACATAGTAAGGGCTTGTGTAGTACATGCTCGGTGGCAGCTGGCCGCGGAATGCCCATGGAAGCACCGCCACTGCCATCCCTCCAAGCACCCCTCCAGCCGTCGAGTGGGTCAGGCCACGTCCCACTTGTGATGGAGGGTAGATGAAATCGAATTCATTGGCACCGGAATGGTGGTGTGCATGCCGCAATGGCCGGAGCGGAGGGCTGGGTTCCATGTTCTGATGGTGCCGGTCAGTGACGTTGCTTTGTGTGTTCTGATGCTCAACAGTCTCCCGGTGCACGGTTGGCCGGCGTGGAATGGCCATACCATTCAGCGATTTCTTGGAGCTCCCACCGCGGCCATATAGTGGCACAAGGTTGTCCGCGGTGAGTGTGGCCTTACACACAGGGCACTGCCGCCTTGCTGAACTGCTGTTGTCACTGGCTGCTGATTCCACCGCTGGGCGCAGCCACTCATAGATGCAAGGCCAGCAGTAGAGATGGCCACAGAGGGTAACCACTGGATCTGTAGCGAAGTCGAGGCAGATGTTGCAGTCAAAGCAGCCACTTACAGCCGTTGCAGGCATCTCCCCGCTGATTTTCTTCACAGGCTTATCATCAGACACTGAAGGCTGGTTATTGACGGCAGCCATGCACATCTGATCCATTCTTCCACCTTCCATGGTAATCCTGCAAACTGTTCTGGTTCAACTACTCACGGTACTGCAATTAAACAAAACAAAAGGCGAGGTCAGTAGCCAGTACGAATGCATGTAACTGGGAAAAAAAAAGGTAAAGCAACACATGAAAGGAGCCTATTGCGCTAATCATGGAGCAATCAAGGTGTTTAAAACGTTCATAAGGTGTGAACACCTACCTAACTGTTTTGAAGGACTAGAGAAACACCAAGAAATGAGATTGGAAGGAACAGAGCAAGCCACATGGCTACAAACGTGCAGTACTTAATATATATGCTGAATTTTGAGACAGAGGTTGGGTGTACAAACACAACTATTAAAACTAAACAGGGGTCCAGGCAACAGGCAGCTTTTAGGCCCACACCACATCATTCTGTTCTGGGAAGTCTATCCATACACATTTAACAAGTGTGATAAGTGGAGCAATTGTTAGGTAAAGTTCCAAAATTCCATGTTAATATGCCAGAAGAATAACTCATCACTTCACATTATCCTTGTTAGCAAAGCAACAGGCACATTATGGAAGAATCCATCATCTTTCCTAGCAGGCTGAGTCAGCAGTCATGGATTCTCCCATTTTTTACTACTACGGACTACATCTGCTGCACTTTGTTTTTATCCCCTTTGTTATTCTTATCCTCAAGCTACTTTGCGTGTCGCTGACATGTTATCCAAGAATTTATCTATCAGGATACTTGGAAAACTTGAATCAGCAAGGAAATGAAACCACTGGCTTATGTTCAAGGTATGCAACGCCACAATATTTGACCCCAAGATCTGGCCCCATGTTCAAGGCAAGAACCATCATTGCCAGCTTGAAATTACCTTGGGAAGAAAAGGAGTAGAAGATAGTTTGCATTCTATAATGTGCAGCTGCAGTTTACAAACTGGAGCTTGGACAAAGCTGGCAGGTCATGACTAGATTAACACTGATCCTTGCTAATTCAATATTCGGGTAAGCAACTATCAAAGACCAACGAGCAGATTAGGGCTAAAGCACCCAACATGAGTTTCATGACGTTGATCTTTGTGTGGTTGTGGAGCTCCTTCCACAAGCGAATCATTGAAAAACAACAATGGGTGGGGATAGTGATGTGGACCGCAACAATGATGGATTAGCTAAAGCACTTGGCATATTCAATGGAACCAAATACACCGAAAAGATCATCATTTAACATATCGAGTGATCAACAAAAACAATAATAACCGAGAGATAATGGTGCCTACTGCATTAGGATCGGGAAACAATGAATTATTTGCTCAACAGCCTCGTGGAAATTTCTTAATTACTCTGACGACCCCATATGCACCGATATTATTAATTTATTATACTAGTGAACTTCAGCAAGTCTTTCCCAAATTCAAACGCCTCCTTGATAACATCAAGTACCTCAGATGAAACTCAAAGCACATCATTTTCCTCCATTAAAGTTTAGTTCTGTGGCTAATAAGTAATCTCAAGGGCATATACCAAGGTTCCAGAAGTCGCTCCTAGGAGCCGCCTAGGCGGTCGGCGGTGGCCTGCCGCCGCGACTTGGACGCAGTCGACCGGCTAGGCGGGCTGGCCGCCTAGGACCGACTAGGCGGTCAAAGCCGGTCCCAGTCGGCTTGCTTGGGCACGACGCAGTCTTTTAAGTGGTTATGGTTAGATGGGCCTTTGGCTTGCTTGGGCATGGCGCAGTCTTTTAAGTGGTTATGGTTAGATGGGCCTTTGGCTTGCTTGGGCATGGCGCAGTCTTTTAAGTGGTTACATCAAAAACCCTAAGGCCTCGCAGAGTCACAGTCACGACTCGTGCTGGCGGCGATGCGGCGGCTTGGGCGACGTATCGAGCTCGCCGCTAGGGTTCAAACCATCCCCACAGGTAGATCTTGTCTCCCCCGTCACGGGCCATCGAGGTATGTTGTCGCCCCGCTCTGCTGCCTGCTCCTGCACCGCCACCATTCTGCTCTCTCTACTCCCACACCACCACCGCGCTCTATTCTCTGCTCCCGCTGCCGCCTCTGCTTTCTTCTCTGCTCCCGCAGTCCCGTGCCGTCGCCGCTCTGCTCTTCTCTGCTCCCGCACCGCCGCCGCTCTCTCTGCTTTCCCAGTCTGCTCTCTCTGCTCTCTACTCCCAATCTGCTTTCTCTGCTCTGCTTTCTTCTGTGTTTCTCGCCCCCACCCCCGCGGGCTCTTCTTCTCACCCCCACGTGATGTGGTGTGTTGTGCTCTCTGCCGCTCTGTGCTCTGCACTGCACCATAGCCAAGTCGGCCGCCTAGGCGCTAGGCGTCGGGCCACCGCCCGACTAGCGCTTTCTTGAACCTTGGCATATACAGTAAGAACTGATACTGACGGATTTATCAACCAACAACTGATGTGATCCTTGAGAGAAACAAATAATCCAGGCACACAGATCTGCTAAGTTTGATTGTAGCTGCCACTACAATCATGCACACGATGAATCACTGTTGTGGGCATACAGTGTAACCTATCATCGGAAACCATATTTTAGTGTTTTAAGCACATTTTGATGATAGTTTGATCTAGCCCAGGTATACCGGTGAATCAGTTGTTCTTATTCTCTCGTAAGTCATAATCCCTCCATCTCCATGTGTTCTCAGGATTTGCTATGCATTTTGCTATATGTACCAAGCAGAGCATCATAAAGTTTCCCCTCTAACCTATGACACAGAACACGCGTTTCTCTTTTTTTTTTCTTTGCAAGGAAGAGCGTGCATTTCTTAATACACAAATAAAATTTGACAATTCAAATGGGTATTGGGCATTGTACTGAACATATCTATTCTATCGGCAACTACAAATGCAAAATAAAAGCAAGTTTATACCCTCCCCAAAAAAAAAGAACTTCCGCAGCAGACAAAGAACTCCGTGAGGAATGCAAACGAAGATCATCAGACACAACATGGAGAAGCAGATATCATGTTCCCGGAATCAATGAGGGAAAAAACGAGTTTAGCACCGCAGATTTCCTAAGCACAGGAATGGGGGTTGGACTGCGACCCTAAAATCCCAAATCCAATAACAAAGGAAATGGACAAAATACCCCTTTCCTACAGAAAGGGCATTAACACGCCGAACTTAATGATTTAAAGAAAAGAAACGGCCACCCACAGAGCTACCAACGATCGTCCCATGCTCCTGGAGAAGGATAAGGCATTACCCCCAAAACACAAACCAGCTGGTGCCAAGAGCAGCAAGGCAAAATACAAAACTTTCGGAGCTAACCGAAGGGTAACTACCAAGAATCCATCAGAAACCACCCCCCGAACACATACAATGGTTCTAGAATCGAACAGAGAACGCAATCTACAAAAGATTCACGTGAACAAACACAGAAAAAACAAAAGGAGGTTTATTTGGTTGACCTGAGAGAAGAAATCCAATCCGCGACCGCGCGATGCTGCTCTTGGTCCTTCTTGCCTTCCAAGGCTCGGGCGAGGGGAGAGAGGAGCAGGGGACGAGCAAGTGGAGATGGCGATGGGGAGAATCGGGAGATTGCGGATGCTATATCGCTGCGGGGTCCAAGGGGAAGAAGAGGGGATGAGATGAGGCGACGGATGAGGCGTCGACGTCACTTGCGGAGGGGGCGAGAGAGAGCGACGCCCTAAAAAAATATCGAAACGGAGACAGGCAGCGACTCGGCAGGGGCGTTCGGACCGTCCAATCCAGCACCGTACGGCTGGGATCGGGCGGGGGTGAGATCGGGCCAATCCGCGCCGTCGGTCGCTCCGATGGACGGCTCGAGGATTTCCCACGTTGCTCTCGGTTGGGAAGCTTCCCGCTGAATTTCTTAGGTTTGGTGCGCGCAAGGCGCAACCCCAAAAGGATATCGTTTCGGGATTCTCTGCGCATTTGAGAAAGCTGGAATTCTTCTGCTTCTTATTTATTTGCCCTTCGTTCTTTGAGAAGAGCGAGAGAGAATAATTTTCCATGTGCCCTGCTCAAACATCAAATTCAAGAAATCGGAAAAAGAAAAACTTGGTAAAAGCAACCAGAAAATGATTCCTCTGTTGATTTGGCCGACGTAAGACATTTATTTTCATCCTGTGCAGAGATCTTGAAAGAAGAAGGGTAGAGGCATGGTGGCATGGCACTGGCACTGGTAGCATTTCGCACTTCGCTTTCCCCTTGCTGTGCTCATCTCCGTGTCTCACGGAGACGTCTAAGTTCAACGAGATTTAACACAATTGCATTGCAATTCAACCACAGATGTTGATGTCTACTTGTCTTTACCACACAAGACTCTGTAACGCGTACGACGAAGAAACAGACCAGCATGTGCCAGCGAATTAGCTCGCCATGCTCTAGTAAATGTGAAGCAGAAGGTACAACTCGTGCATAGTCATTTGCCAACTGTAAACACATTGTAACCTAGTAACACCAAAGTTTGGCTTTGTTTTCATGTGCTTCGTTTCGGCGAAAACCAAACAGGCTCGAACTTTTCCTCGCCGTTGTTCATACTCCACGGTTGCGAGTGTTCTTGAGCGATCTAACCATTTGGCCCGTACTCTTTGGAACGAGATAAGGTGTATCCCTTCACCTTTGGAGATCTCACGAGCTCACCTCCGCTCACGAGCAACACGGATGTAAGCTGTCCCTTTGAGTAGTTGTGTCAGCGCCCATGATAGAGTTTTTGGCTGAAATGGCCCTTCGCTATCACTATTCTGCACACGCAAGCATCCATTATTTTTCAGTTGAGATTGAGTATGGATTATGTTTGCCACTGTCAACAGACACCACCGCATATGATTACCTGCGACCACGATTCCTTTTTGTTAATTTTGTTGAGAAACCCTAGATCAGGGGTTGATGGGCGTATTACCGAAACTACTTCTGGTGGGTTTTTACCTTTAAATAGGATCTTTCTATACTCAGAAAGATATCGATCAATTAATAAAGATGTTTCTCATATTATGTCTCCATTTATTGTCTCTATGTTGATTGTCTATTATTTGATGATTGGTTGATTAGTTCCTATGACTACTATGTTCTTCAACACGTTATGTCCACGAATCGCTCTATACAGCCGAATTGGTATGTCGTCGGGATTCCATCATTCAATATCTTTCGTCGCGGATTAATAACCAATCAGAAGTTGGAATTGTTGGTGATATGCCCTAGAGGCAATCATAGAGATGATTGTATCACGTCTATATTTATGAGTTATTGAATAAATGTTATTGTGTCATAGAGAAGTTGTAATTGTTGGTGATATGCATTTGAATGAATTGTCAATTATAAAGATGAATAAGTATGTGACTTGTTGGTGAAACTCTTTAACTTATATAATGTCATTCTAAATGTATCCCTAGTCGGATGTCACTGGTCGGAACACTAGTGACTTAATCGACCAACACATTTATTGATTGATGACCATGCTTTACCGGTCATGGATACAGGGATATCGAATCAATAATATGAACACATGTTAGAGAACATGGTGTTGGATTAACCCACCTTGAGACATTGTTGAGATTGTTATAATTTCATATGTCATCAGTTGGTCTCAAGTAATGATGATGTATAATCCTTAGACCTGAGATCAACATGGTTTCCTACATATGCAATAGTACACTTAATTAGGGGTTACCAAACGCTACTCCGTAACTGGGTAGTTATAAAGCTAGCTTTCGGGTATACTATGAAACATGTGGAGAAATATGACTTATCGGATATGGGATTTGCCCCTCCTAACATAACAAGAGAGATATCTCTAGGTCCCTCGATGTGGTCGGATAAAGAAAGTGCATAACCATACCACTAGTGGTCGAAGAGTCGACTACATGAAGTTATCCTTCACTTGATCGAGAAAGTATTGAACAGTCCATGGATGACAAATATCTCACCAGGAGTTCAACCAGATATCGTGAGGCAAAGGGAGAATACACGAGTAGGTCGTTCAGTTCGATCAAATACGGACTAGTCGTATGAAGATACGAGCTGGTATTAGACTGATCGAACATGATCACTAACTGGTCATGAACTGATCGTAAGGAGTTACGGACTAGCCATGACTAAATATGAACTAGTAGTATAGAGATACGAGCTAGTCGTAAGTGATAAGGACTTTGTCGTTGATCATATTGTGTGTATTTGGGAATCGTTATGTTCTGCTAGGAACTGCTAACGACTCATAATCGAAAAGGGTTTCCGAGTCACAACCGATCACGCATGAACCTAACGGGTCACACACTTAACGGGTTGGAACAAACGTATTCGGATAGGATCTGTCATTGGCCCTATATAAGAGGATGCATGAGGTTGTTGCCAAAGAGGCAAGAACAACGTGAGTTGTTCCGCCGAAACCCTAGTCGCCATCTTCTCAGAGAGCCTTGCCGTGCAAGTTGGTGCTAGCATACCGGCTGTTGGCTCAAGGACGATCTGCGGCCTTTGCAAGGAACGTGATTGGTTGCTGGAGGAGATAATCGACTTCGGGGACATTAGACAATCGACTACAACCACTTCATCGATGCCCTCGACATTGGATCAGCTGTTCCAACTCTTCTTCTATTGCTCTACGTGTCTAGTGATAACGATATATGATCTCTTGTTTGCATGGCATCCTGGTTTATGTGGTAAAATTTTTGAATTGCCAGCTAGTGTAGCCTACCCATATCCCTTCAGGAATATCCTACAGAATGTTAGGATTATGCAGTTTTTAAGTCACTGCACCGATAAAAGTCTAGCTCGCTGTATATAATTATAACAGCCCAAATTTCAAATTTTAGTAAAAATTAAAATTTATTTATTTTTGTAGAATTTTCTGGAGTTTTAAATGCTTTTTATAAATATTTTAAAGTCAAAACAAATTCGTTGCAAAATTAAAAGCCAACATTGAGTTGGAAATAATTTTATTAAGTCCAAGATAAGTATGGGAATTTCTGTGAATTTTTCCATAATTTTTTGAGTTATTTTGCTATTTTCCAAAGCTTAATGGAGTTATCAGGAATAAAATAAATTGAAAACCAAAAGAAAATCCAAAAAAACTCGTTTGGGTCGAAACCCAAAGCTTCGGCTCAAACCTCCTCCCGCGCACGGCCCACTTCAGCCTGCCCGCGTTCCCTCTCTCTCTCACCCGCACGGCCCCACCCGCCAGCCACCTCCCCGCCACTGCCGCGTGGGCCCGCCGAGCCTTCTTCCTCCTTCCCTTCTTCCCCGCGCGCCTCCACCATTTTCGCTTCGCCCGAGCTCCGATAACAGCCGCCTCCAACCACCCCGTGTCTCCTGCGCGACGTGTGCACGACTCGGCGCCTTCCGCCCGCCTCGCCCACCCCCTCTCTTCGCGCGGTTCGCGCCGCACGCGCAATCGCCGCCGACGTGCCGCAACCGCCGCCCGCGCATGATTCCCTGTCATGGCCACCCCCGACCCCTATAAAAGGGAGCACCGGGAAACCCTCTTCACCCCGATCCCGAAGCCACCACCCACTTGCCCCCTATCACTGTGTGCTCGCCGGAATCAAAGGTTTTTCCCGCCGGCCGCCGCAATCTTTGGTCGACGATTTCGCCACCGTCGTCGACGCCCTTGCCTCGCTGACGCCACCATCGTCTTCGCCGCCTCCTCGCGAACCTAGTGCGCCCCTTCCTGTCGACCAAAGGACTTTGGAACCCCTACCCCGCCAACAGCCCCGACGTCGCCGCCGCCGCCGGCCACCGCCTCACTTTTTCCGGTCGCTATGGTGAGCATCATGATCGCCGCCTCTCTCTCCCTTCTAGTGCCCTCGCCGGACTCCGCCGCGCAGCACAGCGCCGGCGACCATCGGT
Source organism: Ampelocalamus luodianensis (assembly GCA_036346255.1). Lineage (NCBI taxonomy): Eukaryota > Viridiplantae > Streptophyta > Magnoliopsida > Poales > Poaceae > Ampelocalamus > Ampelocalamus luodianensis. The sequence continues at coordinate 51,872,537 of CM070623.1, forward strand.
CCCCGCGCAGGCACCGTGCCCGCCGACGTGGCCCTGCCACACTGGCCGCCACCGAGACGCCACTGTGCGCCACCGGCAAACAGCAGCGTGGTGGCGCCGTGTCGGCGCACGCGTGTGCGTGCCACCTCAGCGCACCGATTCCACCGGCTCGGTAGACCAGTCACGGAGCCGAGCCACCACACGCGTGGGGCCACACGTCAGAAATTAGTTTAGTTCCTTTTAATTCCGAAAATCGGTATGCTGACGTCATCATTGCGCAATAAGTTGAATTTCCTTTAGAAAAATAAATCAGGAAAATCTAATAAATTCAGAAATTAGGTTTCAAATAGATTTAAACTTCAAAAATTCATATCTTTTGCATCTGAACTCCAAATTGGGTGATTCAAGTTGCAAAATTTGTATAAAATTATAATCTAGCTAACTAAACAAAAATATTTCAATTTGGAGTTAATTTGAGCTGAGTTTTTGAATGTATTTGAATTTAAATTTGTCGTATTTTCGCGTATAGACTTCGACGATTCCGGAGAGTTCGACCAATCCGAAGACCTAGAATTCCAAGACGTCAACTAAGGCAAGTTACACAATTGATCATATTGCCCCCAGTATTTTAAGTTATTTTCAGTTTTTAAATTATTTAATGCATGCATATGTTTGTATAAATATTTCAATGTCCTATTTTATATATAGTTACTCCAATGTTTCATTGTATGACCAATTTGATTATTGTACATGATTACCTTGATACCATAGACAAGAAATTATCAAAATTAGTCATATGCTTAGCCAGACTTAGTTCACACTTACAAATTTGGGAAGGTTTAGCCAAATCTCTTACAAATTTGTTTCAAACTTGATATGGTGGTATTGTTTTACCACACGAATTTATAAAGAGAGTTTTATTCAAAATAAAATCAAAAATGGGTTTGGACTTGGGCGAATTGGTCGGAATGGTGGGTGCAGGTTTATGCACGGGATTGATCTGGTTAAGATTAAGGCCCATGGTTTGTAGGAATGACGCCGAAGTCAATTGAGGACCGGTCTTTGAGCCGCTTATTGCTATGTCTTACCGTACCACCACACGTCCTGTATGGGCAGGATTTGACTAATTAATTTGTAATGTTTTAGTGTATTTATGTCATGTTGATTATGTGAGTGTCGGTTAGACTTTTATTCCCACTTGGCGCAAGAGGGGACTTCCGGAGGACGGTTAGTCCAAAGGCGAAACCTTAGCGGGCATGAGTACACTAGGACGAGAACATTGTAAAGGCCTTATGATAATTGCTCAGTCACACGCCTACAGAAGCGTGTATTGGCCGACATAATGAGCATGTCATCTCGTATGGGTAAAGTTGTACCAACTCTGCAGAGTAGAAACTATTCGAATAGCTGCGTCCGCGGTCATGGACATGCTAGCAAGGCCACTTAAAGTTAGATTTATTTTTTGGTTTTAAATGCTTTATCAAATGTTGATGATGGTTAATCCTTATGTAAAGTTGTGCGGGAAGCCAAGTGTTAGGAGGGAATCCTTCACTTAATCATTGGAGGTTATCCATATTACAACATCATCATTTTAAAATATGATTTTAGTCATAGTATAAAATTGTCTTAGAAATTACTATGTTTATTTAACCTGAAAATGCTGTTTATGCAAAATAACCCCTGCCATACTCACTTGTTACCTTATGTATGCATTTTCATTCAATATTGGGTGTAGCTTGTGAGTACGGAAGTTGTACTCACTCTTGCTGAATAAATCTTATTCAGGAGAAGACTTTTTCCCCGACGGTGAGGATCAGGACGAGTAGGCCTTCGACCCAGACGATTGCATGTGGCGCATCGTGTGGCTTACATATATTATTATGTTTTCGCTGTGTTATTCATTTGATATTTGATATTGTTGTTCAAACTCGTTGGTATTAAACATTTAATTACTTAATGTTATTTACGATTTCATGATATGATTGTGATATCCATTTTGTGAGACTGTGTACACTGGAAATCCTGGACCGGTGTATGAACATAGAGAATTCGGGATCCTTCGCTCCCGGGTTCGACAATAATTATCAAACCTCTTGTTGAAATAAGTGCGTGTTGGTGCAAATCAAATATTTTCCACATATTATCACCAACAACTTGATGTGCACTGTGAGAACCCTCGGACTTACAGTAATCTAGTTGTTTTAATAAAGTGCAGCTTCTATTTTATTGTACTATTGCGTTAACTTTGGTAAAGCTTACTATTCGTCGGAGCGGTATCCTACCGAGCAGACGAATAGTAATCCGTATGCTTAAGTGTGATTACCCTCCGGGGTAATGACACGGGGTGTCGTATGCACATATTACAAAGCTGGGAATGCGGAATGACCAAGAATTTTTTGTTTGGAAAATGACAAAGACTCGGTTAAAACTGAGATACCCTCAATTTGGAGGATATAGGAGAAAAGTTATCGAGAATCACTTTGCCTCTACAATTGCTAAAGTTTCTCTTATGAGAACACAACCAAAGTCCATGGCTGAAGAATCTAGACCCGCGCCATTATATGTTAATTGAGTTTTGGTTATTAATGACAAATCTATTTATGAAACTAACACTCTTTTTGTTATATCTACTGTTTAGTCTCAAATGGATAAAGAGGTAAAAATCAAATGAGGTATGTTTTCCAAATGACAAATCTTTATAAGACTAACACTTCTATTGTCATACAAATTGCTTAGTCTCAGTTGGATTTAAAGATCAAAGAGGTATGCTTTCGACATCATTTTATTATATCTTGTTGCATTCCTCGGACTCAAAATATAGGTTGAACTTCACCAAAAGGTTAACTTGAATATGTGCATATGTCTTTATTACACACTCGTGTATGCACACATTTAGGAGAGTTCACTCTATATTTTGAGGTTTCATTAGTGTTGATCCATATTCGTTTGTCCACATATATTTAGGATCTTTACTTTGAAACATATCCTTGAATATATTTAACTTGTGTAGTTAACATATTCATATGAGTATATGTAACTTGTGTAAGTTTATATATACTCATATCCTTGAATATATACAACTTGTGTAGTTCGTATATATTCATATGGGCATATGAGGCTTGCGTAGTTCATATATGCTCATATATCTTTCGAGTATACATAACCTTTGTTGTTTATATATACTCATACCAATTGCATTCAATTACTTGTTATTGAAATAATTATCATCAATTACCAAAGAGAGAAAGATTGTGGTATCTTGTCCCACCATTATTGATTAATGGTTTGATATGGTAATTTATGATAATCATATTGTGGAACTAACATTTTTCTATAAGTTGGTGAAATAGGTTATGTTCCATATAATTGAAGACTTCGGATGATGTCATGAGTTGATCATCATCAAGTCAAGTTTTTGAAGAAAAAGAATATCGTCATGTGTTGATGATATCAAGAGAAGAACATCATCATGGGTTGATGATATTGAAGTGAAGAGCTTGGAGTAAAGGATGCATCATGAGTTGATGCATATCAAGTTCAAGAAGAGAAGATGATTATGAGTTGATCATCAAGTCAAGAAGAATCCATCATGTGTTGATGGAGGTCAAGTGAAGAATGCATCATGAGTTGATGCATGTCAAGACTTGGAATGAAAGATGTCATCATATGTTGATGGACATTGAGTCAATAACCCGGACTTGAAGCAAGGATATGTGTCATCAAGCTTCAAGTGGTTGCACAAGGAAAATGTATGACTAGTTAGGGCTAAGGATTTGTTCCTAGTCTTTTACCGGTCTTGGTGTTTGGTTGGAGACCGGATTGCTAGAATAGGTTGTCGTACTATTAAGAGGGGTCTTAATCAGTAACTTGAGTTAGTCACGTGTTGATAAGCTCATTGTATTTTCTCTAGCTCAACTTAACATGTTGCCTATATTTGCGAATGTATTTTGCAAATAGTTGAGGCTCATGGTTATTCCTTGTAGCATGTGACTTTAGTTTGCGAATGTGTTTTGCAAACGGTTTAAGTCCATGTACCTTATTCCTTGTGGCGTTGATTCTAAAAGTTGGCAAATGTGTTTTGCAACTTGTTGAGAATCTAGCTTTCATCTCTTGTGTACATGTTGCATCAATTGGCAAATATGTTTTGCGAATTGAGTTGAAGCAAATATGCAAAGTCTGTTCTCAGTCTTGGTGACTGTTGGCGGTCTGACCGCCTCTGGTAGCGGTCTGACCGCCATGGTGTGAGCGGTCTGACCGACTTACGGTTGTACCGGCCGTAAGAATAGGTACTACCGGAGTGCGGTATTACCGAAATTTGTTAGGCGGTACGTATTATCCAGAAGAGATGTTTTCTGGTTTGATCGGTTGCTCAGTCGAGCGGTCTGATCGGCCTCTCTGGCGGTCATACCGTTTGTGAGTTCAACGGCTAGTTTTATAGCCGTTGGCACTCGGGCGGTCCGACCGGCCATTAGTTGGCGGTCAGACCGGTTTTGTCCAGATTATCTGGAATCTCTCCCCAACGGCTAGTTTTTGTGTGTGGGCTATAAATACCCACCTTGACCGTGTGAGGAAGAGTTGCTGGTGCCCCATTGAGTTCCTTTGAGCTAAGAGCAAGCCATCTACTCCTATTTGTGCATGTGTTGCACTTAGTGAGGTTTGAGAGGCAAATCTTTTGCATGTGTTGCATTAGGTGGTGGATTTAGTATCCACGAGAGCTTTGACACTTGATTGGTTCAAGTGAAAGTTGGAGACTTGTTACTCTTGGTGTTTGCCGACACCTAGACGGCGTGGAGGCGTCGTGCGTCGGTGATCTTCTCAAGTGAAGCTTGTGAGAAGATCCGGGCGTTTGTGAGTGGCTTGGTGCTCGCCATCTCCGGAGTGGAGTAAGAGCAACCCTAGTGGAGCGAGGTGGTTGATACCTCGGAGGAAGGCTCAATTCGTGGAGCCGGCCCAATTGGTTTGGGTTTCCCTCAACGTGGATTAGGGGAGACCAGCAAGTAAGTCTCCGAGTACCACGGTAAAACATCGCCGTGTCATCTTGTGGTTTGTATTCTTGAGCTTTACCATATTGCAATTTACATTCATATAATTAAGTTGCTTATTTATTGTGTATGAATGCTTGCCATGCTATGTGCTATCTACATTGCTTAAATTGAATTGCGTACAAGTCCATGCTTGATTGATTATTATCAATAGACTTGTATTGTTGGTGCACTTAGTTGAGACTAATGGTTTTAGGTGTTAATTGTGCAAAACCGTATTTGTATTAACTTCCGCATTAGAAATCGGTTTTAGCGTATAGAAGTTTTAAAACGCCTATTCACCCCCTCCCTCTACTCGGCCTCCTCGATCTTACAATGGCCGAGCGCTTGAAACCTTCATATTGGGTCACATAATGAAAACGTATGGGCTGAATCATAATTGCTAAATAAAAGTGTTGAAACTAGGAAGTTCAGACTTGATAGGTCATTATGAATACAATAAAGTGGTGAAAGCTATGGTTCAAAGGTCCCCCGTAGAGACCGTTACTCTCATATTATGAATGATATAATATTATGTTGCATAATAATTCTGGCAAATGGCATGAACAAATAAATAAAATATATAGTCAATGGGTTCTGAAAATCCTTGATGAGACTCTCGAATGACTCAAAATTCTTAATAAGAAAGGAAACAAAATCGCAATATATAAAGTCCATATCTAATAGTCTCTTACGTGTAGTAAGAGCATCCCACTGAAGAAAAATTATCTTATCAGTCGATTTCTTAATTACACCAATGATCATATGATCTCTAGAAGTGGACAAAGACCCATCAAGACTCGGAAGAACGAAATGATAAACCTAAAAACCAGAAGTGTGCCACACATGCACTTATAAAGTGCAAGGATAATCTACTTGTGTTGTATAATCAAATAAGTGGTATTTGATAAGTCAAGTATGTTACTCCTGAATATTATTTATCCTAAAATCTCCAGATGAGTACTAGGTTATCTGTATGTAAGACTCTGCATTGTGGTAATCCAGTTGATTTGATCATGGTACCCTTGCCTATGTTCATTTTTGAAAAATGTATAAAACGCATTGGAGCAACAAGACTTCAGTGAAAGTTTTCTTCAAGGGGAGCATATGCTAAACATATATCATCATACTTGAGATTTTGAAAATCTTAGTCAAGCCTAGAATGTATTGATACGATGATTACTGTTTAAATTCACATTCAATGTTTTACCACTTAACATTTTTTATCAAGTTGGTCAACAATTCAAAGATCATGAACCTCGTGCATAGATCATGATGATCATTACTAAATTCTGAAGATATCTGTCAAATCCCTATAGTAAAAAATCACATAATAAATTTATATTACTTTATGGTGGTGCAGCCATCTCTTGGCGGTCATCTTTAGACGGCTTTGGTAGTTACTTCTACAAATCACTCATAAATTATTGCACTATATGAAGCCTCACGTGAATGTGTTTGGCTCAAACGTGTGATTAGTCATATCCAGAAGTCATGTGGCATTAACACCTTAATACCCCCATAATTGTCTATGAAGATAATGTTGCTTATGTTGCACAAATGCAAATAGGTTATGTTAAAAGTAATATTACGAAGCACATTGCTCTCAAATTCTTCTATCCTCATGAACTCCAGAAGAACGATGAGGTGAAGATCCTGCAAATTAGATCTTGTGAAAATCTGGCTAATTTATTCACTAAGTCTCTGCCTATTCGAGTTTCCAATGATGCGTTCGTGGTATTGGAATGAAGCGGCTTAGAGAGTTGCAGTAATCAGGAGGAATCCCCTAAATCATAATCTACTTAAAGTCCTGAAGCTTTACCTTAACCCTGGGGATTAACCCAAAAGGTAGAGAGATTGCACTCTTTTTCCCTTAGTTAGTTTTTCCTGAAGATTTCTCATATAAAGTTTTTTTAACGAGGCACGATGCAATACAACTTGCCAATGCAATGTACATTTTTCTCCGATCCCTTTTTTCATTGGGGTTTAGGGAGGAGTTTTCAATGAGACATGTGCATGACACATTATTCGTCAAGGGGGGGGGTGTTGAGAAACCATGGATTAGGGATTGATGAGCATAATATCGAAGCTACCCTCGGTGGGTTTTAGTCTTTAAATATGACTTCCTTGTACTAATAAAGAGAATGATCAATTAATAAAGAGATTACCCATATTGTGTCTCCGTATATTATCTCTCTATTATTTGATGATTGGTTGATTGGTTCCTATGAATACTATGTTCTTCAACAAATTTAACTTGCTATTTTCTAGCCTTATCATGTCGTTGTGGGTGTGCGCTTGTGATACGAGCACAAGCAAACAAGCCATCTATTTGCCCCACTAAGATCACAAGTGAAGTCGCGATAAGCGCAAGCAAACAAGCCATTTGTTACATCCAACCTTATCACGTCGCAAGCAAACAAATCCATCAAACATTCACTCCGAAAAAGTTCTAACAACACCATCATGCACGGACACGCTTATCATAGGCAGATAGGCTCGCGGTCACCGGTCACAGTGACTCCTGACCTGGTCTTTTTTCTTCTTCTACCATAACACTGTTTTGCGTACCAAATAACAAATCTGCTTCAAAAAAAATAGCACCACGGACTCGTCGGCAGATGACATATATTAAGTTCGTACCCCATGGGAGGGGACTTCCCTCGTCCACACAATTTAGTTGTAATCCCTAGCCCGGATGCTCCTGTTGTAATTAATTTATTCATAATTAATTAGTCATAATTAATTTATTCATAATTAATTAGTCATAATTAATTTATTCATAATTAAATTAGTCATAATTTTCATAATTAATTAGTCATAGTTAAATATTCTTAATTAATTAGTCGTAATTAATTTAATTTTAATTAATTAGTCACATTTAGTTAGTCCAAATAAATTAGTCCAAATTATTAATTTAGATTAATAATTAATTATGACTAAATTAATAATACAACCTGATTTCATGCCCCTAATGTTAGCGTGTAACTACTTTATGGTGCATGTGATAATACAACATATGATTTCATGTGACAATAAATCTTTGGTACATGTGATAATACATAGAAAATCAGACATACAAAGAAAGCGCATGATTCCATGCGCCCGATTTGGAATACGAGTTTTTGGTTTTCCTAAAATATTAATTTATTAGTGCAAACTGTTAAGGAATACAACATATTGTTAAGTAGACACCGATTAGACATCTTAACATGTCCAACTCACCCGATCCGCCCGTCACAAAAAAAAAAAAACACAAGCAAATTTTGCATGTTCAACATTACTTAAAGCCACAACAACCCAATGCATATGTTAGGAGAAATTCACCGTTCTTTACTATGCACAATCAAATAAAAAGATCGCACTATTTAGTCTATATTTTCTTACCTCCCAAAATAATTACATTTCGGTAATCTTTATGTACAAATTTAATCTAATCAGTACATAAAAAAAACTACTAAATTTCTGGAAAAAAACTAGTAATCCTTAAGACTAATTGATTTGGATTTAATTAATTACAACTAAATTTGTTACGACTAGTTAATTACAACTAAATAATTACGACTAAATTAATTATGATAAATTAATTAAGAATATTTAACCATGACTAATTAATTACGAAAATTATGACTAATTAATTATGAATAAATTAATTAAGACTAACTAATTACAATTAAATTAATTACACACCTGGGAGACTCCGGACTAGGGGTTACAAATTAAATTGTGTGAACGAGTGAAGTCCTCTTTCTTGAGGCGCAGACTTGACACATGTTGTCCACCGACGAGTTCACGATGCTATTTTTAATTTTGATTTCTGAAAAGAGTTATATTTGCTATTTTACGTATAAACAATGCTATTTTAGAGAGAGAAAAGCAGAACCGACGAGTGAAAACCAGGGGTCCGGATGGCCGGGTCCTTTCCGTTTCAGCTTCTCGATGCCGCGGTGCCGCCTGCCTGCATGTGGGCGCGCCTTGCGCCGTGGCCGCCCACTGGCGCGCGCATCGCGTGGCCGTACAGTGAGTCACGGTGCAAGCACGTCACTCCCAGTGGTCAAACGGCCGCGGGATGGGCCGCCTCGGTGCCAGTTCCACGTAGCCTCACGGTCCTCAGGTCAGGCCCGTCCCTCCCATGCCCACAGCTGGAGCACACACTGACACACAGACGATGCGACAATATTACTGTCAGGTCCGTGCGGATGGTCGCTGCATAGATGCGCGCGTTTGTGTTGTACAGGAAACCAAAAAGGCCGCGCCAGCTTTGCACCCTCCATCGCTTCGGCCGGCCGGGGACCAGCCACGCGGTTGTTGGGTCACCGGTCACTTGTTTAATCCCGGCGCGGCCAATCTCTCTAACTGGCGATCGATACGGTCGCGTACCATCCCATTCCCATGGCGCGGCAGGAAACGATTAAGGCTCATGCACTGGCACAGCGGTTGGTGCGCGTCTGGTCTTGTCTGGTCGCCCGCCGCGGCAGTGAGATATACAAGAGCGGAAGAGGCGAAGAGCGTGTTTAGGAGGGGTGGCATTACGCAAACAATGCACGCACGAGGCGCCCGTTTGTTCGCACGAGCAATGATTGGGCCCGGTAGGCGCGGTGCCGCGTGCGGGGGAGAGCGCGTCGCGACCTGCCGTTCTGCAGCCACGCCGAGGGCGAGGCGCACCGGTTCGCGGCGGTGGAGTCAATGCATGTGGTCTAAAATCGAAATCGCCTGATGGCGCGTAGGCGCGTACGCATGGCATTGGCGCACGTTTGACACCAGCAGGAGCGGAGGTTTGTTTTAGCGGCTCCGTATAACTATCGACAAACTGTAGTATATACTAGTGAGTTCGATGGTACCAGCTACAGCTTAGGACGACGGGACCGGAGAAAGGTCAGGTCCGCTGCATTGAATCTGACATGCGTCCATCAAAGGACCGAAGCGCGCGAGGTACAGATCGGCCAGTGTTTGCAGCAGGAGGCCGTGGATTGGTCGTTGTTCCTGCCACTGTTAGTGTTTACTGTAGGCGCGCGTCCACGGATTACATTGCTCGCGGTCCTTCGGATCTCACGAGGACGTGATCGAAGGAAACAGAACGAGGGGAGAAAGTGAGAGAAACTTTCGGATCTCACGAGGACGTGATCGAAGGAAACAGAACGAGGGGAGAAAGTGAGAGAAACTGCGAAGTATACATGGCCTGACGTACAAATCAGTCCCGTTCTGGATACAATGCAATTACGAGGTAGGGTTCATAACTTCGTATTAAAAAGTTTGGAGGGGCCTGCTGTTAAGGTTGAACAGAGCTTGGAGCCATCCAGACTAGGTCAAGCTATTCGGTTTGTTTTGTTCGATTAGTGAAAAGAGCTATTAATATTTTCTTCAATCAGTGCATTACATCTCACCACAGCCATCTAACAGATATGAGAATCAGATGGATACGGAATTGTGCTCATAACAGGGCAGATTGAGGTTATGTGGGAAATCATCACATGGAATGGTGGAAACTGTAATAATATAGAATATAATTCTTATCAGTCACGTCATACATATGTACAGCCCAAAAGAATGGAGAAATGAAAGCAGGCTTCCTTGCGACTTTCATCATAAAGACTTCCTGCATCCTCGAATTCCATTTATTGGATGCTACAGAAAGGCAATTCCCAATACTATCTACACGCAGGTATATAAAGATTGCGCGTACGACTTCTTCAATGATCTGAACGTAGGACGTGGAATGCTAACTGTGTCCAAGAGGTCTGTTCGGTATTTTACCGCTCAACAAATTTCTCGATGCATGTGATCAGTGTACTCTCAGGCACAGCTCCAATCACCGAATCTTTTTTCTCGCCATTCTTGAATATCATCAGGGTTGGGATGCTCCGGACGCCATACTGGCTTGCTATGTCTGGATTCTCATCAGTGTTGAGCTTGTAGCATTTCAGCTTCCCTTCATACTCCTTTGAGAGCTTGCCAACAATTGGATCTATAATTTTGCATGGTCCACACCATGAAGCCCAAAACTCAACAAGCACAGGAAGCTCACTCTCCGTGACAAGTGATTGCCATGTTGACTTTGTCACATCCGGAACTACAAATGGACAGTACGAAATGAACAGTTGAGAACACATCAATGGATGCAATGCAACTATGGATATAGTGTCAGGAAAAAAATGAATCAACTAAGTTTTATGAGCGCTCCAAATAAAATGTCGACACCATGTGGCTTGCAAAAACACAGAAATTTTTTTAAGGATTTGCACATCATATCATTAGTAAAAAGAAACTAAAATCTCTAAGGATACAAGGTATACTAGTCTGTCCGAAAGCTTGAGCGGAACTGCTCAGCAGCCGAAAAAAACACAGAAATTTAATTGAGAAAATCCTTACTGTGCCATGGAGCATAGAATGATCAACTGGAGAAACAAGCATAATGCGAACTCCAGTTATGGAGAAGCGGCATTAGCAATTCACTACTACATTACTGATACTGCTTGTATGCCACGGCCACTGTGTTCCTGTACAATGATCCTACAATCCGACACAAGCCAAAATTGACCGATAAAGGCTCTAATTACTGTAAAGTGTAAACCAACCCTTAAATGAGAAGGTCAGACAAATATCATCCAGACTGGGATATCTGTTAACGTAAGATCTATAGAACCTCTTTTACTGGCTCAAAAGAATCTTCGGCGTCGGAAGGCACATAGCATTTTCATGTCAGCTAAGTGAGTTAGGGCCACTAGCTTTTCATTCTTAACTGCTGAATATTATGCACACAAGTCTTGCTTTCAAGTTTTACTGTGTTTGGCATAAGATGTCTGAGGCTTAAAAAAAAAGGAACGAAAGAGACTTCGAATTTCCACACACACGTGCACAGAACCACGAGTCTACGACCATGGCATATCTTCACAATGGTGTGATAATGCCTTGAATACATGAACAGCTCAACTGTTCACTATTCATTGCAAATGCTTTTATCACTACAGTCCTTCTAAATATCTCCATAGCCTGTTGCTTGCTTTACAGTTGTATTCCCTTATTTATGTGCATCCTTTAAGATATCATGGTTAATTGGTTATGGACCATTCAAGACAGGAATTTCTAAGTGCAAGAGTTTTAACATAAAAAACCCGGCAATTCAATTACCCTATGAACCATTGCACCCATCATAGGTCCTTGCTTCTCAAATTGACTTCTAAAATTTCCGAAACAATTCAAAACACTTCTGTAGAGCATCCCAAGATTTGCCGGTTTATGTCTTGTATTGGGCAAAGAAAACATGGTTATGCCGAAGGGAGTGAAATGAAATACATTAAGTCATCTCAGTCTCAATGATGTGATCTAGCCTCTTTACCTTAAAGCGAGTAGTGTTTCACGCGCTGCCATAATAAAACAGACAAAATACCAAATGCTGGATGGCATCCATGAAGCATACATGCAAATATCAATTTATTCAACTACCATAAAACAATCTACAACCTACAATAACTAAACTTCAACAGTTATATGCTTCCATACTTAGATTCTAGTGACCCTCATAAAAATAGCTGCCTGGCAAATTAATAATTGTAATAGATATAGCTCAGGCCTTGCACTCTTGCTAATGCATACATTCAAGTGCACCAAAGGGTTTGCTGCTCGCACAGCGAGCTAATGTGCAACGACATTACGGTTGCTGCACGACGCAGGTGCAACACACACATTTGCGAGAGATTCCCAGGAGCACAACCGCAACTCCACTTGAAGCACAGCAGATACATGTCAGGAACTGAAAGTCGAAGACTGAAGTGCGAAGGTTATTTCAGTTAGGAGGAAGAAAACGATTCGGTGACTCATGAAGATCCAACAGAGGAGATCATCCCATAACCCTTTAAAGGAAGATCCACGGCTGAGTTTTGTTCGGTCTTTACTGTGCATTTCATACAGTAAACTGCCATTTTTGTTGGGTAATACTGTAGCTGTCGTTTGGGTTTCACCCGGGGTTAAAATCCCTCTGTAAGGGCTATAAGGCTCGAGGTTATTCGATTAGTGGATCATCGCGAATATTATCTCCATGTATAGCTTCTAGATAGCTCGTAGTTTGCATCTGTAATGCTACTTTCCCCTTTTTACCGAGTCTGGGTTGAAATCTGAGGTTTGATCCTTTCGCGATTTCTGAAGTTGTGGTTGTGATTTCTGAAGTTCCTCTCAGTACACTTCCTGCATCTACCTCTCGCGTGCACCACATGATGATGCATGCACGAAGGCAGGCATGCGCATATAGGCAGGCACAGAAGCATAGACGTCGAATATTGCTCAAAGCCACATACAGTGTTGATAAAATTCGTAATCTCGCGTGTGCATCTACAACGCTATGCCTCAGCTGCCTTCGATAGTTTAATCCCCTCACCCCTCTAGACATTTGCCTCCATCGAGGAACCACGCCCAAGTGACCCAACACCCGATTGGCCGAGTCCCCGAAGCAAAAAAAAAATTCAGTATCTAATCCCAATTCCAAATACAGAACTTCATGTCTATGTAGCAAAAACTTGAACGCGATCCACATAAATGCACCCATCGGATCAGTAGTTCACCACCCAATCTCGTAACAGATCAATACATGAGATTTAACGCGAGCGGAAGACCGATCAAGTTCGCGCATATACCTTGGATGGTGGTGTCCTGGCCCTGGACCGCGCACGCTACGGACGCACCACGGCCGCCGCCCCGGCGGTTCCCGGCGAGGCCGGAGACCGCGCGGAGGGCCGGGGAGCGGAGGCCGCGGGTGGGAGGGAGCGCGCGGAGGCTCCGCGCAGGCGAGGCGTAGGCGCAGGCGGCGAGGGGAGGGGAGGAGACGGGGATGGAGATGGCGAGGGCGGAGGCCATGGCGATGGGGATGGGATGAGAATTCGAGAAGGGAAGAGTGCGCGTTTGTTATGATGCGGGAGGGGGACGGAAGGGGGGTGGGGGCAGTTCCCGTTCGCGCGTGGTGTGTGGTGGCGTCGCGCGCTTCGGCTGGGCCCGGCTGGTGCGTCGCGGTTGCAGAAAACACAGTCCAGGATTCAGGAATCCATCGGCCGTGTAGACTAGTGGAAACGGAAACGTGAACAAAAAAAAGATTAAGTACATGTTTCGTCTCTTAACTATACACGATGTTTAATTTTCGTCCTTCAATTTTAATATCGGATATAACGACCCTTTGAACTGTCAATACCGTGTAAAAACTACCTTTTCGTCCGGTTTAAAGCGATTTTGACCAATATTTAACCCATGTGGAAAAAAGAAATACTTTTCATTGCCACCGGGGCGTCCACGTATTGATGGTTGTCTCTTTCATTCTTCCCCTAATCTCCCCCTTCTTCCTCTCAACTCCTTCCACAGTGCCGCCTCCACCTGGCGCCTTCTCCCTCCTAGCGCCGCCGCCTCCGGTCGGCCCAGCGCCACCTCCGCTGACGCGCCCGCCGCCTCCCCGTGCTGTGCCCGGCTTCCTGGTGCCACCGGCCTCCAGTTTAGGTCGCCCTCCGGCCCTCTTCTCCAGGGTCGAGGCGGTCGAGCACGAGGGAGGCGTACTCCTCGAGCCCCGCGGTGAAGATGACGACCTCGAAGGCCTCTGCCGCGGCGCGAAGGAAGGCCTCGATGCCCGGGCGCTTGGAGACATAGATGGGGAGGCTGCGTCGACGGAGGAGGAGGAGGAGGCGCCAGCGAGGAGGAGCGGAGGCGGTGGAACCTAGCGGGGACGAAGCGGCGCTTGGTCGGGGAGCCGAGGACGGCGAGGTGAGCGAAGAGCTTGAGGAGGCGGCGGCGGCAGGAGCGGTTGAAGGAGGCGGCGACAAGAGGACTCCCTCGCCGCTTCGTGGTGGACCGGCGGCGGGCCCCGCGAAGGGCCGGACGGCGCCTCGCCACTGGCATGATCCAGTCGCATCTGCATGTCCATCACGCGCACCGACACCTCCGGCACGCTCGCGCTCCCCCTTGACTGCTCCCACTCGACAGCGCCTCCCTGGCTCCTCCTCGCCGCGCCCGCCACCACCGACGGCCCGCCCGCGTGCCGCTCCTCTCGCCGGCCCGCCTCATGGCGCCGCCGGTGCCGCCGCCCCGGCCGCCATTAGTGCCGCCGCCTCAAGCCTCCTCGTTCGCGCGCCTCGCTCCCGGTGCTCGGTTGTCGTCAATGTAGAGGCGGTTGTCGCCGAAGCTGACGCCGAGGGCCTGCACCCACGTGAAGTCACGCTTCACGGCAGGGTTGTGGTTGCCGATGAAGTGGGCGTTGATGTGGAGGTCGGCGTCTGAGACGACGCAGAAGTCGTGGTTCTTCTTGCCGTTGAAGTAGAAGGTGTTGCCATCGCCGCCGGTGAAGCGAGGGTCCTCGCATGATGTGCCCGGGAAGAGATCACTGTGCTGCTCGTCAACACCGTCGGCCAGGCGTGGTACCCCACGCACATCGCCCGGACGCACATGATGCCGCCGTGGCTCACACAGGTGCACCCCAGTGAACGCCACCGCCGTCATCGCCTTCTTCACGGACCTCAACATCCTGTCCAACCTCCTGTCCATCTCCATGCTCTTCATCTTCATGCTCGTTGCCGCTGCGCTGCTCATCCGCCGGTACTACATGTGGGGGGTGCCACTGGTGCCACTGGTGCCGTCGGCGTCCATCACCATCAGCATCTTCCTCCTGGGCTCCATCGACTCCAAGTCGTTCATGTAGTTCGGGATATGGCCAACTAGGCACAAGAGGAGGGGTTTGGGAGGTGGCGCAATGCACCGGGCCAGAGAGAGAAGAGTGGCGCAGGGGAGGAGCCAGCGGGCTGGGCCGTAGGCGTAGGAGCCAAGCAGTGGCCGGGCCAGAGGGAGCCGGAGCCGGGCGCACAGGGGCCAACCGGGCGCGAGCCAGGGCGCCGACGTGCCGAAGGCCAAGGAGCCGGGCCGGAGGCAAGCCAGAGGAGGAGGCGTCGTGGAGTGTCCATTCGGCAGGGGAGAGAAGCCGTGGAGAATAGAGTGGAGAAGGAGTTCTATGTGTCGGCCAAAATGGATGCGTTCGCCAGCGTAGACGCATCGGTGGCAGTAGATTTTTTTTTTCACATGGCACAAAATCACTCTCAAAATGAATAAAGGACGGTTTTTGTCTGTGCGTTATATCTGGTATTTCAGTTGAGAGACAAAAATTAAATATCGTGTATAGTTGAGGGACGAAACTTGTACTTACGACACAGGATTAGTAACGCCTGTTACCCTGAAAAAAAGGTTCTCAATCACGAACAATGATATTAGAATTTTGAACAGTGTGTTGAATTTATTGCTGGCATTTTTACGGCAATGGCTCCGACTGTACCTGCATCCGATGAATCTTCACAACGTGTTTCTCGTACAGCTGTACAGGTGTTATCGTGCTGTTCCAAATCTGGCCGCTAGAAATGACACACGATGTAGCTTCTTTGTCATGCTTCGATGAGCAACTCGTGCTCCTCATCTCCCACCATCAGAAGATGGGATCCCAAGAGCAGTACCCTTCTGCCTTCAGGGTTGGCTGCGCTCATAAGCTTGCAGGGATCTACCGTGATCTCCACATTTGTTGCTCTGCCAGCGGCTGTGTGGACACGCTCAAACCCAACCAGTTGTTTCAAAGGGAAGCCTCGAACGCTCGATTTCGATCTTGCAAATAGTAGAACAGCATGGCTCCCGTCCATGGCACCATCATTGGAAACCGACATGTGAACAGAAAATACTAGGGCTTCACATGAAGCAATGTCTTCAACTTGGACATAGTCTATTCCATCCCTCCGTACGTAGGCAGGCTTCCGACTGATAATGTCTGGAACTGATGATTGCGATAAGCTAATTCTCTTTGGAGCCCATAAGATGATGTATGAATATTTCGAGTAACTCAAACCATATCCAAAACCATATACCACATTTCCAGTGTAAAATCGATATGTCCTTCCAGGGTAGCCGCGTGAAGCATCAGCTCTCATGTTCATATCATTCATTGGAACAGCGGTGAACGACTCAGGGTACCAGGTTACAGGCAACTTTCCTCCTGTCATCAAAGTGCACCAAATCAGCCACCACTACAAGTTTTTCATTCCACTGGCTACAAGTGTAAGTTGTATACTGACCTGGATTATACTCTCCAAAAAGAATTTCTGGAAGAACTTGTCCACCAACTTCACCAGGATATCCAATCCAAAGAATACTTGCAATTCGTTGGTCTTGCTTTGCAAAAGAAACATCAACAGGGCCACCACCCATGAGAACCAACACAAGGGGCTTCTTCGTTACACTAGCAATGCTATGTATGAGGTCCATCTGCTTGCCAGGAAGGAGAAGGCTCATTCTATCATGATCTTCAGCCTCTACAGTCAGGTTCAACCCAGCAATGAGAACAACAATATCAGCTCTTTTAGCTGCTTCAATGGCTTCATCAAATCCATCTGTTGAGTTACACAGAACATCCTTGCATCCAGCAGCAAAGGTTGTTTGGTTAACATAGGCTTGCATGCCTTTAAGAAAGGTGGTAGTATCACAGGGAACACCTGAATAAGTTAAAATTAGCATTAGTTTATGTAGGATGGTAAAGTAAGGATAATGTTTAATTGAGCCAGTGATTTAAACCTGTATAATCTCCACCCAATATGTATGCATCATTTGCAGCTGGTCCAATTATAGCAATATGACTTACTTTGCTTCTCTTTAAAGGCAAAAAACTTTTGTCATTCTTCAGAAGGACAGTACCCTGCCTTACAGCTTCTGCTGCAAGCTCCCTGTGCTCTTTCGTGCACACATTGCTTGGCCCTAATCGAGTGAACCATTTATTCTCATTGGCCTTATCAAAAATTCCGAGACGTATCTGAACAGAGAATAGATTAAAAAGGGCATGGTTGATATCTTCTTCTTGAATCTTTCCTTTCTCAATTGCCGACTTTGTATGCCGAAGTAGAAAAGACCCGCAGTTGATATCCATTCCTTGAAAAAGTGGAATCATAACATCTCAGCAGGAATATGCTTGGTTCAAGACTATTCAGAAATTGTTCTAAAAATCTATTATGAGAAAATGTTGAAACTGTATAATGATAACTTTGGCAAGGTGTCACACTGGAAGCAGAAAGTACAACTTCAAAAGGGATAAGTTCAGTAATTATCCTTCTGAAATTGGGGTTTTCCATAAGCACAGCATAGTTTTAAATTAGTTGGACTTGATGAACAAAATTGTCTCTAATCTCTTAATGTCTGCTTTTAAAGTGCTTATTGAGCAGAGAAATCCTTTGGGAAGTAAAAAATCCCTTATGTGATGCTAAGGAAAAGAGAGAATGTTTCAGGCCACTAACCTGCCTTAAGAACAATGGCTATTGAATCCTCATCTGAACTCGTGTATGTCTGGTTTTCGTGAATTATTGCCACAGCATCACAATCAGATGTAATGTACCTTCAGATAATCAAATGAGCACAAATAAACAGTAATGCAATTACAAGCTGATATCATGAAATTCCTTGACATTCCTGACATATCTAATAGCTCAAGGCTCTTATAATATAGGAGAGTTCAGCGGAAGAGCAAGCAGTGTACCCCTGAAATCCCCATTCATCCCTAGTCTTCTGCAGGAGATCTTTGCGGGCACATGCTGGCACACCATTTACCTGGTTGTATGAACACATCAAGCAACTTGCACGACCCTCCTGGATGCAGCTCTTGAAAGGAGGCTGGTATGTGTCCTCCAAATCTTGCTCATTTACCTGCCAACAATGGATGTTCTGTCACATCATTTGCATTAGAAGTTCAAAATAATTCTTCACCTGACTCCAAGGTTGTATTTTGATTATTTGCTTGAATATATTGCTCACCAGACTACATGAAAGGGAATACTTTAATTGAAATAATTCATTGATACAATATGTCAGCAGCATCAGGATACAATCAATCTAAAGCTTTCAGTTCATGTAAGTGAATTCGCATGTAACATTGTTTTCTGTGCGCGGACTAGTATAGTGCTAATTAAACGAAGATAGAAGATACTAGTAGCCAACAAGTCTTAACAGTCAGAAACCAAAACATTCATAAGAGCAAGCTCTTCACCTCGGCATTGAAGGTGTACCGCGTGAAGTTCTCCCATTTCTCCAAATCATACGCGATGTAGTGCTTGCAGCAGGCGGAGAGCATCATCCTGCCTTCCTCACCGTACTCCCCCTGGAACCCCTTCACATACTCGACGGAGTACGCGGCGGCGACGGCGGGGTCCTCTCCGGGCGTCTCCTGGCCGCGGCCCCACCGTGGGTCGCGGAAGACGTTGATGTTGGGCGCCCAGAACGTGAGCCCGGCCTGGCCAGCGTTGTGCATGGCGCGCGCCTCCACCGCGACGGCCTCGGCCACCGCGCGCCACAGCGAGCGGTTGAACGCGGCGGCGGAGAGGATGACCTGCGGGAAGATGGTCGCGGCGGCGACGGGGCCCGAGGAGAAGTTGACGCCCGGGCCGTTGTCCGCGAGGCCGTGGAGGGACTCCGACCACCACTCGTAGGGGGGCACGCCGAGCCGCGGGACGCCCGCGGCGCTGTTGGAGAGCTGCGCTATCTTCTCGTCGAGGGTGAGGAGGGAGACGAGGGCCCGCGCGCGGGCGGGGAAGGGGAGGGACGCGTTGCAGAAGGGGTAGGAGTTGGCCGCAGCCGACGCGCACGGATGCGCATTCGGCAGCGTGGTGGCGCCAGCACCGGCGCCGGCGACGACGAAGAAGAAGAGGAGGGGGGTGTACATGGCGGCTTTCTGTCGCGAGGAATTTGGTCGAACGCTTGGCTTGCTTCGCCTACTTGTCTACTACACCATTACGACGAGCCATCAGTGGAGTCTGACGAGCGGGGCCGGCTGAGTTTTTTTTTTTTTTTTGGAAAATGGCCGGTTGAGAGTTTAGTGTCAAGCTAGTTGCTCTCATCCGCGGGAGTATGTGATGATTAAGATGGTTGATGACAAGGATCCGACCTTATTGCTTGCAAGATCGGACTTTATTTTGCTATACGGATAAGTCATGTTTTGGTTTTTTATGGGGAGATTTTTTAAAGACATTCGCAGTTCATAAGGTGTTTTAAACTTTAAATATGGTGGCTAGTTGCTTGCTCCGTGCATCTTCTTCGCTAAGTAATGCCAGTGCTCGGGTAGTCGGGTAGCTACTGGTCACTGGCAAAATAATGTCATGTAGTTTTCTATCTCCAATTTAGAGAAGTGGAGTTCAATTATACCTATCTCCAATTTAGAGAAGTGGAGTTCAATTATACCCAGTGATTACCTTTTTGTCTCATCCCTTGCATAAAAAAAATATGCCTAACGCTTGGACGTACGATTTAAATGCTAGCACAGTACGTCACGCCTTGCCGTTCGATCTCGCATTATGAGGTTCAGCCATCCGATCTCGATGCGTTTTTTTTCCTCTCGAAACAAGCGAAAGTAACTTTATGCAACATCACGCACCCTCGACACAACAAAAAAACTCCTTCTCCACCTGATCTCCGAAAAGACATGGGGAAGAATAACATATTCTTACCGAAATTGCATAGAAACCATCAATATAGAATCTAGTTGCACTTAAAAACTAATTCAAATATACAAATCAAATAAATTTTAATTTTACAATATTGCAACATTTGAAAATAATAGTTGCAACATCCGAAAATAATTGTTGCAACATCAAGAAATTTACAATATTTAAAACTAACTTATGAAACATTTTGATTTCATGTGTGCAACAATTGGTGACAATGGTTACAACAAAATCCTTTTCCTACAAATTTTCAGGAAGGTGTATTGCAATAAACCAAATCACTTTCTACAATAATAGAGAAAAAATGCTTCAACAATTCGAGAGAATGCATGCAACATTTAAATGGTGAAGGGGCCACAACAAAATATTTACTCTTATGCAACAAATCAAAAACACGATTGTAACAAAAAAAATACCTTTTGTCGTAACATTTGTCTCCATGGACTTGAGAAACTTCACGCGGGAGGTGTACGTTGACACCGTGATTCGCCGCATTGTGTCGTTGTCCTCCTCGCGACGCAGGTGGCCCGGCGGGTGGCGTGGGTCGGCGCCGCGCCCCGACGAGCAGCGGTGTTGATGGGATGCACCGCCGCCGTGGGATGCGACGGTGTGCTCGGAGGAGTCGACAATGGAGTTGGACCTGCTGGGGGACGCGAGGAAGAACTAGCGGGACGTGATGGCACTGGACAAGATGTCGGCATCGGCCACTGCCTCCGAGTCGTCGGGGTAAAGCGGCGCAAGATTGACACCGGTGGCTTGACGGCAGCATGACTAGCCGAAGCTCATCGGAGTCAGCGCCATTGATGCATGGCGACAGAAACATGTGCAACCAAATATTGATTAGGTGCTTGATTTTGGGAGATCTGGAGGGGAGGAGATTTGGGGATGGAAGTGAGGTGGGATTGTGGGAGAGGTGTAAAAAGTATCGAAATTGAGTTACTCATGTGAATTGTGGTAGAAAATGGTAGATTGACGTCCAGACAAGAGGTAGCAAAGAGAGGTGTAACACGTGGTAGAAAATTGTGACAATCACATCAGACGTCAGTTATTAAAGTATGGCATACGATGCAGAGCCACCAGTCCGGACGTCAGACACGTATCATTAAAAAAAAATGATGCTGGTGATTTTTCTTGTATTGTGACGGCCTGACAGGCACGGTAACGCATCCAGTACTGTAGTTAAGTATTGTAGCACTACGCTACAAACTGATCTTTACTCCGTAGTACGTAGTAGATAATAACCTTTACTTTTTATCTAACAGTTGCACCATACTGTTCGCCTCTCAAATATTGAATCCTTCTTCTTTTGAGAGAGAGATCAAACATTGAATCCTAATCCATTTAGAAAATGCGTCATTCCCAAAATGTTTAACTAGTTAAGTTTTTTATGGAATTCACGCAGGAATGATAGTACACAGGAAGAAACACATGGGGTCCGTTAGGAAAGTAGGAATTTCACAGAAATCTAGTCGAATTCGCAGGCAGGAATCTGGCACTTAAAAAAGAATGTAGCAGTCCCCGTCGTCACACACTCAAACAGGTACCTCCTACCTTGCACGTAGCTACTCATCAATCATCAGTTCAAGGGTAGCCTCATGGACTGTAGACATGATGCGATGACGCCCCCACAACGTTTTAAAAGAACGAAATACACACACAACAGCAAAATATTATGTTTTGAGGGCACCAGAAACAGGGACATCCCAACTGCAAATTGTTGTAGCAAAAGATGCTTAATGTGAAAAGATATTTGCCGCAATTGACCAATTGGTTATCTCATTCTGCATATATACAGCAATTGCCCGATTACAAACAGTGCCGTAAGGCAAATGGACTTTACAGAGAAGATGCGCTTTCTGAAGATATTGCTAACTGCTATGAGATAGAATTCAGAGTTCGGATATGTTGCAGATAACCTTAACATCTATCTCTAACAGAAGTTTAACCGAATATAATCAATACAACATATCTTAACATCCTCCCTCAATTTGGACGTGACAAAGACATGTTGAGATTGCTTTTGAACCGGATGAACTACTGAGTTGGCAGAGGTTTAGTCATGATATCAGCAAGTTGATCTTTTGATGAAACAAATATGGTATCTAGAGCTTGGCGCACAACTCTCTTGCGAGCAAAATGATAGTCCGCTTCAATGTGCTTAGTTCTGCATGAAAGACTGGATTGACAGTGAGATAAACAGCACAAAGATTATCACACCAAATACAAGGTGCTCTTGGAAGAAATATACCAAGGTCTCCTAACAGAGCTTGTAACCACATGATCTCAGCTGTCGTATTAGCAACCGATTTGTACCCAGCCTTAGTGCTGGACCTAGAAACCGTCGGTTGTTTGCATGAGCTCCAGGATACAAGGTTAGATCCCACAAATACCGCATACCCCCTGTGCTTCGGCAGTCATCCAGACACCCTGCCCAAGCAGCATCACAAAAGGCGCTGACCAGTGACGAAGATGAGCGTCGAAGGATCAGTCCAAGGTGACTTCTATCCTTGGGATAGCGCAAAATCCTCTTTACAACAGTCCAATGAATATCAGTTGGTGCCTTAAGAAACTGACAAACTTTATTGACGCTGAAAGCAATATCTGACCTCTCCTTTTGGCCGGCAAGCCCGAGTGCCGCTTCTTCTCGTGCTCGCCGCCGCCACCCACGCCGCCACCCCATTCCCGAGCCTCATCATCCCCAAGAAACCTCAAAATGGAATCCCTTGCTTCCCTAGTGCTCCTCGCACCACTCACTGCGCTGCCACCACCGCCGCCGCAGCGCCATCGCCACTGCCGGCCGAGCGAAGGCGCTCGCCTTCGCCGAGCGCACCTGGCCACCCGAAGCTGGGCTTTAAGGCCCGGCCTTTGGGTCACTGGGCCTTCGCCGAAAGAAATCGGGCTTAGCCCATTACTGTGTCAACACTTTCAGCCTTCTACTGTTCATTGCACAGTGAATTATTTACTGTTCATCCGACAAAATCAAAACACCGTTCCAAATTCAGAAAAATGAACAGTAAACCCTAGTTATTGTTCACCACCAAAAATAATCGCACTATTCTTTCAATTAAAATGGTGTTTTCCAATTACCGACACCCTCCAGTTTTCATTAATGAATAGTAAAATAGTGATATTCATTATCCAACACCATTTTCGCCCAAAATCCAAGTTTGACATTACATGTCAAATTTGATCGCCTCGAACCTCGAAAACCCCTTTCACTGTCTATTCCTTTAAATCAGCCCTTTTACTGTTTATCGACACAGTAAATCCGCCACTGTTCATTGCATAGTAAAATAACATTGTTCATAACCTGAAAATAGGCGATTTCTGTTCATATCCTTCCGAAAACATTGAACACTAGCTGCTATTCACTCCAAACTCAAAACAGTGAACTCTATTATTATCCACTGACTCATTTTCAGGCATGAATAGTAAAATAGTACTATTCATCGCCCGACCCTTTTTCCGCCCAAAAACCCTAATTCAACATATTATACTCTTTTCGACCGTTTCGAACCCGTGAATCCAAATCTCAACTTCGTTCAGTCCAAACCAGTACCAGATAAATCTCCAGCATCCCACACACCACCTTCTTTTATGATCCTTTATCCATTTACAATATTTTTGTTGTACTTGGATCCAAATCTCAGCTCTGCTCGATCCAATTAAACACCAAATAATCTCCACCACTCCACTCTACCTTTCTCTGTGTCTCTTTTCTGTTTTTATTTACTTGCATGTTGTTCCCAGCTCATTCCTTGTCGAGCCGTATTTTATTTGAATTGTTTTATTGTTTTGTTTCTTGTTAGGTTACAATTCGACGCACTGATCTGTAAGACGCAGGACGGGACCAGCACTAAAAGACTGTGCAAGAAGGCAAGTCGCATTCTTTGATCATTTTGAACCTACATTTCATACATGTACTTATTACTTTCATTACTGTATTTATGCCGATTACTTTAAATATTGAAATAATATTTTAGAATGCCATGACAATTAGTTAAATCCTAAATACCCCACACAAACCCACCCAACTCTTGTAGGCCATATTTACCTTGACAGATTTAGTTTATATGGAATACTATAAATAACTTTATCACCAAAAATGTGTTCATCAATCAAAGCAAGTATTGGCTTCTTGCCAATGGTTTTGGTGCAGAGTTGAGGGTTGTGTCCAGGAAGTTGGGCAACCCAATATACTCGTTTAAAAGTGAGTCATCAGTGAGATCCAGAGGTGGACAGCCACGTGTTGGTGTAATGCCATCGCCTCATTGGATGACAGTTAAGGACAAGAACCTTGTGCCAAAGTAACAGACATAGAAACCGCTCAACCACAAGCGTGGTCATTACTCCCCGCTAAGTACATCGCTCTCCCGATTGAATATCTACATGGAAAGGCGTGTGCTCTTGTGTGATAGAGCAGCGCGGAACTGGGGTGTGACAGGAGTGGGCCGGAAGTGGACACTCGGTAGTCTACACACATGCGGTATGGACCCATCAGCCTCGGAGGGAGGACTCCACTAACGGTTAGTGGTTTCCGAGTCAGATGGAGTAAGAACCTCACGGTAGAGACTAGAAAGGTTGAGCAGTTGAAAGGCTTTGTTATCTCAAGCCACGCACGCTAACGTGTTGCGTGTATATTGCATGACAAGACGAGCATGAGATATCTTGTGGGTAAAGTTGGGCAACTCTGTAGAGTGAATAAACCAAAGTATTCGAATATGTCGTGCTTCCGGCTAATGAAGTTGTGTCAATGGGTGATTCCAGTACAAAGGCATAAGTAGAGATTTGAGATGTTAAGTTGGTGATCGAGTTTGTTGATAAACCCCTGATGCTATTACTTACTATTGTTTTACTGTTTTATAAATTGTTTTAAATGCAAAAGTGCATCCACATATGCCAAGTATGGTAAACCCTAACCATCCATTGAACTCCTTGCATGTAATTATTTAGCATTTCCATGCGGCTTGTTGAGTACGGTGGTAGTACTCATTCTTGCAATTTGCAAAACATCTACAAAAGAGGATCCATGTGAGCAAGATTTTGGTGGAGCCCCAGAAGGCAACGACTGCTGTTATTAGGTCTCGACTGCGCTCAAGCGTACTTGTGGTTTGAAGTTCTTTTGTTTTGTATTATATTAACTTTGGGCTTGAATGTCCGTGTCAGGTCAAAACAGGTTGTTAAACCTTAACTTTGTTTAATAAAAGTCTGGCTTTTGTTGCAATCGGAAGCTTGCTTGAGATACTATTTGCTTCGCAACTGTACATCCTGGGCGGTTGCGAAGGGTTTAGCAGTCCCAAGAATCGGGGTTGTGACAAAAGCAATATCTGACCTCATCAAGGTTAAATATTGCAATGCACCTACCACACTCCTGTATTTTGTGGCATCACTATCTGAAAGAGAAGTCCCTTCTGATCTTCTGATATTGACAATTTTCTTGTAGTTTCCACGGGCGTAGCAACCGACTTTGCTTTAACCATGTTAGTTTTGTGCAAGAGATCACGAATATACTTGGATTGTGACAGGATGATACTGTTAGGAACACAAGTAACTTCAATGCCAAGAAAATAACTGAGCGTACCCAAATCGGTAACAACAAAATCATCCTGAAGTTGTTGAAGAAACAAGTCTCTGGCCTTGACTGATGAACTGATGATGATTATGTCATCAACATATATAAACATGTATCATGACACCTTGATTAACAATGAAAAGGGAGACATCAGCTTTGGAGGGAATGAAACCTAGTGCTTGTAACTTCTCACTCAACCGAGAAAACCATGCTCGTGGTGCTTGTTTCAGCCCATAAAGTGATCTGTCCAGCTTGCATAAATAGGTTGGATACTTGGGATCTTCATACTCGGGGGGTTGTTTTATATATACCTCCTCATGAAGAATGCCATGAAGGAAGGCATTTTGAATATCGAATTGTCTTAAGCTCCATCCTCGAGACACTGCTAAAGACAACAGTACTCGAATAGTAGTAGGCTTTACCACAGGGCTGAATGTTTCTTCATAATCGATGCCATAACGTTGCTTAAAGCCCTTTGCAACCAGTCTGGCCTTGTGTCGATCAATTGAATCGTCAACTTTCCACTTGAATTTAAAAACCCATTTGTAGTCAATTATGTTGAGACCAGATCGAGGAGCCACCAAGTGCCATGTACGATTCTTCTGTAATGCAACAAATTCAGTGTCCATTGCTTTCTTCCAGCGAGGTTCCTGTAGCGCATCACGAAAAGATACTGCCTCATCATCAAATGTGACTGGCTCACCATCGACAGAAACAACGTTGTATGCAACTGTTCCATCTGTGCACTTCTTAGGACACCGAGTACCATGTTGAAGCCGAGTGCCATATCGATGTTGTTGAGAGACAATCGCTGGAGCAGGGTCTAACACTGGTGGAACCTGAACACCATCTGTCGAGACAGAACCAGAGGAAACAGTAGGATGCACATCTAGTGTTAATTGATCATTGTAACTAGAAATACTACTGCTTTGACTTAGTGGCACGGAAGGATTAGATACAGGAGGAGGTATGATAGGAATGTATGCGTATGGAGGATGTTCGGTTTCAATCAATGCAGAATTCTCAGGATTTCAAGAGAAAGGAAACAGTTCCTCATCGAAGACTACATCTCTTGAAATGTAGACACGACCAGAAGAGACATCGAGGCACTTGTACCCTTTATGATGGGAACTATACCCTAGGAACACACGTTCCTTTGATCTAAAGGAGAGCTTGAGGCTATTATATGGTCGAAGATGAGGTCAACAAGCACACCCAAAGATTTTTAGCATAGACTAATTGGGTTTGGCACCAAACAAACGCTCAAGAGGACTAGAATTATCTATAACACGAGTAGGGAGCCGATTAATAAAATAGGTAGCAGTAAGAAAGGCTTCATCTCAGAATTTTACAAGCATGGAAGACTGCACAAAAAGTGCAAGACCAGTCTCAACAATGTGTCTATGTTTTCTTTCAGCTGAGCCATTCTGTTGACGTGTGTATGGACAGGAATCCTTATGATCAATGCCAATCTTTTGAAAGAATTTGTGATGAAGTTTTTGGTACTCCCCACCCCAATCAGATTGAACACATTTAATCTTCTTATCAGGATTTCGCTCTACATGTTTTTGAAACTGTAAGAACACATTCTCAACATCAGATTTCGCACAAAGCAAATAAATCCATGTAAATTTGCTAAAATTGTCAATAAAGCTCGCATAATACTTGCATCCTCCTACAGATTGAGGTGCAAGACCCCATACATCAAAAACACAAGTTCTAAAGGAGATATTGACGTATTGAGTTTAATGAAAGTTAAGGATCTTTTTTCCGCTTTGGATCATTCCAAGTTAAAAATGGAATGCAAACTAGGTTCTGAGAAGATATTTGGCTAGAGATTCTCCTCTAAAAAGTCAATATCCAATCCCATGTGGTGAGGAAAAATGATGATACAATAGCAAATATTATGAGATTGGCTCCTATAAATATGTCTTTTCGTCGACCTATTATTGGACATAAGTTACAGGCTTGTACTGAGTTAATTTTGAGAATTGCCAATTTACAATTGAGCTCTCAAAAAGATGTTTTTAGATGGAATCTGCATCAGTCCGGACTTTTTTCGGTACAATCTTTCTATGCAGCACTTATTGGAAATCATCGAGCCCCCTGGTAGGAATTTTATTTGGTTACTTAAAATTCCATTAAAAGTGAAAATATTCTTATGGTATCTCAAAAGAGGGGTAATCTTAACTAAGGATAATCTGCACAAAAGAAATTGGAGGGGAAGTAAAAAGTGTTGTTTCTGTATTACAGATGAAACAATTCAGCACCTTTTTATTGATTGTCCCTTTGCACGTCTTGCATGGTGGGTTGTTCAATGTGCGTTTAATTTATCTTCTCCTGTAAATATGACCAACATGTTTGGGAATTGGTTAGCCGGTATTCCAAAAACTTTAAAATCACAACTTCTTGTGGGAGTCAGTGCCTTATGTTGGTCTATTTGATTATGTCGGAATGATGCGGTTTTTGATAAAAAGGTTATCACGAATCCCTTGCAGGTTATCATTTTGAGTGGGCAATGGATGAGGGTGTCGAACCCGGGAGCGAAGGATCCCGAATTCTCTGTGTTCAAACACCGGTCCAGGATTTCCAGTGTACACAAAATGGATATCACATTCATATCACGAAATCGTAAATGACATTAAGTAAATAATTGTTTAATACAAATGAGTCTGAACAACAATATCAAATAACAAATGATAAACACAGCGGAAATATATAATAGAGGTGAGCCACACGATGCGCCACAGGCAATCGTCTGGGTCAAAAGGCCTACTCGTCCGGATCCTCACCGTCGGGGAAGAAATCTTCTCCTGAATAAGATTTATTCAGCAAGGATGAGCACAGCTTCCGTGCTCGCAAGTTACACCCAATATTGAATTAAAATGCATGCATAAGGTAACAAGTGAGTATGGTAGGAGTTGTTTTGCATAAACAACATTTTCAGTGTAAATAATCATAGTAATTTCTAAGGCAGTTTTATACTAAGACTAAAATCATATTTTAATATTACAATGTGGATAACCTCCAATGATTTAGTGAAGAATCCCCTCCTAACACTTGGCTTCCCGCCCAATTTTTCATAAGGATTAACCATCCTTAGCATTTAATAAAGTATTTAAAACCAAAAATAATTTAACTTTAAGTGGCCCGCTAGCATGTCCATGACCATGACGCGCTATTCGAATAGTTTCTACTCGCAGAGTTGGTACAACTTACCCCACGAGGTGACATGCTCGTTATGTCGCCAAGACACGCCCGTAGGCGTAATCGAGCAATTACCATGAGGCCTTTACAATGTTTTGTCCTAGTATACTCATGCCCGCTAAGGTTTCGCCCTTTGACTAACCGTCCTCCTAAGCCCTCTCTGCGCCAAGTGGGAATAAAACGCCTAACCGACACCCACATAATCACATGACATAAATACACTAGAACATCACAAATTAATTAGTCAAATTCGCCACACAGACATGTGGTAGTACGATATGGCATAGCAATAAGCGGCTCAAAGACCGGTCCTCAATTGACTTAGGCTATTCCACAACCCATGGGCATTAATCTTAACAGATCAATCCTGCATAACTCAGCACCCACCATTCCGACCATTTCGCCCAAGTCCAAACCCAATTTTGATTTTATTTTGAATAAAACTCTATTTATAAATCCATGTGTTCAGACAATACCACAATGTCAACTTTGAAACAAATTTGTAAGAAATTTGGTGAAAACCCTTCCAAATTCTGTAAGTGTGAACTAAGCCTGGCTAAGCATATGTTTAATTTTGATAATATTTTGCCTATGGTGTCAAGGTAGTCAGATACAATATTCAAATTGGCCATACAATAAAACATAGGGGTAACTATACATAAAACAGGACATTAAAGTATTTATACAAACATATGCATGCAATAAAGAATTTAAAAACTTAAAATAACTTAAAATACTGGGGGCAATATGGTCAATGGTGTAACTTGCCTTCGTTGATGTCTTGGAATTCTAAATCTTCAGATTGGTCGAACTCTGCGGAGTCGTCGAAGTCTAAACGCGAAAATACGACAAATTCAAATTTAAATTCAAATAAATTCAAAAACATAGATCAAAATAACTCTAAATTAAAATATTTTGGTTTAGTTAGCTAGATTATAATTTTATATAAATTTTGCAATTTGAATCACCCAATTTGGAGTTCATATGCAAAAGTTATGAATTTGAGAAGTTTTAAACCTAAATCTGAAATTTAATTGAATTTCTCGAATTATTTTTCTATTGAAAAATCTATTTATTGCGCAATGCTGACGCCAGCGAGGAATTTTCGAAATTTAAATGAATTAAAAGAATTTTTGGCACGTGGAACCCACATGTCAGTCTCACGGCTTATGTGGACCGAGTCTACAGTGGAACGGCGTGTGGGGATGCATGGCCTGCCACGCAAGCAGCCACGTGGACTGCCACATGGCGGCCACGCATGCATTCGTGACGAGGTGGCACTGAAGTGGCGCCACGGTGGCGTGCCACGTCGGCGCCGGACGGGGGCGGCGCTCGGGTTCCAAGGAACCGGCGATCGGCAGCGTCTCACCGGCGACGAGGTACCAAAAGAACGAGCTGTTCTCACGATCTTGATGCTCACCTCGGCGGAAGGGCACGGCGGATGGTCGGCGGTGAGCTCGGAAGCGACGGAGATGTTCGGTCGTGGCGGCGGAGAGCTCCGCGACGCCCCGGCAGCGAGAGTGAGCACCGAGCGCGCGAGATCCCGGCGAGTCCGAGTGGCGGTGACGGCATGGACGCCGCGACGGCACTAGAGGCGGCGAGACTCACAGCCGGCACGCAAGTAGAACTTCAGACACGGCGAGCTCGGGAAAGAGAGAAGGAATGAATCGGGGCGCCTGTGTTGAGGAGTAGAAGGGCTTCCTGCTCTCTTTATAGGTGGGCCGGGCATAGGGAAGGAGACGTCTTGCGCGGCGGTTGCACGACACTGCAAGCGGCTTGCGCGAAACGTGAGCGAAGGGGGTTGAGGGGAAAGTGGGGTGGGGCGATGAGTAGGGCGCGGAACTCGTGGCGCACATCGCACGATCTTCGCGGCGGTTGGCGCGGCCGCGTGAGTTTCGCGCGTCGAGATTGGCGCGCGATTGCTCCGCGAGGAAGAAGAGGCGAGGAAGAAGAAAGCGGGCAGCGGTTGGATCGCGATCTGACGGTGCGGTGGGGAGATGTGGCGTGGGGGCTTGTCGCCCGTCCAATTCAAATCGGGCGGTCGAGATGAGTGGGGACGAGAGAGAGGAGAGAGGGCGCGGGCGGCTGGGCTGGTGGGCCGTGCGCGCGGGGGTTTTGGGCCGAGGCCGTTGGGTTTTGGCCCAACGCTATTTTTGGTTTTTCTTTTGCTTTTCTATTTGTTTAAATCCTAATAATCCATTTAGGCTTTTAGAAAAAGTAAAATAATTCCAAAAATTATGAAAACATTTACAAAAATTCCCATACTTATTTTGGACTTAATGAAATTATTTCCAACTTTATGTTGGCTTTTAATTTTGCAAATAAATTTGTTTTGACTTTAAAGTATTTATAAAAAAACTTTTAAAAATTCTTAAAATTCCACAAAGATACATAAATTTTAAATTTTATCAAATTTGAAAATTAGATCATATAAACCTACTTCTTAAGGGAATCTCGACCGAGATTCGTGCTTGGTCGAAATGTGCCTGGATAGTTGGTCTTGAGGTCTTCTTCCTTCTCCCATGTGGCTTCACTCTACGGGTGATGGCTCCACCGCACCTTGTATGATCCGATGATTCTCGCTTCGTAACACGCTCGCGACATCCGTAATTTTAATTGGTCGCTCCACGTAGGTGAGATCTTCTCAAAGGTCAAAGCTTTCCAGAAGGTATGGTCTTCGGCACTTGCAGTGCATTTCCTCAACCGGGATACATAGAAGACATTATGCATCGACAAGGCTTCCGCGGCTCAAGTCGATATGCCACTTCACCTCGCTTGGCTAGAATTTTGTATGGTCCCACAATCAGGTGCGAGTTTTCCTTTGTCCGAATCTTCTTACTCCTCTCGAGTGGAGTGACTCAGATAGACAAAGTCTCCTACCTCAAAGTTTAAATCCCTCCGACGGTTATCAAAGATAACTCTTTGTCGGGTTTGTGCCACTCTCGGATGCTCTCTTATGGCTTTTACCTTACTTTCAAAGATCTTTGATTAACTCAGTCCAAAGAGTCGATGTTCTCCTACTTCATCCCACGTAGTGGAGTTCTGCATTTTTCACATACAAAGCTTCAAATGGAACCATTTGTAAACTAGCTTGATAGCTATTGTTATACGAGAATTTTGCATACGACAAATTCTTGTCCCAACTTTGTCCAAATTCCAGGCATGTGCTCGGAGCATATCTTCCGAACTTGGTTATGCGTTAAATCCGCCATCCTGTCTGAGGATGATAGGTCAGATCGAAATTGAGTTTGGTCTCTAAGGCTTCATGCGCATCGCTGAATCTTGATGTAAATTGGGAACCTCTGTTGGACACGATCTTCTTGGGCACTCCGTGTAGACAAACAATCCTGGCCACATATAACTCTCGCTAACCGATACCTTTCAGACGTAGTCTTGACGGGATGAAGTGAGCTACCTTAGTCAACCGATCAATTATCACCGGATAGAATCATATCTGATTGGGTCCTAGGAAGTCCGTGATGAAATCCATGCCAATTTCTTCCCACTTACATTCGGAATTGGTAGTACGCAACAATCCAATGGTCTCCGATGTTCTACCTTAACTCGCCGACACACATCACGCACGCCACGAACTCAAGCAATTCTCGCTTCATGCCGACTCCACCGCATTTTTCCTTCGGATCCCGTACATCTTGGTGCTTCGGGTGAATGGAGTAAGGTGATTCATGAGCCTCCTTCGAATTGACTGTTTTAACTCATGTTGGTTAGGTACACAAATGCGGTTCCCAAACCATATTGTTCCTTGTTCATCTTCAGCGAATCCTGGAGCCTTATCTCTTCGCATATTCTTCTTGATCTCCTTGATGTCTTCATCTCCTAGCTGTTTTTCTCTGATCTGACTTTGAAGAGTTGGTTGTACTTCCAAAGCATTCACACAACCTTGACTGACGATCTCCAAGTTTAGACGCTTCAATTCTTCATGTAGTTCTGGTTGATCCTTCTGCACCAT
This sequence comes from Ampelocalamus luodianensis, assembly GCA_036346255.1. NCBI lineage: Eukaryota > Viridiplantae > Streptophyta > Magnoliopsida > Poales > Poaceae > Ampelocalamus > Ampelocalamus luodianensis. The sequence goes on from CM070623.1 coordinate 51,905,765, forward strand.
CATGGTATTACAATAGGCATTTGCCAAGGCATCCGCTATTACATTTGCTTTGCCGGTGATAGTGAATCCCAAGATCATAATCTTTTATCAACTCTAGCCATCTTCTCTCAGAAGGTTTAATTTCGCGTGAAGATATATTTGGACTCTTGTGAACCGTAAAAATTTCACAAGATTACAATGAGATAATGCCGCGGATCTTCAAAGCATGCACAATCCCCGCTAACTCAAGATCATGTGTCGGATAATTCCTCTTCATGTGGCCTCAACTACCGGATGCATAAGCCACTACTTTGCCTTCTGCATTAACACACATCCGAGACCTTGCCGATGCGTCGCAAAAATCTCAAATCCTTACTGATATCGGGTAAGACTAGCACAGTGTCGAGACTAATCTCCTATTCGTGTCTTGAAACTTTCTTCACGTGCATCCGTCCATTCAAACTTGTTTTCCTTCTTCGTGGTTGGGTCATGGGTCTTGCAATTTTAGAGAAATTTTCAATGAACTGCGGTAATAACCCGCTAGTCCAAGGAAACTTCTCACCCGGTGGATCGTCCCGGTTGCTTCCAACTGATACCACTTCAACCTTGGCAGGATCTATCGCAATTCTCCCGCGACACAATATGTCCAAGGAATGCCACTTGACTTAGCCAAAATTCACTTTTGCTGAATTTGGCATAAAGCCGGTGCTCTCTGAGCTTGTCCAGTATCATTCTGATATGCTTCTTGTGTTCTTCTTCATCCTTCGAGTAGATGAGAATGTCATCGATGAAAACAACCACGAACTTATCCAAGAATTTCATGAACACTTTGTTCATCATATTTCTGAAATAAGCAGGCGCTCACAAACCAAAAGACATCACCAGTAAACTCGCATGCACTCATATCTAGTGGTAAAGGTTGTCTTCGGGATATCTTCTCGTCTGATCTTCAGTTGGTGATAGCCGGATCTCAAATCAATCTTTGAGAAGACACTTGCTCCTTTCACCGATCGAATGATCGTCTATCCCGGTAATGGATACTTGTTCTTGATCGCCACCGCTGAGTGATCTGTAATCAACACACATCCTCATGCCGTTGTCCTTTTTCTTGACGAACAACACCGTGCTCCCCAAGGTGATGAGTGGGTCGGATGTACCTTTGCTTCGCAATTCTTCAATCTGCTTTCTTCAATTCGCTAACTCATTCACCGCCTTCTATGTGGTCGCCGATATTAGAGCCGCCCTCGACTAAGTCAATTAAGAACATTACGCCCCTATCCGTGGCATGCCGTAGATCATCGTGAAAGACATCGAATATTCTGACTACGTATGTCTTCAAGTTTCACTTCCTTCATGCCGTAAGGATGGAACTTCCTTTGGTGCAGTCTTGGGCTTGAACTCGACTAAAATTCCTTCTTAATTGGTGAGAGTGATGGACCTATTGGCACAGTCTATTTGTCCATGATTCTTGGCTAACTACCCATTCCGAGGATGACATCCAAACCTTGGAAATGCAAGACTATCAAGTCCATAGGAAGGGTACTCAGATATTTCAAGAGTGAGGTTCGCATAGAGAACTAGTCCTCATTTCGAGCCCTGAGAATGGATTATCATAGGATTGATCAAGGGAGATATAGGTAACCCATTTTTGCCTACAAGCTTATTTGATACAAATGAATGCTAAGTTCGAATCAAATAGAATCAAGCCGTATCGAGTTAACGAGGAACATACCAAGCACGACATCCGTGCCGCTCGCTCTACTCTGCGGACGTGGTTCACACGCCCTTGATAAATTGTCCTGATGGCTTTGCAGCGCCGCTGGCCGTGGCTCCGGTCTGACTTGGAAGATGCCGCACGCCGCTTGGGCATCTGTTGGCGAGTGCCCTGTTTCGTTGCAATGGAAACAGTCACCTGCGCACTAGGGAGCGGAGCTCTTCTCTGAAATTGCCCTCCGCTTGATGTGTTGCGGAAGTTGGAGGTGCTGGGCGCTGGTTCTCGCATTGGGACTCGGGATGTGGAAGTGCCGAACTTCCACGCCGCGTGGTTGGTTGAATGAATCGAGGCTTGGGAAGGCCTCCCGCATTAAACCTCGAGCGGTCATCCTCCGCTATGCGGTTCTCCATCTCCCGATGCTTGGCCTCTGGCGGATCGCCTTGTCCACCAACCGTTGGAAGTCGGTGGTTTCGAGAGATCGGCTGGACGGAGATGTCATCATTAAGTCCTCCATGAACCTTTCTGTCGATCCTCGCCCTGCCACGCGCCTTGGAGCGTAGCGAGCCAGGCTGGTTAAATCGATGAAGATACTCGCCACCGAAGCGATTGCCTTAGCGGGTGCATGGAACTCCTTTTTCTTCAATGTCATCATGCCGCAGGATGTGGGCATGACGTAAAAGCTCACAAACTCGCCCCACGAGATGGCACGGCATTGGCGTGGGTGATGCAAAATTGTCCCACCACCGGCCGGGTCCGTTGAGTCGTGAGAGGTGAACGGACCCTCTGCGGTCGGGCATTGCGCGATGTCAGCTTCTTCCGATGGCGCGAGCCAATCGCCGCATCCATCGCTTTGTTGCTGGAGAAGGTTGGAGGACGATGCGCATGAACTCGACATGGTCACCCACCGGGAGGGTCTGCCGTGCCGAGTTGCGCGGCGGTGGCCCACGCGCTTGATGTTCTCGAGTCGCCGAGCGACTAGGCCGCAAGTCGATGAGGTGGGTCTGTTGGCCATCATCTGCTGCGGCCCGTCTCGGCACTGGCGCGGGAGGCTCTTGGACAGTGCGCTTGGTTGTCGGCGTTCGCGTTCTCGCTGGCAGCCGCCACTTGAAGTGTGGCCACCATCGCTTCGAATTTTCCAAAGACTTAGGAAAGAGAAGAAGGATAGCACTATGGGAAACAAGTTTATATTAGCCCAAAAGGCACACAAATACAAGACAAAGAATCAAAATTTTCCTTTTTCAAAGTAGTTCTTTATTTTATTCATTTGATTATGGCTACACGTAAGGTTAGTAGCTCATAATTCGCAGCTAACAAACGAACTAAAGGAAAAAGCAAATATCTATGGGGTGATGGGGTGTAGCCGGGAGTTGTGGCACGCCTTGGTCTCGCTTTGTAGGGATTACGCTTCGCTTTGTTCTCGCCTTCTCCTCTGCGGCTTCTAATCTTCCCTGAACTAGATACACTGTTCGTGGTGTTGCTATAGCGAATCCATCGCTTGGCTAATTCCACTGACGGGTGATTCCAGAGATCCTCATTTTCGATCGAGTCAAGGCACCGCCTAGCCAGCGGGATGTGCACGGGTAGTACCGAATGCAGATCCCGAAGGTGGGCGCATAAGTATAGCGAAGTCGGGCGACGGCTTTCGCCTGCGCCCGAATGCCGCCAAGAAAGTCTCCCGATGCATTGGGGCGTCGAAGATGTGGAATGTCGATCCGGCGCCAAGTTAGAGTAGAGGATAACCTCCACTCTCCAGCGCTCCGCTTGTCCCACGATATACTTGTATCCTTGGTATGTGGGCCTCTTCTTGAAGCCAAGTGGCGTGCATCATCTTCCACAAGATATCACCCCATTCTCCAAACAAGATCCCGTGGGAGATGCGGGTCTGGTCTCTCGGCCATCTACAATTTTTAGAAGAGACAAGAATTTAGAAATCTTTTAACAGAGAAAAGAGGAGTAAGACTGGAAGACAAAATAATTTTAAATTTTTGAAAATAGTCCTAATGGTTTTACCATTTCTACTGGGCTATGACCTCAAATGATATGGCTCGATACCACTTTTGTCAACTCGGGAGCGAAGGATTCCAATTCTCCGTGTTCAAACACCGGTCCAGATTTCCAACACACGCTCTCACAAAATGGATGTCACATTCATATCACGAAATCGTAAATGACATTAAGTAAATAATTGTTTAATACAAATGAGTCCGAACAACAATATCAAATAACAAATGATAAACACAAATAAAACATATAATGAGGTGAGCCACGCGATGCGCCACAGGCAATCGTCTGGGTCAAAAGGCCTACTCGTCCGGATCCTCACCGTCGGGGAAGAAATCTTCTCCTGAATAAGATTTATTCAGCAAGGATGAGCACAACTTCGTGCTCGCAAGTTACACCCAATATTGAATTAAAATGCATGCATAAGGTAACAAGTGAGTATGGCAGAGTTGTTTTGCATAAACAACATTTTCTGCAAATAATCATAGTAATTTCAAGGCGCTTTATACTAAGACTAAAATCATATTTTAATATTACAATGTGGATAACCTCCAATGATTTAGTGAAGGATCCTCTAACACTTGGCTTCCGCCCAATTTTTCATAAGGATTAACCATCCTCAAAGATTTAATAAAGCATTTAAAAACTAAAAACAATTTAACTTTAAGTGGCCCCGCTAGCATGTCCATGACCATGACGCGCTATTCAAATAGTTTCTACTCGCAGAGTTGGTACAACTTTACCCACACGAGGTGACATGCTCGTTATGTCGCCAATACACGCTCCGTAGGCGTGACTCGAGCAATTACCATGAGGCCTTTACAATGTTTTGTCCTAGTATACTCATGCCCGCTAAGGTTTCGCCCCTTTGACTAACTGTCCTCCCAAGCCCTCTTGCGCCAAGTGGGAATAAAACATCTAACCGACACCTACATAATCACATGACATAAATACATTAGAACATCACAAATTAATTAGCCAAATCACCGCCCATACAGACATGTGGTAGTACGATATGGCATAGTAATAAGCGCTTCAAGATCGATCTCAATTGACTTGGCGTAATTCCTACAACCCATGGGCCTTAATCTTAACCAGATCAATCCTGCATAAACTCACACTCCACCATTCCACCATTTCACCAAGTCCAAACCCATTTTTGATTTTATTTTGAATAAAACTCTATTTATAAATCCATGTGGTGAGACAATACCACAATGTCAAGTTTGAAACAAATTTGTAAGAAATTTGGTGAAAACCCTTTCAAATTCTGTAAGTGTGAACTAAGCCTGGCTAAGCATATGTTTAATTTTGATAATATTTTGTCTATGGTGCCAAGGTAGTCAGATACAATATTCAAATTGGCCATACGATAAAACATGGGGGTAACTATACATAAAACAGGACATTAAAGTATTTATACAAACATATGCATGTAATAAAGAATTAAAAAACTTAAAATAACTTAAAATACTGGGGCAATATGGTCAATGGTGTAACTTGCCGTCTGATGTCTTGGAATTCTAAATCTCAGATTGGTCGAACTCTCCTGAGTCGCCAAGTCTAAACGCGAAAATACGACAAATTCAAATTAAAATTCAAATAAATTCAAAAACATAGATCAAAATAACTCTAAATTGAAATATTTTGGTTTAGTTAGCTATATTATAATTTTATATAAATTTTGCAATTTGAATCACCCAATTTGGAGTTCATATGCAAAAGTTATGAATTTTAGAAGTTTTAAACCTAAATCTGAAATTTAATTGAATTTCCCGAATTATTTTTCTATCAAAATCTATTTATTGCGCAATACGACGCGACGAGGAATTTTCGAAATTTAAATGAATTAAAAGAATTTCCGCACGCTGGACCCACATGTCGCCTCACTACTTATGGGACCGAGTCTACGGTGGAACGTCGTGGGCTACGTGGCTCGCCACGCAGCGCCCACGTGGATCGCCACATGGCGCCACGCACGATTGCGCGCCGGTGGCGCTGGCTGGCGCCACGGCGGCGCCACGCCGGGCCACGGACGGGCGGCTGGGCCGTTCCAAGGAACCGGCGATCGCGCGTCTCACCGCGACGAGGGGTACCAAAAGAACGAGCTGGTTCTCCCGATCTTGATGCTCACCTCGGCGGAAGGGCACGCGGATGGTCGACGGCGAGCCAGAAAAGGCGCGAGATGTTCGGTCGTGGCGCGGAGGAGCCCGGCGACGCCCCGCGAAGACGAGGCGAGCACCGGGTACGCGAGATCGCGGCGAGTCCGATGGTGGTGACGGCGTGGACGCGGCGGCGGCGACGGCGGCACTAGAGGTGGCGGAGACTCACGGGCGCCGGGCGGCGAACTTCGACACGCACGAGCTCGGGAAGAGAGAAGGAATGAATGGGGCGCTGTGTTGAGGAGTAGAAGGGTTTCTGCCCTTTATAGGGCCGGGGCATAGGGAAGGAGATCGTGGCGCGAGGCGTTGGCGGCACGACGGCGCGTTGCGGCGAAAATGTGAGCGAAGGGGTTGAGGAAGTGGGGGGGGGGCGGGCGGGGCGCGGAACTCGCGCGGTCACGCATGGTCGTTGGAGTTTTGCCGCCGCCGATCAAGTGCGGCGCGGTTGCTCCGCGAGGAAGAAGAGGCGAGAAGAAGAAAGCGGCGGCGTTGGATCGCGACCGACGCGCGGGAGATGTGGCGCGGCTTGTCGCCCGCCCAATTCAAATCAGCAGTCGAGATGAGCGGGGACGAGAGAGAGAGAGAGGCGCGGCGGGTGGGCGCAGGGCGTCTTGCGGGGTTTTGGTCGAGGCCGTTGGGTTTCTACCAACGCTATTTTTGGTTTTTCTTTGCTTTTCTATTTGTTTAAATCCTAATAATCCATTTAGGCTTTTAGAAAATAGTAAAATAATTCCAAAATTATGGAAAATTTACTGTAAATTCCATACTTATTTTTGACTTAATAAAATTATTTCCAACTTTATGTTGGCTTTAATTTTGCAAATAAATTTGTTTTGACTTTAAAGTATTTATAAAAAAAGCTTTTAAAAAATTCAGAAAATTCCACAAAGATACATAAATTTTAAATTTTACTGAAATTTGAAAATTGGGTTGTTACAGAGGGCTTGGGTAAGTATGCAGAAACCAGCCAGAAGGAGTCCATACTGAGTGGAAGTGTCAGGTTGGAATATGTGGCGAAGCAAATCTTCAACAACCATGGGTGAAGGTTTAGTCACAGGATTTGTAATGATTGATTTTAAAGTTCAATCGTCTTTTGGTTGTAAGGCTTCGAACCATTTTCAACTTTATGGTTATTTGGGAGCTTGGAACTCTGTAATAAATAAGGTTGTGTGCATCTTTGATGCAGAGGTCGGAAGAGTTTTCTCTTCCATTATCTAAAAAAATGAACTGAAGAGGAATAGAGTAACTGATGATTCTTTGCACGCTGACATGCATCACATACTAAAGTATGTGTGGAGCTACCATGCGGCAATTTATTTATATGCAAAATAGATTGAACTACTTGTGATGATAGATGACCAAGACGAGCATGCCATTGCTCCTTGTTCATTTTCTGACTGAGCATGGCGATCTTGGACGACTTTATTATGGATGACTTGATAGGGTAGAGACCAGACTCACATCTGCCGTTGAGAATTTTTTTCTTCGAAACCTGATCCTTGACAACAAAATAATCAGGGTGGAATTCAAAGAAGACATTGTTGTCACGGTGAAGGACCATGTGAGAGGTCCCGATTATGTTGTGATGAATCATTGCAATTTGGGAAGGTCGAAAAATTAATTTGCAAAATTATCAGAGTTTATAGGTTGCATGAGACATGTTACTACTAACGTGGGTCAAGTTGTGAAGAACTTGTGCCCAAAACGATTTCTTTATCTTTCGATGTGCATGGTCACTTGGAGTCAACCACGGTCAACGGCAAGGATCGAGGCTAAGCTCTTGGAGGAGCTGAGGCCCAGAACGATCATGGATACCGAGTGAAGTGGTGATCTCAAGCATGGCACGATAAAGGCGGGAAATTTTGAAGGGAAGTTCGAACGGCGGGATTACACCATGTGACTTGGTCGGTCCAAGTGAGGCGTGGTCCGGTGGAACCGGAACGTGAGATACTTTCCAACGCGCGGCAAGTCAGTGGTGCATCCACACGTGGCAAGCATGGCGATTGCTTGCAATGGATGGAGAAGACCGGGTCAAGGAAGGGTATTTTGGTAGTTTGACCAAAAAACCGGAAACTGCATCGAAAGAAAACCGCGGTGCTTGAGCGGCGTTTGGAAATGCGATTTAGGTCATAGAGAAGATGGTATGATCAAGTTGGATCAAGGCTAAGGACTTAGCGGATTCGGGTTTATGTGCTTTGAAAAGCGTGCATAAGAGTAGAGTGTGAGTTAAAACCCGTGTGGGTGAGGTTATCGGGTTTTCCCCATTGTGCTAAGTGGATAATATCCACTAAGGGTTGGATGTGGCTAGTTAGCCCATCTATTTAAGTGGCTGGGATGGAGACTTGTGGTCATCCATCTAACCATCCTCTCTTGAGACCTAGGGTTCATGAGTTCCAGGATTAGGGTTTGAGAAAAGTTGAGAGCTATGGTGGGCTCTCTTGTCCTCCAAGTGGAATGGCTGTAAAACCCTCATCCTCAAGTATCAATACATCAAACTTTGTTCATCTCCATGAATCTCTTTTGTGTTGATTGATTTGCTCTTGATTTGGTTGGTTTTTCCCCATCTCTCTTCCCTTCTTGATCTTGTTGTGCCAATGACGTGTAAGAGACTCTCATAGCAAGATTCATGAAGAAACCCGATTTTCCTCTCTTTGGCCTCTCCGAGTGATTTCTTGATTCAGCTGTTTTTGCATCGATTTCTTTGGTGTTCTTACTTGCTGTGGTATGTGGGAACATATCTAGAGCCATCTTGGCTATTATCCATCCACAAGCAAGTTATTTTTTTTAGATAATGGAAGGGCAAGCCTCCCGGCCTCTGCATCATACGATGCACATAGCCATATCCACAAGCAAGTCATATTCACCATATTCGATTTTTGCCTGTTTTTGTGCAACTTTCTCTCAAACAGTAAAATGTCATAACTTTGGCAATGATTTTCTCGATCGTTGAGTGGAATAGGTTCCTGACATCCTAGAGAGGGTGCATACCAAATTTCAAGTCATTTGGAGCTTTGGTTTGAGAGTTAGCTCAATTTTTTGTTTTGACCCGATTTTAGTGCAGCAGAGCTTCACGAACCAAAAGATCCAAATTCTCTCAAGTCTTTCAGATTTTTCTGTTGGGATAGGTTCCTAAGATCATGATCTAGCCTTGGGTTAAGTTTCAAATCATTTGGACTTGCGGTTCAAAAGTTTCATCGATTTTTGGTTTTGAAATAGTGCTGAAACAGTTCTTTTTTACTATTCATATCCCGAAAACACTTAGCAGCAAGATTTTCTTTGGATTTTTGGCATCATAATCTTTGTAGCTTCTCATAGCTATTGGAGTGAAGAGTTGGTGAATACTTAGGGGAATTTGAAGGCACCATTCACCCTCTCTATTGCCATACCGGTCCTACACACGGTAAGTTTTTGGACAGATATGAAGTTTTTGGAGATTTTAGGGACATGAAGCACATTCTTGAGGACAAGAGGTTTAGCAGTCGTATTAATGGAACAACGACCAGTGTTAGAGATGTGCAAACCTGTTCCATTGCCGACTTGTACTTAACCAGCATCATGGTATTTTTCACGCATCGCGAGTCGGTCTAGATCACTTGTGATGTGATCTGTTGCGCTGCTGTCCGTGTACCAGTTTGGATCAACTTGATTTGAAGTTGTCATTGCTACCATTGGAGCCGAGTGCACTTCTTCTGTCTGATATGAATTATCATGTCGACGGTAGCACTTGATGGCTGTATGTCCAATTTTATCGTAGACTTGACAGGTTGGTCGCGGCCCACGACCACCCTGACCAGATTTTTGATGATTTCCTCGGTTCTGGTCATCCTCTCTGCCCTTGATTGTTGTTGAGGTTCCCTCGGCCTTGATTTCCTTGATTTCTCCCTGTGAAGTTTGCTGAGGAACCCGAGCCGCCGAGTTGTACTTCAGCATTATTTTGCTCCATCCGAAGTTCATAACTCATCATATGAGCATAAACGTCATCGAGGGTTAGCCCGTCTGATCTGATCGTGATGGACGTAACGAATGCATCGTAGTCCGATCCAAGACCTGCAAGAATATAAGACACAATCTCATCTTGACGAAGTGGCATGCCAATAGCAAACAGAGTGTCAGCTAAAGTCTTCATCTGTTGAAAATAATCTATAGCCGAGAGGTCCTTCTTCTTCAGATTCACGAGCTGCATACGTATTTGAACTACGCGCGCTTGCTATCTGGACATGAACATACGTTCTAGTGCTGTCCATGCTTCATATGTCGTCATCATGTTCATGACATGCGCCAGCATCTCCTCTGTCAGCGAGGAGAAAATCCCACTGAGCATCATCTGATCCTGATTATACCAGGTCAGATACGCCGGGTTCAGAGTCCGGCTAGCTCCGGAATCTGTTGTCGTCGTGATCATCCTTGATGGGCACTGAAGAGAGCCATCTACGTATCCGATGAGTTGAGAGCTTCTCAGATACGGAAGGAACTGCGCTTTCCATAGCAAGTAGTTCTCTTTGCCGAGCTTGATGTTGATGACATGGTTGATGGGGAAAGAAGTGGCTAAGCCTGCCATGGATGCAAAGGAAGATGAGATCGTGGAAGAGGCAATAGATGAGGTCGAAATCGTCTTGCAAGCTTTGGTACCATGAAAAGATATTTGCCGCAATTGACCAATTGGTCATCTCATTCTGTATACGTACAGCAATTGCCGGATTACAAACAGAGAAGATGCACTATCTGAAGATATTGCTAACTGCTTTGAGATAGAATTCAGAGTTCGGCTATGTTACAGATATCCTTAACATCTATCTCTAACAAAAGTTTAACCTAATATAATCAATACAACATATCTTAACATACTATGCAATGCACTGGGCCTAAAGCAAACGGAGAGAGACAAAGGGACCAGGAAGGCCATCATGCCATGGAACTATGGAAGGCAGATGTACACTGAAGCAGAGATCTGATGAAGCAAGACAACAGCTTTCTATTGGAAAGCTTTCGTGACCAGATAATCAGAGATCTGATGAAGCAAGACAGCAGCTTTCTATTGGAACGCTTTCGTGACCAGATAATCTTGGATGATGTATACCTAGACCTCATCGAATTACATGCGTGCGTGCTAGCTGTTGTTTAAGGTGGTTTGGTATCACAGCGTACATGCATAGTCGTTTCCTCTTCAGAGATGTAATCAAGATATAAATTTCAACAAACATATACATGTGGCATGGTACAGTTTGTTGGTGGCATCCATTGTTCAAACAGGGGATCACATACTAGCATCCAGTGCGTTAGTAAACTTCAAATGGTTACATTTCAAATCTAGCATAACGAAATCTTGTTTTTCCTCAATCGTAAAAAAAAAAAATTGTCCCCCACCCCCACCACACAGACACACAACTAGGAAATATGAACAAACCAATATATATCTCGTCTCAACAGTTCTCTGCAAGGAAGAAACAAACAAACAAACAAACAAATGTCTGGTGAGTGATGAAACTGTTAGGAAACCGGGCCCAGGACCGGGAGTCCTGGCCCAAGGTGGGCTCCTCATCCCAAACCCTAGCAGGGTCGTAGCCTATAAATAGAGGGTACTATTCATTGTAAATGATTGATCGAAGGATGAATGAATAAAGAGAAGCAAGACGCCCCCTACATCTCTATGTTCAATCTCTTATTCTCGTCTTGTGTTCATGCATTGTTCTTACGATTCGAGTTTGTCACGAGGTAATCGCTTCGACCGACTCGCCAATGACGGTTCCTCAACACGTTATCAAGACGATCGACTCTCCTCGCATCGAAAGGTAACCGCCGATGAACGACACTCGTGAGATTGAATCGCTTTTTCTATATTGCTTTCAATTCCGCAAATTTGGCTTTCTAGATTGGTTTCCTACGATAACCGCTCTAATCTACCGTGAGCGACTTGAAGTCGCCGCCGCCGATCGGTGGATTGCATGAAAGAGTAGATGATGATTGTACCGTAGGTAGTAAATGCAATCGCATGAAAGGCACCATGTGCACGCACCGCCCGCAAGCGGCCGCCACTACCTCGCGATACGCACGGCCGGCATAGTCCGCCATCACGCATCGCCACTGAGGCAACGACAGCGTTGCCACACCGCTAGCACGCGCAAGCACGCACATGACAAGCATGAACTCGCGCCCGCTGCAATCTTGTATTACATTACATTGCATCGATACATGAATAGTAATCGCATGAAACAATTAGCGCTCGAGCCGCTCGCCAACTACGTTGGCTCGAGTCACGCCGCATGACCGCCGACTTGCGCGTGGCGCCGCCGCCACCACCCATTGCCGCCGCCGCACGAGGTCGGGCACCGCTGCACGCACTGCACTACCGCTACCGCTCGCGCCGCCGCCGCTCGGCGTAACACACCGCATCGCGCCGCCTTCACGCGCGCCGCGCTGGGCGCCGCCTCGCCTCGCCGCCACACCACCTCGCATGGAACACGGCTATACAAAAAAAGGGGAAGAAGAAGAAGGGGAGAAGAACGACGACGGCGCCACCTCCGCCGCCCTGCAGCGCCGCCTCGCTGCCGGCAGCACGGCACTCACGCCGGCCGCCGCATGGTTTCTAACGAGCCGGCCGCATGGCCCGACGCCACACCTCCTCCCGCTGGCACCGCCGCCGCGCCGGAGCCGCGCTCGCCGCTCGAAAGCGCCACTCACTCGCCCGAAGCCTCCGCGCGCCGCCGCGCCGAATGATCGCCGCCGCCTTTGCACCGGCCGCGCCGAGCCGCGACGCTGAAGCCTCGCGCCGCTCAGAAGGCGCGCGGCCTCGCCGCCGGCCGCTCGCCGGCCCCCGCTCGCCAGAGTCGATGCGCGCCGCGCGCCGCCGCCTTCGCTTCGCAGCTAAGGCGCCGCCCGCCGCTGCCCGCCCGCCGCCGCCCTCGCAAGAAGCCGCCGCCTGAAATCGGCAAGGAAAACCTGGTGCAGGTGTCCTCCCTTTGCTTTGAAAGCACAATATAAAGGTCGCCATAAAAGCCGCCCAATAAGTATTTCGAGAAAAGAATGAAAAAATGAAAAAGGAGGTTTTTGCAAATAGCCCTTGGGATTATGAAAATCACGAGGTCGTTTTGCATATGAGAAAATTTTGCATGAAGGCCCTCGTAGTTCTGAAAATTACGATAATTCTTCACGGACTTGGAAGTTTTGCGAAAAAACCCCTCGGAATTACTGAAAATTACGCGAATTTTTCTCTAATTGAAATTTGCTTTAAACCCCGAAACTTGCGCTGGCTTAAAAGTCTTTTTCCAGCAGAAAAGAGCCTCGTGAATTCAATTTTTGAATCTATTTTTGCATTTGAAGCATGTTTAACTTTGTTATTGTTATTTCTATGTAATTTATTTATCGATTTCATCGCTTTGATTATCCGTAATTGTTTATATTGCTTTTAATCACCGAAATAGCAAGAAATCATGAAAATGCATAGAAAATACGGAACACGAACCCGAGTTCAAGAGCATTGTGAGAATTTTGCAACCATTTTATGCAGATTACAAAGTGAATCCTTTGAACCTTTTGCATGAATATGAAGATGATCGCATCACGAATCGCATTCAAGAACCGACCCAAGATGGTCGAATTTGTACGTAATTTATAATACTTCAATTTTGTGGTAATGTAATCACGGATGAGCGTAAGATTGAGAAGACTCTCTACCTTTCACCCAACGAGTGCAATCCGCAAGCAACTATCGCCAAGACGCCACGTGAAGTATGCCGAATTAATTGACATCATGCAAGTTGTAAACTCAAGATGATATTCTAAGAAAGAACTTCATCTCGCAACCACCTAGTAGCAATGTTGGCCATGAAGCCATCGCTAGCGACTACAGGTGATGAAACCTCTCACGAATGAGAGGAACAAGAAGGGTAAGGTCGCAAGGCCGCACATTATTGATGTTTTCAGTCTAAGAAGAAGGGCAAATGATAGCATGAGGCATACTCGCCATTGTAAGCACTGAGGATTCACATCCATTAGCTTGCACTTATGAATGTGAACAAGCCCAAGAGCCCCATCATCCCTCCTTTGGACATCGCAGCCGCCCACACCGTAGTCGTCAAGAGGAGAAGATCGCGCATGGAGCCGATTTAGGCGTAAGTTCCGAATACTTTGCCTATTAGATCCAAAGGCACGCATTGCACTCGGACCTTTTATAGAAACTTGCGCTTGTAATTGAAGTAGAATTTTGAATTATTGAATAATGGTTGCGAGCTCTAGGAGAGCAAAGCATTAAATTCTTATTATGAGTCCCGTAAGACTTATTTTCCGTCTTTATAATAGCAAGTTACGCTCGATATCCAAGTATTTTATTTATGTGCCGCTTGCTTTCTGCTACATATTAATAAAGTACAATATATTAGAACGCTGTGGCGCCCTATGGAGGAAGTGTGCTTAGCATGTAGCAAGACAAATAATACCATCCCGAGAGAAACGTAAATTTTTCCAATGATCAAAGAAGAATGCCGGTAGTCTTACGACAATCGCAGCAATGATACTTGTATAATAGGCTCAGAAGGGCCATAATTATATTCCAACGGCACAACTTTGGTCATTGAAGAAGACTTGTTGTACCTGTAATCGACTAGAACTCTCAAGGATATTTGCGCTATCAGTTTCTATGTAGAGATCAAGAAGAGTATGGTACAGAACACCCGCCATTACAAAGCGTGAAGAAAGTAAAAAAATAGCATTAGAATATCTTCCTTCATATGAAATTGGGCTATACTACACTAATATTAAGGCACCTACACCTATACTGTCTCGAAACCGATTTAGAAGCTCCAACTTTTCTATCTCTCGCATGATAGATTGTGCCGCCTAGGTCTTAGGATGATGAGAAATATAATTAACAATTCACAGGACATAATATGAATATAAAGAATTTCCGAACTGAAAGATTTTGTGTGCCCGCATGTGCCACGGGAATTAATTACTAGACTTTTCGCCTCGAAGCGAAGAATGAAGTCCCCGCATCCCTGGACCGTATCTAGGAGAACTTTTATGTCCTATACACTCGTAAGGGTCATTTAGGTATTTTATGGTGCTCATCGATGCTCCTCGAATGGTCGCACGATGTTTATTTTCTATGAGAAATCATGCTTTGCAAAGCTAAATCTCGCAGATAATTAACAATTGAAAAATAATTTTCGATCATCACGTGAAGTCCATCCGAATGGACAACGCCGAGAATGTACTCAAGGCATCCGATGATTATTGTATGAAAATGGGAATTAAAGGTGAGCATTCTATACCGCACATCCGCACTGAATGGACTAGCGTAACTTTGAAGAATTGTAATTTAGCAACTATATGTTGGGGACACGCGATCCGCATGCATGAGCTCTCATCAATTTTAGACCGTCGGCCTATAACATCCATCCAACTATGCAACTAGCGCAAGGGTCAAGACTGAAAACTTCTCATCTTCTCATGTTGGTTTACAAGGGTTATATACCTATACCACCACCGCAATGAATCGCAATGGGTCTTCTCCGAAAGTCCGATATACGTTGGTTATGAGACAAAGATCCATAATCAAGTATTTAGACCATATGATCGAGATTTGAATAATGCCCGATCTCGATAATACATTAGATGAGGTTAGTTTCCGTCATTAGGGAGGAAATCAACCCTTGATGATAATGTCGGAAATAATTGAAGTCTAGAAGACAATTGAAGTCCGTAAGATAATTGAAATCTATGCATATGACCGCGCACTAGTGAAGCAAATAGAGAAGTCCGTAAGATGATTGCAATCCGTAAGATAATTGAATTGAAGTCTAGAAGACAATTGAAGCCCGTAAAATAATTGATTTGCAAGTATTAGCGAATCAACCGCCGACTACTTTAGTGATTTGAAGAGCGTGAATAAGTAGCATTTGCTCGCAAGCAATGCACCGAGAGGTTGAAATACCATTGAAGGTATCCCTAATCCCGCCCGCAGGCCTCGTAATAAAGGACGAGAACTCCGGTCCCTCCTCGAACTGGCAAGGGGACGCCGTGAAAAAGGATAAGAAGGACTTGACACACCATCACCAAGTGCCCGTAACTAGAAGGGAGCCGTTGAGATCCGCATCGTATGGAACCTTGGAAAAGGCATACTGAATTCAACATCCCCATGAAGGGAGACATCGTATGGATGTGTGCGCACACATCGAGTGAAAAACTAAAGGGACTTGCCCCGCAATTGGAAGCAAGCGGTGAGCAAGTAGAAGCATTAAAAGAATCGCCTTGAAGAAATAGTTATAAACTTTATGACCTCTGGGAATCTTTGAATATGACAATGTACCAATGTCGACATTTACTTTGCAAAGAAACTTGCCACAATCATCAATCTTGATTCGTGAGCTCAGATCGCTCGCTAAATGAAAGAAAAGATCAGATTGAGAAGATTGGAAGAAGGCAATAGAAATCAATTATTCTCTCCGAATAAAAGAAAGACGTTTGGGCACGTAAGCCGCACGCCTCCCTTGTGCACCCCGTAAGGTATAAGTGGGTATTTGTTCGAAAGAGAAATGAAAAGAAGCAAGGCTCGTTGTACAAGTTTTCATTGGACATCCGTAAGATGATTATGAAGAAACATATTCTGGTCATGGCGTAACTCCCTTTAAATATTTATCTCAATGGCAAGTGAACTTGAAGTTTGAAGTGAAATTGATGGATGGGGTACCAAGATACCTTTATGAAATATTGATTGAGACATTTATATGAAGATACAGAATGTATCATCGTCCGAATCAAAACAGAGCAAATAGAAATATGTACAAAGTGTGAAACTCGTAAAGTCATTGTACGAACTTAAGCAATCGTGAGTATGTGGTATAATCGCTAGCGACTTTCTATGCAAGAAAGGCTACACGAATAATGAGAATAATCTCGTGTATTTATATGACGATCCTGAATGGATTTTGTATAATCTCGGTGTATGAAAATGATCCGAATATCATTGGAACCACTCAAGGAGATTAAGAAAGCAAGCTCTTACCGAGTCGAGTCAGAAAAGAAAGTTTGGGTAAAACCAAATATTGCTTAGGCTTGCGGCTTGAGCATGCCCTCAAGGGATATTAGTGCATCACCACCTACACTGTAAGGTGTTAGAAAGGTTCGACTTTGCAAAGGCGCACTTTGAAAGTGCCGATGGTCCGGAGATCTTTGCAAGAAAACAAAGACCCGCATGCACCTAAAGAAGAGGGGAGGAAGTCCGGGACCGAATTCCCATATTTAAGTGTGATAGAAACACTCATGTATTGAATAAATCAGACTAGACCCTGCATTGCATTTGTCGTGAACCTATTAGTAAGGTATAGTACGTAACCTACCAAAGGCATTGGTGGGGAATGAAGGACATCTCCGATACCTCTAAGGAAGCAAAGAACTTGGTCTCTTTCTACGTAAAGAACAAAGACTTAACTATGAATGGCAATGCGATAATGTGTACTTGTAGGACCCGCATACACCAAATAGCAAACAGGCTATGTATTCCTATGTGGTGGAACCGTAATTCCATAAAATCGTCTAAGCGAGTTGTCTTGTACCGATTTCGACGAACCACTTAAACAATAGCACTACACGAGGCCTCACGAGAATGTGCTTGGCTTCATGATGATTCACTACATCCAGCAGATTATGTGGATTGAATACCGCACAAACTCCCACTATTATCTATGAAGATAATGCAACATGTGTTGCACAAGTGCGGATGGGTTATTGTGAAGATCCTCTTACAAAAGCATATCAACTCCAAGTTCTTCTATGCTCATGAATTGCAAAAGATGAACGTAATCAAAGTAATCGCATACTAGGTCATGTGAGAATCTTGCGATTTATTCACTAAGTCACTTCAAATGGCCTAGCTTTGAAAGATGCATATGTGGAATTGGAATGATGAGACTTAGAGAAGTGCGTAATCTGGGAGAACCTTCACGAACTCATTACTAAAGCTTGATCACGAAGACCGAGTACCCAAAAGGTAAATCCCGAGATTAAATGAAATTGGGTGGATTGTACTCTTTTTCCCTTGACGAGTTTCTCCAAGTTTCTCGGCTAAGGTTTTTAATGAGACAATTAAGTGCAAAGATAGCGTAACATGATTCATGTACTCTTTCTCCAAATTTTTCCCATCGGGTTTTTATGGAGTTTTGATGAGACATGGACATGAAGGATGAGTGCCCAAGGAAGTGTTAGGAAACCGCCGGGGACCTGAGTCCCGGCCAAGGTGGGCTCTCATCCCAAACCCTAGCAGGTCGTAGCTTATAAATAGAGTACTATTTATTGTAAATGATTGATCGAAGGATGAATGAATAAAGAGAAGCAAGACGCCCCCTACATCTCTATGTTCAATCTCTTATTCTTCTTGTGTTCATGCATTGTTCTTACGATTTCGAGTTTGTTCACAGTGTAATCGCTTGACTGACTCGCCAGCGACGGTTCCTCAACAGAAACTTTGCAGAAACAGAGCGAGGGTGGACTAGGACTACGGAGTGCTAGTCCTGTACTCCACGGTCGGTCTCAACAAAAACGGTTGGGCCTAACGGCAAACACAAAAAGAGAGCGCACCCAAAAGAAAAAGCAGTCCATTCCATTGACGCCGAGAGCCCGCACGGGCCGCACCCCACCCCACGCATGGGAGCCCTACACGCGGAGGCACCCCGTCGAAACTAACCACCCAACACAACGTCCGGAAAAACTCAAAAACCCAAGTAGAAACCCGAAAAACCACGGGGAAACCTCGCACGTCTTCCTCTTTCCAGCCTGTCCGCCCACCGGCCTCTTTAACTCTGGATCATCCCATCCCCCTCTCGTCTCTCTCGTCTCCCCACCCGTGCCGGCGTTAATAAAAAATTCCATTCTTTTGATTCTGTAATTTTCTTCTTGTTCTTCTCAGAGAGGAGATTAGCAGAATAATAAAAGAGCACTCGCACTCCCAAGTCCAATCTATCACACCCAGGCCGCTGCAATGCACGTCCTGGCTGTGGTCCTGCTCGCCGCGGCGGTGGCGGCGGCCGGTGGGGAGCTGCCGGAGTTCAGGGAGGCGCCGGCGTTCCGCAACGGCGCGGGGTGCGCGGGCGCGCCGACGATCCATATCGCGATGACGCTCGACGCCACCTACCTGCGGGGCTCCCTCGCCGGCGTCCTCTCCGTGCTCCGCCACGCCGCCTGCCCGGAGTTTATCGCCTTCCACTTCGTGGCCTCCTCGGCTAACCCGGCGCGCCGCCTCGCCGCGCTCCGACGCGCGCTCGCGGCGGCGTTCCCCACGCTC
Organism: Ampelocalamus luodianensis; assembly: GCA_036346255.1. NCBI lineage: Eukaryota > Viridiplantae > Streptophyta > Magnoliopsida > Poales > Poaceae > Ampelocalamus > Ampelocalamus luodianensis. The sequence continues at coordinate 51,924,894 of CM070623.1, forward strand.
CCGGCGACGTACCACCGCTTTGACGCCCGCCTCGTCCGCGGCAAGATCTCCGCTTCCGTCCGCCGCGCCCTCGACCAACCCCTTAATTACGCCCGCATCTATCTCGCCGACCTCCTCCCCCGCTCCGTCTCCCGCGTCCTCTACCTTGACTCCGACCTCCTCGTCGTCGACGACGTCGCGCGCCTCTGGGCCACCGACCTCGGCCCCGACGCCGCCCTCGCCGCCCCCGAGTACTGCCACGCCAATTTCTCATCCTATTTCACCGACGCGTTCTGGCGCCACCCCGATTACTCCTCCGTCTTCGCCAACCGGGCGCGCGCGCCGTGCTACTTCAACACCGGGGTCATGGTCATCGACCTCGACAGGTGGCGAGCCGGCGGGTACACCGCGAAGCTGGAGTACTGGATGGAGGTGCAGAAGCAGGAGACCAGGATATACGAGCTAGGGTCCCTCCCGCCGTTCCTTCTGGTTTTCGCCGGCGAGGTGAAGGCCGTGGAGCACCGGTGGAATCAGCACGGGCTCGGCGGGGACAACGTGGCGGGGCAGTGCCGGGAGCTGTACCCCGGACCGGTGAGTTTGCTGCACTGGAGCGGCAAAGGAAAGCCGTGGCTGCGACTGGACGCCGGCCGGCCGTGCCCGCTCGACGCTCTCTGGGCGCCCTACGACCTGCTCCGCCGCCGCGGCGCCCGCGACGACCTCCTCGCCGCCGTCGCCTGACAATGCGGGCCCACATCGCTGGAGCGATCGGTTCGAGTTCGGATGACTGACCATGGCTTCGGCTTGGCTGCTCGCGTCGCCGACGTCGGGGTGGGTGTCGGCGTAGGGGCACTGACGCGCGGGTCCGCTTGGCCTCTACGGATGGGCCCGACAGAGCGCCCAGTTGTCAGTTCTTATGGCTTGGTTGTAGTGGCCCTGTGACCTTGTCGATACTGACATCCGGGCCCACATGTTGGTGACGGATGGCAAGGTTTTGTTTGGGAAGGGGGATGAGATGCAGCGATGGGCTTTGTACAGCTGTTTTTTTCCTGATAATCTATATCTATCGTACTTAAAAAGTAGAGTTGGTAGTCGTTCATCCTCTTAGTAAGGAACGGCGTTGGCTTGTGGCCGCTTTATCAACCACGTCTCAGTTCACTCCCAATTCTCGAACTCATCGCCAACAATCGTGCATCTCCCTACTCCCAAATCTCGCCGCCTTCCCCTCCCAATTCTCCTACTCCATCTCCACCCCCAACATCCACCTCCTTCCCAAGTGCAAGGAGATAGCTCCAACATTCAAGATGCAGGAGAACACAAGTGGGGCGCCGCTGGGCAAGGGAGCGGAGCGGCCGAGTGGGGTTGGTTCTGCGGCTGCCTATTCTCGCCCACCAGCGCGGAGGACATCCTCATCCGCCGCTCTGGCTTGAGCTCTCACGACCAGAGATACGAAGAAGATTGCAGCAACGGTGCTCAGTGGACTCAAGGGAAGTGACGGCTGTGAGTTCACAAGAAATTACGACATGTAAATCGGAGGGGGCACTGCTGCCACGTGAGGAGAGCCGAAACACTAGCGTGCCAAGGTAGCAGAGGGAGGCACATAGGAAATGGCAGGGGTGGCGTGCCAATAGCACTGTCGCTAGCGCCCTCGACTTCTTCCAAGACACCTCCACCGGTAATATACCTAATCTCCGAAACCATGTGCTTTGTGTACTCTGAAGTGGGGTCACGACGGTGACATATCAACTGAGCCCATGGATGGTTGCTCGTTGGGGTAATATGATTCTTTTTATCCATGTGAGAGCCTGCGTTTTTAGACCTAAGCTCGTAGCAGTAATCGGGGTTTTGCAGCGTTAATATTTTCTTAGTGGCGAGTTAACGATAGTATTAGATCGCTCCCAGTTAGCCGAGGCGTATTGCATCATTCATACATTCGCATCATCCATGCACTCTTCATTCAGCACCACAGTTTGATCAATAGATAAATAGAATGCATCGTCATTTGCATTAGACAACAAATCAACAAGTGCATTAGTTACATCAGTAGTTCATTTTACACCAACAAACTCTAGAAGCATTGACATCATTCACATTAGCTCAGCTTACATCATTAGCCTTAAAAACAGATTAGTAGCACTAGTGCCCAGACTCAATTCCGCTGCTCACAAGCACCACAGTGCGATATCATCCTTTTCAGCAGTCACAGCCACGTTTCCTCTGCAAGCACAGTGCGATCCTATCCACTTGCACGGCCATTCACCCCCTGCATTCACAGCTGAGAGCCTCCTCTATTTTACTGCCCCCCATTCATTCACCACATTCATTCCCCCCAGTCCAGAACCAATACTAGCCAGGGAGACCGAAGGCGACCGAAGGCGCCAGGAGCTTGGCGTCGCCAAGAGCTCGGCGTCGCCAAGGCCGGCTGTGTAACATCCCAAGTTTCAGACTTGTGTTTCAAATGTAAGAAAATGAGTAGAAATTAAAATTTTTTCTTACATCATGTATTTCCTGTGTGTACTAAACAATTATTGTACAAGAGCTAAGGAAATACAAAGTCACAAGTCTTTGATCCAAATCTTGATCCTTCAAAAACAACCTTGTCAAATCTTTTGATCATCCTCTGGAAATATTTTTCCTAAGTTCTTGAGATGGTATGTGGCCCCTCTGAAAAATTTCATAATTTTTAGAAATTGTTTGAATATTTTTAGAGGACAGTCAAACTTGTTTGACTTTTAGTCAAACCTTGAACCAGTACCTTGTAGAATTTTTAGAGAAAAATACAATGCACAAAAACATCTGAAAATTTTATGCAAGGTCAATATCTAAGTCAGCAAGCTCCTGTAAAAATTTCAGAATTTTTGAGTTAAATTGCTACCTCTAATAAATCCTCAAAAGCTCTGTCTATTTAAAATCCAAAACCTGTTCATTCCTTGGTTCGAGTCTGCTCGAGTTCGAGCCACTTGACTTGGTCGAACCACCTAACTGCACCGAGCCTCGTTTTTAAGTGTGCGCCCAATCTCACCGTTGATCTAAATCGCCGCCCACACTCGCGAGAGCATTCGGACCGTCGCGGTTGCACTATTCAAATTGGACCGTTGGATCTCAATCCAACCGTCTAGATTTTCGAGGGCACCTGACCGCCCAATGACCCATTTAATCGCGTTGCCCATCTCGGATCCGACGGCCACGATTCCTTTTCGCTATTCTTCTTCCTCCTCGCGGCGGCACGGTGCGCGCCAATGGCGAGAAGAGAGAGAGAGAGGCGGCCGTTGTGTCACTGAGCTTGCTCTCGCCAACGCCTCTCGGGGCATTAAATGCGCACGCTTTCTCCTCCATTGTCCCGAGTCTCATTGCTCCCATCATTTCTTGGTCCATGGTCGTAGCATGAACCGAGCCCACCATGGACTCATGTTCATGCTCAAACCCTAATCCCTTCCCTATATATTGCCCCTCTAGGTCCTCCCGGGTGTTCCTTTACACCGCACCTAGCTCCTCTCGTGTTTGAGCTCAAAACCACTTCAAACCTTCAATCCACTATTGTTGACCCGAGAGCTCCAATGGCGATCTTGGTGTCCAGTGGTTCACCTTCAATCTTTCTTGAACCCTTTTTAGCTCCTCAACTTCCTTTATATTTCCCCTAACTTAAATTTGGGTTGCATTCACAGAATCACTCAATTTTAAGTTTGGAGATTTTTACGATTTCACCCCTTTCTTCTCCAACTCCGGTAAGTGGTTCTTTTTGCAATTACTTACTTGTGGAGCTTATGGGAACCTTAATGAAGCTATTTTGATCACCCATTGGTGTTCATTTTGCTCAGGTTGTCATTTTCTTCTTCATCTTCCTCGGCTCCGGTGAACTTCATCGTGTGCAAGTCTTCCCCGGCCATCTTTGAAGCTCATCTTGGCTGAGGTAACTTCTTATTAGTCCCTAGAAGTGTTGGCACTCGCTGTGGACCGCAATGAGCTTTTGCTATTTTCATGTTTTGCCGAAATGGCTTCCTTCGTGTTTTCCGGCCGACGGCGTTCTAGACCTCCACACGCGCGAGGTCACCACCATTAGGTTCGCATCGCTATTGCGAGTCCATTTTGGCATTTGGTCGGCGTCGCCGTGGCCGGAGTCGCCGGCGACAAGCCGCTGTTGTCGCTCGGGATTTTGCCACGCGTAGCCTCCCGTTTTCATCAGATTATTAGGACACAGTAAATGCTTAATCATTGCCAATCATTAGAAGTATCAATTGTGTCCTAACCCAGCCTAATATCTCACTAACATGTGGGCCTGTAAGCTTAAGACCAAAGACCAGAAGTCATTAGGGCTGATTTTGGGTTTATTTATTGCTAATCATTGTTAGCAATAAATGTGTCCGAAGCCGTCATCCTGTGCCACTGCCAGGTGGCCCCTCAGTCCTTAAATCACCTCTGCACAAAATCTTTAGGACACATTAATTGCTAATCATCACTAATCATTCGTCATTAGTAATTAATTATCTATTCTAAAACCTCAAGTGTCTCGCTGCCATGTGGACCCCGCATCGTGCACGCGTGTTAAAGCTGCGCGTGTGGCTCACAGCCAGCGACATGCGGCCCACGTGTCGGCGCTCCGATTGCACCGATCTTGGACCACCGCCCATTTTGCGATCGGCGCCCAGACCGTATGCTCGACCATCCGGCTCTCTTCACTCGGGATCGATCCATCTCACGATCCGCGCACGAGATCGTGCGTGCAATCGGACTCTCCGACAGATATGTGCTCGAGCCGCTCATCTTTAGATCTGCGGTCTTGATAGTCGAGGCAACCGCACCGTCCGGCTGCATCCTTCTCACGAGCCGTTAGATCTCGATCCAACGCTGGGCTCCTTTAGAGATCGCGCGTCTGGCTGCTCGCGCGTGGGCCGTAGGATGTTAGATCAAGGGCTCTCGAGCGTCCACGTCGTTTATTTCCGTTTAAGTTGGATTTTATTTCTGTAAGTATTTATTTAGCAACTAAAAATTGTATCAAAACTTTAGAAATTCATAACTAAATCATTTTAACTCCTTTTTAGATGTTTCCAAATTGTAATAAATTTTTATGCCTCACGTAGTTTAATATAAAAATGTAATTGGGCATGTTCCTGTCACAGAAAATTGTGCAACTCATATATCTTGATTTCTGCCAATTTTGATTACCCAAAAAATAGATTTAAACTTGTTAAATGCATATCTTTTCCTGTATAACTCCAAATTGTGCAAGATCAATTTTGTTAAATTCTCTGTTAGTGTACTTTAATATGAGATAGGTTTTGAACATGTTTATATTTCGGGAAAATGCATTGTGCTAGTTTTTGACTTTAAAAATCATAAGTAAATCATTATAACTCCGAATTTAGTAAACTCAACTTTGCTGTGATTAGGATGTCATAAAATACCTACCATAAAAATTGTGAGTTCTAGGTCATTATAGAAATTTTTGCCATGAACAGTACCAATAATTAATTTAGTTGATTTAATAGGCTGAGAAAGAGTATTTTGGTCAGAACTTTGCATCCTAGATCCAAATTGCATGATTCTTGTTCCTAAAATTGTATAAAATCATCCTCTAGCTGCTGTAGAAATTTCATGGGATTTGGATGTTCTTTGCTGTTGAGTTCCTTTTGGTGTTCTTCGTTCTTATCGGTTTTATCGCTTTTCAGCAAGTTAGGGTTCAAGAATTTATTGAACCTGAGCACTCCTCTGCAGCAAGACCAATCCCAGCAAGGCAAGCAGTTTGATCATGTTAATCCCAGTATTTTAAGTATTTATGTTGTTTACAAATTCTATGTATGCATTGCTAGTTTGTGTTAAACTATTGTCGCTAGTTGACCTAGTAGATGCATTTCCTTAAGACAAATGATTATCCTCTACTACCGTGAGCCTAGGTTATTGCTGTGATTTAGGTTCGTGGATGAGCTCTTGTCACTTAGTAGTTTGCGAATTAATTGCTTAGCCATGCTTAGCTTAGGTAGAAATGGCGGTTATCGACTTGTCGATAACCTTGATCATATAAAACTTATTATGATTTATGATTTCCACCTTGTGCCATGTCTACTTATGAAAACTAAAACTGAAAAACAAAATGATTTAGACTTGGGCACAATGGTAAGTGGTGTGATTTTCGGTGTGACCGGAATGGTGCCCGAGTTAATTAAGGACCGAACATCTTGTGAGTACCGTTATCCGAACAATTTGTGCGTATAACCACACTAGAGGGTATGGAACCTCTCTTGACTTAGTACTTTGGCGTGTATTGGCTTCGGTCGCAGTGGGGTCGCAGGAGGGATGGTGTTGGGAGATTGTAGTGTCCGAAAGACTTCACCCGTGATGGGATTTGTTGTCTTTCGCTTGCAATGTAAGCGTATGGGTTTCATCCATACGAGCTGCTCGTAGTCAATGCACAATATTGGAAAGCGCCTTGTAGGACTTAGTCGTGCGGCATACCTTCGAAGTGTGCTTTGTGGCTTAAAGGCGATGCCAAGTGTGGGTACATTGGTACACCCTGCAGGTTAAAACTATTCGAATAGCCTCGCCCTAGGTTATGGACACGCTTGGGTAAGCTTTTCAAGAGGTAGACTACAACCTTTTAATTAAAACTTGACGGGTGGTACGAATCGTGATTCGTGTTATGTTGTGGTGACTATTGGGATAGTCACTTCAGTGTGGTTACTTGTATGTATTTTTATTTCGCTGTTATTTTGACAACAAAACAGATTTTGCAAACTTGCTTTTAAATGTATTATATTATTGTAAATAAAGTTAGCTTTGTGCAAAATGAGACATACAACCTCCACCTAAATAAGCTTGCATGTAGTTTATGAATAGGTCTGCTATTCCACACGCGCCTTGCGAGTACCTTTGTGTACTCAGCTATCTTGCTTAAATGTATTTGTTGCGAGAGGAAGAAGGTGAGTGGAGGGCCTCATACGTGAGTTGTCTTTGTAGTAGCCTTAGAGGCGTCTAGCTGGCGGCCCGGTTGGTTGCCTTGTGGGTTGTGTGGCTAACCGGTCGACTTTTGTTCTAGCCATCTTATGTCACCTTTTGCTTCCGCTGTTATTCTTGTATATTGTTCTATTTATTTGGTCTGGCTCTCTTTTGTAATAACTTACTTTATCTATGTCCTTTAGTAGACTTGTTAATGTATGTTGTATGGAAATGATGTGTAATTTTGTGATGATGTGCATGTCTTTGCACTGGAAGCATATGTTCATCGAGGCTTTGAATGTTTAATTAGTAATGCTAGAACCATTTGGAGGTTAAGTGTTACTAGTTAAATATTCCGGGTCCTCACAGGCAGTACCCCCACCCTGCTCACCGCCAGCATCCCCACATCAAGCATCACCAGTCATCAACACAAAACAAGCACACCAAAACCACCCCAATCCATCTTCCATCATCAGGTAAAAACATATACATGTTGAGCTTGAGGTGAGCACCTTCTTCTACCTTGTAGCTGCATTCTTCCTCTCCGGTAGCACCTCCACCTCCAGATCCACCCCACTGACCTGCATTCATCCATATGAGCATTCATCAGTTGGCGTATAGCATAGACCCGGTGGAACAATAGGAGGAGGAGTTTCGGTTCTTCGGCGCCGGCGGCCGGTAGGCCGAGCCGGCCGGACCCAAGCCCTAGGACGGTAGATCTGGCGGCGGCGGGTGAGGAGGAAGCAGAGAGGTAGCCTCGAGTCGGCAAGAAGACCCGAGCCGAGAGGGGGGGCGAGAGGCGCGGCGGCGCGGGCCTCCAGCCGCGCCAGGAGGAGCAGCCGAGAGCAGAGCCGAGCGGCGGTGGCAAGCACAGCGGCGAGGAACCGGATCCGAGCCGGATCTGGGCCGAGTAAGGGCCGGCGGTGGTAGAAGAAGAAGGGAAGAGGGAGAGACCGAAGCCGAGCCTAGGGGAGCGGCGCGCAGGCCAGATCTGCGCCGGGCCGAGCCAAAAGGGGGGAGCTGAAGGTCGGCGGCGGGTGTGAGAGAGGGGAGCCAGTCTTGGTCTGGGCCGGCAGGTGGCGGGCGCGGGAGGTGGCGCGAGGTAGAAGGGGCGGCGACACTGAGGGTTGAAGAGGGGAATCGGGAGAGAGGCAGAGAGATGAGAGTGGGGTGCTGTGTGTGTGTGTGGGCTTAGGAGGGAGCCGGCCAAGTAGAGTTAGCGAGAGAGAGAGAGAGAGAGAGAGAGAGAGAGAGAGGGAGATTAGGGGAGAGATTTACGTTAGGTTTAGGTTAGAACTTTGGGTTTAGGATTAGATAATCTCAGTAATTGTAAACTCTTATTGCTAGTTGGTTTGACTGCTAGAATTAGTTGAGTATCTATTGCTTCTGTGGCTGTTAACTAGCTGGTGGGTTTAGACAATCGGGCGACTGTCGGGGAGTGCTAACTTCGCCTAGATCTCGAAAACGTTTTAGTAATTAAAATGTGCTAACTTGTAGTCGTCACTAACTTATGTATCCATATTATCACTCAAATCAACTACATATTTACTTATACTATTATTCGTGTTGCTTGCCACTACGTAGAGCGAATCACCTGCATCAGAGCAATGACGTAACTTCATCGGCGCCAACCTTTCCTACGTCCACGAAGGCAAGCGATCCTCTTGAACATGAATATAGTTACTTTAAAAATATACCCTATCTTGCACTATTATAAGTACTGCATCAAAATGGTTTATCAAAATCTAAAGAAAATGATTGAGATGATTAAGAAGAATGAGAAAGAAATTAGATTTACTAGGAGGGTAAAAGGGGGCTCTGGCTGGGGAAACGCGACGATGATGATGATGAGGTAAGAGGTGGGCCCCTTTTTACATATGGTTATAATATAAGGACCAACACACTCTTGCTCGGTCGATGTCAGAATTCAGCACAACCATTTTCCCGTTTAGCGCGCGAAAATGCTACCTTGTTACGTGACTATGCTCTCCACATCGGGTAAGTAATAGGTGTGAGTGAGTGATACGGAGGAACCCAGGACCGGTGGGGGATAGTCCGGAAGTGGGGGATCCATTGCGCTATAGCGCTAAGGTGGAGTGTTGAGTGCAGATAGAAAGCGCTCAACCAACCTCACCAAAACTTCGGTGGATGATGAGGTCGCGAATGCGTGATTAAATCTGCACCGACGGACGGTGATGGGTGGAGAAATTAATCACGTAACACGGAAAACGCTCAGATTTCGATCTCGAACCCGCATCTAAGGCAATGCGGTGGACCCCGCTTCACGGAGAGTTCATAATAGCTATGGGTAAAGTGGTACAAAGCTGCGTAGTGCTAAACTAAATCATGAATTCATGCGGTTTCGGATTGGAGTCTCACGGAACCACAGGGGTCTTTCGTCTCCGAGTGACTAGTAGAGTTTTTCAGTATTAAAACTTGCCACATAATTGTTGAGATCTATTTTCTAAAGTGAGATGATTTAGAAATTGTGATAAAGAGTAGAGATAGTGCATCTTGTGCATCTTTGCTATTAATGCTTGCTGAGTACAATAATTTGTACTCAACCTTGTTAGTATTCTCCTTTGTAGACCCTAGTCTAGCAGGGAATTATCCCGAGTGGGGCGAAGGCAGTGCAAGTACAGATGAGACCACAGGAGGCGAAGATCCTTACTACGAGGCGCATGGCGAGATGGACACCATATTTGACTCATGGGACGACTAGGAGGCCAATTGAGCTTGGCAGGCAAGAAGGGGGATTAGTCTCATTTTGGCTATGTAAATTAGTATGTGTGCTGTAAGATCTTAGCCCTGCGTGGCTAACTGTTGAATAAAGGACAATTTCTATCTTATTGTTCTGATGCGCTAACTCTGGTAAGGCTTACTATTCGTTGGAGCGGTGTTCTACCGGTCAAACGAATAGTAATCCGTATGCTTAAGTGTTATTACCTCTGGGGTAATAACACGGGGCGTCACAATCCATAGCAATGCAATGACATTGAATGTAACATAAATACAATATTATGAAAAACTATTGGGTTGAAATGCAAAATGTTTGTGGTCCTAGACTTCTAGAGTTTATCATATGTTTTTTAATCTGTAGCAATGCACATGCATTGAACTGGTAGATTATTAGATTCCATTTGTTTTTTTGTTAGGGTTAAAAATTTATTGTGGATGTACTCCATAATAATAGGATACTATTATAAATTTTATTATCAAGGGAATACATTTTGGTGTGTTTGGAATTAGGGTTATAAATCAGATGTTAGGAGGTGGAAACAAGAAATGTTGGTTTTGGGAAATGAGATAGCTTTGTGAGTACCTGTACTAAATTTTGGTTGTATACACGCTAGTGCATTTTTTTAATTCGTTGAGAACAGCTAATTGTATGTCGTTTGATGGCGCAAATCTCCAACCTGGCCACATGGGGCTCCAAATATCAGGAATCTGATCTGACTTTTCCACTCTTGTTTAAAGCATGATCGATCCCTGGATGATTTGATTAGTGTATGGTTTGGTGCCACGTGAATGGCTGGCTGCTAAGTGCTCGAGTGGATTTTGTAAAGGCTGGAAATTCTTTGCTTCTCTCGTGCGCGAGAGACGAAAGAAAATGGTTCAGTTGCTTTCTGCCTTTTCCTCCTGTGTTACTGTCCATGGTTGGTAAAAGGATGATCACTCGATTGCAGTAACGTGCGAGTGTGGTGTTGTCGTCAGAGAACTGTTTTTCTTTGTGCAGGTTACTGTAACAGAGGCTAATAACACCCACAAGTGCGTAAAATTGAAGCTTATTTTAAGGCATCCTTTCCGTGGGATAGACAGGCAGCAGCACATGCTAGTTACGATCTGTCTCCTTGATATACATGCGTGTACGGTCTACCGATGCTATGATTTTATGAACGACTTGTTACACGATGCTACCATCAACTTTGTTTTTTGTTTTTGTTTTTTTGGCTCAGACCATCAACTTTGGTCAGTGTAAATATCTTGGTTTCAATACAGCTGCAAGCTAGCAAACAAAAGACACCTACATGGTTGATTAGTTGATGCCACTTGCCAAGATCTAACAGTGGAGGACGCCTGCAGTGCAGGTTTCAGCAGTTCACGGTCGGGTCGTGGCCTCGTGGGGAAAGAGTAAACTTAACGGCGCAAAAGTGCACAGGGCGAGTGATGGATCCGAGCCAGTGTTAAAAAGAGCCTTCCTTCTTCTTCCTCTGAATGGATGCCACTGTAGGATTACTGTTTAAAGAGGGAAAACTACTACCACTACCACAAATCTCGCCTCAGTGATCATGCGGCCCTGGTCTACAGGACTTCAAAAGGCGCCACCGACAGCCTCGGCGCTTTACCAGGGAAGGGGCGAATCCCGACGTACCACCGCGCCACGCCGGCACGCAATCCAGAAGATAAGCGGGCCACTGGCTGTTTAGCTGCTTGGAAGTGAACAATGCGTGCTACTCCTGCTAGTACTCGGTAGGACTACTACTAACTTGTAGGCTCCTTTGGCGTCGTGTTTCAGTTTATTTTTGTTGCGAGGTTGAGTAACTGAGTTCGAGTAACGCATGAATTTCATAGAAAATTCATAGAACACAGTTTAATTTTTATAGGAAATGGGGAAATACCCAGCATTCTAATTAAGGTTTCAAGGTCTGTTTGGAACACAAAAATTTCACAGAAAAAATTTCAAGTTCCATAAAAATGATAAAAATTTCCGCGTTCCAAACAAAATATTAGAGTTTATATATATGTATAGTTCGATAAGCACCACCGTCTGCGAGCTTTTGTGTTAGAGAACGTATCGCCGTCTTTTCACTGTTTGTTTACACCCCTTTACATTATCTTCTTTTTTCGTCTAAAGATGGAGTAACACCAGCTTTGCTGTTGAGAGATCAATAAAAAATACATGAGATTGTTTTAAACGTAAGCACTATAATAAGTTGTTGGATACCAATTTTGACTTGTCTGAAATTAAGTGGGTATCTGAAGCGTGTTCGGAATGGACGAGAAGGCTATGGAGTCTTGCGAGGCCCATGGATTGGCTCCGTCGACGACAAGACTTCGAGATGAGGCTGCAAGGGTGGATGGGGGCGTTCACGAAGCCCACAGTTGACGTCAGTAGTTCGATCCACAATGGAACTCGTTCTCGGGATTGCGAGAGGATTTGGGAAGCGGTGGCCCAAGTTCCTCTCTCCTCGGCATCGCTGCACGCCTGCACGTGTGTCCTAGATGCGAGAGAGGAGACGTTGATGGTGGCAATACGGATTTGAGCTCAGATATGTTTGTTTCTATAGCAATTTCATATTTGTTTTTCCATCTAGCCCCCTTGTTCTGGCATCTATGGTGGCGATGAAAATTCTACTTCGAGTGAGGCATCTTCTATAAGTCTGAGTCAATCCATGGGGGTTGGTGTTGTGTCCTAGCAAAATCCCTATATTCAGCGTCGCGAGTGGCGACGTTGGTTGAGGAGTGGTCACGGGTAGGAATTGGGGGTGTGAAGAAAGGGTGTAGCGGAACAATCGACAAGGATCTGAGGGATTTTGCTCAGATTATGTCAACATCGGTAAAGAAGAATCTGGTTCGAGGAACAAACCCAGAGTTAGTATGACTTTGTTCATCCTCAGGTTGAAAACACACTTTCTGTTGGTCAAGATGTTAGTCCTGAACCTGCTTTAGATGTGGAGATGGTAGATTCTAGGAAGCTACTTTGTTTTAAATGTCGAGAAACTAGTCACACAATGAAAGATTGTCCCAATTCTGTGTTGTTGTGCTGTCTGTGGTAAGGATAATCATGTAAATTCCTTTTGTGCTTGGACTAGACAATCCAAACCTACTGTCAAATTTGTTGGATATGCTGCAAATAGTTTGGGTTGCTTGTTGATTCAAAATACTAAAGTTGTTAGTCAAAAGGAGCATGTGAACCCAATATTTTTAATAACAATTAAGGAATGAGTCACCAGTGGAAATGACATGCTAGAACTAATGGTCCTGGTCTTTTCTTGATGAGGTTTCCTTTCAAAGCTAGATTAGAATAGTTGGCTAATTTTGTGCTTTTCAAATTGAAAGGATCTGGAGTATTTGTGAAGGTTACTAGATGAACTCCTGAGGCAATGGCAAAAAGTAAACTCCATGTAGTTTGGGTGAGGGTGATGGGAGTTCCTGGTACTACAAAAACTATCATGCATTATTTGAAATTGGTTCCTCACTTGGAGTGGTGGTGGAGATAGACATGGAACTTTTTTGTTCTCATTATCTTGTTAGAATTAAGATTGGTGTCAAAGATCCCACAAAAATCCCTTTCTTCACATAAATCATTGATCATGATTGTTTGCAATATAATTTTTTTTTTCAAGTGGAGTCTGTGGTGGAAATTGGTTGGATATAACAATGAGAATAAAAAGACAAGTTGAGACTAATCAAATGCAGAAAAGGGGAGATGATATGAGCACAAGCAGTAGGAGTTCCAATAGAACAAATAACTCAGATGATTTACTGAGTTTGTCTGCAAATAGAGAAAAACAAAAGGCTGATGGTAGCAATGGGGGTCAAGATAAAGCTTTAGAGAGTGTTGAAGTTATGGAAGGTGTTCAAGGCACTAGCACATCTTTTTTTTTGTCTCAGAAGAATCAAGAATGGATAATGTGCCAAGTTGAGCAAATTGAGAAGGATAGAAAGTTGGCAGAAAAGTTGCAAGATATGGAAGAGCAGAGGGAGTTGAAGAGTGGTTATACAATCAAAGATAGTGATGGGATCAATGGTAATACTCAGTTACAGTCGCTCATAGTTGAAGAAAAAGGACAGGATGGGAAAGTGGGTGTTCCAGTTAAGGACAAGGATTCAGAAGATGAAAGAACAACAAGTGATCATGATCAACTTAGAGGGAACATAGAGAACGATATGCTCAGATTCACTAAAAGTGAAGAAACCAATTATTCTCAAGACTCTCAGACTTTTGCAAAGATAGCTGGTGTGGAGATAGAGGACAATCAAGAGGAGGAAAATGGACTGAAACATGAAAAATGGAATAATTATAATGCTAATCCACCTAGAAGATGCTTGAGACTTAAGGATGCAAAGGATAAAAATATGTTGGATAACGCTAAGGATAGGGTGAAAGCCAAAAATCTGCTTGAAGGAGGTATTGAGCTTCTGCCCACAGTCTTAAGTTCATCTAATGCTTCTTTATCTCAAATTGCTCATGTTTTAGGAGTAGACCTTGGTTGTGCTCTAGATTTAGTAGACTCTAATTTAGAGTTGCTAAGAGATCTAGAATAAGCCAGAGTAAATCTATTTGTGGAAAGAAATAACAAAATAAATGTGAAGATAAAGTAGGTCAGAATGTTGCTGATTCTGTAGATCTTCAGTTGGTGTCTTCTAAAAAGAAATTAAGAAAATAGGGTCTCCTGGAACCTTTTTAGTGAAACCCTTGGCGAGGAGGGGAGAGAGAGAGAGAGTTAAGAAATCTTAATAATGAAAGGGATGATATGGAATATTAGAGGAATTGAGACACTTGAGAAAAGGAGGCTTCTAAGAGAGACCACTCGAATCAAAACTAGTTTTTGTTGGGTTACAAGAAATAACGCATCATGATTTCTATGAAAAAACTTTAAGTTATTTTTGTGGTGGGCATGATTTTTCTTGGAGATGGTCACCCTCTGGAGGGAAATCTTGTGGCATCTTGGTGGGTATTAGGAATGAGATTTTTCAGATTATAGACCAGCAAATTAGTAAGAACTTTGTAAGACTGCTTCTGCTTAACAAGAAATATTGTTTTTAGTGGAATCTTGTAATTGTTTATGGAGCTGCACAAATGGATGACAAATAGGCTTTTCTTATTGAGTTGGCTCAGGTTTGTCACCATAATAAGTTTCCAATTATTTTAGGAGGGGATTTCGATATTATAAGGAAAGATAAGGAGAAAAATAAAATTGGAGGTTGTAATCAGTGGAGTTTCCTCTTTAATGCTATTATTGAACAAGCTGCTTTGAGGGAATTGAATCTTAGCTGTAGGTCTTTTATCTGGAGTAATAACCAGGTTAATTTTGTCTTTGAAAAATTGGATAGGGTTTTGGTGAGTATGGATTAGGAGGGGCATTACCCATTGACCACAGTAAAAGCAATGCCCAAGGTTCTTTATAATCATGTACTCTCCTTCTAGATATTGAGACTCCTAGTAATAATTGTAGAACTTTCAAATTTGAGCTGAACTGGTTCCTCAGAGAGGACCTGTATTCAAAAGTATGTAAAATTTGGAATGTACCTACTCGAGACATGTCCAGTATTGATGCTTGGCAACTTAAGTTGAGAAAACTCAGAAAACATCTCAAGGGTTGGAATTTAAATCTGGAAGGAAAGTGTAGAAAGTTGAAGAAATAAATTCTTGCACAAATTGATTTTATTGATAAGAAGAGTGAGCTCCAAGATCTGAATGTTTGGGATGGCAAACTAAGAGACATCTTGAATTGGAATTAGCTAATATCTTGAAGCATGAAGAGTTGAAATGGTTCTCGAGGTCTAAGGAGAAAGATATTCTCCAAGGGGATAATAATGCCAAATATTATCATGCTAAAGCAAATGGTAGAAGAAGAAAAAACAAGTCATATTTATTCTTTACATCAAGAGAAAGTGGTCATTGAGGGAGAAGTGGAACTTATGAAATATATTTATGAGTTCTACAAAACTCTCTTTGGTCACCCTGATACTTTCACTATTTCTCTGAACATGGATGATGTTAAAACTAGTAGTGAACATGATATAGAGGTTTTAACTAATAGATTCACTATTGATGAGTTTAAAAAATGATGTTTTTCAAATGGAATATAATAAAGCTCCATGTCCTGATGGTGGACCTGGGAGAGAGGGGACATGTCAAGTATCCGCCTAGGATCATGTTTTCTTAGGTCTATTCTGGATGTACAATGCAATTTCGGTAGTCATTTTCCATTTTAGTTGGAAAATGTAGTCAAATGTTTGGGGTACTATAAGCGATGAAGGGATGGTAACTCATATCATAGGGGGAAACTTTGCACATATGCTTTGCCCAATAGAAACAAAGCTTGAAAGAGTTGGAACTGTTTTTTCTCGGTTGCAATATAGAACTCATTTTTTTTAATTAGTTTCTCATTGAAATAAAAAAGATTTCAATATATCCATTAGAATTTCTTTAATTTTATCATTAAATACAAAGGTGGATGAAGGTGAGTTTGACTACGAACTCAAGGATGCTGGGAACGATCTCTTTTCGGGGAATCATTCCCGTCGAGAGGCCCTCTTCCTCCCTTTTTTCGAATCTGGGAGAGAAGCAAAAGAGAAGTACAGAGAGACCTCGAATTGATTATAGAAACATGAGTTTAATTAATTGATTTATTAGTTAACAAGGAAAAATATTATCGAGACGAATAAATAGATTAACCTTGAAACAACAACGATTCATTACTGTTGCTATAAAACATGCTCGTATTTTATCTTTCTTACCATTTCGTAACTATGAGAATGAAAAGTAATTTCAAGCCTAGTCAATTTCAATAATTACTGGTCCTAGACCCCGAAAGAATAGACATATTCCTCAATTAACGCAAAAGTTCAATTCCAATCAAAACTTGGCTGAATTATGGCGTGATTACCTTGCTTCCTAAGTGTAAAAATGCAGCTCAGATTCAAAATTTCAGACCCATTTGTCTTCTAAATGTTAGTTTCAAAATCTTAACTAAAGTTTTGATGAACAGATTGAATAGAGTGGTTGGAGGCATAATTTCTCACTCTCAAACTGTATTTATCAAAACAGATACATTTTGGAGGGTGTGGTGGTTTTTGCATGAAACACTTAACACTCTGCATAAGGATAAGAAGTTTGGGGTGATTTTCAAAGTGGATTTTGAAAAAGCTTATGATTAAGGTAAATGACAACATAGGTCCATATTTTGTGACTCACAAAGGTTTGGGGCAAGGTGGCCCCTTATCACCTCTATTGTTTGCCATTGCTGCTAATGCATTATCTATTTTGATTGAAAGAGCTCAAAAACATGGTCTTATAAAAGGTTTAATTCCTGAATTTTTTGAAAATGGTTTGGCCATGTTGCAATATGAAGATGACACCATTTTCATTATTCAAGATGATTATGAGAGTGCAAAAAACCTCAAAATAATCTTTTGTTTGTTTGAACAGATGCCAGGACTAAAAATAAACTTCCACAAAAGTGATTTGTACTGTTTTGGGGAGGCAGTATCTAAACAAGTTAATTTCTATAAAATCCTTACTTGCAAAATGGGCACTTTACCCGTGAAATACCTTAGGATCATTATGGATAAGACTAGATTGAGAAATAAAGATTGCAAAGGCACTGAAGACTAATTAGAATCAAAACCTGGATGTTGCCAAGGCAAAATGATGTCAATTGGTGGTAGATTGATTCTGTTGAATTCTAGTTTGAGCAATATACCTCTTTATATGCTTTCTTTCTATAAATTTCCAAAAGGAGTAGATAAAAGAATTGATTATTTCAGGGCAAGACTGTTGTGGCAATCTGACCAAGGGATTAGAAAATATCACTTGGTTAATTAGCACTCAGTTTGCATGCCTAAAGACCATGGTGGTTTGGGGGTTATAGATTTGGATGTAATGAATACTACCTTATTGGGAAAATGGTTGTGGAAACTTTAAAATGAAAATGGTTTATGGCAAAACTTTATCATAAACAAATATATGGGTATGAAGACTCTTGCCCAATTAAAAGCTAGACCAGGAGATTCACATTTTTGATCTGGTTTAATGTCTATTAAAGATCTATTTTTTGGATTCTGTAAGAAAATCATTGGTGATGGAGTGGGGACAAGGTTTTGGGAGGACATTTGGTTGGGAGATGTCTCTTTTTCACAGAAATGCCCTAGGCTGTATAATTTAACTTTCTGCAATAATATAGCAGCTTGTGATGTGTTTAGTGAAGGATGGAATGTAATAACTTGAAGAACTCTATGGGGGGGATCTAGTGTCTTAGAATAACTTGAAAGAGAGGTGCAAGGAGATTAGATTGAATAATGATGATGACAAACTTATTTGGAATCTTACAACCAGCAAGCAATCCATAGTCAATTCTTTCTACAAAGCCTTGAAGATGTGCAGTTGTCATGTTCCTTTTAAGTTGCCGTGAAAAGCCAAAATACCTTTGGAGGATAAGATTTTTATATGGTTGGTGCTTAAGAAGAGCATTATGACCAAAGATGTGCTTATTAGGAGGGGTTGAAAAGGAGGTAGAAAATGTCATTTTTGTGGCCAAGATGGAAATATAGAACATTTGTTCTTATTTTGTCCCTTGGCTAGATTTATTTGTAACACTTTGAAATGTGCTTTTGGTTTTAAGTCATCTCCATTGAGTGTGGATCATATGTATGGGGCTTGGTTAAAACGTTTCCAGGGGGCAGGTAGGGGAATGGTGATTGTGGGACTAGCGGCAACAGTTTGGACGATGTGGAAAACTCGGAATACATCTTGTTTTAAATATATCGTTCCGGTTGACCTCAATGAGTTAGTTTTCGCAATTTTCTATTGGTTGAATCAACGATACATTTTGTAGACAAAGGAGGTTGCAGGAGAAGCAATTCTGCAGGGAGCCAAACTACTAGGACAGGTAGCTAATGAGGTTTTTAACACAAGCAGAGGATGGCAACCTAGTGTAGCAAGGATCGCCACTTGAGGGCTGAAAAAGTGAAATGAATCTTTATCTGGAAAGAGCTAGGATTTGGTCTGACCTGTTTTGAGGCGGTGCTTTCCGCATGTTATATTTCTTAGTGTTTTCATCAATACGTTTATGTGTGTAATAGTTGGCTCCTTAGTGTGCTACTTCCTTTCGTTGAGGTGCTTCGTAGGGTGTGTTTCTCTCTTTTTTTTTCTTTGTTTGTTTTTCTTGTCTGGTTGCCTTTGGTAGTAAAGAACAATGATTTCTAGTAATGGAAATCAGAAGGGTTCCCCTCTCTGGATTTTTTTCAAATAATATTTTTTATTTTTATTTACAAAAGTAGGTAGTCATCCTAAAAAATCACAAAAATAGACCACTGTCACCAGTTCATCTAGCAACAGGCTCCTATCACGAGTTGAACTAGCGACAGGGACCCTGAACAGTGGGGGGAGGTTTCTGTCACCAGTTCAACTAGTGACAAGAATTTAGGAATTTTTAAATATAGCCAATTGAGTCCAAAAATTACAAAAAAAATTTAGAACCTCTTGACATAGTATTCTTATTTGTGTAATTTTTTTCATAATTTTAGCCATTCTGAATTTGTCTCCAAAATTTATTTAAGTATACTATTTGTAGGAATTTTTAAATATAAAAAATAAGGTCCAAAAATTATGATTTTTAAAAAAATCCTTACATAGTGTTATTGTTTGTGTAATTTTTCTAGAATTTTATATGTTCTGAAATTGTCTCGAAAATTCTTAATTTAGGTTTCCGATATAGTGTACTTGATTGTGTAAACTCTTAATTTTTTAGACAATTTTAGAATATATAAAATTATAAAAAATTACACAATCAATTAAACCATGTAAGGAGCGTTCACAAAAAAGTTCATAATTTTTGGACCTCGTTTTGTATATTTAAAAATTCTACAAACAATATATTTAAATGAATTTTGGAGACAAATTCAGAATGGATAAAATTATGGAAAAAAATACAAAAGCAAGAATACTGTATCATAAGGCTCCACAAAAAAAAATCATAATTTTTTGAGTTAATTTGATATATTTAAAAATTTCTAGATTCGTGTCACTAGTTGAACTAGCAACAGGGACTGTTCAGGGTCTCTGTCGCCAGTCAACTGGCGATAGAAACCTGTCGCCAGATTCGTAATTTTTTGAGACGACTACCTAGTTTTGTATTTTTTTTTAAAAAAAAATATTATTTTAAAAAATTCCCCTTCTCTGTTATTCAAAAAGTTGCTGGATGCCTGGATACTTCCATCCATTTGCTATAATGTATGCAGCGAGAGGAGGGGTAGTTGGAAAACAAATTCATGACCCCTATTCTAAATGTTAAAGAGTACTCACAAATACCTAGCCCATTTGGGTGGCCCAATGTGATCACCATCTTACTAACTCCAAATCTAGCCCAGCCCGTCCATGTATGCAGCCTTGTCCCGGAGAGAATCGAACGCGGATCAAAATCAACGTCGCTTTGTTGTTTCTACCGACCCAGGCCTGAGTTTTCCCTCCTTCCATGGGACATCACATCGGCACATGACGCTACGATAGCGTGCGCGCCGACACGATCACACGAATCAAAACCGCCCTCCAACTCTGTGCATCATCATCCAATCGGCACGGCCGGTGGACGTGTTTCCAGGCTTCTGCGCTCGCGAAACCGGCAGAAGAAGCCACCTATCCACTCATCCATCATGGACGACGCACGGCGCGGCGCATCGACTTCGGCACATAACGCCATTGCCCTACCACGCCACCTCCATGTGGTGTGGCCGTGTGGGGGAGGGGTGGGGAGGCAAACGTATGCGCGCGTCTCGTTTCAACGCCTATAAATAGACCCCAGGAGTAAGATTGGATATCGCCATATCTCGGCGTTTAATTGTCAGTACAGTTCCTGATCGATCGGGCAGCCGAAGAACGGAAGAAGGCGAGATCGGACAGGCTGATGGTGCAGGGGACGCTGGAGGTGCTGCTCGTCGGAGCCAAGGGCCTCGAGAACACCGATTACCTGTCTACGCATCAGTTTGCTTTACTTTCCTTGCTCAGTTTTGGTCTAGTTTCGGGCACTTGATCGAGTAATTAGTTGGTAACATCGAGATCAGCCAAAAAGGAAAAGTTCAGGACTTGTCGCACTTTTCGTTTTATTGCTATTGTTATATATCACAGCAATTCCTGTTGATGAGTTTCGTGGTTGCAAATTACGCCTTGCAGGCAACATGGACCCGTACGCGATTCTCAAATGCCGCTCGCAGGAGCAGAGGAGCAGCGTCGCATCAGGCATGTTCGATATCGTCTTTTGGCTTTGTTTTTGTTCTCTTAACACGTACTTGCCAACACCTTTTCATAAAGGATGCACAACAAACAGGCTGCTATTTGACGCTAAAATCGTAGACATGCTACGCGTTATGATGGTGATTCTGTTCTTTGCACCTGCTGTCGTCTGTCAACTGTCGCTCAAAATATTGAACTTCGGATACAAGTAACGGCAATGCTGATAGAAACTACTATTTGCTTGTCATGTGTAAGTCATTTTCTGTCATGTCATGCAAAGTGGTATGCCTGAAACTCTGAGCACTTGAAGAGCAGAAGATATCTAAAAAAAATTACAATGGAAAAAGGTGCAAATCGAGTCAAAATTACAGCGATAATGCGCTAAGAGCACGTTAACTAGGTAGCGGCTCTCAGTTTCTCTCATCTTCTGTGACAAACACAAACCTATTCTAGAGGGGGAAAACTGACATGAACCATCGACCTTTCAAAACCGGAAAAAAGGGATCCATCGAGACATTCTTTGGCGATGTCATATTATAAATAGCCTCATTCGACGGTGTAATATCGAAAATAGCCCTATTTGGCGATGTCATATTATAAATAGCCTCATTCGACGGTGTAATATCGAAAATAGCCCCGTTCGGTGACACAATATATTAATAACCTTCTTCGGCGGTGCAATATCAAAAATAACCCCGTTCGGCGATGCAATATGAAAAATGTGTGGCATACTTTGTGAACAGGGTGTAGTTGTTTCACGTACGAAAAGGCTATTTAGGGTGGTGTGGGGTATCGCAATGCTAACTCCCTTACACGGTTACCTTAACAAACAACAAGAACAAATAGTATCCTAACACAAGACTAGCATAAATTCATGTAAGTCGTACATAAATTAATATTTACAAAACAAGACTGATACATCTACTCACGAGTCCTCTTGGGGCGTACCCCATGTGTGGCCCCTGGCCTCGCTCAGGGCGGTTGCGGACGCTGGTGCGAGTAGGTCAAAGGCTCTGGCGGCCGAGGCACTCTACCGACGCGAGTAGCCTGAGGGGGTTGTCGGGACCCCGAGTATGCAACCCCGGGACTCTCTGTGCATTCCGAACTAGTCCTATGATCAGTAGCTAGCTCGCACAGTTGCAACATAGATGAAATTATATCTATACAACAAACTAAAGAAGTAGACAAATTAATAATACATAGCAGCAAAATGATCTTATGGTCAATGTTTTACAAAGCCTACCACGCAGGGCTAAGGTCACGACCAGGTCCACGACCAGATCTACAACCAGAGTAAACTTGCAGCGGAACAAAACCAACCCGTAGAGGCCATTCGACATGCCCACAGGCAATCGAGTGGACGACGTCTCCTAGTCCGTATGGTCTTCAAAGTAGTCGTCCTCGTAGAGCTCGGTGCTCCCTGGGTCTTCTTCGACGATTGATCAATAAAGGGGCGTAAAGCCGTGAGTACATAAAGTACTCAGCAAATCGTAGGGGACTGTATGTAAATAATATTCATGTAAGGCTTGGCAAGGATAGTTTTATGTTAAATTTGCAGAAAACAGTATTAACATTAGATACAATAGGTAGATTGTAAAGCACATTTTGAAAGGTTAATACATAAGTAATCAAGTTTCTTTGAAACAACTTGTGAACACTCTGTTCACTTTCCAAACCACTCGTGAACACCCTGTTCACTTTCCAAACTACTCGTGCCAACCAAGACAACAATTTTTTTAAAAAAATCTACCCCTCGTGTGAAATCATCAGGCATTGTCCATAACTGGGGACACGGCTATTCGAATAGTTTTTACACTTTACAGAGATTGTACAGCTTGACCCACAAGAGATAATCGCTTGATATAACACACGTTTCTTTAGACATGTGA
The DNA here is from genome assembly GCA_036346255.1 of Ampelocalamus luodianensis. Lineage (NCBI taxonomy): Eukaryota > Viridiplantae > Streptophyta > Magnoliopsida > Poales > Poaceae > Ampelocalamus > Ampelocalamus luodianensis. Next base: position 51,947,646 of record CM070623.1, read on the forward strand.
ATTAAGGAGAGACTATCACAAGGCTTTTACAAAGCTCCGTTTTGACTCGGTTTTGCTCGCTAAGGGTTCGCCACACAGGCCCCCTCTTGTGCCGCGTTCGCTAAGGTTTCGCCACACAAGCCCCCTCTTGCGCCACGCTCGCTAAGGTTTTGCCACATAGGCCCCCTCTTGCGCCGCAGATCAACCCAGACAAAACCGACTCAAAATATTGCTAATTAGTTGGCCAGGTCTACCCCATAAATGGATTTATGGTTGCACGATATAGCTCAGATCAATGGTATACAAAGTTAAGTCCTTAGAGACTACTCAGACGAAACATCATCATCCCAATGTGCTTCCTACACCCATTTTATTGCACGATCATTCACCTGAGTATGAAATCATTTTTGGTTCAACCCGACCAAAAGGCAACCCTTACCAAAGCACAACAAATTTTAATATTAGCAGCAACATATGCCACAATTCCATAACTACTTAGTCAAATTTAACATCATTGAATCAATGTGATTGAGAGGCATCGTATAACTAAAACATGACTAAGCATAATACGCACCCATGTTGGTATTGCAATAATGTCCAACTAAGATTACCCAACCTACGGTGTCCAATGGTACATGTCAACATGTCAATTACAATTATTCAAGGAGTCATACTGTCGAGTAGGTATTTAGCTATTTTCTAAACCATTTTTATACAACTAGCCATGCATGTTGATATAAAATAATATAATTTTGTAAACTAGGTACGACATAATCAAAGGTCTACGACTTGCCTTCGTTGAAAAGTTGGGATGCTTCGGTCGAGGTCGTTGGGTTCAAGAACTCTTTGGAAGCGTCTGAATCTATACGTGCGAAAATAAAGTAAATAAAACTAATCCAAATAAACTCCAAAGAAACTACCAAACTAGAGTTAAAAGAAAGGTACTGAATTTAGAAGAAGTTAGAGATTTGAATCACCCGAATCGAAGCTCGAACGAAGGAGAACGAGTTCTCGGAAGATCTGAAATCACAAGGTCGAAAGGAGTCTTAAATACAGGTGGTCGGAAGGAGGATCGATTACCTGGTTGAAAGGGGGCTCGACTGGTCGGAAGGAGGATATGACTAGTTAATGTGGTCGTATTGAAGGATACAAGAAGGATACGATTACTCAACAAGGTCGTAGGGAAGATACAAGAAGGATATGACTACTCAACGTAGTCATACGGAAGATACGACTACTCAACGTAGTCGTATGGAGGATACAAGAAAGATACGACTACTCAACATGGTCGTAAGAAGAAAGAGAGATTCGATTGCTTGACACGATCGAAAGAAGAAAGAAGGAGAACAGAACACGACAAACTCATCAAGACTAAGAGGGAGGCCGGAGGAGGAGGAGACGGCGAACGACGGTCGAAGAGGTTGAAGACGACGCGGACTCTAGCGAACTGTTCAGCGATGAGGAGGTTGAAGACGACGCGGGCTCCAGTGAACTCTTCGCCGATGAGGAGGTTGAAAGACCGTGGGGAAGCTCGCAGTCGAAGGCGAAGGAGGACAGTGATGAAGGGGGTCTGCCGGGACTTGAGGAGAAGCGGAAAAGCGGCGGCTCCTGTGAAACACAACTGAACCAGAGTGAGGGGATTGCTTCAAGGAGTTCTAGGACAAGAATTGATGCGGGCTTAAACTCGGAGCGCGGGGCTTCGGGCAAACCACAGCAACAAGAGCGAGAGAGAGAGTTGGGTGCATGTGGTGCTCACTTGAATAGGCGAAGGCGACACACGGTTGATGAGGATTGTGAGAGGGATTCGCGGCAGCGTACGTGGTCGGCCGTGCACGGGGCTCCGGCGAACCGACGGTGCTTCGGAAAAAAGGAAGGGAGCATGGCGTAGAACATCGTGAGGCAAACTCAATAGAGTGGACGATGTCACTGGGGAATCAACGACGGTGACAGAACACGAGGAGGAAGGTGATTCGGCCGTCGGTAGGAGGAACTTTGACGGCAACACGAGCTCCAGCCGGCGCCGGCGAAACTCGAGGCACATCGAAACGAGGGAGAGAAAGAGGAAGAGCCAGAAAGTTGAGGGGAAAACAGGAGGGCAAAGGCTCCCCGACGCTCTATTTATAGAGGAAGGAAGGAGAATCGGGCAATAAGATGGTGCGGTGTGAAAAAGGGAGGAAAAACATGACGGGTCAGAGACAATAATATTTAATGCGCACGTCGCTGAGGAAAAAAGGAGAAAAAATATGGCGGAGGTGATGGTATTTAATGAGCACGTCGCTGAGAAAAAGGGGGACGGGATGGGGGCAAGCGCGATGAAGGATAGGCAATTAAATGCACAGACGACATTTAATGCACGACAACTTTTGTGATGGGAGGAAGAAAAAGGTGAGCAGGGGCTGATAGGTGGGGCCAGTCGAAACCGAGGGGGTGGTCGAGACCAATAGACTGGTCGAAATCGAAGGGCTGGTCGAAACCGAACGACAACAGAGAGGGTGGTCTAAACCGAGAGAAAACAGAGAGGTGGAGCGCCCGGCGACGAGAGGAGGAGGAACGGATTGGCAAAAAAACAGAACATATAGGGAAAGGGAATTCCAAATACCAGAGAATTCTAACAAACTCAAGATAAATCAAATTTTGAATTAGTTGAGGTTTGATTAATTCATATTAAATTGCTTTTAACATCCAAAATTTCAACTTAAACTTTAGAAATTCAACAAAACCAAATGGTTATTTTTATTTTTGAAAATTTTCAAAAAAACTCTGAAAATTGGGATGTTACAGGGGTGTCATGGGAGGGGGTGTTGCGTTGGCTGGCTCGCTCTTGGTGTACCGTGCAGTTGTGAAACCCCAACAGAGACTTGGCTATTGTTGCCGTCCAACACTCGCTCTAACCGCACTTCCCAATCGCCGTTGTATTTCCCGGAGTCTGCTCCCTCTTGCGGCCCTAGCTCCTTGTCCGATAGGGGGTCTATGACGTGTGGAACAACATGTTATGCATGTAAACAAGAAGGAAATACTAAAATAGTATGTTATACGTGTAAATAACATAGACATACCTGATTGCTGCATCACAGCGAACGACTCGACGTAGTCCTGTTCCTAGTATGGATGGTACTAATGACTTGCCAGAAGAAAATGTCGTTATTAACTAATGGAGTTTGAAATTAACAACTAGACGTAAGTGTTTCAGGTGTATCTGCGAACTGAGCTAGCGCTCGGGTACTCCTGGCACGGTGCCACGAGGACCTGTCCGCCACGTCTGGGTGAGGAGCCGTGGGGCGTGACGCACTGTGGCTCAACCCCGTCCATGCACAGGTGGGTCCGCCACATCCCTCGGCCTACGGCGCGAAGTTAGTTGGATGACTCGCCTTGACACTTCCATCATCTGGCCCATGGGTTGTCTGAGCTCCTGCCTTGCCGTGTTGCAGCGCTCCCCGATCATCAGACTACGCACGGAGCTTGCCAACTTGTGCAGCTCCCATGAGAGATTGTTCTGTACACATAATTAGCAAATCAGCAAGGAAAAACATGCGTAGGAAATAAAAAGTATATACCGTTCAATACGTACCATGCGAACATGGCATGGTGGGTCATCCATGACCTTGATGCAACAAACCCTCATTCGAGTGGAGTACCACTCAATGTACTCCTCGTACGTCCCAGGGTCGTAGGGAGCATCCTCCCAGTGCACGTCCACCAAGGCGTGGAGCCATTGCGCAACCCATTGGGCCATCTTCTCAGTCTACGAAGTCGTACCAGCTATTTCCTTCCTGGTGTACCTGTGGAAGACGAAACGATAAATTTTTAAGTTCGTAAGGGAAAAGATGCGACATAAATAAAATGCGAACTTACCCATGAACGTTCGGTGACACCCATGGCCCCCAGCGCACTGAGAACTCCTGCCATAGACCGAACTAGCGCATCACCTGGTGCAATCACTTATTGATTTACGTAGCACAACTGAAATTGCAAGACACATCATTGGGCACTAATCCATTATGTTGTCATGCACCGAAAAGAAACGCAACCCATGCCAATGGAATTGATAAAGCAAGTGTGTCAATGGATGGAGGATTACATCGTCGCGGAATAGGGGGAGCATGAACACAACCGGGGTGGAGGACGGCGGTGGCGCCATCGGTTAGAAGAGGAGGGAGGCGGCATCGGTCGGAGGAGGAGGGAGGTGGTCGAGAGAGGAGGACGGAGACGATGTTGGTGACGAGGAGGGCGGAGGCGAACAGGGGTGGCGGATGGCGGTGCAGGGGCGCAAACCCTAGCACCGCTGCTGCGTCATGCGTGCTCAAGAATCGGGGCCGTTAGGGTGGGCAAGGAATGGAGAGAGGGGGTTCATCTTTTTATATGTGGTATGGAGTGGGTAAATATATCCGACTTTCATGGGCAAAACCCAAACTCCATCCCGCAAAAGTCATCGAAGCTACCCCTAGCCCGCCTCCCGCTTCCGGCTTCTTCACATTATGTTGTGCTTCCGGCTTTTCCAAAAGTGGATACTGAAAACCGCCCGTTTGAGACGGCTTTCGGCTTTTTTCAGCAAAATGGCAAAGCCGAAGCTGTCCCAAACAGACCTTAAGTGGGATATGCTAGTCCCACCCTGTTCCACCTTGTCCATCAACCAAATGCAGGTTGACCCCTGGTCCTAGGACTATTCCATTCCATCTGACCTCATCCTAGCAACCAAACACTACCTAAATGTAATTTGTATGCTTTAGTAGGTATCTCGGTCTTCTTTTATGTTGCTTTCTATTGCCCTGGAGATGCACGAGCTAGGCATTCTTCTGGTCTTTTATACATTTTTTTTCTTTCTGAAATGTTTCTTCTATCCCCAGGAGGCTCGCGAGCGGGGTTTATCTGAGGAAAACTTGGGTGGCTGGAACCTGGAAGCAATCATCTTGAGAAGAAGCAGGTACTTTGATGTCTTGCTGCAATGCTGTGACAAGCCGTGTGCTTGAACACAGCCTATGTAAAAGACTGCAAAATTAGTTCGCTTGGCTATGTCAATCTTATAAGTAGGATTGCTGCAACGAACTTCCCGTGTCAATATATAGATTAACCTAAACTGCCAACAGTTTTTTTTTATCTCCTACACGACGTTTCTTACCACGTGAGCCATAAGGTAACAAAGGTTAGTCCTGTCGATAGCATGCTCACAAGAGAACAAAAAGGCTAGCAAGTAGCAATGATGGTTTAGCGAAGGCGCGACAAAGCACCAGCTTGTCCTGGCTCTCCACGTCCGTTTCCGACCCTCGCCAAAGCGAAATGACGATAAACAACCTGGAAAAAAACAGAAGCCCAGCCGTCCAGCCGTTCCAAACTCTCGCAACGACAAAGATCGCAAGCTCCCAATCATTGTCCTATCTCAAATCTTTGCTCGAAAGAACAAAAATACTAGGAAGCAAGAGGAGGAGGATACATGTAATTACATGGTACGTTCTTGTCTTGGATTCAGACGAGAGCTCTACTGTGCTTGCTAATTACAGTTACAGCACTGTGTGTGATTGTATCGTTCACTAGTGTTCTTCTACGCGAAAAAAAAATGGAAGCGAAGAACTTGGGGCGGATCTAGCGGCGCCGGGTGTGCACTGGCGCTCCTAAAATTTGCAAAATCTACTAAAAGGTAGCTATTCCTTTGGATTGAAAATGAAGAAAGTAAGTAAGGCTATCATTTTTACAGGTGCATACGGTGGTGAGTCAGGGAAAAAACTCACAAGTTGCATCCATTCCTTTATCTTTCTCTTCTATTGAATTATGATTTAATTATGAAATACAGTTGTAATACTAAATCAGTACACAGAGCACATTTCTAATTTTGTTCACATTCAAATATTGTATAAGTTATTTTTCAAATTGATTACTATAACGATTACATATAAAAAGTTGCTAGTACACTATTATATAGTATACAATGTGCTTCTCGGAACGGAAATATTTTCAGATGATAAATTTTGTAAAAAAAAGTACATAAACAACTTGGTGATACATACTTTAAACAAATCGTACTAGACGTTGTTTTATGTGTGCACCCCAACACTGAATTCCTAGCTCCGCCACTGCGAAGAAGAACCTGTGCTAGTTGTGCAGCGGGTTAGGGCCCTGCGGAACCAGCCTCTTGGATTCGCCGAACTCTGCCGCTGCATCGCCGGAACCGGCCACCGTCGGGACGACGTCGGTCCTACCGTCGCCGGCGCCACGGCGCTTCCATGCCGCTACGTCTGCTATGGGAATCCTGTGGCCGCAGCCGAAGGTGGCGAGCTCCGACGCTAGAAGGAGAAGCATTGCAAGCAGCATGGCTGATAGTAGAGCGCCGGCGTCTCTCATGCTGAGAGAGATGGGGAGGGAGGGAGCTAGTGAGGGGAGGGAGAGGGAGTGGGCACCGGGAAGAAGAGGTGATTTCAGTGTGTTTGTATGGATGCAAGCAACCGAGCAGGGTGTTGGGATTTTGGGGAGAGGGGTGTGTGTATGTGTATGAGTGCATCGTGTGCATTGTTGTGTAGCTCGTGTTGTAGGTTAAGTGTAGGGAGGTGAGGCCAGGTCTGCTACTAATGAGATGTGGTCCCCGTCTGGCGTTTGCTGAAGTGTGAAATGATGTGCTTGTGTAGTGAGCCAAAGGAAAGGGATGATTGAGGTGGTCATGCAGTTGACTTTATAATTTTTTTTTTAACTTTTTTTAAAATTTATTTTTATTGTTAACCCTGTAAACTTTATTTCTAATTCTGACTCTTTTGGTCACGCCACTACCCATGACGTGACAAAACAACATTGTCACGCTATAGGATAAGTCCACAAAATAGTATTTTTTGTCACACCACTGGTGGTGGCGTGACCAAACAACACTGTCACGTCATCACTAGTGGCGCGACAAGAGCTTGACAAAATACGGACTGACGTGACAGTGTTATTTTGTCACGTCACGGGTGGTGACGTAACCAAAGAGGTCAGAATTAGAAATAAAGTTTGGATGAGTTAACAATAAAAATAAATTTTAAAAAGGGATAATTAATAATAAAAAAATCTTGACTCTACGGGGAAAAAAAGCAAACCGAACTCTTGTTGTGCTGTGCAAACTACATGTGTGTGGGATTATGATATTTGGTTAGTTGTGGCTGTATTTTTCTGGTGTTCGTTTTGTATTGATGCATGGAATCCGATGCTAATAATCCAACAAAAGGGTAGCAATATCATTTGTATCTAATTTGGCTTTGGCTGCCTGGGATAACTGAATTCTGTTGTTCAGCTGTGGTGAGATCATGCAGTATGCAGACAACTGCTTTTGTAATCTGCACAGTACATCCATTGTTCCTAGCTTGTGTGACACCGAGAAAGTTTGAAAAGAAATGCTCCATTTATCTTTCTGTCCACTTTGATGATCCTGTCAATCTCACACTAGCTTTCAGTAGGCAAAGGTGGTTCGTATCATCCTATCCACCACCAATCCTGTTTCTTGCCGGCTCTACTCCTCTTGTCGACGGTTTTTGCAGTAGGAAGAACCTTCAGAGCATGTACTTCAAGTGCATAAACACGAGGGATCCAAGGAAATCTCAACATAATTACAAAGCTAAGACGATACGATTTTTCTTTTTAACTCAAAGATGATACGATATATGAGGATGGTAGTACAGCTGGCACAAAACGCTTTCCAACATTTCTCATTCTCTTCTTGTTTTAGTGCGAAGTACGCCAGGCGGGCGGGTCACCTCATCCCAGCCCATCTAAGGACCGGAAGGACTGGGCATTTTATCGGCCCGGCCCAACTAAGGACGGGAGAGACAGAGAGAGGAACAGAAGACTGGAGAGGACGCGGTGCCCTGTTCCCGTACGCAACAGCGCGGACGCCGCCAGCCCCTCAACTCCCATTCGCCGCGGACTCCTCGTCCCCCAAAATTCCCGGGGAAAAGCAGGGAGTCAGAGGCGGAGCAGCAGCGGCGACGCGGAGAGGCGAGGGATGGAGTATCGCAACAAGATGGTGCTCGCGCCCATGGTCCGCGTGGTAACTCCTCCTCTCGATCCGTTCCAAACCCTCGCTCGCAAATCGCAGCAGCGTCCACTGAGTTGACCAGCCTTCTCCCCTTTGGGAGGGCACATGAGTTAGTAGATCAGGATCCGAGTTTTAGCTCGGAGTTCTGGATCATGGACTCAGGCCTCGGCAAATCTAGAACCGGAAGCTTTAGATTTCTACTTGTGCACGCGGAGTGAATGAGCAGCTCGCCTTCTCGGTGCATTGTACGATGGGCGATGGCCGTGTTGCAAACCGTGGTGATCAAACCGTTAGCCTTAGGTATCTCTAGTTGGAAATCAGAGTTTCGCATAGATGTGGCTCTAGGGGACTGGAACCATGGTGCTTCTGCATGTGTGATAATTTCTTTTTGAAACAAACAGGCAGGAGAGCTGCCCGTCGAGAAAAAAATAAAAAATAAAAAAATACGGACAAACAACTGGCTAAGAAGCCTAACACCAAGGCTAGTGGTAAACACCAAATAGCACGACACCGAAACACACACCGTAACCAAGGGAAGGGCAACGCCCCCTACCACCTAACACGCTGAAGCTTCAATTGGTTATCAAGTTAGACAAATGCAGAGGATCACCGTTGCACAATGCTTGAAAGAGAAGAATAGAAGCAATGACATGGAGAACCACAGCTCCACCACGGCTAAAGAACCACATCTCTTGCAAGGGCTGAAGCTTCTATGCTTGAAGTGAATAAGTAGCTTGTTTCTCGATTGATGAACTAATTTATCTCTTCGTTTGATCCTCAGCTGTGAGATCTGAGATTCTTTGGATCAATAGTGTGGCACTTGAATTAGATCCATAATGAGTATAAATTTCTCCTGATTGGTGCCATTGTTGATGTTTGCATTTAAACCGGAAACTGTTGATGGCTGGACAGCCAGATGTTGAGAGAAGTTGTGTCCTGAGCTGAGGTATCAATGCTGCTGGTTTATTTGATTGATCAAATTTGCTTTTCTCATTCCGCATCTAGGAAAAAGTGAGATTACTGGCTCTATATTGCTGCTGCCTAATGATGGAATGAATGAATCATTGTCCGTGTATTACAGGCTATTCTTGTATTGTACAAATAGTGGAAACATCAGGCATGTAGTATGTGGAATAAAATTTAAAGGGCCAAACATCGTTTTGTTGAATGCAGTTAGGACTACCTTTTGTCAATGCTACTAACATGGAACTTTTATTGTTCTCCTGTATTTCTGCTTCTTAATAAGTCTCTGAGGATATAATTTCTGTTGCTAAATTAAGTGGCATTACTGTAGCTTTTTGAGATAGATAGATATCGGTGAGTTCCCATGCTGGGATTGTTGAATACATAGTAGTCATCCTCCACAACTTGCAGATATTTTCATAAGACGATTTGCTCAACATCTGAATACATAGTTGTATGTAGTATCTACCTTATTTTTTAATCACTTTTTGCAGGGTACTCTGCCACTTAGGCTACTGGCTGCTGAATATGGTGCTGATATTACTTACGGAGAAGAAGTAATAGATCATAAATTTTTGAAGTGTGAACGTGTTACAAATGGTATTGTAGTTCAATTGACGTTTAATATTTTATTATCATCTCACTACTGTGACCTCTGTTTTGACAGTCATGTTCTACACTTCTACTCACAGATTGCTGTTAAGATCTTGCATATCATAGTATTATGGATAACTTTACTCCAACAATGTTGCATTTGAAGTAGGTGATTTGAAATATTTATCTTAAATGATTATTGGATGGTGAAGGGTTGGTATTGAAGATAGAAGGAAACAAATGTTTAGATAACTTCACGAATGTAGAATTAGATGATTTATGAAGTGAACTTCTTGATTTTCCTGTGAGGTCGGGGAACCTTTTAACACCTACGTGATTTTGTTTATTTGTTCCGTATGTTGTCCAGATTTGTTGGATTTGTGTGGTACCGTTCCACTCATGCTAATCATGTTGTTCAATGTTGGCCAGAATCTCTCGGGACTACTGATTTTTTGGAGAGAGGGACTGATAATGTAGTGTTCCGAACTTGCCCACAAGAAAGGGACAGGGTTGTATTCCAAATGGGCACGTCGGATGCCGTGCGGGCACTTAAAGCTGCTCAGATTGTGTAAGTCTTATTTATGAAATTATTTAATATCCAAATTCTGAAGTAAACTAAAAGTGCACCGGGTTACTAGGGCCAGGGGTGCTACCTGAATTGTTTGATCTGATTAACATCAAGGCATTGGATTAGTTGTTTTAACCTCTCCTTCTTTGCATCTTTTCTTTACTCATAGTTTTTCATCCTCACCAGTTGTAATGATGTCGCTGCTATAGATATCAACATGGGTTGTCCAAAGTCATTCTCTCTCAGTGGAGGAATGGGTGCTGCATTACTCTCCAAACCTGAGCTTATACATGATGTACTTTCTCTTATTGTTTTGTTTTAGGATTAAGTACATTCTTCGTCCCTCAACTCTTGACCTAGTTTAAAATTTGTCCCTGAAGTTCAATACCGGGTATAACGCGTCCTCGAAGTTTCTAAACCGTGCAAAAACCGTCATGTTTTCCTTTTAAAGGTGGTTTCGTGCCACGTGGAAAAAAGAAATATTTTCTGCCACCTAGCGCCCACGCCAACTACTACTTCTCTCCTCCTCCTCCTCTACTTCCCATGGACGAGCCAAAGCCATTCATGGACGAGAGGAGATGGTGAGCTAGAGCCGCCGCCACCGTGTGGAGACCATCCACGCCACGCCCACCGCCACCGCCACATCGCTTCCACCGCCTCCGGCTCCAACACGGCGTCTCGTCGCCCACCATCGCCGCGCGTGGGACTGCGAGATCTACCTCGCCGCATCCACGCCACGCGGACCTCCTCCGAGCCGAGCGGTGGCGCGCCACCGTGCCGCGCCGATCGTGCGGGAAGGCCGGAGGCGGCGGGCGCTAGGAGCCGGAGGTCGGCCGCGCCAACCGCAGGTAGGGGTGGGGAGCATGGCGCACCGCGCGCCGCACCTGTGGAGAGACTCCGTGAGGGAAACGCCGGGGTAGAAGCCCCCGCGGGCCAAGGTGGCATAGGCGGCGGCGAACCGGCGGCAGGGAGCCAACCGCGAGGCCGTCGTCGTCGAGGTCGATCTCGAAGGACCAGTTCGAGCACCCGTGCCGTGCCGCCACGCTTGGGGTCAACGAGCGCGAGCTCCGTGAACTTGGCATCGGAGATGGCTTTCTTGGCGTCCTCGGCGGCCCTCCCCGCCACCCTCGCGGCGGTGGACGCCAGAGACGTGGAGCCGTCCATCAACATGTTGTGCGCGCGCGACGGGAGTCGGCATGGGAGCCGGAGATCGTCGCGGGAAGGGTGCGGCGCACGGGAGGTGGGGCGCGCTAGCGGCGGAGGAGGTAGGAGGCGGCGGGGCGGGCCTCTCCATTTCTTTCTCTCGAATGCGCGCGACGATCAAGAGGCATGCGCGCAAAGGGATGCGAAGCACGCCGCGGCATGCCTCTAGGATTCGCTAGAGGCTGCGTCAGCGCCGCGCATGGCGGCCGTCGGCGGCGGCGAGCAGAGCTTCACGCGCGAGGAGCTGGATGGGAGAGGCCGAGGGCGCGGAGCTCGTGGAGATGGGCGAGGCTCCCGGGGCGGCGCAGCGCCGGGGAGCCAGAGGCCGGCCAGCCGAGAGGAGGCACGGCGCAGGGAGCCGAGGGCGCCGCCGGGGCGCAAGAGAATCGGACGGCAGGAGCGGCGGTGAGCCAAGGGGGCCGGTGGTGACGACACTTGAGGAAGGGGAAGGCGCCAGGAGGAGAGGAGGCTGGATGGAGGAGGAGCAATGGAGAAGAGGGAAGGTTGGGAAGGCGCCAAGAGGAGAGATGGGAACGGGGGAGGAGACGTGAGGCTGACCTGACAATTTTTTATTCGACCTGAAAGCCACGTGGGTCAAATCCTGGTCAAAATCGCTCTAAAACAGATAAAGGGACGGTTTTTGCGTGGTATTGATAGTTCGAGGACACGTTATACCCGGTATTGAACCTCAGAGACGAACTTTAAACTAGGACAAGAGTTGAGGGACGAACAATATACTTAATCCTTTGTTTTACTACTTTCATACTCTGGAAATTCACTGCACTTATTCAAGCTATGCAAATTGTATCACATAGATTTTGACCACATTGCGGAGGAACTTGGACACGACAGTGACATGTAAAATCCGTCTTCTGAACACACGTCAGGACACTGTGGAGTTGGCACGCCGGATTGAGAAGACTGGTGTTCCGGCTCTTGCTGTCCATGGAAGGTTAGCGCGCGCACAGTGATACTTTTGAGTTCTGTTACATAACCATGCTCGCTCTCACCCAGTCACTCTACTTTAAAAATGTCAATTTACTGTCCATACATTTCCAATTGTCCACAAGTTTAAATGCTCGTGTTTAAGAATCCAGGTGAAACATTGTATCCATATGCACAACCATTTGGTCCATTATATTTATAAGTATCCAATATGATGTAGCTCAAATCCATGGAAAGGTCAGGGACCTGCTTTGCATTTTTGCCCCAGTTCTTTTTCTCAACATCTGAGCTTGCCACTGACTACCTTGTAAATTTATTTTGTAAGTCATTGTTTTTACAATAATGAAAATGAAATATGATGCGGAAAATGTCAATCTTCCCTTTTTCATCTGCCGTAATATTCTTTATTGGGTAATTGGTTTCTCTTGTGTTGGCCTCCTTTAAAAGTACAGAAAGGTTAAAGACAGGCCAAGAGATCCTGCTAAGTGGGATGAGATTGCAGATGTTGTGTCCGCACTGTCAATTCCAGTTATAGCTAATGGAGATGTATTTGAGTATGAGGATTTAAAAAGAATTAAAGATGCCACAGGTTTGTATGTTCAATTAATAGTCAATACTCCTATTTAAGTATTTATCATCTTGCCCCGTTTAGTAAGTAACTATTTGTTCAGCAGAGTAAAGTGAAGAGAGGGAGATACATAAATGGATATGAACTCTCGTTAGTTTAGGTTGCTTCACTTACTTGTTATCAATATTGAGCTTACTTTTCTCCTAGACAAAGCACAAATCTCCATGCATTGGGACTGCCATAACACTATATCATTTCTGAAACGCCGCATGATGTTAAACATCTGAAGCAGCTGGTAACTTCAATATTCATTTACGAACAAGCATGCATATCACAGGGTTTCTTGAAAACCTACAGATGTGAGAGATTGTCATCCTTGCTACCAGTGTTACTTGGATAGTTGGAGTGCATTGGCAGATTGATTTTTTCTTGCATGTTGTTTCCAGTGATGGATAATCTTGGTTCCTGTAACTGATAGGTGCCACGTCTGTAATGGTTGCTAGAGGTGCCATGTGGAATGCCTCTGTTTTTTGTGCCAAAGGCAAAACACCTTGGGAGGATGTCAAGAGAGAGTATGTGAGAAAGGTATTTGATTGTGCTTCCTGCATTTGTTCTGTTTGAACCTCAAAGTTAATTTATTTGAGCATTTCCATTCTTGAATGTCCTATTTTTTCTCATGGGTGTGAAAACACACCAAGTTTCTATGGTTTGACATCACATTACATTGTAATTCTTGTGAGCAGAGTATTTTGTGGAACAATGATATGAAGAGCACCAAACAAACCTTAAAAGAAATGATAATGCACTATTCTTGCCTTGAACTCCCTGAAGGGAAAGGCGTGATAAAGTGTGATATGTCAGCAGATTTGGCGTAAGTGAACTAACTTTCGATTTGTTTTCTTTTGCAAATGATGTGTTCCGAAGCATTAATTATTTGGAGATTCTTTGTCCGTCTATGCTACTCGACAGGTGTTGCAACCTGCAACTCTTTACTCATGGATAATGCTGTCAAAATTTGTTGTCTTAGGACGGGTCAATTTACATGGCTAGAATATGTGCTATGCCAAGTACCATTTTTTGTTTCTTTGCATCTAACCATTCCGTTTATCTGGATCCAAATTTCTTGGGCATCAACAATCCAATTATCCATTTAAGTGGGCTTTCTTATATTTCCCTCTTTAGAAGAAGCGGACAGCATATGGGCATAATACCGTGATCTGTAATATATAACTTTTTCATGTCTCAACAATTAATTTCAACTTCTTGCCAAGCTGCCTTCATGGTTATTTGGTCACACAAAAATAGTACTGTTAGATTCGTATTTAGAAGTACTTCCATAGGATCATTATTTTATGCTTGCTAATTGTTACTAATATACTGCAAAATATATTAATTTTCAAAGTTTAATCTCGAAGATTGTGCCACAACAAACTGGGCCTTGTACTCTGAAACCAAGAGACTAGCCTTGAATTCTTCCTTATTAGTGAACCACATCTTGCTAGAGTGCCGGACCAAGTGTGATACAGGCATGGCCTTAGCTTTGTAGCTGGTCTCGCACTCTTCTGCCAATGATCAAACCGTAGAATAATACTTTTTTAGAAGCTTTTAGATTGGCGATTGCTTTCTATTATCAATGAATTTGGATGAATCAATACGAAACCTGCCACCATATTTTGTTCTAGTAATTTTCATATGCTGATGATTCTTCATGATTACTGTACCTTATTCTGCAATACTGTGGCTTCTTGCTCATTTGTATCATGTAAATCTACTTATATTTTTTAATAATCAAATTTAATATTTATTCTTCTCATGTTTTCAGGAGATTATACGGGGAAGAGGACTACTATAATTTTGTTGTTTCAAATAGGAAATTAAGATTTTGACCCAGGTATCTATTTCACATCAGTGCAAGTGTGCAACTTCTGAAAAGGAAATAAATGATTTGGTAGAGTTGATGCAATTGTATAGTTTCATGTTATTTGGAAGTACTCCTGCAAAACACAATGATGTGCTCAGAGAATTCATGATTATCAACCAAGATTCCAAAACCTGAACTGGCTCAGTTCAGGTTACACGGCCAGGTAGCATGGCTCCCTTCCAGTGACATAGTAACTGGTCCCTGCCAGTATGTATGGTGTATAAATTGGAGCGGAGTTTGTGGCAGACGGAACTTGATTGGAAACTTCCTAAATTTCTGTGGGTTTTTTTTCCATAACCAAGCAAAACTGGCCAAACCAGTCTCTGTTGAATCTGAAGGAAGTTGTTAGTTAGCATCATTTGCAATAATATATCTAAAGTTGGGTCAGAACTGAAGTATTCAAATTGCAACTTCATAAAAGTTGCTTAAAAATATATGGTAAAGTTTGTCAATAGCTGGTCAGTGATCATAGGAAATGGAAAATTTCTCTCAAGTCTTGACTACCTATGTCCACCCGATATATCAGAAACTCACTGAGACTTTTTAATTAATTAAGACGAGGGTGTTAGGCTGTTAGCCCTGTGTGAGATCGCAGAGAAATGTATCACCCAAGAACTACAACCCACAGTAATTACTGAGGTCAATGGTACAGGTCCTAATTTGCTTAGCATAACTTGTGATAAGTTTGGACGGATTGTGGAATACGACTCCCTCTTGCGATGAAACACCACTTGACCTTGCTTCAGATTAGAGGTTTGGTATTGTAGATCCAGATTGGTAGCCATGTTTTATAAGTCCATCGATCCCACGAGTTAGTAACGAATTTTCACTCTTTGACGCTTTCTAATTTGAAGTTTTTATGCAGCTCCTGCCTGGATTCCTGTCTCGGTTTAATGAATGGGTTTTGGAGGAATCCATCATGTTACCAAACAATACGAGGTTTGCTTGCAGTTTTGGCTTTGCTTTGTGATATCTGATCTAGATCAACCAAGGATTCACTAATTTTTTATTTGGTCTGGGATGGTCTTGCAGTTCATTTTTAAAGTAGGACTGTTTTGAGACCAAGGCTGTTGATGTTAAAGCACTACAGAGAATATCAGAAGCAGTTTGAGACCTTTTGTTGTGCTGATAATAGATAGAATGCATTCCTGAAACTAAGAAAACACCATTCTTTTTTGAAGTATTTATTGTTTTGCTAATTCAGAGCCCCGAAAGGCTGAGTCATGTATTATTGGTGGAAATAATGTATTTTGGGAAAGTTGAACTAGACTTTGATCTGTTGATTCGGGTGATGTCCATCATGTCCCAAATGATTTAATTTGCCATGGCATAAAATTGATGGGCATTGGGCCTGCCTGACTTCTGTTCCTTGTACTTTTATCTCGTGCAATACGCCAACGCAAGTATCTTGTTTGCCTGTCTAAGCTATTTTGTTAATAGTGTTGATACTGTTAGTACAGATCAAACTTCCAAATGGGTTGCTTTTGTCGGTTTAACCAACTTTTGGGAACGAGATGTTTTGGTATGTGACATCATCTCACTCAGATAATTGCTGCAATATGCCGTAGTTGTTGTAGGCTCCCGAGAAACGGAGAAATATCTTGCAACACAAATTAAGGTTATTGAAGAACAATATTTTCATCAAGATCTAACTTTTTGAACAAATCAAACCTACTTTTCAATTTTCGTCGAGCGTAATAAAACTATGTTAAAACCATCACTAAGCCAGAACGTGTAGACCAAAAAGATGCTCAATAATACCTTTGGAACGTGTGTAGTATGTTCGGAAGTAAGCTTCAAGGCTTATGAAGCCACCATGAAACCTTGATCCTTGAACCAGGAACCCAAAACATATCTAATAATCTTGTAATTGGGAACGCTAAGAACGAAATCTTTACTCCCCCATTTCCCCAACTCAACTATAGCTTACTAATTCGGAAGGGATCAACATCTGGATTACACCGAGAGCGCGGAAGACTGCAGTAGTCGATAGAACTGAGGAGAATACAGTGGGGGGATGAAACCCTAAATCTCCAATATTTATTGGTAATTTCTCATCTGAACACCAACTATCCTGAGCAGAACACTTGACATTCAGGTTATCCACACTAGAAACAACTCACAGCAAGTTCTGACGAGCACGACTCATCTCCCTCCGGAGAAGTCAGACATCTGAGACATGGTATCGGCGCTGGTCGACGTCATCGGGTACGACATGACGTAGGGGTCGAACCCCTGGTCCTGCATGAGCGCCAGCATGTTGAAACTCTGGTAGGTTGGCGACAGCTCCGGCAGCGGCACGTCGCCGTCCAGGTACTGCACGACCTGCCGCATGCCCGGCCGCGCATCAGCACCAGGCTCGCCTCGTCCGCGACGAAGTCCCCGTGCAGGCGCGGGTCCACCGCGTCGGCGACCGACCCGGCGCGCCACCGGTCGAGCACCCAGTCCACCAGCACGAGGCGGTTGTCGCGCGCGTCCTGCACGACGGGCTTACGCCCGCACGCCACCTCCAGCATGAACGCGCCAAACGCGAACACGTCCGACGCCTTGGACGCCTTCCCCGTGCGCCCCACCTCCGGCGCCATGTACCCCATCGTGCCCACCACGCGCGTCGTGTACGGGTCCGTGCCGTGGTCGTACAGCCGCGCCAGGCCGAAGTCGCCGAGCCGCCCGTTCATCTCCGCGTCGAGCAGCACGTTGCTCGCCTTGATGTCCCGGTGCACCACCACCTGCTCCCAGTCCTCGTGAAGGTACAGCAACCCAGACGCGACGCCTTTGATGACGCGGAACCTTTGCCCCCAGCTCAAGGTGATCTTGTTCTGGTCGTAGAGGTGCTTGTCGAGGCTGCCATTGAGCATGTAGTCGTAGACCAGGAGGAGCTCGCCCTTGCGCCGGCAATAGCCGAGCAGCTGCACGAGGTTCCGGTGCCGGAGCCGACCGATGCTGACGACCTCGGCCACGAACTCCTTCATCCCCTGCCTCGACCCGTGCGACACCTTCTTCACCGTGACCTCCGCCTTGGACGACGGGAGCACGCCGCGGTACACCCTCCCGAACCCGCCGATGCCGAGCAGCCGCTTGTCGCTAAATCCGTCGGTGGCGTGGAACAGGTCCTTGTACGAGAACCTGTGCGGCCCGAACGCCACCTCCCACTCCTCCTTGACCTCCGCGTACATGCGCCGCCTCCGCATGAACACGAAGACGACGGCGGCCACCGCAAAGACAAGCGCAGCGGACGCTATTGGCAGCACGATCTCCAGCGTCTTGGACCGCGGCTTTGGAAAAGTGACCGGCAAAGAGGGCAGGGAGGAGACGTTGAGCGCTGGGGCGGCGCCGTTCATCTTGAAGCTCCAGCCGAGCACGTAGTGGCGGCCGACGAGCATGCCGGTCGCCGACGAGAAGCCAACATACGCGGTATCGTCGATGACGGACGAGAGATTGACGGTGGTGGAGAGCAGGGGTTTCTTGGGCCGAGCCACCTCCAGGGGCGCCATGGTGACATTGACCTGCATGCTCTGGCCGTCGAAGTCCACCCACACCTGCATCGGCTTGCGGCTCACCAGGCTCAGGTTCTTGAACGCGCCGGTGTCGTCGTCGTAGTACCCGGCGTTGTCGGCGTCGACGGAATTGAGCCCGTTGACGTCGATGCCGACGTGGTTGAAGTTCATGTCGTTGAACTCCGTGTTGAAGATGGTGTCGAACTCCACCGCGAAGAGGTGGTTGGTGGCGTTGCCGTTGTTGGCGGAGTTGACGAGGCCCATGGACTGCCCCGGCAGCGCCGAGGTGAGGTTCTTGCTATTGGTGATTATGAAGGCCATGCCGTGGCCGCTCAGGTACAGGTACTCGTACCCGCCGATGATGCCGATGACGAAGTCAGTGGAGAAGGACCGCATGGCCGTGCTGTTGGGCGCCGTGTGGAACTGGAGCGGCACCGGGTAGAAGGCGTGGCCCTTGAGCTGCTTCGTGCCGTTGGTCAGCATGAGGAGCCCGTTCGGGGTCACCGTGGCCATGCCGTCGAAGGAGAGGTTCGCGCCGGTGAACCCATTGAAGACGAACTGCTCGTCGGCCGACGCCGCAGGGCGGAGGCCGAGGAAGAGAAGCAGGAGAAGGAACGGCATGGCTGGCTCGTGAAGCAGCATAGCCACCACGGCTCCACACTTCCCCTAGTGCTATGCTGCTATGCAGACGGTGGTGAAGCAAATGCCAAATGGTGTAGCCTCTACTGCGTCGGTACTGACTCGGTGTGTAACGTAGCGTTTTCGCCTCTTACCACTTTGGTTGTATGAACGAAACCAGATGTGAACGTCAAGATTCCAGATCCGGAGGTCTGCAGCTTGCACGCATGGATGGTGAGAGGAGTCATTCTGCTTTATGGTCGCCACAGTCGTGACTAATTACTGTTGTAAAATGGCAGTTTTAGTAAATATTTAGCATTAATTCCAACGTAATAATAATAATAACATATTTTCAGCAATATTTAAATGAAAAAATTACTAAATAAACATGTAAATTCTCCATATCATTTAAACATGATAATATGCTAAAAAATTAGAACATGTAGACAATTGAAATCAGCGTAATGTTTAGATTTATTTGTTTGTTTATTCCTCTATGATGTCGGGCTGTTCAAGATAAAATTTTGGCATTCTCGCCACTTTTGTCTATACTCTTCACAAGTTGAATGTGACAACTAAAAAAATCAGACTTTGATCTTAAAAGACTGCATTACTGATATGTCAAGACTTAACTCAAAATAGTAAGTTTAATTTTCAGCCAGCAGAGGATAGAAACAACATGGCAGTGCAAGAAAATGCAATTTTAGCACTCCAACCTTTTGGCAAACAGAGGACCAAGTAATCCTCAGTTCAAAAATTGAAAATACAAATAAGCATTTATTGATTTATGCCAATAGAGGATCAGCAAGATCACATAACAATAATCATGAGGACACACCTAACAAATTTATAATATCATCACATGTCAACATCATGATGACAACATCGCACATGACAGCATACTTAGCCAAGAAGTATAATGATGTCATTGCACGTGTCAGCAAACTAGATGTTGTCATCACACATATCAGTATAGTTAGCCTAGAAGTATATAATGTCATCGCTTTTGTCAGCAAATATGTGATGTCATCACTTAGGTCATTATCTTTCTTGGACATAAAGTAATGATTTGTAAAGTTGAACTTTACAACATGAATTGAGTTATAACTCTAGTCGCAAACAACCTATCATATGGACATCTCTAGAACACACACATTCTTCCCTACCCGAAATACTACTCTAACACCAACTGAGCCAATCACGAGAGCTAAAACATAGCAAATTAATCAAGAGGTAAATCTTTTCTCAATGAGCTACATATTGATTTTTATAAGAATAGATTGCTACCTAATGCCTCTACTTTACTTGTTATAAGGTTTCATGAAGAATCTTTGGAGGCAAAGGAAAATAGGCTACTACAACATCAAGAACAAAGGAACCAACACTCAATAATGCAAGCTGCCTATTGGTGCAAGGAGATGAGTTGTTGAGTGTTGGTTCCTTTGTTCTTGAAGTTGTAATAGTCTATTTTCGTTTGTCACCGAAGCTTCTTCATGGTACCTTGTAACAAGTAAAGTAGTGGCATTAGGTAGCAATTTATTCTTATAAAAATTAATGTGTAGCTCATTGAGGGAAAGATTCACCTTTTGATTAATTTGCTTTGTTCTAGCTCTGGTTATTGGCCCAGTTGGTGTCAGAGTAGTATTTGAATAAGGGGATAATGTGTGTTCTAGGGATATTCATATGGTGGTTGTTTGCAACTATAGTTATAACTCAATTCAAATTGTAAAGTTCAACTTTACAACTCATTACTTTATGTCCAAGAAAGATGATGACCTAAGTGATGACATCACATATTTGTTGATAAAAATGATGACATAATATACTTCTTGGCTAAGTATGCTGACATGTGTGATGACAACATCTAGTTTGCTGACACGTGCGATGACACCATTATACTTCTTGGCTAAGTATACAGACATGTGCGATGATGTCATCATGATGTTCACATGTGATGTATTATATATTTGTTAGGTGTGTCCTCATCATTATTGTTATGTGATCTTGTTGATCCTCTATTGGCATAAATCAGTAAATGCTTATTTGTGTTTTCAATTTTGAACTGAGGATTACTTGGTCCTTTGTTTGACAAAAGGTTGGAATGCTGAGACTGCATTTTCTTGCACTGTCATGTTGTTTCTATCCTCTATTGGCCCAGTTGGTGTCGGAGTAGTATTTGGAGAAGGGGACAATGTGTGTGTTTTAGAGATGTTCACATGGTAGGTTGTTTGCAACTAGAGTTATAACTCAATTCAAGTTGTAAAGTTCAACTTTGCAACTCATTGCATTATGTCCAAGAAAGATAATGACCTAGCGATGATATCACATATTTGTTGACATAAGCTATTGTCGACGATCAAGACGTGGATCTTATGAAAATAAAAGGAGAGAGTGACGTGGGAAATCTAGAGTAATAATGGGACTGCTCCTTTATTAGTATGAACTGGGGTTTACAGGGGATGCCTCTTGACTGGATGATGAACTACTCCTGTTTACACTGAGAACACTATTTGTTATCTTACAATGTCAGACTTAAAACACGAGTCTAAAGTCTATGCTTTAGTTTGAAGGCTCTATATATCCTTTGCTCCGTCCATGCTCCATCTTTAAATAGCCCTTGAAGAGGTGGCAGTTACTTCTGGAGAAGACATCTGATGTGAAGCGTCACGACTGGTTGGAGTCGGATGACGGTTGATGGAAAGTCAACTGTTCGGCGGTTGTATGTCTATGAGACAAATAACCGCATGGTGATTATTCATCAGTGCTTCTGGATAAGAAACGTCGTATGGTATGGAATATGCACGTGTTCCATTCATCACACGGTAGAGAATATACCCAGAATCAGTTCCAAGTATCAGTGCATACATTTTACGAGCAGTTCTCCTGGTCGGGAGCTTGGGATAGGCCTTCGTCCGACCAGGGTACCCATTATGTAACCTCTGGAATCTCTACGACCAATGAGGTCGTGCACCTCAGGGGTTACGACCATGAAGACGTATGATCTGTTATGTATTAAAAATAATACATAGAGATTTTAATCCACGTCAGCTAGCCCCCGAACTTTAAATGAATAAGTCGTGTGAACACCTTTCTTCCGATGAAGTCGTATCGGGATGACGCTCATTAAATGAAATGATATTTGAAGCGGTTTGTATTCACTTTAAAGTTGAGAACTTGCTTTGGGTATCGAAGAGTTTTTGCGTCCGTTGGATGAAAAGATTTCTGTCCGTTGGACTTTTTTGGGTAAATCCTTATTGCAGTTAGAATTTATGAAGCTTATAAAAACCCCTTTGTAGACTTAGGGTTCTTTCACTTCCTGCTTTCCTTCTTCATCTCCCGAGTAAAAACTGTTTCGACCTTCTTTTCTCTCCTCATTCGAAAGAAATCTGACCATGTCGGACCAAATCACCAACTGGTCGGTTTCCGACTTGGGTGAGAAGCAGCTAGAGATCTTGGAGAAGATCGGGATGCTTCCTATCAAGGATATGATTTCTTGGAGATCCGCGGCTGGAGAACATTCCCCGACTAATGAAGATGGAGAAATCCCAGTTTTTCTTGCATATGTTGAATGCGGATTTAGGCTACCAATTCACTCCTTCCTTCCAATGCTCCCAATGCTATCGCCAATCTCAGTATCTTTATTTATCTCTGCGAAGCGTACTTAGGGATTCCAGCATATCTGAATCTATTCAAGTACTACTACAAGATGACAAAGTCTGGGAAGACGATTGGGACACCTGGAGAGTTGTGAGGACCCCAGTTTATTTGGCTTGTAATGCTTAGCCTTCCATTGACCCTAGCATCACAATTCAAATAAACCAAGCCTCGAGATATGTATACTTCAATGCAGAGATACACACCTGTTACAAAATCAAGCATCAATTCCATACACGAGAGGTTACAATATCAAAACTTCATAATATACGACAGATTAAACTTACAAGATAAATAACAAACTACACAGCGGAAGCAAAAGCCATAAGATGGCGATAAAATAAAAGAGCCAATTAGTGTGCCTTTAACCCACAAGGCATCTGACCGGACCGCCAAGCCTAGTCGTCGCACACGAAACGGCAGAAGACAAACCACGTAGTGAGGCCCTTGGGGCTCACCTTCTTCCTCTCGCAACAAAAACATTAAGCAATGCATCTGAGTACAAAGATTGTCTTTGTACCCGCAAGACTGACGTGTGAACTAGCATACCTGTTCATAGGCTACATGCAGGCTTATTTGGTGGATGCCATATGTTTCATTTGCACAAAGCCAGATTTGTTTGCAATAATGTAATACAGTTTAAAGGCAAGTTTGCAAATCATTTTTAATGTTGAAATACAGTAAAGGTAATAATAACAAAAGAGTAAAGAAAAACAACCTAGAAGTGACTATCCCAATAGTCACCACAACAATAGCACGAATCCCAGATTCGTACCACCCAACAAGTTTTAATTTAAACGTTGTAGTCTAACTCTTGAAAAGCTTACCCAAGCGTGTCCATAACCTAGGACGAGGCTATTCGAATAGTTTTAACCTGCAGGTGTACCAATGTACCCACACTTGCATCGCTTTAAGCCAAACACACTTCCGAAGGTATCTTTGTACCGCTAAGTCCTACGAGACTTTTTCCAATATTGTATATTAACTACGAGCCAGCTCGTATGGATAGAAATCCATACGCTTACATGGTAAAGCCGAAAAGACAACTACCTTTGCGGGTAAAGCTTTGGACAACTACCATGCTCCCAACACCATCCCTCCTGCGACCTCCTGCGACCCGGAGCCAATACACGCCAAAGTACTAGGTCAAGAGAGGTCCCATACCCTCTAGTGTGGTTAGCACGCAAAAATGCCTGGATAACAATCCACTCACAAGATGTTCGGTCCTTAATTGACTCGGGCACCATTCCAGTCACACCCAACAGATCACACCAACATACCATTGTGCCCAAGTCTAAATCATTTTGTTTTTCATTTTTAGTTTTCACAATTAAACATAGCAAGAATGCTGAAACATACAGTTATAGTAAATTTTGTGTGATCAAGGTTACCGACTAAAGTCGATAACCGCCCAGTTCTACCGATAGCTAAGCATGTCTAAGCAAATTGACCCGGATCTACTAAGTGACAAGAGATCATCCAATGATCCCTAATCACAAGAAACCTAGGCTCGGTAGTAGAGGAATATCATTTGCCTACAGATTATGCAACTAACGGATAAACTAACCAATTTAATACAAAATAAGCGATGCATAATGCATGTTGAAACAAAATATTAGACTTTAAGATACTGGGATTAACATGATCAAAGCGCTTGTTCGGTCATTGTTGCTCAATTTGTTGCGGATGGTCGCTCTCAGGGTTACCGCAAATGTCGAAGCCTAACGATTGAACAAATAACAGCGAATAAGAACGAATAACACCGACAAAACTCAAACATACACAACATCAAAACATACCAAACTTTACACAACAGCCTAAACATGGTCTAACACATTTTTAGAAACAGAGAAATATTTATTTGAAGTGGTGATGAATTTTCTAGCAATTTCCTAAGCTAACATACACATTAAAGCACTAGTTAAATACTTAACAAATTTTCATGAACAGAATTATATCTATAGCCTATCCTGATAATTAGTACACTAAAAATGACAATTTACAAAATTGGTTTCACTGTATTTGGATAATTATTGAAAGAGATAAGAATTTTCTAATTTGGAAAATACATAAAACACCAATTAATTAATTAACAGATTTTTGCTAACAGAGACATGGATGAAACTAATTTTAGTAAATAATACATTTAGAATGAAAACTAACAGCACTGGTTTCATGCGATTTGGAGAAAAATAGAATTAGTTATGCATTTTCTAAGTTTATTTGGATTAACAGTGCAACAGAAAAGCATTTCAGAAATCAATAAAGCATTTAAAACCTTTTGTACCCACAGCTGGCTAGCCCTAGACGCTGACAGACGGGCCCGACGCAAGCTGACGAGGACAGCCCAGCCCGCCGAAGGCGACGTCGAAGGCGTATTTTGAGAATACGTCTTCGGCTAAGCAAAACACATTCCTAACATACAAGCACA
Source organism: Ampelocalamus luodianensis (assembly GCA_036346255.1). Classification (NCBI taxonomy): domain Eukaryota; kingdom Viridiplantae; phylum Streptophyta; class Magnoliopsida; order Poales; family Poaceae; genus Ampelocalamus; species Ampelocalamus luodianensis. Next base: position 51,972,577 of record CM070623.1, read on the forward strand.
GAGAACTACGCTTCCCGACAGAGAAAACGCATTAACGGAGTTTACACAACCACTAACTGACAGCATGGACCCACATGGCAGTGACTCAGAGGGAAAGATAACGGTTGGATTTGAGTTTACTAAACATGATTAACCCGAGAGGGACCCACATGGCAGCGATACAACTATAGAGTTTAATTAAAAGCTAATGACAGGATTAGACGCTAACCGCCGGCGGCTCACCGACGCTTGCGAGGACGGTGGTGCGGCCGCGCAGCTGTTTTGATGAACCAGCAGGACTCAGGGCGAAAGGGTTATACCTACGGGTTCACAGAGACTTCGCGAACCCGGTGGCGGCGACGCGAGTTCGATGGTCGCCGGAGATCACCGCGACACGGAGGCGGGAAGAAGATGCGCCTCGCGGAGATGACGCTACAAAGCACGGAAGCTTCGAGCAGTGCGCACCACCGCCTTGACTCAGGAAGGATAAGCCCTCGACCACGACGACAATGGAGCTCCGAGGCGGCGGATCGCTGGCGCGCTTCACCGAGCTTGAGAAGAACGCGACGCACACCTCGATGATGTACCAAAGAACAAGAGAAGGCTACGGTTAAACTCGGTGAAGTATTGCGATTCTAAGGGACTATCTTCCGAGGTTTGAAACTCACCGTAACGCCAAAGAGCTACGAGGACGAGGTCACGGAGGCGAAGACGAAGATGTCGCCCAACGACTCCGTGGATGAAACGAGCTCGGACCGGGAAAATGGACGCGTGGAGAGAGGAACGCGACGGAGTTCGGAGTGCTCAGCGGCAATGAGGTGGTGGCGCCCTCGGTTTCTTCTCCTACGAAAGAGGAAAACGAGCGGAGAAGGCGCGAGAGAGGGGTAGAGGCGAAATGAATGAGCTCGGTGGGTAGATGAAACACCGGCGATGCTTTACAGACGGACACGAAAGCACCGAGGTGGCAGCGACGAGGGACGTGGCAAGCATGCGCGCACGGCCGCGAACTCCGGTGAGACGCGGAGAAGACGAGGACGATGCTGACAGGTGGGGTCCGCTCGCCAGCGAAAGAAGCGAAATGCGCGACACGTAGATCGCGCGCGCGACGAGCTGGTCGGACTCGATCAGAAATGTGTCGACCGTTGGACCAAAGATGGACGGTCGAGATCTACCGATGCAATCGGACTGGTCGATTGCCTTGGCGCACGCGGGCCGTGCGATCTGCATCAGACGGCCACGATTAATCGGACTCGGGTCGGTGCAGCTAGTTGATGCGACCGAGCCAATTTGGTGCGGTCGGACTTGAGTCTGAGTTGGGTCCGAGCCCGAGGAACAGTGATTCCAGGTTTGAATTAAAAAGACAGAGAAGGTTTGGGGAATTTTTTCGAGGTAGTTCCAGAGCTCCAAAAATTCTGAAATTTTTATGGAAGCTTACGGGGACAGAGGACAACCTTGTGTAATTTTTCCAGGAGTTTTCATGCACTAGATTTCTCCCAATAAAATTCACAAGCTGTTGTTCAGATGTTTGACCAGATTTTCAAACTAGTTTGACTTGGCCATTTGAAATAGCAAATAAAATCTAAAAATTGTGAAATAATTCAGGGAGGTAGATAGGATGATCAAGATGATAGGAAAAATATTTGCAGAGGATGATCACAAGTTTGAAGGCTAAGAATTTGCTGACAACCATTTCCAATCACAAGAATTAAATTCTAAAAATTGGAAATTGCTAGGGAAAATTTGGAAAACTTCCAAATGACTTCATGAGATACCAAAAGTTTTTATTTCTCCTCAAAATTTTACATTTGAAATACAAACCCTAAGTTAGGGCTGTTACAAGAGTGCACCTTGCGTCTCCATGATGGAAAAGCCGATGAGTACATATTTATGTACTCAAAATCTTCGTAGTCATCGTGGAAGAAGAGGTGATTCTATATGAAGATCACGAAGAATCCGAATTAGAGCACCTCCACAGAGAAAGAGGGAAATATAAAGAGATGGGCCGAAGCTATCAAGCTTCTCAGTGTCAATGGTCTAACATCCTGGCACGTAGTGAAGGATCTTTCCATACGCCGGATTAGTCCTTTGAAGGCCCGAGCACACCCGATGCTCTGGTATATTGGTCGTGATGACACGACCAAAGATTCCAAAGAGGGTCAGCTCTGAGTGATTCCGACCAGTTTGTCTATGTTAATTGATTACTTCTGTATCCTCACGTCTCTTGTTTTACCTTTACAGCTTTATCTTCTGATGAGATTAGAAGCCGGATCAAAATAATCTGTGCCGAAGAGCCTGGCGGCAAGGCTAGTTTTCCTCAGATCTTAGCAGTTATTTCCGCCAAAGAGAGGATCGAGAGACTTAAGGTAAGATTATCAATTGTGCTTTTTTCCTTTGTCGTACATATTATTTCTAATCGGTATACCATAAATCCTCTTTGATGTGTAGTCGGTCGGGTTGAGGATCAACGAGGCCACTGAAAGATGTGATCCGATTGATGATCCGACCACCCCTACGACCATACAGGATGTCAGCCTTCCAGAGGTAGGTGACCGAACATAAATGATGTTTAGACAAATGATTTTCATCGCCTAATTATCTTTAATGATGTGTTTTAGGCGGTTGTCATACCTTCCAACAAGGTCGCCGAAGACCCACCAGTGCCTACTGAGGTGTGAGGACCCCGGTTTATTCGGCTTGTACCGTTTAACCATCCACTTGGTCCTAACAGTACAAATCAAATAAACCAAGCCTCGAGATATGTATACTTCCCGAGTGCAGATACACACCGTTACACAATCATGCATCAATTCCATTCATACGCATAGAGCCGAAGCAAAAGCAACAACTTAAAGACATAGATAATATAAAGAGAGTTATTACAAAGAGAGGCCGACCGCCAAAAGTCATACAAATAAGTAAATACACAATGAAGCAAATGACCATAAGATGGCGATAAACAAAGCCAATCGGTGTGCCTTTATCCACAAGGCAACCAACCGACCGCCAAGCTAATCGTCCCCAGGCGCCAAGAACACAACTCACAAAAGTGAGGCCCTTGGGGCTCACCTTCTTCCTCTGCAACAATTAATATTAAGCAAAGCGATGAGTACAAAACTTGTTTTTGTACTGCAAGACTGACGTGTGAGATAATGAACTATAATTAACTACATGCAAGCTTTATTTAAGTGGATGAGGCTCGGACTTATTTTCAGCATAAAGCAAGTTTTCATTTGCAATAGGGTAATAGATTCAAAGCAAGTTTACAATTAACTTTTATTGTTCAAATAAAAGAGAGACAATTATAACAATAGATAGATGACAACACCAACCTAGAAGTGACTAACCCATAGTCACCACAACAATAGCATGAAGTACCCTTCATACCACCTGTGTCAAGTTTAAGTTTTAAAAGGTTGTAGTCTAGTTCTTGCACGACCTACCAAGCATGTCCATAACCTAGACTAGGCTATTCGAATAGTTTTAACCTCGCAGGGGTGTACCAATGTACCCACACGATAGACCGCTTTCCACCACCACGGTTAGCACACTTCCTTTGGTATGCGGGCATGGCTAAGTCTAACAAGACGCTTTCAATGGACGATGCTAATTAAGAGCCAAGAACCCACGGAGAAGGACACATTAGATGACCTAACCGGTGCGCTAATGCCCTCCAAAACACACACACAAGAACACACCCACCGACCAGCTCATAATTAACACCTTCCAAAGTACTACCAAGAGAGGTTCCATATCCCCCTCGTGTGGTTAGCACGCAATAAGCGCTTGGCTTAGTGACACAAGTAACTCGGTCCTTGGGGACTTAGGCACCATTCCACACACCCAACAGATCACATCAACATACCATTGTGCCCAAGTCAAGATATAGTTTTGTTTTCAGTTTTTGATTTGTAAATCAATAAAACACAAGGGTTGGACATAATGGAGTAGTATAAGTAGTTGTGTGATCAAGATCATCGACTAAGTCGATGATCGCCCAATACTACCGATACTAGGCATGGCTAAGCAATATTTATTCGAAATCTACTAAGTGACAAGAGCTCATCCAACGAACTCTAATCACAGCAAATAACCTAGGCTCAGGTAGTAGAGGATAATCATTTACCTACAGATTATGCAACTAGAGGATTAACTAATCAATTTAACAACAAATTAGCAATGCATACATAGAAGTTAAACAAAATATTAGACTTTTAAAAGTAATGGGATCAATGGGAAATGATCAAACTGCTTGCCTGCTTGTTGTGGCTCAAATTGTTGCGGAGGGTCGTTCTCGGGGTTACCGCAAATATCGAATCCTAAGCGAAAGAGCGAAAACAACCAATAAGGCGAGCAACACTTAAATGAAATAGCAAGCAACAATTAACCAAATGCGACGAAATTTACACACAAGGTAGAATACGAATATACCTAGACATAGGAATTGGAAAAACCTAATTTGGATTTGTGGTGCAAAAGATATTCCCTAAAAACCTATTTTCACAAAATGCTAATCGAAATAGCACTGTAGCAAAAATATTTTCTAGAAAGGTTTTGAAGCTGAAATTTTTATGGTAGCTACCTACTGGTATAGTGGTAACCCATATAAAATTTCAGGTCATTTGGAGTTATATTGAAATAGTTATAATATGTTTAAATTGTTTAGGTATTAAACTAAAATATGATCCTTATGATTTTTAAAAACAGTAAAATTTGTGAAACCAATTTTCCCAGCAAATACATTAGCAGTGTAAGCTACTCCAATTGGATTCATACAAAAGGATCTATAGATTAAAAGTTATGCATTTTACAAGTTTGCTAAAGTTCTGAAAACAGTATTAAGTTCACTGGTTTACTATTTTTGAAAATGGTTTTCCAGGTTTGATTATGGTCTACAATTATTTTTATATTTAAGTTCAAGTTATAAGGAAGCTAACAAAATTGGAATCATCTAATTCGGAGCTAATATGACAAAGATATGAAAATGACAAGACCCAAATGTGATCGATCGATTTTGGACTTAGCACTTTCGGGACCTTTCCTATCATCCGAGACGTGGACGATTGAGAGCCGTCGATCTCAGATCGGACGTCCCCGTTGAACCCGAGCGACACAGCATCGAGCGCCGCAGAGGAGGGCGGCGGCGTGGAGAGCCGAGGGCCGTAGATCTCAGATCGAACGACCAGCATGAGACACGCCGTCGACCCGAGCACCGCCGACAACAGAGGAGTTTCGGCCGCGAGCTTGCTCGCTCGTCGCCGGCGAGAATCGCCATGGCGGCGCCGCCAAGGGCCAAAGCGGGATCTCGGCACTATTGCGCACTGATGGCACCAGCGGCGAGGCCAATGGTGACTGACGCGACGGCGCGGCGGCGAGAGGCGAGGAGTGCTGCTACCGGAAGCGAAACGACGATATGGCTAAGCTACGCGCAAATGGACGGTGCAAAAGCTATGACAGGTCCTATGGACTTAACGCGACCAACCGAGTCCAAACGATAGCCGCGCGAGCCGAGGCTAACGGCGCGCGACGCGATCAAACAGAGGAACTATGGCTGCAGCAAAGAAAAAGCTAAACGGGAAAAGCTTAAGCTCACCAGGGTTCACCAAGACGATGACGGGGTTGGGGTGGACGAAGGATGATCGAGCAGCCAAATGGCGAAGTCCAATAGCGATGCGAAGAGCTTCACCGTGGAGGAGTCAACACGGGCCAAACTAGCAACACTGTGTAGTACCATGAGCCGCCAATACCACGGGGAAGCTCCAGGAGGCGGGATTGGGAAATGGGGTCTTACCAGACCGAGAGAAAAGGGGGCACTGGCGGCGCGAGCTCCAAAACTCCATCCCGCCTGCAGAGGAAACCCAAAATAGAGTGAGGGTTAAGCACCACAGAGGTAAAAGGAAGGAGCAGGAGGAAGAATCGGGCGAGGAGCCATCGAGCACCGTCGGCGGCAGGAGCTCCAAGCTCGGCAATGGCGGAAATGGGCGCTGGGTGGTATGGGCTCGCTCAAGCTCGGAGGGTGCAAGAGAGAGCTGCGGGAGAGGAAAGGAAGCCAACGGAGGTGACCGGGGGCTTAAGTAGGCTTGAGGAGCACGAGCACCGTTGCTCGCCTCGGGTTCTCGCTGCCACGCGATCGCCGTGAGCGACGGGAGCGATTGAGACGACGACTAAACGGGCGGTGGAGTGACGGGCATTTAATGCGCTGCAGAACACCCGTTGCAGGTCGCCGGATGGGACAAGGCGCTGCGCGCCACGCTCGGCTCCGCCATGGCGCATGCGCCCGCGGCGAGGAAGGCGACGACGCCAACCGTCCGATTGCATCAAGGGTTAGCGTCGATCGCGTTGAAACGGCATCGGATGAACGACGATCGCGCGATTGAAATCCAACGGCCGCGGTCCGGCAACCGGAGTTGTCCGAATGCATACACGAACGCGAGCCGTCCGATGGAGATCCAACGGTCCAGAGCGCGCGCCGATCGATCGCGCGCAGTGCAGCTTAGTTGACTCGATCGAGTCGGTTGGCTCGAGCAGAGTCGACTCGAGTCCAATGAACGATGCAAACCCATTAGAATTTGATTTTTGAGCTGAAACTTTTGGGATTTAATTGAGGCATCAAATCAACTCCAAACTTTATGAAATTTTAACTGGAGCTTGCTTACCTTGGGTTAACCTTCCATAAAATTTCAGAGGGTTTTGTGCACTGGAATTTTCTCAAGAAATTCCGAAGGTTAAAGCAGAGGTTTGACCAAGGTTTGACTTTCCTCTAAAATATTTCAAATAATTTCCCAAAATTATGAAATAATTCAGAGGTGTTACCAAGTAAACCTAGAACCCAGGAAAATTTATTACCAAGGGTTTGACAAAATATTTGACCAAGGAGGTAGTTGACTTGATAAGTGAGGCTTTTGATTTTGAATTTCCCAAAATTCCTTTACAAGAATTTCAGAAAAGTTTCAAGAGTAAAAGGATGAAGGAAAAGTTTTAATTTACCCTCAATTTCTTACATTTGAAACACAAGCCAAAATTTGGGATGTTACATGAGGCTACTATTTTGGAGGTCGACGAATCTACACCTACTGATCCTGCGATCAGGAATCCTATCCTTGACCAACTGGTCGTGGATATTGCTTCTGATTTTCAGTCAGTAAATGTGCAAGACCTAGTCAACACTACCGGTTTAGAACCGGTGAATTTGGTTGAGAAGAAAAGGAAAACTAGCGCAGCGGATTTTACTCCGATGCGTTACAAGGTCAAACTCAAAAAATCGATCAGGTATATTTAAATGAAGAAGTCATGTACATGTATACCTTGGATATTTTGATATGTTGAAACCTCGATCTTCCTTACTTTCTTCTTTCGTAGATCTTCTGGTGTTCCAGTCGTGTCCGACCAAAACACCCCTCGGGAAAGATTCCTGGGGAAGAGGTGGTTGTGGAGGTTCTTGATCAGGATACTCCTCAGGCTAAGACTGGAGAGGATGAAGTGGTTAAAGAAGCCCCCGAGCAAGTTTCAGTTTCGACATCTGCTCAAAATCCTCTAGTAATCCTTACTCCTTCTCCGGGGGTAGTCATCTCTAGAGATCCTCAACAGGTTCCACCTCCTCCTAGAAATACCTCTCAGGTTAACAAGTTTCCTTTTTCCCCCCGATTTATCGAGGATAAGGAACTTGACGAGGCCTGGGGAAAGATATCGGACCGTCAAGCTGAGATAGGTCCAGATATGATTTTTGCCGAATATAATGATATGGCAATTCGGGTAAGTGTTCTATGACCATTTTTTATAACTCTTTCCTTTGAAGTTTCTTTGAAAACTTACCAAAGAAAGGGAATTTATTTTTGTAGCATATGGTCGAGAAATATGCTGTGGTCGGAGGACTGACCCAGCGAATAAAAACTCTGGAGCAAAAGCACTCCGATCTAAGAAGTAAGAACATTTCTCTTTTAGCTTGACCTCCTAAAGTTCATTATCTTGTTTCTCTCTTATAACTTAATCATCTCTTTCTATCATATTTGATAGATTTAGAGAAAATTAAAAAAGAGGTCGTGGCTAAGGAAGCCATAATAATAAAACTTAGGGAAGAAAATCAAAGTAAAGACCGGTCGATCGAGCATTTGATGACTAGGCAAAGGGAGATTTTCGACTCTTGTGAGAAGAAAATCAAAGGTATCTGGTCGTAGACTTTAACCAATATCCCATGATTCTAATTTTAAAGTGTGTGTTAATTTTTATCCATTCGTGCAGGAAAAAACTGAAGTACTTGAACGAGCGGAAAAAACCCTTGAGTTTGAGCGTGGCCAAGGGGCTGAACTCGATCGGAGTCTTGAAGACAAAGTCAAGGCTCTGAACAAGATGCTCTTCGACCTGGGGTCGGGAACGCAACTGCCCATTTCTAAGAGACCCTGCAGAGAGAATCAATTTTCTCGGCCATCAACTCGAAAATCTCAAAGAAGTGATAACACTCTTTCGAGAGAACCATGCTAAGACGATGAAGGAAGTGAATGGAGTTAGTGTTGTCTTAGCAAAACTGAAGGCTTCCGACCCCTCTGTTAGTCTAAGAGCTATTGAAGAGGATTTCGATTGCTCTGAAGACGAAGCAACAAAACTTCTCGAGGAAGTAAGACCTTTCAGAGAGAAAGTTGCTGAGGAAATGGAGGTCGGATCTCCATCACGCAGCGACCAGTCTGACGGTTCTAACAAGTAGATAAATGTAAAATTCAGAACCTTATAAATGAAACTTACCTTTTATCATCAATGAAGTCCTTGCTTTGTCATATCAATATTATTAAGTACTCATATATCTCCTAGCCCCCGACTGCTTATATTAGTAGATGAATTTTACTAAAAAAGCAGTAGACCAAGAAACTGAGTAATAACAATGACCATGGTAGAAGTGCTGATAATGTTTGCGACAATGATCTAGTGAACACTAGGAAATCATGTGGTCAGAACCAGCTTATGAATTCGACTAGTGTAGATCTTGTCCATTATCGAATCACTATGAGAAACCACATATAGTCTGAAGATATAACAAAGACTAGCGTTGATGATAAGAATATATGCATGAAGAATGTATGCAAAAAAGGAAAAGATAAGTAACTTTGTTTATAAACTATTCGAATCTGGTCGTAATGAATCCCAAGAATCAAAGATTTGTAAAATACTTCGCAAAACGTGCCCATGCTCAAGTCCGACTGGTAGCGAGGATCGTAGGGAAAAGGACCGTCACTAGGAAACTCCTTCTAGTGGGCAGGACCACGTGCAGAGAGGAGAGACTTCGACTAGGAGGTTTTCCGTGTCCCGACCAGTAGCCAAACTCAAGCAGAACAGAATGTTGAAATAGAGTATCAAACTTTGATTCTCAAAATAAGAAAACCATATATATTGTCTGGATTGTACTCCATATACTCGTATGCTTATTTAAGAAAAGAGTATGTGGTCGTGCGTGCGTATCATTGGAGCAATGATCACGATTGAGATCGGTGTTGTATATGACCTCTAAGTCAGCACCCATGATTAATGGAGATCCCTTCGAAAGGAATATCGGAGAGAATGAGTGTCTTCTCCGACCAATCAGCAACAATAAAGGTATATGACCAGGTGCGACGAATAATAATTATAAACAACCATACTTATCGTTGAAAAAGGAAATACATATTTATTGAAAATATAAAATGAAATAAATACAGGAAATTAAACAAAGAACTTATGCAATTGATCAATTTTCCAAGAATTAGACAAAATTTGCCCATCCGACATAGCTAATCGCATCGATCACGGTGGGTGACTTCACCACGATGTATGGACCTTCCCATTTGGGTGAAAGTTTGTTACAACCCGCTTGGTTACGAATTTTCTAAGAACCGGATCACCTCTGACTAGGTCGCGAGGTTGCACCTTACGATTGTGGTACCGACGCATGGCTTGCTGGTAGATTGCTGATCGTTGCAAAGCTTGGTTTCATCATTCTTCAAGGAAATTGATATCATCAAGTCGTCGTTCACACTGATCACTTTCGGAAAAGCAATCAGTTCGAGCAGAACCAATTTTGAGTTGTGGAGGAAGCATGGTTTCAGCCCCGTAAACAAAAAAGAATGGTGTTTCACCGATCGCACGACTAGTTGTGGTACGAACGACCCATAATACAGAAGGAAGTTCTTGAACCCAAGCCCCTGACCGTTGAATTAACTGGTCGAAAACTCGTCGTTTGATGCCTTGCATTATGATACCATTGGCTCGCTGAACTGCACCACTGTTCTGTGGATGAGCAACAAAAGCGAAATGTATCTTGATACCTAGGTCCTCACAGAATTCCTGAAAATTACTGCTTGAGAACTGTGTACCGTTATCAGTTATTATACGACTGGATACACCAAATCGTGTGATCACGTTTTTTGTGAGAAACTTCTTAGCAGCCTCAGTTGTGATTTTTACAACCGGCTCGGCTTTGATCCATTTAGTGAACGTGTCAATCATGACGAAAAGGAACTCAAAGCCCTCGGGTGCTCTTGGGAAAGGTCCCAAAATGTCTAGTCCTCGGGTTGCAAAAGGCCAAGAAAGAGGAATTGTTTGCAAAGCTTGGGACGGCTGATGTACTTGTTGGCTATGAAACTGACATTGTACGCACTTCGTCATGAGCTCTTTTGCATCATGAAGGGCAGTTGGCCAGTAGTATCCTTGCCTAAAGGCTTTACCAACCAATGTTCTGTAGGAATGATGTGCTCCACAGACTCCTCCATGAATTTCGGTTAGCAATTTAATGTCATCCGAGTGAGATATGCATCTCATCAACACTCCGTGAGATCCTCGTTTGTACAAGGTACATTCAATTAAAGTGTATGATTTGGCTTTTCGTGCTATACGATCGGCCTCTACATCATCTTCTGGAATTAGGTCATGCTGAAAATAATTGTAGATCGATGTCATCCAATCTCTACCGTGATCGTGATGGCGCCAACCATCATCGACCTGTGGAGCATCCATGTTTGCAGAATCAAGGTGTGCAACCTCCTTGCGAACATCTGTGCCCTCGGAAGGTTCGACTACCGAGGGTGAATCGAAGTTTCTCGAGAAAACTCAGGCGGAATGGATGTCCTTGTGGAAGCCATCCGCCAATGTCCGCCGAAAGTTTTCCTTTCTAGGAATGTGTTGGATCCAAAACCAAGAAATGCTTTTCAAGTTTCCGTACTTCCGCAGATATGATGACATCTTGGTACTAGAGCACCGATACTCTTTCCCTACTTGATTCGCTACTAGTTGAGAATCGCTTTCACTAGCAATCTTGAACTCGAGCGAACGAGCCGCCAAGTCCCGCCAAGAAACCTTCGTGATTCGCCACATTGTTAGTAGCAAGAAAGTTTAACTGAATGACGTACTTTATTTGTTCGCTAATAGGGGAAATCAAGACGACCCCAGCCCCCGAGCCGTGTAGCATCAAGGAACTATCAAAGTACATTGTCCACTCATCGTGGTATTCGTACTCGGGCCCTTGGGTGGGTTCAGGGTTTGTCCATTCAGCAATGAATTCTGCGATTGCCTGGGACTTGATTGCTGTTCGTGGGATGAAATAGAAGTCGAACGCCCCAAGCTCAACCGCCCATTTTGCTATTCGTCCTGACGACTCGCTGTTTCCTAGGACTTGACCAAGAGGGTATCCACTTGGTACGACCACTTTGTGGGCTTGAAAATAATACCTTAGTTTCCTTGAAGGCATAAGGAGACCATAGAGCAGCTTTTGTACCTACGGATATCTTTCTTTTCGTCCATGTAAGACTTCGCTTACGTAATATATCGGTCGTTGGACATGGTCTCGTTCTACGACCAGTACACCACTAACCGTTTGTGGCGTTGCAGCCACGTAAATCAACAATGTCTCTCCCAACCTTGGAGAAACTAGGATTGGGGGATTCGTAAGGTACTGTTTTAGTTCTTCGAAGGCGTTGCTTGCCTCTTTAGTCCATTCGAAACTTCCATGTTTCCGGAGAAGCTTAAAGAAAGGTAGTCCTTTTTCGCCTAACCGCGCTATGAAACGACTTAGTGCTGCCATACAACCGGTTAGCTTCTGAACTTCCTTCTTTGTGGTCAGAGCGCGCATCTGATCGATAGCGGCGATTTTCGCTGGGTTTGTTTCGATGCCTCTAACCGAAACTAGGAATCCGAGAATCTTTCCCGACGAAACTCCAAACACGCATTTCTCTGGATTTAACTTAAGGTTATGACGTCTTAAGTTATTGAAAGTCTCCTGTAAATCTATAATGTGATCACCGTCGTTGATGCTCTTTACGACCAGATCATCAACGTAGGCTTCAAGATTCCGACCTATCTGTGGACTAAAGGTTTTTTGCATCAACCTTTGTAACGTTACACCAGCATTTTTGAGACCAAATGACATCTTTACATAACAGTAAGTACCATATGGAGCGATGAAGAAAGTTTTCTCTTCATCTTCTTTACTCATATTAATCTGGCGGTACCCTGAGTAAGCATCTAAAAAACTTAACAACTCACACCCGAAAGTAAAGTCTACAAGTTGATCAATACGAGGAAGGCGAAAGTCATCCTTCGGACAAGCTTTGTTAAGATCTGTAAAATCGATACACATCCGCCATTTTCCATTGGCTTTTCTAACCATTACAGGATTGACGAGCCATTCTGGGTGGTCGACCTCACGAATGAACCCAACTTTGAGAAGTTTGTCAATCTCCGACTGGATTGCTTCTTTCCGATCAGATGCGAAACGTCGTAGCTTCTGCTTGACCGGTTTTTTTGTTAGGCTACAGAGCTAGCCTATGCTCGATCACCTCCCTGGGGACTCCGGGCATATCGGACGCCTGCCAGGCGAATACGTCCTGGTTCGCTCGGACGAAGGAGACGAGCAACTCTTCCTATTTAGGGTCGAGTCCTGCTCCGACCAGTATCTTGGCACCCTCTGGAGAAGCATTTCCGTCGAGTTGTACCTCTTTTATTTGGTCGGAAGGTTTTGGTGTTATCTTTGGTCTCGAGTGTTTGACCTGCATGTTAATCGTGTTAGTTCCCCTGGTCGAAAGTTCATCGACCAGTTCTAAGCATTTCCGATCGCATGCGTAGGCTATTTTCTGATCGCCTCGAACTGTGATGACACCCTTTGGCCCCGGCATTTTCAAACTCTGATAACCGTAATGCGTGGCTATCAGGAATTTTGCTAAAGCTGGATGACCAAGGATTGTATTGTATGCAGTTTCAAAATTTACCACATCAAATGAAATTTTTTCGTCCGGAAGTTGTCGGGCTTTCGAACGTAACTAGTAGGGACAAGTGTCCTATTGGCCTGGCGGTAGATCAGGAACTATGCCATGGAAGGCATATTTCACAGGTTTTACCTTGGATTTTGGAATCTGCATGTCTTCCAAAGCACTTGCAAATAAAATATTTAAAGAACTACTCTCATCTATCAAGACCCGATTAACCTTACAATTATTAATAGTAGGCTCAACAACAATTGGAAATCTACCTAGTCGAGTCGAAGGAATAGGGCAATCTTCTTTGCCGAAGGAGATTATTGTCTCCGACCACCTTGAAGGTTTAATGGCGATCGAAGGTTCGGTATGGTTGACTTCTCACTCCATGGCTTTCAGGTGACGTCTGGACTTGTATGAAGAGGATCCACCGAAGATCACATGCATAGTGTGCTGAGGTTTTTGGTACTCCATTTCTTCGTCACCATCTTTGTCCTTCTTGGAGCTTGTTTCCCCGAGTTCTTGTATCGACGGGAGTGGACCTTTACCTGCATAATAATATTCTAGTTTCTTTTGCCAAGCACGACAATTGCGCAAGTCGTGACCTGCTTGCTGGTGGAGAGGACACCACTTCTTACTTTTCTTGTAATCATTGGTCGGGGCCTTGGCTTTGCCATGACCAGAATAATCATTTCTTCCCTTGGTAAACTTTTCAAGAACAGCAAGAACCTCCTTATCGTCGGTTCTGTCGTGCTTATTTTTCTTGAGAGTCTTCTTTTGCTTCTTTTCTGTCCTATCTAAGCCAGGTTGGGGAATTTTATCTTTTCGATCAATGGCCTCATTCCACTCAACCGCTTCACTGGCCGTTGCGTACTTGTCAGCCATGTCGAAGAGCTCGATGGTTGTTCGTGGGGATGTATAGCTAAATCCTCCGTAAACCTTCGATTTCTCAATCCCGCTTTGAAGGCTTGGATAATAGAAGATTATGCAACATCTGGTATTGAGTTACGAACTTGGCTAAATCTTTTGATATACTGTCAGAGAGTCTCGTTAGATTTTTACCGTATTCTATGGAGATCGTCCTCCTTTCCAGGGCGATCATACGTACCCTGAAAATTTGCAATCAAAAGGTCGCAAAGTTGCTCCCAAGTATACACGGACCCGACTGGTAGGTTAAGCAACCATGATCGGGCTGATCCTTCTAATACCGTAGGAAGATAGTTAGCTATTACGTTTTCATCACCACCAGCTCTAATAGCGGTGGTATATATCTAGAGAAATTCCAAAGGATTTTGGGTCCCATTGAATTTATCCAAATTGGCCGGTCGAAACCTATTTGGCCAACGCACAGCCTAGAGCTCTGCTGAGAAGGCTCGACGGCCTATGATAGTTTCGTGATGCCTTCTTTGAAAAGGGGTCGGATTATAATCGGTTGGAGACCGATTTCTAGGACCAGATTGTCAGTGCTCCAGTGTCCCGATTCGGTCGTGGACGTTACTAGAACGCCTCCGACCGCTTGCCTAGTTTAGGTGATGTCGAAGATCGCCAAGTCCAAACGATTGCTCCTCTCGACGAAGTGAGGGTGAGGATTCTTAGAACAATCTTCTCCCCTCATGACTTGTTGGTCGGAATCATTGAGGTGGTCGTGGTATCAGCTGATCCTCAACACGATCATGCTGGCCCGTGCTTCGGGAAGAATGCTGAGACGAAGTCATGGTCTGACTTTGCGGGTGCCTTCGTTCCCGATACGCTTCTGTGCGCTGCATTGTCTGTTGGATAATCTATGATACTTGACCTACAAGTTGGGCAAAACCTGGAGTCTCTGCCAAAGCAGGGTCAGAAATATTTAACATATCTCTAACTCGCTGCAGGTTTTGTATTGTTACCGAAGGTCTCGGAGGATTTCTGCTAGAAGAAGGTGTCTGATGGCTTGAATCCCCCGATCTCCTGTTCGGTCTTGCTTGGTCCCTTACATTGGTTGGGGCAGGATCAGGCGAATTAACTGATGGACGTTCTTCAGTTCTGTTACCTCCGGCATTTGGTGCTTGACCACCCGTACCATCTCCATTATTACGTGGTGGCGAGGCAACGTATGGAGGATCGTACACGACATTTTGATCTGTATCTCCGATCGCATTGACCTCGTGCTTCCAGCAGTGATCCTCCGATGAGCTTCCGTCGTAATCGATGGAGAGCCTTTCAGAGCTTCTGCGAGAAGCTTCCACGACGGAGAGCAGTCGGTGATCAACACTTCCTGATGTTTTCGGAAGGGTCTCAACCTGATCCGGCGAATTGCCGATCGAATGCTGAGCCTTATCATCCCCACTTGGTTTATGACCAATGGAGGTTTCATTAATGTAACAGCCCAAATTTTAAATTCCAGTTGAAAATAAAGTTTAATTATTTTATTGGTTTTTTTGTGGAATTTTCAAAAGCTTTTCCTTAACTAAAGTAAAGCTAAACAAATTTATGTGCAAAATCTATTACCACAAAATAGCTGGAAATATTTTACTTAAGTCCTAAATGCTCCAGAGAATTTCTGTGAATTTTCTCATAATTTTTGGACTTAATATACTATATTCTAAAGCCTAATTGAATTATCAGCAATTAATAAAATCAGAAATGAAAAGAAATTCCCAAATAGTCAGTGGGCCGAAACCCAGCTCGGCCCACATCTCTTCCGCGCGCGCACGGCCTGCTCCACCGCGCCATCCTCTCCAACCGTTGGATTAAAATCCAACGACTGCGCCCGAGGTCCACTTACGCTTCGCGGGATCTAATCTCGACCGTAGGATCAAAATCGGACGACCCCGAGTCGTCGTCTTCCTTTCCTTTCTTCCTCCTTCCCTCTTTCCTTTCTCGCGCACGCCGCCATTGATGCCGAATCAGAACCTTCCTAAACCAGGCGAATCCGGCCGCAGCTCCGTGATCACCGCACGCATTTAGACCCCTGATCATCGCCGCATCCATCACGCCCCTTTCTTTCCTTTCTATCGCCGCGAATCCCCGAATCTCCTCCGCGGGCTCGCCGGGACCTTCTTGAGCTCCACGGCAACCCAGTGGCGCCCGCGCCCTATAAATAGGACCGCCGGGACCGCCGACCCACACAACTCGTAGCCACCACCCCGTAACCCTCGTCACCGTAGTACCCCGACGAAGATCTCGCCGGCGAAACCTCCGGTCTTCTCCGCTTCGGCGCCGCCGAGCCCTCCGCCCCCGCCGTCGGCACCATCGCCATCGCCACACCGGTTCGGCCGCCGCCACCACTCGCCAGCGGAGGACCTCGGGATCGTCTTCTTCGCCGACGATCGCACGCCGCCGCGCAAACTTCGCCGCCGACGACCTTCCGCCACGCCCATCGCGTCGCTTTGGTAACCCACGAGTTCGCAAACATCTCTCTCCGTTATGCGCATAACCATTTAGCTCGCGCGGCGTGGAACGCCGGCGAGGCCGCCACCGAGCACCTCCGTCGGCACACGTGGCTAGACCACGTCGGCGCCACCTCGGCGCCGGAACCCACGTGGCGCCTGCGTGTCGCGCTGTGTCAGCGCCTGCGTGGCGAGTCCACCGCACCGACACGCACATGGCTCGGTGGAATCAGTCCATCGTGAGCCGTGTCTATGACCCGTGGGGCCCGCATGTCAGGAATTAATTTAAATCCTTTAATTTCCAGAAAATTCATCGCTGGCGTCAGCATTGCGCAATAAATCGATTTCCAGTAGAAAATTAATTCTAGAAATTCAATTAAATTCCAGATTTTGTATTAAACTTCAAAAATTCATATCTTTTGCATCTGAACTCCAAATTGGGTGGTTCAAGTTGCAAAATTTGTATAAAATCATAATCTAGCTAACTAAAGCAAAATATTTCAATTTGGAGTTATTTTGAACTGAGGTTTTGAATTTATTTGAATTTGGAGTTAATTTGTCGTAATTTCACGTTTAGACCTCGATGACTCCGGAGAGTTAGATCCTTCCGACGATTTAGAATTTCAAGACTTCAACGAAGGCAAGTTACACTATTGATCATGTTGTTCCAAGTATTTTAAATTATTTAATTCCTGTTTTAAATTACTACTGCATGCATATGTTTATATAATTGTTTAAATGTCCTGTTTATATATAGTTATTCCAATCTCCATTGTATGGCCAATTTGATTATTGAATATGAATACCATGACACCCTTAGGCAAAGTTCTACTAAAATTTGTCATATGCTTAGCCATGCTTAGATCACATTTATTTGGGGAGGTTTAGCCAAATCCTTTACAATATGATTTTAAATTGTTTCGGTGGTATTGTTTTACCACGAAAGGTTTATTAAGAGTTTTTCACTCTAAATAAAATAAAATGGGTTTGGACTTGGGCGAGATGGAAGTATGGTGGGTGCGAGTTCATGCAGGCCTAATCTGTTAGGATTACGCCCATGGGTTTATTTAAATGGAAAGTCGCCCAAGTCAATTAAGGACCGGTCTTTGAGCGTATTTTGCTACGCCTTACCGTACCACCACATGTCTGGAATGGGACAGATTTGGCTAAATAATATGTGGTGTCTTAGCGTTATTTATGCTATGTTGTATGTGTGGGTGTTGGTTAGACATTAGTCCCACCGGGCGCAAGAGGGGGCTTCCGGAGGATGGTTAGTCCAATGGTAGCGAAACCTTAGCGGGCATAAATACATTAAGATGCTGCTTTGTAACGGCCTCATGATAATTGCTTAGTCACACGCCTTCGAAAGCGTGCTTTGGCCGACATTAAAAGTATATTATCTCGTGTGGGTAAAGCTGTACAAACTATGCAGAGTAGAAACTATTCGAATAGCCGCGTCCGCGGTCATGGACATGCTAGCAAAGCCACTCTAAGTTAGACTTGTTTTTGGTTTATAAAATGATTTTCACACATGATTTTAGGATGGATAATCCTATGGTAAAATGGGGCGGTTAGCCAAGTGTTAGGAGGGTATCCTTCAATATTCATTTAATGGAGGTTATCCACTGTTCATTGTCATCTTAATCGCTAATTTCAGTTATAATATTAAAAATAGCCTTAGAAAATTATTATTGGTATTTAACCTGAAAATGCTGTTTATGCAAAACAACCCTGCCATTATCCTTTGTCTACCTTATGCATGCATTAACTTTCCATATTGGGTGTAACTTGCAAGCACGGAAGTTGTGCTTACTCTTGCTGAATAATCTTTATTCAGGAGAAGACCTCTATCAGGACGGTGAGGACCTGGACGAATAGGCTACGTCCCCAGACGATTGCCTGTGGCAAGTCGTGTGGCCTACTACTACTACTTTTTCCGCTGTGTTATTTCTTTTCATTTGGCCTCAGGCCGAGTTGTAATAAAACTCTGAGATATTATTAATAAAGCGCGTGATATGAGTTTGCTATCACTTTTGTTGACTGTGTACACTGGAAATCCTGGACTAGTGTATAGACACAGAGAATTCGGGATCCTTCGTTCCCGGGTTCGACAATTAACACCGTCACCAGGTGTCGGTTGGCTCTTGGAATTGCTAGAAGCCGTCGGTGAGTACCTATCAACCATGATTGCATCAAAGGTATATTGAACCTTGAGTTGCGGTGTTGAATTTTCGTTACCTTTTTTGTCGGTCGAAAAGTCCAGGCTTGCTGAGGCTTTTGGGTGTTCCGAACTGGTCGGAAGCACTTCCTCTGAAACCGCCACTGATCGTAGCGGTGTATCCTCATCCATTCGGTCGACCTCGCCGATCTCTGCGATGGGCGAACCGGCGGAGGAGGATGATGAAGATATTCCGTTTTCCTACATGGCGCGCATGCACGTGTCCATGTCGAGGTTGGAGTAGTCTGCCAAGTCGAACCAGTTTTCTTCATCCCAACTTTCCGCCATAACCGCATTAACGATCACAAACGGGGAATGGACAAAGATTTGATGAGCGGAGTAATTCTTCCAAGATTCCACGCCGCGCTCCCCACGGACGGCGCCAGCTGTCGACGATCAAGACGTCAATCTTACGAAAAGAAAAGGAGATAGTGACGTGGGAAATCTAGAGTAATAATGGGACTGCTCCTTTATTAGTATGAACTGGGGTTTACATGGGATGCCTCCTGACTGGATGATGAACTACTCTTTGTTATCTTACAATACCAGACTTAAAACACGAGTCTAAAGTCTATGCTTTAGTCTAAAGGCTCTATATATCCTTTGCTCCGTCCATGCTCCATCTTTAAATAGCCCTTGAAGAGGTGGCAGTTACTTCTGGAGAAGACGTCTGATGTGAAGCGTCACGACTGGTCGGAGTCGGATGACGGTTGATGGAAAGTCAACCGTTCGCGCTTGTATGTCTATGAGACATATAACCGCATGATGGTTATTCATCAGTGCTTCTGGATAAGAAACGTCGTATGGTATGGAATATGCACGTGTTTCATTCATCACACGGTAGAGAATATACCGAATCGGCCCAAGTATCGATTCATACCTTTTACGGCGATTCTCACGGTGGGAGCTTGGGATAGGCATTCGTCCGACCAGGGTACCATTATGTAATCTCTGGAATCTCTACGACCAGTGAGATTGTGCACCTTAGGGGTTACGACCATGAAGACGTATGGTCTATTATGTATTAAAAATAATACATAGAGGTTTTAATCCTCGTTAGCTATGATATCATATACTTCTTGGCTAAGTACGCTGACACATGTGATGACATCATCTGGTTCGCTGACACGTGCGATAACATCATTATACTTCTTGGCTAAGTATGCTGACACGTGCGATGACGTTATCAAGATGTGGACATGTGATGATATTATATATTTGCACAATATATCTTCATCACGAGTGCGTGGATGAGGCGGGTCCGACCCGTGACGCGCGGACGAGGGGAGTTCGACGAGTTTACGGTGCTATTTTTTATTTTGACGTTCGGATATGACTAGATTTGCTATTTCAAGTGCAAACAATACCATTTAAGAAAAAAAAAACTCCGATAGAATAAGAAAATGCGAGCAAAATGTGCTGCGGATGGACGAGTCAAAAGAGGCACGCACAAACTCGAATTTGCTACAATTAGTACCTGCCTAATCCTTTGGTATAAATGGTGGGAGCTTTGGGGCAAAACCAGCTACGCCACGTCGCTGTTTTTTTTCAACCGTCGGATTCCGCGAGCTCTGTCTTCCCTACCACCCGATTTGCGGCGAACGCGCGCTCAACAGCGCGAGCCATGCTTCGCGAGCCTTCGCTCCACGCGCGGGTCCCACGCACGGCGTGACTCACAGGCCGAGGCCCTTTGCTTGCTCCCTCCACGCGCGGGTTCCACGCAGCACAGGCGTGACTCACAGCTCGCGCGCCCAAGGGCGCGTCTGGCTACTAGTGCCTATTATGCTGTGCAACAATGTGACGCTTAACCATTCACTCATGTCATAGTGTCATCCCCGCTTAAGATAATTTAACCTGATTTTGTTTGACTTCGATTCAGAATCGTCGAAGTTTAATGGCACACGTTTGAGAGGACGAGTGAGATGGGCCTTAGGGCATGTACAATGATACATACTGTTGTTGTCTATAGCAACTCTCTATGTCACCTGTAGACAGCACTAAAAACAGTTCATACAATTGGTTATTTTTTAACTTATTTTTATAGATCACACAATCTTTTAATGCTTTCATGGATAACCTACTTAGTTCCGGTGATACAGTCAGTTACAGTATTATAGACAACATATTTCTCTCTCTTTATTCTTTTTTATCCACATCAGCTTAAATTCTATATGACAAAGATTATAGACAACTGATATAAACACATTGTACAAAACCTTACGCATCAGTCCCGTAAACAACTGGAGTAATGCTAGTATCATTTGTCCTCGCACAGACCGGTGACGGCTCCCATTGGTTCCCCGTGTTAGTAAGTAGTAACACCCTCTTGATCATCACTCAACGAGCAACCTTTGAACAAAGACTCGCCATTCGAGTCACCAACGCAGATAAGGACCACATCGTTCACACTGCTGGAGTACACTACAAAGTACAGGCTCAATCTGGCACTTGCGACGGACACGGACGCCGCAAGTAACGCACGCTCGCGATGGGTCCTGTCCGTTTCCTCCTCCTCTTGCTCCTCGCTGGCGTTGGCTTTGGCCATGCGGCCGTGCTCGCCGCCGACCAGTTTGCCTACAACGGCTTCGCCGGCGCCAACCTCACCCTCGACGGCATGGCCGTCGTTGCGCCGAACGGCCTCCTCGTGCTCAGCAACGGCACGAACCAGATGGACGGCCACGCGTTCCACCCGACGCCGCTCCGCCTGCGGAACGGGGCCGTGCAGTCCTTCTCTGCCGCGTTCGTCTTCGCCATTGTGTCCAACTTCACCGTGCTGAGCGACAACGGCATGGCGTTCGTGGTCGCGCCCAGCACCACCCTCTCCACCTTCAACGCCGGCCAATACCTCGGCATCCTCAACGTCACGGACAACGGCAGGGACGGCAACCACGTCTTCGCCGTCGAGCTCGACACCATGCTCAACCCGGAGTTCCAGGACATGAACAGCAACCACGTCGGCGTCGACGTCAACAGCGTGAAGTCCGTGCAGAACCACTCCGCCGGGTACTACGACGACGCCACGGGGGTGTTCAACAACCTGAGCCTGATCAGCCGCCAGCCCATGCAGGTGTGGGTGGACTACGACGGCGCCACCACGCAGCTCAACGTGACCATGGCGCCCCTCGACGTGTCCAAGCCCAAGAAGCCCCTCATCTCCGCGCCCGTCAACCTCTCGGCGGTCGTGACCGACACGGCGTACGTCGGGTTCTCGGCGGCCACGGGCATGATCTACACGCGGCACTACGTTCTTGGCTGGAGCTTCGGCATGAACGGCCCGGCACCGCCGCTCGACACCTCGAATCTCCCGGCACTGCCGCGGTTCGGCCCGAAGCCCCGGTCCAAGGTGCTGGAGATCGTGCTCCCGATTGCCATCGCGGCCTTCGTCCTCGCGTTGGTCATCGCCGTCTTCTTGTTCGTGCGGACGCGGGTGAGATACGCCGAGGTGCGCGAGGACTGGGAGGTGGAGTTCGGGTCGCACAGGTTCTCGTACGGAAATAATTATGGGGCGCGGTCGGCTCGATTGATGTGACCAACTCGCTGCTGATGACACGTGTCCTTTTACGAATATCAAAGCGTACAGCCTCATAAATCACTGATGCAAATTTTCACGAATTGAATAATAAAGGTTATTACGTCATGCTTTGAGATTCGCGAAAGGACACGTGTCATGCAGTGGAGTTGGTCTACATCAATTGAGTTGTGGACCAGGTCCTATAGGATTATTTTCCTTCTCGTACAAGGATCTCTACCAGGC
The DNA here is from genome assembly GCA_036346255.1 of Ampelocalamus luodianensis. NCBI lineage: Eukaryota > Viridiplantae > Streptophyta > Magnoliopsida > Poales > Poaceae > Ampelocalamus > Ampelocalamus luodianensis. The sequence continues at coordinate 51,995,101 of CM070623.1, forward strand.
CACCAAGGGCTTCAAGAACAAGCAGCTGCTCGGCACCGGCGGCTTCGGCAGGGTGTACAAGGGCGTGCTCCCAAAGTCCAATCTTGAGATTGCAGTGAAGAGGGTGTCGCACGACTCGAAGCAGGGGATGAAGGAGTTCATCGCCGAGGTCGTCAGTATCGGCCACCTCCGGCACCGGAACCTCGTGCAGTTGCTCGGCTACTGCCGCCGGAAGGGCGAGCTTCTCCTGGTGTACGACTACATGCCGAACGGCAGCCTCGATAAGTACTTGTACGACAAGAACAAACCTGTTCTCGATTGGGGGCAGAGGTTTCAGATCATCAAGGGCGTCGCGTCCGGCTTGCTGTACCTCCATGAGGATTGGGAGAAAGTCGTCATCCACCGAGACATCAAGGCGAGCAATGTGCTTCTGGATGGTGAAAGGAATGGCAGGTTGGGCAACTTTGGCCTCGCGAGGTTGTACGACCACGGCGTCGACCCACAGACGACGCACGTCGTCGGTACCATGGGGTACCTAGCCCCGGAGCTCGTGCGCACGGGCAAGGCGACGCCGGTCACCGACGTGTTCGCCTTCGGTGTGTTCGTGCTGGAGGTCACCTGCGGGCGCCGCCCACTCGGCTGCATCGCGCCCGACGAACAGAACGTGCTGCTGGACTGGGTGCAGGAGCACGAGCTCAAGCACGCAGCCCTTGACACGGTAGACCCGCGGCTCTGCGGCAAGTACGACGCCGACGAGGCGCGGTTGGCGCTCAAGTTGGGGCTCATGTGCGCGCACCCCTTGCCCGACGCGCGCCCGGGCATGCGCCAGGTCACGCAGTACCTGGACGGCGACACGCCCATGCCGGAGGTGGCGCCGACGTTCCTGAGCTACAGCATGCTGGCGCTAATGCAGAACGACGGGTTCGCCACATTGTTCCAGTAATACTGAAAGCAGGATTGGCAGCTAAAATAAAAGAAAAAACAGTCAAATGATGTTTAGGGAGTGTCTATAGATCATTTGACTGTTTTTTTGGCATATCATTCAGATTTTGAGCTATAGGATCAAAACCAACAATGCTAAGATGCTTTCATGTTGCAAAAATAAGCTCGTAACGGACTGCAATTTCTTCGTTTTTATTTTGAGCTATAGGATCAAAGCCATTTCTTCGTTTTTATTTTCGTCATTGGCAAAAGCCCATTAACTAAAAAAAAGTTAACATGTCATTAGGCTGCAATTTTACGAGCTGTTATTACCTTTTAGTTTTCTACCCTTTCTTTATGGGACTGTTTATTCATAAGTTGCCTAAAAATTTCTTAAGTTTAAATCACTTTTCTTTATTCTAGCCATATGACACACCAATCTCTACACAAATCCAAGCCCAGTTAGTAGGAGAAAAAAAGAAGAGAGCTCATAATATTGGTTGGAACCAGGTGAAGTCGATGGATCAGTAAAACACAACTTACCCATTTCTAGTTCCTAATGTGCTGTAAATTCTGTAAACAAATTAAAAGAAAAAACCCAAAAAAACCTCCGATCAACTAACAGCCAACTTGGCCGTCAAGTCAAGTAACAGAACAGATGGAAAAGATGGAAACCTCGATCGATCGATCAATGGAGGAAAACCGAAAGAAAAGCACCAGGAAGAACATGGGAGGAGAACAAAAAAAGAAGAGAGGTATAGCAGGAAAAACATGGATGAGAGCAAAGGTATAGTTTAAAAACCTGAGGTATCAATGCTGCTGGTTTATTTGATTGATCAATTTTGCTTTTCTCATGCCGCATCTAGGTGAGATTACTGGCTCTATATTGCTGCTGTCTAATGAAGGAATGAATGAATCACGGTCCGTGTATTACAAGCTATTCTTGTATTGTACAAATATTGGAAACATCAGGCACGTAGTATGTGGAGTAAAATTTAAAGGGTCAAACTGTTGAGGAACCGTCGCTGGCGAGTCCAGTCCGAGCGATTACCTCGTAGACAAGCGTAGAATCGTAAGAACAATGCATGAACAACAAGAACAGAATAAGAGATGAACACAGAGATGTAGGGGACTTCTTGCTTCTCTTTATTCCTTCATCCAACGATCCATCAATTACAATGAATAGCACCCCTATTTATAGGCTACGACCCTTCTAGGGTTTGGGATGAGAGCCCACCTTGGGCGAGACTCCGGTCCTGGGCGGTTTCTAACACTCCCCTTGGGCACTCATCCTTCATGCCCATGTCTCGTCAAAACTCCATAAAAACCAGTGGAAAAATTTGGAGAAAGAGTACATGAATCATGTTCCGTTATCTTTGCTCGAATTGCCTCATTAAAAACCTTAGCGAGAAACTTGGGAAAACTCGTCAAGGGAAAAAGTACAATCCACCCAATTTCATTTAATCTCGAGTTTGCTCTTTGGGTACTCGATCTTCGTGATCAAGCTTTAGTAATGAGTTTGTGAAGGTTCCCCAGATTCTCGCACTTCTCTAGGTCTTATCATTCCAATTCCACGTGACGCACCTTTCATAGCTAGATCTTTGAAGTGACTTAGTGAATAAATCGCGATTCTCACATGACCTAGTATGCGATTGCTTTGATTACGTTCATCTTTTGCAATTCATGAGCATAGAAGAACTTGGGGTTGATATGCTTTGTGAGAGGATTCTTCACAATAACCCATCTCGCACTTGTGCAACACAAGCTGCATTATCTTCATTGATAATAGTGGGGTTGGTGCGGTGTTCAATCCACATAAGCGCTAGATGTAGTGAATCATCCATGAAGCCAAGTACATTCTCGTGAGGCCTCATACAATGCTATTATTTCCGAGTGGTTAAAGTGAAGTCGATACAAGACTCTGCTTAGAGCGATTTTCATGGAATTGCGGTTCCACCACATATGAATTCATAGCATGTTTGCAATTTAATTTGTATCACGGGTCCTACAGTGCCGTCATCTGCATTGCCATTCATAGTTAAGTCTTGATTCTTTACGTAGAATAGACCAAGTTCTTTGCTTCTTTGGAGGTATCGGAAGATGTCCTTTATTTCCCGCCAATGCTTTTGGTAGGTTACGTACTATACCTTGCTAATAGGTTCATGGCAAATGCAATGTCCGTTCTAAATGAGTTTGTTTAATACATGAGTGTTTCTATTACACTTAGCGTGGGAATTCGGTCCCGGACTTCCTCCCCTCTTCTTTAGGTGCAGTATGAGTCTTTGTCTTGCTGCAAAGATCTTTCGATCATTGGCACTTTCAAAGGTATGCCTTTGTCAAGTCGAACCTTTCTAACACCTTTCGAGTGTGGTGATGATGCAATAATGTTCCTTGAGGGCATGCTCAAGCGCAAGCCTAAGCAATATTTGGTTTTACCCAAACCTTTCATTTCGACTCAACTCGGTAAGAGTTTGCTTTCTTAATATCCTTCGGGTTCGATAATATTCAGATCATCTTCATACGAGATTATACAAAATCCATTACGGGATCGTCGTATAAATACACGAGATTATTCTCATTGTTTGTGTAGCCTTTCTTGCATAGAAAGTCGCTCAGCGATTATACCACATTGCGATTGCTTAAGTTCGTACAATGACTTTACGAGTTTCACCTTGTATATATTTCTATTTGCTCTATTTTGGTTGGAGACGGTGATACATTGGTATCTTCATATAAATGTCGAATCCAATATTTCATAAAGGTATCTTTGGTACCCTATCCATCAATTTCACTTCTAACTTCAAGTTCACGCCATTGAGATAAATATTTAAAGGAGTTCCGCCATGACCGGGAATATGTTTCTTCATAATCATCTCTGGATGTTCGGTGAAAACTTGTGCAACAAGCATTGCTTCTTTTATTTCTCTTTCGAACAAATACCCACTTATACCCTACGGGTGCATTGGGGAGGCGATGCGACTTACGAGCCCAAGCGTCTTTCTTTTATTCGGAGAGAATAATACGATTTCTATTGCCTTCTCTCAATCTTCTCAATCTGATCTTTTCTTCCATTCAATGACGATGCGAGCTCTGAATCAAGATTGATGATTGTGGCAAGTTTCTTTACAAAGTAAATGTCAACATTGGTTTGTTGTCATATTCTAAGGTTCTCAGAGGTCATAAAGTTTATAACTATTTCTTCAAAGGGCGATTCTTCTAATGCTTCTACTTGCTCACCGCTGCTTCCAATTGCGGGGCAAGTCCCTTTAGTTTTTCAGCTCCGATGTGTGCGCACACATCCATGCTGATGTCTCCCTTCATGGAGATGTTCAATTCTAGTATGCCTTTTCTGAAGGTTCCATACCGATGCCAGTCTCAAGCGCTCCCCTTACAGTTTGGGGCACTTGGTGATCGGTGTGTCAAGTCCGTCTTATCCTTTTCACGAGCGTCCCGGTTGCCGGATTCGAGGGACCGGAGTTCTCGTCCTTTTGTTCTGAGGCCTCTGGACGGGATTAGGGATACCTTCAATGGTATTTCAACCCTCTCCGGTGCATTGCTTGCAGGCAAATGCTACTTATTCACGCTCTTCTAATCACTAAAGTAGTCTGGCAGTTGATTCGCTAATACTTGCAAATCAATTGTCTTCTGGACTTCAATTGTCTTCTAAACTTCAATTCAATTGTCTTCTGGACTGCAATTATCTTCTGGACTTCTCTATTTGCTTTACTAGTGCGCGGGTCATATGCATAGATTTCAATTATCTTCTGGATTTCAATTGTCTTCTAGACTTCAATTGTTTCCCGACATTATTATCAAGGGTTGATTTCCTCCCCCTAATGACGGGAAACTAACCTCATCTAATGTACTATCAGCGAATCGGGCATTATACAAATCTCCAGTCATATGGTCCAAATACTTGATTATGGATGCTGTCTCATAGCCAACGTATATCCCAGACTTTCAGAGAAGACCCATTTGATTATTGCGGTGGTGGTATAGGTATATAACCCTTGCAACCAAACTGCGAAGATGAGGAATTTCGATCTTGACCCTTGCGCTAGTTGCATAGTGGATGGATGTTATAGGCGACGGTCTAAAATTGATGAGAGGCGCTACGGCGGGGCTGCGTGTCCCCAACATATAGTTGGTAAATTACAATTCTTCAAAGTTACGCTAGTCCATTCAGGTGCGGATGTGCGGTATAGAATGCTCAACTTTAATTCCCATTTTCATACAATAATCATCGATGCCTTCGAGTACATTCTCGGCGTTGTCCATTCGGAGGACTTCACATGATGATCGGGAAATTATTTTTTCAATTGTTAATTATCTGCGAGATTTAGCTTTGCAAAAGCATGGTTTCTCATAGACAATAAACATATGTGCGACCATTCGAGGAAGCATCGATGAGCACCATAAAATACCTAAATGACCCTTACGAGGGTGTATAGGACGCAAAAGTCTCCTGGATACGGTCCGGGAATGCGAGGACTTCATCCTTAGCTTTGAGCAAAAGGTCTAATAATTAATTTTACGGTGGCACATGCGGGCACACAAAATCTTCAGTTCGAGAAATTCTTTATATTCATATTATGTCCTGTGAATTGTTAATTATATCTCTCATTAGCCTAAGACCTAGGCGACATAATCTATCATGCTAGAGATAGAAAAGTTGGAGCTTCTAAATACGGTTTTCAAAGCGATATAAGTGCATGTGCCTTAATATTAGTGTAGTATAGCCCAATTTCATATGAAGGAAGATATTCTAATGCTATTTTCACTTTCTTCACGCTTTGTAATGAGCGGTATTACATACCATACTCTTCTTGATCTCTACATGGAAGCTGCTGTTAGCGCAAATATCCTTGAGAGTTCTAGTCGATTCGGGTACAACAAGTCTTCTTTAATGACCAAAGTTGTGCCGTTGGGAGTATAATTATGGCCCTTCACGAGCTTATTATACAAGTATCATTGCTGCATGATCGTCGTAAGACTACGGCATTCTGGCGATCGTGAAAAAAATTACATTTCTCTCGGGATGGTATTCGTTGTGCCGCTACATGCTAAGCACACTTCCTCCATAGGGCGCCACACGCGTTCTAATATAATGTACTTTATTAATATGTAGCGAAAGCAAGCAACACATAAATAAAATACTTGGATATCGAGCGTAACTTGCTATTATAAAAGCGGAAAATAAGTCTTGCAGGACTCATAATAAGAATTTAATGCTTTACTCTCCTAGAGCTTGCAACCATTATTCAATAATTTAAAATTCTACTTCAATTACAAGCGCAAGTTTCTATAAAGGTCAGAGTGCAATGCGTGCCTTTGGATCTAATAAGCGAAGTATTAGGAACTTACGCTAAATCGGCTCCATGCGCGATCTTCTCCTCTTGGCGACTACGATCGTGGTCATTGCGATGTCAAAGGAGGGATGATGGGGCTGCTCTTTGGTTATTCACATTCATAAGTGCGACTAATGGATGTGGATCCTCTGTGCTGCAATGGCGAGGTATGCCTCATGCTATCATTTGCCCTTCTTCTTAGGCGTAAAGCATCAATAATGTGCGACGCTTACGACCTTACCCTTCTTGCTCCTCTCATTTGTGAGAGGCTTCATCACCTGTAGTAGCGCTACGGTGGCTTCATGGCCAACATTGCTACTAGGTGGTGTAAGATGAAGTTCTTTCCTAGAACATCATCTTGAGCTTTCGCAACTTGCATGATGTCAATTAATTGGCATACTTCATGTAGCCGTCTTAACGATAGTTGCGTGCGGATTGTACCGCAAGGTAGCGAGGTCTTCCCAATCGTCGCTCATCCGTGATCACATTACCACGGAATTGAGGCGATATAAATTCTATACAAATTACAGCCATCTTGGTCGATTCTTGAACTCTTTGGTTCGTGATGCGATCATATTCCTATTCATGCAAAAGTTTAAAGGATTACTGCTAGTAATCTGCATAAAATGGTTGCAAAATTCTCATAATGTTCATCGAACTCGGTTAAATATTCAGTATTTTTCTACGCATTTTCATGATTTCTTGCTATTTTCAATGATTAAAAGCAATATAAACAATTACAGATAATCAAAACAGTAAATAAATTGCATAGAAATAATAATAACAAAAAATAAACATACTTCAAATGCAAAAACTGATTCAAAAATTGAATTCCCGAGGCTCTTTCCTGCTAGGAAAAATGACTTCTCGACAAATTCTGCAAATTTCAGAATTTTCTCCACCGCCCCTCCCCTTTTTTTCGTTTGCGGTGGGTTCAGCGATGGCGCAAGGCCATTCGAGGGCGGCGCGGGGTGGCTGCTGGCCACGCAAAACCGAGGGCCGGTGTGGCCATGCGGGGCCGAGGGCGGCGCGAGGCGATCGTCACGGCTGCGAGCCAGTGGCGGTCTTCCACTACGAGAGGTAGCCGGTGCGATACAAGATGGCAGCAGGCCGGGGAAAACGCACACAGTGGGCACGAGGCGGCGGTGTCGCGGTGATCTGCGAGGCGGTCGCGATCACGGCGGTTCGTGCCGAAGGTGGGAGCGCGCGTGCGGCGGTGCGGAGCCGTGTCAGCGCGCGATCGAGGCGGGAGTGCAGCGTCGCGGCGGCGGTTATGTTCGGCGAGAAAGCCGTCGCGGGCGTAGCAAAATTCTTCGTGTGCACCGTTCATCAAAACACCGTTCATGCGAACGCTGTTCATCCGCAGCGATCTTGTTCATCCGCGGGTAGTATTCACCACAGCGTACACTTGTTCATCAATCGCGGTGCTGTTTACGCTGGCGCAAGCGGCGCCGGCCTCGTGCCCGTCGGCGCGTGGCGGTGCCATCTTCAGTGGCGGGTGTGACACCAAAATCGGCGGCGACGGCTCTGAGGCCGTCGGCCGTCCTTTTTATTCTTGTTCATGTATGCGATGCAATATAATATAGTATGAGATTGCAACGGGCGCGGCTTCATGCCGACATATGCGTGCTTGCGCGTGCTAGCGGGTGGCCTGTCGTTGCCTCCGTGGCGATCGTGATGGCGGACTATGCCGACCGTGCGTGATCGCGAGGTAGTGACGGTAACGCGCTGCGGCGGTGCCGTGCACATGATGCCTTTCATGCGATTGCATATACAACCTACGGTACAATCATCATCTACTCTTTCATGCAACCCACCGATCGGCTTGGCGCGCGACTTCAAGTCGGCTCGCGGTAGATTAGAGCGGATTTGCACGTGAAAACCAATCTAGAAAGCCAAATTTGCGAATTGAAAGCAATCTAGAAAAACGATTCAATCTACGAGTGTCGTTCATCGGCGGTTACCTTTTCGATGCGAGGAGAGTCGATCGTCGCGATAACGTGTTGAGGAACCGTCATTGGCGAGTCGATCCGGCGATTACCTGCGTGACAAGCGTAGAATCGTAAGAACAATGCATGAACAACAAGAAGCGAGAATAAGAGATGAACACAGAGATGTAGGGACTTCTGCTTCTCTTTATTCCTTCATCCAACGATCCATCAATTACAATGAATAGCACCCCTATTTATGAGGCTCACGACCCTTCTAGGGTTTGGGATGAGGAGCCCACCTTGGGCCAGGACTCCCGGTCCTGGGCCCGGTTTCCCAACACAAACATCGTTTTGTTGAATGCAGTTAGGACTACCGTTTGTCAATGCTACTAACATGGAACTTTTATTGTTCTCCTGTATTTCCGCTTCTAAATAAGTCTCTTAAGGATATAATTTGTGTTGCCAAATTAAGTGGCATTACTGTACCTTTTTGAGATAAATAGATATCGGTGAGTTCCCATGCTGGGATTGTTGAATACATAGTAGTCATCCTCCACAACTTGCAGATATTTTCATGAGACGATTTGCTCAACATCTGAATACATAGTTGTATGTAGTATCTACTTATTTTTTTAATCACTTTTTGCAGGGTACTCTGCCATTTAGGCTACTGGCTGCTGAATATGGTGCTGATATTACTTACGGAGAAGAAATAATAAATCATAAATTTTTGAAGTGTGAACGTGTTACAAATCGTATTGTAGTTCAATTGACGTTTAATATTTTATTATAATCCAACTACTGTGGCCTCTGTATTGAAAGTCATGTTCTACACTTCTACTCATAGATTGCTATTAAGATCTTGCATATCATAGTGTTGTGGATAACTTCACTCCAATAATGTTGCATTTGAAGTAGGTGATTTGAAATATTTATCTTAAATGATTATTGGATGGTAAAGGGTTGATATTGAAGATTGAAGGAAACAAATGTTCAGATAACTTCACGAGTGTAGAATTAGATGATTTATGAAGTGAACTTCTTGATTTTACCTGTGAGGCTGGGGAACCTTTTAACACCTACATGATTTTGTTTATTTGTTCCGTATGTTGTCCAGATTTGTTTGATTTGTGTGGTACCGTTCCACTCATGCTAATCATGTTGTTCAATGTTGGCCAGAATCTCTCGGGACTACTGATTTTTTGGAGGGAGGGACTGATAATGTAGTGTTCCGAACTTGCCCACAAGAAAGGGACAGGGTTGTATTCCAAATGGGCACGTCAACTGCCGTGAGGGCACTTAATTAAAGCTGCTCAGATTGTGTAAGTCTTATTTCTGAAATTGTTTAATATCGAAATTCTAAAGTAAACTAAAAGTGCACTGGGTTACTAGGGCCAGGGGTGCTACCTGAATTGTTTGATCTGATCAACATCAAGGCATTGGATTAGTTGTTTTAACCTCTCCTGCTTTGCATCTTTTCTTTACTCGTAGTTTTTCATCCTCACCAGGTGTAATGATGTCGCTGCTATAGATATCAACATGGTTGTCCAAAGTCATTTTCTCTCGGTGGAGGAATGGGTGTCGCATTACTCTCCGAACCTGAGCTTATACATGACGTACTTTCTCTTATTGTTTTGTTTTGCTATTTTCATACTCTGGAAATTCACTGCACTTATTCAGACTATGCAAATTGTATCACGTAGATTTTGACCACATCGCGGAGGAACTTGGACACGACAATGACATGTAAAATCCGTCTACTGAACACACGTCAGGACACTCTGGAGTTGGCACGCCGGATTGAGAAGACTGGTGTTCCGGCTCTTGCTGTCCATGGAAGGTTAGCACTTAGCGCACACACACAGTGGTACTTTTGAGTTCTGTTAGATAAATCATGCCCACTCTCACTCAGTCACTCTTACTTTAAAAATGTCAATTTAGCACAAGTTGAAATGCCTATCGTAGGATCGAATACAACAATCAAAGGGGGTGAATGATTGTCACAATTTCTTCCTTCCAATTCAGTCATACTCACCGTGTGCTGATCTTCTCTACCTCCCGATGTGGTTGGCGACGATTAGATGATCAACATAGCTCGTGACGAAGAAGAGCTATCTTGCCACGAACTGCTCGAACGAGAACAAATATGAGACGATGCTCGCAGAGACACGCCGCCGACAAGAACAAGAATTTCTTGGAATAGATCCGATCTCTTATTTCTGAATCTTGTTCTGTGGCTACAAAGTGTTCTGACGGTACCCCTCAAACCCTAGCAAAAAGACTCAAAAAAACTTCCTCTCAAAAGCCCTTTGTAAACCCACGAAAAACCATGCAAAGCCACACGAAACTCTTAACCTGCCTCCTTTTATAGGCTAGAGTCCTAAACCGTGTTATTAACAAACATGACACAAAATCTTATCTCTTCCAAAAATCAAGGGATCCGAAACCCTTCCAAACACGGTTTTCAGTATCTCTAAACCTTCCAGATATAAAACACCTTCCATATCTTCTTACGCGTCATAAGCCTTCAGGACTACACCTTGAAGCTTTTCCACACATCATGCATTCACCTTTGATTTCCACGTGCCCCAGTGTGAGACCGACCACCTCGTGACATCCTTGACCGCCTGAACCTTAGATTTCTCATCCTAGTCCTGGTCCTCCTCGTCATTGACCATGATCGTCTTCACGTCCAACCTGCACATGCAAAGACCAAAGAACACTTTCCTAGCATAAGTTCTCCAACTTACCAATATCAGTCCACATACCCATAACACACTCTCAACCATCAATAATCACTATCCAGATCATCTATCAAGTCTATGACCAGTTCTAGAAGGTCCACGACTAGCTTCATGATGTTCACGACCAGTTCCAAAAAGTTTACGACTACTTTCAAGAAGTCGACGACCACTTCCAAGAAGTCTACGACCACTTTCTATAGCCTTCAACCACTGACTAGATACTGTAGCACTCGAAACCTACGACCATGAGCAGTCGAAACATTCTACGACCACGTTCAGCTACAACCATATTCGTAGAAACAACACTTGAAACTCTGTACTACATTACTCGAAATAAACACTTCTCAAAGCTATAGTACTCGAAACTACAGTACTTGAAATGAACAGTACTCGCAGGAACAACGCTCGAAACTCTGTCCTACAGTACTTGGAGTGAACAGCGCTCATGGTGAACAGTACTCGAAAAAGGTCATCGTAGTGAACAGTACTCGTAACTACAGTACTCGAAACCAGGCGGAACAACCGAAACTTTCACAACCGCAAATTTCAATACAACTCAAATGACAATTATTCATCATCAAAAAGCACGACCTATCCACGTGGTTTAACACCCATGTTTAAGAATCCAGGTGAAACATTGTATTCATATGTACAACCATTTGGTCCATTATATTTATAAGTATCCAATATGATGCAGCTCAAATCCATGGAAAGTTCAGGGACCTGCTCTGCATTTTCGCCCCAGTTCTTTTTCTCAACATCTTAGCTTGCCACTGACTACCTTGTAAATTTATTTTGCAAGTCATTGTTTTTACAATAATGAAAATGAAATATGACGCGGAAACCTTTTTCATCTGCCCTAATATTCTTTTTTGGGTAATTGGTTTCTCTCATGTTGGCCTCCTTTAAAAGTACAGAAAGGTTAAAGACAGGCCAAGAGATCCTGCTAAGTGGGATGAGATTGCAGATGTTGTGTCTGCACCAAGGATAAAAAACAGAAACGGTTGAAATCTTGGTCGGCGGCCGGTAACGGTAACCGGGCGGTTATCGGAAAACCCGGGAAAAAACCGGATGAATTTCGAAAATTGAATTTTGCATTGAAGATTTTGAAAACCGGTTACTACGAAAAACCGGAAAAAAATTGAGAAAACTGGTTATGGGTAATTAGCAATTGGAATAATCGAAATATTAATTAGAAAGTGTTTAATTAAGTGCATATTTAGCTCATACAATACGTAATCTAGCATATTTAGCTCATATGAAGTACAAACCGGCCGAAATAATAATTCAAGCATATTTAATAAGTAATCTAGCACAAAAAGGTCTAAACCAACCTATGAAGTGCATTATGAAGTCGTAAACCTAAATTTGAATTTGAAAAATTTTGGATGGTTACTGTTCATCCCGGTCCCCACTAGGATTTCTGGTAACCGCCGGGATTTTGATCCCTAGTCTGCACTGTCAATTCCAGTTATAGCTAATGGAGATGTATTTGAGTATGAGGATTTAAAAAGAATTAAAGATGCTACAGGTTTGGATGTTCAATTAATAGTCAATACTCCTATTTATCATCTTGCCCCGTTTAGTAAGTAACTATTTGTTCAGCAGAGTAAAGCGAAGAGAGGGAGATGCATAAATGGATATGAACTCTCGCATGATATTAAGCAGGTGGTAACTTCAATATTCATTAACGAATAACGAACATGCATGCATATCACAGAGTTTCTTGAAAACCCACAGATGTGAGGGATTGTCATCCTTGCTACCAGTGTTACTTGGATAGTTGGAGTGCATTGGCAGATTGATTTTTTCTTTCATGTTGTTTCCAGTGATGGATAATCTTGGTTCCTGTAACTGCTAGGTGCCACGTCTGTAATGGTTGCTAGAGGTGCCACGTGGAATGCCTCTGTTTTTTGTGCCAAAGGCAAAACACCTTGGGAGGATGTGAAGAGAGAGAGTGTGAGAAAGGTTTTTGATTGTGCTTCCTGCATTTGTTCTGTTTGAACCTCAAAGTTAATTTATTTGAGCATTTCCATTCCTGAATGTCCTATTTTTTCTCATGGGGGTGAAAACATACCAAGTTTCTATGGATTGACATCACATTACATTGTAATTCTTGTGAGCAGAGTATTTTGTGGGACAATGATACGAAGAGCACCAAACAAACCTTAAAAGAAATGATAATGCACTATTCTTGCCTTGAACTCCCTGAAGGGAAAGGTGTGATAAAGTGTGATATTTGGCGTAAGTGAACTAACTTTGGATTTGTTTTCTTTTGCAAATGATGTGTTCCTAAGCATTAATTATTTGGAGATTCTTTGTCCGTCTATGGCTAGAATATGTGCTATGCCAAATACCTTTTTTTTGTTTCTTTGCATGAACCATTCCGTTTATCTGGATCCAAATTTCTTGGGCATCAATAACTTAGAAGGACTTCTAGATATTTTTGACGAAGTGATCGGGCTAAAAATAAACCTAGATAAAAGCACAGTTATACCGATTCAATGTCAAGACTTGGACTTGGACGCCATTCTACAGGATTTCCCGACAAGCAGGAGATGCATGCTGTGCACATATCTTGGCCTACCGCTCTCCCTGCGCAAGTTAAGGAAGGTGCAGCTGCAGCCCCTAATTGATAAAATAGATGCAAGACTATGGGGATACAAAAAGAATCTGCTGTCCAGAGCTGGGAGACTAACGATGCTCAAGGCAGTTCTCACTTCCATTCCCATCTACCACATGACCCTTGCAGAACTACCGGCACGGACAAGCGCCGTAGGGCTTGGTTTTGGACTGAGGTGAACTCCCCACAGGTTTGGGGGGGGATGCTGGGTCAACTGGAATACAGTATGTCGCCCCAAGTTTTTCGGTGGTCTAGGGATCCTTCACCTAGACACTTTTAGTAGGATCCTTCGTCTTCGCTGGCTATGGTATCAATGGAAGGATCCGAAAGCAGTGGAGCGGCATGAAACTGCCAGCCAATGAGAAAGACCGATAGCTTTTTCGAATCTCAACAAAAATCACTCTTGGAAGCGGAGATAAGGCAAGTTTCTGGAAGGACACCTGGATAGGGCGCTCGCCCCTCAGAATCATGGCCCTAAGCCTCTATGCGATCGCGGCTAGAAAAAATAGAACGGTGAGAGAAGCACTCCAGGGGAGTACTTGGATTGCCGACCTCAGAAGAAAGATATCAAAGCAGCACATTGTGGATTTCATTAATCTCTTTGCAAGAGTCAAATGATTACTGGTGCCCGCTTTGCACAAACAATCCAGAAACAACGCACCACCTTCTTACTAGTTGTGCCTATACCAAAAGGGTATGGAATGCCATTGCAACTTGGGCACAACACAATAACATGTCACCAAAAGGGTATGGAATGCTATTGCAACTTGGGATACTCATGTGTCGATCATTGTCGACATCGATGGTGGATGACTGTGTCACTAAGTGAAAGGGCCGCGGGTAAGAAGGACCAAAACTCTCTAGTTATCCTCACCATGTGGCAAGTCTGAAAAGAAAGAAATAAAATGATTTTTCAGCACCAGCGAAACGACATCGTCGGCACTGTAGCAATCATCAAAGGAAGAGGCCAAGGCTTGGATACTAAGTGGGGCAAAGAATTTGGCGGCCTACTTACCGACGAGAGATTTAGCTATTTCATAACGATCAGCGTTTTATTTTTGGTCATGTGGTTCTAGGTTTTTTGGTTTTTTCTTTCCTCTTCTGTTTTTTTCTTCCTTTTTTGCTTTTTTGTCTTTGTAGCCTCTGTTTTCTCCTATTTTAATGCAAAGATGGTAATGCTCTTGCCATCCCCAAACAACCCAATTATCCATTTAAGTGGGCTTTCTTATATTTCCCTCTTTAGAAGAAGTGGACAGCATATGGGCATAATACCGTGATCTGTAATATATAACCTTTTCATGTCTCAACAATTAATTTCAACTTCTTGCCAAGGTGCCTTCATGGTTATTTGGTCACACAAAAATAGTACTGTTAGATTCGTATTTAGAAGTACTTTCACAGGATCATTATTTTATGCTTGCTAATTGTTACTAATATACTGCAAAATATATTAATTTTCAAAGTTTAATCTCGAAGATTGTGCCACAACAAACTGGGCCTTGTACTCTGAAACCAAGAGACTAGCCTTGAATTCTTCCTTATTAGTGAACCACATCTTGCTAGAGTGCCGGACCAAGTGTGATACAAGTATGGCCTTACCTTTGTAGCTGGTCTCGTACTCTTTTGCCAATGATCAAACCGTAGAGTAATACTTTTTTGGAAAGCTTTTAGATTGGCGATTGCTTTCTATTATCAATGAATTTGGATGAATCAATACGAAACCCGCCACCATATTTTGTTCTAGTAATTTTCATATGCTGATGATTCTTCATGATTACTGTACCTTATTCTGCAATACTGTGGCTTCTTGCTCATTTGTATCGTGTAAATCTACATATATTTATTTAATAATCAAATTTAATGTTTATTCGTCTCATGTTTTCAGGAGATTATACGGGGAAGAGGACTACTATAATTTTGTTGTTTCAACTAGGAAATTAAGATTTTGACCCATGTATCTATTTCACATCAGTGCAAGTGTGCAACTTCTGAAAAGGAAATAAATGATTTGGTCTGTTTAACCAACTTTTGGGAACGAGATGTTTTGGTATGTGCCAATTATTGATGTAGTTGTTCTAGGCTCCCGAGAAACGCAGAAATATCTTGCAACACAAATTAAGGTTATTGAAGAACAATATTTTCATCAAGATCTAACTTTTTGAACAAATCAAACCTACTTTTCAAATTTCGTCGAGCGTAATAAAACTATGTTGAAAACCATCACTAAGCCAGAACGTGTAGGCCAAAAAGATGCTCAATAATACCTTTGGAACGTGTGTAGTATGTTCAGAAGTTAGCTTCAAGGCTTATGAAGCAAGTGATACCACCATGAAACCTTGATCCTTGAACCATGAACCCAAAACATATCTAATGATCTTGTAATTGGGAACGCTAAGATACCGAAACGGAAAAAAAAAGGGGTCCCTCGGTGGAAAAAACTGAATAAGCTGCCAATGAACGAAATCTTTATAGCTTACTAATTTGGAAGGGATCAACATCTGGATTACACCGAGAGCGCGGAGGACTGCAGTAGTAGAAAGAACTGAGGAGAATACAGTGGGGGATGAAACCCGAAATCTCCAATTTTTATCGGTAATTTCTCATCTGAACACCAACTATCCTGAGCAGAACACTTGACATTCAGGTTATCCATACTAGAAACAACTCACAGCAAGTTCTGAACTTAACACGAAACAAGAAGAAACTCCAGTTAGACATTGGGTAACTACAACCACCTGACGAGCACGACTCATCTCCCTCCGGAGAAGTCAGACATCTGAGACATGGCGCCGGCGCTGGTCGACGTCATCGGGTACGACATGACGTAGGGGTCGAACCCCTGGTCCTGCATGAGCGCCAGCATGTTGAAACTCTGGTAGGTTGGCGACAGCTCCGGCAGCGGCACATCGCCGTCCAGGTACTGCACGACCTGCCGCATGCCCGGCCGCGCGCCGGGCAGCGGGTGCGAGCACAGCAGGCCCAGCATCAGCACCAGGCTCGCCTCGTCCGCGACGAAGTCCCCGTGCAGGCGCGGGTCCACCGCGTCGGCGACCGACCCGGCGCGCCACCGGTCGAGCACCCAGTCCACCAGCACGAGGCGGTTGTCGCGCGCGTCCTGCACGACGGGCTTCCGCCCGCACGCCACCTCCAACACGAACGCGCCGAACGCGAACACGTCCGACGCCTTGGATGCCTTCCCCGTGTGCCCCAGCTCCGGCGCCATGTACCCCATCGTGCCCACCACGTGCGTCGTATGCGGGTCCGTGCCGTGGTCGTACAGCCGCGCCAGGCCGAAGTCGCCGAGCCGCCCGTTCATCTCCGCGTCGAGCAGAACGTTGCTCGCCTTGATGTCCCGGTGCACCACCACCTGCTCCCAGTCCTCGTGAAGGTACAACAACCCAGATGCGACGCCTTTGATGATGCGTAACCTTTGCCCCCAGCTCAAGGTGATCTTGTTCTGGTCGTAGAGGTGCTTATCGAGGCTGCCATTGGGCATGTAGTCGTAGACCAGGAGGAGCTCGCCCTTGCGCCGGCAATAGCCGAGCAGCTGCACGAGGTTCCGGTGCCGGAGCCGGCCGATGCTGACGACCTCGGCCACGAACTCCTTCATCCCCTGCCTCGACCCGTGCGACACCTTCTTCACCGCGACCTCCGCCTTGGACGACCGGAGCACACCGCGGTACACCCTCCCGAACCCGCCGATGCCGAGCAGCCGCTTGTCGCTGAATCCGTCGGTGGCGTGGAACAGGTCCTTGTACGAGAACCTGTGCGGCCCGAACGCCACCTCCCACTCCTCCTTGACCTCCGCGTACATGCGCCGCCTCCGCATGAACACGAAGACGACGGCGGCCACCGCAAAGACAAGCGCAGCGGACGCTATTGGCAGCACGATCTCCAGCGTCTTGGACCGCGGCTTTGGAAAAGTGACCGGCAAAGAGGGCAGGGAGGAGATGTTGAGCGCCGGGGCGGCGCCGTTCATCTTGAAGCTCCAGCCGAGCACGTAGTGGCGGCAGAAGAGGATGCCGGACGCCGACGAGAAGCCCACATACGCGGTATCGTCGATGACGGACGAGAGATTGACGATGGTGGAGAGCAGGGGCTTCTTAGGCCGGGCCACCTCCAGGGGCGCCATGGTGACATTGACCTGCATGCTCTGGCCGTCGAAGTCCACCCACACCTGCATCGCCTTGCGGCTCACCAGGCTCAGGTTCTTGAACGCGCCGGTGCCGTCGTCGTAGTACCCGGCGTTGTCGGCGTCGATGGAGTTGAGCCCGTTGACGTCGATGCCGACGTGGTTGCCGCTCATGTCGTTGAACTCCGAGTTGAGGATGGTGTCGAACTCCACCGCGAAGAGGTGGTTGGTGGCGTTGCCGTTGTTGGCGGAGTTGACGAGGCCTAGGAATTGCCCCGGCAGCGCCGAGGTGAGGTTCTTGCTCTTGGTGATTATGAAGGCCATGCCGTGGCTGCTCAGGTCCTCGTACGCGCCGATGATGCCGATGACGAAGTCCGTGGAGAAGGACCGCATGGCCGTGCTGTTGGGCGCCGTGTGGAACTGGAGCGGCACCGGGTAGAAGGCGTGGCCCTTGAGCTGGTTCGTGCCGTTGGTCAGCAGGAGGAGCCCGTTCGGGGTCACCGTGGCCATGCCGTCGAAGGAGAGGTTCGCGCCGGTGAACCCATTGAAGACGAACTGCTCGTCGGCCGACGCCGCAGGGCGGAGGCCGAGGAAGAGAAGCAGGAGAAGGAACGGCATGGCTGGCTCGTGAAGCAGCATAGCCACCACGGCTCCACACTTCCCCAGTGCTATGCAAACGGTGGTGAAGCAAATGCCAAATGGTGTGGCCTCTACTGCGTCAGTGCCGACTCGGTGTTTACCGTAGCGTTTTTGCCTCTACTGCTTTGGTTGTATGAAGGCAACCAGATGTGAACGTCGAGATTCGAGATCCGGAGGTCAGGGAAAAAAATTCTATGGGGAGGGCCCTCCTCCTCCCCCACGTATCAACGCCCCGGAGGGAAGGCCATCCACCGTTCATCTCCTGAATCCAACGGCCCCGGGGCCAGAGAATTTCTTTCGGGAGGTCTGCAGCTTGTACGCATGGCATGGATGGTGAGAGGAGTCATTCTGCTTTCTGGTCGCTACAGTCGTGACAAATTACCGTGCGCAACCATACGGCCACTGATTGAAACAGGTGTGGACGCTTGTGCCGTCATGCGGGTGCATGCCTCCGGCCTTGTCCTTTCCGACTGCTGTCCTATGCCTATGGTCAAAGGTTAGCAGCGTCCGCCTTTCCGGCCTCGTTTTCGCTGAAACGAAGTCATCACGAGCAATGCGAGTGCGCGACCCGGGCGACGCGAGTACGCAAGCGCAATAACTCTTGGCAGTTCACCTGCCGCGCGGCGGGCCACCGTGACGGCCCACAGACCGTGGTTGCTGTGCTCGCTGTGCCGTGCGCGTGTGTTCATACGAAGCTTCCTGGCTCCGCCGTTTCGTCAGCATTGTATCCCGTGGGAGTACTCCTCGTTCGTCCGTTTCACTGGCCTCATCTTCTGGGGTAGTTGAGGATTTGAAGAAACGCAAGTCAGCATTAGGCCACCTAGAGATTCATAGCGATCTCTTTTACGAAAGGAATTGGTCCTATTATACACGAAGAAGTTGTCTACAGATATTTATAAAAAGATAACTCATTATAGAAGTTATTTTCAGTGCTGTTTATAGATAACATCAAGATATACTATAGATATTAATTATCTATACTATTACAAGATTTAACCAGTCACTCCTGTCATAATGTCATCGCCGCTTAAGATAATTTAACCTAGATTTCTTTGACTTCGATTCGCAGAATCGTCGAAGTGAGATGGCCCTTGCGCACCGGTCCCGTAAGCGAAGTGCTAGTATGGGTTGTCCTCACACTGAGATCGGGGACGGCTCCCATTGGTTCCCTATGTTAGTAACACCCTCTTGGCTGGGCTCTTGATCATCACGGAACCAGCAACCTTTGAACAAAGACTCGCCATTCGAGTCAACGCACTGTCACCAACGCAGATAAGCATCACATCGTTCACACTACTGGAGTACACTACAAACTACAGGCTCAAACTGGCACTTGCGACGGACGCGGACGCCGCAAGTAACGCACGCTCGCGATGGGTCCTGTCCGTTTCCTCCTCTTGCTCCTCGCTGGCGTTGGCTTTGACCATGCGGCCGTGCTCGCCGCCGACCAGTTCGCCTACAACGGCTTCGCCGGCGCCAACCTCACCCTCGACGGCATGGCCGTCGTTGCGCCGAACGGCCTCCTCGTGCTCAGCAACGGCACGAGCCAGATGGACGGCCACGCGTTCCACCCGACGCCGCTCCGCCTGCGGAACGGGGCCGTGCAGTCCTTCTCTGCCGCGTTCGTCTTCGCCATCGTGTCCAACTTCACCGTGCTGAGCGACAACGGCATGGCGTTCGTGGTCGCGCCCAGCACCACGCTCTCCACCTTCAACGCAGGCCAATACCTCGGCATCCTCAACGTCACGGACAACGGCAGGGACGGCAACCACGTCTTCGCCGTCGAGCTTGACACCATGCTCAACCCGGAGTTCCAGGACATGAACAGCAACCACGTCGGCGTCGACGTCAACAGCATGAAGTCCGTGCAGAACCACTCCGCCGGGTACTACGACGACGCCACGGGGTGTTCAACAACCTGAGCCTGATCAGCCGCCAGCCCATGCAGGTGTGGGTGGACTACGACGGCGCCACCACGCAGCTCAACGTGACCATGGCGCCCCTCGACGTGTCCAAGCCCAAGAAGCCCCTCATCTCCGCGCCCGTCAACCTCTCGGCGGTCGTGACCGACACGGCGTACGTCGGGTTCTCGGCGGCCACGGGCGTCATCTACACGCGGCACTACGTTCTTGGCTGGAGCTTCGGCGTGAACGGCCCGGCACCGCCGCTCGACACCTCGAATCTCCCGGCGCTGCCGCGGTTCGGCCCGAAGCCCCGGTCCAAGGTGCTGGAGATCGTGCTCCCGATTGCCACCGCGGCCTTCGTCCTCGCGTTGGTCATCGCCGTCTTCTTGTTCGTGCGGACGCGGGTGAGATACGCCGAGGTGCGCGAGGACTGGGAGGTGGAGTTCGGGCCGCACCGGTTCTCGTACAAGGATCTCTACCAGGCCGCCAAGGGCTTCAAGAACAAGCAGCTGCTCGGCACCGGAGGCTTCGGCAGGGTGTACAAGGGCGTGCTCTCAAAGTCCAATCTTGAGATTGCAGTGAAGAGGGTGTCGCACGACTCGAAGCAGGGGATGAAGGAGTTCATCGCAGAGGTCGTCAGCATCGGCCACCTCCGGCACCGGAATCTCGTGCAGTTGCTCGGCTACTGCCGCCGGAAGGGCGAGCTTCTCCTGGTGTACGACTACATGCCGAACGGCAGCCTCGATAAGTACTTGTACGACAAGAACAAACCTGTTCTCGATTGGGGGCAGAGGTTTCAGATCATCAAGGGCGTCGCGTCCGGCTTGCTGTACCTCCATGAGGATTGGGAGAAAGTCGTCATCCACCGAGACATCAAGGCGAGCAATGTGCTCCTGGATGGTGAGATGAATGGTAGGTTGGGCGACTTTGGCCTCGCGAGGTTGTACGACCACGGCGTTGACCCACAGACGACGCACGTCGTCGGTACCATGGGGTACCTAGCCCCGGAGCTCGTGCGCACGGGCAAGGCGACGCCGGTCACCGACGTGTTCGCCTTCGGCGTGTTCGTGCTGGAGGTCACCTGCGGGCGCCGCCCGCTCGGCTGCATCGCGCCCGACGAACAGAACGTGCTGCTGGACTGGGTGCAGGAACACGAGCGCAAGCACGCGGTCCTCGACACGGTGGACCCGCGGCTCTGCGGCAAGTACGACGCCGACGAGGCGCGGCTGGCGCTCAAGTTGGGGCTCATGTGCGCGCACCCCTTGCCCGACGCGCGCCCGGGCATGCGCCAGGTCACGCAGTACCTGGACGGCGACACGCCCATGCCGGAGGTGGCGCCGACGTTCATGAGCTACAGCATGCTGGCGCTGATGCAGAACGACGGGTTCGACTCGTTCGCCATGTCGTACCCTTCCACGGTCACCACGAGCGTCAGCCCCATGTCCGGCGGCGTCTCGGCCGTGTCCGGCCTCTCCGGTGGAAGATGAATAAACAAACAGTCGTTGTAATAGTTAAAAGAAGTTGAATTTTCTTCGCGGTATTGGTCACTGGTCTTTTAAGTCTTTTCCTGTAACATGTAGAGTAGTAATTGTGACTTGTGAGCAGTAATACAGTAATGCTTGTCTACTGTGTAACCTGGGAGTGCGATGTGCATATCTTCGATCACGCATTCAACGTCATGAGGAACATCAGCGTCACGGTACCATTTCATATTTTCTTGCCTGTACGGCTGTACGTACAAACCTTTGAAGGAGAAGCTAACAAACTTCTCTTTCGCTTTTGACTTTGTTAGCATTACAGTATTGGAGTCGCCCTCGCGGGGCCAGATTATTGGGTAGGTGCAGGTTTTTTTTCCTTACTAAACCAGATACATTTTGGACCGTAGGATTCCTGTCGCCTGGCCGGCGTCATCATCGGCGCTGGTGCAGCCTTTTAGCGTGCCACCTCTCGTAGCAACCGCCGTGGTGTCAGCATCGGGGCGGCACTAACATCACCCTCCTCCTCCACCACCGCCGCACCCCCTGCCGCCTTCTCCACCCTAACTCTACTCTTCCTCATCGTCTCTGGCAGTTTGTGGCCGCCAAATTCTCTACCCCGGTCGCCCCACGTTGAACCCTAACTCTCTACCCACGTTGTCCTCGCCCCGCCGCCAACCTTGCCCACCACCGGCCACTCCCAATCTATGGTTGGGGTCCGGTGAATCCCAAACCTTAACTCCGGTAGCTGCAACTCCCAATCTATGGTTGGGGTCCGGTGAATCCCAAACCTTAACTCCGGTAGCTGCAAAGCTCATCGGAGATGCCACCATCACCGCTGTTCCCGATCACGAATATAATGGCGTCACATGCTTTCAAAATGGCCTGACGTGGGAGAGAAAATCAAATAGCTGTTTCCGGGCCATACGCTTGAAGGAGAAGCGAACAAACTTTTCTTTTGCTTTCGACTTTGTTGGCATTACGGTATTGGAGTCGCCCTCGCGGTACTAGTTAATTGCGTTATCGTCGGGCTATTGGCACGGCGTCTCGTCACCGATGGCGACTCGGATCGGATTCGGCCTGCGCGACACGTATAATGACTGATGGCTGTTGTTTTCTGGCATTGGCCAACGTGAGAGGAGATAGCATGAGATAAGCATAAGCACTCACAGCCTGAAGTTCCCTACTGGACTGCTGCGCCTGTTGTTTTTCCGGCCACCGCACCCGCACGACCGACTGGTGGGTGATCATGAATACAAGCTGAAATTCAGCGGGCAAGGGTGATCATGTTGACAGGTTCTGTTCATATGTATGGTGTCCCCGTGCAAGCACTAGTAGCTGTAAAGCCATACCGAAGCAAGTGGTTCAATCGATATGGTCCCACGTGTCGCAAGATTTTTACGAGATTCTACAGCACACAGACAGGAAGACGGGTCGTGTTAAAACAATCCTGCCTCGAGCATGTGGCAGGCTGATGGCCGTGTTAAACAACCCTGTCTCGCATAAAAAAAGGAGCGCTGAACAGTCCTGCAAATTTACATCAAGCATGTGGTGCCTTGCCTTCTGTAGCATTCGTTTGCAGTTTTGCACTATCTGTTCGGTAGTAGCTTCTCTCCATGTAATGGGAATATCGGATTAGCTCTTCTGCGCTCACTTCGAAAGAAATAAAGAAAGAAAAGAGAGGGGAAACCAATACTGGGAACCGCATGCGCCAATTGCAAAATAATCCAGCCCGAGAGGAAAGCACCGGGCCTTCCTTCCCTACGCGCGCCGTGCGCGTTGCCCGGCCTAACAAACTGGGCCAGACTTGGGCCGCGTAGCACAAAACGCGCTCAGCTTTGCAGCACAGCCGATACGGGTCACGCGTGCGATGGGCAGGCGGCACGCCGTTTTAGACGAAGGGAAAGGGTACCATGAATCATCTTCTCCGAGGACGCAGCACTAGCACTCGCATTCTTTCTCACGCCGCCCCGAATCGGAGGGGAAAGATGGAAGCGGCCACGTCGAATCCGACGAACAGGAGGTGCGTTCGTTGAGTCCCTGTCCCCTCCTCCTTGCTTCGTTACTGGCCAGCAAAATCTTGCATTCATGGCCCCTCAGAAAAAAAAAAATCATGGCGCACTGGTGTGTGTAATTTTAGGATCGCTCTGGTTACAGGAGGCAACAAAGGGGTCGGGCTGGAGACGTGCAGGCAGCTCGCGTCCAGGGGGCTCAGGGTCGTGCTGACGGCGAGGAACGAGGCGAGGGGGCTGGAGGCGGTCGAGGAAATCAGGCGCTCCGGTGGTGGCCAATCCGATGTTGTCTTCCATCAGCTGGATGTCACCGACCCATCCAGCGTTGCCCGGCTGGCGGCTTTCGTCAGGGATCAGTTCGGGAGGCTTGACATCCTGGTATGTCTCCCCTTCTTGCAAATTTGGGGAAGTGGGAATCGACACTGTTCCACCGAGAGCTTAGCAGAGAGAGCTTTTTACCATCCTTTTAGATGTAAACTGAACTTGGTAAGATCACATATGAAAAGTGAGGGAAATAAACTTGGTTGCTGCATTCAATTCAATACTCTATTTTTTTTTTGTTACACCGAATCTACACCTCTATTAGAAGTTTAGATTAGGAATATTATATGATTTGATTTTGGTAGTAGACATGAAAGTACTACAAGTAGTTAAAGTTAATATGATGTTTTCACAACTCTTGTAAACCTGGCCTGTTGTTGAGACACTCCCACACTCAGTGGCGGAGCTAGAAATTAGATGATGGGGATGCACACCTCCCGCACCGCGCACCGCTGGCCGCCCTCCCACGCCGTGCGCCGCCTTCCCGCGTCGCGCCGCCGACTGCTTTGCGCTTGCCGGCTGCCGCCTAGCTCCGTGCCGCGCGCGCGCCGCCGCCACTGTGACTCGTGAAGCCGCCAATCCGTCGGTGCCTCGGCGGCGTGCTAAGCTTGTCCACTCGGACCTCGGTGTTCCCGCCGCCGACGCCCAAAGCCCGTCGTGCTGAAGTCGTGCCGTGCCAGTCCAAGCCCAGCCCTAAGTAACTATAGACGACGAAAGCGGCCAAGCAATGACCGTCGTCTTCATTCCTCTTGTGCCCGTCTAATTAAAAACCAGTTAAAATTGAATTAGTGGCGGTGGCTCGGACCCAAATCCCCACTGCCCCCAAATCTTCACTCACGGCCGCACAGCCCATGGCCTCGTCTTCTTTCCCCAATTTCTCTTCCTCCCCATCTCCAGTTTTTCTCCCCACGGCTTCTCCCTTGGAGTTTTTCTCCGGCTGAAATCCCCCACTGGCTCCTCTTTTCTTCTTTCTTCTTCCTTCTTCATTCTTCTCCCACTCCCCGTCATGCTTCCTGGAGTTCTGGTGCTTCTACCTCAAGTCCCCCATGGCTCTCTCCCTCTCTTGGCCGGTGCATGGCGCCGTCTCTCCTGCGCCGGTTGGCCCGCCGCCATCTCCGGTCTCCTCGACGGCTCGCCTCGGCTGGCCCGCCCGCCGGCTCGGCCTGGCGCCGCCCGGTCCGGCCCGGCTGCCTCGTGCTGCTAGTCCGCGCTGGCCCGACTCGGCCTTTGGCCGCCGACGCCCTTCCTCCAAGCCCCCGTGCGGCTCGGCCATGCCCGCACCATGGCTCTACTCGGCGAGGCGGAGGAAGCGAGGTGGAGCGGTGGGGCGGAGCGAAGGAGCGGTGGGGCAGAGCGAAGGAGCCGAGGAGGCGAGGTGGACCGGGACTGCCGACTGCGGGAGGAGGCGCGGCGGATCCCTAGTTGCATTTCAGAATTTTGGGGGTGCCGGGGCATACCCGGCACCCCACCTGGATCCGCCTCTGCCCACACTAAGCTGTTCTAATTCACAATTCTGGGAAACAAAACATAATGTATTACCTTTTGCATCTCAGAATATTTCTTGTATACGTATTAGTGTTGTATAGAAGTGATTTTCTATATAAGTTTGCATTGCATCACCATCATCTTGCGGTTCTTGTTATTTGTAGGTCAATAATGCTGGCATTCCAGGTGTAGGCCGGGATCCAGTTTTGGTTGCAAAAATTAAGGATCAGGTACTGTGACTTAAATGAAAGATACAATATATGCATTGTTATTTTGTCAACAATTACCAACTAATTCTATTTCAGTATGCGGCAAAGTCAAAACGAGTATTACTTGCCCATGTCCGTAGCTGTTTGGTGCTATACTGCTATATATCATCCCTAGCATGTATAGGAAGATTAAAAACTACTTCTAATTGCTAGTACTGTACAAGAAAAAAAGAGCACTCAACTCATGTTGTGATACTCGTGATTCATGCTGATCATAGTATTTTGACAGTAAACATCGTTGTTTGAGGTTGACAATACTGAAATTGAGCATTGTGGTGACTATATTTCAAAAATGAACTGTGCTAATGTTAATTCTTGTATTTACAATCAGTTCATATTCTTTGCCCAGTTACATGATTCTATTTGTGTATAATACTAGGGGAAAAACGAAATTATGTATTACTTGTGTATGCATGGATAGATTGAAGGTATGGATGTGGAACAAAGAGTTGAATGGATGAGAGAAAATTCAAAAGAGACATACGAAGATGCAAAAGAGTGCATGAGAACAAACTACTATGGTGCCAAGCTTGTCACTGAGGCACTACTTCAGCAGTTATCCACCTCTGGACGAATTGTTAATGTCTCGTCGGGCTTTGGACTACTAAGAGTAAGTTTTGCCAACCACACTGCAATTGGACAGGACAAATAACTAGTTACTTTTAAAAAAAATTATCACAATTTATTGTCAACGTTTTGGTGCCAAAATATTTCTGCAGTAGTGTACTTATCTACACCTTTTCTGTTACAAGTTTTTAGAAAAGTTCAAAATTTTCCGGCTTCACCTCTTCTATGTAACCTTGCATGATACCTTATCAATCTTTTTAGAAGCCTAAGCTTTTGTAGTAATATCATTATCTTCCCTTTGGAAATACTGACGTCCAATAGCTTCCCCGAAAAGGCATTGTTGTGTACGTACACAAACTTCTTTCAGTTAACTCATTTTGCAGATGCGGTAGGGCATTGCCTTGCATTAGTCCATATTATCACAAAGTTTCAGGTGATATTGCTTTGCTGAGATTGTGTTCATTAAAAAAATATCATATAGTTTACATTTTGTGGGAATTATATTAAATCAAGTGTTAAATATGTTATAAATAATGTGTTCATCTATTCAAGAGGTCCAATGGACAATATATATAGGGAGTACAAAGGGGGTTGCCATATACAGATAAGCTGATAAGGAAACTATAAACCAATATACATGAGTCCTATTCTAACAGTTTCTACAGTTCCAACTACCCCCTCCCCACGCTGTTGTGCACTGTTTATTGTTTTAAACCAAGGCTACGGCTCAGCTTTATAGAAGCCATAAAGGTTCAGATTACAGAAAGTAAGGGGCTGCATTGGTTTTTGACACTTAAATGACTACACCTTTTCTTTCCTTGAGCAGAACTTCAACAGTGAAGAACTTAAAAAGGAATTTGATGGCATTGAGAACCTTACTGAAAAGAGGCTGGATGAGCTGTTGGATTTGTTTCTAGAAGATTTCAAGGCCAACTTAATAGAGGCACATGGCTGGCCAACAGGTGGATCTTCAGCCTACAAAGTCGCCAAAGCTGCCCTTAATGCATACACAAGGATTCTTGCCAAGAAGCACCCTACACTGCGCATCAACTGTTTGACACCAGGTTATGTCAAGAGTGACATGTCAATGCACATGGGAGCATTGACACCTGAGGAGGGTGCTAGTAACACTGTAAAGGTGGCTCTCTTGCCTGACGATGGCCCTACTGGTGCTTATTTTGATCGGAATGGTGAGGCATCTTTTGTGTGATATTATCATATGGTTTCTTTTTTCTTACTCCCGTACTTTCAGAATAAGAGGGAGAGAGTTATATTGTATTTGTGCTAATAAACAGTGTAGTTTGACTTGTGTACTCAAATTGATAAATCGAAGATGGAAATAGTAACTTTGCACCAAGTCTCCCCCTTTTCCACTGATTTTGTAAGGCTTCCTAAGTGCGTAGAGTATGAGTCTACTGATATAGGACTGTCGGCCTGTTTATTACTGTTTTGGAAGAACACGTCATTGATCTTGCAAGGCTGCCTACTCACATTTAATTTAGTTATTTGCTTGGTCATGTTATTGCTACTGTCGGCCTGTTTATTCTGGGTAGATGGCAAGATGCCCAGATGTTATGGCGTGGGACCAGTACACAAATCTTACTATTGAAACCTCCTCTAGGAACGAAGTTGAATACGCTCCGAACCAGGTGAGAAATTACACGACACACTTTTTCCTTGCTTCCAGAAATTGCTGAACTTGGATTCAGAATCAGGATGTAGTACTATCTCTGAATGTTCTTGTCAATTTGGTGAACCATCTAGAAACTAATCAAACAAAAAGGAGCTGATGATATACAATGACACCCACTATCTGAATTTTAAAACTGCCGATGCCTTGTTGCGAGCGACCATTGCATAACTTATTATATGCAGCTATTTGGAGCATACCCTATTTCCAGCGGATTGGCATCCTGGCAATGGCAGAGGAGCATAATGCTGTGATATTTGGCAGATCTGAGTCATTTGATTCGAGAAAAACGAATCAGATCAATGATGCGCCAGTATTTGCAAATAGTACTGATGCTACAGTATTTTTCTACAGTTGAAAAATCGTGGTCTCGTCCTTTGTTTTTTTTTAATCCAATGGCTGCTACGTAATATCATGGTACTGTAGTATCGACATTAATGCGTTTCCATTTCCAGCTCAGGTCGCGCTCTAATGCTGCCATTATAATATGAACCAAATGAAGAAATTACAGGCATCTGCCTTGTCGCCTTTAACGTCCTGATTTTTGCTCCAATTTTAAAATGCATATTTTCACGAGTTTTAAAATTTTTAGTTCCATATAAAAAATATCTAAAAACTTTTTCCTTGTAATTAAAATTTTAAACCAATTTCCTAGGCTCAAGAATCAAATTTTCCAAAAACTTAAAATATATTTGTGTTCAAACCAAAAATAATTAAAACCTGGTTACTGCAAAACCTCCTCAAAATTCAATTCAAACCCAAATCAAATTTTGAAATGCAAACAAAATTTCGAACCTTATCTCCTTCCCTTCATTGGGTCAAAACCCAGCCGGCCGACCCATCCTCCTCTTCTTTATTCCTTCCCCTTTCCCCTTTCTTTCTTCCTTTCCCTGGCCCGAGCAAGCCGAGCAGCTGCAGCCCATCTCTTTTCTCTCATTCTCTCCCTTCACGGCCCACGGGCAACCGGGCCTACCTGCAGCAGCCCACACCCCTCTCCCTTTCTTTCCTTCTCTCCCCTTCCTCTAACCCAACCCACAACCCAGCTGGTCACAAGCCGAACCAACACAGCAGCAGCCAACCCACTTCTCCCTCCTCTCGCCCTCACTGACAAGTGGCCCCTGCCCCCACCCGTTAGGCCAAAAAGGAGAGGAACACTATGCTTCTTCCACCTCACGCCTCCTCTCTCCCCCCTCGATCTCTCTGTTCTTCTCTACCCTCTCGCTCGCACGCGCACACGCGTTGCGCCCGCACGTGGGTGACGAGGCCATCCTCACAACGCCGCGACCTTATCCCATCGCCTCTAGGAGCACGTGTATCGCCACGCCCATGAGAACTCATGCACAAGCCGCCGCGACCTCACAAGAAAACGCCGGACTCCATTGCCTTTTAAGCCAAGTTGAACGCGTCATTTTCTCTGCCTTATCCTCCTCTACATTTCCCATCTCCTCTCCCACCTTCTCTTCCTCTTAATCACTGGGAACGCTGCTGCACAGAACCTTCGTCCCCAAGCCCGGTAGTGTGTCGCCGAGCTTCATCACGACATTCTCGTCGCCCCGGCGAGCTTCTCCAAGAATATTTTGCGTCACATTGTATTCTACCCATCGTTCTAGCTCGTATCCATGATGGTTTCTTCATTCCCGTCGTAGCCAAGCGAGAACGCCATCTTTTTCTATCTCAAACGACCACG
The DNA here is from genome assembly GCA_036346255.1 of Ampelocalamus luodianensis. NCBI lineage: Eukaryota > Viridiplantae > Streptophyta > Magnoliopsida > Poales > Poaceae > Ampelocalamus > Ampelocalamus luodianensis. The sequence goes on from CM070623.1 coordinate 52,024,828, forward strand.
ACAGCTCACCCAGCCCAGTCGACCAAAACCACGCCCGATCTACCCATCCGTCCATCGCCTTTGGAGCCACTAAATTGAAGCTTCCTCTTCTTTGGCTCTGTCATGCCACAGTCGCTCGCCGCCGCAGCCAATCTCCCCTTCCTCTTCATTCCCTGGTAAGCCATCGCATTCCTAGACGCTCTTTTTAATGCCAAACTTGGTAGGCTAGTCATTTGGGCGCAAAGTTGACCGTAGCCAGGTCACCGTGTTGGATCCCGCTGTGCTGCTGTGGTCCACCGTGGAGAGACCAACACACAACATGAGTGAGAGCCAGGGTTCCAAATTTCGACGAAATTTCATGAAATTTCGCTGGAGCACGAATTTTTGCCGTTTCGGTCAAAAAAAAATTGGTTGCACATGAATTCAGACCAAATTCAAACAGCATTCAAAATTTGGTTAAAATTTGTCAAAGTTTTGATGAAATTCAGTCAAATTTGAATGCCAATTTCGGCCATTTGCTCGAATTGAATTCGAAATTACCGAAATTAATTTCGGCCATTTCGCTCAGCCCCAAAATTTTTATGGAACGAAATTGAAAACCCTGGTGAGAGCACAATTGGCACCATTGAGACCGCCTCGAAGTGTAGATGCTCAGACTGTGCTCGATTTGGAGGATTAGGCGCCACTTTGTAGTCGCCGTTGTGCACATTAGCACTTATGTCGCCGCACCGCAGCGCCGTCGCCGCAGTGTGTCCCTGCCTGCACCATTGCCGCAGATGGGTTCGTCGTAGTTGCCATAGCCTGTTTTGGTGGTCGCCTGCCGCCATGGCTCCCCGTCGCCGGCGCCAAGCTTGGCCAAGTCGGCCATGGCGTCGAGTCCTGAGCCGTGACATTAAACGAAGAAGATGACCTGTAGCGCTGACATGCAAGCCTGTGGTGATTAGTGTTAGTTGAGTCTAGATTAATTAGTGGGTTGATTAGTAGTTAGTGCTAGTATGACACGTGGGCCCGTGGTAATTAGAAAAGCTAATTAAAGGCTAATTTTTGTTCTGTGTATGACATGTGGCCCCCACCCTCCTAGGAATCCGGTATAGACTTGGTCCATAGGTCGTGGCATTGACGTGTGGGCCCATAGCCCTGTGACTCGTTGCATGGACCAAGTCTATGTGGACCATGGTCCCACTTGTCAGCTGAAGGAAACTTTTTTTAGAACAAATAATTAAGAAAATAAACTAAAATCCGACAGGACCGACATGTCCAAAAATTCTGATTTTCTGGAATTTTCTCTTATGTCAAACTTTGGTAAGCACGTCCATCCTCATCTTAAATCCAAATGACTCGGTATTTGTTTCTAAATTCATCCTAATTAAAAACCTTTCCAACAATACCAAAATCATAATTTTTGGAGTTCATTTGAATTTATTTGAAATTGTGTTGAATTCTGATATTTTCACGATGATAGACTTTGACGCTTCAGACGTCGTTGTCGCTCTTGATGAAAACCAAGAGATATCCATTGTTGATCAAGGCATGTCCTTATAATTGATCATGTTGAGCCTACTTTTCAAATGCAATTACTTTGCTTTAAAAGTATTACTTGCATGCTTATTATTATTTATGAAATACTATATTAAATATTTATGCCTAGTTACTGCACATGGCTTTTACTTACTATTCCCTCCTTGATTGTTGACATTATGTCTACCTTGTCATCCAGACTAATTATCATAATAAGATTGTCTTTGGTTAACTAAAAATAGATAAAAGTTATGCTCATTAGATGTTTAGTGGTTAATTTGAATATGATACAAATATTGACATTGTGACACTTGGTACATGATATGATTCTCGGTATGGTAACGTGCGTTACCACTAGAAACAATAAAATGTTTTATAAAATAGTGGAGACCTGGACGAGTGGATTATATGAGGTGGGTGCAATAATTGCATGAGTTATGGGTTTGTGGATTATCTCACCTAAATCGATTAAGGACCAAATCATGTATAGAATTTCTGAAACTAATAATCGTGCTACCTCAAACTAGGATGAGATAGATCTAGCTGAATAATTTACCTATTTGTGATGCTATTGCCATATTACGGGCAGTTTGGGTCATTCTTTTGGACCTAGGCTATAGGAGGGTGTATTTATGTGTACACACTCGTTGATTTATTACCTGGCATTATATGCCCCTTTCTTTAGGTGGTACTGAATCGGGATGCGTCTAGTCCCCTAACGGTAGTTTTCTCAGAGTTTAATGTCGTCCCAACGCCCAAGGATTGAACCCATTGGGCGGTGTAGTATTATGACGAATTATTGTAATGTTCTTGTTGTGATATTCTTAGTCACACACATACGAAAGTGTGTCGGACAGACATCACAAGTTGATCATATCTTATGGGTAAAGTTGCACAACATCTGCAAAGCAAATTATCTATTCAAATAGCCGTGCCTTGGTCATGGGCATGATATAGAAGACCATACTTGGTTAGTTTTGATAAAATATAGGACAAAACCTTATATATAGAGTTAGGTGGATGAAATCTTATTACATGATAAAACTTACTTATACAAACGACACTTTGGTTTTAAGTTAAAATGGCCAGACTAGGTCATAGGCTTGGAAAATAATAATGATATTTGAGCTAAAACTAGCGTTGTGCTAAAATAACAATAAGACCTCACATTGGCAAGCCAACCATCTATATATATTTGTATTTGGTATAAGAACTTGTTGAGTACTTTTGTACTCATCATTATTCATATATTTGGATTCAGTACCCGAAGATACCAACTAGTGAACAATTGCCTCTACTCATCGGGAGTTGAAGATGACGTCAAGTACTAGGTCGCTTACCGGAGTCGATTGCACATGAGCATATCCTAAGGGTCACCACTGCTATTTATCTTCTCCGCTGCAAGACTTAATCCGTATTTGGTCTTTCCGGCCTGTGATGGATTTCAACCATACGGTCTATTTACACTTATTTACTATTATTTTTATTTATATGTATGGGTATAATATTTATTAATATCATATGAGTTAACTATTAATCATAAGAGTGACTTGGTACGCGCAAAAGGTTTGAATGTAAATCTGGCTCCCGACATCGCCTCCGTCAGAAACGCAGCATGTGCCCTTCCGACCTGACCTTGGCCAATCGTGAATATCAGTGCCTACGGCTGAACGGACAAAAGCCACCGCACACGGATAAGAAGCAGCTGGTGTGATACAATCATACAAAGGGGAAAATAACCACGGTTAGTCAAAAAAATCTTTCAATAATCTTGGAAGAGTATCGTGTTGAAAGGTCTGAAGCTTTGTTTATTTAACCTTGTCGATAATTTAATCGCTACCCATATGGCCATATCTGAGCAAGCCATCTCCATCTTGTTGTTAGAGCTCGTGGTGCACGCTCATGGAAGGAGCCATGTCCCGTTCCCCGAGCACAAGGTATGTACCACACCCCTATGCTTAATTTCTGTGAGTAGTTTTGCGATGATCTTTCAACTCTGGTGCTATATAATCTGGAGTCGTAGTGGCTAAGTAGTAAGTAATATGTCCTGCTCGTTGCCGTTTCTAGGATTGCTGTGGTCACCGGAGGGAACAAAGGGATCGGGCTGGAGGTGTGCCGGCAGCTGGCCGACAACGGCGTCACAGTCGTGTTGACAGCCAGGGACGAGGCGAGGGGCGCGGCGGCCCTCGAGAAGCTCAAAGGGCTGGGGCTCTCGGATGTCATTTTCCACCAGTTGGAGATCACGGATGCTTCCAGCATTGACAGATTAACCGAATTCTTGAGGTCCCGTTTTGGAAGGCTAGACATCCTGGTAAGTTGTTCTATTTGTTCGCAAATATTTCTCTCTTGTCTCCGTAGGATCACTGATTGCTCGATGCTCTGATCTGTAGGTGAATAATGCCGCCATTGGTGGGGTTGAGCTTGTACAGGATCCATCTTTTGGTCCGATGCCCACCGAGGAAAAGGTGAGCGGTGAGCTGACATCTTCACTTAACCGGATGCTATCTTGCCACATAGATTTGCTTGCTGGACTGCCAGAGGCAAAATTGTGGCCCGTCACCACATTTCTGTCCTCTTTTGGTTTGCTATAAGAACTCAGAAGTGTGGCTCGTCGCCATAATTCTGTCACTTTCAACATTTTTTTTACCAACACCTAGGCAAAATCCACTAATTTGTTGATGCGTGGAACAGTTCAATGGCATGGATGGGCATCAGAGAGTTGAATGGATGTGGAAAAATTGCCGTCAGACTAACGACACTGCGAAGGAAGGCCTGCGAACAAACTACTACGGCACAAAGCACGTCACTGAAGCCCTCCTGCCTCTCCTGAAATCCTCCTCCGATGGAAGAATCGTTAATGTCGCCTCCGGCTTTGGACTGCTAAGAGTAATAAAGTTTCATTGATCACTGATCACTCTACTGCAATACCAGTTACAGAGGACGGTCAATCTGAAGCTCTGAACCAAGCTTTTCTTTGCCTGATGCAGTTCTTCAGAAACGAGGAGCTGAAGCAGGAGCTGAACGACGTTGACAACCTCACCGAGGAGAGTCTGGACGAGCTGCTGGGCATGTTCCTGAAAGACTTCGAGGCCGGCGCCGTGGAGGCGCGCGGGTGGCCGAGGGAGTTCTCGGCGTACAAGGTGGCCAAGGCGGCCATGAACGCGTACTCGAGGATCCTGGCCAGGAGGCACCCCGCGCTGCGCGTCAACTGCGTGGACCCCGGGTACGTCAAGACTGACATGACCAGGAACTCGGGGCTCCTGACGCCCGAGGAGGGCGGGAGCAGGGTGGTGAGCGTGGTGCTGCTGCCAGACGGCGGTCCAACCGGCGCCCTCTTCATTGACGGCAAGGAGGCGTCGTTCCTGTGATATTGACCGGGCACGGGTGTTCGTTGCCACTGCCCTCGCGTCTGCACGGCCTCTGTGTTTTGGAGTATTCAGTGTTAGTACGTGCTACGGTGCTAGTTTGAGAATAAGATAGGATTGGAGCTGGAAATTTGTTGTGATGAATTGCTTGATTTGTTTGCGTATAATGAAGGGTTTGGCCGGTTACAAAGTTTTTTTCGAGAACATGCAATAGATTTGTGCACATTTCATCGAGAAGGAAAGTTTACAACGACACCGCCGTGTCCGAGCACCGGGTGGCAAACCAAAGTAAACTTTAGAGAGCTAGATACCAAAAACACGATACCTAAGATAGATACCAAAAACACGATACCTAAGAACATCTACGGTAGTTCATGTTATTTGTTATTAAAGAATAGATACATCGGGATGGGGATTGGGTTTTGGTCGATGGCAGTTGCATTTAAACGATGTGAAAGAGAGACATCTACAATAGTTCAATTTGGAATGATCAAGATTTAAGCGATGTGAAGAGAGAGAGGTGATTTCTACAAATGAAGAAACAAACAAATTGTTGATATCAAGACACAAAAAATAATAAAATAGCTATTGGAGACTTGGTTGTTACCTAAAAACTTGTTTTGTAGGTGGCAATTAAAGTTTTAGATAAACTTAAAAAAACAATCCATTAAAAAACGTTTTTCTTTTTATTAGATTAAGTACTATCTATTTTTTTAGTAATAAGTTAAGAAATAACTATTATAAGTGCTCTATCGCGAGCTTACTACTTATGGCATCTCCAATAGTTAGATACAACATTGTCTCTAATATATGTTACATCATTTTTAGAGATAACATCTCCAATAGACAGTCTCTAGTACACTCTTCAACACTTATATTTTATAATTTTTCTTTAAAACGGACCTACATATCAACTAGAGTAAATTAATGTATCATGTCTTGTTTCGCGTGCACGATCGTATCTTCAGGAAAAGACGACCTGTTCTCTCTCTTCTCCCCTCTCCTCCACGTAGAATTTTGTTGAGACGAAAATAAATACACTGTTGAAAATACCCTTACTAGTTACAGAGGTAAATATTACACGGACCTTTCAATACGAACCAAAATGAATGCCCGATTAATAGCGACCTGCCTCGGCGTCTCCGTCCACGTGACCTTGCCGCCGGACATCGGCCAATTGTCCATCAATGGGTTCGACCGAACGGACAGGGGTGAGTGGGTGACCACACCACAAAATGGGATAAATCACCAGCGAAAGTTACCATTCTCCTTCCTTTCTTGAAATCCGTACCTACTTGTATCTGAGCAAGACACACACCTGTCTTGCTGTCCGAGCTCGTGGTGCCTGCTCATGGAAGGAGCCATCGCCAACCCCCCAAACACAAGGTATGCACCATGCATATTGTAAGCTAACGAGCAGTAGATTAGTTTGAGAGAAGGACTCAGCACAACTAATCGTGCGGAGCCGAACTTAATATATATATATATATATATATAACTACACCCGGGAGTAGAAAGTATTTTTCATATATAGGAAGCCTTTTTTCTACTCTCGGGAGTAGTTACTCCCTATTCCGTATCTCACATATCTCACAACGTATGGAGTATCTCATGAATCGAGAGTATGTATGCAAGATATCACAGTATATAAGACCATATAGGTGGTATTTACACATTTTTAGATATGGTATGTATAATTTTTAGACATACTTCTTTTTATGTGCGAATATGAAGGTATTTACAAAATATGCTAAAAACTATGGATTCTCTTGCAAATTTTTCGTGTGTTTCACATTGAAGTATCTTATAATTGGTATATGAGTATACCCAAAGTGATAAAGGAGTATGTCAAGTTCTTTTAGGTGGTATATCAAAGTGGGAGTAACTATATATATATATATATATATATATATATATATATATATATATATATATATATATATATATATGTGTGTGTGTGTGTGTATGTACACAAGACTGGCTATTGCCGGACACGCTACAGGAAACCAGGAAGTATCCAAATACAACACAATATCGAATTGATTACAATATTGGTTACAACATGAATCATACCTCTAACATACGGAAAGATATATTCTATCTTTAATACCCTCCCTCAATCTCGAACTCTTGTAGGTGCCGATCCGGAAGTGGTTTGGTGAATCCATTTGCAAGTTGATCTTTGGAGGGAATGAATCGAATCTCAAGAGCCTGACGTGCTACTCTTTCTCTAACAAAATAAAAGTACCGCCAGAGCTCGGTCGTCTCAGCAAGCTTCAGGGGCTAAACCTGAGCACAAATTGGCTGAAAGGAACCATTCCAGTGACTTTAGGAGGATGCACTGAGCTGACGTTGCTTAGCGCCAGCAATAACCAGCTCCAAGGTGAGATCCCAGCTGAGGTAGGTACCTTGAAAAATCTTGTCAAATTGATCCTTTAAGCAATGGTTTGTCAGGACAGATCCCTAGATCCTCACATACTTGCCATCTATTGCATACATGGCTTTCAACGAGAATAAATCATCTGGTGACATACCACCTAGTTTGGGCAATCTCACCAACCTCCAGCATATTGGTCTTGCATTTAACATGCTAACTGGTGGTATCCCTTGCATCCTTCTTCCGGAGATTGGAAAGTTAAGAAATCTAAAATTGGTAGAGCTGTCAGAAACTTTGCTTGAAGCTAAAGAACCCAAAGATTGAGAATTCATAACCACACTGACAAATTGCTCCCAGTTAGAAGGTTTAATTTGGACTTTCGTGCATGTAAGTTTGGGGGTGTTGGACCGAAACGGCGACTATAGGAGGGGTGAATAGGAACACTATCTCCTTTTCAACTTGATTGGATTCAACTCAATTTTCACTCCAATAGCAATGAAAGTCAATGTACAAGCATAAGCTATGAAGGTCAATGTATAAGTATAGCGGAAGTCTTGTATTGAATCCAATCAAAACCCCGAAGTATAGCAACCAAAAACACCAAAAACTCAAAACCAAATGAATTGAGCGGTCAGACCTCTCATGTTGGGCGATCTGACCTTTGGCCTAGCGGCCAGACCTCTCACCAAGGGCGGTCTTACCTCCAACCCGATGAACAGTGAAATCAGCACGAACTCAAAATCACAAATCGCTCAACGTTTGATTCGTGGTCCAAATCACCTCAAATTTCAACCATAGCTCATCAAGAAGGTCAAGAACTTATTCCAATCGACAATCGGGAAGATGAAAACCAAGGTTCCATAAATATCATAAATGAGAGAAGAAGGGCACAAGAACCGAGAAAAACCAAACTTTGATCCTAGAACTTACTCGTGGGTAAGAGATGATCAAGATGATACTAGATACATTTTCACATGTCACAGCAAACAAGATCTCAGTAAGAAACCAAAGGAAAACCTAAAAATCACTAAAGTGAGAGCAAGAATAAGAAGACACTCATCTTGGAGAAATCTTGCTTGGATTGATTTGATATAGATGTTGGTTCATAGCAACTCCGCCATGGATGACAAAATCTCAACACTTGAGCACACAATCAATCCATCTCTCACAAACCCTAACTTCAACTACTATAAATCTCCAAAACACAATTTAGAGTTTTTCTATTAGAAGGACTTGGGACTCCACATCTGGACACCCCCTTATATAGTGGAGGCTAGGCTATGAGAGTAAACCCTAATGGACACCTGTTAAGCCCACACACAAACAGATCTACACTCACGCACGTTTCTCAAAGCGGATGACGAACCAGGCTTCCCGAGTCTGTTTCTTGGTGAACTTTAACTTCATTTGACCTAAACCATTTCTCCTTGCACTGCCGTTTAGCCAAAAGTCATCAAGGCGATTTTGATGAAGTTACCAAAATACACCTTCTCAATCCTTCTCCAAAGACCGAGTCCAATCTTCATGAAGCAATTCCATGCTTCACCACGTGTAGATTGATCAAACAACTCTCTTCATGTCAGCAAGTCTCTCTCATCCGACTCCCACCGAAACCACTATGACACTTGCACTGACCCCATGCCGCTTGATGCAACCCGTCGCACATTTCTCGTTCAGTCATCCTTGTCTATTTTGCACCATGCTTGAGTCCACTGACTTCACTCAACATTCTCGATTGTTCTGGACCTTAACTCTCCAAACCTAGTCCCGATCATCCTCGCCGTTGATCGTCGTTGATCTCCAAGCTTCCTGCACAACAATAGACCAAGAAATCAATTCCAGAACAAATTCTTCGCAACTTGACCCACGTTAGTCAAAACATACACCATGCAACACATATACACTGAAACCCATGAAATTGACCTAACCTACAAACATTGTCGCCAAGTCAGCTAGCGAACAGGACAAAATCGGTCAGACTGTCACCCATGGCCGGTCTGACCGTCCCCTGGCCGGTCGGACCGCCATGCTTGGGGACTTAGCCAAAATTCCTCTCTGGAAATCTGAAACCTCTCTGGAAATTTAAAACGAATAGAACTTTTGGTTCGAAGCTTCAAAAATTATGAGACCAAGTGTAGAAGAATCCTTTCTCTTACCTACACCCTCAATTTTTTGGCTCGGCTCAAAACTCGAAAGTCTCCTTTATGGCCGGTCAGAACGCCAGCCTCTTGACCAAAGCCCTAGCTGGTCAGGTCGCCTGAGATCTGATAGCTTTTGAACTTTACTGAAAACACGTGTTTCGATAAACCCTCAACACCATTGCCAATTGTATCACTATCCTAATATCATGAGCATATCCCTATGATATCACAGGGGGAGTTCCTCTTAATTCACTTCCAATCTTTCCACTTCATTAATAGCTCTCTCCTTTAAAGACAACACAATCTTAGGAAGCATCCCCAAAGATATTGACAATATCTGTATTTTTTTATCGGTCCCACAATAACTTAGAGGGATCAAAACCACAAGAAATTGGGAGTCTAAAAAATCTTGTAGAATTCCATGCAGAGTCGAACAAATTAACAGGTGAAATCCCTACTACCCTATGTGAATGTCAAATTCTCCAGGGAAGAGGCCACCAGTGGCTCAAGGTCGGGGAGCAACCCAGATCCAGTCAGCCAGAGGCGACCGGACGCGCGGGGATGTGGGGGCCGGCTCAAGGGAGAGGGAGGAGACCGCCGGTGGCTCGAGGGAGAGGAGGGGTGGCGCCGCGGGGGGAGGAGAAGGTGGGGGCCAACGTGAGGGGAGAGGAGGGGTGGCACTATGTGGGGAGGAGGAGGGGGTGGCGAGTGGGGAGGAGGAGGGGCGACGTCGGTGTAGGAGGAGGTGGGGGTCGGCGACGAGGAGGAGGAGGGGTAAGAGGAGGAGAGGAGCAGGGGCTCGGGGGGGAGCCGGTGGAGGGAGGTGGGGTATTTATTCGATGGCAAAAACAAGTAATAATCGGTGAAGTTGAGAGGCAAAGTTGGAAGGAGGGTGGTGGGAAGCCGCGGGAAGGTGCCAAAGGGCAGTTTCTGGTGGTTCCAACTTTCTTTCATTAGACGCGGCTTTCGACTTCAGAAAAAGCCGCGCAAAAAACTGCCCGTTTGATACAGCTTTTGGCTTTTTCGAGCGAAAGCCGAAAACTGAAACCGTCCCAAACACCCCCTAAGAGAGGCCTGGGTTGGATTGTGATGAATTATAGTAGTACTCTTTATGGATGAAGAGCGTCAGCTCGTTGAAGGAAGTTGAAGGTGCAGTGTTGGCTAGTGTCATAACTCGAACGGTTGAAGTAAATCTTTCAGATTAGAGAAAGCGTTTTGAAAATAAACTAGAGGGTATAGAAAACCGTAAAAAAGAAAGAATAGATGTACAATTGTGGGGCCACTCACTCGACAGGGACTAGTTCTCTCATATTTCTCTGGAGAGAAAAAAAGTTAAAGGTGTGGACTGGCAAGTGACGAGTGAGAAAAATAAGGCGAGCAGACCTTGATCTAGTCAATTGTGTCTACTAGTAGCCCGGGCGCGCCATTGGGCACGCGTGTTTTGACAATGCTCAAAAGCATACAGCTTGACGACGGTGCTGGTTGTAGAAAGATATAAATTATGTTTAATATTGTCAGGAAAGGACATTCGTAACATGAACGGTAATATTTGTAGAACTGAACATGTTCACTAATCCTTAACAGACTATGGAGAATATACGTGCAAAGTGAGATAGATGCTAGAACCATGTGTTCTAGTGACAATTTTGTAAGTCTCCGGGGCGCATTGAGTTTGCCTTTTAGGCTCATCTTGTATATACCCCTATGAAGATCCAGGTAATCTAAAAAATCTAACCTAACCGAGACCTATATCAATCCAGGGATTTTATAAATTTATTCTTGAAGAGATCATATGTAATGTATTAGCGTATCCTTGCATTTATGTAAGGTTTTGCTAATCAAAACTCTGATCAGACACAGAATGTCCAATGATCTAATCAACAGACAGCACGATTTCTGTTAAAATGCCAAAAATTGCGACCCGTTTTTTGAGATGACAATAGACCAATAGACCCTTAAGGATATTACCTGTAAAATAGCAGAGATAACAAGAACAGGTAAAGTTGCAAGTGCAACAAGTGCCACCAGCCATCCCAACAGCATTCCAATAAGAAGAGGCACAGAAACTGCGGCAGTGTCTTGTATGAATATGGAAAGACGATTACTGAATGCAGCACGAACAAATGTAGCATCATTTACCAGGCGCATGGACGGTGTATCAGCAGTGTTCTCCTCTTTGTCAAACCACCCTATTTCAATGCGCAGCATTGCTGTGAAAGAATATCGAAATCGGTGTGGAACTGTAGATGATCAAGAGTAACTTCACGATTACAGCAGAATAAAATAAAGCTAGCAACTCATATATAAATATGCAAATGGCAATTACCAGAGAACACCATTCTGCTTATGCGCTCAGTCATCTTCTCCCCCGTTATTCAAAAATAGAAATGTTGCAACCAGTTGACCAGCACTGTCATAACACCCATGCCTACTATAAATAAACACCACCTGTTCACTTCATGGTGAATATCACTAACTTCTCTTTGATAATATGCTGACACTATAAGTGCTATTGTGTAGGCAAGCAGTGGATTAAATTAGCCAAATATAGCAGCACCAATTGTGCCTAAAAGAGCATAAGGCCATTCAGCAATACTAAGTGCTGCAAGTCTCAAAAAAGATGGCTTCTGATGTTGCAATTCACCCTAGGGGGCAGTTCAGATACAAACGATGTGGTTTGATTAACTGAGAGCTGAGCTACACACGATTCAAGCTGATTCCTAATAGCACCTGCCCCTATCTCAAACTAAAACTCATTGTTGCTTTGTAGCAGATATCTCTTTTCGTTATCCTTCACCACCAGGGAAGCAGTATAGCTTATGCAAGCCAATGAGCCAATGATCCGTTGGAAGTGAAAACACCAGAATCTAGACCATCGATGTGTGTTAAGATTGCACTGTTTTCAAGCTTCTGCTTTGATGTATCCATAGGAAATGGTCCAACTGCAGAGCATGTCCTCGAATCATTGCCTCCAGTCTTACCATAAACAGATAAGCACATCACAAATTCTTGCAAAAAATTATTTGGATGTATCTTGAAGCCATCAGTGCTCTCAGAAAGAGATAGCTTCTCCGTGTGTAACATCAGAACACAACTCATTGCGCAAGCATAAAAATCAAAAGCAACCAAAAGGGGGAAATGAAGCTGGGTAAAATAGCAAACAAATCCTTGCCACCTCCCCCCAAAAACCGCGCGGGTCAGGGAGCGAGCAGAGGGGGCCGGTCAGGGAGAGCGGCGCGGCCGAGCCGGAGGCAGGCCGGCGCACGGCAGCCGAGCCGCATGCGGCCGGGCGCAGGGGGAGCGAGCCGGGAGCGGCCGGGGAGGCGGCGCCATGGGGCCGAGCCGGGAGCAAAGGGAAGAGGCGCCCAAGCAAGCGAAGAAGAAGCGAGAGAGGATGACGACGCGAAGGCCGAGCGCTTCAGAGGAAAAATCGGACGGGCGTGGAGGAAGACGCGTGGGATGCGACGGCCAATAGGATTCGGGGCGTCGTGGCCCGTTTCTCCACGCAGAACCTCTACGCCCTTTTACCTGGTAAAAGATTTCTGTAAAGAAAAGTCAATTGTGTCTACGTGGCCACACACGGATACAGAAGGGAAATCTACCACTGCACGCTGAAAATTATTTCTGTCTCTCGAAGAAATATCGAATTGAAAGGTCTATCTTTAATTCTTTATCTCCTTACTCATACTGTATGTGAGCAAGCCGGCCATCTCCGATCTACTCGAGCTAGCTCGTGCTACACCCAACAAGCTCAGCTCATGGAAGGAGCCATCTCCAGTCCCCCAAACACAAGGCACGCACCGTAATCTCCTTGATTAGCTCTTGCCGAGTAGTCTTACCAAAATCTGAACTGTAGCACTGTGTAGTTTGGATTCTAATGTGTATCTATGTCACATGCATGTTTTTTTTTTAAAAAAGTCACATGCATGCTAGCTACTACTGTATGTAACATGTGCTAGCTGTTCCATCGTGCGATTGCTGTTTTAATTCTAGGATTGCTGTGGTCACCGGAGGGAATAAAGGGATCGGGCTAGAGATGTGCCGGCAGCTGGCCGGCAACGGCGTCACGGTCGTTTTGACAGCCAGGGACGAGGCGAGGGGCTCAGCGGCCGTCGAGAAGCTCAACGGGCTAGGGCTCTCCAATGTCATTTTTCATCAGTTAGAGGTCACGGATGCTTCGAGTATCGCTCGACTGGCCGATTTTTTGAAGACCCGTTTTGGCAGGCTAGACATCCTGGTACGCTTTGTATCTATTGAATTTTAAAATATCGTATCTGTCTATATTTTCTACTATCCTGGAGGATCATCTTGCTTAGTATAGTAGTACTACACTGTCATGTTTCATGCTTTTGATTTGACGCTTTATTCATGATAGATAGCTCTAATTTGTAGGTGAATAATGCCGCGATTAGTGGCGTTGAGCATGGTCCAATACCCAGCGAGGAAAAGGTGAGCGCACTGACATAATCTTCACCGTGCCATTGTTTTGCTCACAAGCGTGGGGAAAGTTCAGTTGGCAGCTACGCTGGCAGATCAGTGCACTTTGCTCCTTCTTAAGGCCTCCATATGTGTTCTGAACCTGTTCGTACATTGCGTGCAACAGTTCAATGACATGGATATGAACCAGAGAATTGAATGGATGTTGAGAAATTGCTGGGAGAATTACGACGTTGCAACGGATTGCCTGCAGACAAACTACTACGGCACAAAGCATGTAACAGAAGCCCTTCTGCCTCTGCTGCAATCCTCCTCCGACGGAAGAATCGTTAATGTCTCCTCCAACATCGGATTGCTAAGGGTAAATTCCGTGGATCACACTCACTAATACAACATCCAAAATATGGAAAAATCTCCGCAGCTAGATTTTTTTTCCCCCATTGCCATTAATGCAGCTTTTCACCAACGAGGAGCTGAAGCAGGAGCTTAACGACATTGACAAACTGACCGAGGAGAGGCTGGACGAGCTGCTGGACATGTACCTGAAAGACTTCGAGGCCGGCGCAGTGGAGGCGCGCGGGTGGCCGACGGGGATATCGGCGTACAAGGTGTCCAAGGCGATCATGAACGCGTACTCGAGGATCCTGGCGAGGAGGCACCCGGCGCTGCGCGTCAACTGCGCGCATCCCGGCTATGTCAAGACCGACATGACGAGCAACTCGGGGCTCCTGACGCCCGAGGAGGGCGCGGGAAACGTTGTGACGGTGGCGCTTCTTCCGGACGGCGGGCCGACCGGTGCGTACTTCCACGAGGGCCAGCAGGAGGTGTCGTTTGTGTGACACTAGTAGTGATACGGATTGCCGATACGTACTACTACTGCTGCTGCTGCTGCTGTTTCGTTGCGTTTGTGGCTGGGCGGCCTCACGCATGCTGTGTATTTGCTATTTGGACTCGGAATAATTTGTAGCGGTAGGCTTGAGAATGAGAGATGATGGGAGTTGGATTGTGATGAAATTGTAGCATTTTTGGTCGATGGAGGTGCGTAGGCCAGTTCGAAGGTGCAGAGCCCGTGCCCGTGCCAGTCAGCCAGTGTTGCGGCAGCACGCAAGAGAGCATGCACAGGTGGAAGCGCTGCTGTGCGTGCACTTGTGCGGCATCGCATGCTGCTGCAGATGATATCCTGTCCCAAACGAAACCGCAGGTGGACATGTCGAGGCCCAACCGCCCAAACAAATGTGACCCAAGTACCCAACGAGGCCACACAAATATAACTACGGGCCAAGCTTAGCCTTGTGACATTTGTGCCTCAACAACAGCTTAACAGGTAGTGGGTCAACCAGTACGGAGTATCATTATAGCCGCACGTTTTGATCGAACGGTTCCCGTGAACGCAACTGGTGGTCCGCCCGGCGACCCCAAGCCCCGGTGCCGCCCCACCGCCGGCTCGATCTACCGATTCGCTGTCGCCGTGCCTCCGTCCTCTCCGCCACCCCCGACGCACGATCCGAGGTCTCTTTATGGAACGACGCAGTCCGAGAGATCGTGACTGGCGGGCTCCTATGCCGCGGATGTCACTAAAGGTTAAGAGAAAGTTTTGTTGTTAAATTGTAGCAGCACCTACTTGTGTTCTGCTCAATTAATTTGTAGAGAAATTCCAAAAAATTATGTAGAAATAGAAATAAGTAAGAAACAAATAGACTTGAAGTGTTAAAACTAATGGCAGTATGGTCTTTTGCCTCCAATTCTCCCTTTGAGCATTTTAGGAGCTAACATGATTTTTAATCTGTCGGCTCCTGATTCTCAGATAAGTAGATACTTAGAGAAACAATAGCTGAGAGCTGAAAAATAAGAAACTGAACCTACCAAACAAGCCCTTAACACGGATCCGTGGGTGGGCGCCGATTTTGAATGCTTGCCAAAGAGTTTGTGGATGGCAAAAGGTTGCATGCAGATACAGTAGCATTGAGTAATGACCAACGACCAATGTCTTAGTAGGCACTTACCAACTACGTACCAAAAGATGAGAAATGAGAAGTGAACGCATGCAACCATCTAGTGACCCCAACCGAGCTCAACCACCCAGTCCTGAAGCAAAGTTAAGCCATAAGCCATGCATGCAAAAGCCAAGAAGACGATAGACATGGCAGAAAGTATCAAAGTACTAGTTGTTTTGGCCGAATAGCGACGCTGCTGTACGTCTGTACTGTATGGAATTGAAGTTACTACGCACCGATTTGGCCCCAGAGAAGTACATCAGCAAAGAGTCCTGCTCGTCCAAGAAACGATCGTGGGGGCGGCCAAGGTAAAGCAGCCAATAATTGGAGGTGCAGACAGAATCGCAAAAGCTTCCTTTTGACCCTCCAAATCCAATGACCCTACAGGCTGTAGAATGCACGAATGATTGGAATGGGACGAGCTGAGTGCTCGTGCGATGCCATCGTCGTCTTGTATCAGCTGCTGGAAGGAGTACGTGTGTGATTTTGAGTTGTCCTTCACGAGCGTCTGTAGATGAACAGCGCGTCCTTCCTGCATGCACATAATCAAAAGTTTGAGATTAACATCAATCTTTAATTGTGTTCTCGAGCTTTCTTTTTTTGATCGATCTTAGGCGCGCATGATGTAGGTCAGACATTTTCTAACGTCCTTGTTGCTTGCATCGACCCATCCAATATCGGAAGCAGCTCCTCCAATATCAACGTACGGACACTGAATATCCGGCAAGCTTGGTCCCTTCTGACAACTGGAATGGGAATGGGCCTTGGACAAACATTCCGTCGTCAGGAATAAAGATATCGCACACGCAACACCGGCGGAGGAGAGGTCACCGTGTGACCTGGCAACAACCTGCTGCTAATTACAAAATATTAGCACCATAATAATACCACAATCTAATGAATCTATCGCTGTTCTTCATCGCTAAGCCGTGTACTTTCGGAAGATCATAATTGGGCAGCAAGTTTTTTTTTTCTGCAGACACCGAACTAGCAGGAGACAAAGGCGTGCTAGTATTAAGTATTAGCACATTCTTCTGAACCAGTGATGGAGTTGGTTAGTAAAATGCCCTAGGGAGAGTTCTCTACTCTAGCCATGGCGCACGCGTCCGAGTCATTCAATAGTTAAAGCTCGAGGGAAACGCTTGTTAAATGGTAGCAATGGGCCAATGGCTTGCTTTAGCGTCACCGACTCCACGAGAGTGGCGCGGTAGCCAGCTTACGTTTAGGAAAAGAACAAAGCAGTCCAATGGCCGAGCCATACGTGTCGTGAGCTGGCAATATTCCGCCATGTTGTTCTGTAACGGTGATGCCGATTTGCTCTTATTTTTCTTGGCACGGTCGTGATCTCACTTGTCCATGGCAGGACAGGGCGGTGGTCCGGCCGGGGAGACGGTGCCCTCCCCTGCTTTGGCTCCTTGTCTGCTTGGCGCCTACTGCGCACAGCTTCGCAATTTGATTCAGTGCATAGTAATTCTTAGGATTTTTGCCAGTCATGTGTCTTCACCACTGTATCTTGGTTGTGGTGAAAATTCAGAGCTAGAAACTATTGATCGTAAGCTCAGCCGTCTACCCTGACAATTGTATATTGCTCGTAGTGGAAGTTCAGAGTAGGAGACTTGCTCATGAGGTTCTGATCAGGTCGTTAAGTTTTGGGGCTAGTAGATTGGTGGTGATTGTGATGGTACCCAAGTCAACCTTGACCATGCTGGCTCACGCCTAACAGTGGAATAAAGTAGTGAACAAACCCAATGGACAGGAAGTACTATAGCATTTAATTCATCCTGAGGGACGAAATGTAGCAACTGTTGATTATTATACTACTACGTACTGTTCTGTATGATTAGTTTTTAGAAGGTTGGTCTGCATGATTAGTTGCAAGTCAGTTAATGACCAGTACTATAAAGTTAATTCCTACCAGATCATAGGCCCGCATTGCTGCAGGACTCGGCAGGCTCTGCATGCAGTTAGAAAATGAATACTGATGCCGATACCAACGAGGGAACTACTGGCAGCACAACACAATGCCATCACTGTTCCATTCACTGCATGCCTTGCCAGGGTATGCACAACTGGAGCGCCATTTTAATACTGAAGTCTCTGGTCAATCTCGAATATTGGTGCAGTTGATCGAGCATAGTTAAACTGAAAGTCCCTAATGCAGAACAGGATTCCTCACAGTCTGCTGCAACCGATCATTGATAAAGTCGATAGAAAACTGACTGGTTGGATCCTAGGTCTTTTGTCTTGGGAGGAAGAGTGACAATGATAAATGCAATACTATCAACCATACCAACGTACTACATAAGCTGCATCAAATGGCTAGACCGTAGCATTGAAGCTGTGGATAAAATTCGAAAGCTTTCCTTTGGTGTGGCGACAAAGAGCTACATGGAGGCCACTGCCTTGTAGCATGGAAAACTATTACTCTACCGAAAGAACAGGGGGGACTAGGACTCAGAAATCTCAGACTGCATAACCAAGCTTTACTCATGAAGGTTGCGGCAAACAATTGTACAACCATACTGATCCTTGCTTCCAATGGATAAGGACACATTATATTCAAAATGACATTCCGCTGCACTCTCGTCAGAGAGACACAACAATCTGGAGAACAATTTCGTCAGTTACATAGGTGACAGTTCAATTGACAGAAGTGATTATTAGCAATGGAGCAAACACCATGTTCTAGAAAGATAAATGGACGCCAATGGGCAGATTTCAACTCAGACTACCAACACTGTTCACTTTCGCAATTCACCCAAACTGCACCATCCAATCGCAGCATAGGGACAACAATTGGGTGATCTCACTACAGCCGGTTCTCTCACAACAAGCTGCTTCAGAACTCTTGATCCTACAAGATTTCCTATCTACCCAACAACTCCCGGATACTCGGTATCCTCTGGATCAGAGGATATCTATTTCAACCATGACTACCCCAACTACATCAACTTTCTACAGAACCTTGTCTTTTCATGGACAAGAATGGCCTCTGATGGACTACACTTGGAATCGATCAATACCTCATAGCGTCAGAACCTTCTTATGGCTTGCTTTCGGAGGATGTTTAAACACCAGAGACAACATGACAGCTAAATATTGGACTCACGACCCACATTGCGACATCTGCCCTGCAATAGAAACGATTGATCACATTTTCCTACGTTGCAAACCTGCATACCATCTTTGGAGCAAATTAGGTCTCACAAGAGAAGCAAACTCGTCTCAGAATATGCTACATTTCCTAGAAACAACAAAAGTAGGGGACGAAGGCTTTCGTAAAATTTGGCCGATTGTTTTGCGGCTTGTGCTCATACATTATGAATTACGAGAAATAGCTGGGCTTTTCAACGTTCTAACCATAATGCGATATTGCTATACCACCAGATCCATAGTTTTATCAACCTTTAGATACACCGTATGAAACCCAAATATCAAGATGGTGTTCGACAGTAGAGCCAACTTTTGTTGTAACTTCCCTCGTCTTTGCCGTTTTCTCTTTCTCTTTCCTTTTTTCTTCTTCTTTTTCCTCTTCTTTTCCCTTTCTTTTGCTCTTTCCCTTTCTTCTTTCTTTTTGTAACTCTTGTTTGATTATCATTGGAATATAATGGTCACAAGGTAGAAATAGGCAGCATGCATCCATGACACAGCCTCCCCACTGGACGACATGTTTTCCTGTTTCTTTCTGCATGATGAGAATTGAGAGGCAGCATGAGAATCCAGTAGTGTATCGGATCCTTTGGAATAATCCGCATGCCAATTAAATTCCCAGCTAACTGAAGCATATTCAGTACTGCACTAGAAGCCAGAATGCTTGACCAATCATTTTGTGCATGTTTTCCCTTTTTAAAAAAAAAAAAAACACTGTGTGCATGCTTATGAATGGCTCGTGAAGGTTTTTAACAACAAATAGCTTCTTACCTGCACTCTGATTGAACCACACGCGCCTACACGGCAGCAGCAGGAGCAACATCTGTTCACCAAAAGAAATCGATCGGATTAATCCTCGTCGGATGCCGAAGTAGAGACCAAAGCTACGATGTAGTAGTACAATCGTCGCATGATGCAGCCCCGAAAAGGAGCTACCGACAGTTGTGTTTCTTTCCAAATTTTCCTACCAAACTCTTCTCCAGATTTCCCCAGAGATATGATATAATTTAGACCGATCACGCTGTCCTTGGCAAGTATATTTGCTATCACTTTCACCACAAGTTTCATTCTGGAAAAGTAATTGTGCTTGCTTAAAATAACGCGATAGATCCAGTAGTTCTAAATATGAAAATTGTACTGTCGGTATTGGTGGATCAAAGAAGTCCAGGACCTCCGTTTTAAATATGAAAATTGCCAGTTCCAAGCAGAATGAAAACGAAGTTTCGTGCCCCATTGGCTACGAATACCATTTTCTGCGGTTCATTGTACCAACCACGAAATTAACAAAGGCTTCATCATTTGCTCGTGCAATGAACTTTCAGTAGCCCCTGCTTCTCAAAGGCAGCTCCTGTACTTCCCGGAAAGCCTCCCAAAATCGATTTTGGCTTCATTTGATAACTCACATTGTTAACCTATACCGCGTTGATTAGTTGGATTTTCGAAATGATCTGACCCTGGCAGGCAGACTGATTTGGGCTGAGAATTATGCCCTATTTTTCTAAATGCGCGCATGAAAATTATTAAGATGTGACATGGAAAGGGTTTCAACTTTGAAGAGATGGTACATGCAATGAACACAAATACTGCTCTTCTGTTATTTAATTCGTGAACACATTAATAATGTGTTTGATGTATAATCTCGTAAAGATAACGGCCCAATGGACATAGAAAACAACTCCGGTACGAACATTGACATATGAAAATTGAAATTCTTTTATGTTTAGCATAACCTCAACTCAATTACGGTACCTTAATAACAAGTTTTACAATAGCAGGTAGATATTTGCTTTTTCTTAACAAGCATATTTGTTTATTTAACGGGAAACAAATGGGCGCTTGAATGATTTAGGATTGCCAAATCGACATGCAGTGATCTGGCAGCAACGGCTTATTACTGTTGCGGCGTTGCTTATGAACAATGTAGGGATAGAATTTGATTAATTATGTGACATTTTGACACCTATATTTCTCTTCAGCTGGTCTACACACACGTGTAACCGACGGCATGAACGTATGGACTAGCCCAGCACGCTAGTGAATGTGATCATGAGAAGAAAAGTACTCAGGACAGGATTATATATCCCCCATGGTCCACAGGACCAAAAAAAATTAGAGGGGGCAATACACATGTGACATGACTATTGTTATGTATTAAATATAGCAAATGGATTTATTAAATTAACATGATATCAACGGAAGATATATATACTTTTGTGGGATCGTGACTAGTATGGCTGCTTAATGCCAGCATTATTTTACCAAGTATGTCCCATAAACTACTAGAATTATTCAGTTATATATGATCCTATTGTTATCTCCGCATAGACAAAACAATGTAAAAGGGGGTAAATTAATTACAGGCGAAAGAATGATCTTGAATAAATTGTTCCGTTGATGGATTGGAGAATATGAATATCAAAAGTATATCACCTTTGTCGCAAAAGAAAAAAAAAAAAAGAAAAGAGTATTACCTTGGAAATCTTTGGTCTGCAGACTGGGTTAACGAAATGAACGGAGTTTATCACTACCTAGAATTCAACAGTTTCCCTAATTCCGAATATCCTGGCGACCAGCCTAAATATACTAGTGCCAAGTATGAAGTAACACCATGTTTGTGAACAAATACATCATGTTAAACTGTTAATGCATTTATATATGCTTCTTTATTTCGTTTTCTTCCATGTTTGGGTTTGGAATTTTCGGGGGCTAGCTGCTGAATTAAGTAGGTACGTGGCCTTCTTATACAAGTATTACCGCGTACTGTAAAAAAAACATCACAAAATATTTTCTCAGCAAAAGTACTCTTCCATTTTTTTTTTGTTAAATGGAATGCCTACGTCACGTGTTAGTCAGACTATATATATAACGCATGCTGCCACCTGCCACGCGCTGCACAATTTCTTTAAGAAAACTAAGTCTGAGTTGTTTTCCTTGAATTGTAAGCAAATTGGAGTTGACTATCACCAAGTGGTTTTAAAACGTAGTCCTTGGAAGGAACTTCTTCAAGGGTGCCCTTGTTAGCCATGTTTGTCACCATTTGCATGCTTGACCGCATCAAAGTCCATACACTTGCTATTTGATACCCCATCAGTAAAACACTAAAATTGCCGCTGAAAGTGAGTTCTTTCGAAATAATACCACTCGATGGAGCCACAGCTCACTGGAGTTTTGTTCCGTCACGGTCATATGGTAAGGACTTGGGCGATGATCCATGCACGGGAATCTTCCATAGCAAACCAAACATAACGGTATGCAAATTAAACGCGAGAAGAGCGAGCAATGGTCACATCAACGGAAACCAACAAACGCATCGCATGCAGGACCCCATTTACACGCACGATGATGCGTCTGTACACGAGCTCGATCGTCATGCACGAGCGGGCACGATGAAGCGTCTGTACACGCCACACACACACCGCCACACGGATTCGGATCTCCTCGTTGCTGCAGAGGAACAATGTGGGAGCACTCTTTTGCGAGGAGACAAATGATGCTCTGCAGTGTACTACAGGAAAGTACGTATATGTGTAGGGAGTATCTATACAATATGCGACTGATTTTTTCTTAGAAATTAGTCACTTTTTGAGCCATCAGATGGAGATCAAATGCTCCAGATATCACCCCACCCTTATATCCCTAATCTAATCTCACTTTCCACCCTCTCTCCCTCTCTCTCACCAATCACAGAGCACTAAAATTGAAAGATGTATAGCAGTTCTCATATGTGTATTGTAGCGAAAATATTATAGTAAAGCACTGTAGTGATTGATCTAGACCTTTACTTTTCGATCGAACGGTGGAGATCACTCCCAATGTCATACCACTGTAGATCTTCTGCATTGAATACTTTAATGTAGAGGATCTCAATCCCCCTACACACGAGTTATTCTAAAATGATGATGACATTATTGTTCGGTTACTACTGTTGTACTTGCTAGCCGCACAGTACGTATTGTTGCATCGACGCTGTGTCTCCCTAAAAACAAACCGTCTCGTTTTCCATGTGTTTATGCATGGTTACATCACGGTAGCGATGGACCCGCGTAGTGCTGAGTAGGGGTATAAGCCCCACTTAATTTTGATCCACAATGGTACTAGACTAATTCCCACCGTTGGTCACTTCACTGGCCCAAAACTAGTACATCGGCGGGGCAAACTGCACAGTAACACCGGAACATTAATGAAAGTTGAAAAATAACATCGGTGTGTGTATGACATGTGGGTCCATGGCCCACATGTCATCCACACATTGGATGTTATTTTCCAATTTCTATCTCAACATGGTGTTACTGAACAAATTAATCCTTTTTTGTTATGGTCCGCCCCTATATCACGGTGCAGTTGGTTACTGATTAGTAGGCACTTTTTGCTGCATGGCCATGGGGGCATCATGCTGATTGCTGGCAAAGCAACTGTTCGCATCAATAAAACTCACATGTGATTCTGTGAATAGTAGTAATACTGCTCAACTTGATGTCAAATCAAGAAGACGCGTGTTTATCTCGCAAGCTTCTCTGTTCTTATCTGATTTGCACCCGATATATGCATGGAGCTAGATGGATCAAGCTGATCTGCGTCTAATCGGAGAGGCGGAGAGATACCAAGGCAGGGAAACCGGAGGAATTAACAACACGCACGCACGGAGAGCGCATGGAGGCGACCCCCGGAAATTAAGGCCGCGGATGCCACATTCACATTGACCCCGTTTTGGCGCATCGGCACGGGGCAGCGCCTCGACAAACGCAGACGGGATCGCCATATTTTTTTCCCAAAACGTAGCATCCGCGATATGTCAAACCTAGCTTTTACTATGCGGAGTGAACGAATGGGGGCAGCGTTGAAACCCTTCGAGATCTGGCAGCGTGTGGAGCAACGCAAGCATTACATGATGCTGCGCGCTTGTCGTTAGGTTGGGGAGCTTTTTTAATTTTTTTAAATCTATTTTTTAAAAATATTTTAAAGACAATCTCTCTCTAACTTTATTTTCAATTTTGATCCTCTTTAGTCACGGTATGACCCATGGTATGATCAAACTGTTCTATCACTTCACTGACCGTGGTGTGACCAAACCTACCACGATAGCCATTCGAGCCAACATGCGTCCTTTTTTGGCTAAGTGCTGTCACGCTGAGAGAAGTGGCGTGATAGCATTCGTTTGCCACGCCGAGATCCGTAGCGTGATAACGTGTTTTTGCTACGGCATGCGTTGTGACATGATCAAAGAGGTCAGAGTTAAAAATAAAATTAGTGAGATGCTATCTTTAAAATATTTTTTTAAAAACAGATTACATAAGTTGGGAGGGCTAGCTCGGAAGTCTGAAGAATAACAAGAAACATGCTCCTCGTGCGAGGCCTTCATATTTGGCCGTTCGTTCTCTTGTGTTGTTGTTAGTTGGTGCTTAAGATTATAAAAGCTGAGGCCTTTCAGACGTGCAAAACTTTGGCCGATTCTTTCACAAAGCTCAATATTCCGTGTACTGGTGTGCTATCTCGAAGAGGTTGCATTTCCCAAAGGGATTTGACCCTTGTGAAGCGTCAAGAAGGTGGAGCCGTTCCAAACAATACATAGACCTTATTTGGTACAGCTTTAAATTTTTATTTTTCAAATTCTGTTTTTGATTATCTGAGAATCCACTTATCTGGAAATCTAGAGTTGTCTATTGAAAGCGTTTGGCTTGTAGGTTGGCTCCAAAAACCATATGAGGGAGTATTAGAGGCAAATAAACTATATTACCCCTAGTTGTAATACTTCAATTGTATTTGTGTCTTTCTCCTATGTATTTGTACACAAATTATAGAATTTTTCTCCCAAATTTGTTTAAATCATATGAATATATATACACACACACACACACACGTTGTATTTGTACACAATGCCTTTTACATTGTATTTACACTTCATGATGGAGTACAACATTGAGTATCTCATAATTGGCAAATACTGAAAGTGATAAAAAAGTATAATATATTCGTTTAAGTGATGTTGAAATGTACACTCCGGAGTACGAAAGAGCATATATATATATATCGATGAAAGAAGCACAGGCATGAAAAGAAGAGCAAGAAACAAGTTGCATAGGACATGTATCCAAGAGCAAAAATCGATGAAAGAAGCGAAGGCATGGATCACAAGTTGTAGGACATGTATCTTTTGGCTTTTGATCACGGTGTTTGCCTTTAATGATTTTGTAAAATGACGCCTTTTGTATTAGAGTTTATCTAAAATCGTATGATATCTCTTATTTTTAATTGTCTTGAAATATTCACCTGGCCATTTTGCGATATTTTCTATAGGCAATATGTAAATAGTTTGGCACTGCCATCATCATCTGCTTGTTGTGTACTTGTCATATCATGGTTATCTAATTAACAATGATCAAGTTCAGTTTGACCAACGTCAGTCTTGTTGCTGCATGGAAATCAATACCGACTTGCAAACTGTTCCTGGAAATTTGAAATTTGAACCTGGTTCAGAGCTTGGGAGTTTCCTACTAGTTCATACCTGTCGGTGTTTTAGAACCGATCTTACGTAAAGATGTTTGATTCGGAGGGTCTCCACAATTGATCACGCAGACAGAAAAGACACAGGGATTTTTATACAAGTTTGGGTCTTCTCTAGGGAGAATAACAACCCTACTCCTGTGTGTATTGTATTGGGTGTTCCGTTACAATCAGTGGAAAAACTTGCGCTAATACTGCTACCGATTGCCTCTTAGAAAAAATCCTCCTCCGCTATCTCTGAAAGAAACCTATTTATAGTACGTGGAGGGGTAGTCGTTTCAGGTCAAAAGGCGCCCTATTATTCCGTATTAATGAGAGTAATCACCGGAGTAGTAACCTCCCCACGTCGCCTGACGGTTATCAATCAGAGATAATGGTGAGTTAACTGCAGTTATTTCAGAGAATAACTACGTATCTTGATTGCTCAGATCTCACAGTTAATAGGGCCTACTGACGAATGAACTCAGTTATTTGTGGAGAAGTCGTGGTAGGACTGGTCGTGGAATGACTCACGACCAGAGGATAGTCGTAGAAAAGCTTACGACTGGATACTGGTCGTAGAAAGACTTACGACCAAAGGTAATCGTAGGAGTTTCTCCTACGATTACATGGTAGTCATAGAAATACTTACGACTATGGGGGTGGTCGTAGAAGGACTTACGACCACGTCTCTCCCTTACCAATGTAAGGGGTATACTTAATAACTGTGTGACATCATATTTACCCATAATACACAATTACGAATAAATAGTAAAATAATGATTATTAGATCCTCGTCAATACCATAGTAGTAGAAATGTGTATTTCAAAAATTAACTTAGGCCTGCTTGTAACGTGAGAATTTAACTAGAGTTTATGAAAATAAGGGTATTTCTAATATGATGGATCACTCGCAGAGATAATCAAGATGCCATCTCCATAAGACAGGGAGAACAACAATAATCTTTACATAGTTCCCTTGAATAGCCCTATGAACAGTGCTTCCATATGAACACTTGCGCCTATAAACTATAGCTTATCTATCCATATATATAGCATTTGAGAAGGATTCTGGCAATCTTCTCATCACAACAAATCATGTGACAGCCAAACCAAATATTTCAGAAACCATGTGATAGCTAAATAGCCAAATTGTGCTTGATAACTTGCTGAATCAAACAGCTTCAGATCGCCATCCCAGCTTTTAGTTAAGGCACCATCGTTCTCGACTACGGGGATGAATTCATCAAAGTCGGCTAAAGATTTCAATTGCTCGCTCAAATGGTTATTGTCTTTGGCGCTTGCCGCTTCCCTGCAAAGATGAGCTAGTTCTTTCTCATGTAGAAATTGGTGATATTTCATTACTCGTGCCCTGTTTGGTAGAGCTCTGATTCTCATTTTCAGATTTCGCTCCCGATTCTCGAGAATCCACTTCTCGAGAACTGAGTCGCTGTTAAAAGCGTTTGGTGGTAGGTTGGCTCCCAAAACCATATGAGGGGGATTAGAGGCAAATAGACTATGTTACACCTGGTTGTAATAATTCAATTGTATTTGCGTCTTTCTCCTATGTATTTGTACATAAATTACAGATTTTTTCCCCTTAAATTTGTTTAGACCATATGAATGTATATACGTTGTATCTTTACACAATGCCAGGTTATATTGCATTTACACTTCATAATAGATTACAACTGTGTATAAGCAAATTTTGTACTGTTGTCACTGCGATAGATGAAGCTTGATATATCGTATTCATATCGTAAAAGTGTTCAAATGATTATTAAATGATATTATGTACAAGTATTAAAATGATAAATGAGTCATAACAAAAGACCACAAAAATTCGCAAGTAGTGTGTCCATCATCCTGAATGAGCAATTGCACTTGCAAGGTCATCACGGAAACTATCCATGGATGTAGCACTAGTTTGCGACGTTGACGCATCCGATGCATCCGAGAAATGACATATTTGGCGATCTTGATGGTATTGTGGGCACATAATTAGGATCCCGATCGAACCTACGAAAATGCATGTCCGGTGAAGCATGTTCACGTATGAAGTTGTGGATTCCCATGGTTCTTTGCAACAATCATCGTTTGCTTGGACATAGGAAAGCTCGGCATCTTAAGAAGAATTCTCCATTTCATCTTCCATACACCAAATGACCTCTCAATTACGTTATAACACTGAGTGCAAATGGTTGAATTTCTCTTTCTCACCACTAGAGCAACACCTCTCCAAATTCGGAACATGATACCTTTGGCCCTTGTATGGCGCTAAGTACCTGTGCCTGTTCGGATAACCCAGATCGACAAGATAATATTTACCTACAACATAAGACGAAAAATTCATGTATATCAACATCCATTGCATAAACATTACAAGTAAATATTTTTGTAAATGATACGAAGCAAAGAAAAATACCTTGTGGAGGATGTGGAAAGACTTCACGGTCTACATCCAATGCATGATAAAGCACACTAGTATCGTGCATAGCTCCTGGTTGTCCAATAGATGCGTATGTGAAGCGCATGTCAAAATCACATACCGTCATGACATTCTGTGTTGCACTTCCTGATCTACCAATATATCTAATTAGATCTTCTAGAGCAACAGTTGCAAGAATGTGTGTACCATCGATAGCTCCAATACAGTCTTTGAAATGTGGCCACATCCTTCGATCATTTCTAATTCTACTGTGAACCGTAGAGAAGTTTGGATCCTTTGGTCTCACAAAATCTTTAGACATTCTGACGACACATTGCAAAACCTCATCAAACTTCCGCTAATTGTCTCACTGAATGCTTAAACCGATTCTGCGCTCTTCGGTTAGATTCACAGCCACCACATATGTATAGGAAAAGAGCTAGTGCTTCAATTGAACTTGTATGTGTAGTTGATTTCAAATCATATGTACTCACCAAAAGGTCATGTAGACTGTGAAAGATCGTAGCATTCATACGAAACATGTGGTAGCTTTCTCCCGGAGTGGTCAAAGTTTCTTTCACCCAACCCATTCCACTAAGCCGAGAAGTCCTAGGCTCATTCTTGTCCAAGTAAGTTGAGTGATAATTCTCCATGATAATTGCAGTACCAGCGAGGTGACTTAACATGTCTTGCCACAGACGCATCATCTGTACGTCACACTCATGTTCCTCATCTGATAAATTACTCCCTTCACTATCGCTTTCAGAAGACGACATCTGTACATGAACATACAAAAACACAACAACATAAATGGCAATTAAAAAATACATGAGCACGCATTGGTCCAAATAACAGTTCTTAACTAGTGAAAAATGTATTATAATCCAAAAAAAAGTCTTACAACTAATAGAGAAATAAAAGATAAACTACTTGTTGTAATGTCTCCAAAATCATCCTAACGTTACAATAAATTTTCTATTTGCCATACTTGGCATCGTACTTCCTTTTGAGCCATGCAAATCGTTCTTCACTATTGCACAAAGTCATAAACATTTCCCTTTGCTCCTTCTTTACGAAAATTTCAGATGCAACGAAGTGCTCATTACTCCCATTAATAGCACCACACTCTTTAACCGATTCCATTACATCCTTGATGCTACACACCGAGTTTTCCTCTCTCTTTTTTGCAAATGCTTCAAAAGATG
The DNA here is from genome assembly GCA_036346255.1 of Ampelocalamus luodianensis. NCBI lineage: Eukaryota > Viridiplantae > Streptophyta > Magnoliopsida > Poales > Poaceae > Ampelocalamus > Ampelocalamus luodianensis. The sequence continues at coordinate 52,053,902 of CM070623.1, forward strand.
CATGCGACTTCTCATTCAACTCAAGAATTCTTCTCAGTTGATCTTGCATGACCACAGAACCACTCTTTGGTTTCTTCCCCTTATCATTGCTTGGGCCGCAAGCTCTCATTTGTCCTCAATTTTCTCCAAATGTTGTAATCGTTCTTTAATTTATCCCATTTGTTCTTTAATTGCAACTTTTTTGTATTGCAGCCCAGTCTTCTCTGCAAATTTTTGTATCACAAGATTATACCCTGGATTGTTCAAATGGGTACTCGGGCGATTGCATGCCTCTACTTGTTCAACGAACAATTCACACACTATCCTAGTGTTCTCGTCGTTCCACTCAGCGTTATCAGCCATCTGCATATTTGGCCCATTAATTTGGTTTATGAAATTGACATCAATAACAGAAAGAATGAACTGAAGTTATAGGAATTTAGCAAGTCAATCCATAAATTATAGATTTTTTTTCTCCTAAATTTGTTTAGATCATGTGAATTGCACACAATGTAACTCAGGCTTCTCTTCTACAGTTACCACAGTATCATCCAGTATCGAGTGATTCCAGCGTATGTCAGGTCTGTAGGTAACCCTTGTATTGGCAAACTTTGTGGACTCAACGGAGACATGGGCATGAGGCATGTAGTAAGGACAAGCATCGGGACCAAAAGCATCGGCGACATATATCACTGTCACAATTAGCACGCGACTCATAACGAAGATGCCATGGAAGACAACGGTCGGACAAACATACTCCTAAATCATCTTGACCACAAGATCCAACCAAATTCTATATCTACAAACCCGAATTTTCGTGCCTTGGTGAGGAGAAAACCCGTGCGTGTTAGCTACTGACCAAAGAACATGAGTGGACTGTCACTCCCGAACACAAAGCAAGTGGAGAAACGCTTAAAACCCAAGATTGCGGCGGTCATATTAAGACTAGTTTATTAACGTGTCTGATCATGAAGCAAACCCAATGAGAAACCATAACGTAGAAGTAGCAAGCAAGATGGGACTTTAGTACAAACTACAAACTTAGCAGCGTTCAATCCTTCAATACAATCAAATCGATTTTACTTGACTGTTGCAACGCTTAGGATAATATGATTCCTATGACCAAACCAGGTAAATAAGTAGTACATTACATAAAAGCAGAATACTTCCTCATGCCAAGTTTATAATTGCAGAATAGTATGCATTCACGGTATTTTGAAGAACAGACTGAATTTATTGCCACAAAGCCTGTTTGTATTGTTCAAAACCCTGATTGTAAAAGTACTACCACAACCAAATAAGAAGCACCATCCTACCAATCATGCTAAGGGCAAACCACCAGTATATCTCCAGCTAACTTGACAAAATCCTGATCTATACTACATAACTTTGCACAAGCTAAGTGATGAATCTTCCTTCGCCTCACCAGCCTCCTCGCAATGTCACCACTGGTACTACTACCAGTAGTACAAAGATCTTGTTGCTAGCTGGTAGTTCTGAGTCTTCGAAGATATGAAACAAAAGCACTATGAGCCGGATGCATACACATATACTATACTAATTAGAATGTCTAGAATTTGCTATACTACCAGTTCAGGTAAGCATGAAGTTTTTTTATCAAGATTGGAAATCAACAGCAATAATCAATCACTGACATCACAGGAAGGGGACAAAGCAATGTTCTATTACAACTCTAAGGACAAAGCCTTAAGCCTCAATTCACAGATAACTGTCCCATGAAAAATCATGACAATCAAATCAGATGTTAATTTGTGCTCACTGCATTCACAGATGCATGGAAAAAATTCCTCAATCATTCGTTTCATGCCAAATCAGAGGCATTCACAGATGCATTAAGAAAATCATTCACAGATGCATGAATAAATGCATTCACAGATGATGATTACACAGATCATTCACAAAGGCACGAATAAAATCATGCACAAAACATTGACATCAAGCAAAGCTAACATGGCAAAGAACATTGGCTTACCTTCGCCGGAACCCGCCGGTGGTCCTCGGAAACCTGCGACGGCGAAGAAGTCGGGGTACCCGGCCTCTAGGGTTTCTGAGGTCGGCGACTCTAGTGCGGATGGCGACGATCCGGGCTCCGGCCCGCTGCAGTGAGCAATCGACGACCGGAGGTGGTGCAACCTCTAGGGTTTTCGGGGTCGACGGCTCTCGTGCAGGCGGTGGCGTAGTCTGGGGCCAGCGGCGGAGCAATCGACGACCCGAGGCGGCGCACGAGGGGACCCGAGGCGACTCTCATGAGAGGAGCCGAGCCGGCGCACGAGAGGACCCGAGGCGATTTCTCTGTCGCGAGAGCACCACCGAGATAGACGAGGAAGCGAGGGTAGGCGAAGGGGTACGGGAACGGGCAGCGGGGTGGGATTTGCTCGGGTGGTAATTGGATGGCATTTGCGGGTAAAAACTTCAAACTTCAATGGGTATTTTTGTTTATGCAAGTTGGATTCTCACGAGAATCTACGGGAAGGCTGCTTCTCGTTGCTAGTTCATTTTTGAGACAGCTCCTCGCGAGAATTAGAATCAGGTGGTTTTGAGAATCGGAGTGTTTGGTATGGCTCCACGAGAATCGATTGAGAAGCTGGGAGTAGAAGCTGTACCAAACAGGGCCTCACTATAAACATGACTGAGAGTTCTGAAACTGTTCTCACCAGATTTGATTGCAATAGAAAAGAGAAATCAGTAAGTACTGTAAATTTTACCTTTTTGATGTGAAGACCTTTACTTGCCATAGGTTTCACTGGTTGATGAGCAGGAGCTCTGCTGGAAAATTCCCCAATCTTGGCTCTAATGAACAGCATCCTGGGATCAACAAGCAGCTTCTTGTCAATCCAAGACGTCGGTGCTGCGGCATCCAAGCATCGTGCCGTCTCCACCAAATCATCGACCGCAACCTTGCTCGGCCGAGTCTACTCAATTCCTCATCGCCATTGTCACCATCCCTACACGTCCATCGCCGCGACTCATCGTTTCGCCGCACGCGCGCAGCCATTGCCGGGGAAACGACGCTGTCGGGATCAGCGAACTTGCAGGACAGTCGAGGCATTAACACAAACACCCCACGCGCGGGCCCAAATAGCGAGAAGCCCAATTTGCGCGCCTCGCGCTCATAGAGTGCGCATGAGTGTTTCAAAAATCAGGGCACCAAGACCACTCGGAGGCACAAAACTTCACCTTCACTAAATTCTGGAGTCGTGCTGAACAAAAAAACAGGTGATTTTCGCACAAAAATCGCAAAGTCTTTTATCAAAATCAAAACTGCAGCCCGAGCGCGCTCTAGAGCACTAATCACCTCAAAAAGCTTGATTTATATCTCGGGAAAATAGGGGTAAAAAACTCTAAGAAAAAAGAGGAAGTCACAACAAAAAAAATGCCGATTTTTAATAAGAAATTGAGTGGAAATCGCGATTTTGAGCTCAAAAGGGGGGAGAAATTTTCACGAAAAAATCGTGAGACCACATCGTGGGCGGCCACACCGCGTGGCCTCGGGAACTGGAGGAGAAGCCCTAACCCTAGAGATGGATGGATTGGGTGCGGGAGCGGTTCGCCGCGCGGCTGGGGGTCATCGTCGTCGTCGTGCGGGGGAAGGAAGATGGGGAGAAGCTTCTAAAACCGAAGGGAGGGTCCGCCCCTAACCGGAGGTGCACACGGGGGCCAAAGACGCGATTTTCTCCTTGTTGTGAGAGCAACGGGAGGAGAAGACGACGCGAGGGTAAAAGCAAAGGGGTAAGGCTGGGGGGCGCACGGTGGAATTTTCTGAGGGGTAGTTCAATGGCAATTGCGGGTAAATACATCAAACTTCTACGGATATTTTCGTTTCTAAAGGTTGGATTCTCACGAGAATCTGTGGGAATGTTGCTTCTCGTTGCTAGTTTATTTTCAAGACAGCTCCTCGCGAGAAGTAGAATCTGGTAGTTTTGGGAATCAAGGTGTTTGGTATGGTTCTATGAGAATCGATTGAGAAGCTGGGAGTAGAATCTGTACCAAACAGGGTCCTAACTAGTAGGAAGCCGCGCATTGCCACAGGTGCACAATGGAATCCAATATATAAATTGAATGTTTCAGATATAAGTCATATAACAAACAAAGAGCCTCACTGGTTTAACAAAAGAATGAAGATAGAGTCTGCCGGGAGGAAACCATCTTAGGCTATGATTTTTATCAAGAACCGGCAATTACTTCTGCTATTGTATTTATAGCATAGTCACATAACTGTTGTGACAAAAGATCCTGCAAAATTTGAAGCAACAACACATATCTTCACTTCACTGTCTTCGCATAACCTTAGAACCAAGAACAATAAAGCTTTCGAATAAGCATGAGTGATTAAATGGAATAAAGCAGCTTGATGCAGTACCAGACTATTGATTTATTGGAAAATAAAATCGGTGGTCATCTGACAATGGTTCACTCCTATGTAGCTTCCTCCCCAGTGTCAAAATAGTGGATAACTAATGAATTTCTCTAAATAGGAATTAGGAAATTATTGTAAGGTTGTGAGTTTCATAGAAACAATGGGCAACTTTGTTTCACATGTATGAACTGCAATTCGATTATTCCAAACAACACAAGACATAAGCGCCTTGGAAGTTTTTAGTAACAGAATAATACAACTTCATTTTGAACCAATATGCATTGCACATGCCAATACTGCTTTTACTTCGAGTAGGAATCAAAGAAAACTAAACTTATCAGAATTTTGAACCAACAGGCATTGCACATGCCAATACCATTCAATGAAAACAAGAACAATTTTCAATCTTGAATTCAAGTAAAAGCCCCTAATGTATCAGGTATGGCACCAAGAATCGTCGGGCTGACACCATACTGCTTTCTATGATGTAAGGCTACATTTCCCCCCTTTTATGTGTACTATCTAGTCTGGGGACATCCTCAATGCTCCTGTAAGAACAGCAAGAGTAAACAAAGTAACACCATACGATGAATAATGAACTAATGCTTTTCTTTGATGTATGCACATATAGATGTGGAACGTAAAAGTTAATCAAATACAGGCTTGCTTACTTCTAATTGTTGGACCGAAACAATGACTAGAGGGGGTGAACAGGAGCTCTGCCTATTTTTCACTTTGATCGGATTCAACAAGATTTTCTCTTCAACATCTATGAAAACTATGAAGATCAACAAACAAGCACAATGGATGTTTTGTATTGAATCCAATCAAAACCCTGAAGCACACAACCAAAAGCGCAAAAACGCGATGGCAAACAGTAACTGTGAACAGTAGCGCTATTACCGAGAATCGGTTGTGCCAATGAGCCGTAGCGGTACTACCAAATAAACAGTAAAGACAGCACGATGAACAGAAAAACAGCCCAAAACCAAAATAAAAAATTATCATAACTTTTGATCCACAACTTCAAACTTCATGAAACTTAAAACATACCTTCTCTAAGATGTCAGAAACCTATTCAATCAAAGATCGCATAGATCATTGCCAAAGTTCTGATCTTTTTTCGTTTGAGTGAAGGTTGCTACAAAAACAGGCCAAAATCAAACTTTGATCCAAAAGCTTACTCGTGGGTAAAAGATATCAAAATGATCTTAGATGCACTTCCACATGTCACAACAAGCAAGATCACCACAAAAAATCAAAGAAAAACCAAGGGATCATAAAAAATCCAAAATTACCAAAGAGAGAGTAAGAACAAGGAGAGAGTCATCTTGAAGAATTTTGCTTGAATTGATTGGAGATTGAAGTTGGTTTATAGCCACTCCACCATGGAGGACAAAAACTCAACACTTGAGCACTCAATCAATCTGCCTCTCAAGAACCCTAACCTTTTCACTTTCCTTTGTTATCCCTAAAACACAAACTAGAGTTTCTGGATACAAGGGTTGGGAGGTGCACAACCAGCACCCTCCCCTTTTATAGTGGAGGCTAGGCTATGAGAGGAGACCCTAATGGACACCCGTTAAGCTTAAGTCCACACATAAACGGGTCTAACTCATGCACGCTTCTCAAAGCGTCGTCACCATCTTCAATTGACCTAAACCACCTCTCCTTACGTCGTCTTGCGCCACGGTTTAGCCAAAGGTCATCAATGTGGTATTTTGGTGAAGTTACCAACATACCCCTTCTCGATCCTTCTCCAAAGACTAAGTCCAATCTTCATGAAGCAATCCCATACTTCGCCACATGTAGGTTGATCAACGGCTCTCTTCATGTCGGCAAGTCTCTCCCATCCGGCTTCCACCGAAACCACTATGGCACTTGCACCGACCCCGCGTCGCTTGATGCAACCCGTCACACCGAACTTCCCGTTCGGTCATCCTTGTCCATTTTGCGTCATGTTTGAGTTCATTGACTTTACCCGTCATCCTCAATCGTTGTAAACCTCAGCTCTTCAAGCCTAGTCCCGATCATTCTCGCCGCTGACCATTGTTGATCTCCAAGCTTTCTACCCAACAATAGACAAAGAAATCGATTTCAAGAATAAGTTCTTTGTAATTTGACCCACATTAGTCAAAACATGCATCATGCAACACATATGCATTGAAACCCATGAAATTGACCTAATCTACAAAAATCATCGTAAAGTTAGCCAGCGAACAAAGCAAAACCAGTAATACCGCTAGTGAACTCTAGTTCTACCGCACTGCGGTAGTACCGCTCAAGAGATGCGGTCATACCGTTTCTCAGGGAAGAAGAAACTCCCAAAAACATGCTCTCTGGAAAAATTGTACCGCCATATAGAATCCGGTACTACCGCACTGCGGTAGTACTGCCAACTAGAATCTGGTACTACCGGGCTGCAGTAGTACCGCTCATCAATTGCGGTCATACCGATTTTACTGAACTTTGCCGAAAACGAGTGTTTCGACAAACCCTCGATACTATTGTCATTTGTATCATCATCCTAAGATTGTGAATATATCTCCATTAATTCTCCAAGGATCTAATTGACACATCATGCTAAATCCTAAACATCCAAAATGACCTTCTGGTGTGTACACTGGCAGTAATGAGCCGAGGTGGCAATGTGTGGCAACAGCAATTGCATGACTACATGAACACAGATAGGTGTGGACATCTGGTGTGGCGAGCAAGGTTTTCCTTCCCGTCCAAATAAACTTAAATTCAAGCAAAAGTTTATGTAGTACCACAGAGATAATGTCCATGGTTACCATTTAGCTTAGGCAAAATTGGCTACAAAACACCCATATTTTGTGGCATTTGTGGTTATTGACATGTGGAGCATGGCAGGGGCCGAAGAGGAAAAGTCATTTTTTGCAGTTTTTGACATGTGGGCCTGCATACTGGCCAAACAATAGTGAATCCTGAGACATTTTGATAATATCCTCTCTCCTTAAATGGCTGCAAATCATATTTTATTGGCACGACTGTCCCAAAGCAAATAACCAGTTTTAGCAGTGTTTTTTTTGGTAAAGACAAAAAAACTAGTGTCATAAAGCAAATGACACAAATTGAAAGTGATCTGTAGCCATTCTTGTTCAGCTTACTAGTAAGCCTTAGTATGTAGTGAAGTTCTGCAAGCTTACTGGTAACCATTAGTGTGCAGTAAAGTGCAGTTTGCAGAACTTACAACTGGATTTGTCATGAATGGCTTTTGTTCCCCAATTTATTGAACTGTTTAGAGTAAAAAAAACTTTAAATTCAGCATTGCAGAAACGAAGGGATATATTATCTCATAGAGTTTTTGATCGGACGAAACACCGGTTCCCCACAACGGAGAAACAATTGGCTACCTAATCTTTGTTTATTCCCGCGATAAGTCTAACAAACTCATCATTGGGTTCCTGCTTATAAAGTCCTGCGCACAGCTCTCACGCCAACGCAGACCGACACAACAGTGCAATCGCAGCGTCCTCTCAAAGCAAAATTTTACTTTCTTCCTGCCGCCTCCTACGCTCAGGAGCTCTCGTCGTCCTGCACCTGAGGCGGCATTTCTCTCCCCTCCATTGATGGGGTGCAAGACGTGCCAGAAGCCCAAGGTGCACTACCGGAAGGGCCTGTGGTCGCCGGAGGAGGACCAGAAGCTCCGCGACTACATCCTCCGCTACGGCCACGGCTGCTGGAGCGCCGTCCCCGTCAAGGCCGGTAAGAACCAAACCAAGCGATGCTGCACTCGCAATTCTCCAAAGAATTCAGGGGGAATTGAGCAGAGTTTTGTGTACTTGCATTGCACCGAACTCTAATTCTAGCAGCAAGAAAGTTCTTGTCCAATTTTCCTCTACTGTCTCTGAAATGTATCTTGGTTTGTGGGAAGGGAAAAGATGGGAATTTTTTTTCAATTGTTGCTCAGCTTTCAGAGAACAATTGATGAAGCTCTTTAAATTCGCCTGCGTGTTTGGATTTAGCAAAATTTTGTCAAATGTACCTTGACCTGTGGGTTGAATTCTCTGTGAATATTTACCTCGCGTGCAGGACTGCAGCGGAACGGCAAGAGCTGCAGGCTGAGATGGATCAACTACCTGAGGCCGGGGCTGAAGCACGGCATATTCTCCCGGGAAGAAGAGGAGACCGTCATGAGCCTTCACGCCACACTGGGCAACAAGTAAGCATCAGGCTTTTCACCTTTTCACCTCACCTTTAGAGCAAGGAGATTGCTGACGAGTAACGTTACTTGATTAGGAGAACAGAAGTGATTGAATCAATCAGAGACTAATTTTGCGCATTCTACCTACTGCTTCTTACTGTACTTTGCTAGTGTCAGCTTGGTAGTGTCGTTAAGCAGGCAAATTCAGTTCCAGAGTAGGGAAAAAAGTTTAGTTAGTGAAAACAAAAGGAAATGCTGATGTTTGCCATGAAGACCGCTTTACGTGGTGTAGTTGATGCTGACATCTGCGTTCCATATCGAAGAGGCACTCGACTGCTGCTTTTCCGAGTGCACAATTAATGATTGTGAACAAGCATCTCGCTTTCATTAATTTACTAGAAAGTGTGATTGGTCACGCTGTTATCTTTCTAGACAAAAAAAAAAAGAACAATGAAATGGCAAAACCAGTGTCTACTGCCTTTTTTAAAACCAAAACTACCATTTTTTTTAGAGGTGCTGTTTGTTGCTTCTCGGTGCAAGTTAGCTAATTTTGCTCTATTCTTTACTTCCCGTTTCGTACGCCAAAAATCGTAATACCGTCCTTCTGATATTTACTATTTGTACAATCATTTATAAATACGCATGTACTACAGTTAACTATTCAGACCAATCATAATTCACTTGCGAATTATGAAAACTGCTGCCTTGACAATCCGAGCGGCGAAGACATGTAGTACTACTACGACAATAATAGATTCTTTATTGGACTGACTGCACAATAATAACACCCAAGATAAGGAACCAGAGAGGATGATTTGTTCGTGGCCCGTACAAATAGACCACGTCGACCTAACCATTTTTCTCCCCTTGCATAGGAAAAACAAGGGGCAGTCGAGTTGCCAATTCAAAAAACATGACAATTAGATTTTGCGATTGCCCTGCCGACAAGCAAAGCTCATCGAACTGTAAATTCAGAGCCCAACTTAGTGACTTGCACGTCTAACATTGTGAGGAAATGTGTTGCCGCAGGTGGTCTCAGATAGCGCGGCACCTGCCGGGCCGGACCGACAACGAGGTGAAGAACTACTGGAACTCGTACCTCAAGAAGCGTGTCGAGGGCGCGCAAGAACCGAACGCGGCAGATGCGCCACAATCCAAATCCACCGATTCCGACGTCCGTGGCAGCCCGAAACCCAGTGAAAACGGCCAAGAACGCATCGCCCGGCCGGCGAACTCCGACTCGTCCGAGCCTGTCGAGTCGTCGTCGGCCGACGACTCGAGCTGCCTCACCGATCCGGGCGCGGCCGCTGTCCGGCCGCACGCGCCCGTGCTCCCCAAGGTCATGTTCGCGGACTGGCTCGACATGGACTACGGCACCAGCCTGATGGCGCCGAGCCTGGGCGCTGGTGGTGCCTTCGACGCGAGCGGCCGCAGTCCGGCGCAGGGGTCGTCCGTGCAGGTTGACGGGCCGTGCGGTGCCGTGGTGGATTCCCTGCACGGGCTCGGCGACGGCGGCATCTGCTGGGTGTTCGACGAGACGGCGGACCAGATGCTCATGCAGGGAGGAGCAGGAGGGTTTTGTGATCTGCTCTCTATGAGCGAGTTTCTTGGCATCAACTAGGCGGGAATCGATCGTGAGATCTGGTGTTTCACAGTTCGTGGCGAAGTGTTCGTTGGTGAGAGCTGTAAATCTTGTCGTGTGTGTGCAGTTGAACTTACTAGCATGTAGCGTTGGGTACAAAGCCATGGGTTCTTCTTAAGATTGGGAGTTTTTCGTATATCTGGTCTCTTTTTATAACGAAATAGTAAATCTATCATATTTAAACGAAATAACAAAAATAACATCTCTATCACGCAAAAACGCCGCAACATGTTACCTACCGCGCCCCCATGGGCAGTAGCCCGAAAAATAAATACCAGAGCTCTTGCCATTGGCTTAAAAAAACATGTATTGCGCCAAAAGTTGCTCCCGTGAAGTCATCACCTCTAGACCCTTAGTAGACTCTTTTATTCTCATGGCACATGGCAAAATAAATCAACCACCTTTTTGTATGGACATATGTCATAGTTTGAAAGGGGTCCTAGCAAGGATCTAAAGATGAGAATGTTTCATAGGATTTATTTCCGGAGGAAGTCGGATGGCGATGCTCACCTCCCAAAGTGTTGAACATGCTTCAAAGATGGTACTAAAATCTGCCAAGAAGCTCTGAAGGCACTAGGATGTAGTGACTAACGTGCAGTTCACCCTAGATTTGGGTTTGTTGGAAAAATTTGTTGGGCCACTAGAAAGGTGTGCAAATTCGATTCAGCCATGGGAAATTTGACTATGTCATTTTTGCCATTGAATTTTTGTGTCCAATTTACTTTTGCCACTACCATCAGTCAAAGAGCTTTGACTGTCAAATTATGTTCGAAAAGACCTAATTTACTTTGCTCTTCATCTTCTTCATCCCTCCTCTCTATCTCCATGTCTCTCTCTCTCTCTCTCTTTACCAGTGCAACCCAACCGAGCCCCTGCATCCTTCTCTCCAACATGTCGCTGCTGTTGCGCCCCCTACCTCCTCCTCCTCTCCACCTCGCCGTTGCGCCTCCTGCCTCCTCGCCACCCCGTCGCACCCCCTGCATCCTCCTTTTCATCCTGCCGGTGCGCCCCTGCCTCCTCTCCACCCCGCATGCGCCCCTACCTTCTCTTCACCCCGCTACCGCGCCTCTGCCTCCTCCGCCCGCCGCCATGCCGCCTACCTCTTCTCCAGCCCGTCGCCGCGCCCCTGCCTCCTCTCCAGCCCACCGTCACGCCCCTGCCTTGTCTCCACCCTGCCGCCACACCCTTTGGCTCTGAATCACCGCGCTACTCTCCTTCTTGCTCTATGCGCACCTCTACCTCCACCTCATCCACACCCAACTCCACCAATGCCAGTGAAGAGGTCTGCGTCAGCGACGCCCTCCGCCTCGTCTGCGCCTGCCTCCACCGATGTTGCCGAAGAGGTCGGCGGTGGTGGTGGCCCTCTCGGGTGGCCGCTGCGCACGCCCATCTCTGCCTTGCTGCGTCACTCTCCTGGCCGCAAGATGTCAGAGAAACGAGGGACTGATAGTAGGGCCTACAAGCTCACATGGGTATTAGATGTCTTTTGGAAAAAAAACTGACAAGGAAATAGTGGTCAAACGATCTATTATAACCGTCAAACTAACTGATACTGACGGTAATGGCAAAAACAAAATGAAGCCAAAATTTATGTGGCAAAAATGACACAGTTTAATTTGCGATGGCAAAATCGATATTGCACAACTTTCTACTAGCACCAACAAAATTTTCCCTTTCAACAAAGTGATGCTGGAGATCAACTCCCAGAGTTTTTCTTAATCTTTGGTATGTCTTGTCGTTGCTACCATGTAGAGCTGTCATTGATCCTAGTAGATATCCGGAAACTTAGCAGGGTTTATTTTTTTCATTTCTTTAGCATCTCATTTGTTGGGAGGAATGACAACGTACTGCCATCTTTATGCTAAGCAAGCTTCTTGGATAGATATTAGATAATGATGTATGCAACTAAATTTGCTTGTTGAGTAATTGTGTAATTGCTGATTGCAAATTTGCAATCCTACTTCTGAATTCCGACGAACATCGGTTTTGGAGAAAAAAGTTTTTTTTTCAAATAATAGAAAGGGTGAACCCCTTCCGATTTTCATTACTAGAAATAATTATTTTTTTGCTACAAGAGGCATCCAGCAAAGAGAACAAAAGAGAGAAGGCAAACCAAGCTCTGCTATTATCTCCACACGAGGATGGATGAAGCACCTCGGTGAAAGGAAGTAGCAAACTAGGAGCCAACTATTACACAAAGAAACAAAATACTAAAAACTCTAAGAGAGATATCATGCAGGTAGCACCACTTCAAAACAGGTCAAACCAAAACCTAGCTCTTTCCAGATATAGCTTTGACAAGGATCTAATATCCCCATTTAATTATTTATCTGTAATCTTTATTATGAATAATAATACCATCATATGGTTCTTGAGTATACCCCTTAATGCTCATAAGGGAGAAGCTGGTCAAGTGGACGTAAGTCCTTCTACGATCACCCTCATAGTCGTAAGTGTCTTTCTATGATTATCTCATAGTCGTAAGTTCTCCCACAACTACCTCATGGTCGTAAGTTCTCCCACAACTACCTCATGGTCATAAGTTTTTCTACGATTCTTCTACGACTACCTTATAGTCATAAGTTCTTTTACGACCAGGTCAGTTACGACCACCCTATAATCGATAGAGTTTGCAGATAGGTAGGCCCAATTGATTAGAAAATTTAAGCAGTTAGTATACACTGTTATTATCTGGAATAACTACACACAATACACCTCTTTCTCTTACAATAACTGACAGGCGACGTGGAGATGTTACTACTCCAGCAATAGCTACCATCAACGTGCTTATTATATGAAATGATGAGACACCCCTTGGTCTGGAGAAACAGCTACCTCTTCGTACACTATATAAAGGCTACAGTCAGTTGACAAGATGAGGAAAATCGCATCTTGGAGGAGAAGAAGCATTAGTCTTTCTTGCGATTATAACCAGCATACTCAATATAGCCACACAGGAGTGGAGTTGTTATTCTCTCCGGAGAAGGCCTGGACCTATATAAAACCCTTATGTCATTCTCTGCGTGGTTCTACTTCTAGGAAGCATCTAAATATTCATTCGTAAGATCGATACTAGATCATCGACAATGACCTATTTGTCGACATTTAAAATAGAGCAACTTCCTAGAATCTACCATATCCACATGTAAAGCGGGTTCAGAATTAACATCTTGACCAACAAAAAGAGGATTTTGTACCTAAGGATGAACAAAATCATACTAACTCTGGGTTTGTTGCACTTGACAATTCGCTTGAACTACATGAGCAACTTGTTGCCTTTGTTGTTGGTTATTCTCAAACTGCTCCTGTTGATGTTGGTTTGCCATCTGATTTTCCTGTCTCTGATTGAACCTTGTATCTCCTCCTTGTTGTTGAAGTCCATCATCTTGAAATCCCTAAGAATTATTTGCTTGATATCGCTGAGTATTGCCTCCTCGAGCACCTTGTTGTTGATATGGAGTTTTCCCTTTACTCGGCGTGACCTGAGGTTGTAACTGTTGCATGCGACGATCCTGCCACTGACCTTCCCTGCCATTATTGCCCCTAACGATCCTCTGCTGAAACTGCGGACGACGATCCTACCACGGACCTCCCCCACTGTTGCCACCATCAGCACCTACATGCCTTGGCTCTAATTCCCACCTCCATATCCATCTCACCGTGCACGCCAAATCCCGCCTTGATCTTCCATGTAATATCCTCGAACCAGATTCTTCTTCACTGACGTGGACAATCCGAGCAAAATCCCTCAAATCCCCATCAATTGTTCCGCTCCACCCTTTCTCCACACCCCTAATTCCTACCCGCGGCCACTCCTCAACCAGCGCCTCTACTCACGACGCTGGGTCTAGGAATTTTGCTGGGACACAACACCAACCTCCATAAAAGTCAATCCTAGGAAATTCCTTTTGCCGTCATAGATGCTAGAACAAAGGAGCTAGATGGCAAAACGTATCTGAAATTGCTACAGAAACCAACCTATCTGAGCTCAAATCCGCACCACCACGATCGACGTCTCCTATCTCACATCTAGGACACACGTGAAGTGATGAAGAGGGAAGAGGAACTTTGGTCACCACTTCCCAAATCCTCTCACAATCTTGAGAATGAATTTCATTGTAGATTGAACTACTGACCTCAATCGTGGGCTTTGTGAACCATCCACCCTTGTATCCTCCTCCCAAAGCCTTGTTGTCGACGAAACCAATCCATCAGCCTCGTAGGGCTCCAGAGCCTTCTCGTCCGTTCAGCCCATCGCCTAGTTAGAACTTTTGTTTTATGCCGGGCCTCAGCTAGCGCGAGTTTGGGGGAAAAATATACCTCTATATTATCACCTTTTAAGGGGTGTCTGGGATGGCTACAACTTCCAACTTTCGTCCGAAAAAGCCAGAAGCCGTCCCAAACAGGAGGCTTTTCACAGCTACTTTTCTTCGAAGCAGCCTCGTGTTACAACACGTGGAAGCTGAAAGCTACCCGTGGAGAGCTTCCGCAACCTCCATTCCGAAATTACCCCCAAAATTCGGGGGTAATTACCTGTCAAATGTCACTCCATAAAACTCAACTCGGCTCCCTCCTCCCGCACACCCCGCCCGCTCAGCTCCCTCCTCCCACACCCGAACGAACGCCTCTCCCATTCCCCACCCCGACCGAGCACCGCTCACAGCTCCCCCAAGCCTACCACCGCTCGGCCACCCTCCTCATCCTCCTTCCTTCTCCCTCCTCCCCTCTCCTGACCAGATCTGGCAGCCCGTGCCGCCGCCGAGCTCTCTCCTCCTCCCTCCTCCGCCCGCCGCCCTCCTCCGTGACTCCCTCCTCTTCCCGCTCCTCCGCCTCCTCCTTTCTCCGCCTCCTCTCTCCCCAGCCAGATCTAGCAACTCGCACCGCTGCCGAGCTCTCTCCTCCTCCCTCCTCATCGGCTCCCTCCTTCACCCGCCGCCCTCCTCCCTGGCTCCCTCCTCTGCCCGTCACCCTCCTCCCTGGCTCCCTCCTCCACCCGTTGCTTTACCTCCTCCCTTCTCCCTCCTCCTCTCTTCCCGGCCAGATCTAGTAGCCCACGCCACCGCCGAGCTCTCTCCTCCTCCCTCCTCCCCGGCTCCCTCCTCCGCCCACGCCGCCGCCTCCCTCCCCGACTACCTCCTCCCTCGGCCCCGACCAGATCCAGATAAGTTCATACTTCAATGAATTATACTTTTTGGAGGACTATGAAAACAAGAGCTTATTGATGGAAGCAAGTTCAGCAACCCAGAAAGATCACATACTAGGTAATTATATTTGTTATCAAGAGCATGCATATCTAAGAATTAGCATGTTAAGATGCTCCACTTTAACAAATTCGTTTGGTTCCTATCTATATATTTATTCACTGTGAATTATGAAATTGTCTCTCTGGGTTACCTTCAGCTAAAAACTTATATCAGTAACAAAAATTGAGTCTCCACAACCAAGTAGTATAAAGATAATGCACTATTTGGAATTATTGCTTATGAAGTTGTCTTTTCGGGTTCCTTGTATTGTTGATGTTGATATCCAACATTAGAAGCACAAGCACATGGTAAGTGAGGTTTTCTTTTAATCGTATAATTGTTCCAATTGATATGCCATCTTTGCAGTATCAAAGTTATTTTTTTCTTGGATTACTAGGAACATCAAAGTTTCCTTTTTGCAATCTATGTGGTGAAAATAGTTATGCATCTCTACCATAAAATAGATCAAGTATCTCTGGTATTATGTTGAATTATCTGGTTGATCTTATTGTCACCATCCAATGTCCAGTGGAACTCGTGCTGAACTAAAGCAAAAGGTTCATAGTTTAGCAATATCTTGTTCCATTGAGTTTGTGATTAATATATGATGTTTGACCTTTTATAAGTGTTAGGAAATTTTCTTTATAAGTGTGAACTTTTGGGTTGGTTAAAGAACGAAGACAAAATATATGTGATGGGTGAATGAGCTAGAATCATAATGTACAGTTTCTAATGCTCACTTAGGAAAAAAACATTATGATAAAAAGGAGAAGTGGTTGACATTGAGTATATAATTTGTCCATGATGTCTTGTTCTTGATCTATACCTTCTAGATTAGAGCAAATCAGGCAAGTCCCATGGAATGCCCACATAATGCTCATTATGCTTTTTGAATCATATATTGAGGACTTTATATTGCTATTTACTAATTTGTATTCTTTTTCGGTATATATTAAAATGCTTAGGTCAAATTGTTTTACTAATTTGTATCCTTTTTGGTATATCTTTTACTTCTTAATGGTTACTCTTGTTTGATTTTAGAGAGCTCTTCCAAATTCTCTTAGAGAGTTTGTCATATTGTTATTTACCTGCCGGCAAATTCAATTACCTGTAATTACATGGCATCTGCATTCTTTATGTGTGATTTCTTTTCCTCATCTTGACATACAAGACGACACTTTATGTTCTCCTGATGGCTCCATTAGTTGTTTAGTTCACTCTGTTTGACATACAAGATTGTAGCTTGTTTTACTCTGTTAGTTGTATTGCATTAGCAGTTTATGGTTCCCTCTATTTGATATACAAGATAGTAGTGTTTTATTTTTCTGCCATAATTGTATTTTCATTTATGTAGTGATGACTAATTTAGTCTGTAGTTCCTTTCTTTGTTCTTTGTTATTATTTTCACTTCGTTACTTCTATATTTTTTAGGGTATGTGTGAGGGTGGGGATGCCTAACACTGCCGATGCCGGTTCCAAGCCCCCAAAAAAGTGGAGGAGGTATGAGTTATTTATTTAATAATTATTTGTGATAATTATTTATGTAATAATTGTTTATCTTAATAATTATTTATTATAATATGTATGCACTGTAATAATTGTTTATTGTGATTATTTATTGTAATAATTTATGTAATAATTGTTTGTTGTAATAAATATTTATTGCAATTATTTCTATAATAATTGCTTATTGTAATAATTATTTATTGTTGATTATCGTTAATTACATTAATTACGATTAATTTGTCGTTAAATACCTTTAGTTGTCGTCAAATGTCGTTAGCTATCATCACTTGTCGTTAACTACCGTTAGTTGTCAAATATCGTTAGCTATCGTCACTTGTTGTTAACTACCGTTAGTTGTCATCAAATTCATTATAATAATTATTTTTAACAATTAAAATGTTTATTAGTCGTCGTTAATAATCGTCAATTGTCATTAAACATTGTTAATTCGTTAAACGGTATCAAACAAGTTATTACTATCCTCAAGGGCATTTAAGATATTTTTATCTCGAAAGTTGCAACCAACTTACTTAGAAAGGCAGACAGCCAAACACAAAATCTTTTTTGTCGCTTTTCACGAAAGCCAAAACCTTCTATACAGGCCCTAAAGCTCCCGAGTAGGGATGGCAACGGGGCCATTCCCCGTCGGGGAGTGGTGGAACATCCCTATCCCGAGAGATGAAAAATTTTCCGTCCTCATCCCCATCCTCAGGTGCTATTCTCCCCCGTTTCCTGTCCCCATCGGGTTATCGGAGTCCCACGAGGACCTATACCCGAAAGTTGGATCTCGAAAGAAGAAAAAATAAGATCCATAATGTTATAAAATGAGTATGAACATCCACATGCAATGCTAACATGACAATATTTTTTGATTAATTACTATCTGGAAAGTAAATGATGCAAATGAGATTATTTGACTATCGCTTTTATCAGGTTGTGCGATAGTAGACTAGTGACCTACATATCTTATCGGGGGTCATACGGGTAGCCAGGATGGGGAGTAAGGGAATGACCCTATCCCCACTTCACCTGATAGAGAATTATATTTGCATATTAACATCTCCGCAAGGAAAAAATAACTCCATCTGCGTTTATTATTATTAGGAAACCGGGCCCGGCCAGGAGTCCGGGTCCGGGTGGGCACCTCATCTAGTAGACTATAAATAGGAGAGGGGACCCCCCCAATCATGTACACAATTCATTATTGGAAGAGCAATAAAGAACAGCCTGCAGTCCCCTCTCATACCTGTGTTTTCATCTATTGTTGTGTGCTTGTGTTCTTGCATCGTTCTTACGATTCTGATTTTGTATACGAGGTAATCGCCGATTGGATTTGCCAATGACGGTTCCTCAACACGTTATCAGCACGATCGACTCTCCTCGCATCGAAAAGGTAACCGTCGATGAACGACACTCGTATATTGAATCGTTTTCTAGATTGCTTTCAATTCTGCAAATTTGGCTTTCTAGATTTGTTTTCTACGGTGCAAATTTGTTCTAATCTGTCGCGAGCCGATTAGAAGTCGCCGGCACAATGCCGATCGACAGATTACATGAAAGAGCGGATGTCGATTGTACCGTAGATTGGAAATTGCAAATCTGTTCTAAACCTACCGCGAGCTGACTTGAAGTCGCCGGAAAATCCGATCGGAGGTTGTACAGATGTTGATTGCACTGTTTTTACATCACATCGCATCGCATACATACACTCATGAACAGTAATTCCAATAAAAAAATTGGACATGCCATGAAGAGCAGACCGGCGCCGCCTTGAAGGCCGCAGCGCCGGCCACCTCCGCCGGGTACCTTGAAGCCGCCCGTAGCGGCCCCCACCACCGGCACCGGCCGTCATCATCCGAGAACAAAGAAAAAGGGGATGGAGGGCCGCCGTCGCCGCTGCCGGCAGCCGCCGCACACGGCCGGCCGGACCGAAAGTGGAGGAAGGGGGAAAAGCCACCGCCGTGCTTGGAGCACCGGCCCACAGACGCCGCCTCCTCTACGCGCGTGCGCCGTAGGCGCGCCGCCACCGCCGCCATAGCCGCACGCAAAAAAAAAAAGGCCTTGCCGGCGGCGCGCTGCCTTACCTCCCACCTCTTGCCAGCCGCCGCCAGCCAGAGAAAGAACAAGGGAGGGGGGAGGAGGAGGAGACGCCACCGGCGCGTCGTAGCCGACCACACCGGCCTCCGACGGCGGCCGCCGCCGCCGCAGCTGCCGAACGAGCGCGCGCCGCCGCTCATGCGCTCGGTGCCGCCGCCGCTCCGCCAGGCGCCGCGCCGAATGGTCACCGCCGCGCGCCGGCCGCCGCCGCGCCGCGCGCGCTATGCCGCCGCCGCGGCCAAGATAGTCGGCGCCGCCGCCGCTCCTTAAGAAACGGGCAGGAAACCCTAAGGGTTCCCCCTACCCCTTTGCTCCTTAAAACCGCCGCACGGGCCCTAGGAAGCCGGCCCATGAAGGCCGGCCCATTTCCTTTCCCGGAGAAGAGAAAAGAAAAAAAAAAGGAGGGGTTCGGCCGAAAATCGGAATTTTGCAGAAAAGACCTTGAAATTTTTCATAATTATGCGTAAGTTTTCGCGTATAATGAAATTTTGCAGAAAACCCCTCGAAAAATATGAAATTTACGCGCAAATTTTCTCACAACTGAGATTTCGCGTTTTAACCCCTGAAACTTGCGCTACTAGTAGAAAAGTAACTTTTCCACAGAAAAGGCCTCAGAATCAAATTTTTGCATATTTTTGAAATTTGAAGCATATTTATTCTTGCTATTGTTATTTCTATGCAATTTATTTTCAGATTTAATGTTTTGATTATTTGTAATTATTTATATTGCTTTTAATCATTGAAAATAGCAAGAAATCTTGAAAAATGCGAGAAAAATACGGAATATTATAGGAATTCTTGCAACCTTTTATGTACATTACAGTAGTAATCTTATGCATTCCTTGCATGAATATGCAGATGATCGAATTACGAACCGGAGTTCGAGGAGCCGCCCAAAGATGGCCGTAATTATTTGACTTGGGCATCGATGTCGAGATTGTATCGGGAGCCAAGAAGCTCCGTCGCTATTGGACTCGGCGCCTTGCGGATGTCGTTCCAACCGCCGAGGAAAATGATCAGCACTTCATTTCCTCGACATCATCTTTGTCTAACTCTCAAGAATGAGTATATGGCAGAGAAGAGCGCGATCGGCTTTATGGACCGCCCTGAAGAAGCGGTTCGAGAAATTGAAGTACACCATCCTGCCCCGGACAGAGCAGGAATGGACTCGACTACGTTTTGCTGACTATAAGACCGTGGGGGAGTACAACTCGCTTGCACGAATTTGTACAAATCTTGACTTTGTGGTAAAGTAATCACAGATGCGAAAGGATTGAGAAAACCCTATCTACCTTTCACCCAAATGCGGCGCAATCCGCACGCAACTATCGTCAGGATGGTTTCAAGGAATATGCCGAACTGATTGATATTATGCAAGTTGTGGAAGCTCAAGATGAGGTTCTCAGAAAGAACTACATCTCGCAGCCACCTAGTAGCAAAGTTGGCCATGAAGTCAATGCTAGCAGCTACAAGTAAGAAAGCCTCACTCAAGCGAGAGGCGGGAAGGGTAAGGTCATGAGCCACAAAACTAAGCAAAATGCTCAAGTCAAGAAAGGCGACCAAAAGAAGCGCGATGAGAAGCCCTATGGTCGCAGGACCAAAGCCGCTACAAATGTGGCACTTGGGGACATTGGTCACGTGTCCGCCGTGAACCGCAAAGACGTGATTGATGCTTTCAAAGCAAAGAAGAAGGGCAAAGGACAAAGACGAGGCGCACCTCGCCATTGCAGCATAGAAGATCCACGTCATTGGCTGCACCTATGGATGTGGACATGCCTACAGCAGCTCCTACCACTCCTTCTTTGGACATTGCAGCGGCCGCAGCCGTAGTTGCCGAAGAAGAAAACATAGAAGTAGATGAAATTCAGGCAGAAGTTAATTCTTACTTTGCTGATTCGATTTAGTGCATGCATGGCACTTAGTTTTACAGTCATTTGCAGTTTATGTTAGGATTTTATTGAATAAAGGTTGTAAGCTCTAGAAGAGCATTTGCAATAAATTCTTATGATATGTCCAGCAAGACTTTTCCCGTATTAATAAAGCAAGTTTTGTTCTGTTTTGAAGTATGTTTTATGTGTGGATTGTTTTGCTCCATATTGATAAATACTTTATATATCAGAACGCGTGTGGCGCCCTATGGAGGAAGTGTGTCTAGCGGATAGCGGCACAACGAATACCATACTAAGAGAGACGAAATTTTTCCAGTCGATCAGCAAGAATGCTGGTAGTCTTACGACAATCGCCGGCAGCGATACTTGTATAATAGGCTCAGGAAGAGCCACAATTATACTTCCAATGGGCACGACATTGGTCATTGAAGAAGCCTTGTTGTACCCGGAATCGACTAGAACTCTCTTAAGTTTTAAAGATATTCGCGCTAACGGTCTCCATGTAGAGACTGAAGAAGAGTATGGTAAGGAATACCTGCTCATTACAAAGCGTGAAGAGAATGGGAAAAGGGTATTAGAACGACTTCCTTCATATGAATCTGGGCTATACTACACTCATATTAGGGCACCTGCAGACCTATACCGTCCCGAAACATCTTTTAGAAGCTCGAACTTTTTCGTCTCGGCATGATAGATTAGGCCACCGGTCTTAGAATGATGAGAAATATAATTAACAATTCTCGGGGACATAATATCAATGTAAAGAATTTCCGAATCCGTAAGATTTCGTGTGCCTGCATGTGCCACGGAAATTAATTACTAGACCTTCTCCTCCGAAAGTGAAGGATGAAATCTCGCATTCTGGACCGAATCCAGGAGATATTTATGTCCTATTCACCTGTCTCGGGCCATTTAGGTACTTTATGGTGCTCATCGATGCTTCCTCGAAATGGTCGCATGTATGCTCGTTATCTACAAGAAACCATGCTTTTGCAAAGTCGATCTCGCAGATAATTAAAATAAAGAATAATTTCCGATCATCATGTGAAGTCCATCGAATGGACAACGCCGAGAATTTACTTCAAAGGCATTTGATGATTATTGCATGGCAATGGGAATTACCGTTGAGCACTCGGTACCACATGTCCACACTCGTAATGGACTAGCGAAGCATTGATTAAAAGAATTAAATTCATTGCCCGACCGCTTTACTGAATTGTAATTTACCAACTACGTGTTGGGGACACGCGATCCGCATGCAAGAACTCTCATCAATTTTAGACCGTCAAGATACAACATCCATTCACCTATGCAACTAGCGCAAGGGTCACCACCGAAAATCTCTCATCTTGAAGGTTTGGTTGCAAGGTGTATGTAC
Source organism: Ampelocalamus luodianensis (assembly GCA_036346255.1). Classification (NCBI taxonomy): domain Eukaryota; kingdom Viridiplantae; phylum Streptophyta; class Magnoliopsida; order Poales; family Poaceae; genus Ampelocalamus; species Ampelocalamus luodianensis. The sequence continues at coordinate 52,076,182 of CM070623.1, forward strand.
CTATACCACCACCGCAATGAATCGCAATGGGTCCTCTCCAAAATCGGGATATACGTTGGTTATGAGATCGCATCCATAATCGTGTATTCGACCCAATGATCGAGATTTGCATATGACCGCTTTCACGACAAAGATATTTGATGAGGATAGTTTCCGTCATTAGGGGAGGAAATCAACCTCTTGATGAAAAATGTCAGAAATAACGTGGCAAGCCACGGAATTAATGCACATGACCCACGCACGATGAAGCGGATAGAGAAGTCCGTAAGATAATTGATTTGCAAGCATTAGCGAATCAACCGCTCGACCACTTTAGTGATTTGAAGAGCGTGACCAAGTCGCATGTGCTCGCACGCAATGCACCGGAGAGGGTTGAAATACCAAAGAAAATAGAAGGTATCCCTAATCCCATCCGAGGCCTCGTAATAAAGGACGAGAACTCCGCCCTCGAATCCCAAGTAACCGGGACGCCGCGAAAAAGGATAAGAAGGACTTGTCACACCGATCACCAAGTTCCCACAAATGAAGGGGAGCCGCTTGAGACTGCACCGGTATGAAATTTTCAACAAAAGGCATACCGATTTGAATATTCCACGGAGGAGACATCGCATGGATGTGTGCGCACACATCGGAGTGAAAAACTAAAGGACTTGCTCCCTAATTGAAAGCAAAGGTGAACAAGTAGAAACATTAGCGAATCGCCCCATGAAGAAATAGCTATAAATTATGTGACCACGGGAGAATCTATGAATAGAGCAACAGCTAATATCGACATTTATTTTGCAAAGAAAATTGCCAAAATCATTGATCTTGATCCAGAGCTCGCATCGTCATTGAATGCAAGAAAAATCGATTGGAAAGATTGGAAAAAGGCAATAGAAGCGCATTAATATCTCTGAATAAAAGAGAGGTATTTGGGCTCGTAAGCCGCACACCTCCTCATGTGCACCTCAGTAGGGCATAAATGGGTATTTGTTCAAAGAGAAATGAAAGAAATGAAGTTGTAAGATATAAAGCAAGGCTTGTTGCACAAGGTTTCACTCAAAGACCAGAGTCGATTATGAAGAAACCTATTCCCGGTCATGGGCGGAACTACCTTTAGATATTTAATCTCAATGGCAGAATCTGAATTTGGAAATGAAATTGATGGATGTGGTAATCGTGATACCTTTATGGGAACTTGATTCGAAATTTATATGAAGGTACCGAAGGTATCCTCAGATCGAACCAAGACAGAGCAAATAGAAATCTATACAGGTGTAACCTCGGAAAGTCACTATATGGATCAAGCAATCAGCAGATGTGGTATAATCGCTAAGCGACTTTCTCTGCAAAAAGGCTACACGAACAGTGAGGATTGTCCTTGTGTTTTTATACGGCGATCCTGTGATGGATTCAGATAATCTCAAGATATGTAGATGATCCGAATATCATCGGGACTTTGGAAGATATTGAAAAGCAAGCTCTTACCAAGTCGATTGAAATGAAAGATCAGGTAAAACCAAATATTGCCTAGGCTTGCGGCTTGAGCATACCTCGAAGGGATTTTAGTACATCACCAACCTACACTCGTAAGGTGTTGGAAAGGTTCGCTTTGAAAAGGCATATCCTTCAAAGTGCCAATGATCGGAGATCCTTGCAGCAAGACAAGGACCCGCTCGCACCTAAAGAAGAGGGGAGGAAGTCCTGGGACCGAATTCCCATACTTAAGCGCAGCTTGGAGCACTCATGTATTTAGCAAACGCACTAGACCGGACATTGCTTTCGCAGATGAATCTCTTAGCAAGGTATAGTGCGTAACCTACCAAAAGGCATTGGCGTGGAATAAAGGATGTCTTCCGATACCTCCAAGGAAGTAAAGATCTTGGCCTGTTTCTCTGAAAGAACCAGACCTTACAATGATCGCTATGCAGATGTTGGGCACTGCTGACCGCATACGACTAAGTCGCAAACAGCTATGTATTTACGTGTGGTGGAACCGCAATTTCATGGAAATCATCTAAGCGAGTTTGGTATCAACTTCGACGAACCATTCGAAATTATAGCACTGCACGAGGCCGCGACGGAATGCTCTTGGCGGCGGATGATTCACCACATCCAGCAGTCATGTGGATTGAATACCGCACAAACCCCACTATTATCTATGAAGATAATGCACTTGTGTTGCACAAGTGCGGATGGGTTATGTGAAGAGTCCTCTCACAAAGCATATCAACCCCAAGTTCTTCTATGCTCATGAAATGCAAAAGATGGACGAAATTAAGGTACTGCATACTAAGTCATGTGAAAATCTTGCAGATTTGTTCACTAAGTCACTTCCAGAGATTTAGCTTTGAAAGGTGCGTGCGTGGAATTGGAATGATAAGACTTAGAGAAGTGCAGAATTCAGGGGGAGAACCTTCACGAACTCATTACTAAAGCTTGATCACGAAGGTCGAGTACCCAAAGAATAAATCTTGAAGATTAAATAAATTGGGTGAATTGTACTCTTTTTCCCTTGACGAGTTTTTCCTGAAGTTTCTCGGTTAAGGTTTTTAATGAGGCAATTCGTGCGACATAGCAGAACATGATACATGTACTCTTTCTCCAAATTTTTCCCACTGGGTTTTTATGGAGTTTTAGCGAGGCATGAACATGAAGGATGAGAGCCCAAGGGGGAGTATTAGGAAACCGGGCCCGGCCAGAGTCCGGTCCGTGGGCACCTCATCTATCAGAGACTATAAATAGGAGAGGGACCCCAATCATGTACACAATTCATTATTGGAAGAGCAATAAAGAAACGTACTGATCCTCTCATACTGTGTTTTCATCTATTGTTGTGTGCTTGTGTTCTTGCATCGTTCTTACGATTCTGATTTTGTATACGAGGTAATCGCTCGGACTGGATTTGCCAGCGACGATTCCTCAACAATTATTACCTTTTTAGCTTGTAAGGTGGACAAGCACGAGAAATCTGATCTGAGCGACTGAGCCCAGGCTGAGGGGCCAGTCCCGTAATTTCCGTCTCCCCACCCATCCCATTCCGCTTCGTCGTTGCCCTAGCCTGGATCACTTCCGCGACGCTCCGAGCCTCCCCTCCCCCCCACACGAACTCGCCAGAAAGGAGGGGGGAAGTTTAGAAACCGCCCCCCAAAATTCCCCAATTGGAGCGACCAGCGCCCCGATTCCTCCCTTCAAATCCTAGCATCCGGCCGGATCTGTCCACCAGCCCGAGCTCTCTTCGTTCCGTGCAACCCTCTGTTCGATTTCGGATAAGATTTGAGCGCTCCTTGGAGCGATGGATCCGCTTGCGCGGTACCCTCCCGGCAACGGAAACGGCGGCGGCGGGAACCCTGACTACTACGGCCGTGGCCCGCCACTGCAGAAGCAGCATCACCACCAGCATCACCAGCAGCCGCTGCCGCCGCATGCGCAGGCGCACCACCAGCAGTACTTGCAGCGGCGGCAGCAGCCCTCGCAGCACCACAACTACCAGCAGCATCAGCATCAGCAGTGGCTTCGGAGGAACCAGATCGCTGGCGAGGGCGCGGGCGCCGCCGGAGCCAGCGACCACAAGGCGCCGCCTGCCGCCGACGGCATAGATTCGAGGTGAGAGAAACTCGGGGAAGGCTTGCCCTTTGTTTGGTATTGGTAGGAAGTGTACTTCTGGTGGTAAGGCTGTGAGTGTTTCTGTGTTTGTGGTGGACTAGTGGGTGCTGGATAGGGGAATTACAGAGTCTAAGCATGAGTTATGCCGCATTCCTCTCGGCATACTTTATTGCTCCAAAATCAAAACATGTTAGCATTTGGCAAAACGATCCAGAAATTGCTTCTCATGAAGTAATTTTGTCAAAGTGACTGTTTTCAGATGACTGCTGAGCAACTGACGCAACATGCCCTTGTGTAAATTTTGGAGAATATATGTAGCTGTGGATGTTGTTTGCTGCATAGTATGATTCTTATGCTTTCCATTTCAGCTTTGCTGAAATATGAGGTAGGATCACTGGCTCACTGCATTGACTGAATTAGTAGTTGGAAGTACTTTATGAGATGCTAGGTAGGACCGTAGGAATGGTTATTTCGTGGTCCATGATGACCACCGCATTGAGGATTGATGCGGCCAATTAGTTTTGTCGTTGCTAAAGCTTGAGGTGGGGCTGCTGCATTATATGAATTCATAGTTAGAAATACCTTATTATGGTCTCATTTGAGATGCCCATTAGAATACCTTATTATGGTCTCATTTGAGATGCCCATTAGAATACCTTATTATGGTCTCATTTGAGATGCCCATTATGTGGTCCATTGAATTTGCCTAGATTTAATTATTCAGCAATCAGCAGGTTACTAGTCGGAGCTGTATGCAAAAATGGTTTCTCAAGTTGAAAACAACCACTTCTTAATTCACCTTCGAGCATAGATGATATACATTATAAATAGACAGTCAGAAATTAAGTATATCCTTTTGCAGCTCACAAGATTGGAAGGCCCAATTGAAGCTTCCACCTCCAGATACGCGCTACAGGACAGAGGTAATATATAGATCTTTATTTCCTTTTGTCATGTCAGTGCTGGATACTGCTATGAACTGGCAAACATGTTGACATGATAATTGCCATCTATAAGCTCTCATTCTTGTAAAGATTTGGTGTGGGGCTTTATAGTTTTGCATGAGCTATTGATGTCTTGTGTCACGAGAAAAAACAACAACATTTTAGTTGTTAGAAGTTCGGAGTTGATAATATCTTTTGATGTCCATCTTCAATGCAAACAGTCAGTTCTCAGTATTACAGGATTAAATATTCGGCATTGCTCCTAGAAAGAAAAAGGCATATGATGCTGATGGTGCTCTTTGATGTGGAATAGACAAGAAGCCAGTCCTACTTGGTCATTCTGGGGGCCGGCTATCTTATCCCACTTTGGTGTTCTATAGTTTAGATTCGACACACAAAGGAAAATGATTTTACTAATAAACATAGTTATTTGCTAAATCCTGCTTTAGATTTGAAAATCTACAGGTAGCATTTGAGTTCAGCAGATGATGTGATGTGCCAACACTAATGTAACACCATAATGTATACATCCGTCATGCCAAAATTAGGTTCCCTTTCAGAATGTTCAACTAGTCAGGATTCTTTTACTTTCTTTTCCAGAACGCCTTTTTGGACGAGCTAAGTGTCAAATTTAGTTTATCTTCCTTTGGCATTATTGTTTGTTTCATATGTCTCAATCTTCTGCTAAGCTAGTGTCATTTTTTTCCCAAAAAAAAAACCTTCGTACAGGATGTCACTGCAACCAAGGGAAATGAATTTGAAGACTATTTTCTGAAGCGTGAACTTCTTATGGGGATATATGAGAAAGGATTTGAAAGACCTTCTCCTATCCAAGAGGAAAGCATTCCTATTGCACTAACTGGTAGCGACATTCTTGCAAGAGCAAAAAACGGAACTGGCAAGACTGCTGCATTTTGTATACCTGCGCTTGAAAAGATTGATCAAGATAAAAATGCTATTCAAGGTTTATTCTGGACTAGCACCTCTCTTCTCCTACGTGGAGTTCCTAAAATTATGCAATGATTGAAGAAATATATTTTTAGCATATTCGATTTGACCATTTAAACTCTTTAACTTGTTTCATCTTATATTCAGTTGTTATATTGGTCCCCACGAGGGAATTGGCTTTACAAACATCACAAGTCTGCAAGGAATTGGGGAAACACTTGAATATTCAAGTAATGGTCACCACCGGAGGAACCAGCCTAAAGGATGATATCATCCGTCTTTATCAACCTGTTCATTTACTTGTTGGGACGCCTGGTCGTATTTTGGACCTTACAAAGAAAGGCATTTGCATTCTAAAGGACTGTTCAATGCTTATTATGGACGAGGTATCTCATTGTCAGCTTTGCTGCAGTGTGAAATTGCTTATGTTCTTAAGTAAATAAGCACTTTATTTCTGAATATCTTTTCTAAATGACTTTTGTGACATTGTGTTCTGCAACTGTGTCTTTTATTATTTGTGAACAAAACCAATATGGCATTAAAGAAAAATAAAAAGGAAAAAGTATGTACTGTTTTTCAACACTTGATGAGATTTATTCACACTAAATGTATTCCCGACAGATTCATTCCCCTCCTTAACTTTGTCCTCAGTTTGCTGGGCCATGGGACAAAATCTTTAATTCTCCATTCCAGCCTAACTGGATTAAGAAACTGTCTTTTAATGTCTCTGTTTATTCCTATCCAAACAGAGAATATTCACACTTTTATTAAGCTGATGAACAAAAAGGGCAAAATTGAAAATCCAAACAGAGAATATTCACACATTTAAGTTCATTGTGTGTTATATATATAATAACACTTTCGTTACATAGAGGACAATCTCAAAAGGTTAATTTTGAATTGGTGTGGTGTGGTGGTAGATTTGTCGATAATTAGTCATATATTCTTACAAGAAATATTGTTTTTTCTTGTAGGCGGACAAGCTTCTTTCTCCTGAGTTCCAACCTTCTTTGGAGCAGTTGATTCGGTACCTTCCATCAAATCGACAGGTTTTGATGTTCTCTGCAACGTTCCCTGTGACTGTCAAGGAGTTCAAGGACAAATATCTGCCTAAACCTTATGTTATTAACCTTATGGACGAACTTACACTGAAGGGAATTACTCAGTTCTACGCTTTTGTTGAAGAAAGGCAGAAAGTCCATTGTCTTAACACTCTTTTTTCCAAGGTTTCTTTTCCTGAGCACCTTTAGTTTATACCTATGTGCTTAGCCACATTTTGGGACCTTGATCATAATCTGTAATTAATTTATCCGATTTGCATTTCAATACAGCTGCAAATTAATCAATCAATAATATTCTGTAACTCTGTAAATCGTGTTGAACTACTGGCGAAGAAGATCACAGAGCTCGGTTACTCTTGCTTCTACATCCATGCTAAAATGCTGCAAGATCATCGTAATAGGGTTTTCCATGATTTCCGTAATGGTGCATGCAGGAACCTAGTCTGCACAGGTATGAAACTGTTCTTTTTTAGGTGCTGCCTTTCTTTCCTTTTTGACCGAAGGACATTATTTTGTTGCTACTTAATTTTCTTCTGTACTCGGAAAATCTGTACTGCACCTCTGGACTGTGGAACATTTTTTTTATCTTACTGCAATTAAAGTGTTTATGCTGTTCAAGTTTTGCTTGCTTGTGGTTAATAGGACAACAGGTTTGAAAGTGAAGAAAGAAAAGATGCATCAAGTGTTATTAAAGGCTTTTTTGTTTGCTTATTTTATGGTACCAGTTTACAGAAAGATTGGAAGTAAATACTATATGTTTTTTGTATTCCTTTTGGAGCTAGTTAGTGTAAAAGTTAGTACATGTAGTTAGTTTATGCTGTTCTGCGTGCTTTAGATATATACCTGTTTGGACCCATTGCTGGTTAACATTATAAGCTAGCTTACTAGATAAGCCCAAAGTCATTTGTGTAAATCTAGCTTATAAACTCCCGATATAAGCCCAATTGGCCACCATCTATTTTCTCTGTAAAAGAAGGGGCTCTTAAACTCAAACGGTCATCTGGACAGAAAGCTTGTTGCTTGGTCCTAGTTCACTTTTATTTTGACATTAAGCTTAATTTAAGCCTGGCTTAACAGACCAGATGTTAAGACTTGCTTACACTTTCGATTGAGCAATTGCTACTTTTTTTTTAACATTTGCTATGACCTTACTATGTTTACTGTACAGTACATTAGTTCATGCATTTGCATTTAATGGATGGAGGAAAGATATCCTTAATGTTGTAAATGAAATGCTCCTATACCTTAAAATAGCATGCCATTTAGAGATGAACAAAGTTCTAGATCTTTTTTTTAAAAAAAATCTCCATTAAAGACTTCACTGTTTTTTTGCATTGATGATTCATTAATTGAAATTTATGCTTTCCCTGCTGTTTTCTTTTAACTTAGATGTCTTAGTTGGTTGCTACAGATTAACTAATGAATTGTTTTAGTTGTATCAATGAATATCTTGCTGTGAAGAACAACATATGAGGGCGACTGAAGCTGTTATATTAGTTTTTGGACTTTTTTTTTCTGTTTTAAGAAAGCTTGATGGATCATTTGGTCTCTGGTCCTAACCTTTTATCTTTCCCTTTGCAGATCTTTTTACAAGGGGAATAGATATCCAAGCTGTTAATGTTGTTATCAATTTTGATTTCCCCAAGAATGCAGAAACATATCTCCACAGGGTATGCATTGAATGAATTGAGATTTGGATTTTGGTGTTCAGGCTATGTATTGTTCTACTAATGATGCATTTAGTTGTTCACTGAATAATCCTCCACTGAGATGATTAAAGACCTTTCGACGTAAAAGGAAAATCAATACATCTAGCCTATTTTAGGAATGTCATGCTTTATCCTTGATGCCATTTTACTTCTTTGTTTTGACCACGGTGGCGTATTGGTGTATTGCTTCACTTTGTTTTGTGTGTACAATTTCATTGAAACTTTTTTTTTTTTAGGTTGGTAGATCTGGGAGATTTGGCCACCTTGGTCTGGCTGTGAATCTGATCACCTATGAGGATCGTTTTAACTTGTATGCTATCTTCGTCGCCACTGCTATAGCATTTTTCTGTCTGCTGTTTTTCTGCGATAACAGAATATTTTTGTTGGGCACAGGCATCGTATTGAGCAGGAGCTTGGAACTGAGATAAAACCGATACCTCCTCAGATAGACCGGGCGATATATTGCCAATAGTGATCTTGTATGCCACTCAATGGAAGTAATAAGACAACCTGTGTAAATATCAGCTCATCAGGTACCATTGCTTGTTGTTTCGCATGTAGTGCATGTCTGTGGCCCATATGGGCTATCATTTTTTTTTTCTGTTCTAAACAGAAAAAATATATAGTCAATACCGATCGTGGATGTTGATTTTCATCCATCCATGGACCATTTCATATACGGACAGTGGTACATAGGATCTCGTGGCCTGTCACATATTACTCAGTCCAAAATTTATTGGGGAAAACAGTAATGCATTTAAAAAAAAAACTGTGTAACTTGCATTTGTACTCGGTAAAAATCCTCTTCGTGAACAAAAAAAATTATGTTTGCCCTTAAATATATTCAGAGTACTGGTGTGAATATCTCCTGATAAGTTATCATACCGCTGTATCATACAAGATTACTTTTCTGAATAAGTATTTTGCGATATACTATTTACTTATTTTATCAACTAATCCTGATTGGTCTCTGAATGGGATAGTGCAAGGCATTCATTTTACCATGACTGCATATGCATATGTATGATGCTGAATTCATCATGTATCATACGACTTTTCCGAATAAGTATTTTGTGATATACTAATTACTTATTTTATCAACTAATACTGATTGGTATCTGAATGGCATAGTGCCAGGCGTTCATTTTACCATGGCTGCACATGCATATGTCTGATGCTGAATTCATCATCGTGTTGTGTTTGCTGCAATTCTCTCTAGTTGGGTGCTGCAGTTGACTCACTTCTATATACGATGCAGGTTTCATTTCATGATCTCTTATGGTGTATCGTAACCCAAAGTTGTGTGGGGCACTAAGTAACAGGTGACATTGTAGACAGCTGATCTAAATTCCAGTGGACCATGTGTGCGGATATATCGTGGTTAAGTCCACACTTCCATCGCTCTTTAGACAGTAGTAATGTTGCTAAAAAGGTGCCTGTTCCCAGGCTGTTTGCCCTAAACTCTTCAGACCCCCTTGTCATTCAACAATGTATCGGCTAGCTTTTTCTACAGGACATTTTAACCCTGGTATCTTCTGTGAGTTGTGACCTTGGCGCACAAGGATGGATCATTCCACCTGGGCCATGCTGTCGCTGTGTATTAGTGTCAAGCTCAATATCTTGGATACTATATTAGCCTTTCATTTTCCAGTATTTTGTATTTATATGCATTCTGACATAACACCTTGTAATGCCTAGATTGGATTGTACTAGGAGTATTTATTCGGACCAAGATGTCGTTTCCTCTCTACGTGAGAACGTACCATGTGATGCTATGATTCTAATTGCCTGTTCTTAAGCGGAGGCTATCTTGGTACAGACAGCTAGCAGTCAGTTTTACTTGTGGATGGGAAAAGTGGCAATACTGGGCACTTAGTTTGACCATTTTCTTTAGAAGGAAGAACTGCTTCTTGATGTTTCTTCGATGATCATATTTCAGTGTTTCTTTTTTCTCCATTAAGATGTCTGTGCTACTAAGTTGCTAATATTTATGAACTGGAAGCATTTGCTAATGAGTTCAGGCACATACTTTTCCTGATATTTAACAAGTTGACATTCCAGTTTTCCACGATCCCAATTTCACAAGAGGAAGCGGTTCCCACTTCCCACCATGAAGGGGAGATATCAGGTTGATTTTGTGCTGAACCGAGTCTCAGGTCTATGAATACCTTCTCTGCTTCAACCGCACGAATGAATTCTCGAATTTATTTATGATGGGTGCTTTGGTGCTCCCTATCTTGGGTTCTCACGAAATAGGAATAATCTCTGACAATGTCTCAATGGAAGCACCCTAAAAATAGAAGAGCTGGCCAGCCAATCTAGTGAATTTAACTCTGACCGACTTAGCTTGCATGGTCATCGGATTGCCGTCCATAAACTGGCCCGACCCTCCTCCCTTCGCGCCTTGGCCTGGTAATCTGGCAATGCCAGGAGCAGCAGGGTTTCCCTGCTGCACCCATTGGTGACTCGCGATCAACTCTTGAGATTGGGCACAGCCTCACAGTGGAGGAGAGCGTGTGTTCTGCCATGAAAACGTTGAACTCTTCGAGTTAACTCCGCACCGTGGTAAAATATACCGGCGGCTTCGTAACACGCGTACCGCGCACGCTGCGGCGCAGATCCCGTAGATCACGAATAACACAGGACAGAGCGAGCGAGCGATCAATGAAGCAAAGCCGCAGACAAGACAAAAGGAAAACTCGGAAGGTCTCATCATGGCCCAGGCGGCCAGGCCCCAGAGCGCCCACGATTCCCTGTCTCGTTAAATCACCGTGCCGTGCTGCTGCTCCTTTGCCCTTTTAACCACGACGACCGCCCCCCTGCCGCTGCCCCTGCCCCTGCCACGGCACTGCGGCGTCGGCGTCAGCCGCGGCCAAGCGCTCGTCATCTCGCCACTCCACCGCATTTAGTTCGCCCTGTGCGATGCTGGCCCCCACGGGGCCACAGGCTTCTGCTGCCGTGCCAGTTTTACGCCCGTCCGCCTGCGCTAAAATCCGAGCCACGCCCGTGTGGTAGTGGCCGTCTTCATTTATGGCGGCCACCCTCCGCTTCACGTACGTACGTACGTCTCGATCTCGTCGGCCTTACTCAAGCTTATTAACCGCAGTCCTGCCCATCACTGATCCTGTGCGTTGGTGGCGTGGAGTTGCTGTGCATGGTCGCCAGCTCTCTGTACGCCAGATCCACAGGACCTGCGATGAAACCAGTCGGCCATCCGAGCCTCGGGGGTACTGTTCATCCATACGGTCTTTCCTTGTGTTTGTGACTGCGTTGGTACTTGGTACGAATATTTTGCGTTTGACCTCTTCCTCTACCGTGAAAAGGGTAAAGATCGAACAAGCTAAGGCCCGGTTTAGAATATGGAATTTTTTCGTACAACGACAGGAATTCCGTTGTTTCTCATTAAATTTCTATGTTCCAACGAACCCTAAATGAATGTGCTAAAATAATTTTATTGTTCTTTCACAAAAGATCATTCGATTTATCACGGTTTGATTTGCATCATATTTCGTGTTCCGGCGATGGTTCCAAGGATGGCTTTGGCAAATTCCAAATTCGATAGACTTTTAGGTAAGCTTCATTAGGTAACAGCGGCTTTGCGATGCAGCGAGATGGTATGATACGAATCAACTAGTAAGACTAGTCGATGCGCAGGATGTCTCGATCTTTTGCAGTACAATAACGGCGTTGTTCTTCTTCTTGTCGTTAGAGTTCACCCCTTCCTGATCCTGACGACGATGAAGACAGCAGCAGCTCCTTCGGTCACGTCGCAGTGAAGACGAAAACCAGATGTTCACGTACTAATCAAAGACGATTAGAAGTATGAACTTGAAGCCTCTCCAACCGTGAACGACAAAGATCACAAATTAGACGAGTTGAATCGTATAGATTCGGTAGGCAATCTCAAGAACGAGGTGTTCTTGCCTTGCACCAACCCCAACAAACCCTAGATGAAAAAACTTCAACAAATACGCAAGATATACGCCACAAAGTCGCCGTGACTTTTCTGTATTTCTTCCAAAATTCTTCACCCCTTTCCAATGGGCAATGCCCTGGCCTTATATTGGCACCTACGGGTGCGGCCGATTCTATCTCTAACCTCCGTATCATACAAAGACTCTTTCCTAATACAGTTATGGAAAGATTACAATCGAGATTCTTTCCTAAGACAGTTATGGAAAGATTACAACCGAATCAAACTAAAAGATATATACCAAAACTTATCTACAAACAGAAATATCTCGCGGCCAGTAGACAGCAGAGGAAGTGGCGACATTGGTGGCATAGACCATGATGGTGCGCACCTCGAGGCCATGCTGCGGAGAAGCTTCTCGTGATGTCGACGGAGAAGAAGGGACATAGGACGGTGGAGAGGTCAACGACATGAGCAGAGGAAGCAGAGGTGCTAGTGATGAGACTGGCTCGCAGTGAGCGGCGCGCCTCGCGTCAGCAGATGACGGAGGCGGCTCGATGACGACTCGGCTCGCAGGACGGTGAGTTGAGCCCAGATCCAGCGGCTGCAATGAGCATTGTGGCTCAGCAGCTTGGTCTGCGATGGATGGCGTAGCAAACATAGCGAGCGGCGAGGCAACTCAGCCTGCGGAGGAAGGCGCAACATGACCAGAGGAAGCGGTGACGTCGGTGGCGGCAGCTATGAGAGAAGACAAGGTTGGGGAGGAAGGAGAGGAGAAGAGAGACGAAGGAGGAGAGAGAGGAGGATGAGCGGCACAGGTAGAGGAGAAGAAAGCGGAAGGAGAGGAGGAAGAAGAGGAATATGACAGTTGGGTCTACTGACTGGGCCAAGTGATTTGAAGGGAAAAACCGATAATTCACCAACCTTCTCTCTCCTCATTTGGCCGAAAATGATATAATAATAGCCTTAGTGTCCTACAACAAAGAGCCACAAAAAATATAGTGTCTTTTGGCAAAGACACGAAATTTAGATGTTTACTAATGACACGAAATTGTAATGCCTTGTAGCTAATTTTTTCAAATAATAAAGGGGACAATAAAACACTCAAAGACTTTATTGCCGTGGACAATGAATTTACAAGAAGTGTGAAAAAGAAAAATGTTATATCCTTGGAGGTACAGAGGCCTCCTAATTTATATCTATCTAAGGGTGACAATTAATGCAATAATAGACGTCTCCTAGCTTAATGCGTGTGTTTTCCTTGTGTCTTGAACTGTTGCGTCCTTTATCAACTGTCGCGACTTATCTTAATAGTCGTTAATTGCTCTCACATGTTCAATTAAACTTTCACATGGTAAACCGTCATGACTCTAACCAGTTATACTATAGTTATTGATTGGAGAAGTTGGTTATCACTGAAGGGATATGGATAGACTACACTAACTGACAATTCAAAAATCAACCACGTAAACCAGGATGTCATACAAGCAAGAGATTAAAAATCGTTACCACTAGACGCGCAGTGTAGTGGAAGAAGAGTTGGAGCAGTCTGATCCAACTTCGAGCGCGTTGATGTAGTGGTCGTAGTCGATCGTCCAACGTCCTTAAGGTAGATCGTCAACTCCAACAACCAATCGCGTTCCTTGTTGAAGATTGTGGATCGTCTTTGAGAGCAATAACAACCACAGCAGCGCCTTTACGATATCCACACATCTAGGGATGAAAACATCGTACGCTGATGTGCTAGCAGCAACTCACACGGTAGGGCTCTCAAGAAGATGACGGCTAGTGTTTCGGTGGAGCAACTCACGTTGTTCTCGCCTCTTATCCCAACAGCCTCATGCATCCCCTTATATAGGGCCCATGACGGATCCTATCCGAATACGTTTATTCCAACCCATTAAGTGTGTTACCCTGTAGGTTCATGCATATTCGGTTGTGACTTAGAAACACCTTTTCGACAACTAGTCGTTAGCGGTTCCTAGTAGGACATAACGACTTCTAAATACACATAAATAATATCGGACGAACTTTAATGCAATATGATCTACAACCAGGTCTTTATCATTTACAACTAGCTCATATATCTATACGAGTAGTTCATATTTAATCATGACCAGTTCGTAACTCCTTACAACTAGTTTACGATTACTTAGTGATCATGTTCGACCTGACTACGACCAGCTCGTATTGCCATACGACTAGTCTGTATCTTGTCGAACTGAACGACCTACTGGTGTATTTTCTCTTTGCCTCACAATATCTGGTTAAACTCCAGGTGAGATATTTTGTCATCCATAGACTGTTCAATACTTTCTCGATCAAGTGACGGATAACTTCATGTGGTCGACTCTTCTACCACTAGTGGTATGGCCATGCACTTTCTTTATCCGACCACATCGAGGGACCCAGAAATATCTCTCCTATTATGTTAGGAGGGGCAAATCCTATATTCGATCAATCACATTCCTTCACATGCTTCATAGCATACCCGAAAGCTACCTTTATAACTACCTAGTTACGGAGTAACGTTTGACAACCTCTAAGTGTACTATTACACATGTAGGAAGCCATGCTGATCTCAGGTCTAAAGATTATACATCATCATTGCTTGAGACCAACTAATGACACATAAAATTATAACAATATCGATAGTGTCTCAAGGTGGGTCAATCCAATACCATGTTCTTTAACATGTGTCCACATTATTGATTCAACATCCATATATCCATGACCGGTGAAACATGGTGTCGTCAATCAATACATATGCTGGCCGATAAGTCAATAATGTTCCGATCAATGACATCCGATCAGAGATACTTTTAGAATGACATCATATAAGTTAAAGAGCTTCACCAACAAGTCACATATTTGTTAATCTTTATAACCGATGATTCATTCCAGGAACATAATAATATTTGTTCAATAACTCATAAACATAGACGTGATACAATCATCTCTATGATTGTCTTTAGGGCATATCACGAACAATCACCCCTTATTGGTCATTAATGGGTGTAACTGGTCGACGACCAGTTATGTTAAATAAAGCATTACCCTCTCTGGTTGGAAGTGTAACCAGGTTAAATGGGCCCTATTTAAGGTACTAGGTTGGCCTTAGCTGAGAGGACTCTAAACAAAATTCTATCTTGACTGAAAATATATACCTAGTTAAAGATCCTCATCACACATTTTCTTAATCGTGTTTTGCCTATTATACCACAGTTCACAGCGAACATTTGGCACACTTGTCACTGCCACATGCTATACTTTAAGGGCCATTTGAAAGATAGGAATTTACAGAAATCTGGTAGGAAGCAATTTAATCCCCACGGTAAATCCAGAAAAAAATCATGCAAAAGAATGGGCGAAGCATGGCTTTTATCCAAGCATGCCTTGTTGTAAATTGCAATCTTTATTTCTTCAAATCTGATCAAATTTTGTTTGAAAAGATCATCGTCCCTGCATAGTATTCGAGTTAAAATGCCCTCTACCTTTTGTAGGCAATTGTACAATGTGCAACAACAAACAACTGGAAGTTTTTGGCTGTTTTGGCATTGTTGATGTGATAAATAACAAATTTAGTCTCCTTGCCGAATCAAAGCCGAAAATATCACCGTGAAGCCACCGATCGGCGTCACATAGCTTGATCCATGCCCCCTTACCCAGAACCCCTCACCGTGCCCCTAGGGCACGGACACGGCCTTGTCCGTGTGCCAGGGGCACGGTCAAGGCACTATCGTGCACCTGGGGCACGAACAGCCCCCCTCGCTCACGCCATGCTCGTCATTTCATGTGAGATTAATCCAGTTAGAGAAACTGATGGGGCTCCTGGATGCCCCTCCTGCGCCCTGTTGTCCCTCCTGTGCCTCCATTGGGGACTCCCTTGTATGCATCGTAGTCCACTCTTTGAGGTTTCTCTAGATGGTCTCAAACTTTCACCTCTGGTTTTGCATGCACAATGTCCTGAACATCTTTCTTAGTCCTTGACTATGGAACCGTGTGAAGAAGTTCGATACAAGATGCCTCATGTACCATTGGGTTTCTACGTTGTTCCACTAGTAGGGGTGTTTTGTCCCATTCTTCATGGTGTTGAGAGCGGACAACAACCCTGCATTGCGGTCTATGATAAGGCATACGTTGTCTCGGTCTCCCACAACCGCCCGCTTCACATTTGCCAGGAACCAAAACCAACTGGTTGTGTTCTCATTCTCTACGACGACAAATGCAATCGAAAGAAGTTGGTCATTTGCATCGATCGCAACCGCGGTGAGAATGGTGCCCTCGTACCTTGCTAAGCAAGTGTTGCCCAACTAACAGGGTGTCAACATCAAACCCGCACTGCGACCCCTCTTCTTGTGGCAATATGAGTGGGCGCACTGTGAGATCATCCAGTCTAAATGCCATATAAGGCACCTCCGATGACACAATTATGCCGATCGAACCACCACCGCCTGCACCCTGGGGTGCGTCCTCCTCGCTACTATCCGAGCCTGGGTCGGCGTCTTTGTCGGACTTCGACCCGACCGGCTGGTCCGGCAGAAACTCGTGATAGTCAATGTAGGCCAGCCACCATTGTCCCACCCCCTCATTTCACACAAAATCATGTGCTAGTTTTCTCTCATAGCCTTCCTCGAAAACAACACATTTCGTACTCTCATCTTTACGCACCGCATGCGGTTCCCAGCTTCCTGAGGCACCAACATCATTAAGGTTTACTTGCACCCTGTGCACGAAATTCACGTACACCATCGGTTTCCCGTATATTGCCACCTCGGGCTTGGTAGTAATCTGCATGAATTGGGCCCATGCAGTGCTACCATTCACCTTGAGTAGCTCCTATACGCTCTACCCTCCCCTACTCGTGCATGTGACCGCCTCGATGACAAGTTTCTTCGTCGTTGCCTCCGTATCGAACTCCCTTTGGATGCAACTCTTCAACTCGTGAATATTCATCGCATCCAGGCCCTCTGCCCGGACCACCTTGTACTGGTATCTTGACAGATCCAACCCATCCAGTCTGCGCCCTGCACGAGACCGTCGCTATAAAACATAAGCAAGTCTTGCATGTTGGACATTACCTAAAACCATAACAACCCAATTAATTGTACATAATCAAATAAACAAGTCGATCGCACTATTTAGTCTACATGTCCCTACCTTCCAAAATAACTACACTACCCTACCTAACTAAAATAACAACTTTCGGGTAATCAGTGCATAATTAAAAAAATATGACTAACTAATTACGATAAACTAACTATGACTACCTAATTACAACCAATTAATTTGGACTAAATACGACTATTTAATTATGACTTAATTAATTAGGATTAATTAACTACAACTAATTAATTTGGACTAAGTAATTACGACTCAATTGATTACGAGTGAATTAATTATGACTAATTAATTAAGACTAAGTTATTACGACTTATTAATTAAGATAAAATAATTACGACTAATCAATTACTGCCAATTAATTAGGACTACTTTAATTACGACTAACTAACTATGAGTAATTAATTTAACGAATTAATTACGACTCATTAACCACGACTAAATAATTATGACTAACTAACTATGAGTAATTAATTAGGACTAATTAATCCAACACTAATTATCGAGTTAATAAACATAATGCATATGAGAAAAATTACCTCTTCTGGAAGTTCTTTACTTGATGTCGAACTAACTATACTAAAACGATAGCTAAACACTCTAATCGGCAGTGAAATTGAACTAATTTCGGCCTATCGTACTACCTCTCGCTTGCTCGATCCTCTCTGTCTCTCTACATAGAGCGAAATGGTTCTAGGGTGGAGAAACGAGAGCGATGCGCCAGGTTTTATAGCCTCGTGAAGGAACAAGTTCAGTTGACCGCGAAGTGATGGGAGGGAATCCGATTTCCTCACACGTTCGACGCTCCGTGTTTTTTTGCATGAGGGGGACACTGATGTGACCGACGACAGGATGTGATGGAATCGATTCCCTCCCACGGCCTCACGACATAGAGGGAATCCGAGGCGAGTCTGTGCCCACAGAATTTCTTTTTAAAACGTAAACTTCACATGAAATGATGGACGCGGCGAGGGGGTGGAGGGGTTGTTCGTGCCTAGGGCGCATGGTGGCGTCTTGACCGTGCTCCTGGCGTACGGACAAGGTCGGCGAGGGGTTCCAAGCAAGGGGGCACTTAGTAGGCTACATGTCGTTCGCCGGTGGCTCGTTGATATTTTCGGATTTGATTTAACTAATGGTGTAAAATTGTTATTTACTGTTCTAATAGTGCCTAAACAGAAAAAAAAAAAAACTCAACAACCGGTAGTCCCCTACGCATTGAATTCTCCGCCCCCTCAGCGTACTTGCAAGAAAGCACCTCACCCCCATTAAATGCATGCCTCTGCCCGTCGACCACTTATTGATGACTTTCCTGCACTGCGTTTCTCCTCTCTCGTTGTTGCAGCAGGTGAAAATCCGGGGCATTTATGGCCTGCGGTGTCCTCGGCTTATAAATCCATCTTGGCATTGATGGCCACGTCCCGTCTTACTCCGCTCGTTTTGTGTCGCCGACCACCCAAGGTGTGGTGTTTTGACTTGCGAGAAGAGGGGAGATCGATATACACGAGGCGGGCGGAGCATTCTGTGCTCGGTGGTGCGTGCATTCTCGGGCCATGGGGAGGACTCCATGCTGCGACAGCAAGGGGATCAAGAAAGGGCCGTGGACGCCGGAGGAGGACAAGCTCCTCGTCGACTACGTCCAGGCCAACGGCACCGGCAACTGGCGCCTTCTCCCTAAGCTCGCCGGTACGTGCGTGCCGGCCGGAACCATGTGTTCTTTCGTTTTTCGCACTCGTTTGTTGGTACTCTTACGTAGCCGCGTGCATGCTCTGGTTGAGCGATTTGTTGAGGCGAAGCGCGTCTGCGTGCAGGGTTGAACCGGTGCGGCAAGAGTTGCCGGCTGCGGTGGACGAACTACCTCCGGCCGGACATCAAGCGCGGGCCCTTCACCCCCGAGGAGCACAAGTCAATCCTCCAGCTCCACGCCATCGTCGGCAACAAGTAAGTAGTACTCCACTCATTAATTACTCTTTCTCTATCTCTCTCTCGCTCGATATCTACAGAATACAGATACATAGTACGCATTAAAGCAACATATCTATGTACGTGCGGCCAAAGTACCCTTCAGTTACTCATTACTGGATGCTATCTTGCGTATGTATTGAATGATCAATGATGTCATGTAGCCATCTGCATTCATGGAACATATATTCAGTTACTGTAGGTAGATATTGGATTGATGTAGGTATAGATGTGTGACGCCGCGCGCTTATGTTATTCTATCGTCGTGATCTTAGGTGGTCCATGATCGCAGCGCAGCTGCCCGGCCGGACGGACAACGAGATCAAGAACTACTGGAACACCAACCTCAAGAAGCAGCTCCGCCAGGCGGCACCCTCCGGCGAGCAGCCCGCCCTGGCCAGCCCAGGCGCAGCTTCCGGCTGCCCCGCCACGCGCCACATGGCCCAGTGGGAGACCGCCCGCCTCGAGGCCGAGGCGCGCCTCTCCCTCCTCTCCACCTCCGCCGCAACCACCAGTGTCACCGCCTCGTCGACCTCGTCCACCGTCGCGGTCGGCGCCGAGCACGGGGCGGAGGCGCCGCCCGACATCTACCTGCGGCTCTGGAACTCCGAGGTTGGGGACTCCTTCCGCAAGTCCGTGGGCTCGGTGGTGCGCCAAGAGGCGGTGAATGAAGAAGGGGCGCCGCCGCAGGCGTTGCCGCCACCCGGGGATGACTCGTCGGCAGCGTCCATCGTGACCACGGCCGTGGCGGCGGACGAGTACCAGGTGTTCCTGGACCTGGCGGCCGAGGAGCTCGGGCTGTTCCCCGGCGGGTTCTCGCTGTTCTCCCCGGCCGACGTGCTTGCCGAGGAGTTCCTGTTCACCGCGTTCCAGTAAGCTACGCTAGCTCATCGGGGACAGAGTAGCCAACGTACGTACCGCAGTATGCATGCGTACGTGTACGTACATACGTATGTGCACAGGACAGACGTGTGGATGTCTTGTGCTGCCGTGGCGTATGTACGTACGCGTACCGTGCAATGTATTGCGCGTCAGCGTACGTGTGACGACGGGGTTCTCTAGGGCAAGTGTTTTTTTGTGACTGCTCCTGGAGACTAGGACAGGACATCTGGTGATGCTGTAGACTCCTGAAACTCTTTTTTCGTTTATGTAAACATACCAGCCTATGTTTTGTTGACTAGATCAGTAATCGACGCGCTTCGTCCTGACTTTTGTGTGACAAGTCAGTATTAATCTGTACTAGAGCCCGCTGTGCGCTGGTAGTAAACGTCATGGTTATATAGAATCTATATAGAATCTCTGTCTTGGATTACAATAGACTGCGAAGGTAGTCGGCGACATACAGTAGTATGATATACGATACATGGAGTAAACTAAGAGAGACCATGATGTGATCAAAGAGGTCAGCATTGGAAATAAAGTTATAAAAATATTATCTTTAAAATAATTTTTTAAAAATAATTAAATAATAAAAAAACTCCATTATGTACATAATAAGGAAGTCTATTTTAACAGGAAACTTTGATCAGAAAGCCATTCACATATTAAGAGCCCGATAGAATTCCATTGGTTTTACTATAAATTGTGTTAAAATTATGTAACTTGTTTGATGTTCCTGGACCCATCAATACTGTAAGTTCTAAAAAGAAAGTGTTATTTATTGTTGCAAATCTGCATCTAATTGTTGCAAATGTACGCCAAAAAAAGAGAGTAGGAAAATAGCTTCATCAATTATGCAAGATGTGGTGTAAATTATGTACGAGGAATGCTGTAACTCAAAGGAAATGAACGCAATAGTAAATTTAGATAATACAAAGTTAGTCGTGTCAGTTACTATAGATTAGTCTTGTCAGTTACTATAGAACCATGGAGGATGTATAAAAGGCTGTCAGGCATTGGAAGAATTTACACAGTAAGTTGGATGTGAAGGAAAAATTTATAGGAAAATAGAAAGGTAATGTACATTGAATTCGAGAGAAATAGTCCGAGATACTAACAGTGCTTGTTTTTTTTCCCTCAGGATTGTGAACATTTGTTTCGCTAGTGAAGGAAGCAGTTTGTTTCGGAGGATCTTCAGATTGTGTGATCTGAAAAAAGGCAACATATAAGTAGGGAAAGATAAATATCCATAGAGTGTATGCACATATTAGAAGATGCTAAAGCAGCTAATAGCGTTTCAATTCAGTTATAGGAATGATTTGGATAAACGTATTTGTACTGTCATCTGAAAAGATAGAATTAATGTAAGGAGTAGGTGAATACTGGCCTGATCTATGGTGTCTGATGATCGGAACAAACGCTTTCTAGTAGATGGCGTCGTAGGGTGTGCTTCCTTAAGTCTGCACGATTAGTTAAGTTGAATGCTATGCGCAAAATGAACAAATAAAGAGCGAGGTTGATGTAACGTACTGGGTATGACCTTCTTCGGCAGCACCAGTTAGGGCGTGTGTAGAAGACAACAAGTGTGTTGTTGGCTAAATCTGTATAAGCACACATAATATTAGAATGTACAACTGTTTAAGAACTATTAGACACGATAATGCAGAAAAACATGAATTGAGGTGAATAAGTTGTAATTTTAGAACGATAATTTAGCATTATGGTCATACTTTACGATGTAATGTATTAAGCATTACAGTAGTATTAATCTGTTAAGCAGAGACCTATAGGACTATAGTAAATGTTGGAGAGTAAACCATTTATGGTAAGGAAAAAGCAAATCTAACGATCTATATTGTTGACAACCAGTCATTTAAAGATCTTATTACTGACTCAACAGGAAAAGCAAATCTAAATACCTCAGTAAGTGGAGACAAGTGGAGACATGTGCGGTGGTCTAATAGGGAATATTTTATCAGTTGTATGAAGCATATGGCTGGTTGTAGTGATTTCTTGATCAATAGCTTTGTTGATTGGACCCCTCATTTGGTCAACTAAATATATAGGTTCAGATGAAGATGATGTTGTGTAATATGAGTGAATTCTTGGAATGGTAGGTTGTTTTCCAAACATAATTATAATATGGTTGACTTGATAAGGCTTCTTTGGACCGTGGAAGCTCTTTTCTGTAATACTAATATGCCAATTGTACTTGTGCAAACAACTTGTGCAATATGTACCGGTATTTCATCTCCTCCACGGTTAGATCTAAGAATAGCGTCAACCTGTTTACTAACTACCTGCTGTCCGATATCGCCAAATAGAATAAATTATGCGTCTACTGTTCCATCGGTGGTAATAACAAAGAGTTTGTACCTTTTAAAAAAAGAGGGGCACAAATTAATCTAGGTATTCTAAAACGTATATGGAAGCTGATGGTAACAACAATAGTATACCTCGGTTTGGCACCTCTACATGGACAAGACAAACATTTGTACGAACCGCTGTCTGGAACTGATCTCCTACTACACTTATTGCATGAGAAAAACCACCATGTTTGGTTGGGGCTTTGCTTAGTAATTGTGATAGTGCATTTAAGTCCAGTAGACTACATGTAGATAGACTAGATGTACTTAAGTGATGTTTATAAAGGATAGCTACAAACTGAAGGTAGAGAACTAAAGTGGCAAAACTAACCGGAAAACCAAATGGGTTAATGCCAACTATTTCTTTAAGCATTTTTCTTCCATTTGGTCTGAAGGAGCAGTGTTTCGTGGGATTTGATCGTGTAGAGTTATGCGAGAGACATATTCTAAACGGTACTCCATATTGTTTAGTGTAAAGTCAGTTACATGGATGTACAATTAAAGAACAAACAAGACAACAACATAAGCTATGTTATCTAAAGTTCAAGGTAGGCAATATTAGGCTTGCAAGTTTGTAGTTCTATACCTAGAGGCGAGAATCGTAGCTTCTGGAATGCTTGGACAAATATACCATCTACACGCTGTGTTCTCAGTAAGTCCTTCTTCCTCTGTAAAGGACGCATATATGCAAGTATATTAATAGATAAAGATACACTTAGTGAATAGCAAAATAACGATGAAGATAGAAGCTATTTTTAGGGAGAAATAGCATAGGTTGTGAAAATGTGTGAAGTGAGCTATACAAATAAGTGTAGAAATACAACATGGATAACAGAAAAAAATTGTGTCCAAGGCAGCAGCAAGGAGAACCAATAAATAGTGTGCAACGGAATACATAACACCGTATATGAAGTTTGTAACATGTACTCTTATAGGGCAGGTTATTCGTTGAAGGAAGATGGATCTATGTTGAGGGGAAGAATAGAGGCTACACTACCTAAATAGCAGGTACTATATCTATAGCAAGAAAACACTAACTAGAATTATTAGGCTGAAACAATCACATATTATTATACAAGGTAACATGGCTGCCAAGATGTTAACAATAATGTGTTGGCAAAACTGCTAGACAATAACTGCAAGAAACTAATGATTGTTGGAATTCTTGAAGCAATCTTAGAAAGTTCATAGTATGTATATCAAAAGTTGTAAAGCAAGTGCATATAAAAGCGTATGTAAGCAAGCGAACAAGATTTACTTTTTTTCTTGCATGTTGTTATGTGTAACACGAATTAGAGTACATAAATAACGGTAACATACAATCGCATATTAATAAAAGTAATATACACAGCCCCTAGAATACAAATCAAACCAAGTAGATAAATTTAATACGATCAGTAGATACGTAAAGAGGAGAACTAATGTCTGTATCGTTTCATCAGGACACCCAAAAAAAGAGCTGTAACGAATTTTTTTTGTAGCCTCATAGACATAATCAACATCAAATTCCATTGCTCGTTGGCCCTATAGTGTAAGTTCAATTTCGTGGTTGCTGTACATGTCAAAACTTAGTGGTTAACCAGGGGAAAATAACACAGAACACGTATAGTATAGCGGGATAAAAAAGAATTGATGAAGATACAAGATATATAATTGTTATACCTAGCATCTCTCAGCACTATCACTCTTTTCACTGCAGGAAAGTTCTGACTGACAGTCTAAATAGTAGCAGCATTAGAGACACTCACGATAACGCTCAGAACATCTACAAGATTATTTTATAATTAGACAATTGGCTAAAAGCATGTGCTCGATAGAAAATATGAAGGTAGACAACAATGAAACAGCACTCAAAACAGAGCGACATGTAGGAACTTACCAAGAAAGGATCTAGTTTCACCCACGTAGTTAGGGAGGTCAGCAAATGATGTAAGACTATATGCATGTGTGGGGGAAGTTATCCGGTACATGAAACATCTCTTTTATCTAAGTGTAGTAAGTAATTTTGATCATATATGTGCTATCTACCGATCTGTATTTGTCTTTGTTAGCGCATACAAGGAATCAACTAAGAGTATGAACATGTCCCTGTTGAACCTGTGGTTTTTTTCTTCAACATGCTCACCAGGTACCTTAGCGTGCATAGGAATACCCTGCAATACAAAGGTAATAAATTAAGTTTAGTAACACTGTAGTGCAAGGAATAAACAAGTTGTGAAGATATGGGCATAGAATTAGTCTACAAGAATACTGCCATAGAATAAACACTAATTACCTCCTCGTCTATTAAGACAAGATCGAGATGTTGGAGCCACTATCCATGCCGCCACAGTATTCCCATAAACACAATACTCTAACACATACATGCCATTGTTTGCTTGTTAAGTTTATTTTTGGTAAAAGATTGTACGTCATCTACACATTGATAAAAAGAGTTACATACGTACATGCACTGCATGTATATAAAACCAGCAGAGAACATGTAGTACTTGTTAATATATAGGGAAAAAACGTAAACAATAGAGTGGGATTTTTTATGTTTGTTGGTACTGCAATATATAGTGTCATTTTCTTGTGTAGTAGATCAGTAATAGATAGTCTATATAGGAAAAGAAGAAGACAACATACAGTACACATAGTAATAGATACCTTTATATGAACAAGAAAGGATGTATATTAAAGTTGTACAATATCAAAGCCAGACTGCGAGATCAGCAAAATCATATGTTGTATAGCAGACAAAAGAGTTTTTTTTTCGCTAGGCTGGTTGTAAGATCTCGTGGTATACAATATTTTTTGTCCTAAATCCACATGATCCATCATCATTTTCAATGAGCGTCTTTAGGCCCTTTCTAGATGTAACGCGTGAGACGGCTACATAAAGTTGGTTGTGTGTTAAAACTGTTTTTTTAGATACACGCCAACATGTGTGAAGGTCTGGCCTTGGCTTTTATTAATGGTCATAGCATAAGAAAGTCTTATTGGAAATTGGCGTTGTTGCAATCTAAAAGGCCATTTTGCGTTTTCGGTTGTCAAGGTGACGCAGGGAAGATACACAATTTAACCGATACCAGAACCAGTCATAATAGCAGCCTCAATCATAACACAGCCGAGTTTGGTAACTATAAGACGCGTTGCATTACACAAGCCAGACGATTGGTTTAGGTTTCTTAGAAGCATGATTGGAACTCCTACTTTTAGGACAAGCCTATGCTGGGGGAAGTTATTTGCAACTATAGAATTGAGAAGCACAATTGGATAAAGAAGATCAGCATCAACTAGTGTGTCGATGGATTTATATATAGCATCACAACTAAGATACTCAACTTCATCACTAGGTATTTCGGCTAGAATGAAAGAGTTTATTTCGTCAACAACATCATTAGTGGGCGACAACATAGCACGACTGCAAAGGTATTCAATCTCAGAAAAACAATGATGCAAATCAGTGTAGATAGAATCTATTATGGTAGATATCTTGTCACCTTCTGTCATAATAAGGAATTCATTTGGAATTTCTATCCAAAACGGTTTGAGTTCTCCTGGATAACCGGTAACAGGCAGACGTCCACCACCAAGAGCAAATATCCATTGACTAAATGTAGACACATCTTTATGGGCAGATTGGCTCATATCAATAGTTGATAGATGCATATTTATACGCAATGACAATATTTCAACGGATTTCCATAGAGTAGAATTTGTAATCGTGCCATATGCTATTTGAGACCTAGTTCCTCCTTCAATAATAAGTAAAATCTGTCTTAGGTCACCGCCAAGGACAAAGACCTTACCTCCAAATGGTAAGTTGGAAAGGTCAACATCCTCGCTGGATAATATATCGTGGAAAGTTCGATCCAATGTTTCAAAACATTGCCTATGGGCCATAAGAGCCTCGTCCCAGATAACAAGGCAGACATATTTGATTAATCCTATGAGCACAGTGCCTCTCTTTATATCACAGACGATTGATTTGTCTATGTCTATTGGTATCTTGAAGCGGGAATGTGCTGTCCTACCTTTAGGTAAAAGAAGGGAAGCAACACCGGATGAATCTACAGTAAGGGCAACAAGTCTAGTAGATCTCATATATGTTACAATAGCATTCCAAAGAAATGTTTTTCCAGTGCCCCTATAGCCGGATACAAAGAAAAAAACTTGGCTGGTTGTTGTGTACGCGTGAAACTATAGACTCGAAGGCTTTTTCTTGATCAGGGTTAAGTTTCACGCGTAAGATGGCCGACTTGGTGCTGAGATCAATAGAGTCACATACAAGTTCATCGTCTATCATAGTATTAGCGAGGGTAAATGTAGCAGATGAACTTTTCCTAGGCAAGTTGAAGGAACTCAATTTAGATCCACTTCTTGCAAATAGAGTAGATAGCTCATCTAGCAAATGATCTTTGAGTTCAAAGATAGGCATTATGTATGTCGGATTCTGAACAGAGCGGCGTAATCGATGTTGTAAATCATCTGCTAAGTGTAACCAAACTTTATAAAAAAATAATGCTCGTCACCTATGTCATAGAAAAGCAACATCGTAACAAATAGTTGTCTAAGTTGATGTGATGTACCCCATGTGGTTTCTTCCTCAAAACCACGAGACCACTTAGCGTCATCCCCTCATAAACCACGAGCAACACAGGCCTCTTTGGATGTGCTATAGACAACATCTTGAAAAGTACGAATGTGCTCAAAGCTTTGCGCACCCTTAACCACCATAAGTAGCATTATAAGAAAGAAGCGTTCACCAGCAGAAGGGTGCACGAAATACAAGTGACATATCTTTGTTCCAGTGCGTTTTTTCTGCCAAGATCTAGTATTAGCGACCCAATGCCACATAGAAAGGAAATCACAGTAGGATAAGGTACGCGCATCACACTACTACAAAACAGGCTATACTAGACGTCTCATCACATACGGGAACCATCTGTGTTGTACTTATCATAGACGTTTTTTTAATAAGAACCGTCTGTATGTAGCGACGGCTAGAACCATCTGTGATACATAATTATTATAGACGGTTCTTATTAATAACCATATGTGAATCATCACAGATTATTTTAAATAAAACAGTCTGTGATGTCTTCGAATATCACAGACGATTTGTATTTAAAACCGTGTGTGAATCATCACAAATGGTTTTTATCATGATCCTTCTGTGATTATAATCATATCACAAACGGTTTTGTAGATAAAACCGTCTCTGATACTTTTGTTTTGTTGGACATCGTCACCCCTGGCCTCCTCCACTTCGTCACCCCGACCTCCCACGACCTCGTCGCCCCCGGCCTTCTCCACTTCGTCGCCCCGGCCTCCTCCACCTCGCCCTGGCCTCGTCATTGCCGGCCTCCCCCAACCTCGTCGCCCCCAACCTCCCTCGACATCGTCGCCCCCGGCCTCCACCTCAGATCGTGCACTGTCTGGTAAAACTGCCATAACTTTTGCATACGAACTCGGATTGAGATGTTATTTGGTTCGTTGGAAAGCTAATGAAAAATTCATTCCGAAAATCCATAAATCCATATCAAATTTATTTGCGAGGCTCCAGACAAAGTGAAAACCCCCAAAAAAAGGTCCTTAGGGCCTCAAAACAGTCTCTGAAGTTCCATATGCAGATACTCGGGTCTAACTGTCCAACAATTGATTGATTTAGCTCAAAAGCTATTTTTTTATAATAGAAAAAGCTATCACAGACAGTTCTAACCAATAACCGTTTTAAAAAAAAACTATCACAGTGATAATTGATTATCACAGACAGTTCTAACCAATAACCGTCTGTGATAGCTTTTTTACAGACGGATATTGGTTAGAATGTGATAGCTTTTTCACAGACGGTTAAAAAACCATCTGTGATGACCTCATATCATCACAGATACATAAATTTAAATAGTTTAAAAACCGTATGTGATGACGGTTTAGAGTTATCTGTGATAACCCTCTCCGTAGTAGCGTCAGAAAAGGTTCTATTTGCAGCAAACCACTCAGTCAGGGCAACCAATGGCCGGCCATTTCCAACACACTGGTACTGGACCAGTCTACTGTATGCAGGTGTCGTAGGCAGGCAGGCACCGCACAAGGTCGGCCCAGTTCATGACTTCGTGCGTGCGTGGTCGGTCCGCGCAGTGCTAAGGACCGAGAAGCACACCATGATACTATACGTATGTCGCGGGCATGGACCATCCACAGATTCGATTTGTTGGGAACCGGCCTTGCCTAGCTCGCCCGTCGACGGCAACGATGCCGTTGCTTTTTAGTGGCTGCATTTGCATGCACCATGCCTGTTTGGTCCTTCGGAATTTGATCACTGTACGAGCCTATATATAAGCTCTCTATGTTTGTCCGTGATTTGACGTGGAGTTGAAGTGTAAAACAGGCAGGATATCATCTCCAAGTAAATTTGGGCGCTGTGCTGGTCCAATGTAGCTAGCATGCATATGCCGATCCATAAGCACGTATGATGCAGAGATGCCCGATGTTTTAGGATCTACGCCGTGAAGGGTGTGTGACAGCGATGAGCTCCACCGATCGAGCTTAATTTTGCTTTGCACTGAGGAAGGAGATGTGATGTAGTGTGCGGAGTGTAACCAAAGGGCTTGATATATTTGCTATCTATCAGCCCTAAAAATTAGTCCTTACTCCTTAAGCATGCCGCATGCGTCGCCGCGTCGATTAGATTTTCGAGTTTTGCCGATCGGGGGTGTCACCGATCACGAGCTCAGAGGCTCAGAATGGCGGTGTCGGTTGGGGCGGTGATGACGAGTCAAGGTAAGTGTGACGGGCAGGTTGCAGTTTTTTTTAGTCACACTCGTCTTCAAGGCTCAGCAAGAGAGAGGTTACGATGTCAAATTCTTAAAAACCTAAGACAAAATTACTTAACATGTAGTTCGTGTAACTTGAACCGTAGCCTATTAACGACATCAGTGGCATACCCGTTACTGACCACTTGTTGGTTAGGACAGAAGATAGACAACGATTATGATAGAGAGTACCTTTGGACTTTGGAGGCCTCCAATATTTACCCCAATAGCAGTCAAAGAGATCGAACGGTAGGAAATCTAGTAACTTTTAAGAATAAATCAGTCGATTGATCGCCAGGCATTTCCTGTTTTTTTTCCCCCAAGAAAGCGTGGCAGAAAATAGTATAATCTGATAAGTACCACTTTTAACTTTAGGAAATCAAGGAAATCTGATGATTTCCACCGTCTTGTTTCCGGAAGAATGTGCAAAACCAGCAGCGGATGGCTCTGTTTTGACTCGTTTCCACTCCGTAAATGAAATGGATGGGTAGCGGATAGCTGTGACCGGCACAACGCGGAGAACAGCATTTATTGCCCTCCTCTGACAGATGGTAAAGAAAATCGCCAGTCTCTGCCTGTGGTTTAATCATCAGAAAAGAACACAAGGGCCATCAGCTGAGCTCTGCTCCTTCCGACCATCCTCTACGCCTGATGATTCTCCCACTCACACATCTTAAATGCCGTGGCAGGTCAATAGCTGAAATACCATAGACTGTTTCTCTGAGTCCACAGAAATGCTACTGTTATTTTTCGAAAAAGAAGAAGAAGAAGAAGAAGAAGAAGAAGAAATGCTACTGTTGAGTTCACGGAAATGTTTCAGATATTGCTGTGGTCGTCTACCAACACTACAGCCCAGAGGCACTTTTTTTAAGAGGAGCCCAGAGCAACAGATGTTCGAGAAGCCTAGCTAAGTTTCAGCCCAAACTGGTTGTTGCATTTTGGCGCAGATTAAACATAACTGTTCTTCACCGGTCACCACGCACGCGGCCCGCTTAACCTGAGATATCCACTATTTTCGTCCGACCTACCCCTAGTCTCCCACCAAGGTGCAGCCAGATACGTGGCCAGACCAAAAGCGTAACCCAATCCCTCAGTTTCCGCTTGAAGAAAAGAAGGAACCAATCCCTCAATTCCCCATTAACCCAGCGATACGCCCCAAATCCTACGCACAATATAATTGAAGCCTGTTGCTTGCCAATCTGTTAGTCTTTCTGTTTTCGAAAAACTTCAATTTTTTTTTTGTTAAGAAGCTGAATTATGAAATTCACATGTATCCAGAACCCAGAGGGCTTTCAAAAATCCTGACATGGTTCAGGAGCACCGGCGATCAGAGATGGGATTCTTCATGTGCTTACTAAGATTCAAGTGCACATAAATCCAACAAATCAAATCCAGATAACAATGAGAGGAAGGTAAAATTAACACTAGGAAAAGAACAAAAAGGACTGCTTAAATGTGAACAATAACAAGAATGTGACTTCTTAACTACACATAAGAATGTTGCTTGTCAAGCATCAAAGATGTACACCACCAAATCAACACATCTGTCTTGGAAGTAATATGTATATACAAAAGCAAACTTTACACACCAGGCACGATTTTCTTGCATCGACAACACACTACACACTCGGAAGGGTGAAAGAAGAACAAGCAAGCAACCAACCAACCAAATTGCTCCTTGAGGCACCAAAGCACTTCTCACTATTTCTCGTTGTGACTATGGAGCGCTTCTTCAGGCACCAAAGCACCCGATGAGTTTCTTGGGAACGTGACCGGTGGCGTGGTACTTGGCAGCCATCTCCTCGGCCTTCAGGACTTCCTCGCCGCGCTTTGCCTCGACCATTGCTCTCTTCTCCTCAGCTTCCTTGTGGACGATTGCAACCTTGTTCTTCATCTTCTCTGCGTATTCAGCCTTCTTCTTTTCCAATTGCTCCTGAACGTGTATACATTTATAAGCTTTAGTTTGCAGGATGGCATACGAAGATAATCATATTGAGAAATGCTTGAAAAATGTAAAAAGTGTACAGAACCAGACAAGAACGGACCTCAACCTTCAAGGAAAAATGTAGAGAATGGAAATAAAAAATTTACCTCAATTTTCTTCAGTTGAGCTTCTATGTTTGCTTTCTTTGTGTTCTCCCAGGAGAGAATAGCGGATAGCTTCTTAGCAGCCCTGTGGCATCGATGTCAATTGATTCAAGGTTAGGATTTTTCAGATCATCCCCTCAACGAATGTGTATAATGATTTCAACAACAGGTTAGTAAGAGTATATAACTTCACATGATATCCGTAATATTTTTTTGGGTAATGTTACTTGCTCTCTAGGTCTTCTCATTATTGTTTGAGTTAAACAGGATCTGCATATCCTCACTGACTTGGTAGTAAGAGTAGACATATTATTAACAGAAAGCCATATAGAGCTTCTGATTCCCTGGTTAAAACTATTCAAATGGCTGAAGAGCTCCTTTGCAATATGCACATCCGCTATAACAGATTGGTGATAACTCTACTGAAAAAGGCACACTGATGTATGAATTAAAGTCAGTAATATACTTGTTCTCAGCTTTTGTCTTCTCGTTCTCCTCCCAAGCTTTAATCAAAGAGTTCCTCTTCTCTGTTTCCACCCTTGCAAGAGCGATATCTGGATAGCAGTTTTTCAGGTTGTTTATTAGCATAGTTGTACTCGATGACAAGAAGAGAACTCGAATTATTCAATAGTTACCTCTGTCATTTGAGCTCCCTTCCTCAGCTGCAGGTTTCTCAGCAGGAGGTTCATCTGCAACCTCTGGTAAGCAGAAAATGGAGAACTATTTCATGAGCAAGTTGCTACATCACAATTTGCTATAAGTAATAAGAAGCTAGCAATTGTCTGTATCATGCCAAATGATTTTCAGCAACCCATTAGTATCGTGAGCAGTTCATAATCTATGACATTATCTTCCAGGGAGCATATAGGCTCTACTTTTGAGAACGGTTAAACATTCAGCTTGCCAAATGCAACACATTTGAGGTTTTTTGTGCAGTGGTACTCAGATAGCTTGTCTGCCAAGAGCAAGTCTGCAAGAGTTTACTTCCAGCACCTCCCTTGCTACCATTTACGCTATTCTATGATGACTTGCGAAGGACTTATATTATTCTCTGAACTTTCCCAACCACAAAAGCAAACAGAATAATGATGGAAACCTACTCCAGCCCTTTTGGTTAAGGAATGACCAAAGAATGACATAATACACTAAACTTTCAGCATCCAATGCACTTATGCACACATTCTGTTGAATATCCGACTCAAGTCTCTAGCATGGTTAGTGCATAGTTCTTAGAATTACTAGGTGCATTTTTTAATGAAGTGAATCTGCTTCTAATGTATACCTGTTTATGATAAATAATTTCCAAAGTTTGGATGTTGCTTGTATGTGAACTTGTAGCTAAGTTTTTGAAACCATGAGCTTGTAGCTAAGTAACTTTGGAGAGTTTCTTTACTTTTTTTTTTTCTTTAGAGAGGGAGCTCCTGCAAGATCGCAGAGTAATTGAGTCTTGTAGGATAAGGGAAGCACTCTGTCGTGAATGTCAAACCAGAGGACAGCGAAAGTTGCCTGGCATGCCAGCTCATATATATCCTCTCATTGCACATTTGCACCGCAATTTTTTTCCCCATTTGACACTACCTACTTGCCCCGTGTTTATCTATTTCAAACTATTAATACCGTATGTTGAATTTCCATGACATTAACTTTCATATCTTTTTTAGCAGGAAAATTGAATGCTTCATAGGCTCATAGCGCATGAATTGCACAACTATGCAAGGAACTGATGTACTGAACGCTTACAGCATAGCAGTGCATCTATGAGGACTTAGCGCAGCAATACAAAGCAACTACCTGATTGTCCTAAAACTGTTATATGCCATTTTAACATGATAGCTCTATTCCTTTCAAAAGAAGAGTATGGCAGTTATCATGATTTCTTTGTTACATGATTTCTGCACTAGTAATTGCACATGTACAGATGTACTAATCTCCATTCAAAATAGAAAAAAGGGAGAAGTTAAGAGAATTTTATCAGTTCTAAACCCAAATACTAACTACCACCTACTTGGTTTGAAGAAAAATGCAAGAACTTTAAGGTAAGCCAGCAAAAAGGAGCCAAACCTCACGGCAAAGGTTGTTCTTTATGTGCCTTTCTTTCTGTTAAATTCTTTTTCTCCCAGCATAAAACTTTGGACACTTTCTAGGGTGTTAAAAGGAAATTGAGATTCTTCTGAAAAAAGGGGAATTGGGATGGATAAAAGAGAAGGAAAAGGAGAGCAGAGGAAGAAACAGGCACAAGGTAGGGGGGAAAGTGAAGAATTCAGGAAAGTTTCAAATACTATCTTTTCTAAATCCCAATTTAAACCTTTTCCAAAGATAAATTCCAGTGAAGCTATGCATGCTTAGCATCAAACAACCAGCTTAGTTTTAGCGCCCCCAAAATAGCAATCTATGTTGTCCTAAAACCTATACTGTAATAAGATGTGAAGCCAAGTTCCCCAGGATGTTCTTTAGGTTCGTTTCCTTAAAAATCCTGCAGAGCTAGAAAGAGAAACTGATATCCTTGCACTATAGTTCGCAACCATGATTGCATCCACTGTTGCACAAGGAAGCCGTTTAGAAAGAAGGAAAATTCACATGACAACATCAGTCTGCACCAAAAAAAAAGTTATAATTTCACATGCAAAGAGTTTTTTTAAAAAAATCACATGCAAAGAGATGTTTACATAGTCTCTCACAGGCAAAAGGCTTCTCACAGAAATTTTCACAGGTACAGCCGTACAGGACAAACTCCAAAAACAATTGATACGTGCAACCAACACAGAGAATTCCTAGGAAGAAATATGTTGTCCTACGAAAATTGTCGAATTATACTCTGGGTTTCACAACAACAACAAAAAAACATCATGTCAACAACAGACCATAAAGACCAAAGAAAGCAAGGCAACCGTTCAAGGATCATCAGTACCTAGTAGTCTAGTACTACCACTGTACAACAACCATAAAGTACAGGGAAGAAGCAGGTACACAAAGGAAAAAGTTGTTCCTAGATCCTAGCACACGCATACACCACCTTTTCCATCACAAGCCTTGACCAAACAAGGAGCAAATTAAACAGCAGAGGCGGGTAAGCACTCACTCTCGACGATGGCCAGAGCTTTGGAGTCCTCGACGGCCGGCTTCTCCTCCTCGGCGGGCGGCGCGGGCGCGGGGATGACGGCCTTCTCCTCGGCGACGTCCTTGGCCGGCGCCTCTGGCTCCGCGGCGGGGGCGGGCGGCGCCTCGGGCTCCGGCGTCACATCCACCTCCACCTTCTTGGCTTCCTCCTCAGCCATACCGATCGCTCGGCCTCTTCCCTCTCGCGGCGGCCGGCTGTACGTTTGGTGGGCTAGTGCTTAGCTTAGCTGTTGGTGCGGCTCAGCAGCTGTTTGTGCTTAAGCTTCTTGTGTTGTGCTGTGCTGGGTGGGGCGTAGCGGTGAAAACGGATCGAATACGGACGGATAATAGTTTTGCCATATTTGTTTTTATATTTTTTTTGGATTCGGAAACGAATACGAATACCTCGGATACGAATACAGATACGAATAATATCGAATACGAATACGGAGCGAATACGGAGCGAAACGAATACGGTCGCGGATATTTTTCGGAACATGAAAACCCCTTAAATTGTATACCAGAAATTAACAAAAATATATAACTAGTTTATTTGATGCAAACATTCATGAATTGTTCATATTTTCAGCAACTACACAGAACATTGGCACTAGCAAGTTGTATTAACTAGTTCATCACAAATAAAACACTTAGTTTATGTGACGCCCCGTGTTATTACCCCAGGGGTAATAACACTTAAGCATACGGATTACTATTCGTTTGCCCGGTAGAACACCGCTTCAACGAATAGTAAGCCTTACCAGAGTTAGCGCATCGAACAATAAGATAGAAAGCGTCCTTTATTCAAACAGATTAGCCACGCAGGCTAAAGTCTTACTGACACGCAGTTAATTTACATAGCCAAAATAAGACTAAACCCCTTCTTGCTCGCCACACTCCATCGGCCTCCTACTCGTCCCGAGTCGAATACGGTGTCCATCTCGCCTGCGCCTCGTAGTAAGGGTCTTCGCCGCTGTGGTCTCATCTCAGACTGCAGTGCTCTCGCCCACTCGGGATACTTCCTCTTTGGACTAGGGTCTACAAGGAGAATACTAACAAGGTTGAGTACAAATGAATGTACTCAGCAAGCATTAATAGCAAAAGATGCAAAGGATGTACTATCTCTACTCTTTATCACAATTTCTAAACCATCTCACTTTAGAAAATAAAACTCGACAAAAGGTGGTAAATTTTAATACTGAAAACTCTACTAGTCACTCGGAGAGACGAAAGACCCCCTGTGGTTCCCGTAGACTCCAATCCTGGAGACTGGCATGAATTCATGATTTGTTTAGCACTGCGCAGGCTTTGTACCACTTTACCCATAGCTATTCTGAACTCTCTGTGAACAGGGTCCACCGCATTGCCTTAGATGCGGGTTCAAGATCAGAATACAGAACGTTTTCCAGGTTACGTGATTAATTTCTCCACCCATCACCTTCCGCCGGTGCAGATTAAGTCACGCCGCCGACCTCATCATCCACCGAAGTTACGGTGAGGTTGGTTGAGGCGACTTCTATCCTGCACTCAACACTCCACCTTAGCGCATATAGCGCCTTGGATCCCCCGCTTCCGGACTATCCCCCACCGGTCCTGGGTTCCTCCATATCACTCACACACACCTATTACATACCCGATGTGGAGAGCATAGTCACGTAACAAGGTAGCATTTTA
Source organism: Ampelocalamus luodianensis (assembly GCA_036346255.1). Taxonomy (NCBI): domain Eukaryota; kingdom Viridiplantae; phylum Streptophyta; class Magnoliopsida; order Poales; family Poaceae; genus Ampelocalamus; species Ampelocalamus luodianensis. Next base: position 52,112,328 of record CM070623.1, read on the forward strand.
CGCTCACAAACGGGAAAATGGTTGGCAGATCTGAATTACTGATCCACCGAGCAAGAGTTTGTTGGTCCTTATATTATAGCCATATGTAAAGGGCCCACCTCTTACCTTATCGTCATCATCGTCGCGTTTCCGACCAGGGCCCCCTTTACCCTCCTAATAAGTCTCATTCTTTCTTAATCATCTTAGTCATCTTATCTCAATTATTTTCTTTAGGTTTTGGAAAACCATTTTGATGCAATACTTATAATAGTGCAAGATATGGTATATTTTTAAAGTAACTATATTCATGTTCAAGAGGATCGCTTGCCTTCGTAGAAGTAGGAAAAGTTGGCGCCATTGAAGTTACGTCATTTGCTCTCGTCGGTGTCGGTTCGTATACGTAGAAGATCGACAGCGAATAATAGTATAAGTAAATACGTAGTTGATTTGAGTGATAATATAGATATAAGTTAGCGACGACGACAAGTTAGTACAATTTAATTACTAAAAGGCTTTTGCGTCCAATCGAGATTAGCACTCACCGATAGTCGCCCACTAGTTTAAACCCACCAGCTATTTTAAAGGCTACCGCAGCACACACACTTACTCAACGAACTAGCAGTCTACTACCAAGCAACCGGAATCTACACTGACTGGAGATTAAACCTAAATCTAAACCAGAATCCTAAATCTAAACCTTTCTTCTAATCTCTCCCTCTCTCTCTCTCTCTCACCACACTCTGCCGGCCCACTGCACACACACGCACACAAAGCACACCACGCACACACGCACCCGGCCCAACACACACTAAGCCCACACACACGCACACAACACACACCTCAGCCCAAACACGCACTGTCCTAAGCCTACACACACGCACGCACACAACACACTAAACACACGCACCCGGCCGCTCACCTCTCTGCCTCCCTCCCAACTCTCTCTTCTTCCCCCGACTCTCTTCTTCCTCCCTCGCTTCAAGCGCCGCCGCCGCTCCCTTGCTCTCCTTGCTGGCGCCGCCGGCCTCTCGGCTTCCTCGCGCCTGCTTCCTCCCTCGCGGCCGCTCCAGGCGCCGCCCTTGCTCCCCTCTCGGCTCTGCTCTCTAACCTTAGGCGCTGCCGGACTTGGCGCCGGCCCAGATCCGGCTCGGTTCCGGTCGCCTCTCCCTCAACCGCCGGCTCCTGCCCCTACTCGACTTCCCCCTACGGCTAGGCCCGGATCCGGTCTCTCCCTCTTCCCTTCTCTTTCTACCCTTGCAGGCCCTTGCTAGGCCCAGATCCAACTTGGATCTCGTCCTTTGCTGCTGGGCTCGCCGCCGGTCACCACCCGGCTCAGATCCGGCCCGGATCTGGTTCTACTTCGCCTCCTTGAGCTGCCCTCACTCTCTTCTTCTACTGCGGCGGAGGCCGCCGTGTCCTCCTCGCTTGGCTCCTACCATCGCTAGGGTTTGGGGTTCGCCGGCTCGGCCTTCGGCCGCGGCGCCAAGAACCGACGCTTTACTCTCTACTCACTCACTCGGATCTTGCTAGACTCCTGCGATGCATGTTAGTGTGGATGCGAGTTCGAGAGGTGGAGATCCGAGAGGTGGCGCTCGAGGAAGAGAATGCGACTCAAGGTATGCGTGATGCTCACCTTGATTCACATTTTTCGTAACTTTACCTGATGAGTGAGTATGAACTGATTGTGATGGTGGTGGTGCTGCTGAGGAATGGCTGCTGCTGCTGCTGCTGCTTGAAGATGGTGGTGCTTGCTGAATGGTGAGGTTTGAAGATGGGGTGGTGTGCGGTGGTGCTCTGGCTTTGGGCAATGCCGAGCTTTGGGTTGCCACTCGTGGAGCCAAGCTTACGCTTGGGCGTGGTGCGACCGAGGGAGGAATGAGTTGAATGGTTGTGTAAATGGATGTGGGAGGGCGAGAGAAATAGGGGTGCTTGTGAATGCGAGGGGGTAAAGAGGGTCGTACAAGTAGATAGGAATAGACTGTTGCTTTGCAGGTGGAAATCGTGGTTGTGAACTGTGGTGCTTGTGAGCAGCGGCGATGGTTCTAGGTGATAGTACCAATTCGGTTTTAGGGTTGCTAGATGCATGATGTATGAGTATAAATGAGATGATCTGAATTTTGTAAAATGAACCTATTGATGTCTTATATGCAATTGTTGATTTGTTGTCTAATGCAATTGTGGTGCATTCTATTATCTATTGATCAATCTGTTGTCTTTGAATGATGAATGCAATGGTGGAGCGAATGAATGAATGATCGACACGATATGCTTCGGCTGATTAGGAGCGATCTAAAACTCTTGCTAACACGCCGCTAAGAAAAGACTAACCGCCGATAAACCCTGATTACCGCTACGAGGTTAGGCCTAAAAACGCGGGCGCTCACATCCTACCCCACTTAGAAACAAATTTCGCCCCCGAAATTAAAAGCTCACTTGAACAGGTTGGGGTAGACTTTGCGCAGTTCTTCTTCCTTCTCCCATGTAGCTTCTCGCACTGAGTGATTTTTCCACAACACTTTGCAGAAGCGTATCATCCTGTTCCTTAACTGGCGGTCTTCTGTTGCTAGAATTTTCACCGGGCGTTCTTCGTAAGTCAAATCATCTTGCAAAGGTATGTCGAGGTTGGTTACATGCTGCGAAGGCTCTCTCAGACATTTTCGAAGTTGAGAGACATGAAACACATCGTGAACTCGTGACAGTTGGGTTGGTAGCTCCAGTTTATATGCGAGGGTGCCCTTACGCTCTAGGATCCGAAAGGGTCCCACATAACGCGGACTTAGCTTCCCTTTTAATCCAAATCTGCGTACTCCCCGCATAGGCGATATCTTTAGATATACATAATCTCCAACTTCAAACTGGAGGTCTTTCCTATGCTTGTCAGCATAGCTCTTTTGTCTACTCTGGGCAATCTTGAGGCGTTCCCGGATTAATTGAATTTTCTCATCGTTCTCCCGTACGAGTTCAGGTCCTAGTAGTGGTCTTTCTCCAACTTCATACCAGCATATTGGTGACCTACACTTTCTGCCATAGAGAGCTTCGTATGGAGCCATTTGGATGCTAGGCGGTAGTTGTTATTGTAGCACGAACTCTGCTAAGGCTAAACATTTTTCCCAAGATTCTCCAAAGTTTAGTACGCACGCCCTTAGCATATCTTCTAGAATTTGATTTACCCATTCAGTCTGCCCATCGGTTTGGGGGTGATAGGCTGTGCTGAAGTTGAGGGTAGTGCCCAAGGCAGTTTGTAAGCTCTTCCAGAAACCAGAAACAAACACAGATCCTCTATCTGAGGTGATTGTCTTCGGTACCCCATGTAGAGTAATTATTCTCTCTATGTAGAGTTCCGCGAGCTTATTTGTGGAGTACTTCTGATTAGTGGCAATAAAATGAGCTGACTTTGTAAGACGATCCACTATAACCCAAATGGCATCCTTCTTTTGGTGAGAGGAGACCGTTATAAAGTCCATGCAAATATCCTCCCATTTCCATTCGGGTATTTCCAGTGGTTTTAACAGCCCTGCAGGACGCTGGTGCTCTGCTTTGACCTTTTGGCAGGTATCACATTGACCTACATATTCGGCTATAGCTCGCTTCATGTTTGGCCACCAGAAGGTTTCTTTCAAATCCCGATACATTTTTGTGCTGCCTGGATGGATAGTGTACTGAGTATCATGGGCTTCGCGGAGGATGGTCTCCTTAATTTGTGGTTGATCGGGAACGCAAATTCTCGCTTGTCGCCACAGGACTCCGGAGTCGTCGATGTGGAACTCAGAGGGTTGGCTTTGATTTGATCGTTGACTTTCTTCCTTGATAAAAGGGTCAGACAGTTGGTGTTCTTGGATTTGATCACGAAGGGTGGGATGAAACACCATGGCAGCGATGGTAGCTTCAGAAGTTGTAGTTTCCACTTTTATTTCCATTCTGGCCAGGGCTTGGATTAAATCAGTGGCATGGCTCTCAGTGGAAAGGTAATGGCAATGAGACTTTCTGCTAAGAGCATCTGCTACCACATTAGCTTTTCCCGGGTGGTAAGCTATGGTTAGATCATAATCTTTAATCAGCTCTAACCATCTTCTTTGCCTCATATTCGGCTCATACAGGTAAAGATGTACTTGAGACTTTTATGGTGTTGTACAAGGTACACTTGGACCCGTACAAGTAGTGTCTCCAAATTTTCAGGCAAACACTACGACTCCCAGTTCAAGGTCATGAGTAGGATAGTTTAGCTCATGGGGCCTTAATCGCTGGAAGCATATGCAATGACTTTGTCCTCTGCGCATTATACGCATCCTAACCCATGCTTTGATGCGTCGCAATAAACCACGTAGTCAATTCCCTCCTTAGGTAGGGATAAGACCGGTGCGATGGTTAAGCGTTGTTTCACTCAAAGCTTTTTCACACATTTAGTCCATACGAACTTTGCGTCTTTCTTCAAGAGCTTTGTGAGAGGTGAGGTGATTTGAGAGAATCCTTTATAAATCTTCGGTAATATCCGCGAATCCCGTGAAACTCGGACTTGATAACATTTGTTGGACAATTCCATGAGGTAACGGTTTCGATTTTGGAAGGATCCACCGATTCCTCTTCCAGAGATAATGTGTCCGAGGAATGCTACTTGGTCTAGCTGAATTCACATTTCTTGAACTTGGCATACAGTTGATTCTCTCGAGGACTTGTAAGACAATAGTGAGGTCTTTGTACATGTTCTTCCTCACTTTTCGAATAGACCAGGATGTCATCAATAAAGACCACCACAAATTTGTCTAAGTACTTCATAAGCAGTTTATTCATTAGATTCATGAATACCGCAGAGCATTGGTCATTCGAATGGAACTACCGTGTATTCATGATGCCCATATCGTGAGACAAAGCGGTCTTCTTAATGTCACTAGGTTGACTCGAATCGATGATATCCGGATCTCGGATCGACCTTCGAGAATACCCGTGCTCCTTCGATTGATCAAAGAGATCGTCGATTCTAGGTAGCGGTACTTATTCTTTATAGTGACATTATTTAATTCCCGATAGTCATGCACAATCTTACTCGCCGTCCCTTTTGGGTGCAAAGAGAACCGGAGCTCCCCATGGTGATGTACTTTCTCTAATGAATCCTTTGGACTCAAGTTCATCCAATTGCTTCTTAAGCTCTACCGGCTCTTCCTTACTCATCCTGCACGGCCTTTTGGAAATTGGGGCATTTCAGAATTAGGTTGATAGTGAAATCGACCTCCCTAACAGTGGCATGCTGGCAGTTCATCAGGGAAAACATCTCGGAAGTCTTTCACTATTGGTATGTCGTCTACCCCTTTCACTTGGAGATTGGCTAGACTGGGGTCGGGTGGTTTATGTTGGGTTCTTGCCCCAATATATTACAGACGGGTCCCATCGGGCTTCCTGATGGATACCGCTAGTTTCACGATCTATGTTTACTCCATGGGCGGATAACCGATCCATACCGTGATTACTTCTAAACCCTTGATTGATTACAAAGAGGTTCGCTAGGAACTTGGTGTTGTGAATTATGACCGCTGATTCTTTCTAATCAACGTCACTTCTAACGTCCCGCGCGTACTCACTCCCATTGGTTTTTCCAAGCGCTCGGATGTCAATTTATGTTCTACTAGGAACTTGCAAGAAATAAGCGAGTGAGTTGCTCCGAGGTCAAAGAGAACGATGCACAAGCGGTGGAAGTAATGACTTTCGGTGATCACGTCGGTGGCTTCTCCAACATGCTCGGCCGTCACATGCGTCGACGCGCTTGTCCTCCTCTTCGATTCCTCGGTGAGTGCTTGGTTGCCTTTGGGCTGACTTATGCGGCTAGCTTGAGATGGTCTTTGGTGCAGTAATCTGAGTGCAGTTGCATGTTGCATTGGAATTCCGGTGTCTTACGTAGGTAAGGACAATCGGCCTTGAAGTGGCCAAGTCCGCGCAGATTGAAGCACGCTCGGTGCCGCTCATGCGATCTTTAGTCAAGTGGCTTCCCCACATTTTGCACACTTCGAGCTACCGCTCATCGGGTGTCTCACGACTCTGACCTCTGGAAAGATGGGTTGTAGGATCTGAAATTGGGTGGTCCAAATCGAGGTGGAGGTCGTTGATGTGGATAGGGACGAGGCCTCCGGAGTTTATGTGGTTGGTGATCTGTCTTAGCCTTCTTCCTTCTTTCTTACATCAAAGTTGGAATGTTCATTTTCGAATTATGGCTCGGTTGACTAGGTCACGGAATTCGATTATCTTATGAATGGATAGGAGCATTTTGAGTAAGGTGCATTCCATCTAGGAATTTCTCTATTTTCTTCTCTTGATTATCGACATCGGTGGGGCATAGCGGGAAAGATCATTGAATTGGCTCAAGTATTCAACCATCTTTTTCCCGCCTTGAGTTAAGGCTCGAAATTCTCGTTTCTTTAACTCCATTCTTCCAGTAGGCACATGAGTTTCAGTGAAACGAATCTTAAATTCAGCCCAAGTGATGGGTTGCTCGCTGACACGGTTACGGTGATAGTTTAGCCACCAGGTGGCTGCGGGTCCGGTTAACTGGTGCGCTGCATACCGAACCTTCTCTTCATCAGAACATCCGACCGTGTCTAATTTCTTTTCCACTTCAATTAACCAGTCACTGGCGTCTAATGGATCAGTGGCCTTGGCAAAGGTGGGAGGGCGAGTCTGGAGAAAGTCACCCAGACTAACCCCGCGGGTTGGCTGCGAGGTGGTAGGGGCTACTCGAGTTAAGAGTGCTTCCATGAAGCGGTTCTGGTTCTCTTGAGCTTCCTTTCTGGAGTTTTCAGCTTCCCTCCTGGAATTTTCGAGGAATCGAAAAACCTCAGTCATTACTCCTAGTGGATCAGCAGCTCTTGGAGGTCTTTGGTGGTGACTGAAATCTTGCCGTTACGGGTGGCCAGAGCGAGGTCATTGAGGTCCACTGGTGGTTCTCCTGTTGGTTCTTGCAGTGAGGGTAAACCCAACCTTAGTCCCAATCCTTGATCTTCTTGTCCTTGACCTTCCATCCTGAAGGAAAACAGAGAGGTTAAGAGAAGAAGCTTACACTTGCCGCGGTTAGCAATTTGGCTGCTTGCTTTACTTGCTCTTTTAAGATTTAGCAGTTGCTTAAGGTGAGGAAGAGATCACCATATTACTCTGACAGAACGGCACCGCGTTTTAGTTGAGTTAGGCCACACACATGGTAACCAAATAACACCAAGAAACAAGAGAGATGCAAAAAGATCCAAATACTACACTACCTGAGTCTCTCGTGCTCAGTCACGCTTGAGATCCGTTCTCAAGACCGCCCAAACCACGTGTTTGGGACCGCTCGTAGCTTGCCTGCGAGTGCGACACTACCTACGGATCCACGTGCCTGTGCGCTTGAGATCCCGTTCTCAAGACCGCCCAAACCACGTGTTTGGGACCGCTCAGGGCTCATTCCTGAGTACGCCCAGGACTTCGTTCCTTGGTACGCCAGAGCTACACGCTCGGAGTGCCACGGACCACTCGTCGGGAAAGCGAAGTGCGAAAGAGGATAAGACATCTTTTACTCCGTCGACCATTATCTTTGTTCTCTTTAAGTAATTAATGATTTACTGAGGAGGCTGACGTGTCACTTTGGTTATAGAGATGAATAGATAAGGAGACTAATGGGCATGGTCCAAGCTTGTCCAAAACTGAAAAAGCCGGTCCATACCAGAATTCTACTGCAAGCCTCTACCCTCGGCATGCAACTTATGATCTTATATTGTAGCCACCCCAACTATAGTCTCAAGCATTCTATCCTAGGTCAAGGAACGAAACTGAACACTCACTGAAACACAAGTTACAATAGGTTCTAATACAACAATAACTGATACAACAAGAGATACAACAAATACAACAGGGATACAACAGATACAACAAGGAGAAACTCCGAACTACAACAAGTTACTCCTGACTCGACACAACTAAAGGACCTCCAACTACCACTCCTCTGGTCACTCTCTCACCGCCACTCCCCGACTAGAGTGGCGCGCGCCCCAACCGCAGTGCTGCTGTCCCCAAAGTAGGTGCGAAAGGCCTCGTGTACAAGAGAGGTGTCTCTAATAGGATCTGGAGGTACAGTGGTAGGAGGACCACGGAACTCCTGTCTCAGACGGTGAGGAAGTGGACACTCTGGTGGCGGGGCTGTGGGATCTCCTAAGTCTCCCTGGGATGGTGGTGTGGGAACATGTGGATATGGGTAAGGAGGAGAAGGGATGGGAACGAAAGGCTCATAGGAGGGGTCAGGGACAGGAACGGTGGGAGGTGCGGAGGTAAAACTATCAGCTATGAAGGAGTAAAAGGGATAATGTGGGGGTGCAACTGGATCAATGGGTGGGTCAGATGGTGGAGCTGTAGGTGGGACGGTGGGTGGAACTACGGGTGGAGCGGGAGGTGGAGCGTGGGTGGTACGGCATAGGCGGGATGCAGGTCGGGAGGGAGATGCGTGAGGTGGGTATGGTGGAGCAAACAGAAGAAGAGGCATAGTGGTTCTCCTGAAGAACCTCATAGATATGGCACCGCTGCTGCAAGAGGTTGACACTCTCCTCAGCTCTAGCTAAAGCTCCCTGGGTCGAGTCATACAACATGGTACTAGACATCAACATGGTCTCGGTAGTATCCTGTCGCAAGACTGCTGTGGCAGGAGAAAGTGGTGGGTATGGATAGCTAGTAGTGACGCTAGGTCCAAACTGCAACCCTAACCCTCCTGGGGTCATGGCTGGTACCCCTCCAAACTGAGAACCCCTCAAGTGATCACTGAAGTGAGCCCTAATGGCGTGGATGGCTCTATGGGCTGCCTCCTGCAAGGGTCCGTAGTCGTCTGAAGTACGCCACTCTGCCGTATACTCTACATAGTAGCTACGGTCCAGGGGGATCCCTGTAACTATGACTCCTACCAAAGGAATACCACTCAGACTGCCCGTCTCCTGAAAGAAGTGTGGGAAGGGTGCTCCTAAGTGATGCAGTAGCTTCCCCAGCATAAGCACTCTTGTCCTCGCACTTTTCGCCCATTGGAAGCTTGGACCTACTCATCCTGCATAACAGGGAAGAGTTCTATGTTAGTATGGTTGTCACTTTAAAGAAAGGTAAGCTTTTAACATAATAATTTTGATCAGAGGGGTGAGGAAGAAAATGATCTCAAGACAAGGGTTACTAAGATACTTAGTGCCATATAGAAAGTAGAGGGCATACTTAAGTTAGGCAAGGGTTTCTATCTTATTAGCGTGGCGAACCTATTGCTCGATACCATCTGTGGCGCCCGTGTTATTACCCTGTGGGTAATAACACTTAAGCATCTGATTACTATTCGTTTGCCGGTAGAACACCGCTTCAACGAATAGTAAGCCTTACGAGTTAGCGATCGTAACAATAAGATAGAAAGCGTCCTTTATTCAAGCGATTAGCCACGCAGGCTAAAGTCTTACGACACCGATTAATTTACATAGCCAAAATAAGACTAAACCCCTTCTTGCTCGCCACACTCCACTGGCCTCCTACTCGTCCCGTGAGTCGAATACGGTGTCCATCTCGCCTGCGCCTCGTAGTAAGGGTCTTCGCGCTGTGGTCTCATCAGACCGCAGCGTCCTCGCCCACTCGGGATACTTCCTCTTTGGACTAGGGTCTACAAGGAGAATACTAACAAGGTTGAGTACAAATGAATGTACTCAAGAAGCATTAATAGCAAAAGATGCAAAGGATGTACTATCTCTACTCTTTATCACAATTTCTAAACCATCTCACTTTAGAAAATAAAACTCGACAAAAGGTGGTAAATTTTAATCTGAAAACTCTACTAGTCACTCGGAGAGACGAAAGACCCCGTGGTTCCAGTAGACTCAATCACGAGGCGGCATGAATTCATGATTTGTTTAGCATCGCGCAGCTTTGTACCACTTTACCCATAGCTATTCGAACTCTCTGTGAGCGTGGTCCACCGCATTGCCTTAGATGCGGGTTCAAGATCGAATCTGAGCGTTTTCGAGTTCGTGATTAATTTCTCCACCCATCACCTTCCGCGGCAGGTGCAGATTAAGTCACGCTGCTGACCTCATCATCCACCGAGTTCTGGTGAGGTTGGTTGAGGCAGCTTCTATCCTGCACTCAACACTCCACCTTAGCGCATATAGCGCCTTGGATCCCCCACTTCCGGACTATCCCCCACCGGTCCTGGGTTCCTCCATATCACTCACACACACCTATTACATACCCGATGTGGAGAGCATAGTCACGTAACAAGGTAGCATTTTCTGCCCGCCGAAACGGGAAAATGGTTGGCACTGAATTACGGCATCTGACCGAGCAAGAGTTTGTTGGTCCTTATATTATAGCCATATGTAAAAAGGGGCCCACCTCTTACCTTATCGTCATCATCGTCGCGTTTCCCCAGCCAGGGCCCCCCTTTTACCCTCCTAATAAGTCTCATTCTTTCTTAATCATCTTAGTCATCTTATCTCAATTATTTTCTTTAGGTTTTGGAAAACCATTTTGATGCAATACTTATAATAGTGCAAGATATGGTATATTTTTAAAGTAACTATATTCATGTTCAAGAGGATCGCTTGCCTTCGTAGAAGTAGGAAAAGTTGGCGCCGCTGAAGTTCTGGTCAGCTGCTCCTGTCGGTGTCGGTTCGCCTTCTGTAGAAGATCGGCAACGAATAATAGTATAAGTAAATACGTAGTTGATTTGAGTGATAATATAGATATAAGTTAGCGACGACGACAAGTTAGTACAATTTAATTACTAAAAGGCTTTTGCGTCCAATCGAGATTAGCACTCACCGATAGTCGCCCACTAGTTTAAACCCACCAGCTATTTTAAAGGCTACCGCAGCACACACACTTACTCAACGAACTAGCAGTCTACTACCAAGCAACCGGAATCTACACTGACTGGAGATTAAACCTAAATCTAAACCAGAATCCTAAATCTAAACCTTTCTTCTAATCTCTCCCTCTCTCTCTCTCTCTCTCACCACACTCTGCCGGCCCACTGCACACACACGCACACAAAGCACACCACGCACACACGCACCCGGCCCAACACACACTAAGCCCACACACACGCACACAACACACACCTCAGCCCAAACACGCACCGCCCTAAGCCTACACACGCACGCACACAACACACTAAACACACGCACCGGCCGCCACCTCTCTGCCTCCTCCCAACTCTCTTCTTCCAGACTCTCTTCTTCCTCCCTCGCTTCAGCGCCGCGCCGCTCCTTGCTCTCCTGCTTTGGCGCCGCGCTCTGGCTTCCTCGCGCTGCTTCCTCCTCGCGCCGCTCCAGCGCCGCCCTTGCTCCCTCTCGGCTCGCTCTCTAACCTTAGCGCTGCCGACTTGGCGCGCCCGATCCGGCTCGGTTCGTCGCCTCTCCTCAACCGCGGCCTGCCCCTACTCGACTTCCCCTACGGCTAGGCCCGGATCCGGCTCTCCTCTTCCCTTCTCTTTCTACCCTTGCAGGCCCTTGCTAGGCCTGGATCCAACTTGATCTGGTCCTTTGTCTTGGGCTCGCCATTGTCACCACTCGGCTCGATCCGGCCGGATCCGGTTCTCGCCTCCTTGAGCGCCCTCACTCTCTTCTTCTGCGGCCGGAGGCCGCGCGTCCTCCTCGCTTGGCTCCTACTCGCTAGGGTTTGGGGTTGGCGGCTCGGCCTTCCGCCGCCGGCGCCGAAGAACCGACGCCTTTACTCTCTACTCAGCTCACTCAGATCTTGCTAGACTCCTACTGATGCATGTTAGTGTGGATGCAGGTTCGAGAGGTGGAGATCCGAGGTGGATCTCTCATGGAGGAAGAGAATGCGACTCAAGGTATGCGTGATGCTCACCTTGATTCACATTTTTCGTAACTTTACCTGATGAGTGAGTATGAACTGATTGTGATGGTGGTGGTGCTGCTGAGGAATGGCTGCTGCTGCTGCTGCTGCTTGAAGATGGTGGTGCTTGCTGAATGGTGAGGTTTGAAGATGGGGTGGTCTTGCGGTGGTGCTCATGGCTCGGCAATGCCGAGCTTTGGGTTGCCACTGGTGGAGCCAAGCTTACGCTTGGCCGTGGTCCGACCGAGGAGGAATGAGTTGAATGGTTGTGTAAATGGATGTGGGGAGGGGGCCGTAGAAATAGGGGCTGCTGTGAATGCAGGGGGGGTAAAGAGGGTCGTACAAGTAGATAGGAATAGACGTTGCTTTGCAGTGGAAATCGTGGTTGTGAATCGTGGTGCTTGTGAGCAGCGGCGATGGTTCTAGGTGATAGTACCAATTCGGTTTTAGGGTTGCTAGATGCATGATGTATGAGTATAAATGAGATGATCTGAATTTTGTAAAATGAACATATTGATGTCTTATATGCAATTGTTGATTTGTTGTCTAATGCAATTGACGGTGCATTCTATTATCTATTGATCAACTGTTGTGCTGAATGATGAATGCAATGGTGGAGCGAATGAATGAATGATCGACACGATATGCTTCGGCTGATTAGGAGCGATCTAAAACTCTTGCTAACACGCCGCTAAGAAAAGACTAACCGCCGATAAACCCTGATTACCGCTACGAGGTTAGGCCTAAAAATGCGGGCGCTCACAGTTTACCATATTTAGCTCATAAAGTCATAAGTCATAACTCACAAAGTCACAAATCATCACGTATTCATACTTAGTTCATCACATCCATAAAAATTAATTCACACTAACATCGATCAGGCTAGATAGTTAGTTTATACACAAATGACTATAACATCCCAAAGTATATTACCAAAAATAAAATTAATAAAGTTATTATTTTATTAGATTTTCTGATATTTAAAAGAGTTTTCTTGGTTAAAAAGAAAAAAATAATAAAATAAAGTTAATTATTTAATTTCCTAGTTTTTAATGTAAAAAATAAAATTTATTGAGTTTTCTGGGATTTTATTTGATTTAAAGTGAAAAAATAATTAATTTCTTGATTTTTCTAGAATTTAAAAAGGTTTTACTATTTTTAGAAATTAAAAATAATTTATGTGCAAAAATAAAAACCAATTTTAAGTTGAAATTAATTTTATTAAGTTCAAAATCATTCAAGGAATTTTTGTGATTTTTCTAGAATTTTTGAACTCTATTTGCTATTTTTCTAAAAGGCTATTTGATTTGTTGCATTTTCAAATTTAGAAATCAATTAAAATCTCATTTTCTCTTTTGGGCCAAAATCCTCTTTTGGCTGAAATCCGATATCCGCCTTCGTCTTATCAGGATAATCCGTATTCGCTTCAGATCCGCCGGATAGCATGGCTACCGTATTCGTTTCGTTTAGGCAAAAAATCCAATTCGTTTCCGATCCAGAATTATCCGAGAAAAATCCGATCCGAGACAATCCGAATCTGTTTTCGTCCGGATCGGTCGGAAACTATCCGATCCGTTTTCACCCCTAGTGGGGCGTACGCGCGTGATGCGAGTTATTTTTTTTAATATTATATAAATAATAGTTCGCAAAAATAACGATTTTTTTTAAATAATATTATTTTTAAAGATATTTACAAAAATAAATAGCCGTTTAAAAAAATTACAAAAATGTGCCTCTGTCGCTAGTTGAACTGGCGATTCATTCCTGTCGCCGGTTCAACTGGCGACAGGGACCCTGTTCCCGCCCTGTCGCCAGTTGAGGGAATGAATCGGCAGTTGAACTGACGATTCATTCCCAACCCTAGTCAGTTTTTGATTTTCCCCTATTTCACTTAGGCAGTTTGTGATTTTCATACATTTTAAACGGTACGAAATCTGTTGGACTCGTAATAACATTTTATCATCATCGTATGTTGTTCTACTACGGTTAATTTTCGGAGAATTTAGCGAGGACGTTTGAGGTATGAACGATTCGAAAAAAGGAAGATAAGTGATATTGCCATTCCCCAACCCTTATTTTCCGTATTTCACTTAGGCAGTTTGTGATTTTCATAAATTTTAAACGGTACGAAATCTGTTAGACTCGTAATAACATTTTATCATCATCGTATGTTGTTCTACTACGGTTAATTTTCAGAGAATTTAGCGAGAAAGTTTGAGGTATGAACGATTCGTAAAAAGAAAGATAACTGATATTGTCATTCGATCGGGAATTCGTACTCTGATATTACAGAACTTGCAGAAGAACGTCATAACACTTAACTAAAATGATAATTGACAATATTGATAATAATATTTTTGTCGTGGTCGCGACGTCAACGTCTCCCATGTGAACTGCCTCTAGTCGGGGCACCGGATGAGGTGCCCGTGGTGACGTCCGGAATGCCGATGTCTCCTTGGTCCTGAGTATTTCGCGTGGGGCATGTCTTGAAGGTGTGGCGGACTCTCGCAAATGGAGCACTTCTTCGGCGACGTCCCGCCGCCTCGTCCATATCGTTCTCGATCGTCGTGCACTGCCGCCGCCAACTTTTCCTTGAGCCTACCAATGTCCGCGCCCGCATTAGTTGCTCCCGGGATGGATGGCGGTGAAATGGCCAACAACGGCGTAACCATACATCTCTCCACTCCATGTTTGCATCACGCCTCCTTGGTGAAATAGTGAGAGAGGTATCGACCAGGGATCTTTGCGCCACCGTCGAACAGCGGCCATGACATGGGAGCGGGGCCTATGCGAAGAAGGGGCTTGTTACAAGTGCAAACGCAGCTATCGCGCGTGGCGTGCACTCATGGGTGATCCTCTCGCGGTTAGTCTCGCGACGCCCTTTATCCCTGCACATTATCTCGAAGCGAAGCTCCCTCGTGCCCATCTTGAATGCCCGGTGCATCTCACCCTTCTTGCTCTTCTCCTCCATGTATGCGGTGATCATGGCGGAGTAGAGTACTCTGTCATTGCCATGGTGAGCGACGCATTCTTGCATCTGTTAACAAAGTAGTTTGTGGTACCGCGAGAATTGCCTCCACAATACCAACCAAAGGGAGGCACTGGCGCGCGCATGACCCGCTTGTAGACCTCGGCTAGGTTGGTTGTCATGATACCGTCGAGCACCACCCCGTCATGCAAGAGTGACCACTTCTCCTTAGGCTCGTGCTCAATCCGGTCGAGAAGCTTTTGACTGTGCCCAGTCTTCCTCGTGTCACTAGGAGCGTCGTGGGTAGCCGTGGCAATGCTGGGGGCACTGTCGGCGCTTAGGCGGCCCTTGTCGATGCCTCCTTCGTGGGTTTTTGTCCGGTCGTCCGAATCTTCTAGAGTGTGTCGAACTTACGCTGCAGTTACGGTTGCCAGCGCTTGAACATGTTCATCAAGTCCTTGTTGCGGAATCGCTTATAGAAGTTTGCACCCAAGTCGTCATGCACCACCGCTCTGTAGATCCGGCCATGGAAGTAGAACATTCTCTCTCATTCGTATTTGTGTTATTGCACGCAGCAGCCCGCGCGCTTGGTCATGTATGAGGCATACGTTGGGACGGTCCCGCATAAATGTAAATCCTCACATTCTTCAAGAACCACGACCCGACTATCGTGTTCTCTTTCAACGAAAGCGAATGCCACGGAAGAACTTGATTGTTTCCGTCCGTCGCTATTGCGGTCGATGTCGGCCCTTGTACCGATCAATGAATGTGCCATCGATACACAAGATTGGGCGACGATCTTGGAATGCATTGATGCATGGACCAAGCGCGAAGAATGCTCATTGTAGTACCCTCTTATTAGGCCACCGGATGCGTGGCGTCTTGAATGTCGACATGAGTGCCGGATTCTGTCTTGTATGACTCGGAGTTGCCGGGGAGGTTGTGGTAGGAATCCTCGAGCGTCCGAACCTTGATTCCAATGCCTTCGCTTTGCCCTCTAAGCCTTGGCATAGCCGATAGTGTCTTTGGAACCTTGCCTCAATGGCCCGAATGATGGATCGTGGCTCAAATCTAGGTTGTCCACGATCTCACCGTACATGAGATTGGCAATGAAGCGATGACGTTCCGGTGGGGATGCACGACTCGGCGACGCATGTGTGAGGACCACTATGGAGCACTTCGGAGGTATCCCACCGGGGCCGGTGCGTGCACGCGCCAGGGCATCCTCAATGCCGCACTTCACGTCGTAGCATCTTGGGGTAGACTTGACGACGGTGAATGTGCGTCGAACCGACAATACCAGAATTTGACCGCATCTTGCACGGCCTCCTTGCATTTGCACGTAGCTCCTAGTCGACCTCGCTCGGCCGTACTCCCATAGTACATGGGAGCCTTCGTTGACGACGAGGTTCTCGGCGGTATGTGTTCCACTCGGATGGAACCTTTCCTGGTCCGCATCATCGTCGTCATCGTAACCTTCATCTTGGACAATGCCATGTAGTCTTGGTCTTGAGCTCCATCATTTCCACCAGTCTTCGGCTCCTCCCCTCGTCGGCAAGCCCACTAGCCTGTCTCATGAATGAGGTAACTCGGCGACATCGGCAACCTCTTGCCCATACGCCATTGTGTGCGCGCTGGCCGAGTCACCTATTTCTTCCTCGGTGTCGCAACTCCTACTTGTTCGACGCGGATGCAGGAGTGGATTTTGCAAACGCCTGGACCGAAGGACCAATTTCACCCCTCTCCTCGCCATGCGTACATCGACCGCCATGAATTTGTTCCTTTAGTTGCACTAACTTCCAATACGTGGGCCGCCCCGCCCGGGGCGAGGCACTCAATGTCGATTGTAGACATCACGGTCCACTTGGAACGTGTGGAACAACCACCGCATCACGGCGCCGAATATGCGTTGCTCGTGTCTTGGTAGGGCACGTCGCGACCGAAATAACTCAAATCAATTCCTCGGGACCCTCCATAATAGTCCTCTACGTAGTAAATTTTGAAATTGACGACGTCGGACATATTTGACGATCTTTGCATGTGAAGAACATTTACGATGAACTACATATGTGCAACTAAATATCCCACCAAAAACTATGTAAGCAGACTTCACTACGTAATAAACATATCAAGAATCATGTAATCCGTTACATTAAGAAAATTACCCGAGGGTGGGCAAGCGAATGACAGCGCCGCTTAGCTTTCCTCGTCCTCCTCTCTGTTGTGTCCTTCTATTTTTGGTTGAGTAAGACCGAGTCTGTGTGAAATTTCGACGGTTGCAAGAGGATTTTGTAGAGGTCGCCTGCCGCCGATTTAATCGGCGATACCTTCTGTCGCCGATTGAATCGGCGATACCTTCTGTCGCCAGATTGAAGCGGCGATACCGCGTCTTGTCGCCGATCGCTATTTGTTGTTGTGCAATGTTGGAAGATTTTTGGAGGGCGATTGAGGATTAATGATTCGATGCGTACCAAAGGCAAAGCGATACTAAAATGCGTTCGAATCTCGCACAACTCGTTGGAGAACTCTTGGGAAATGACTCAACGATAACCACACGACATTTCATCAGGCAAAGGGGATTACATGGCACGCAGACAACGAACCGAGCACGGTACACGCATGCCTTTAAGGAAATTGAAATACATGGGACATGTGGAGGAATATGGTAGAACTACTGAGTCGAACGTGACCATTTACCCTTACGGGCCAGCTCGGCGTTGTACTCGTCGTCTTGCGCCTTGGCTCTCGCCGCGATGGCCCTCTTTCGCTCCCTCTCGGCCTCCCGTCGCCTCGCATGCTCACGCTCCTGCTCCTCGCGCTGCCTGTCCCGCCTACCTTGCTCGGCCTGCTCAGCTTTCAACTCTTTGAGGCGCCTTTCACGGGTCTCGATGTGCTCCTGGCCCGGCTCTTCCGTCTCAAAGAACGACCACATGTCGTAGGGGTGGATCTTGTCGTCGATCCACTGCCGGAAGTCGCATAGTGGTGGCGGAGACTGCGGTGGGTAAAGAGAGTTCGTTACCCCGTTTTCCGGAATAAAAAAAGTATTGTACCATAAAATAGGGTTTCATTACGGATGCTGTTGTTGCGATCAACGGCGTAGTTTGGGCAAAGCACCAATAGCGCGCCCAATGGTCCACTCATCGGTTGATTTCACACACTTGCGGCCCCTACACCAAAGATAGGGGTGCCACCCTATTAGGGGTCCTTCCGAGGGCGTTCGCGAGCATAGGAGGGTCGCGGCTAGTCCCTGCACTGTTGGGCGTACTACGAGGCGACTTCTAAGATCCACGATTCGGAAAGGTTTGGTGGGTGAAAGGCTCGACTAGCGGCATGATAGCGGCGGTGGTCTCATGGGAGACACCGGTCCTTCAAAAGCTTGCGGATTTTCTCCCATTCCTTCTCCTTGTCCATGTTTTCTACTTGGTGGTCTTTGTTGTGGACTAGTTGGACGAGTTCTGTTGTATTTATAGCCGAGTGGATGGAGCCGTTGCCGGGCTTCTCGTCTTGGTAAGTCGTCCACAAAAGCTGGCCCGCCTAGTCACATCGTCCTGAAAAGCTAGTTCGTGTGGTCACATCGTCCTGAAAAGCAAGCTCGTGTGGTCACATCATCCCGAAAAGCTGGTCCGCCTGGTCACATCGTTCTGAAAAGCGGTCTACTCTGGTGCCATCGTCCAGAAAAGCTAGCCGGTGTGGTCACATCGTCTGAAAAGTCGCCTACTCGGCTAACTTTTAAGGGGATGCTACAAGACGAGCGACCTTTAAGGACTCTGTCGCGCCCGTGTTGTCGCATCGCCCAAGAAACCTAGCTCGTTTTATCGCGTCGTTGCGAACAGTTGGATCGTCAAAGAAAGCTATATTACTGATATTCAAAAGATGTCATAACTACGATTGGCATAATGAAGAAAAAATACATAAAGGAAAATCTAATGGTGTCCCCTCTAGGCCGCACCGCGTGTCGCCCGGGCCTCTGCCGCATTTGCCGCGAGTACGCGTCGGTCAGCCGTCGAGTACCGACCGCGCGAGAAGTCGCGGTGGTGTAGCGAGGGGCTGCTCTGCGTTGGTCGATCTGCGTCGTGCGGGTGCGTCGGTGATCTGCGTCGCTGGGTCAAACTCGGCGCCGACTGCATACCGCGAAGCCTCCAAAGAGAAGCGTGTCACGCGGATCCGAAGAAGTCATCGATGGGTGCCGATAGGTCCGCATCGCCGCCGAGAATGTATCGTCCTCCCAATCCGTTCTGCGAAGAATGAGGTTACAAACATAGTCATGACTAAAAGTGCGTTACGCAAGCAAGCAGAACTTACTGTTGGCCCAAAGATGTGCTCGGACGACGCGGCATAGTCTCGCCGCGTGACGGGTGGAGCCGAGGACCTGTACGAGAAGATCGTCGTTACAAACTTATGAGGTTGAAATGAAATGAAGAAGCGACGCGTCAGGTCGAACTCACCTCCCGCATATCCGGAGGTGCTCCCGCCTGCCACACCGGCGTGCGGTCGGAGGCGTGTCCTACCACCTCGGTGCCGACCTCGTCCTCGGATCGCTCGGTCCACCGGTCGGTCGACATGCGACGATCGCGGTCCGCACTCAGCGTCTTCGTGTCTCCCGATCTGTCGCAGAGCCCTCCGATCTCCCGACATTGCCATGTCGCGCGAGTCTACCATCTCGACGACCTCTGGTGAAGATCTACCGCGCGGTAATCATGAAGTTGTACACGTAAGTATGTCAAATTAAATATGAAATATGTAATATTGAGTCGTACGACGCTGCGGTGGAAAGCGGTCGGTGGGTGGGGTACATGTCGGACGTCGCGGCCACATGTCGGCGGTCGACCACGACCGGACGCAACGTAGCCTCGTCGAGTGAGTACCACTCCATGTAGTGCTCGTGACGTCTCGGGTCGTGAGGCCTCGTCGCAACCTCGGCGAGGGTTCGTGCGCGGCACTCCAATCGCCACCCAAGGGGTCATCTCGTCCGCATGGACATCGTGCACTGAACTCCCTTCCTAGTGTACCTGTGGGCGGTAAGAAAAATATTTGGTTGCGATGTAACACATATTGTGCGGACATAAAGTCAGCAGTGAACTTACGCGTGTCGTGCCGACACCCGCCTCCCCGAAGGCTGGGACCTCTGCCGCATCGAATCGGCGCATGACCCGTAGACCGTACTCCTCCACGAAGATGTCGTGCACCAAGGCACTCGCGTGTACAAGACACGTAGTCTCGCGTGCACAACACCGGCTGCATCGTTGGGCGCGCGCGCGATCACCCGATGCGTCATCAGACGGGTCGGATGACGCGATCGTCGGTCGGTGATCGAACATCGCAACGCGTACTCGGGTAGGAGCCTGCGAGGTGATTGGCGTGAAGGTGACTGTGCAATACAACACCGCAAACTAAGCACACGAGAATAACGATTGCAAAATGAAAATAACAAATGATTACGAAACTAACCGTCGGCGGCACCACAAAGTGCCCATGGTCGGCGGTCTAGGTCGATCTGCGGGATGTACAAGCCGCCCCGTGACGCTCTCAAGTCCACATGTGGTCGTCCGATCCGAAACGCTCCAGCGACCACGGTGCGGAGGAGCGGGCATCCCGAGAGGATGGGCCGCCACGCTAACGCCGCGCGCGTCGCCGCGATTGCGCGATGACGTCGCGCGCAAAGACGGCGGACCTCACGCGTCTGCGGGATCCGCTCGATCGGTGACTCGCCACCTCTGCGCGCACGGATGTAGTGCTTGTCCACGCTGCCGCCGTGGGAGCTCGGGAACATCACCCACCCGAACAACCACGCGGTAGGCCTCGAAGTGCCTTATACGTTGTGGGCCGCTGCGTCGCGACCATACGCTCGGCCGCAAGAAGACACGTAAACGTCCGCCAGGTTCACAAGCGAATTGTTACGAGAGAAAATAGTTAGGAAAACACTTACGTAGAACCGCGGACCCGCTTCAGCGTGGGCGTGCGGTTGTTGAACTTGACGTATGCGTTGCTGGCGGCAGGATATCGCGAACTCGCTAAGAGGTACGTGCGCCACGTGGCGGGACGTCGGCGCCACCATCGGGCGCTGCGCAGACAACCCGGTGAGGTAGCTCACATCTGCGGCGTCGGCGTCATCTCCCGCACGGAGATGGGCGTGTGGGTCTCGGCCTCGGCGGTCAACCAGCGCCGTCGGTAGGGGCGGCCGTGCGGAAGCGCCAGGCGCACGACCAAAGACGCTGGTCGATCGTCCTCCACCGTCGCCTCCACCATCCTCGCGAGTGGAAGGAGGCTGCGCTCTCAACTGCGTCCAAGCGATTAAGCACAAGCGAGTCAACGCAAAATAATCGGATCGCCATTGAGTGCATGAAGGACACAACTTCACGTACCTCGGAATCGATCTCGGTGCGACCTCCATGCATCGATGGGGTGCGTGGCGAACGCCCGAAACTCTATCGGCGCTGGCCCTCGGAGGAGCGCGATCGAGGCGCTACGGTGACGCTGGTCAATCATCGGGTCAAGCAACTCGTACTCACTCGCGTTGGCCATACACGAAAATGCGACAAGATAGAAAGTTCATATTTTTCCATGCATCTTTACATAGCCTATGTAGCAACTACGAATTTTCTTTACAAATTTAATACATGTCATGCTACTTTTCTAGTTAAGCGGTGTTTCGGCACTAACAGGATATTGACCGCGCACTAATACAACTAATAACAGCGTACTAACAGGATATTGACCGCGCGCTAACACAACTAATAACCGCGCACAAATATTCTCATTATTTTTTAGACCTAAACAGCTACTCCGTATTTTTCTCACAATTCAAAAATGTATCGTGCATCAATTATGTTACTACAGTGGTCAACCAGCGCCATACTCAATTCTATGTCGCTATTGTCGCAATTCTATGTCCAACTCAAAATATGTACTACACAGTTCGGCTACATTTATGTAACCTACTCGATTCTATATCGCTATTGTCGCATTTCTATGTCGCTACACAACTCAAAATATATACCGCATGTTCGACTAAATTTATGTAACCTACTCAATTCTATGTCGCTATAGTCGCAATTCTATGTCGCTAATCAACTCAAAATATGTACTACAGAGTTCGACTACATGTATCTAACCTACTCAATTCTATGTCGCTATTGTCGTTTGCTAACCTACAAAGTTTGGACATAACATACGATTTTCGAAAAATTTACCGCAACACAAGATGATCGATCAGCGATGCTCTATCAATCTCTCTCTACCGCCACGAACCGGCTGTGGCTTGCGTAATTTCTTCTCTCCTCTCCAACCTCTCTTATTTTTTTTGGAATTAAAATGAATTCGGATTGATTTTTCGGGATTTTATAGTCGTCCTCATCGCGATTCAAGCGGCGACAGAATATCGCCGATTCAATCGGCGACAAGAAATCGCGACTTCTCGCCGCCGATTGAAGCGGCGATAGGTAGCCGCCCGGCCATGAGTGGCGGCAGTTCCCATCGCGATTGAATCTGGCGATAGGTTCTGCCGCCGATTGAATAGCGCAGAGGCACATTTTTGTAATTTTTTAAACGGATATTTATTTTTGTAAATATCTTTAAAAATAATACTATTTTTAAAAAAATTCCAAAAATAACAAAAATGTTGTTTTAAAATGGCGATTGTACGCTGTCACTGTTTGAAAATACGATAGATGGTGTGAAGCTCTAGCGTGACAGGAAGCAGCTTTCTGTCACCGTTTCAAATGACGACAAAGACCTTATCGTTGTTTTAAATAGTAACAGATATTGTTTTCCCTTTTTATTTGTTAGAGTAATTTATGTGAGGTTTAGACGATTGTAATGTTTATCTATCAAATATAATTTTGATTATCAGAAACACATGTTGGAAGCATGATCATATGATAGATTGAGAAAATTAGAACCAACGAAATTGACTATTATTTTTTAATTATGTGATCAATTGGACTGATATTTTGTAACCTTCGGTTTAAAAGAGAATAGAGCAACGAAGATAAGATTTCAAGCCTAACATAACACTTGATAAATAATGTGTGATTTACATGGCACGCAAGGTTTGTTTAGATGCATATGTTCGCCTAGCTACTCTCTATAGTACAAATGACAACATGCATGAACCATGAATCCACACTACAATTGAGATACATGTGCGCCTTTTAGTATAAAAAACACTTGGCGAGTGAAAAAAAAGTTAGGCTTGCAGACATAAGTCCTACTCTCAACGGGCGCGGGGTCTCCCAGTACTCAGCCCAAAGGTTTTTTTTGGGCTTGTCCTCATCTAGAATAATTTTCGGTGCAACAAGAGCATCAAGGACCATCAATGCTTTTCCCCTGTCTTCCCCGCTCCTGGATAAGGGGGGGTCTCTAATGGGTAAACACCTCGGGCGCAATTGCATAGCTCATCATGTATTTTTGTTGATAATGCCTTATCGTACTTCTCCAGGACGTCGATCCATTGGAAGAAGTAGCAATACTCCTTCGGCTGCCATGCACAGATAAAGTTACCGATATTTAAAATACAACATGCAATGTGAAATATGGGGAGAAATCACTTATGCAACAATCCGCGCACATGTAGTAAGCCTGGGTGACGGTACTAGGATGTGTGGATTGCTTGATCCATGCTGGATTACCACAGTCACACTGGGGGTGTGAAAATTCTTCTGGTACCGGAGCATCCTTGCAAGAACCATTTGGGTATGTTCATGCTTTCTTGCCAACCCATTTTCGTTTCTCGAGCATATCCCTGTAGTACGACATCCCCAAATCGAGCAGAGTGACATGTATGGGATGCCCAAGAGGGGAGGATTGAATTGGGTATATTTTTCAAACTAGGTCAAATTTAACAAATTTAGATCAACCTAGAAACCACACCCAACCTAAGTGACTATGGTTTGCTAGTGAGCTCAATCAACTCCTAAACATGCTAGTGAAGTTTTGCAACCAAAGTTCCAATCCTACACAAGTCTAGTGATATAGGAATTGAAAGAACAAGAAATTAAGTGCGGAAATGTAAAAAGGACAAGAGACAACCAGATTTTTTTACCGATGTCTTGGAGATTTGGCGATCTCCCTTAATTCTCATTGGAGCACTCTCGAAAGAATATAGATCCTACTTGAATCCGCGCAAAGATCCAAGCAATCAACTCATGGTAGTCCTTCTCTCCGGATAAACGAACTTCGAACCTTCAGAACCCTCCAAGTGCCTTCCACAAGCTCCTACTTGTAAGGTCACCAAGAGCATGCCACCAAGCCATCTAGGAATCACCAAATTCCAGGAGTAATAATCCCAAGGATGTCACATGAACCCAGTAAAGCCAAGCAACTAAGAGTGATGCACACTAAGGTCTAATCTACTCTCACACACACTCAAAAGTCTCAACTTGAAGTTCTTAAGTGCTCTTGAACCCCTCAATATGCAAGTCATTGTTTTGGAGTCACAACGGTGCTATCTTGAACGTCTGTAGTCTATTTATATAGCTTCTCCATTCAAAAACTAGTCATTTGACATATTTTCTAGAAAGTGTATGCAAACCCAGATTATCACCTTGACCAGGATCATCTGCCTCAGTTCAATTGTCCTAGCTCCAACGTTTTAAAAACTACCCGTTATGCCAATCAGATCATACACCTCGACCCAGATAATCCGTCTGACCAGGATCATTCACTTGAGTCATATCATCTGCCTCAGTGAACTCACACCGTGGAACCTCTCTGGAACAATGGTACGAGTCAATGGTATGCCTTGACTCGGATCATCCGCCTTAGTGCTTTGCTCAAATTGAAACCTTTTGAACCAATGGCATGCCTCAATGGTACGCCTCGAGTCTTATCATCCACCTCTCAACTTGTCCAAAAGACAACCTCTTTCGAGAAATGATACGCCTCAATGGTACACTTGACCTAGATAATTTGCATATGTTGGTTTTTCTGACTTAGCTGATTTTGTATCCAAATTTTGAGATCCTCTCAACCACAACTTGATTTTTGACACTCTCTGACTAGAACTGAGCTAGAAAAATCTAGTGTGCACCATAACTAGTTAGTCAACCTAACCAAGTTCAAACTACTATCATTGACCCCCCTAATTGTAAAGGCAAAACACAAATAAAAACCTATCAACTACATTGATCCACACTCGACTCCTTGAATCAGTCCTAGCTACAAGGTCCTTAATCTTCATGAAGAAGATGCTCTGCCATCATTTGAATACATGAGGATCCATGAAAGTCCAAGAATAACCCATATTCATCATCAAGAACTAACAAATCTTAACAACACTCAAACCAAAGTTAGTATTAATGATTTAGGGGTAGTTAATCACCAAAACTGCATAATCAACGAGTTGGGGGCCTAGATGCTTACAATCTCCCCCTTTTTATGATTGATGTCAACCAAACCCACACAAGGATAATATTGAATTTATAAGACATTAAAAATCAACAAGATACAACTAGCATTGATCTAAAATATAAGCACGAAGGCATATTATCAAGCATAGACATACTAGGCACAAATGAACAAGATATAAACTATGGCTTAAAAGCATACAAGCAGTAAACAATGTGAAGCATAGCTCTCCTTAAATTCAAGCATACATAACAAGTGGACTTCAAATGATGCAAACATGAAGATAAACATTACATTGCAAGCATAGAGTATATAGGTACCCAAAACATGAGTCGCATGTACACAAGATACAAGAAGGAATGATCAAGTACATGGCTCAAAGACTAGTCCTACATACCCTATCTAACCCTCTCTCACACTTACTATCTCCCCCCTTTGGCATCAAAAACAAAAAGGGAAAGCACTACTCGGCGTTGGGTGGAGGAGAAGGCCCGTTCAGCGGAGCACGAGGACGAAGCTCGAACTCCGAATCGGTGCTTGGAGAAATTACTGGAGTGTTAGAGTCATTGGAGATCGAGGTGGCCGCAGTATTGATGGCAGTGTCGTTGTCATCGTTGTCGACATGCACTCAACCTGGAGTAGCTGGAGGGGTGTTGAATCTACAAGCTCGGCATGAGAAGTGGAAGTGTCAAGCGCCATGAGGAGGTACCCGTCGTACGAAAAACCTTCTAGATACACCGCGATCATCCTGGGCTTCCTCGAATGTCACCTCCACCATCCTAGCGAGGGGGAGTAGTCCAAAGGCCCTCAACCTGTGTGCAGATAATTGGAAATGTTAGTGCAACTGAAGAAGACGCAGTTGGTGCTGAATGAAACATTACTCGATTCACACACCTAGGAATCCAACGAGGGTCGATCCTCCATCCCTCCATGGGCATGCGCAGCCGTAGCGAAGCAAGCTTGATGGGTGCCTCACCATGCCGAGACAAGCCGGTCACCAGGTGACTGCGGTGTGTGGCATCGATGGTCAGGTCGAGCGACTCGTAAGCCCACTCCCCAGCTGTTGCATCGCCCTCCATACATGTTCTCTAGTGCCTCGGGGAGCTCTTGTACGCCTATGGCGAGCTTCTTTGCTGCATTTCTCATGTGCTTCATCGTCAGGTCGTCTAGTTTCTTCCACAGTACATCAAACTTTCTCTACTAGTTATGATAACAATACCTCTTGAAAAGCTTCATCGAGTCTTTGATTCTAAATTGATTGTATAAAATAGCACCTATGTGCCTCTTGCACCACCTACTCTGCAAATCAGGCCATGGATAGGGCTCGTCTTCCCCTTGATAAAGCTGCATATTGCCTTCAAAAAGCCAGCATGTCGATCATGTATCAGTATCACGCAAACCCTTGGATGGTCACTCACGATAGTAGCTTTAACATTCCTCATAAACCACAACTAACTATCGATGTTCTCACTCTCCACAAATTCAAGTGTGACGGGAAGAACCTGATTGTTGCCATCCACTGCAATTGTAGTCAATATCTAACCCTTGTATCTCCCAGTTAGGAAGGTTCCATCCACCCACAACAACGGACGACAATGTCTGAATGCATTTATGCACGCACCGAAAGTGAAGAATGCTCGCTTAAGTACCATCTTCCTGGCATACCACTTCGAGGCGTGTTCCACAATATCAACATGAGTCCCAGGATTCCTTTGTTGTATGACTCAGAGCAGGCTAGGCAGGTTGTGGTAAGAGTCTTTAAACGTACCGAACCGTGCTTCAAGTGTCTTTTGTTTTGCCCTCCAAGCCTTAGCATAGTTGATTATATACTGGAACCTCTCCTCTATTGCTAGAATTATGGAACATGGCTCAAAATCCACTTTACCCACAATCTCTCCGTACAGGACATTTGCAATAAAGCCTAAAGACAGGTTTATGTAGGATTGCATGGACTCAGTCACCACGCATGTGTGCGGAACGACTAGGGATGGCAATGGGGCCCCATTCCCCATTCCCCGATGGGGAATTCATCTATTAGGGGACGGAGATGGGGCTATTTCTTCCCCCACGGGGATGCTAATATGCAAATACAATTCCCTATCGGATGAAACGGGGATGGGGACATTCCCCTACTCCCCATCCCCGTTACCCACTTGGGGCCCCGATAAGACATGTAGGCCACTAGCCCAGTACCGCACAACCCGATAAGGCGATAGCCAGATAATCTTATTTGCATTCTTTACTTTTCAGATGCTAATTAATAAAAAAAAATATTGTCATTTTAATATTGCATGTGAATGTTCATACTCATTTTATAACATTATGAATCTTATTTTCTCTTCTTTCGGGATTCAACTTGCGGGTATGGGTTCCCGTGGGACCTCGATAACCCGATGGGGACGGGGACGGGGGGAGAATAGCACCCGAGGACGGGGATAGGATGAGGATGGGGAATTTTTCGTCTCTTGGGGATGGGGATGTTCCACCACTCCCCGACGGGGAATGACCCCGTTGCCATCCCTAGGAACGACTATGGAGCATTTCCAATGGGTGTCCCACATAGGTTGGTATGCATACACTTGCCAAGGGCATCCATCTATCTCAAACTTTACGTCATACACACGCGGGCTGGACTTCGCTACCTTGAATGTCCTCCTCAGCCACACCACCCATAACTTAACTACTTCCTACACTTCCTTCTTACTTTTGTACAACACTCCTTGCTTGACCTCATTCTGCTGGTAATCCCAGGCCACCCGCTCACCTTCATTCACTACAATGTTGATGAATCAGTATGTGTTCCACTCCGACGGAATGGCCTCATCACCTCCACCTTGCTCGCCATTAGAGCTTTCATCATCTAACAATGCCTTCTTGTCATGGTCTTTGAGCTCCATCCGTTCCACTAATGCTTTGATTTGCTCACCTTTGTCTACAATGCCCATAGGTTCTTACGCCTCGCCCACGGGAAGGTCTACAGTCTCAACTTCAATTGTATCAGTGCCAACTGCCCCTTCTTGGCTCATACAATAGGTGTCACTGCGGCTGGACTGCCCAACTTCTACGACATCACCACCAATGGCATCTTCTTGCATCACAATAGCCGAAGAAACTTTCTCAAAGGCTTGGGCCAGCAAGACTAGAGGCCATCCATGCTCCTTCGCCAATCTCATGTATGAGCTCCACGAATTCTGGCCTTTCAATTCCACTAACTCCTAGTACGTGTGTTGCTGTGCCCGAGTGGCAACGCCATGCAACTTCAAATCATGCAACACACGGTCCAACAAGAACAACTGGTACAACCATCGCATCACAGTGCCCCATGGACGCTACTCTGGACTTGACAGACTGGCCATCACAAATGGAAAATTGCGCAGATCAACTCCTTCTGTGCCCATCTGTGGAACCCCTTCTCCATAGTATATTTTGAAAAATACTCGTTCAGTCATACTTGTTGATCAATTTGATAAATAATCTGATGTTAATGTCATATGCTTAACCTAAATACCATGAAATAGACCTCATAGCAACAAATAAACTTACAGAGGGGATTTCCTTAACGTCAAAACCCTAAAAAAAAGCAAAAAAAATTCATACACATTTTCTACAAATCCAAATTGACATTCATGCTTAATCCACGTAGCACATAGAAATAATAATAGATGATATACACTCTGTTCTAACTACATACTAGAGAAATAAATAGATCTATAAAAAAAAAATCCATTCTACTCTCTACACAAATCGGCGCCATATTGACCTAACTAGACGATCTAATATTTTGAAACTAATCAGCATACTACAACTAAATACTACGAGAAATTAATAGATCTACAACAATACATCCTATGATAAAATACTCTAAATAACTACATATCTAAAACTAACTATCTACCCATCTACCTACTACCAAATACAACCACAGATCTAATCATTTTATTTGCTAACCTGCCATGATTTCAAAATGAAATCTATGAAGAAACAGAAAACTCGCCTCTAGGATGAAGAGATCCCCTCTTTCTCCCCCCCCCTCCCTCTTTCCCTCCTCTACTCTCTCCTCCCCTCTTTCTCTTTTTTTCGAATAAAAGTGAATTCATCCATTTTTTTGCGGCTTAAATAGGGTGACTTCTGTCACTATTTCAAACGACGATTTGTTTTGTTGTCGCCAATCGACATGTGCCCTAACAGGCTGGTAGACGACATGGCACTATCGTCTATTCGTTTAGCGATAGAGCCTCTGTCACCATTTCAAATGGTGATGTAGCTCAGTCCCTATTTTGATTTGCGACATAGTTATTATCGTCATTTCAAACAGCTATAGATGTATATTTACGTAAAAAAATTGAGCTATTATTTATGTAATGTTAATAAAAATATATTATTTTAAAAAAAATCTGGGTGGTGGCGCGTACTAATAACACCAACCGGTTTAGCAGTTAGCTCGTGTCTGGACAAAGCTGGAATTGGGGAGTAGTGGTAGAAGATTGTGATTTTTTATGGCTGCAGCCTGCAAGGGAGAGGAAGTGTGTTGTCTGACAAGAGAGCATCATTTTCTGAAATGGACAATGGGGTTGGAGCTTCCTCGGTTCATGGAAGGTTTTATAGCCCGGGTGGCCGGGTGGTACTAGTAGGAGTGGCGTTTTGTAGGTGAGTGGGTGGTATGGGCTTGTGTATGGTGTCAAGTAAATCTCTTACGAATGGAACCTATCTAAAGGTCTGTTTAGAATATAGATTTTTTTATAAAAAAAAAATCATAAGAAATAGTTTAATTCCCTAGTAGTCAGAAAATTTTTGGTGTTCCAAATAGTCTTAATTCTTAAACTACTACTATCGGTGAGTTAGGATTTTATTTTACATAGGTTGATCATGCTTTGTTCTTGGAAAAACAAACTTAGCGCTCCTTTTGTGTATGAAATTGTGTAAGAAGTGGTTTGACCATTGTATACTAGTTCAAACTTTTTTCTCTAATAAAATTGAACGCGTCTCTTCTCATTTTTTTTAAACAACTAACGAATTCCCTTCGGTTCACAAAAGTTTTGGAATGTGTGCAGTCAAACTTTAGAAACTTTGTTCGTCGATATTTTTTAAAATATTTAGATTAGATACATGGAAATCATATATGTAGATTTGTTTTGAAAAACACTTTCATAATATTATGATTTTATTGGGTTTTGTAAATATATTACAATAGTAATTAGTAG
Organism: Ampelocalamus luodianensis; assembly: GCA_036346255.1. Classification (NCBI taxonomy): domain Eukaryota; kingdom Viridiplantae; phylum Streptophyta; class Magnoliopsida; order Poales; family Poaceae; genus Ampelocalamus; species Ampelocalamus luodianensis. The sequence goes on from CM070623.1 coordinate 52,142,643, forward strand.
TCAAAGCTGTATTTTGATGATCGTGTCGATATCTAAAACGACTTGTTTTTTTTTGAATCGGATGGAGCAGTTCCTCGAAGAAAAAAAAAACTAGCATAGTAGTTTCCTTGAGTTGATGAATTATTTCTTGTGTTTACAAACCATCCATTCAGTTATGCAAATACTCGAGCCTCGAAGGGCAAGCCAACAAATAAGGTATGTCCATATCCGATGGAGTGGCTGTGATCAGATGGTGCGTTGGTCTAAAAAAAAAAAGAGGTCAGATGGTGCGTGCTGCAGGCGAGATTATAAAGAATGGATCCGGCAGGGAACCCATGGGCGATACGTGACGGCGACATGGCGCGGTGCAGGCTAGGGGCCCCTCGAGACGGGGCCGTTTTCCGCGGAGCGTGGCGCGCATCTGGCTGGCCGGATGCAGCGGCCGACAAGTGTACTCACGGGCGCTTTCGGCAGCACGGGTTTTGGGGCGGTAACCAACGAATCGGGCTAATCGACGGCCGAGGGATAGGTTAAAATTAGATTTTTGCGGTAACCAACAAATCGGGCTAATCGACGACCGGTCCGCGTGTACGTTGTACCTCGGAGGTTGCTAGATTGAAATTAGATTTTTCGCGGTAACCAACGAATCGGGCTAATCGACGGCCGGTCCGCGTGTACCTCGGCGGTTGCTAGGTTGAAATTAGATTTCTGGGGAGCCTCGTATTTTAGAAGTGTGGACATTATTGACCCTCCAATGGATAGTAATTCCAGATCTAGCCTCTTTAGATAGAAAATTCCGTTTTTGACCCCGTGATCTCATAGGCTGCGGCCAAGCAACGCACTAGCCGAGCGTCTTTGCGGCGGAAAGCGAGAAGGCTATTCTGCGCGACTATACGCGACTAGTTTAAGTGCTGCGGCGTCCAAACGCGAACAACAGGAGCTGCTCCTCCAAGCGCGACAAGCGATTCGCTCTGATGCCATGCGACGGGAGAGAAAAGTGGTGACGAGAAAGGAAAAAAGATAATAAATTCGATTTTTTAAAAAGTAAATTTCATAAAATTCATAAAAATTCTTGGAACATGAATAGATTTAATAAAATAATTTTGAATTTTATTTTATTCATTTAAAACAATTTTTCTAAAATTTCAATTAAGCTTTAATTAATCCAACAAAATACAAATGGTTTATTTTATTTTTAAGCTAAAATGATTTGGGCTTGAATGGAGGTAAAAATGGGAAAAGCGAAAAGAGATTTGGGCTTGAATGAGGTAAAAATTATGAATCGAGCTCATGGTTTAATTAAATTTGGGCTTGAATCGGGAATAGTTTACAATTTTAAATTAAAATTTCACTAAGTAGGGTTTTAGCGATCGGGGAGAAATATAGCACGAGATCCACTCCGAGAGCGCGACGTGACCACCTGAGCGGTCGGTCGTCGCGTCGATCGCGTTCTGTGAAACACGAATAGATCTTTAATCTCGGCATGAAGACCCTTCCTCGTTTGAACCGGGCGTTGTTAAGGGTGCTCGGAACATGGTTGGACAAATCATATATCTCTTACCACTATCTGGAGATTAACAGCGCCCGGTTCAAACAGGGAAGGGTCTTCATGCGGAGATTAAAGATCTATTCGTGTTTCACAGAACGCGATCGTATGCGACGGACTGGACCGCTCGAGTGGTCACGTCGCTACCGAGGTGGATCTCGATGCCTATATTTCTCACGATCGCTAAAACCCTACTTAGTGAAATTTAAATTTAAAATTGTAAACTATTCCTCGATTCAAGCCCAAATTTAATTAAACCATGAGCTCGATTCATAATTTTACCTCCATTCAAGCCCAAATCTCTTTTCGCTTTTCCCATTTTACCTCCATTCAAGCCCAAATCATTTTAGCTTAAAAATAAAATAAACCATTTGTATTTTGTTGGATTAATTAAAGCTTAATTGGAAATTTTAGAAAAAATTGTTTTAAATGAATAAAATAAAATTCAAAATTATTTTATTAAATCTATTCATGTTCCAAGAATTTTTATGAATTTTATGAAATTTACTTTTTAAAAAATTGAATTTCTTATCTTTTTCCTTTCTCTCACCACTTTTCTCTCTCTGTCGCATGGCATCTGAGCGAATCGCTTGCTGCGTTTGAGGAGCGACTCCTTGTTGTTGCGTTTGGGACGCGCATGACTTCGTAAGCTGCGTACAATCGCGAGAATAGCCTTCTCGCGTTTTCCGCCGCAAAGACGTCGGCCATCGCATTGCCTGGCCGCAGCATGTGGGATCACGGGGCCAAAAACGAAATTTTCTATCTAAAGAGGCTAGATTTGGAATTACTATCCATTGGAGGGCCAATAGTGTCCACACTTCCGTATTTTAAGACCAAGCGACGTGCATCTGTCAGAGTACAGTCTGCATATCTGTTTGGTCATATAACATCGCTTTCCGACAGAAATACTGCTGTTTGTTTAGCCATATTTCAAGTACTCGTCGCTGCTGTTCGTTACTTTCATCGTTGCAGTGTGCTACACTTAGTTTTACACGTCACATGCTTTAGACTCCCTTTCTTGCAAAACTTTGTCAGAAGCCGGCACAGAAACTGTGACTTGCCAAACTTTTGACACAAGATTAGAGTAAAGTGTAATAATAAAACAAAACAAACAGCTTCGCGAAAAGGAAAAAAAAAAAAAACAAGGCCCTTAGAATGGCTGGGCAACTGATTCTTCTCATTGTAAAATAACTAAGTGCCTTGTGCAATTGTCCAACGCTGTGTTGGACAATCATTTATAGCAGACAAATGTACAAGAACAGAAGATGCTTTGTTGGTGAGTGCAGCCACAGCTATGGCATTCAATTATTGGCAACAGCCAGAGCTAAACAGAGTAATGCGTTACATACAAGTGAATCTTACTTACATAATTAGTCTCTTCTTATGTCATCGGCACGTATACGGAATCAGGACTACACACCAGAGTCTCGTCATATCATTATCGCACCGTTCAATCAGATTGGTAATTTGGGTGTAGAAGAACAACCAAATCTCACCAACAAGTTTTCAATTTACCTCATCAAAACAAACTGGGAGAGAGAGTCTAAAAAAACAAAGTGGGAGAGATAAAAACACAGAAGGCTAACATATATGCATATAATCTTCTTTACTACAGCTTAAATGCTACTGCTGAATAAGCATAGTTTTACCAACCTACTAATGAAGCCGACAAGTTGTGTGCAGGCAAGTTTTTAAAAATCTTGCATCCACATCTTCGCGGGTCCCCTGGCGTGTTGGATGCATTGCGGGATATCGAGCTCGAAAGCGATGCGTGTCGGTAAGCCGCCAATCCCATCCGTCTCTTTTGCAATTCCTTTACACACATGCATATTTATAATTTTCTTTCCTTCAGCTTAAGGTCCATGCTCATACGCTGTAAACGTTGCAGCCACAAGCCTGCCATTTGGATTTAGGCTCTAGTTCATGCATCCAAATACGTGTCAGTCTCTCACCTACATTTGGCTTTGGTCTTAAAGCCGTTTTGGAGTCAAGGGAGGGTTGTTTTCAGTTGCGTACCACCCTGGACCAACCTGCCCTGGTACCTTCTGGAGATTTTCTTCTCATTTCTCAAGTGTTCTATCGTTTTTGTGACCGGACAATCTTCAGAAGATGTGTATTTCCGTGTGTGAGCTAAATTATATTTGCACATTCCTTTTTCTTGATACAGATGTGTATGGATGCTTTATATCTTCAGACAAGGGTTTAGAAACAGTTATGAGAGCCTTGTCACCAGGACTGGCATTATTCCCGGTGCCAGCTCTTTGTATTTGTGCATCGTTGGAGATTCTGCCAACAAGAACGTATTACAAATAGAATCTTGTAGCTGCATGCAACAATGTCTGAACTACGAATTCTGAGATAAGCAAAGTAGGCCTGTATGCAATACTAGACAGATCAATCTCTAATGATACGCAACAGTGCATCAAATGACTGGGTTTTATTACCAACACAGTGTTTTCAGGTTAACATCTCTGAAGTATCAGTATCAGTCGGCCAGTTGTTTTCAGGTTCACTGTGCCGTGTGAGTAGAGCTTAATTTGCGGCCGAAAAACGACTGGTTTCTTGATCACGTTTCTGGGACTGGTTACTGTAATATGGTGCAAAGTCTCTTCTCCGCTTTATTTTACCTTCTTTTTCTTCACGAGATTAGGATAATAGTTTTTGCAGTCAAAGGATCAAGATCATGTTCACGGTTTGGCGTCGAGTCCCAATCGAAGAAGTGTTCCATGTAAGGAAAAATTTCTACCCTTTCTCTTATAGCCGCCAATGTGGTTCAGTTCAATCAAAAGGTGTGCCTGAGAAGTATGAAGTTTTTTTTTTTTTTTTGCTTTCGAGCGATCAAACAAGAGATCCAAATTGCAGTTGAAGGGTTTTCTTCACCAAGTGTACCTGAGGTTGCATCACTCATATATTGAAGAAGGATATTACGTGTCCCATTAGTCTAAAGCAGGGGAGGGAAAAAAAACAGTTGATAGGACACCGGAGTTCTTTCATGAGTGCAATTTTAGAGCACAAGTGCTCTTAAAGTATGATATGAATTTGTTATCGTTACTAATTATAGAGGAATTAAGCTCATGAGCCATACAATGAAGCTTTGGGAGCGTGTGATTAAGCACCATTTAAGAAGAGTGACTAGCGTGACGACAAACCAATTTGATTTAATGTCTGGGAGGTCGACCACGGAAGCGATTTTATTGACACGGCAGTTGATGGAGATGTATAGGGAGCAAAAGAAGGATCTTCACATGGTGTTTATCGACTTGGAGAAAGCTTATGACAAAGTGCCAAGAAAAGTCATGTGGTGAACACTTCAAAGGAAAAAGTCCCAACAAAGTATGTTACCCTAATTAAGGATATGTACCAAGATATTATGACTAATGTTAGAACATGTGGTGGTGATACTAGCGATTTTCCTATTAAGATAGGACTACACCAAGGGTCAGCATTGAGTCCATATATTTTTGCCCTAGTGATGGACGAGGTCACATGGGACATACAAGGAGGTATCCCTTGGTGTATGCTTTTCACTGATGATGTAGTGTTAGTTGATGAGAGTAGGATAGATGTAGATAGGAAGCTGGAGTTGTGGAGGAAGACCCTAGAATCGAAGGGCTTTAGACTTAGTAGAACTAAAACTGAGTATATGAAGTGTGATTTCAGTGGTACCGGGGCAGATGATAGAGATGTTAAGCTGGACAGACAAGTAGTGCCTAGGAAGGACACGTTTTGATATTTGGGATCGATGCTACAATGAGACGGAGAGATTAATGAAGACGTGAGCCACAGGATTAGAGTGGGGTGGGTAAAATGGCGCCAAGCTTCGGGTGTCCTGTGTGACAAAAAAAATCAAAAGTTAAAAAGTAAGTTCTATAGGATGACGATCAGACCTGCGATGTTATATGAAGCAGAATATTAGGCAACTAAAAGACAACATATACAAAAGATGGGTGTAGCGGAGATGATGATGCTGCGGTGGATATGTGGTCACACAAGGCGAGATCGAATCCGCAATGAGGATATACATGATAAGGTGGGGGTAGTACTAATTGAAGAGAAGCTTGTCCAACATCGCTTGAGATGGTTTGGACATCTCCAACGGAGGCCTTCTGAGGCACCGGTACGTAGTGGAATTTTAAGACGTACTGAGAACGTAAGAAGAGGCAGAGGTCGACCAAGACTAACGTGGGAGGAAGCAGTTAAAAGAGATTTGAGGGATTGGAATGTAGCTAAAGAATTAGCTTTGGATAGGAGCGCATGGAAGTTAGCGATCCACGTACCGGAACCATAAGAAGGTTTAAGGGCTGTGTTTTAGGCTCTCGGCCCGGATGGCATGATGTACAGTTTAGGGTTTTAGCCTTGTAGGTTTTATTATTATTACTATATTTTTATTTTATTTTTTTATTTGCAAGGCTCTCGTCTCTTTGACTTTGAGGATGTTTCATTTCTGGCCTACCCTAACTTGTTTGGGATCAAAGGCTTTGTTGTTATTGTTGTATGAATTTGTTATTGTGTCTTTGCCACACGGCATGACTCCCATTCGGCCAGTATTCTTCTAGGACTTTTGTTACCTAGCCTATATATATATATATATATATATATATATATATATATATATATATATATATATATATATATATATATGTGTGTGTGTGTGTGTGTGTGTGTGTGTGTGTGTGTGTGTGTGTGTACTCCTGTAGTCGCACGGTTTAGATGCACCAAAGTTCTCCATGCTTGTAATTTCTCCCCATATAGTGAATTTCGCCTTCATGTGTCCGTGGTTTTCCCCGCAAGGGTTTTCCATGTAAAAATTCATATCTCCTATTTCTACTATTTATCATGCGTTTTATAACAAGTAGTATCAGAGCTCTGGGTTCGAAGCCTGAACCGCTGGTCCCGGGAGGAGCTATCTCAACTCCCGGGGCAGCCATCGTGCGGCATGAAGCACCACACCTGCGCATCATCAACCACGGCATCACGTCACATCAAAGTGTCACCACTATGGTGGCGACCATGGCAAGAACAGAGGATGGGCAAGGAGAGATGGAAGCGGTGAATACAGAGGCGCCTTCGGCGAATCCAGAAGTAAAGACAACATGAGTTAGTTGGCGGTGTCGGTTAAGTTAATTAATGTATTAGCTGTTGGGTGGGACCAAGTTGTCATTTTGTTGGGTGTTTGGATGTGTCCTTAAAGGGACAAGCACTGTGTGCTATAAGACGTTGTCGATGAAATGAAATAGTCTCTCGTCACTCTTTTCTGTTCTTCCTCCCTGATCCCCAAATTCTACTCGCATTCACACGTACGTTATCCTGATTCTTTGGTGATCTCGCCCATGAGAATTGGACATAACTATTGGTGATATGCTCTAGAGGCAATCATAGAGATAATTGTATCACGTGTATGTTAATGAGTTATAGAATAAATGTTACTATGTTTGTTGGATAAATTATCATTTATAAAGATTAACAAGTATGTGACTTGTTGGTGAAACCCTTTAAGTTATATAATATCATTCTAAATGTATCCCTGGTCGGATGTCACTGGTCATAACACTAGTGACTTATCGATCAGCACATGTATTGATTGATGACCGTGTTTCACCGGTCATGGATATAGGGATATCGAATCAATAATGTGAACACATGTTAGAGAATATGGTGTTAGATTGACCTCACCTTGAGACACTATTGATATTGTTATGATCTTGTGTGTCATCAGTTGGTCTCAAGTAATGACGATGTATAATCCTTAGACTTGAGATTAGCATAGTTTCCTACATGTGTAATAGTACACTTAGGGGTTGTCAAATACTACTTTGTAACTAGGTAGTTATAAAGGTAGCTTTCGGGTATGCTCGGATATAGGATTTGTCCCTTCTAACATAACATGAGAGATATCTATGGGTCCCTTGATGTGGTCAGATAAAGAAAGTGCATGACTGTGCCACTAGTGGTCGAAGAGTCGACAACATGAAGTTATCCGTCACTTGATCGAGAAAGTATTGAACAGTCTATGAATGATAAAATATCTCACCTGGAGTTCAACCAGATATCGTGAGGCAAAGGGAGAATACGCAACCAGGTCGTTCAGTCCGATTAGATACGAACTGGTCATATGGAGATATGGATTGCTCGTAAACTAGTCAAATATGATCACTAACTGGTCAACGAACTGGTCGTAAGGAGTTATGAACTAGTCGTGACTAAATAGGAATTGGTCATATGGAGATACAAGCTGGTCGTAAGTGATAAGGATCTGGTCGCATATCATATTACATAAGGTTTGTCCGATATAATATTTATGTGTATTCGGGAATCATTATGTCTTGCTAGGAACCTCTAATGACTTACGATCAGAAAGAAGTTTCTGAGTCACAACCGATTACACATGAACCTACAAGGTCACACACTTAACAGGTTGAAACAAACGAGTTCGGATAGGATCCGTTATGGGCTCTTTTTAAGGGGATGCATGGGGCTGTTGGGACGTAAGAGAGTTGCTCCACCGAAACCTTAGCCGCCATCTTCCTGAAGGCCCTATCGTGCGTATTAGTGCTAGCACATCGGCGTACGACGTTTCATCCTTGGATGTGTGGATACCTTAGAGGTGTTGTTGCGCTAATCGAGGACGATCCACAACCTACGCAATGAACATGACAAGTTGCTGGAGGAGACTATCGTTACCAAAGACATTGGACGATTGACTGCAACCACTACATCGACACGTTCGACGTTAGATTAGGCTGCTCCAACTCTTCTTCCGCTATACTGCACGTTTAGTGGTAACGATCTATGATCTCTTGTTTCCATGACTTCCTGGTTTACGTGATAATTTTTTTGAATTGCCAGCTAGTGTAGCCTACCTGTATCCCTACAATAACAATATGGTATCAGAGCTTCGTCAATTCCACGCAGATTTCTCGTATTCTCTAGGCTTTGACTGGTAAATCCACGGAGAAGGGTGTCGATCATCTTTTGGGCTTGATCAGTGTAAGTCCTGATCTAGGTTCGGTTGGCTTGGAGGAGACATCGCAACGGCACCGTCGAAGCAAGGAGTTTAAGTAAAGCAAGTGATGGAGGCCATTGAGAGGAGGTTGAAGGAAATGCTGGTGCAGGTGATAACCGAGATGGTGGAGGAGGTGAAGGCGGCAACGGGGGCGCAATTGGCGGTGGTAAGCTAAAGGCTTGAGAAGCAACGGGAGCGGTTGGATCAAATGCAGATGAAGGTGAATCTCTCCCTAGACTCCATTGGCAAAATCCAGCAAAAACAAGTTCAAGATGCTAAGGTAACAAAGGGACCAACGCCTTTCCCTCTTCTGATTCCGTAAGTCTTGCCACGTAGGACACAAGATGATGTGGATGAGAGAGGGAGATGATAGAAAATTGAGCCGTCTCTTATGCAATAGTCGACTGTAACACAAGAAATAATACACATTGTACATGAAGGAGTTATCTATAAATATATGTAAAAAGAAAACCTATTATAGGAGTTGTCTTTAGTATTGTCTATAGATGACATGAAGAGATACTATAGACAACAGTTATCTATACCATTTGATATGCCCTAAGCTCCGTAGTTCTTTATATACATAATTAATTCGAAGCAACATCGCATCTGAAGCCAATAGGAAAACATCGCAAAAAACAAGTGACGTCGTCCCATCCACACGTCGCGAGCAGCAGCCCTAATTAAGGTTGCAAAGTGCAATTATCCAACATTGGTAAGTGTACAAGATCTCTCCCACTTGAAAACTATCCAGCCTTGGAATCTTCTCTACAGGAACCAGAGCAGTCAGCTTCTCCATATCCATCTCAGATCTCTCCCACTTGGAAACGGTTCCAGCCATTTCTTCTGAGTGAGTTTGATTTGGATTTGGAATAATTTAAGGAAGGATTGCAGACTTGGTTGGTAGTGGAGAGAACGAGAGCTCGAGAGCGGTTGAAGCAAATAGGGAAAGTAAAAACACTAAGTCACATATTTGGTAGATATTTATAACCACAGGTCTGAGTTAAAGATCATGGGAACTCAACAGTTACCACCCCTTCGAGAACCGCTCCCAACGGACAGATCTGTGAGAGTCAATTGGCATTCTTTAATCTATCCGTTCGGGTAAAGCAGCTTTGTCTTTTCAATGCAAGTAAAATTATCTTCCTGACCAAATCAATTTCTGGTCAAATAAAATACCAGTTGAAAAGATTATGCTTCCGACCACTACTCTATGACCTCTTTTCAAATGAAATACCTGTTGGAAAGATTAATTTGTTTCAAGAGGTCAGATGCACAGACTCAAATTTTGTTGGGGTTATGAATTGTTGAGGACCCATATTTGTTTGTCTGCTTTGTTGATAGTTGTGTGTTTAGACCTGCTGGTGTTTATTTAATTTAGCTTCCTGAGAAGCGTTTGGAGAAGACAATTCTAGTCTACTCGTATAATTTTGCTTCATGAGAAGCGTTTCGATAAGATTGTTTCGGTCTTAATTGTTGAAATTAGTCAGTTGGATTTTCGAGGCACAAGATCTATTGATGAAGACTTATTCGGAGAAGATTTTGATATTTCGGCTACAGGAGCAAATTCATCTAAAGGTGGATTGGTTTTTCCCGCAAAAATTTTCTGCGTAAAAATTCATGTCTCTTATTTCTACTATTTGCCGCGTTTTATAAGAAGTGCAATATAGGATGCTTTGTTCGTTGGTTCATTTCTATTGGTTACGAAAAAAGGACTAACCAGGCTAAAATACGAGACAGACAGGGCCATGATTCTCAGAAGGTAACACTGTTCAAGGATAAGCTCTGAGATGGAAGAAATTTCCCGTCATCTAATTGGAGCTACCTTGGAATTGGTAACAGCATGCTAAAAAAACTGCATGGATCCTGAAACAATTGAAAAACTAGGAGCTAATCTGCATCTAACATTCAGCTACTAACACCAGGTTGCAAGATCTGCTTAGTTTTTGTTCTAACCACTTTTCCCTTGGTAGAAAACAGAAGCACTATCTGAACCTGTAATACTACTCAAATGACTAGTATTAGTCCTTGTCGCTAGGCAGCCAATGTTTTCATATCTCATCAGGCCCCAACGGTTCCTTTTCTTCTCTTTGTTCCTTTTAGATAAGATAATCGCACCAACAATCACAATGCCATGATTGTAGATTCGGGTTTATCGCAAAAAAAATGGAGAAGTGCTGTCTGTGCTTTACAGTTAGCGGAGTAATTTGTGTCCCTACATGAAATGTTTCATGTCCTTTTCTGAATGACTTGGCGAGGTGCACATTTATTATAATGTCTTATAATTTTATAAACAATCAAAGAACTAGTGTGAATAATTATTTTCGGTGTTGGGTGATCCCAAGGGGGCATTTGTTATGCCTGTTGGATTTCCTGAGCTCACAAAGATTTGCTTTCAGTACCATTTTTATTTGTTCAAACCTAACAAAGCGGCACAATTCAACCAGTTAAAGCTCAAACAGTTGTACAAAACATTTCCCCCGAAAACAAAAATGCTTCCGTATCACTTTTTCCTGGATGCTTTACAGCTGCTAAAAAATGAAGCATTTTCGTAATTGTCTGCTTACAGTTACAGAGAATCGCCAGAAAAGAAGTATGGTCTTTCTTTCTCTCGCCCATATTCGCCGCCCTTTCCCCTTTTGATTGAATTCCTAGTTCAATGTATCTGGGACTTGCATGCTCACCATGCTGTGATGGTGAAAATGGATTGATCTGAGCATCAACCTATAGTCTGTTAAAACTCAAGTAGGATTTTTCTCTTTTGGAAAGTAGGGGCTATCTCGATAGCAAAATACGAAAGTAAAGCGAGAGCGCAACGAGAGTAGAAGCTCAGTCTTCTTTCGTGTACCCACTCAATATTGGGCCAAGCCCATTACCGAGTTCAGCTATGGTTAGGCCCAGTAGAGTACTCAGGGGTCAAAACCTGAACAAGGAACATGTCGTGGCTTTCTGCTCTGATTTCTTTCGCAAGAACAGGCTAGCAAGTAAATCTTACGCAAGAACAGAGATGCGAGGTTTTTTTTTTTTTTTTTTTTTGAGAGAGAGTGAGACGCAAGCGTATTATTATTGGCCTGGATGGCTACATCAAGGTATATATTCGCCGTGTCCCTTAATCAAAAGTAAAGGCAACACATTGATTTCAACAAAAGAGAGAGAGAGAGAGAAAAGGTAAAGGCAACACGGCGTTACAAATTACAAGCAACACATGATAGCAGTCAACTTTCCCTTTCCGTTAAAAATATATATATATCTAGTCACAAAAGAGTGCTCTTGAATATATGCGTATACGCAGTCAAACTCTATTAATTTTGACAAATACACTGTTTAAAACATATGGTTTTGATATATGAAAATGATTCGACTGAATGTCATGAAAACCACTTTCATAATATTGCACCTTTATATGTATATATATATATATTTATTTAATACGTGATAAGAGAATTTAATGGTCAAATTAACATTTTATTTATTTAAAAAAAGTAAAAATGTCACTCTTTTGTGACCGGGAGAAGTATATGATAGCAATATTTACTGTTCACTCCAAGAAACAAAAAAAAAGACAATTTTGATTATACATACATAAAGAAGTTTCGCCCAAGCTAGTTTGATCAATTTGAGTTTTCACCTTCTAATGGTGCTTCTGGGGGATTTTAATTATTTGGAATGGAGCGGTCTTTACTGAACAACCACTTCATAACCTACCCTTCGCACTTACGGTGGAATTTACCTCTGTACATTCATTGGGAAAGTGGAGTGTGACTTGTGTTTATGGTCCTTGTGAAAATCTAGCACGAGACAATTTTGCAGATTGGATGATGAATTTACAAATATCAGATGATTTCAATTGGATCTTTCTAGGAGATTTCTACTTTATTCGTTCTACCCAAAATCGAAATAGGCCAGGAGGTGACATGAATGTTATGTTCACTTTTAATTGTATTATTAGCAATCTTGGATTAATTGAACTCCCATTAAAAGGCAGAGCTTTTACGTGGAGTAGTATGCAAGAAGCTCCGCTCTTAGAACAATTGGATTGGGTTTTTACAACAGTGAGTTGGACAACAAAAATATCCAAATACAATGGTTAGATCTCTAACTCACAAAATTTCAGATCATGTCCCGTATGTGGTTTTTATTCAGACGGTCATTCAAAAAGCAAAGATATTTCGATTTGAAAATTTTTGGGTTGAACATCCAGGTTTTATGGACATTGCATCATACTATTGGAGCAGCCCGTGTAGACACACACAAATGGAGAGGCAATTCTTTTGGCAAAATTCAAGAGTCTCTGGCATGGTCTCAAAATTTGGAGTAAGAATATCTCTCAACTTTCCAGATTAATCTTGAACTGCAATTCGGTTATTACCCTTATGAATAATCTAGAAGAGCAAAGATCCCTAGATAGGCCAGAATGGAACTTTCGTAACATTATCAAGATACACTTACTTCGACTCTTGCATTACAAACAACTATATTGGGAAGAAAAAGGTGCACTGTTCGTTGGGTTAAGTTCGGAGATGAGAATACAAAATTCTTTCTTGCCATAGCCACAAAACAGTATAGAAGGAACACTATTACACAGTTGTCCGCTCAAGACAATGGAACTGAAACAAATCACGATGGAAAGACAGCTATTCTTTGGCATTCATTTAAAAATAGACTAGGACTTCGGCCAATACTAAAATGCTTTTCAATTTATCCGAATTATTTGCACTAGTTCAGGGATTGCATATCTTGACAGAAAGATTTACTCATGATGAGATCGACAAAATAATAAAGGAACTCCCTATTGATAAATCACTAGGGCTGGATGGTTTTAATGGACTCTTTATATAAAAAAATGCAAGCATATTATCAAGAATAATTTCTACAAGCTATGTGAGGACTTCTATGAAAATAAGATTTAGCTACAGTGTATCAATAATTCACACATTACTTTAGTGCCAAAAAAGTCTCCCCAGAAAGTGTAAATGAATATAGACCTATCTCACTTTTGAATTCCTCACTCAAGTTACTCACAAAGATATTGGTGGATTATTCTACAAATTGTTTATAAAAATCAATATGGATTTATCAAAACAAGAACAATTCAAGATTGTCTTGCTTGGGCCTATGAATATATCCATCAATGTAGGCAATCAAAAAAAGGAAATTATTATTCTAAAGCTGGACTTTGAGAAAGCCTTTGATATGGTGGAGCACAATACTATCATCCAAATTTTGCAAAATAAAGATTTTGATAATAGATGGATTACCTGGATTAAAAAATTTACTCAGTTCTCGAACATCCTCGGTTTTGTTAAATGGAGTACCAGGGAAATGTTTTCAATGTAAAAGAGGAGTGAGACAAGGAGATCCTCTCTCGCCACTTCTCTTCGTTCTTGCATCGGATCTCCTGCAAACAATTATAAATGAAGCACATAGAAGGAATCTCCTCAATATACAATTCCGATTGACAACAGATGGAGATTTTTCCTATAGTTCAATATGCAGATGATACCTTAGTCATTATGGAAGCTGATGCAAGACAATTATTTTGTTTGAAGTGTCTATTAAATTCATTCGCTTCCTCCACAGGACTGAAAGTCAACTATAACAAGTAATTTATAGTGTCCATTAATATCACTCATGACAAAATGTTTACCCTGGCAAACACCTTTGGATGTCAAATTGGCACTCTTCCTTTCACTTATTTGGGTTTACCGCTGGGAACAACACAACCAAGAGTACATGATTTTTCGCTACTGATTAATCGAGTAGAGAGAAGACTATCTATTTGCGCAGCTTATCTCTCTTATGGAGGGCAATTAACAATGATCAACTCGGTACTCCCCCACCTCCTAACTTTTTACATGTTCTCACTCAAGATCTCACTTACGATCATTAATAATATTGATCGAGCTCAAAGGCACTGTCTTTGGAGGGGTTCGGATTTAAATGGAAAAGGTGAAAATCTAGATGCATGGAATTTGGTATGCAAACCAAAAAAACAAAGGGGGTCTTGGAGTTCTTAATTTACAAACACTAAATGATGCTCTCCTAATGAAGAATCTACATAAGTTCTACAATCACCATGGTATTCCATGGGCGAAGCTGATCTGATAAAGGTATTATCAAAATAATATTCCTTACAACACAAAGAATCAAGGCTCTTTTTGGTGGAGAAATATTATGAAAGACATTACGATTTATAGAGGAATTGCTATGGCAATAATTGGTGCTGGTACATCAGTGTTATTCTGGTTGGATTTTTGGAATTCTAACATTTACTGTCGCAAATATCCAGTGCTATTCACTTTTGCTAAAAATCAACAACTCTCAGTGGCTAATCTACTCCAAAATCCAGTATAAGAAGACAGTTCCACCTGCTTTTGTCTATTGAAGCATTTGAGGAATATAATATGCTTAAGACATTAGGCATTTTCTTCTAATTAATAATTGCCAAGATAGTTGGACATACATATGGGGCTCAGCACAATATTCATCTCAAATATACTACAAGTTCTCTTTTAATACTCTTATGCCATCTCGGTCACTCAAATGGATTTGGAAAAGCAAATATGTTATGAAACTTAAGGTTTTTGCATGGCTACTTTTAATGGACAGGCTGAACACAAAAGACATGCTACGCAGACGATATTATAATATTGAGGATGACCAATATTGTGTGCTATGTCCAGAAGAGAGGAAGAAACTCTACACCACTTATTCTTTGGCTACCAATTCAGTCAATCATGTTGGGAATATTATTGGCATTAATTGGGATGATACGACTGATGTTCAACTTAAAGTGAAAAGAACGAGATTAATCTTCAATTCTATGTTCTATATGAATATCTTTATTTTGGCCGCATGGCTTATTTGGAAACAGCGGAATGGCAAAGTGTTTGAAAATATCACGCGGAATATTTTTAGTTGGAAAAATATTTTTAAGAGTGAACTTGCTCTGCATGTGCACTGAATCAAAGAAGATCATAGACAACCTTTTTTTGATTGGTTGAGGTTCTTTGCCCCAAGTGGGTTGTAACTTTTTTCCTTTTACCTTGTACATAAAACCTTTTTTAATTTTTTTATTAATATATATACAGTAGGGGCCTCCCTTAATGTCCCTCATCGAAAGAAGTTCAAAACTAGTACATTGACAGTGTTCAATTATCATATAATATCATTCACCTGATACACACAAATCGAAATGGGAATTATGTTAGTACATCTTATCCCGTGATACTAATTCAACACACAGCCTCTCTTCTCGATGTTTGTAAAGACCCAAAATTTCAAAAAAAAAAAAATCAAAACTTGTTTGAATTTGGTCTGAGTTTGGGTTTTTGCCAAATTCGAAAAGTCTCTCCCCTTTTCCGCTTTCCCTTTTTGGCCTCCCATTTTCCTCCGCCTGAATGTGCCTTTCTCCAACGTGCTTTCTCCCCTGTCTTCCTCCTCCTTGCACCGCACTGCCTTACTCACTTTTGTCTTCATCCCCGTCAGCACAGTCTTCACACCACCCCCGCTCCGCGCCAAATCACGCCGTGCACCGCCTTTGTCCACGCCGAGCCGCGCCACCTCATCTCACCACCCCGCTGTGCGTCTTCACCCACACTAGCACCACTTTACCTCGTGCCAGGTGTTCGACACCCCGCCACTGCCCCTTCCATCTTCGCGAGCTCCTGCGCCTGCGTCAATGAGACCGAACCGCTCCCGCGATGCCACAACACTGCTACCCCTCACCTGCTTTTCCCTTTCCCAACATCGATTGCGCGCGGCCACACACGTCGTCGCCACGCGCAACGCCCGCTCAAGCCGTGCACTGCCGCCATCGCCTCCTCGCACTATAAAAGCCCACTAAACCACGCCTACTTCGTCATCAGCGCCACCTCAACCTCACCATCACCCTTCTTCCCCTCCAGCTCTGGTCGTCTTCTTCAATTTCGCCATTGCCCTCTTTCTTCCCCGACGAGCCCGAAGACCAATCCGCTGCCACCATCTCGCCCTCCCCCTCTCGATTCCATCACAACCACCGCCCCATCACCCGCAAAACTTTCCCCCAACCCCCTCGCCCCTACCCTCTTTGCCAGCTCGCCGGCACCGTCGCCCCGCCCATGGTCCCAGCCGCCTCAGGCCACCCCAAGACAACCACCGCCACCATCATGACCCCCTTGGTCCTCTGATGCTCAAGTCCCGACCAATTTTACAGGAGCACCACCAGAGAACTGTTGTGCCGATGCTCTGCTTCGGTCGTACGCCATCACCACCGCTCACCTTTTGCCGGACCTCCTCCGCTGGTGAAAACTAAAATGGGTTGCCCTCGCCTCACTGATCCTCCCCACACTGACCATCACTGCCGCTGCAATTTCTGCTGCCGCCGTCTGCCAGAGAGGAGGAAAGGGAACATAGAGGGAGAGAGAGAGAGCCAATGGGAGATGGGCTCCCTTCGGCTGGAAAGCCAAAATGGGCCCTATGTCCGAATGGGCTGCCAAGTAGGCCCAGCAGTCAAAACAACCCATTATTGTGTACAACTGTGCAACCCATTCCTATTCACAGACTAATACTATTCATCCAAAACCCAAAAATGTGCAACCCATTACTATTTAGCCCAAAACCCATTACTATTCATCCAACCCAATCCACAATAAACAGTACCACCTGATACTGTTCATCGAAACCCGACATTATTCACCCAGACCCAATAAGACATATATACACAAATTTTGACCATTTTAAACCCGTGAATCCCATTTTCAACTCCGTTTGACCTAACCAAGCACCCAATAAATCCCCACCATCCCACACTACCTTTATTTTCAATTCTTTTTTAATTTATTTAATTCATGTTGTTCCCAGCTCGCCACCTGTTGAGGCCGAACTTATTTATTTGATTTTCTTCCATTTTAGAACCCGATTTTATTGATCAAACTACGGAGGAGTTGATCAAGACACAGGAGAGGTAAAATCCAATCAAGGACTGCAGATGTGGAGGTAAGTCGCATTTATTTGATCATTTTGAGCCTATATTTCATGTAATTATATTATTACTTTCATTGCCGTATTTATGCCAATTACTTTAATATTGAAATAATACTTTAGAATGTCATGATGATTAGATATATCCTATCACCCCACATACAAGCCCACCTATTCTTTGTAGACCATATTCATCTTGACAAGGTTAAGTTACGTAAAATGATAACTAAATATTCGACATTGTCACAAAATGCATTTATAAATTCTAGAAAAGAGTACTGGCTAAGCACCAATGGTTTTGGTGGAGAGTTGAGGGTTGAGACCAAGAGGATGGATAACCTAAGATACTTGATAAAAGTGAGTCGAATGTAAGACCAAGCAGGTGGATAGCCACGAGTTAGTGTTGGTCCATTTCCTCACCGGAGATAGGTAAGGACAAGAACCTTGTGCCAAATAATAGACACATAAATCGTTGAACCACAGGTTTGGTCATTCCAACTTGGCTTAGTACACTGCTCTTCCGGTTAAATATCTACAGGGTGAACACCTGCTCTTGTGTGATAGAGCAGCCGTAGTTATGGGAGTGGGACTGGAGTGGGCCTGAAGGGACACTCTCTGGTCTACACAACGGTAGGTACCGTCAGTATTGGACCGTGCATTCCACTGTTGGCCGGTGGTCTCCCGATGGCTGTATGGTCCAAGAACCTACCGGGTAGAGGTTAGAAAAGTTGAGCAGTGAAAATGCTTTGTTATCTCAACTCAGTCGCACGCTATCGTATTGCGTACGTGTTTATAGCTTGACAGTATGAGTTTAAAATATCTTATGGGTAAAGTTGAACAACTCTGCAGAGTATAATTGAAGGTATTTGAATACATCGTGCTTGTTAATGAAACTGTGTTCATGGGTGATTCCAATACATGAGGTATAAGTAGAGATTTTGATATGTTAAGATGGTAATTGCAATTGTTGAGTAAACTCCTGATGTTATATTAGTATGATTTTACTGTTTAAAAAATAAACTATTTTAAACTCAAAATGCATCCACATATGCCCGATATGGTAAACCTTAAACAATCTATTAAACTCTTAGTATGTAGTTAAATAGTTTTGCCATGTGGCTTACTGATTACGGTTACGTACTTAATCTTGCTTAATTTTTATCAAAAGTTATTTCAGAAGATTGAAGGACACCTTGAAGAACTTGTTAGGGTTACGACCATACTCAAGCTTTCCTGTAGAAGCATTTGGTTCTTTTGAATATAAGTTTGAGCTTAAGATGCCTATTTTGTTGTTACAAAATAACCGTTAGACTATAACTTAATCAAATTAATATTCTATTTCGGTTTGCAACCGAAGTTCTGGTCAGTTGCACAAACCGAACACATCCTGTTTGAAAAATAGGATCGTTACAATGTTCAGTCACACGTACTAATTGACCGGAATTGGAGCATAGCCCTCCGGCTCCTCGACGTGGGCCGGAGCGACGGCGGCAACAACCACGGAGGCGCCAGACAGCACGACGACCAGGGCTGTGAAGTTCACCAGGAACGCCTCCGCGCCGTACTTGTCGAGGCCGGAGCTCTGCAGGAAGGTCAGCTTCTCCAGAAACCCGAGCTCCGCCGTCGCCAGCGTCAACACGTAAACGAAGAGCCCGAACAGCACGTGCCACGGCAGAGCGCTGCGCTTCACGTGCGGCGCGGCGCCGGGGAAGAAGAACGTCACAAACCCAAATATCCACTGTAGTAGGCAACACAAATCGATGGGCATCAGCTAATCTGCTAGAAGAAAAGGTTGCAAATCTTTTAGATAGATGCGATGGCATCGGTTACCTGGATACCGTATAGAGAGATTGTTCCGATCCCAAGCCAGGAATGCAGACTGTAGAGGTTGGCAATCCCACTGTCGTTGTGGAACTTGAAGGCGCAGTAGATTCCGACGGCACCAAGAACAATGGCGATCGCGTGGAGAATCAGGTGGGTAAGCAGTAAGCTTGGTTGTGTCGTGGTTCCATCTCGGAAATATCTTGTAGATCATTATGGCTGCCAGAATGAATTGAGAGAAATTAACTAATCTATGCTTTTCGTGCATTTAGTATTACCACAGTAAATTCTTTTACCCTTACCTTCACTACCAAGGATAATGTAACCAATCAGCATAAGAACAGGGTGAACCTGCATTATACACCACAACACAAGAAGAGTTGAAATAATTGATGGATCTTGAAATAACAACACTGAATAAGTTAAGCATTGAGTCACTGAAGTACTCCAGTAAATGAACACTTAGGACATAAAGCCGTAATGAAAACAGTATCTGCCAGTGGCTTTTTCAGTGATCCATTCGGGACAGGCAGACAAGGCGACAGACATTTTAAGAGCTCTTATACGGTGCACTTAATTTAATACGTGTTATATATTCTTTTTGATTCAATGATTTAAATTAGTAAGAATTTAGGTATATTACACCTGATAGTATAAATAGTAGAACCCCTATTAAGATAGAATTGTAATTATCCATATGAAGAATCACATAGCACAAAAGCAATATTTTCAACCATAGTTAGAAAAGCAAATAATGCCCTCACGAAAATATTATAAATACAAAGAAAGGTCTATTATGTCCTTAACAAATCAATGATCAGATTTGATTTATACTACCACTATATACTACCGGTAAAATGTACCGTAAAATATCTCTATTTTAATTAGGCTCATGTGCAAGAAATCACATGCTCCAGCCAATTTTAAGTTGCAGTAGGACTTTTTGGTCGTGAACTCGTGATACATGATTTGAGGATATTCTCAAAAAGAAATGCTTAGAAATATTTTTTTTTATCAATATTTGCTTGGAATCATCAAGGGTGTTTGGTTATTTTGCAAACTTTTAACATCATTTTTCACAATGATACTGGCACCAGCCGCACCGCACAGTATTCCCATACATGACCAATGTTTAGATGCAGTGTGGAACAACTGATCAGTCATTACTTCTGATAAAGCTTCCCATCTGCTGCTGTTTTTCGTATATATGCTCTGAAGTCTCAACGTCATTTTCGTCTAATTTCTTATCTATTACCACCAACCCATGCGTATTGACTAACATAGAGAATATGAGCATGAGCTGCGGGCAATTAAAAGCGAAGTATCCAGTTTGAGATTTTTTGCTGCCTCAAAAGAGGGCTTGAATTACTAAATTGCAGCATGGTTCTTTGTTTGGTATTCACATGCTTTCTTGGACGAGCATGATAGTACTAGACAGGAGATCATCTTGCAACACATCGAAATCTATCAGACAAACAAAACGGTACAAATCAAAAACTCGAAGCTAATTAGCTAAACATTGTCATATAAATCCCGCCAAAAAAAATCGGACAGTGTCATCTCGTACTACTACTCCTAATTAGCTAGCCTAGCCTACAACCTCCAGTCAGGTATCAAACAAACACAATGGTCCAACAGTTGCCTTTGTTCATAAAGCCGCTACAATGGCGTGACTTGCAACAAACAGAGCACAAAGCGCAACAGAAGCGACGTAAGGGGGGACCGGGGGAGGAGAAGAAAAAATAGAGTGACGACTTACGTTGAAGATGAGGTTCTTGTTGGCCGCCTCGAACGCGAGGCCGCCGCGGAAAGTGGATGCACCAGACGAGCACCATGACCGCCGCCGTCGCGGCCAGCGCGTGCGCCACGTACGTGAACGGTGCCGCCTTAACGCCCAGCCCAGCAGCCATCGGTCGCTCTACGTGCTCTCCTGTTCTTCTTCCTCTCCTCTTCCCCCGGTGCGGGTTGGTACTAGGTAGCTCGCTCTATCTAGCGGCTACAAACGGCTCGAGCTACGAGAGGAGGTAGAAGTGAGAAGCGTGTGGCGTACGTACGGCCTCCTGGCCCTTTGTAAGGGAGAACAGCAAGACCTAGCAGAGTTTTAGCGACCGGTTTTCGTGGTGGTGTGCTCTGGTTGGTTCCAAGCTAAAGCGGCTGAGAAGGTCGGGAAGGTGTCTTTATTCCTGGGTCGATCGGGACAAGTGGAGATGGGTTTTGACTCGAAGGTAGGTTAACCTGCTTAGCGGTAAATTTTTTTTAAGCAATGTAACGGTAAAAATCTCACAAGGAGTTGAGGGAACTAACCAACCAACGAGTAAATAAATGGTTGACCAAGGCCTGCAGCACAAAAGGAAATGATCATAAGCATATGATGAAGGTGATGTAGGTATGTTACGATGAACACAAATATTTCAGAGGTGTTTCAACAATATTCTGAAAGGTGTCTGTGCTATGCTAGTATCGGTCATTGTGGAGTACTTATTTAGGAAGACCAACACATATTTTATGAACCGATGGGCCCATGCAAGGGTTGCATACATTGCTGATGAGCATTGAGGTGCGACCATACGAGCACTGCACCCTTGCTGAAGCATGCGTCCATAATCCGTGCCTCAAATCCACGAGTGAAGTCAGGACATCTATTTAGCACGACACCATCTCATGCTACACAGACTACACACACATCATGGCGGATGGCCCAGGCAGCTCAAGAGGAGGGAGGACTTTCCACACACATCTTGGTGTGCGAGGGCATGCTCAACACCGCCACACAAAAAGCATGACACAATATAAATATAAAAGTCCAAAAGACATACTTCATAACTAGTTCACCACAACTACATACGCAAGTAACCACATAAGAGCTTCAAGTGCCGCCATGCTAACATAGGTCCATACAAACCACAAATTAAATGGACACTACTAAAATCCATACAACGCGAAATATCCATACATGTTCAATAACAAGCACAAGATAAATTTAGAACGCATGGCGCACATACATGACCAATGAGCGCCAACCTACATGAGAGGGAACCAAGTAGGGGGCTTGCACACATGTTTTTTCTTCCAAGCATCTAGATCCACTGGAGCCTTCTCTACACGAGCCTTCTTCTATCTCTCCCACCACTCATCCATCTTCTTGTTGAAGATATGAGCATTTTTCTAATTAGATTAATCCAGAAATGTACTAGATAAATCATGGATAATACTATTGTCATTTTCACAAAATATGTATACAAGAACACTATAGATATACGAATTTCTAAAAGGACAGAAACTAGCATACCTATCTCAGTGTTCAAGTAAACAACAGATAATAAAACAACAAGTGCAAGATAGGCGTACCCAGAGCCAGCGGAAGGAGCAGCAGAAGTAGAAGCATGAGTCTTGGTGAGATCGTCGTTAGTCATGGCGTAGTAGATGTAGCAGAGACCTTCGTGGATGTCGTGGTAGTAGTCGCGCAGATGTAGTCGTAGCAGAAAATCAGATGAAGTGAGCAGTCGCGCGAACACTCCCCAAAAACCTTATTCGTCCTCGCTCGTGCAAGCCTTCAAGGACGAGGGTTCCGAAGGCCTGCTCTCCTGGTGTAGCCGTACACGCGTCTCGCCGGGATGGAGATTGCCAGAGACAGCAACAAAACTGTGGAGTTTGTCTATCGTATGGAGATTTTTCGTATAAATATTTTTTTAAGAACCAATGTTCTGTTCTTCTAAATAGCAAAAACGAAGAGGCCAGAATAGTGTTAACTGCAGCCATTAGTCACTAGTAACCTACAGCCATTACTCAATAGTAACCGCAGCCATTAGTCACTAGTAACCTACAACCATTACTCAATAGTAACCGCAGCCATTAGTCACTAGTAACCTGCAGCCATGCCATTACTAAAAAATAACCGTAGCCGTTATTCACTAGTAACTGCACCGTTACTGCTAGCCATTCGTTAATACCATTTACTGCGAGTCGGTGCATTTCGATTTTCGAATAGATAAAGAAAACGCGCACGCACGCCGACACACGCTGCAAGACGCACACGCACCGCGCTCGGCTCGGCGGCGTGGCGTGGGCAGAGCAGGCAGCGCGCGTTGGCTCTCTCCAATTCCACAAGGGGGCTACCGCGTTCCACCTTTTAAAGTGGTGTAACTCCCATTCAACTCTTCATATGGGACTAAACAGTTTTAGCACGTGCACATGTGCTTTTGGGATTTTTCAAGAATTAATTAGAATTAAAAATAGGCCCAACCCATATTAATTCCAACACTTCTCCTGTCCTCTCTGAGCCAGTTCTTCACTGTGTGCCTTGGCACGTGCATGGGTCTTAGGTCCATAGAGGGGGCACCACCTTATGTGATCCTTACAGTCCTCGCACCACACATAAGGCAGTTCATAGGGGTTTGTGGCATTCAGTAGCCACACTGAATACCAAGGATCTGTAGGCTCTAGACTTTTCTTAGATTCGAACTAGCCGAGGGAGTCGAAGTTCGGACCGTCAATCCACTAGAAAAACCAACATGCTTTTCTTCACTGGCCGCACACGTAGGCCTTCCTACCATTTGTGGGCCACACATCGGAAAAGTCGATCTTAGCCGGTATCTGGCAATCACACCATAGGTGTGGGTCCCTTGATGTAACAGGAGCATCCTTGTCCGGCCATGAAGGGTAGATGACCCTGCCCCACTTAACTCTCTTGCGGAACCTTTTTTCTTCTCTTTCTTCATCTCTTTCTCTCCTCGATGATGACCCCGTGCACAGCATAGCCGACAACCTGTGCATGCATACATGGACGTGAGAGGAAATAAAGCAAACTACTTGTGAAGGGGTGCAATGAATAGAGTGTGTGACGGGGAACTCAATGGTGCGCTCACCGGTGCTCAAGGACAACAAGGATGGACGGCGACGAGGTTTAGGCGGAGATTGGTTACGGGCTTGACAGCGACGGCGCTAGAAGGGTCCTCCGGCGAAGACGATGGTGGCTCCGAGATGCGGGTGACGCGGTGGTCCTGAAGATGGCGTCCGAAGGCGACAAGGATGCCTGGAACGGCGATGGTGACGACAAGGTCATGCGATTGACGTTGAAGACGAAGGCAGTGGCTAGGACTCCACACGGCGACTTGAGCATAGGCGGCTAGGGTTTCAGAGGCGGCACGGGTTGGGGTGCGAGAAACAAGGATCCTCGGGCTTTAAATAGCCTTGGGAGCGAGGAGTCCGTGACGAAGACGGCAGCGACGCGGCAAAGGAAAGAGGAAAAGAGGAGTCCGCGATGAGGACGACGACGATGTGGCAGACGGGGCCCATATGGCGGCGGGTATGACTCAGATGTAGTCGCATCGCAAACGGCTCGGCTGATACCGACTAGTGGGACCAAGTGTGACCGCGCGAAAAAGAGAGGAAAGGAGCGGGTTGCGCAAGAATGGGCCAAAAATAAAGAGGATTGGGCCGGAGGCTAGGGTTTCGGCCCAAAGGATTGTTCCGAGATTTTTAATTAGTTTTTTTTTTAGAAAATAGCAGAAAAGGCAAATAACAAATAGAAAATAGCAAATGCACTCGAAAAAATTCTAGAAATTATATCCAAGCACATAGAACCCAAATAAAATAATTTTGATAATATTTGATGTTGACATTAATCACATTAAATGGTTTTTGATCTCTAAAAATTCTAATTAAGCTTTAACTTTAACAAAAAAAAAATCAAATGGTTATTTTTTACTTTTAAAACTTCAAAAACAAATCAAAATTTTGGGATGTTACAAGGAGACAGACACGTCCACCTCAACTAGGCACGTGATGAGGCTTGCAACATATGCGGAACTCACGTTACGATGCTACCGCAGGGGCTCGCTGAGCTCATACGTGTGATCGATCAGTGCCTTGACCGTGAAGACCGAGCCAAAGATCTTTGCTCGGTGAGCACTGATCTTGCCAGGGCAGCCATCCACTACGCACTTTACTACGTACTTTCCTGGGTTAGACCGGTGCATTCGGTACATACGGCTGATGGACAAGGCGTACCGTGCTATAGCTTGTTGCACGGTCACCTTGTCTGGGAAGTGCTACCCAACTAAGAGGGTGTCGGCTTCAAACCCCCACTAGGAGCCTTCTTCTTGCGGTAGTACGAGCGAACGCACCGCGATATTATCAAATCTCGATGCCACGTAAGGACCACTGGCTTGGTGTGAGTCCTCATCGCTACCATCTGAGCTTGGGTCGGCGTCCTCGTCGGACTCTAACCCGAGAGGCTCGTCTGGTAGATACTCGTTGCAGTCGATGCGGGCTGACCACCACGTTTTCGTCCCCTCATTTGGCACAAAATTAGGAGCGGGACTACCCTCCAAGGCAGCACATTTCGTGCTGCGCTTGCCCACTTGTAGAGGCCCCGACATCATCAAGGTTTCCCGGCGTTTTGCGTACGAAATTCACGTACACCATAGGCTTCCCGTGAATGGCCGCCTCGGGCTGGGAGGCAATCTCCATATACTGCCTCCATGCTATACTTCCATTCACCTTGACGAGCTCCCACACATAATTCGTGCGGGTAATCACCTCGATCACAACTTTCTTCGTCGTTGGCTCCATGATGAACTTCCTTCGGATGCAGCTTCGCAGCTCGTGAATATTCATTGCGTGGAGTCCCTCCGCCTGGACCACCTTGTACTGGCATCTCGTTAGGTCCAACCCATCGGGTCCGGCCTGTACGAGACCATCGCCGTAAAACACGTACAGGTCTTACATGTTCAAAAATACCTAAAGCCACAACAATCCCATCCGCTATTACCTAAAACACTAACACGTCCAACCCATATGTGTAATTAAATACGACAGATTGCATGCAAGTGATGGATTACATATGTGTAATTAAACACAAATAATTACCACTAAACTTACTAATTATGATTGATTAATTATCTCTAAACTAACTAATTACGACTGATTAATTACCACTAAAAAATTACCAGTAGTTCATTTCCACTTATTTAATATGTCGTAATGATGACTACTAAACTAATTACAACTAATTAATTACCACTAAACTAATTCATTACTAGTAAACTAACTAATTATGACTAATTAATTACCTCTAACTAACTAATTACGATTGATTAATTACCACTCAAAAAATTACCAGTACTCCATTTCCACTTATGTAATATGCTGTAATGATGACTACTAAACTAATTACAACTAATTAATTACCACTAAACTAATTCATTACTAGTGAACTAACTAATTACGACTAATTAAATACCTCTAAACTAACTAATTACGATTGATTAATTACCACTCAAAAAAATTACCAGTACTTCATTTCCACTTATGTAATATGTCGTAATGATGACTACTAAACTAATTACAATTAATTAATTACCACTAAACTAATTCAATACTAGTGAACTAACTAATTACGACTAATTAATTGCCTCTAAACTAACTAATTATGATTGATTAATTACCACTCAAAAAAATACTAGTACTTCATTTCCACTTATGTAATATGCTGTAATGATGACTACTAAACTAATTACAACTAATTAATTATCACTAAACTAATTCATTACTAGCGAAGTAACTAGTTACGACTAATTAATTACCCCTAAACTAACTAATTACGACTAGCTGACTAAGATTGATTAATTACGACTACGGTAATAACGGCAAAAGCATCCGACAAATTACCTGCCCTTCGGGGAAAGTAATATAAAAAAAGCAGAGCGACGAGCGAAAAGAAGCAATAAAACAGTTAACCTCCCAATAAAATTAATTATGTTACGTTCTCTGAGTTCTCAGCGACAAGCGCAAGAACGAGAATCGAAACGCAAATGGGATGAGCGATGAGCGAGTGCCAGAGTTCGGTATTTATAGCCGAACGAACGAGGAGTCGCGGCGTTGACGCCGGGAATTCCGTAAGCGTTGGCGCCGGAATTTCTAGACGAGGCGGTAGATGTGCGGAGGAGGGACGGTGGGAAAGATGACCGCCGTGCGATTTTTTAATTCTCCGCGGAACAGTTCGGGTGCGTGACGGGCAGGATGGAGGGCCAAACCTAGCGACGCTGCCGGAGGGGGCGCGTGGCAGGAGGCGGTGGCGGGCGGGAGGGAGGGCCAAACCTAGCGACGATGCTAGAGGGGGCGCATGGCGGGAGGGGAGGGGGCGCAACGTGGCAGCGCATGGCTCGTTGCCATATGGTCGGCAACCGTTGCCGCACTGTGATTGTGCGGCAACCAGCTGACCTGGCAGGCGGGCGGATAAGAGGGACACGTGTCAGTGCGAGAGTCGTTGCCGCATGGCACACCGTACGGCAACGGTACTTAGCCATTGTCACACGACCACCATATGGCAACCGTGCCATTTTGGCCATTTTTACCAATACAGCCAAAAATTCTGGTTCCATTCCCACCATAAACGTCACGCACTGCTGCACGCCTGCACTCGCCTAGCCGGTCCTCATAAATACCAGTCTCCGTCTGCGCCGCTGGGAACGTCATAATTCAGAGGAGCTCCTGCTTTCTAGTCTGCTCTTTCAGAAGCAGCAGAAGCAAATATCTTTGTGCACATCAGGGCCAAGAGAGAGGTCACTAGGACTGCCCCGCTGGCTACCGCGATGTCGACGGCCCCGGCTGCGGCGGCAGACGGCCGGCGATCCACCAAGCTCGTCGCGGCGTTGTCGAGAACGAGCGCGGCCTTCCTCTTCTTCTCTGTCGTCGTCGTCGTCGGGGTAGTCGTGTCCGCTCGTTGGATTTCCACCACCACTACTGTGAGTTGAATCCGTCTAATTCCTAGTTTTGCGTCTTGGATTCCATGCTCGCAGTTTGCATGATCGGAGGCAGAAGCATTTATCTTCCCTTTGCAAATGATCCAAATTACAGTCTCCCTTTCTTCCCAGAGCATGGAAGTACGTGTACTTATCGTAGCCAAGCTGCAAATGCATGGATGCAACTAATTCAGCACTGCACTAACCAGCTGCCACGTTAATCAGAGGCAGAACATCTTGAGTTCTTGGTCCTTTTTATTTTCTCGAAAATTGCTGCATGATTGGCTGTGCCCCCTGTAACGATTCAATCAATCAAGGGGAATTGATTATTTACCTCGCTCTCGCTTCTGCGCCTCCGGCGGCGTCGTCGTCGTCGCAGGCCGCGACGGCCAACCTTCCTTCCTCGCGCGAAGGGTCGACGAGGTGGGATGGGGAGACCGCGTGCGACTCGGTGACAGGCCAGTGGTGTCCACGACCCGATCGGCGACGGTGGCCTCGAGGAGCGGGCCATCGGCGACCGCGACGCACACACACACGCACCCGCACGCCCACGCGCACAGCGACCTCGTCTTTAAGTGGCGAAATCGGCGGCAAAAGAGTCCTCCGCGCGTGCCGTCACTGCTCCCCCATCTCCCCCGCGCCGCCGTTGGAGGATCCAGGCATGACCACCTCCTCTCGCCCTCCTCCTACCTGCCTCCTCACGCCGTCCCCATCTCCTCCCCACCGCCCCAACGCTGTCGCCCACCTCCACATGCCTCCGCCGCCGTATTCGCGTGCCGTCCTCGACGGGAGGCGACGCGGCGCTTCCCCGTGCATGAGCGTCGTCTCCGCTCGTATGCCGCGGCGTTCAGGCGGTGGGTGGAGAGCAGGAAGGGGCGAGGCCGAGGATCGAGGCTGGGACGAAGTTGGTGTGTCGGTGAAGAGCGAGAGCGAGGAGGATGAAGCTCGCACCGTCGCACGGGCATCCTGGCGAGGGATCGGTGGCGGAGGTGCGGCCGTGAACGAAGGCGGAGGCGGGCACAGGCAGTGGCGTCGCGATGGCTGCTTTGCGCGCGACGCAGAAGGAGCCAGCCGGCGACACCACGGCGGCACCGGCAGCGAGAGGCCAGTAGCGCGACGCAGTAGCAGCCAGCCGGCGGCACCAGGGCGGCAGCGGCAGCGGCAGCGGGAGGTTAGTGAGGGGAATGGGAGTTTTGAGTTCCGGTGGAAACAGAAACAAACGGTGTTGGGCGAGGGCAATACGGTAAAAACCACCATATATTAATAAAATAATAAAAACGATGTATTTTATTGAAAACAAACTAGTAAAAAACCAATTACATGATCACATCTAAAAATAAAGATATAATATCAATACTTATCTAATCGGAGGGGTGAATAACCAATTCTCCTTCGATCAATCACGCCTGATTGGTTGGTTACGGTTTAGTTGACTTCAGTCTTCAGTAAGCGTCGTCGCTTGTCGTGTATTGATAACGTCAGAACGATAGCATCTACAACGGATCACATCGGCTGTTACTAAGGGGTTGTCACATTATAATTTAGGTGATGTGGAGAAGAGAAGGTAAGGATAATTTAGGTGATGTGGAGGAGAGAAGGTGAAGAGAGATAGTGAAGTTGTTTCTAGATGAAGAAACTATCAAATTGTTAATACCAAGACACAAGAAACAACCAAATACTATTAAAAATTTACCTGTTATCTAAAAATATATTTTGTTAAATTAGATACTCTTTTCTTTTAGTAATAAATTTAAAAATAAATTATTATAAATACTCTAAGACGACGATAGACACGGAACTACACGCCGTTTGAGTGAATGTTGCTAGTTGTGCCAGCTAGGGGACCCCAGGGTCACTTAAGCATTGTGATTCTCGAATGTGTCACTTGCCTGCTTTGGACCACTGGCGCATAAAATTAGTAGGTACTTAGTCTGTTTTCCCGTTTCTGCTTTGTGCTGTGCCCCTCACGTCACGGCGCTCATTCCCTAGCCCCCACCCCCACCCCCACCCCAGTGTAACTGCAACATTGCGTGTTTATCATCTTCTCTGCCATTTTTTCTGGAAAAAAACTGAAAACGAACCAAGTAAAGGAAAAGGCACGGTTTGGTACGATCCCAAGTGTTCATGTAAGAAAGGAAAAGACAAGAGAGCAGGGTTCTCAGGGGGTTGGAACTTGAATTGAAAGCTCACCAGTCACCACGACTGTGCCGCTGCCGCGTGTCTTCCGCTATCCACGTTACGGACTGAGTTTGGGCTGCGTATCCGGAAGGACCAAGGCTACTGGCCTGGGACGGGAGAGGGTTTTCGAAGGCCTAGATCCGCATAAATTAGATACAAGGCCCAGAGGCCCCAGACTCACTTTACAATTTGCTAAAGAAAAAGAAAAAATCCTTTCATGATCGTCTCGTTCCTCTTTGCAGTTGCAGGCAAGCCTCCCCACCGCCGCGGCCACTCCCGCCGCCGCTGCTCTCCACCGCCGAACGAAACACCCGCCGCCGCCCACGACACCACCACCACCGCCGCCACCTCCTCTCAATTACTCCATCTCCTGCCCCACACCTCCCCTCCGCCTCAACATCTCCCACGCCGCCAAAACGCGCAAAACCTCCCAAACCCTCGCCCTCGCGCTCTCCTCCTCGTCCTCCTGCCGCTCCTTCCCTCACCCACGACCGGCCACCACCACCACCACCTCCTCCTCCAACTCCTCGTGCCCATCCTACTTCCGCTTCATCCACGAGGACCTCCGCCCATGGCACGCTGCGGGGGGCATCACCAGAGCCATGCTCGCGCGCGCCCGCGTCACCGCAAGCTTCCGCCTCGTCATCATCCGCGGCCGCGCCTTCGTCCAGCGCTTCCGCCCGGCATTCCAAACGCGAGACCTTTTCACCATCTGGGGCGTGCTCCAGCTGCTCCGCCGCTACCCCGGCCGCGTCCCCGACCTCGACCTCATGTTTGACTGCTTCGACCGGCCCGTCGTCCGCGCGCACCACTACCGCGGGGAGCACGCCACCCTGATGCCACCGCTGTTCCGGTACTGCGGGGATGACAGGACGCTGGATATTGTCTTCCCTGATTGGTCATTCTGGGGCTGGTAATTATGCTTGCTTGCATTCTTCATTCTCGCTGTTTGTTGTATAAAATACTCATATGCTTAATGCCTTAATTGCTTATGTTCATTACTGACAATTACGAAGATAACATCGAAATTTTGCGTATGATAACCTTTGGGTCTGAAAAACATAAATGAAGAACTGAGTATCAGAACTTTGATGACATCGAAATTTGCCTATGATATGTTTGAATCATGAGTCATGATTTAGTACATGCATCACTAGTAAATTACTAGCGGCTAATGCCTTCAGTATCGCTAATAGGATATTCGGATGTTTAGGGGATTCCAAAACTTAAAAGTTTGGACCTTTATGCTTGGGTGTGCATATGAAGCTCGATCACTCTAATAACTGTTCATGTTTGGTAGGCCAGAGATCAACATAAAGCCATGGGACACCCTGCGGAAAGACTTGAAAGATGGTAATAATAGGGTAAGATGGTTGGACAGAGAACCTTATGCTTACTGGAAAGGGAATCCAGCGGTTGTTGTGACACGGCGGGAATTGGTTAAGTGTAACGTCTCCAGTGCGCAAGATTGGAACGCAAGGATTTACACACAGGTAATTTTTCTGGTAATGGTGTCACCCCTGTAATTAGTGAACCTTGACTAAACTATACTTACATGTTTTAATTTGGCATACTCAAAACCTGAGTGCTGACTTATGTAAATATCTTTGCTTTTGAGGACCGATGCTAACAGCATTTATGGTTTTACTTTGTTCCTTGGAATGTAGGACTGGTTCAAAGAGAGCAAAGCAGGGTATAAGAACTCAGATTTGGGCAGTCAGTGCACTCACAGGTTTATTTTATTTTATTGTTCTTTTTTGGTGATAACAAGCAAGAAGTTATGTAGTTTTATTTGTGGTACTTAGTTCTTAACATTGGGTTAACATTTAACAGGTACAAGATCTATATAGAAGGGTCAGCATGGTCGGTCAGTCAGAAATATATTCTAGCATGTGATTCAATGACATTGTTGGTTACACCAAAATACTATGATTTCTTTTCAAGGTCGCTTTTGCCGATTCAGCATTATTGGCCAGTTCGGGATGACAATAAATGTGGCTCCATAAAATATGCTGTTGATTGGGGCAACTCTCACAAGCAATTGGTACGTTGCATCTATCGACATCTACGCATGTAGGCAATTACGTTTTGCAATGCTAAACAATATAGATGGAAATGATCATCGCAAACTCAGTTTGGTACTAATAGAAGTCCACTTGGTCTGCAAAGTATGGACCAGATCTTTCTAAAGCTATCTGTGTTTCGCTTAGGCAAAATGGTTAAAACATGAGCCATACGGCAAGGGCTTCTATGGTGTTATTAAAAGAGGTCCACACAAACAACTTTTTTTAATGGGACCACACAAACAACTTCTGCTCCTAACAGTGCACTGAGAAATTACTGGTCATGGTATATGGTATGACCCAGCGATCACAAGGGGTAGCTGTTATGATCCTTAGATCATAATAGGATAAACACCGTCAGGAGGAAGGCCGGGCAGCGTCGGTTTTGTGGGATGAGAGATTAGACTATAGATTGGGATGACAGAACCTTGGGAGGAAGACTAGATTAATTCATCTTTCTAGCTTGCTTGATAATTGATACATGCTACCCTTTTATAGGAACAACCCGATTTGACCCCTAAAAAACAATCTATATGTCTAAGGAAACTTATCCCTATTAGATGGAATATATATCTAAGAACGTAAACCTAACTAACAAGGAAACTAATAATTCTTATCTCTATTTTCAACTACTAACGCACCCGCGGGCCCGGTGTGAACAGTGCGTGGTGCTACAGTACCACCCGTGACAGTAGCGATGCGTCACCGGCGATCGCTGATGAACTCCTCGGTGCCCAGGAGCCGTGATGAACGCGTATTGTCGATAAGCAGAAGACGAGGAACAGAGAAATCAAGATTGGGAAGAAGACTATTATTTTATTGCTTACTTCCAAATACAATTGAGTGGTTTTCTTATAAAGGCTACCTAGTCGTATCCGGAAGGGATACTGTAATCTCTCTATAGCAATCCTGAAGCAATACCTTCCTAACATAAGTATTCTACTCGGACTCTTCTTCTTCCTGACGTGAGGATCATGTTGGTTGTGCTAGTTGGATCTCCTTCCTGTTTCTGCGCCTCTGATATGGAATCCCCCACATAACAGTATATCTTTTACCTTTTTGTTGAAAGTAAATGACATCAACATTTGCTGTGCATCCTGTGATGTAAACTGTGAACCACGCCCAGAGCTTAAAATTAGAGCAAACAATGAATTGCTAATATTTGAGCATTGGGGTTAAGCACTGTTTGCTAGAAAATTTCTTCCAAAACTTTGTTGTATTGTTCAGCTTTTTAATGAACTACGTTTCACCTGCTTTTTCTTTACTAATGACTGTTTGGAGTTTGCCATGGAGTTTATGAATTTCTTAAATGCTATCTTTTACTGAGTAGAATATTGAGAATTTTAACCATGTCTTTATGTTACAGTCTATTACATTGTTATTTTTCTTTTTGAGAAATCTATTACCTCGTTCTTCATTAAAATACTGTAGTAACTGTACTCATACTTCTAAAGTTGTCACAGGCACAACGCATAGGAAAGCAAGCAAGCAATTTTATTCAAGAAGAGGTTAATATGGGCCATATTTACGATTACATGCTTCACCTTTTAACCGAATATGCCAAGCTCCTAAGGTTCACGCCAACTAAGCCACCTGAAGCTGTTGAGGTCTGTCCTGAGTCTCTGGCCTGCCAAGCTGAAGGCATCGAGAAGAAGTATCTTATGGAATCCATGGTGAAGTCTGCCCATGATGCGGGTCCATGTGATCTGCCTCCTCCCTTCAATCCTCAGGAGCTCACAATGCTAAAACTTAGGAAAGAAAATTCGATAAAGCAGGTTGAAACGTGGGAGCAAAGAGCTTCAAGGGCTTAGATAACAAGCTTTGAGCCCCTGCTTCCTGCCTCTTTTTTTTGTTCCCAAACACAGGCATACTGAATTGGCGGACTATTTAGGATTTATGTTCTATATTGGTGTTATTGGTGGAGCTAAAAATACCAAGTATTCATTGATTGAATTGAATGTGTAAACATATAGAGAATTTGGACACGGTGCTATACTCTCTTCCCCTTTCTTTTTTGGTAAATTTCTTTTCAAGGGATGTTTAATTGTAACCATTATTTATGTATTTAGTTTGTTTTGTTTGGATTAGTGTTATTTTGTAAAGCCATTGTGACGTGAGAAATAATATCAAAATTATTCAGAAGATATAATTCTTGGTCCATCTTATGCCATCTTTGTGTTCAAATTTGATTGTTTTCGCAATATATTTTCAAATATTGTTGCTGCCTGAGATTTTTGAGAGATGCAGTAAGCAATGAGAAGGGTATCATAGATCTGTGGGTGCTAACATGTTTAAAACAACTGCAAAAGGAGGCTGTTGAATGAAACCAGGTATGCTCATTTATACTCACTATGCACTGTCGGTTGTTCTTGTACCATGTGCAGAGTTTGCTGGAGCACGTCAAGGGCATCATCTGGCAGGTAAACACAGCCTCCTCAGTTCACTGACTTAATTTTACTTAGAGATGTGTTCTAGTCACTGGCAACTGGCGAGCAGACTGCAGCTGCCGCCAACGTCTCAACACAACCGTTCAACCAGTATTTTCACTGTGAAGGCATACTGATGCGTCCATGCATCAGGGGCAACATATCTCATGTATATGGAGGTATTGGTGGACATATAGACATAGCGAATCATTGCCGTCTAACATGAAATCGGCGGCCAAGATCAAGTGAGCCAAATCCCACCAGCCCACTTAACGCACGCACTTTTGCGACCCCCCTCCCCCCACGCACCCCTCTTCCACCTCCCTCCCACCATGAGGCGTCAATCCCCAATTGCGAGTCACCCGAGCTAGGGTTCGCCCTTGAGCTGTGTATGAGAGGAGGCAGAAGTTGGGATTTCAGTTGTGCTTTTGTTCATCATCAATTTTGTGGAATGCATCAGTGCAGCCGGCCACTCCGCCTAGTCGACCTGTACATCCGCATGTATAGTTGTGCCCATTTTGTGAAATTGTGTTTTGAAGAATTTTCAAAGAATAATTCTAGTGCCTTATTTGGTTTTTCTTTCTGCAGATTGTATGGGTGCAGATGAAGAAGCATTGCGAGAAGCTGAAGCATTCATGAATATGATTGTTTGATTGTATGACCTGTGTATATAGATTGCATGGATTGTTTGGTTGTAGCTTATAACTTGTAGCATATTGTCCATGAATGAGGATGGATGGGTTTTGTCTAACCCCTGTTTCTGTAACTTGATATGTATCCTGACCTGATTAAAATAAATGGCAATTCATTGCTTTTATGTCAAAAAAAAAGAAGATGAGCATATTGCTATTTTCTCATTTACATTCAGGTTGTAACTATGTGAAATGAGGTGAATTCTTGTGAAATGATGTGTTTTGGGTGATGAACGAGTGAATGCATACACTGAGCACAGTATCATATTTGCTCGTAACAATTTCTCTTCCATCACCAAGTATTATGAAATCTGAATCACAAGTTGCATCCTTTGCATGGTCAAAATTTGGCAACTCTGAATCATAAATGGATGTGTAATTGAAGTCCTCCTGTTACTGGGACTGCACGATTAAGATGAGCACTTCTATCTGTCAGCTTGATCACAGTTATCCGTGGTTGATGAGGATGCAGCCAGAACATATAAGAAAACCTTACAGAGGCAATAAGTAAGCCTTTTCTTCATTGGTTGTACGCATGCCAGATTAATACTTTATCGGTTGGTTGGTGCCTCTAAAAATATCAAAATTTCATATTAGTATAACCACAAAGGAGTTTATTCTTAGCCTCTTTTTTCCCCAATGGATATTGTGATATTGTCATTATGAAATGGCATGGTAAAGGCTTACTTATTGCATTAATCTATATGTTATACAGGATGCTTTGTAGTGATCAGATCAATTACATGAACACTACAATGTAGGTTCTAGAACAGTATTTGGGACCAACATAGGAACAGAAATATAAGGACCAATACGAAACGATGATCAAATAGCAGCAAAGACAAACTGTATTAAGATAGGGATCACCTCTAACATTGACGACAAAAGTAGCTTTGCATTTCACCTCTTTCCAGTACCATCACTATGAAGCACCATCGAGAGTCTGAGACAACCTACTCAGCTGAATCGACAATAGCTTCACGGTCTCATCATACCAAGCAAAAGAATTAGTACCACTACCGCCAGAACATATTACTGAAGCCAACCTAAATTTCTTGATCCTAACGTCCAATGCGCGCGCCTCGCCACCATCCATGCGCAGCAACGCCATGATGAGCATCTCACGCTGTGCTGGCTCAAGCCCCACCACCTCCTATGCAAGGTATGCGCGGATAGCGCTTGTGGATCTCCTCCAGGCTTGTCCCCCGCATTGGGCAGCGCCTGCTCGCTGCTCTCGGCCTGCACATTGTCGCCATTCTCAACTTGGTTGGCAGCACCAGCATTGGTCGGCATGTAGCCCCAGACAACATTGGAGAGGTTGCAGAGGCGGCGATCATGGTCTCCACTAGGGACAACCCCCTCCTGGTGGTGTTGACGAAACGACGGCCGAGGTTGCAGACCTTATCCTCGAGCTCCCTACGGTCGCAGCTCTTGTCGTCGAGGTGCCCAAGGAGGGAGTTGTAGAAGGTTTTGTCCGGGGGCGACTGGCACTCGGCGAGTGCTTCCAGGATGCGGA
Organism: Ampelocalamus luodianensis; assembly: GCA_036346255.1. NCBI lineage: Eukaryota > Viridiplantae > Streptophyta > Magnoliopsida > Poales > Poaceae > Ampelocalamus > Ampelocalamus luodianensis. The sequence continues at coordinate 52,179,572 of CM070623.1, forward strand.
TCTCGTTGTCGGCGGACCACGTTCGCCAGGAGGGGAGCGACAGCTTGGTGGCCTCGCGTGCTGGCCCATCCCCTTTGGGCCTGGACGACCTGGCGGCCTCCGGCGAAGGCTTGGACCTCTTTAGCTGGGGTGATCAGGATTCAGGAGAGTAGCAGCTGTTTGGAATTTTGTGGAGCGGGAGACTTATCACACAGAAGCACTTTTCTAAAACGATTATTTATGCTCTGTCTAAATACTTTGAGGATCTACTGTAAATAAGCTAGTAGAATAAACCTAGACGAAGTTTGCACTAAAGCAAAATGAAAACTCATCGTGAACAGAACAAGAGTGTAGGTGTGAATGTTGAAAGACTTCTCTTTATATAGAGTTTGAAAGGATACAAAATGAAGAAACACGACTATTCGAATAACCCCTTTTTTTTCTAACAAAAAACAACTGCCTGTTAGAGCAAATTGCTCATGTGCCCCTAAATGCCATAAGTGTGTCAATGAAAGGCATTTAAAAGGTACCAATGACGCCACACAGCCCACGCCCACACCCTCTTTGAATATTCTAGCATTTAGTAGCAGATCTAGAAGAAAAATAACCAAGTATCTCCATACATATCATCATATGTTTATATGGTCACTGAACTTATATTTTGGGATGCATATATATATGTATACATAGAGTTTGATAGGGGTTGCCACAACTCTTCTAATCATTCTCTTTAATAAAATTCCAACACAAATCAGAGATTCAAAGGGCTAGCTAGTAGCATGGAAACAACCCATGGCATAAAGAAACAACCAATCCGGCCATGACATCGAACAAAACTATATCTTATGTCCTGATCCATGAAAGTTCTAGAGTAGTCTTCTAACACGTCGTTTTCAGCGCGTATGCTTAGGGAGCGTGCTCTGCCTGCCAACTGGAACTTGGGTTAGTTCGAGCGATTTCAAACTGCATTAGATGGATAAACTTCACTTGAGTGCTCTGGTAAGCTTAAGTGTCATTTTCAGGTAAAGATGACTTGGCACCTGATTTGGTGCGTTGGAGTTGGGCATGTGTCTTGATCTCAACTTGATGGTACTCTCCGAGCTTTCGTGTCGGCGTCTTCTTGCATCTGCAGTTCACTCCAATGCAAAACCAAAGCTTAGTTTCTGTTCCAAGTTTCTCAGGAAAGAGCCTCATACAGTAATCCAATTAGTATCTTTTTAAAACCGACGGTTACTGGAGATGGAGCAAGCGGACGAGCTTGTAGAACAGTAGGTACGTGGCACGTGCTATCAGCGAGTGCGCAGAGAGAGTTATAAAGCGGAGCAGATGGTTAAATTAAGGAAAACGCTACTATTCGGGCGTTCGGGCGTCCGGCACGATAGGATAAATCGGAGGCTCCGCCGCTGATATACTCTCCGCTACGAGCCTTACTCTTTTTACTGGCTTCAACCACGTTTCCTCCGCTCAGTCCACTGTGCCATTCCCAATCACATCATCTTCCCTACGGCATTCTCTCTCTCACACACACTCTACTGATATTGTTGACGTTGATTTTTGTAACACCCTCTCTTTCCCCCTTCTCTCCCCCCGACCAGCGTTGACCCGGCGCCGACCACACCGTGTGGCGCCGTCACCTCCCCCATCTTCTCGTCCTCGCTGGGTTCCACCTCTAGTGCGCGTCTGTCGTCGTCGCGCGTCCCGCCCACGTCGTCTCCGCACTCGCCGCTCCCGCCGGCGCCTCGTCCCAACCCCACGCCCCATTGCCAGCCACCATAGTGCCTCCCCAACAGCTCCTCACCCTCCCCCGCGGCTATAAGAAGCTCGGGTGCTCCCTTCTTCTTCCCCCTCCCCACCATTCCCCCCCCCTTTCTTCCCCAAGCAAGAAGCGAAGAAGAAGAGCAAGAAAAAAGAGAGGAAGAAGTTAGGCCGAAGGACTTACCTCCCGGTGAGCCCCGTCGCCGCCGTCGCGTGCTCCCGAGCTCCCGCGCGTGTCACCGTCGCCCCGAGCCTTCCCCTTCGTCGTCGACGCCGCCGCCGCCGCTCCCCCCTCCCCGAGCCTCCCTTCCTTCCGCGCGCCGCCCTTTCTCTCTCCGCCACGCGCCCGCCGCGGATCTCCCCATGGTCGCCACCAGTAGCCGCGCCACCACCTCCCCGCGCCGTTGCCGCCAGCCAAGCCCGCCGCCGTCGCCCCCTCACTTCCCCCTCTCCCTTCTTGCGCCGGGCCAAGCACCCCCCTCCCCTTCGACTTTCTAGGGCAGCCAGCCCCTGGCCGTGGGCCGCGCAAAGGCTCCGGCCCAAATGTCTGGGCTGGGCCGAAGCATGCACATGGGCCGCCGGCTGTTTTCCTTTTTTTTGTTTTGTTTTGTTTTCCTTTTTCTTTTCTATTTTAATTCAAAAGTGAGGCTTTAAAAATTAGTATCTCCCTCTTTTCAACTCCAAAAATTATAAAATAAATTTCTAAAAATTTGTAAATTCAAGATCTTGCTAATGGCATAGGTCTTGTTCAATTTAGAGTTTATTTGTGTATTCTTGTGTACTTATTTGCTATCTTTGCCGTTGTGCCTTTTTTCGGTATTTTCGCCCGGTTAGGATTTGAAGACGCTGGAGATCCCCAAGTTGATCAAGACCAAGATTATCAAGATCCTCTTACCTATATTCCAGGCGAGTCAATACTTTGATCATATTGAGCCTACATTTTATGCAAATTATATTCTTTTAAAATAGTAAATTACATACTTTAATTCCTTAATCAAATATATGTTAAAGCTTAAAGTAGTTAAATACTCATTTGATAATTAATTAATTATTATGTTGTCCTTGACAATTTGAATCCAATAATCCTTGTCACCCTAGTAACTATGTGGTAATACTAGCTATAGGTTGTACTTAAGCGACATGCTAGATTTGCTTAAGTACCGGGACGTTAACATGTCCTAATCATCATCTCTTCAAACATAAAATGAATTTGGGCAGTCATGGTGGGGGAATGACTGAGATGGTTGAGTTGTTGTATTTTACTCCTCAAAAACCCTAATAACTTGTCATATCGTCTCATGATTGTGTGATGGGTCGTATGTTGATGGGTGCTAATGCAGCCCAAAGAATGTTGATGTGTGAAATGATCCGCCTAGACAACCCTAAGGACTTAATCTTGTCATGACTTCCTGTGTAAAACAAGTACAACCACAAGTCTGCAAACTGCAACTTGGCTTAGTAAATTTATCGGACCTTGGAAGTCATCTCGCTGGTGGAGGAGTAAAGGGGTGCAAGCGTGAGCTTGATCACGTTTGAATGGGACACCGATGGTGAAGTGCCAACATATGGGCGTAACCCCATATAGATGAGATGACAGAAGGGGCGAGATATTTTGAAAGGTTACTGTGACGGTCGCTCAACTACATGACTAAGGAATCATGTGGGGTAACGAGTATGACTATCTCTTGTGGGTAAAGTGTACAACCTCTGCAGAGTCTAAACTTTTTAAACAACCGTGCCTACGATCAAAGGTGGACATGGGAATCTTTACTCGAGTTAGTTCTATTTCAAAAACCTTGTGGTTGGGATGAAAAATATGGTGGGCTCACCTAGCCCTGAGATTGGATTTTGCCTGAGTGCTTGAACTCAGTGATGTTAGTAATTGGGGACGAACCCAATCAAAAATAAGCATAAGGTAGAGTTTTCGACGGAGGGAACCTCTACTGTTATTTAATATTGCACCATTACTCTCTTTAATAAAAATGCAATTTGATTAAAATGCTAAGTGATAGGAATTTGTAATTATAATAATTGAAAATATTGCTTTAGCAAATAAAAGAACCAGAGCCATCCTTGTTAAGCCTTGCATGTATATTATTGCATTGTGTGTTGGCTCGCGAGCACGGAAGTTGTGCTCATTCTCGCTCTCTCCCCCCAAAACCCTCAGAAGCAGGAAATCCTGGAGATTACGACTACTACGAGGATCTAGAAGTTGGAGGTCCAGGAGTAAATGAAGCGTAGTATAGTCTTTAGTTGTTCTAGTCTCGTCCCAGTCCAGCTGACCCCGTTGGATCTTGCGTGCATTCTATATTATCTGAGTCTTTAGATAATATTGGACGCACACGGGTTTCCCCAGTCGCTTGCCTGTGGAGAGATGTGTTCTCACCCCCCTTTTGCTTCCGTTGCCGCTTCCTCTTTTGTAATGTAATCATTTGGCCTGTTCGGCCCTTTTGTAAAACTCAACCCGACGCGGTCTATGTAAACTCTGTTGTGTTAATTAATGAATGATATGGTTTTATACCATGTATGAGTTGATTCAGTGATGTATCTGTGGGTGCTATCTACTGATCCAGGGAATAGCACGATATTTTCACAGAGGATTCTGGATTACGAAATCTAGGTCCGACAGAACTGGTATCAGAGCATACGACTGTAGGAGCCTTAGCTAGACTGGTCGAGCCTAAGGACTTGAGTTCTATTTTCAAAAACTAAGAAAAGTTTTGGCAAAAATATAACGTATCTATTGCTCTTACTCACCTCTCTTAGTTCTTTACTTACCTCCTTTTGTGAGCCTACTCTGTTGCTGGCTCTCTCTGTTGTTTTTTTTTTTAAAAAAAAATAGATAAATCGTATCGTCGTCCGATGGCCCGTGGGATTTCTTCTCTTACGGTGAGAACGATGACGAGTTTGTCGGTATTCCTTCGCAAACTCAAGCAGTACCTTGGTTCGCCATTGGCCCATCTTTCAAAGGCCAAAAGACCCAGGTTCTGGATTGAGATCCTCGTTCCATGGAGGTTGAGTTCATCGCTCACAGCTTGAAGATCGAGCATCCTAGGAGCCGCTGTTCTGTTGCCATTCAGCACATAGCGCGCTTCGCCTTGACTTACTTGTGCCAGGTGCACGAGGTTCTTTTGTTGAGGTTGCCATTCTGTTCCTTCCCGTCTCTCCAGGAGGAGGACGATACCCGAAGATCTTCGACATCAAGAACACCGTTGTTGCAGTAGCCGCCGCGATGCACACCCCAGCTCCTCCTGTACCAGCTACCATCATCAGCAACCCAGCGCTGACTTGACATCTTGGACCCCGCACCAGGATCACTATATGCAAGAGCATGCGACGTCCCAGTCCACCGCCCGTCATCAACATCGAAGACTCCAGTCGAGGACGCAACCTTTCTCGTTCTCGCTCTTGTTCTTGGTCGCCCGACTTCAGTCGCGACCGTTCTCGCTCCCTCTCCCTAGGCAACTGCACTGCTTGTGGTCAGTACCCGATTGAGGAGTAGTTAGGTTTAGCTAGTAATGCTTGCTAGGTAGCCTTTTGGTTTGCAAGCATCTTTTTCCTTCTTCTACCCTAGTCAGTAGACGCTGTGTTTGTACCTTGTGTCATGGCTTAGCCTAGCCTATACGCTATGCTACAGGAGTCATGTAACACCTAACCCCCTTAATATAATGCAGCTGCTCTAGGCTTTGTATCGTAATTGTTTCGTTCTCTTTGCTAGTTTTGTTCTCTTCTGTGTATGCTCTAAAGGGCTAGTAACCCTTAACCCTCATATATGCCCCTCCCCTCGTTCTGAGCTTCAGCGTGTCTTCAGATGCCGCCAAGAAGAGCCGCCACCCCAGTCCGTGGTGCCTTTACAGCAGGCCGAGGAAGAGGCCGTGGCCATGGCTATGGTCGTGGCCGTGGACAATATCTACCTCCCCCGCCACCAGCAACCCCGACAATAGCACAAGTCATGTACCAGCAGTCTAAGATCCTCCAAGCTTTGCTTAGCAATCAACAGGCTGGAGCAGCCGGTCGCAATTCCAAACTTACAGACTTTCTCAGGACCCGACCCCTCACCTTTGCTGCAGCAAGTGAACCCCTTGAAGCTGAAGACTGGCTCAGAGATACAGAGAAGAAGCTCCGTCTTGCCCGCTGCTCAGACGAAGACAAGGTGGATTTTGCCACCCATCAACTAAAAGGAGTTGCCGCTGCTTGGTGGGAAAACTACCTCACTGCCCGAGGTGGTGACAGTTAAGAAGAAGAAGAAGAGGCAGAAGTAGCAGAAGCCGTAGCATCTACGATTGGAGCCCCACAAGAGCCCACTGTCGTCGCCGCTGCCGCCATAGAAGAAGTTGTTGAAGTACAGCCAGAAGAAAATGAACCCGTATGGCAATCAATTCCTTGGGCGGAATTCAAAGTCGCTTTCAGAACCAACTTCGTACCAGTCGGAACCATGAGATTGAAGAAGAACGAGTTCAGAGCTCTCAAGCAGGGTCAGATGTCAGTCAATGAGTATCTAACCAAGTTCAACCAGCTTGCCCGCTATGCCCCCAATGACGTAGCAGATGAAGAGGAAAAGATTGATCGCTTCGTGGAAGGAATGCGCGAAGATATGAGAGGACAGTTCATCCTCCACGATTACTCCAACTTCCAACAATTGGTCAATAAAGCCCTCATCTGTGAAAATGAGAATAAAACTATGGAGGTTAGCCGCAAAAGGAAGATGGCATTTCAGAGGCCACACGACGGCTTTCCGCAGAAGTCAGCTTTTCAGGGCAGCCCGTCTTACTAGCAGTTAGCCGCCCCGTCACCAAGGATTCTAGTTCCAACTCCAACCTCCACTCTAGTCACAACCCCGCATTCCAGTGGGAATCTTTCCCGTGCTTCTCACTCCACTAGACAGCCTACAACAGTCAATCCGATAACCCATCTTCGTTGTTTCAATTGTGGAGAAAACGGACACTTTGCTAGAAGGTGCCCTCAACCAGTCACCCCAAGGGAGTACAACTTGAGAGCCACACCAGCTCGAGGCCAGACTTCAGCTGCAAGCAAAAGTTATCAAGTCTCGCAGGCATCCATAGCCGCTTCCACTCCAAGCCAAAGCCGAAGCCAAGGCCATGTCAACCATGTCACCACTGCAGGAGCCCAAGCAGCGTTAGGAGTAATGAGAGGTACGTTCTCTGTCTAATTCGGCTAGCCAGAATCTCGGGGTCGAGATTCCGTTTAAGGTGGGTGGTTTGTAACACCCTCGCTTTCCCCCTTCTCCCCCCCAACCAGCGTTGACCCGGCGCCGACCACACCGTGTGGCGCCGTCGCCTCCCCCATCTTCTCGTCCCCGCTGGGTCCCAACTCTAGTGCGCGTCTGTCGCCGTCACGCGTCCCGCCCACGTCGCATCCGCACCCGCCGCTCCCGCCGGCGCCTCGTCCCAACCCTACGCCCCATTGTCGGCCACCATAGTGCCTCCCCAACAGCTCCTCTCCCTCCCCCGCGGCTATAAGAAGCTCGGGCGCTCCCTTCTTCTTCCCCCTCCCCACCATTCCCCCCCGTTTCTTCCCCAAGCAAGAAGTGAGGAAGAAGAGCAAGAAGAAGAGAGGAAGAAGTTAGCCCGAAGGACTTACCTCCCGGTGAGCCCCGTCGCCACCGCCTCGGGCCTTGCCGCCGTCGCGTGCTCCTGAGCTCCCGCGCGTGTCACCGCCGCCCCGAGCCTTCCCCTTCGTCGTCGACGTCGACGCCGCCGCCGCTCCCCCCTCGGGCCTCCCCCTTCCTCCCCGTGCGCCGCCGCCCTTTCCTCCCCCCTCCCCGCGCCACCGCCTCACCGGATCTCCCCATGGTCGCCGCCAGTAGCCGTGCCACCACCTCCCCGCGCCGTCGCCGCCGGCCAAGCCCGCCGCCGCCGCCCCTCACCTCCCCCTCTCCCTTTTTGCGCCGGGCCAAGCACCCTCTCCCCTTCGGCTTTCTAGGGCAGCCAGCCCCTAGCCGTGGGCCGCGCAAAGGCTCCGGCCCAAATGCCTGGGCTGGGCCGAAGCATGCACATGGGCCGCCGGCTGTTTTCCTTTTTTTGTTTTGTTTTGTTTCCCTTTTTCTTTTCTATTTTAATTCAAAAGTGAGGCTTTAAAAATTAGTATCTCCCTCTTTTCAACTCCAAAAATTATAAAATAAATTTCTAAAAATTTGTAAATTCAAGATCTTGTTAATGGCATAGGTCTTGTTCAATTTGGAGTTTATTTGTGTATTCTTGTGTACTTATTTGCTCTCTTTACCGTTGTGCCTTTTTAAACATTTTCGCCCGGTTAGGATTTGAAGACGCCGGAGATCCCTAAGTTGATCAAGACCAAGATTATCAAGATCCTCTTATCTATATTCCAAGCGAGTCAATACTTTGATTATATTGAGCCTACATTTTATGCAAATTATATTATTTTAAAATAGCAAATTGCATGCTTTAATTCCTTAATCAAATATATGTTAAAGTTTAAGGTAGTTAAATACCCATTTGATGATTAATTAATTATTATGCCGTCCTTGACAATTTGAATCCAATAATCCTTGTCACCCTAGTAACTATTTGGTAATACTAGTTATAGGTTGTACTTAAGCGACATGCTAGACTTGCTTAAGTACCGGGACATTAACATGTCCTAATCATCATCTCTTCAAACATAAAATGAATTTGGGCAGTCATGGTAGGGGAATGACTAAGATGGTTGAGTTGTTGTATTTTACTCCTCAAAAACCCTAATAACTTGCTGTTACTGTTTGGGCGGACTGTGTGATGGGTCGTATGTTGATGGGTACTAATGCAGCCCAAAGAATGTTGATGTGTGAAATGATCCGTCTAGACAACCCTAAGGACTTAATCTTGTCATGACTTCCTGTGTAAAACAAGTACAACCACAAGTCTGCAAACTGCAACTTGGCTTAGTAAATTTATCGGACCTTGGAAGTCATCTCGCTGGTGGAGGAGTAAAGGGGTGCAAGCGTGAGCTTGATCACATTTGAATGGGACACCGATGGTGAAGTGCCTTCTACAGCAAGATGTAGGGGGTGACATCCCGTACCAACATATGAGCGTAACCCCATATAGATGAGATGACAGAAGGGGCGAGATATTTTGAAAGGTTACTGTGACGGTCGCTCAACTACATGACTAAGGAATCATGTGGGGTAACGAGTATGACTATCTCTTGTGGGTAAAGTGTACAACCTCTGCAGAGTCTAAAATGTTTAAACAGTTGCGCCTACTGTCAAAGGCGGACATGAGAATCTTTACTCGAGTTAGTTCTATTTCAAAAACCTTGTGGTTGGGATGAAAAATATGGTGGGCTCACCTAGCCCTGAGATTGGATTTTGCCTGAGTGCTTGAACTCAGTGATGTTAGTAATTGGGGACAGACCCAATCAAAAGTAAGCATAAGGTAGAGTTTCCGACGGAGGTAACCTCTGCTGTTATTTAATATTGCACCATTACTCTCTTTAATAAAATGCAATTTGATTAAAATGCTAAGTGATAGGAATTTGTAATTATAATAATTGAAAATATTGCTTTAGCAAATAAAAGAACCAGAGCCATCCTTGTTAAGCCTTGCATGTATATTATTGCATTGTGTGTTGGCTCGCGAGCACGGAAGTTGTGCTCATTCTTGCTCTCTCCCCCAAAACCCTCAGAAGCAGGAAATCCTGGAGATTACGACTACTACGAGGATCCAGAAGTTGGAGGTCCAGGAGTAAATGAAGCGTAGTATAGTCTTTAGTTGTTCTAGTCTCGTCCCAGTCCAGCTGACTCCGTTGGATCTTGCGTGCATTCTATATTATCCGAGTCTTTAGATAATATTGGACGCACACGGGTTTCCCCAGTCGCTTGCCTGTGGAGAGATGTGTTCTCACCCCCCTTTTGCTTCCGTTGTCACTTCCGCTTTTGTAATGTAATCATTTGGCCTGTTCGGCCCTTTTGTAAAACTCGACCCGACGCGGTCTATGTAAACTCTGTTGTGTTAATTAATGATTGATATGGTTTTATACCATGTATAAGTTGATTCAGTGATGTATCTGTGAGTGCTATCTACTGATCCAGGGAATAGCACGATATTTTCACAGAGGATTCTGGATTACGAAATCCGGGTCCGACAATTTTGCCATTGAGCAGTGCTCTAGCTGAGCCGAGGAATGGCAAGTGGAAGAGCGGGGTTGTGGACGAGCCGCACGGCCACGATGAGGCAATATTGGACCGACGGGCAGATGATGATGAGGTGACATTGGGCCGACTGTTCGGTGTCATCTGTGAGGATCCTCCTTCGGTGGGTTGTCGTCCCTGGCAACGGTGATCTTCGCAGATAGCAAACTCAGTAGTGGCCCGATCAGGGTTGAGGGGCGACAAGGATGTGGTGTCGGGGCCGCTAAATCTGGTCAGCAATGAGGTGGCGGTGTGGGTTGGCCGCCTCCTCCCCTGAGCCATCTAAAATGTTGGCATCAGTAAGTCGAGCCGTTGAAGTGGTTATTTTTTAATGTTGCTGCTAAAATGTTGGGGCTGATTTAGTGCTTTTTCATTGTTGCAACAATGTTTCAATTTTGTTGCAACATATTCATGTATTTGTTGCCACAATTGTTCTCATTTGTTGCACAATTTTTAGTTTGCGTTTGTATTTGTTGCATCGGAGTGGGAATTTTGCTATAACCATGAAACCGATGGTTGCGATTCATGAATTTTTGTTACGCTAAATTGAGATTTTTATTATGACCCACCTAAGTAAGATCTGATGGCGGGGGAGATCTAACGTTGTTGGGGACGATGGAAATGCTCTCACTGTAAGTCGGCCCCTTAAATTAATACAGGGGTGGTTTGGTTGTCTCGTTGGTCTTGTACAGTGTAGGCCATCATCAGTGCTTGGCGTGGCCGTTAAGTGGCAATCGCTGCTGCTTCTTCTAGCTCGCGACCATAAACTCAAGGGAATATTAGGAGCTTGCCATGTGAACAGGTCTCCTCTGCTTGTGGAGAGGTGGTACGACGATGGTTAGACTGCTCGGGGTCTCTCTCCTGGTCGCGGGGCTCGGCTGCGTGCTGCTCGTCGCTCCTTCTGAGTCCGTTTCAGATGACGGTATTTCCCTTGCCTTCTGTATTTTCCTTCTCTTTTATGGACGAAGTTCAGTTAGTTCTTGAGAAGTAGTTGCTTGCTGCTGTGTTCTTCGGCAGTGCCTGCGCTTCTTGCTTTCAAGAGAGCCATCTATGAGGACCCTCTTTCCAAGCTGTCGGATTGGAACTCCAAGGACAAGGATCCTTGCGGCTGGTCCGGCGTGGGGTGCTCGCCGTTCAACGTTCGTGTGGTCACTCTGTAAGAACTGCTTTCCTTTCATCTCCTGCTCGGGTGTTCTTTCGTTGCATCACTTAAGAAGATCATGCGATTGAGATAAATTTAAGGCTCTTGTTAGATCAATGCACTGTTTCTTGAGACATATTTGTGCCCTTTTCTACCTTCAAGCTTGCCCAAATGAAAGAAGTTGTTCAGCCATATGTTGACATGGGTACGAAAACTCCATGCACTTGCTCCAATGGAAATTAAAAATTGGCTGGAGGTAGAAGAAGCCTGTCTGCAACAACAGCAGGACAGAATGATGCATGTTCTTTCAGACATAAGTGGATAAAAGTTTCTGACAGCACAATAAGACATCCAGCTGGAAAATATCATAGATTTTTGCCTTCTTTTATTATTTTTCTCTTATCTTCAGTTGACTCAAGAAGCACCCACAAAAAGTTGAGTTTATGGATTTGTGGTCCCTCCAGAACAAAAAACCATCAAACCAATAGACTTCACTTATTTTGTTATACCAAAATTCAAATCCAAATGGTATTTAGGGTAAGCAAAAGTGTTGCTTCCTCAGGTGGTTTGTTCTGCCCAGGGTTCACATTACCGGTTGAAAAAAAAATCGGAGGGTAGCGAGGTAACCGGAAATTTCGGTCAATTTCGGCCAGAATTTTCAAAAGAAAAAAACTGAATTTTTCGGATTTTAAATTTAAAAAAATCAAATTCAAACAAAATTCAAGCAAATTCAATTTTTTTTGACAAAATTCACCAAAACCAAAATTTTCAGAACCGGTTTGTATTCCTACATGCCCCCACCGGTAACCGCCGAAATTTCGGCGAGATTTTTTTCACTGGTTCTGCCTCAGACTCTGTTCTGACTTCTGAGTAGTCAGACAACGGTTTTTTTGGTTATTTTCTTTCCCTTTTTTTTCGTTTATCTAGTGGCCGAACTTGTAAGTACTGTTTGTGGTTTCAATAAATGAAGCCGGGGGTCTCTCCCTGTTTCTAAAAAAAAAAAAAATCCAAGTGGCATTTACCCAAAGTCAAATAAGGATGGCTAGTTTTATTTACACATACTTGCTTGTTTTAACCAAAAAAAAACGCTATATGTTCAGCATTGCAGAAATTGCAGTTATTATGTATATTTATGCTGATAAACTAGCTTGTCTTATTTCTTACGTGGTACTATCCAGAGAGCTGTCGAATTCATCTCTCACAGGATTTCTGGCACCAGAAATTGGATCCCTGAGTTCTTTGCAAAAACTGTATGTGCTTATAATTCCATAGTCCATATGATTCGAAAATAGGCTTCACCTGCCAGAACTACAAATGACAGTCTTGGCGAAATTCTTGCAGTATATTGGATCACAATACACTCATGGGCTCGATACCGAAAGAGATCGGCAAGCTAAAGAACCTAACTGTGCTGAATCTCAGTACCAATCAACTCGTGGGGCCCATTCCCAGTGAGACCGGTGACATGCCAAAGATCTCAAAAATGTACTAAGCAAGAAGAAGCTGATCAATTTGTGTTTCTGTCAGCATTTCTTCAAATTCATAACTCATCTTTCTCTTATGCCCTAGAGACCTTCATGCGAATCGGTTAAATGGTGCTATCCCTCCTGAACTTGGCAAGTTGATGAATCTCATCGAGCTGCGATTGAGCAATAATAGTCTTACAGGGATTGTTCCTGGGAGTAATGATTCGAGCATGTAAGTAGATGTTCTTCAGAGTTTCTCAAAAGAAAAAAAAATTGTTTTTAGCATCCATGAACTGAAAGTGCATGGAATGGAAATACGTCTCTTCCATACAAAGTAATAAAGCAATTTAGTTAAGAAGTCAGCATCAATCAGCATTGACTCCGTTCTGCGAATTTACTGTGAAAGCATGTAGCTATGATTTTATTGTCTCGAAACAAGCTGAATAATGATCAAGCTGCCAAATGCTTAACAGATATACTTCTATGTGGACATCAATTGACATGACATGACTAAGCATTAGTCGCCCTTCTTTCAGGGTGTCCAACACCGATGATCAAATTGGGTTGTGTAAGTTAACACACCTAACTGATATGGACCTCTCATATAACTTTTTGGTTGGATATATACCTACATGCTTCAAGCAAATCCAAAGGTACACCTTTGATTTTATGGCTTGGATGTTTCAGTTAAGTCTTTCTGAACTTACCTGTTTTACAGTACTTGAACAGATCAAGCTTGGTAGGAAATTGCTTCCAGAATAATGACACAATAAACCGTCCTGTCCAGCAATGTATGGTGATATTTCATTCTAACATACTATATTCATTAGTGCAGTTTAATCCTGTTTTCAGCACCATAATTCTGTTCAGTTCTCTTGGTGTTTGCCACTGCGTTTATGTAATTGGACAAGAGATGTAAACATTACCGATTGTAAAATATACCGAGCAGTTCCTTTTGGCAATCCAAATACTGTAAAAATGGAATTCCCTTATACGTTTACTTATTAATAATCTATTTTACTTATTAATAAGCTATTTCTACAGCAGTCTTAGCAGCTAGTATTAAACTATTTATTCAAGCGGCAATGCTATACATACGAACTTTTTTGTAATACATGTGTACAACACTTGGTTGGATGGTGTATATCAGGGGTTGTTGGTGTAGATCATGGGTAGGATTGGGTGTTAGGGGTCACCAAAGGTTGAGATCATTTTGTCGTACACATTTACTACAAAAATTTTAGTGTGCGAAGCATTTTCCTTATTCAAGGAACTACTCGGCTACTCCATTAGGCTAGTCTGCAGAAAGCCTGCAGAAAAGAGCCACATTCATTTGTTCGTCCTTAAAAGGTAAAAGTGGGTACTTTGTTGGGCTCGAGGACATAGATGGTGGAACGATAGAAACTAAAACATAGGCGGCTCAAATTTAATTGACAGTAGCAAAGTAGGATCCACGTTGTGAATGGCATCATTAGTTTCCGATCACTAAATTCTTACTCGTTTAGTGACCTAGGGATAGTGGAATCTTAGCTATGCTTGCTAAATAAAGAACTGAACTTTGACTCCTTGTTTGCTTCCTTCATGGACCCTGTCTCTGATATTCTTCCTTTTGTCCATGCATGGTTTGATCTATAGTCTTAACCTTTTTGTGTATTGTCCGTATCTCCATCTTTTTCTAGGTATTCAGTTCTCCTGTCAGATTTTTATACTTCATCACTGCATTGCAAGTCTGCAACAAATCAGGATGCAACCCAAACTGATTTTGTGCATTTTCATTTACGGCATGTAATACATTAGAGCATTATAATATAACTCAAATTGGTTTATACGTACTTTTATGTCTGGTTTATGAGATCGCGTAATCGCATGTTTTTTAATCAAATCAGAATTTTTAATTACTTCCATGTCTTACTGTAATTTAGTTTACTGAACAGCGAGAAAGTACATTACGTCATAATTACAGGTGAAAATAGCCAGGATGCAGGCAAAGACAGCCGTAGTGGTGGGAATGGGCAGAAAAGCTTGCAACAACCACTTTGGCTTCTCATTCTGGAAGTCATTACAGGAGTTTCATTGCTTACTTTGTTAACACTTTGTGCCATCACTGGTCTCAGAAGATGCAAAGCTAGATCTTCCGGAAATAGTGTTCCATGGACAAGAGCTATAAGCTGGAAGGAAAATACCGTAATCTCAATTGGTCAGTGTTTGTTTTTCTATGTGAGTTACTGGCAAATGTGAAGTGTATACTGTTTTGGTTACAGATTGTTGCTTGTGTAGATGATGACTTGCTGACAAATGTGGCAAAAATAAGTCGGCAAGAGCTTGCTGAAGCTTGTGAAGACTTCAGCAACATAATTGGATCTTCTCATGACACAGTAGTGTACAAAGGAACTATGAAGGATGGCCGGGAAATTGCTGCTGTGTCACTACCTGTTTCAGTACATTACTGGACGAATTACATCGAGCTTTACTTTCAGAACGAGGCAAATATTCTCCCACTTGACCCAGTTGTTAAGATTTTACAGCTCTATGATCATATATTCATATCTCATGGTATTTTCGATTCTTCAGGTGGTAGAAATGGCCAGATTGAGTCATGAAAATGTTGCGAAGATGGTGGGATACTGCAAGGAGTCTGATCCGTTTTCAAGAATGCTGGTCTTTCAGTACCCACCGAATGGGACACTCTATGAGCATCTTCACGGTAAGTCAACATGCTCTTGGCCTTGCAACCTTGCTGTGTTTGTGAATGATGCCATATTTTCATAATTTATTAACTTGGTTTGTGTTATTTGCTTGCAGATGGGGAAGGGTGTCAGCTATCTTGGCCCAGGCGGATGAAAATAGCACTCAGCATCGCTCGCGTTCTCAGATACTTGCACACTGAGCTGCAACCTCCATTTGCCGTTGCTGCATTGACGTCCAGTTCAGTTTATCTAACTGAAGATTTCTCACCAAAGGTCTGTCTCATTTGTTTCTCCTAGACACACTACTAAGTACAGCGTAATAATTGCTCATAACATGGCAACGTGGACATGACATCCTAGTCTTAGTGCAGTTAGCAAATTGTTCTGCTCACGTAGCAGCTGAGTATTTTTTTATAGGACACGCAAAACCCAAAAGCTATGTGTGTCTTTGCATTAAGATAGAGATCAAAGAGTTAAGATACAAGACGGATCGCAAACAAGATTTTATAGAACACGCAAAAGCTATGCGTGTCTTTGCATTAAGATAGAGAACAAAGAGTTAAGATACAAGACGGATCGCAAACAAGAGGCGATCGATGTAGCTTCTGAAATGGGTTGTGCTTTTGCAGATAATTGATTTTGAGAGGTGCAGAGCTCTCGTTACCAAACCAGGACTTAGCTCCGGTTTCATAGTAAACGGCGGGTCTTTCAACAACATCATGAATTCTCGGCACAGGCGTTTCATGGACGTCCAGGCCAACACATTTGCTTTTGGGGCGATTCTGCTGGAGGTGATAAGCGGCAGAGCCTCTGTTTCCAAAGATACAGGAAACTTGTTAGACTGGGTAAGTGACTTGCTAGAATCAAAGACCTCAGAATTAGCATGGCTAAGCTTCTCTGTTTCAGACATCAAACCAGTAATTCCAAACACAAAATCACCAGAGAACTGCATATTAGTCTCGACCATAGTGAGAATGATCAATAAGTTGTGTGTTTCAGGCAAGGAAGCACTTGGACCAGCCCCAAGAATTCAGCAAGCTGGTGGACCCCAAGCTGCAGAACGTGAACCACGAGAACCTGGGCGTCATCTGCAACGTGGTGAACCTCTGCATCGACCCCGAGCCGTCGCGGAGGCCTTCCATGAGCATGATCGCCGCCATTCTGGAGGAAGGCGTCGACACGTCGGCGGCGACCGTCCTCAGGGACTCTTCCTTGGCTTGGGCAGAGGCGGAGCTGGCCATCTCGTAGATGCCCTTCGCGGCTACTCAGAATGTTTAATTGCACAGTGATTTGCTTGCACAAAGGGTTGTTTTTTTTAATCCATGACTACTCTCTTTCGTTCTTTGTTGCTCTTTTTGATCCCGTTCTATTTTCGGCGTGTACGGGGAGGCATTTCTCTCTCGCACTATACTAGTATAGGGTCATTTACTCTCTCTCCTCTCAAACAAGTTCACGAGCGTGCGTGTTCCTCTCAGAAAAAGAGCAAGCATGTTATTCGTGCTCGTGTTCCTTTCAGCTGGCAGGCCAGAGTCCAGATAAAAAGCGCGGTCCATCAAAAAGAAGAAAAACAAGTGAAGTTTCGTTTCGAGCGCTAGGCCCGGAGGCCACAGCGCCCGGTTGCTAGCACGCGGACGTCGGACCAGTCACCAACTCACTTCACGGTTCATCTCCATTCTCCATGCCGCGGAGCTGTCGGGACTCGGCGTCGGCGGCATGGAAGCTCCGTTGCCCCAAGTAACCGCACGGCACGGCGGCCCAGTCCTCGCGGGCGGCACACCACCCCGCCCACATCGCGCCGCAGCGACGTATTTTCGCCGCGGCCTGTCTCAACTCCCAGTACCCGGAGGCTCGCGGCGTCGAGGAGGTCGGAGCAGACACCCGTTCCGCCGACGGCGCGCGTGATTTCTCCCCTTCGCAGCCTTACCATAATCGGTATTACCCGTTCACGCCCTCTCGGATTTGGATCGTCGTGGCCCGTTCGATCGGCACCTTGCGTCTCATATTGAAGCGGGAGGCATAGCAAGCGCCCAATTTCTTTGCTTGCTTCGGAGCTACACGCCCTATCATTGAACTTTTTTATTATTTAATCCGTTTTTAAATTTCATTTTAAAGTTAATCCCTCGCAAACTTTATTTCCAATTATGATCCCTTTGGTCACGCCACCACCCATGGCGTGACAAAATAACACTGTCACGCCACAGGATAAACCCCCAAAATCGCATTTTTTGTCACGCCACTGGTGGTGGCGTGATCAAACAACACTATCACGCCACCACCAGTGGCGTGATAAGACTTTGACCAGAAATGGGCTGGCGTGACAGTGTTGCTTTGTCACGCCACAGGTGGTGGCGTGACCAAAAGGGTCAGAATTGGAAATAAAGTTCGCGATGGGTTAACTTTAAAATAAAATTAAAAAAAGGATTAAATAATAATAAAAATTCCCTATCATTACCCATAACGCTATCCGCGATCAGAACTAAGGTCGTGAACGAGATGTACGGACAATGCAAGGGCTCTTTACGGAAAAGCCCCGCCCTTACAACTACCTCCCACCGGGTACTCCTCATCTCTCTCAACCATTACGCCATTAGAACACCGTACCTTAGTGACACACTCGGGATTTATCGAATATGTGTTCGAAGTTAATAAAATATTATTTAATAGAAAAAATAAAGGTGTATATTAGCAAAAAAATACATTTTTTCGTATTAGAAATAACATCACAAAGAATTGAGAGAAATTACAAAATAATTAAGAAAAACTATTAAATTGAGAATTTGGGACCGAGGAATTGAGGAATGGAGAATTGGGGATGTACATGTGCTGCTATTGACGTATGTAACATAACTCGTCGGCCCATGAATTTGTAGTGTGCAGGTTTGTTTGGTCACGCGAATTTGTATAACTTCTGAAGTTCATAGCAATAAATTATATAGGCATGTCTGGATGAATTTATATTTATATTGCTGAAGTATGCCACCATTATTTACTAGGGCATCTTCAATAGTAGTCACCTCAGCTGTCTCTTACCTGCTATGTCTCTCAAAAATCTAGTTCGAGGAGAGAGGATATGAAGAGAGAGAATGTATCATCTCTTATATAAGAGACAAACCGGGTACGTAAACCATCGCAAATGACGAGTGTGTAAGGAGAGAAGTTTGTGTTGAAAATGAATGATTTTATAAATAAATTATTAGAGATATTGTCTCTAAGATTGTCTGTAAATGAGTTGGAGCCATTAAAGATAACTCTAATAGACAAATTGTCGTACATGCCCTTAGTCTCGTGCTCTCAATTGAGCTGAAAGTTTAGTTGCTTTAGCCGAAAATGGTATAAATATTCAATTATCTGCTACAATTAGCTTGTTATTGCTTAGAATCTTACTATCCAATGAGAACTCCACATGGATACTTGAAAGTTTTTAAAGTATAATATGTTTATACAAGATTAAATTTCATGAAAGCAATCTGATGCTTTATTTTGATGTCAGTCAATAATGTAATAATCTGAACTACTCTGTTCATTTTTCAAAGCCCTAAGATCTACAATTCACATAAATACAAGATTCATCAACCACAATTCATTTTTCAAACCGGTTTGGCCGTTTGAGAATTAGGGATTTGGGGTTGGATACCTCACCTTAGTGGCTCAGTCCTCACTCCTCAGGACCTGTGCTCGGGGATCGGGGCTCGCTGGCTCAGTTGCTCGGTCACCCAGATGGCCACGCCCATGCGCTTTGCCCCGCTGTCGTCGTCGGCCAACCCTGCTCACAGCTCACCCTAGTAGCTAGCTCCGGTCCATCGCCAGATCGCCTCCGTCGTGCCACCCGCTCAGTGTTGGAGCCTCGGTCCTTGGAGCAGCGCGCAGCGCGCCTCGCCCCCCGCTGGCCTACCCAATTGCCCGCTACGCTCGGAGCAGGCGAGCAGGACGCGGCGTCGTCGCAGCGTTCCTCTCCTTCTCTCGGCCTCCCCTTCTCCTAGGCCGCCGCAGCCCGCAGTCGCCAACCACCGCACTCACCTGCTTGGCGCGACGTCGTGGCCTGCCACCGCTGCTGTAAGCCCGCAAGGCGCAAGGGCCTATGTGCATGCGTGTCTCTTTGAGAGAGATGTGAGATCGAGAAAAAGAGAGATCAAGTTAGAGTTTGCCAATAAATAGGCCTTGAGATATTGGACCGAGTCATTGTGGAGGAAAGCTGAAACAGTGGTCGAATGTGGAATGCATTGGCTTTGGTGGGCTGTGCGAGTGCCGAGTGGACTACGAGTGAGGTGTCGACAGAATGGGCTTTTAAGGACGTTACATGTTGATTTAACCTAATTTCTAGTATATACATGTATTATACCTCATATATATTGAATTTTTGTCCAAAAAATTTGAGTGTTTAGCTGAACACCCTTGAACCCACTTGGGTCCGCCCCTGCACCGCACGTGTGGCCACCCACATGCTACGCGATTAGGGCGTCAGAGCTTGCGGTGGTGCGCTGCCACCTTGTCCTTCTTCTTCGAGCTCGACTCGTTGCTGTTGCTTGCTGCCCTCCTCGTCTCAGTGGTTTGTTGCAAGAATTTTCTTAATTTGTTGCATCGCTATTTCTGAATGATTGCATGCAGTGTTTCATTTTGTTGTAATCTGTCTTTCCATTCGTTGCAGCAAGATATTTTTGTTGCAATTAGGGATTTGATTTTTTTGCAGTCCCTTTTGTCTGTTGTTGCTGCAAGCCATGTTCCTAGTTTGTTGTGGGAAATCCATTTTTGTTGCGGACTTGTTCCAAATTTGTTGCATCTTTGTGTTGCGAATTGTTGCACCTAGTCTTTTCAAATGTTGTAGTATTGTAACATAACATATTTGTTTTGATTTTAATTTTTAAGCTAATTTTGAAATATAGTACGATGTATACTAGACAAATTTATGTATGACATATAGTGATCTCTTGTTGCATCGTACATATTTATTACATAGACATATTTGTTACATATATTAATGTGTTACCGAAGATGTTCTTTGGAGTATCGTAGGAAGTCCGGGTGCTAGCTGTGTCCATATTTTATTGAGATGATTAATTATTTGCCACTGTCTATTTTATTCGTTCATTTACCCGTCTGCTGCTCGAGGAAAAGAAGAGGGGGAAGGAAAAGAAGAGATACACCGCATATTTTTTTCCTGCCGCCGCCTCACCATGGCGGGAGAAGAAACCGACGCCTGCGAGGAGCGCGAAGGCGCCACCGAAGCCCAGCCCATGACGGACTACGAGAAGGAGCGGCTGTCGCGGATACGGGATAACGAGGCCCGCCTCCAGGCCCTCGGCATCCGCCGCCTCGCAGCGTCCCCCCTCCTCCACCCGTCCCCGCCGGCGGCGGCGGCCAAGAGGAAGCAGAAGAGCCGATCGGCCAACGCGGACGACGAGTACCTCCCGTCCGAAGACGGCGGCGGCGAGGAGGAGGAGAGCTCATTGGCCAGCGACCAAGATTACGATGACGAGGAGGAGATCAAGTCCTCCTCTAGGTCTCGTAAAAAGGTCCTCTTTTCCCCCGTGATTGTATTTTAACCCTATTTTATTTTTTTGAGGTCCTTGTTTCTAGCTTAATAAAATAAAAATATCTCATTTTGTGTCAGCTGTAGTGTGATCTTGTAGCTTATACCTACATTTTCTTATCATTTTACTGATCTCTCGTAACATTCTTAAATTTTTAGTGGGCTTGAGCAAAATGATAAGCATATGTTAGTTCATGTCATCCTTACAGGTTAAATTGTTTCAAAGTATTGTTCCCTTATGCAACCAGTAACACATCGTGTTTACCAAGTTACAACCCCAGTTATAATTAATAGTTTTTACTGCACAATGGATTGGAGATTCACTAATGAAATGTATCAGAAAATGGCATTGCATGTAAATATGACTGCATGCTGCTTTATTAGTATTAATGCATAGTTGTTTTTTCTCTTTTTGTTCAGGGAAAGAAAAAGAAGCTGTTGAACTCAGGAAAATCTTCTAAAAGCACACCTAGAAAAGAGAGTGCTCCCATCGCTGATTTTGTGGATGATGATGCGGCCTTACAGCAGGTAATATATAATCACAAACGTAGCCGCGTGGTCCTAGAATGGCAATTGAACTCCTAACTTATTTGCCTATGTTTTCATCATGACATCCAGTCACTCCTTAACAATGTTAATTATGCAGGCAATTGCTCTCTCTCTGGCAGAACCTTCAGAAAATTCCGTGGCAGCAATGGGTGCAGAAATCTCAAGCACAGGAGTGAGAGGAAGTGAAGGCACTCCGTGCAAAAAGAATAACACTATACCCATTCAGGACTCAGCTAAAAACAGGAAGATAAAAAAGCCGGTATATTCCTATCAGCATGGTCTAGCCTGTATTAATTTTCTATCCTATCTTATTTGTGTTTTACACTTTCACTTTTCATTGCTTTTAGGGCAAGAGCAGGATACAACTGACAGAAGATGATGTGGTTGCATTCTTCTTCTCATTTGATGGTATATTATCTGGCTGCAAAGTCTGTTTTGTGCCCATTTGAAACTTGAGTTTCCTTCAACAAAAAAACTTGGATTGTGTTGTTTATAACTCCAGAATTTTGTTAAGGAAAATAATGCAGAGAAATAGTCTTAGTAGGCAATCCTGTGAACTTAAAGTAACTTAGGTTTTGTTGATCCATTTATATATGTAGGAACCACAGAAATGCTATGGTGCACACATGACATATTGTTGTTTAATTTGCTTATGTGATGCTCTTGCACTGATCTCCCGCCTATGGAATATGTTGGCCTTAATCACCATCTGCATTGGAACGAGTTCAGATTTAGATGTACCGTGGAATTTGATATAATTGAAACATGTCTTTGCACATACGTTAATTGATAGAGTTTTTGCTTCATCATTTATTTCCACCAAGCTTACAAGTTTGTTCTGCCACCTTCTTTGGAAGTAAGGAGAAATACTAGTGAAGTTACTTATGGTGTACAATTTATGGATTGTACAATACTTGCCAAGAGAAGAAAGAAATAGATAGTACTTTTTAACAGTGTCGAACAAACTAAGGTGAATTTTATCTATGCTGAAGGTACTTCCTTTGGGCGTTCCTTTAGATACAAATGGATGCAGTTATCTTAAGAGCAGAAACATCAAATTTGGATTGACATAGTTTATCTCTTATCTTTTGTGGCATGTACTGTAAAGTGCCAAGTTTTTTTTTTATTATTCTTTATCTTTTTATTTTGTAAGCAGTCTTAATTGGTTATTTGATCTACAGAGGTTGGAAAAGGATATATCACACCATGGGATCTTGAAAGAATGGCCAACGTACATGATTTCATCTGGACAGATTCTGAGATATCTAAGATGATACATTGCTTTGATAGTGACAGAGATGGAAAGGTTTGTCTTTTTTCCTTGAATTAAAATATCAACATTTCTAGCTTTAAAATGCATTGTTTAGAAGCCAATTTTGTGCCTCTAAAAAAACCAATTTTTTGGTTTGCAAAACCAGAACCAGTCTAATTCCTGTCCACTTATGGAAGCATTTCCCAACCAATTAACAGTGGCAACCAGTTCCAGTCTAGAGAATTTTACGTTTAAAATCAGATAAAGATGTACTTATTTCCAAACCACAGAATTGGCAGATTTTCATCCCTTTTCCTGCTATTTGCTTTTTTTGGGGATAAAAGGCCCACAATATATTTAAAAATGTGAAGTTATTATAAATCACTGTGAACTTACTGAATTGGCAATTCTTTAATGTATGAATATCCCTTCTGGTATCAACTAGCTTTACTAAATGACTAGTGATCATCAGGATGCCTGTTTTCTCAAGTAACCTCAAGTACGAGGGGACCATCACTGTGATGGTTTGGATCATCCATTTCAACATGTTGTTATGATCCTTAGATCATAGGGGTAAACATCCATCAGAGGGAGGTTGGACGGCGACGACTTGACATAGAACGGTGCTAGATGAAGGAGGGCACTGATTGAGGGGGAGGAATAGATCTAGAATAGCCAGTCAAGGGAACGACCACAGCTGGATTTTGAGGACTAGGAACTTGTCTATTCATTTTTGCTTGCTTGATTGATAATGCATACATGCTTCCCCTTTTATAGGGACGACCCGACTCGACCCCTAAGAAATAATCTATAAAGAAACTTTTCTCTAACAATTCAATCTAATAATAACTTATCTAACTAATAGGTAATACCAAATATCTAGTAGATAGATTCCTAAATAACAAACCCTACAGTAACATGCAATGTTGCAGTGCTCGCCTAGATGTTTGACCATGACACATGTCCAGCTATCATTTTAATTTGTCAAATTCGATTAGATGTTAGTGATCATGTTATGTCCTGGTCGCGGCAATGAGATAGCCAACGAACGAGCACAACAAATCGCGAGGGAAACAACAATTATAGACTGGGAAGG
Source organism: Ampelocalamus luodianensis (assembly GCA_036346255.1). Classification (NCBI taxonomy): domain Eukaryota; kingdom Viridiplantae; phylum Streptophyta; class Magnoliopsida; order Poales; family Poaceae; genus Ampelocalamus; species Ampelocalamus luodianensis. The sequence continues at coordinate 52,203,176 of CM070623.1, forward strand.
GAAGAATTTGGGGATAAATCAGAGAAGAGCTAGATGAGGAAGAAGAACAGTATGTGGGGAATTGGAATTCTATTTCATTCATTTGATATCCCAGTTGAGTACAGGGGCTCCCCTTTTAAACCCAAACACACACACTGCCATGTGGGCCTCCAGTCACACACTACACACAGGCCCCGCTCCACACCATGACCCTACCTGTCATTGTTTGCTTTTTGCACAGGCATGACATTACCACCGCCGCGAGAAACAGCTTGTCCGCAAGCTGCTCTATTCAGGACTCTCTGGATCACATCAATATCTGTCCCTGCAAAGCCAGAGCAGCAATTTCCGCTCCACCGCATCATTTCAACCGTCTTCCAAATTGGAGCAATATTTAGAACTTTCACTGACAACAAAGGCATGGTTAACTTGTAGTTGATCTTAGGATGTCTCTCATTTATCCCTTACTTGATTATAACCAAGTTGAGTAATATCTCATAGACTGAACTATGCAGAATCATGAAAGCTGTAGCAATGCTTGGCCCAAAGTTGATGTTAGATACCAGCTTGCACATTTGCCCAACCTTCATAGGTTTACCATTGGCAATACAGTGAAAACTCTGCAATGAGAATTGCAGCACTCATTGTCAGTAAAAGCACACTGCACCATTGCTTTAGACATGCTAATTTCCTTGTACAGTTTTGTTATGGTCTCTTTGGATAATAATACTTTTTTTGAATGCGCAATGAGAACTGCAGCTGCTGCCAATCCATTTCTCACATGCCAATGCCAAGCTCATGCATGTTCATAAACTGAAGCTTGCTGGTCTTATCAGATAATGAACAGGACTTCTTAAATATGTGTAACAACTGGAACAACTCGACCACAAGAACTATATAATCTTGCTGAACATGCTTCATTGTCCTTGTATCCAGTTGAGGAGCTGATACCTAGGAGCACATAGCTAGTAGTTCCTGAATCATCAAGACTGTTACAAACCCCCTCAAGCTCTGATCAGCAGGCCGTGAAGAGATTGATCTATAGAGAGCAATTGCATACCCCCTCAAATTAGCACATGGAGGAGTTATCACTTTCCGAGAAACAATTAGATCTTTCAGCTCTCTGATTGTATACTTGGGTTCCAATTTTCTGAACTTCTGACGGTCATGATATCTGGATTTGCCATTGCTCACTACTACACCTTGGAACAACCTCATCCAATGCATGTTCTTTAGAGGATAACCAATAAGCTTGGTCTGACTGCACCAATTGCCTAAGGTTGAGGATAACCACTTCTACCTTGGTTAGGAACCTGAATCTTGGCACACCTAGATCCCAAGGCCTAGTGAGAATCCTTAGGTAAGCACCTGCCATTGTACTGTTAAGGCTAAGTACTTGCTCTTCTGACAATTCCTCTCCAGTAGCAAACTCAAGATCCACAAAGTTTCCGATGGGGATAGCATCAATTCGGCAGAAATAACAAGTAGTACTGCTCAATTCCATAGAACTTGCCCATGACCAATGGTGTACCCAAATCAACCGACATGCTTGTGACATGTATTTTAGGCTGAGATAGCTCACCTCCACAGTGCGCAGCCTTATTCCCAGGACTAAACCCACTGTGCCTCCGTGATGGCATTTCCTCGAACACCGTGTGAGCACTCCCCATTCCAGATTTCCAAGGACAAAGCATTTCACACCTATGATGGTATTTCCACAAACACCTGTCGTGTTCTATTGATTTTCCAAGCTAGAGCCAGCCACCCGTTGTCGTCGATGCAGCAAGTGTCTTGGTTGGCCCCCAGCTTGACCATGCAAGCCATGGTAGTCCATGCATGCACCACCCACTCATGGGGGCTGTGCACTGATCAACTCCCATAGTCGAAGAGCTCATCCCCACGACTGGTTGGAGCCATACCATGAGATGCTCCTTTGAAAGCCACTCTTGTGGCTTGCCATCCTGCGGCATTTCAACCAACACGACATGGTCACCTCCAACAACCATGAACCATAGTCTGCCACAGGTGCGTAGCGCTGTCATCTCCCTCTTCACATGCCGACAGTCGGCAAGCCTCGTCAGACCTTTTGTCAAGCATGTGGTCTGCATCAACCCCCATCAAGTTCCAGGAACAGCGACGAGTCACCGACATGAGTGAGCACATCGTTGATCTTGTGTACAACGCCACCATACCTTCTTTTGATGGACCACCGCACGTGGCGATAGCCTACACGCACCCGTGACGCCCATTTGACCAAGCTGGTCTTGCACTCCGGCTGCTTCGTCTTGCGTGGCATTCCATCGAACACCTTCTCTGCAGCTGGAACGAGAAGTTGTGTGTCGTTCTTCACGGGCAGATCGACCGTGATGAGGTCAGTGATGAGTGTCCATGCTGTCGCCGGTGTCCGCGATGTGGGGATGCCACTGGTCGTCGTCGGTGCTGGAGGAGGTACACCTGCGTAGTGGTGTGGGCGCAGCATCGCTATGGTGTGGCTGGTCGGTGGCATTGGCGAGGGAGGCATTCCGCCAAACACCTTCTGGGCACTTGCGGTAGTAGTTGAGATGGGAACCGAAGTTGTGCCGTTGGAGGTAGCCAAGGTAGTAGGGGTCAGGGAAGGTGATGGTGTACTGATGACGCAGTTCTGATGAACACGTAGCTCAGCGCGTAGCTCTGCAACTAGATCTGTACACTTCACCTCCAACCTCACCATGAATGCTTTTCACTTCTCCTTCTCCACAGGATCCATGGCACTTGAATTAGTTCTCATGTAGCTCACCACTGTCTCAAATTCCTCCAAACCGCGCCAACCTCGGTCAGGATTTATGGTGCTCATGCAAAACAATCACCAACACACCCTTGGATTTACAGCACAGATCGAGAGATGGTGAGGAATCGTAGCCAGCTTTGATATCAACTGTTATGTCTCGGTCGCGGCAATGAGATCGCCAACGAACAAGCACAACAAATCGCGAGGGGAACAACAATTATAGAGTGGGAAGGGAAGAATTTGGGGAGAAATCGGAGAAGAGCTAGATGAGGAAGAACAGTAGGTGGGTAATTGGAACTCTATTTCATTCATTTGATACCCCAGTTGAGTATAGGTGCTCCCCTTTTAAACCCAAACACACACATGAACACTGCCATGTGGGCCTCTAGTCACACACTACACACAGGACCCACTCCACACGATGACCCCACTTGTCATTGTTTGCCTACTGCTCTGGTATGACAGATCATTATTCATTATGGAATATGAGTGCCTAATACTGATACCAATTGTCAGTTTGTCATATGTTGCGAATGCTTGGTCATCGTTACTCCTACTAATGTTGTATCAGCGCTACAATGCATAACTTTTGAAGTTTCAATTCCGTTACTTTTCCTCACCCTTTTCTTACATTTGGGTTTTACCTCTCCACAGATAAACCTCGAGGATTTCCGCACCATTGTATCCCGATGCAACATGTTGCAGGAGCAGGAGCCTGGGAAGTGAGGATGAGACACGAATACACAATTGTGTTTAAAAGATTCTAGCACTCTTTTGTCTTTGCAAACAGTACCTTTTCATGGGAGATATCAGGTGAAAATCATGACCTTTGCGAGAATAGTGCAAATTCCTCTAAAAGTGTTTATACACGTTTTAAAAAAATCTCAAACAATTGTCAACTATAGGTAAGTACATGATATATATCCATGCAAAATTTTAAGAGAATACTCAATCTCGTTTGTGAGATACAAAAAAGAAGAAGAGAAATATGATGTATTGATGTGTAATAGTGTCAATTACTGTTCATCACTGTTGCGCACTATGGAATGTCGTTTTGTTTTTGCAGCTCACAAACGGGATTGAGTTTGTTCTTGGAATTTTGCATAGATATAGATCATGTACTTACATATAGCTGATAATTTTTTAGAACTTGCACATTTGATTTTAATAGAATTTGCACTATTTTCACAAAAGGTGTCGTTTTCACCTGATATCTCCCCCCTTTTCATAGCCTAATTGAAGACTGCAGGAGCTGGAAGTTAAAGGCGGTGCTCAGATTGCACAGAACAATGAGTTAACGAAAGCCCCAGGACTGAACAAAATCTCTGTTCACAGGAGCATATCAAGTACAAGCCCATTAGGTCTAAATATTGTTCTGCATTACTCTGCCTGTCTGCTATGTAACCAGTGTTTGAAACTGATAACTGTTTTAGTGGTGCCGATGGATGGTTATGTACGTCGTTGAGTATTCAGTGGAGTACTGTTGCTGTTCTAATGGGAATCACCAATTCACCATGCCCTCATTTATTGTTATACGGAAGTGTACGCAGGGAAAGAATGGACATTGAATAGCGCACGTCCGATCGTAAGCAAGAGTTAGTGAAGCTCCGAGCTGTCCGATCTCCGGACGGTCCGGAGGGCAGCTCGCAGCCTCATGAAATCTTAGACAACTGAATGAAATGCGCGCATAGTGCATCAGCGAAAAGTGAATGTTCTGCACTGCTCACTTGCCTGAAAAACGTCCTAGCGTTGTCTCAGTAAAGGAGGAATTTACACAACATACTAACATTACTACATGAATTTGAAAGTCATACTCATAATAGCCATCGAAAAGCACTCGGCCACTCACCGATGTCTGACTTCGAAAAATTACATACATCGGACTAGTTTGCTCAGATACAACGAAATGTAATCACGTCTTATCCACAAGCATCGGGCAAATATATCAGAATCAGGCGACCAGCATACCAGTTAGTTGGAAGGATTTTTGAACAATTGTACCAAAGATACCAATGCCCAAACTTGTTAATAACACTACAAGCTTGTGACAAACCGACAACTAACACGAGGTTAACGAAATGTAACATGAGACAGCCAATTGACGCACGCAGTTACAGATGATACCAGATCCTAAGATGAATATGCTATGTAGTGGTAGTGTACATATAAATAAATGCACCTGGAAATGCAGACAATATTCAATTCTTAGGGCTTGGTTGGCAAGCCCAAATTCCCGGCCCATCAACAGGGATGAACTAGGAATTTAGACTTTCAAAACAAGGCCTTACGGGGAAAAACATAACAAGATGCAGAGTTACACACGCTCATTTATCGCTTCATGATAAATCCCAGTACAATTCCCAGAAGAGCAATGACCACCACGAACACAAATGGGAAACCACCATTCTGCTTGCTGATTTCCCTCCTCAGTCCTCACAAGGTCCTGTTGAGATTCAATAAAAGATGTTTAATTACAACTATATTAGGTTTCTATGTGCACAACTGAAATTTAACAATTTCCCCCGTACCAACATTCCATTCATGAAGGCAATATAACAAGTTTGATATGAAATATCATGGATGTTGCACCTTGTGAGATGCAGCGGGCTATGAGCCAAAAGAGATAACATTGTAGCCGCTAAAAAATGACAAGGGAAAAGGAATATAAATGTAGGCAATGAGAACATGATCTTGACAATAATAGTAGTATGATGTACCGAACCATCTAGTGTTCTTCTAAAGAAAAATGCATAAATAGTCACAAATAATTTCTTCAAGCTTTATCAAACTAGGAAAAGAATACTGCTACAGTCAAATAGTAGATCATGCCACAAAATGTTTGCAAAGATAGAATCTACTAACCAGCTCCTCACGAAGCTTATTGTCCTGCTGAATAGCAGAGTTTCTCTCTTCTGTCAAGCTTGAAATCAAAGCGGATGTCTACACAGAATAAAAAGAATTAATGAGATATTATCGATGTCAGTATAAGGCAAGCAAAAATTACTTTATTAAGAAAATTTGGCTGAACAGCTGAACAATGTTAAGTGTTGAACAGGACCACACATTAATTGCTTCGTAATGAAGGCCTAATGCAACAGAAGGAACATATCATTATCAAAAAATAAAATATTACACTATGTACCACAGAAGTTTTGCATTTGCACCTATAACAATGCAAATACTATAGTAGGCCATTTTGGTGGATTTATGTATCACTCTGTGAAATTAGCTACCATTGACAACTTCGCAGTGACTAAAAGGGCCAATAGCAAATATAAATATAAATCGACAACAGATCAATAACAAAAGGTAGACCAAAATGAACTGGGAATCTTGTCATAAATTGAGCTTGACAAATGACAAATGATCCCTGAGATGAATGTGTATAAACGGACCATGTGCATGCACATACCAATTGTACGATAATAAATATGTACTGCAGCAAGAATCATCAATCAGCACGGCAGCACCTGGTTTTAACTTGGTCAAGTTCATCATAGTGCTGTTGACATGCAGGGATGTCTCACCACAACAGACTATCACAAAGTTGCTAGAGCTTGAATATAGGCTCATTAGTGGCTTAAGTCTGCCCACTTACGTGACGGTCTAAATTCAAAGGCACTGTCTATTCATAAGATGATTGAATTTTTTTAAGCATAAGTCACATTTTTTATCCATTGAATCAATATCCAATCATATGACACATCAATCTCTACATAAATCCAATGGTCACAACAAATGATTTAAACTTAAAAAAATTTCAGGCGACTTAAAAGTAGCAAGACTGAAATTCAAAATACCAAACTTCCACTAGTCTGAGCCTTTGAGGCTTAAAAGACCCAATGTCCTGGCAGCCAGTTATTTAGTATCTCAGTATTAAGTTGAGCATTCGCTCAATTTCAATGGCGTAAACAAGTACAAGAGCATCTGGCACAAAAATATTCTTTGCGTCATTTTGTGTCATTCATGAACTTAGTTTATCATAAAGTGGTTTCTACAGAACCATCTGTTGTTTGACATGATGCTTACGTACTAAGCAACGAGTTTTTCAACTTACTGAATGTCTTGTTTAAAAATCTCAAAACACCTTATGATGCACTACATTTACTCGTCATTTACAAGTGTCAGGCAAAATTTGCCAAGTCTGGGCCTCATTGACATTTGAATCATAATCTTTTAGCTTCAAAAAGTTACAATCTAGGAAGGTTGGCTCTCTAAAACATTTACATTTGGAGTTATATTATAAAGCAAACACCGCAATAGTTTTGGGGAGAATAGCTACAATCACGTCAGATATGTGATTTAGGACGAACCATTATCACAACTCTGGCCTCTTTGGTTCTTCCAAGTCCATACTGATAGATGAATTTTAAAAGGTAGCACTGACTATAACAAACCTATTTAGCACTTGTGATGTTGTCGTTGAAATGATGAATTGATACTAGAAAAAAAAGGACAAGTCATATCTCTATGGTACTTGATATTTATTTCAACAGAAGATTCAAGTGCAAGATTTGCTAAGATCTGGTCCAAAGCTATTAGTTTTGAACTACTTCCATAATTTCCATTAGAAGTTGCAAGCAAGCATAAAGAACATTTTTTAAGGAACTCGCCTCAGAGGTTCTCTCTTCTGGTTCCTTATGCGCTCCTATAGCCTGGAACCAACAACAACTCAGTTTAACTCAGTTTGAAAAAAGAGCAGGATGGGCTAAGTGCGCATAAAAGTTAAGATACTAGCAGAGAACAATGGTGGCTCATCAGATTCCCTTGTTGTCTGCATCTAAAAAACAATCAATCACAACCGAACCAGTTAAGGACAAACAAGGAAATGTCATGTGGGGCTTAACATATTCACGGCGCAACCAAACAATCAAGGGAGACGGCGGCAGCAGCAGGCAATCGGAGCCAGCGCATGGGAGCGGGAGCTAGGCGTGTGGCAGCAGGACTACAAGCTGCTTTCGGAAATAACATGTATCTTAGGATAGTTCTCTCATGCAGACTTCAAATTCATTAGGTCTCTTTAAGAGAGAGAATTCGTTTCAAGTTGCTCTCCTTAAGAGATAGAATTAGTATCCAATTGTTAGGCCTAAGTCTCTATTTAGGAGACCCAATTATTTCGGTATGGATGTAAAGAAAATGAGAAAACCAAATCCTTCTCTCTTCTCTGTTCACGCACCTGCCCTTGTTGCGCGGCCCCTGTAGTCGTGGCTCCTCCGCCATGCTGTCGGGGTCCAGGTCCACGTCCAGCGACTTTTCACAGCTATCCCATCCGATTCGATCGCGTTTGTGACAACTTGGTATCAGAGACATCCGCTACTTCGTCAACCATGTCGGAAGGGGATAGCTCAGATGTTGTTAACAAAAAGTTGGACGCCATGTTGCAGCAGATGGAGCTCGATCGACTCAAGCTCTACGACAAGATCGATATGCTGGCCGGCTCCATCCGCAACATCGACAACCAACAACGTGCCCATCATCTCGCCATCACACGCCTAGAGCAATCCTACCAGCAGCCGACCCCGACTTCAACCGCGACACCATCGTCAACGTCAACCTTTGGGCAGCAGAGGGCCTGCTCCCTAGTCCTCGCTGGGCTGCGCGTGGACTCCAGGCACCAGCGGGAGGGGTGCACCATGGTGCTGACTTAGAGGGCCCCTGGCGCATCGTCTGATGGGGGATGGGCGAGCCGCCGGCCGTGGCGGTGTCCCTCGCTTCCACAAGCTGAACTTTCCGACATTCGATGGTCACGAAGATCCATTGTCATGGCTAAATCATTATGAGCAATTCTTTCGGGGACAACATACCATAGAGGAAGACAAGGTTTGGCTGACCACCTTTCACATGACTGGTTCGGCACAACTTTGGTACCATCGCTTGGAGCATGACATGGCAACACCTTCATGGCGCCACTTCATCTAGCTGATCAATGCCCGCTTTGGCCAGCCATTGCGCAGCAATCCGTTGGGCGAGCTTATTGCGCTACACAAGAAAGGCACAGTCCGCGAGTTCTCCGACCAATTTCTCGCTCTCCTGTGCCGTACCGACCCGTTAACAGAGCATCAACAGATTCAATTGTTCACGGCCGGCTTAGGGCAACCCCTTCAGACCGATGCCAAGTTGTGAGCGCCCCAATCCTTGGAATCCACAATGAGTTTGGCTCACGCGTACGAGCACCGCACGCAAGTCGCCATCCCGGCCATCCTCTCTGGCGTCCTTGGTGTTTGACTGGGTCGACCATTGGGTCCATCCCGATCGGACTGTCGGGCTCGGGCACTACTGTAGCCGGGTCAACGAGCGGGTCTTTCCCGATCGGATTGGCCAACGACAACCTCCAGCCCGAGTCCCTGCCTAGACAGTCGTGTCGCACCGCTCGCTAACGCCGGTTGAGATGGAACGTCACTGTGCACACGGGCTTTGCTACCAGTGCAATGAGAAGTATTTCGTGGGCCACTGCTGTAAGCGGCTCTTTGTCATCGAGACTCATCCGAACTTCGGCGATGACGACGACCAGGAAAATCTCCCGGCCACCAATATTGAGCCGAAGATTTCCTTGGCCACCCTCACCGGCATCCAGCCCCGCTTCGGCCAGACCATGCGCTTGTTGGTGGTGATCGGCACCACTATATTGGTCACCCTCCTCGACTCCGGATCCACACATAACTTCATCACCGACCATGTAGTGCATGTCATCGGTGTGCACATGCAGCCTCAATCGGGTCTCAATGTTACAGTCACCAACAACGATCATGTCATCAGCCTCGTCCTTTGCCATGCCTTGCCCATCCGCATCGGACAGGAAGCTTTCACGTTGGATTGCTATGTTGTGCCTTTGGAAGGATTTGATGTGGTCTTTGGAGTTCAGTGGCTCGGTATGCTCGAACCGATCACTTGGGGCTTCTCCCGCATGACCATGGCCTTTGCTCGTGAAGGACACAAGGTGATCTAGCATGACCTTCCAATGGAGCCTAGGTCGTCCAGGTTACTTGCCTGTATCGGTACTAGCTTAATGGATGATTTACTCGAGGAATTCAGCAGTCTCTTTGCCTAGCCACATGGGCTACCACCAGTCAAGGACCACTATCATCGCATACACTCGAAGTGCGGTACTGATGCCATTGCCGTCCAGCCCTGTCGCTATGCCCAATTGCAAAAAGACGAGCTCGAAAAACAGTGTACCAAGATGCTTCAGCACGGGACTATTTGCTACAGTACCTTGGCTTTCTCTTCACCGGTATTACTCGTCAAAAAGGAGGATGTCTCTTGGCGCTTTTGTGTCGACTACTGTGCTCGCAATGACCGCACTATCAAAGATAAATTTTCGATTCCAGTTGTGGATCAATTGCTTAATGAACTTCGTGGAGCCAATTTTTTTACTAAACTTGATTTGCGCTCCGGCTATCATCAAGTTCTTATGCATCTGGCCGATGTTGAAATGACAACATTCTGCACTCACCAAGGGCCTTTTGAGTTCCTCGTCATGCCAATTGGCCTCACCAACGCGCTGGCCACATTTCAAGTCCTGATGAACTCCGTCCTCCACGCATTTCTTCAACATTTTGTGTTGGTCTTCTTCGATGACATCCTCATCTATAGCCCAACGTGGTCCGACCATCTTTGCCATGTCTATGTCATCTTCTGCACACTACAGTTTCATCGCTTCTTCCTGAAACGCTCCAAATGTTTCTTTGGAGAGGCGATAGTCGCATACTTAGGCCATGTGGTGTCCGAAGTAGGCATGGATGCGAGGATGTGGTGTCCGAAGCAGGCGTGGTTGTCGATTAGGCCAAGATCAGTACAGTCACTTCCTGGCCGATTCCCAAATCAGTCAAGGCAGTTCGCGGATTTCTTGATCTTGAGGGTTATTAACGCAAATTTATTCGGGATTTTGGCTCTCGCAGCACCCCCTTATACAGTTGCTTAAACGCGAGACGTTTCACTAGACTGAGTTGGCCGATGCTGCGTTCGCCCAACTCAAAGCGGCCTTATCTCAAGCTCCGGTACTTCAATTGCTAGATTTTTCTGCGGAATTTATTGTCGAATGCGATGCATCGGGTCATGGTTTTGGTGTTGTACTCCATCAAGGCATGGGTGCCATTACATATTTCAGTCGACCTATTATGCCTCTCCATGCTCTCTTGGTGGGCTATGAACGTGAGCTCATTGGTCTCATCCAGGCGGTTCGACATTGGTGACCTCACTTATGGGGCTGCAAGTTTTTGGTACGCACCGCCATTACAGCTTAAAGTTTCTCTTGACCAACGTTTTGTCTATGATTCCACTGCACCAATGGGTCAGTAAGCTCTTGGAATATGACTTTGGCGTTGAGTACAAACTGGGCCGCAACAACGTCGTTGCCGATGCACTGTCCCGACGCGACACTGAGCTCCATCTAGCGACCATGGCGCTCTCCTCTAGTCCTCCCCATAGTTTGCTATCTTCGATGAGCTGCGCCTTGAGTTGGCTTAGGATCCTACAGGGGTATAACTCCGTACATCCATCATGGCCGGCACACAACACGGGCCATGGGTGCTAGTCGATGGCTTGGTCATGTTCAACCAGTGAGTTTACATACCAGCCACAGCCACCCTCCTTCTGCACATCCTCCAGGCAGCTCACGATAGAGGCCATGAAGGTGTACATAAGACATTACATTGTTTACGTGCCGATTTTCACGTACCCAATACTTGCTCCGTGGTGCTAGGATTTTGTTCACGCATGTGATACGTGTCAATGGAATAAGGGTGAACAAATACACCACGTCGGCCTTCTTCAACCTTTGGAAGTACCATCCATGATTAGGGTTGATATTGAGATGGATTTCATTGAGGGACTACCGCGTGTACACAGCAAAATGTCATCCTCATGGTGGTGGACCGATTCTCGAAATATGCTCACTTCATTCATTTGGCTCATCCCTGTATGGCACATTTGGTCGCATAGGTGTTTTTCAGTGAGATTGTTCGACTCCACGAGGTGCATACTTCTGTTGTTAGCGATCGAGATCCAATGTTTACTAGTAATTTTTGGACTGAACTATTTCGTTTGGCTGGCTTTCAGAACATATAAAATCCTAGAAAAATTACACAATAAATTCCACCATGTAAGGAGCCTTCACAAATAATTTTTGGAGCTCATTTTATATAGTTAGAAATTCCTACAAACAGTATCATTAAATGAATTTTGGAGAAAAATTAAGAATGGATAAAATTATTGAAAAAATACACAAGCAAACTGTGTCAGAAGGCTCCACAAAAAATTTTATAATTTTTTGAGCTCATTTGCTATATTTAACAATTCCTAGAAACAATACTGCATTATGATGGGATGAACAGTACCATTGTCGCCAGTTGAACTGGCAACAGGAGCCTGTCACCAGTTCAACTGGCGACAAGTATCTAGTTTTGTAATTGTTTCAGGTGACGACTTAGTTTTGTATTTTTTTTAAAAAAAAAAATATTATTTTAAGAAAAAAAAAATCCAAAATGGTTGGCGAAGAGACTGTACAGGGGAATCAGAACTCGAGAGGCTCGATCCCGAGCAACTCCTTGGAGTCGAAGCTCGTCCGCTGCTTGAATTTGGGGAGGAGGGAATGCTCGAGACCTCCACACTATTCCTGTCTCCCTGGTAGTTTCTCCAAAAATCTTTCACGTCACATTGTGTTCTACCCATCATTCTAGCTCTTCCCCATCATGATTTCTTCATTCCCGTTGAAACCAAGCGAGAACACCATCTTCTTCTCTGTCTTAGGCGACCACAGTAGCTCGCCCAGGCTGATCGACCGTCGCCGTGTCCAATCTCCCCATCTGGTGAGTCTATACACATATTATTCGCGTCACTTTGTGTTCCACCCCGGTATCCTTAATTCCCCTCAATTAATTCCAGTCCATCGCCTTTGGAGCCGCCGAATCGAAGCTCCTTCTTCTTTGGCTCCGTCATGCCACGCCGCCACCGCCACGCTGCAGACCGAAGTGTGCCCACTCTCAGGGGCGGATCCGCATGGGCCTTTGGCGGTGCACAGGACACCAGGTCCAATGTTGTTTTATCTTATTAAAATCCACAAATATATAGTTGTGCACTCTACAGTTTAAGTTCGGTGACTTAAAACACATGTAATGATATGAATAGTGACCTCCAGTCAATTTTGTTTTGGATCCGCCACTGCCCACTCTGTCGCCACTCCATCTTGTGCAGCAGCGGTTACGGAGGCATAAGCGCGTGGAAGCGAAACCCTAACGACGCCCTCCATCTCCATGGGTAGGGGACTCGGATCCTAAGTGGATTCGGGCTCTTTGCGCGTGGTGCCGCCTCACAAGAGACAAGTCGTGGTTCGAGAAGGAAATGCAACTATGCAGGTACTATGGGCTAGGAAAGCAGATGGTGGTCAATGTGGTCGCTATGGGCCGATGGTAGTGGGCCACCACAGCCCACTTTCACCTTGGGCGACTTCGTCTAGTAATGACGGCCCACACCAAAGCAAACAGTGGCACTGTGGCACATGTGAACGAAGAATAGCATATCCAAAAGCAGTTGATTCTTTTCACACGGCAATAAGCATATGTGAAATGCAGAAGTTAAAGGAGAAAATGGAAGATCATTGAGGCATCTATAAGCTGTATATTTTATATTGAAGGAAAGTACTTCTTACACACTGATGTTGCAGTGTTCGGCATCATGCTTAGTACAATAATCTTATATCTGTACTATAGTAGTTACACATTTCAAAGTTTCTAGCAGCCCGATTCTTGTTCGTGTACCAGTCGCTGAAGGCGACCTAGCGCCTTACAAAAAAAAAACTTCTCAGGCCTTGCATGTTGGCAGTGAGGCTTTATATACACTGCATTGCATCACAGTACCAGTGTACCACCGTTAGCATGAGGAGCACTGTTACATTTGGCAGCAGCACGAGTACTAGACATACACCTGAAAATATTTCTTGCGTGATTTACTAGTTCATATCATCACTTGATCCGTAACTTGATTTACTTGCAAAATTGATTCCAGCGAACCACGCAACGCGCATCAGTTGGATTCCAAGAACCAGAACCCACCAGGACACCAAGCCACGAAGACTTTGCACCATCCATCCGGGCGCAGTGATCACATCAGCCAACTGAAGGCCTCTCATCAGCTGTAGCACTCGATAACCCTCATAGACAACCGGGGCCACCAACCACACAGGCGATTTCCAATGCCATGTAAGCATCTCAGTCAGCACCTGTACTGAAAGGAGTAAAAGATATGGCCCAAGAAGCACTGCAAACGGAATGAATGGTAGCTGTGGCTGCAGAGTACCCCTCTGGGATGCAAAAAGCAGAGCCGAAGGAACAAGAAAACCTAATATGCTAGCAGCCAGATTCCACAACCTGTAAGAAGTTGGGATCTGCCTTATCAGGTCGAAGGAATTGTTCTCTGGACGCCCACATGCATCGGCCATAAGGAAAAACAGCATTGCTCCCATGTTAAAAATGCAGTCAAGTCCCACTAGGGATAGAAGGCCGGCAATGTTAGGACCAAGAAACACTGAAGACAATGGCAACCATAAAGTTGGAATTATACCCGTAACCAACAGAACCGATGGCCCTAACAGCCACATGGGCAGTTTAAATATTGCTAGCTGCACAGATGGTTCATTTTTCACCTCCACAACATCCTGATCACTCTGGAGGATTGGAATTTGTGGAGCTTCTTCTGTATCAATAGCTTCGACAACTTCTGTTCCCTTGATAATGCTGGCATTATCCTCTGCAGAAGCATATGGAAGAGAGGTCTCCCAAGACAAATTCTTAGTGCATCGCAACACAAGATTTTCAAAATGGCCTGACTGCAAGGGGTTCCAATGAAGAGACCTTGGCAATCTGGTCTGTCTATTCTCATGAACCTGCCTCCTAACATATGCTTTGCCTAATTTTATTTGTGAACAGAGCAAAGACGCCATGGCAGGATGTCAAATTCGTTTCTTCAACACTGCAGAAGAAGTGAAACAAATTAGTGCCTCCAGAGTCTGGATTGTGGCAAGGCATCTAGCAGTTAAGAGAAACTCAAACAAATGGCCTATCAAGAAACACTGAGGCTAACAATGAAATGTAATCCAGTTTGATGTCAGGTTGAAAAAAGTAAAACAAAATCCGTATTTAGATCTAGTAGTTGGCTTAGACGCTTGGTATTCGTTTGATGAAAGAAGCACATATAGGAAAGAATTATGTGATTATGTCACAACAACTAATTGCACAATAAAAGAGACAATACAATGGGCAAATATTTCAAAAAGGTCTAATGGTCTAGGGAACTTATATTTCAGTGTTTTGAGATACTTCTTATTCAATTGATTTTTAATAACAGATCATCAGGTTCAGCTCTTGTGTTTGTTTTTGCCACTTATTAGTTATAACTGGAACAAAGTTTTACCAAAGTTCACCGACTCAGGAGGAGGCAGAGGGCAGTGTCAGGACTGGCATCACATATAGACATGTATATAATTGATGCGATCTACATTTGAGGAGTAAAATTGTTACCTATAGATGTAGAGATGTAATTTATTGTTGATGTAAAATGTAAATTCTCCTTGATCCCTTTGATGTGAAGTTGTAAACCTGCAAATTAACAAATGCATGAGTTATTTACTTCATTACTTGGAATTATGTTACTTACTTTGTGTTTCCACTTGAACTAGAAAGAAAGAAACACAACTTTGTGTTTCCACTTGAACTAGAAAGAAAGAAAGACATAACTCTCACAATAACATAGTTCTCACATAATAAGAGAACAATACAACATAGTTCTCACACAATGGCATCACAAGTTCATAAGGAAAGTAGGAAAATTATAAAAGCATGATAATATGATGATCAAATAAGTCAATTTTCATCCTCTTGCTCATAATCCTTACTTGGAACCCCTTCGTCTTGGTCAGATTCGAACTCGACCTCCTCATTGACCTCATCTTCGGAATAAGACTTGAAATCATCTTCATGAAGTTCTCTCACTCTTGTGCTCTTACGAGGTTGCATGGCTTCACTAACTTTGTATGCTTCATCAATAAGCTTCCATGTAAGCCCATAACGGGGCTCAACTTCTTGATTATCATTATCCCAGCCTTCAATTATCCACCCTTGAGCATGAGTAGCATCCTTTGCTAGAAGGTCATCGATGTTCTTTTCTTTACTCTTCTCTTATTTACTCAACAATCTTGAATTGAATTGAACATAGACTAGATTGTTGAGGCGACGCACATCTAGCTTATTCCCTTTTTTTAATGTATCTATGAGAATATGAGATGCAAAGTGAAGTCTAGTTAGATTGCATTATATTTGAGGATTGAGAGTTGAGAATTGACTATTGCAACATTCCATGTCAAAAGTGCTCTAATTTCTTTCACATCCGGATGAACTTGAGGTCAATAAGAGAATTTTTATGACCATTATTTGCAAATGAGGAACATGACATCCATAGGTAGACCACCAATTAGCAAAGGGAGGGCGAGGGGGGCCGGGGGAGAGCAGATGAAGCGCGAGGAGGGAGAGAAGAGGGGGCGTGAGGAGGGAGCCAAGGGGGCGTGAGGGGGACCGGCCATCGGCGAGGGGGGAGCTAGCAGAGGAGGGAGCCGAGGGGGCGTGAGGGGGACCGGCCGTCTGCGAGGGGGGAGCTAGCAGAGGAGGGCGCGAGGAGGGAGCCGAGCGGGCGTGAGAGGCCGGTGCAGCGAGGAGGAGCTAGAGAGGCGCGAGTGGGAGCCGAGGCGCGTGGGGGCCGGTCGCGGCGAGGAGAGAGCGAGGATCAAAGCAAAGAGGAGCGAGCGAGCTATGCTTACCTGCGTAGCGGTGAAACAGCGATCGGCATCGAGCAACTCTCAGCGGTGGGAGCTCGATTGGCGTCGCGGCCGGTCGGTGACGGCGACTAGGATTCGGCAGTTACGGTGGTAGCGAGGACAAAGGAGCAACCAAGCAGAGGTGCAGGCCAAAAAAAACCCTAACTCTTGCTTTTATACCCCCTCCTCTCCTCGTATTTTTCTTCCTTCGCCGCCTTGGACCGCCTCCTCTGGCCTCGGCGGCTACCACGAGCCGCCCACCGCCGCCACGCCTTGGGCCACCTCAGTCGCTTGGGAGTGCCCAAGACCGCCTAGTCAGGCAGCCGTTTAGACACCCGACTAGGGCCCGAGTCGCGGCAGCCGGTCGGCGCTAAACGCCTAGGCAGCGCCTAGAGCGTTCAGCGCCTAGAGCGACTTCGTGAACACTGAGTTTTACAAATACCCTATGATGTCGTTGTCACATTGGCATAGAGGTATACTCCTGACTTCAGAAGTAGGAAACGTGATAAAGCATACCACCAAAAAATGGAACTCATTCGTCTCACTTGCACCTCATTAAAGACACGTTGCCATCAAATGCGAAGTTTAAAAAGAGTTAAGAAGGCTAGCAACATGCTGCTATAGTTTTAAGTACAAGCCAAAAGATAAATAACCAAGTACTTAGAAATACGCCAAAACGCAACATATATTTTTTGGGGGATGATCACCTTCATTAAGTAAGCCACCTACCAAAAGTAAACATATTTTATATGACGAGAATTATAGAGTATGCATGAGTTATGACACCGAACATACAAGCACCCAACTAAGTAAGTAGAATGGAATTCAAGAGAAGGGTCACTGGTTAGGACTGACTCTAATAAACATAAACATGAGGTGATAAAATGGGCTCAAATATAAACAGGACAAATAAGAACATGATATTTTACATAGACCTAAGCATTTTCAGTGCCAGACATAATCTGCCAAACGATCATTGTGGTAGAAATCCTTACCCAATGGTATTAACAGACGTGTTCGACAACAGTACCAAAAACCAGAAACCTAGTATAACACTATAACTAATTAACTATAATCTATACTGAGTTTTTGCAGAATTGAGAATAAGCTGCGCACTAACAAAAACAGGACGATAGCAACGAAATCCCCATATCAGTAGACCACAAATCTACAACTACACGGTATGTACATCTAGGAATGCCTAACACCCAATAAAGATGTGCAATGCAAGGATTTAACAGCTCACCAGTAACCACCAGCTCTGATCCCTTAGGAGCTGAGCTTCACGAATCACAGGAGTTTCAAGATAGGAACTTAGGAAGTAAGTCAAACCATCAACAAATATGTCCCAGCCTTGCCTATACCATTATACATACTGGGCAACATAACAGGATCTTGGGCAATGATCCAACAACCCCTCCTCTCGTTATCTTACGCAGTTTATCTCAAGCAAATCCTCCGATGGCAGGGACATAATATTCAAGATTAAACTCGTTTTGATCAAACACGAGGCTCTGCGTTTGTCGAAGGCGGATTGATTAGTACCTACGTACCCAAAGCATTTCTAAACATACCCAGGGCCTCGAATCCGATCAGATCCAACGATTTCGCATTAGCGTTGCTGCGACCTGATGTTCGGGACTAGTCTCAAGTTGAGTATAAGTGAGGCATGAACGGAACAGAGCGTAAGGCTCACCGGATTGGACTTCCCTCGGCTTCACGCCGGCCGGAGGCCGGAGATGAACGGAACGGAACGGAGCGGTAGCCTCCCAACAGTCCGTCTTGCAGCGGCGGACGCAGGGTCGCGGCTGCGCCTGCACGACTTCAGCAAGGGGAAGGCGGAGGAGAAGCAACGCGGCCCAATAACAATAACGAACTAGGTGGGCCGTGTGAACTTTGGAATTCTCTATGTGGGCATCAACCGTATAGCCAGTTCTAGGATGGCCTGATGGGTGGGCTCTGACTGTACTACTTCTTTTTGTTTTTGTAGAATCTCTTGGTGCAGTTGGTACACGCTATTTTTAAGGCTCAACAATCGATAAACAAACTCAACTAACATGTAATTAGTGGTACTTCAAACATAACATTTGCGCACACCACACGTGCCATACTGGTTGGACTAGCCACCAATTAGCCTTAGTTTTCTAAATTTGATGCTTTTAAAACTGTTATGATCGGTTTGCTACTTCACATGATTTTGGTTAGTGTATAAAGAAAGATAAGCAGAGCCCACGAACAGACATGGTATCTACCGATATTGTACCAAAATAATTTAACATTTACTGATACCCAGCTATATTTTCAAAAATATTGTATTTACTAAATTAACAATATCATATTTATACTACACCGTATTTACCGAATAAACCGAACAATCAGCCCCGCCTGAATTCCACGAACAAACCAAGGCACCAATCAAAAGCAAATAAAGATGTTAAGTCTCCTCGGCCCTCTCAACCCTCCACCGGAAATTACTTCTGGCGCAGAGGACAAACGCATCCTAGCCAAGTACCCGCCACGACCCCTTTATCCCAAGCCAACCACACGCGCCGCTCGCCGCCACTTCTCACACTCAAAGCCTCTCCCATGTACACGCGCGCGCGGTGAGATCCCCAGCCAAGCCACTCCACCCCATCAATCGCCATGAGCGCCGGCGACACGCTCGACAAGCTCGTGGTCTTCCTCGCGAAGCGCGATGGCATCGACAAGCTGGTCAAGACGTTCCAGTACGTGTCCAAGCTCGCGCACTGGGCCGCCGAGCCCTCCAGCCCCGACCTCGCAAAGCGCGCCAAGAACTGGGAGACGGCCTCCGGGCTCAGCCGCAAGGCCTTCCGGTCGGGCCGCTTCCTCACGGGCTTCAACGCGCTGCGCCGCTCCCCGGGGGAGTTCGGCGCGCTCGCCGTGCTCGCCAACGCCGGCGAGATGGTCTACTTCTTCTTCGACCACTTCACGTGGCTCTCGCGCGTCGGCGTCCTCGAGGCCTGGCTCGCGGGCCGCATGAGCTTCATCTCTGCGTTCGGCGAGTTCGTCGGCTACATTTTCTTCATCACCATAGACCTCATCATGATCAGGAGGGGCATCAGGCAGGAGAGGGAGCTGCTCAGGGAGGGCGGGAAGGAGAAGGAGGCGAGGAAGATCCGGATGGACCGGGTGATGCGGCTCATGGCGACGGCAGCCAACGTCGCCGACCTGGTCATCGCCATCGCGGACATCGAGCCCAACCCGTTCTGCAACCACGCCGTCACGTTGGGGATAAGTGGGCTCGTGTCCGCGTGGGCTGGGTGGTACAGAAACTGGCCGTCGTGAGCTCGGCCGACTATGCATTTCGGCCAGCATGCTGCTGTTCGTACGCTTATTGCCTTGTTACATAATGATTTTGCCGAATTTTTTGCAATTTAGCCTTTTTTTCGTAAAAATCTCACATTTATTTGTCGACTTTGAGCGGTGGATCGACACTGAGATCAAGGAGGAGGACAAGCGACATATGGAGGGGCGAAGAAGTGGGATGCGGGCGCGGGAGTCGTTGGAGAAGACACGCAAAGAGGAGCGCGAGGAAAGGAGCGCGAGGAAGAGGTGAAAATGAGGCGACGACTAAGCGTAGGGGAGAGGAGAGAGGCTTGGCGCGTTCACGTGCTAAGGCTGCAATGGAGGAGGATCCGGATGCTTTGAGGAAGGGAAAGTGGCCTCGTTGCACTCGTGAGTGTGCTAGACTTAGTAGTTATGGTTTAATAATGAACAATGGTCTCATTTCTTTGGACTTGTTATTTTGTTGTACTCTTGTCATGTATTGCACTTTTTGTATGTGCATGTGAGTATATTGTTAAACTTGAACATGTGAGTAGCATGACTTGTTTTTTTGTCACTATGCCTATATATTTGGTAACTTTTGGTCGCCACCAGCAGTAAGCACACGTTCCTTTGGTCCGACATATAATCACTACTCGCATATAATCACGGGAAAAATTAGCGAGTTTCCCTATTTTCGACCATCCACATTTAACAATATGACACAAATATATCATACGAGCATATATTCATCACAATACCACACGAATAGTAGAAACAACAATCCAAAAGTCCAAATAGTCCATAAAAGTCCATACAATGTACATAAACACGGTCCATCGCCTCCTAGCCTTGCCCTTTCCACCAAGGCGTCGGTGCACGGAGTGTAAGGGTCACGCGGACGTCGGTGCCTACGCGGTGGAGGTGCGAAGGCGTGTCGAAGAGCACCACGAGGCGAGACGGTCCAATCTCCTCGGCCTTGTCCTCCGCCGCCACCAATCTCCTCGGCCTCGTCCTCCTCCTCGCCACCAAGTCACTGAAAAGTATCCACAGTCGTGCAGGGACGAGCTCGCCTCGGAAGGCGTACCTCCGTGTGAAGAAGTGCCGAGCCTCGGTTTGGTGCCGGCGTCGGAAGATGTATCTGTGGCACGTGGGCGTCCATCGGTGCTGCGTCCCGCAACCACAACGAGCGGCGGCCACTGCGTAGCCGAATCTCGCAAGTCTCTGCGGTTCATCATCATTTTGTTAGTTCACAAATGTCATATTTGGTTACAAGTTTATATTTTGATTGCCATGTATTGAAAGACTTACTCCAAGAAAGTTGTGGAGTGTCGTCTCATCCACTCTGTCCTCGGAAACGCTCTAGGTCAAGCACGGATCGCCTCAAGCGTGTTGCCACGCACACATTGTTAACATATAGTTACTCGGTTAGTGCGATGCAAATAACAATAGCGCTATGATTGATTGCAAGAAAAAGGTTAGAAGTGACATTACCACTCGATCTAAGATTGGCCCGACCTCCACCGCGTCCTCCCCGAGTCGCGGTGTCGTAGGAAGTGTCTTCATCGTGAAGACTCCATGTCGGCGTAGTCCGGGTCCATTGCACCTTCGACTTTGTCCGTGTCACACCAAGGTACCAAGAAAGGTATGCACGGAAGTTGTAGTTCGTGTGCGGTGCTCATTGGCATAGACGTTCTCATGGAGGAGTCCCCGCGTCTATGTGCTCACGGTGCAACGTCTCGAAGTCTGTCGTCTTTTACGCTTCGACGATCGATCCGCAATATATACATCATCGATTGCAAATATAGTGAATTAGTAGTTATGTATACAAAGAAGAAAAAAAGTAGCGTCGCCACTTACTTGTGCAACTCCACGGCGTCGAGAACGGCTCCACCGCCACTCTGCACGAGGCCAAGCGGCGTGCAACTCTATGTGGCGGTGGTACTCAACAGCGAAAGCGGATCGGCGGACACCTCATCATGTAGAGGTCCTCGTCCACGCGCACATCGTGCTCGATCCAAGCTGGACCACTGGCCGTCTCGGCCCTAGTCCATTTCTCGAGTTCCCTCGGCAAGCCTCTCAACCACTGTCTACCCTGCGTGTTTGTTCCAGTTTTGAGTTGTTCCGACTTCTCTTGAACAACGACACCTCAAGTGGCGTGCAACCTCCTCGAAAAGAGGAAAGTTATCCTTTGTACCATCCTTATGGAGTAAATTCTCGGCGGTGCGGAGTGCACCACCGGTGATGGATAGGTGCGTGCCGGAATCGCTCCGCATGAGCACTAAGTATGCCACGTGTCCGCATCGGATATGACACCAACCTCCTGCCGGGGCCAACAACATGTATCCGAACAAGCGCGGGAACCATCCCCAACTATCTTTGTTCTCCTCTCCACCAAAGCAAGCGCAAGAGGACCAATGTGTTGTCTGCGTCAACCGAAATGGCTATCAACAATGTGCCCATGTACTTGCCAAGAAGAAAAGTACCATCAATGGAGAAGACGGACGACAATGCACGAATGCCTCGATGCCTCGTGGAAAACACCGAATCGCGGAAGAAAATCGCCTTCCATCCTTCCATTCATTTGGTTTGGAGATGTACTCGTAATGCATGCTGGATTAAGCTGCTTTCATTGCATTGAACAATGCCGGCAAGCTGCTCGTACCCTCCTCCCAATCCCCATATATCATCTTCGGGCTGTTGCTTTGCCCTCCATGCTTTTCCATACCTTATGTCGTATCCGAACATCTTACATGTCATCTCCATAATTGTCCTCACCTTCAAATTGGGTCGCCTTCGAAGATTGAGTATAGTGATCTACGCAATGAGGGTAGATGTCAATGGCGATGCTACGTTTCAAGTTTGATTCTGCACAAGTGTGTGGGCCAACGATTTTGTGATCTTGAACTTGCTGTGTCCTTCGCATTTCCTAGCACACACCCTCCATTACAATCGGCCTTCTCACACACCACTGTAACGCCGCTGCACATAGGAATGCCTAACTTTGAAAGGCCTTTGCGCTTCACAGAATACTCCTGTAACCACCTTCTCAATGTAGGCAAGTCCTGAAGACCAAACCCTTCTTGATTTCCATGCTATCCCCGGCCAGAGCCTCTAACAACTCGTCGTCGCGCATGCATAAGCACCTTGGGAATGACTAAAGTGCTGAATTCTTCAATATTGGATCACGATTAGGGCGGTAATTGTGCGATGAGCTCAATATCTTGTTGTGTCAATGCGAAGAACAGCCGGTCTTCATCGGAATCAACGGCTCTAGCCGTCCCATAAGGCTCCTCCTCATCATCATCCCGAACATCAACCTTGTTAGAGGCCCTACAGAATTGATCCATGTTGCTGAAGGTGCCACAGAGGGCGATCATCATTTTCGGGAACATCTCTTGCATCACAACCACACACGATAAAATTGAGACAAAGGAATAGATTAATGAGCGATAAACTAAAGTGGTACTCGACACTTACTTGGATGGTTACGAGTCAAAGGGATCTCTGAGGGCGCAGGATGAGAAATTCCAATCTCATTAGGCGGATTGAGCATCGGGTACCACAACCGCTCGTTCACATCCGCATCACAATTGGGTAACGGGGGGTCCAAAGGGGGAGGACTACCTAAATCTGGTGAATGCCCATGAGGGGGTGAATGCCCATGAGGATTGGGATCAATGGACAACTTCCGCACAAACAAATCCAAACATTGATATTGGGTCCTCATCACCGATCGACATAATTTTGCCAGATCCTCGAGTCAATTGAGACCATCCGCCTAAAAATAGAGTCTCTAGAACCAAAGCTGAAGTACACCCTCAACTGAGATGTCATCCTCATTACCATGACAACATAGAACCTCACGAGCTCTAGCGACCAATTCACCATAAGACGGACGATCACTAAGCAGCAGGGTCACACTTTCCATCCCAACAAATGACACATTTCCATAACCATCTTTCTCAATACTGCCTCCATGGTGCAAGGTTACTAGATTGTCCATCTAATCCATACAAAAGGCAGTGGTTGTTAATGTCTAATAGTAAAGTAGTATACTAACGAATTGCATACGTAACTAATTTAATTTTATAACTACCCAAGTAAATTGCTACCTAGCAAACTAAATAACTATGTCTAACTAACTATATGTAACTAAACAAACTAAAATTTCTAACTATGTCTAACTATATCTAAACCCTAACTACATTATATGTTACTAAATTAGCTATGTCTAACTACATTAAGTATATCTAAACCTAACTAACTACAATTTCTAACTAAATTTACTAACTACATTTTCTAACTCTAAAAAAATTTATATCTCAACCCTAACTACATTAAGTATATCTAAACCCTAACTAACTACAATTTCTAACTAAATTTACTAACTACATTTTCTAACTCTAAAAAATTTTCTAACTACAATTTCTAACTACAATTTCTAACTTCAATTTCTAACTTAACTTACTAACTACAATTTCTAACCTAATTTACTAACTAAATTTCTAACTAATTAAAAAGAAATTTACCTTCACTGCATCACGGCCGGCAAAGTGGAGGCGGCGGTGGCGGGAGTGGAAGCGGGGCGGAGCGCACGGCAGTAAGGCGGCGGGGACGCGCGGGGAGGCGGCTCGGAGTGAGGCGCGGCGCAATGATTTTGCCAGGCTTTGAATCGCATCTACTTTGCTAGCAATCATGAACGACAGTATGTAAATTTTACAGTCGAGAACCTCGAGATGGACACGCAAAGTTAAATAGTGCATTTGCTAGTGTGACTGAATTTAGCTGCATTTACGCTATGAATATCATACTACGAATAACCGATATGTACCATACATTCATACAACCGTAAAACTGGGCTGGTTCTGGCTTGAATCCATATTCGGTCTCCAACATTTTTCCCCTGGACCTCCTGGTTATCATTGGCTTTGGGACAATCTATCAATCTATCTATCTATTATATTATTAAAGCGATAGAAAAATAAGTCACCACGTTCACTCTCAAAGGCTAAAAATTCTCACATTAATCGGTGGAAAAGAGAAACATCTACATCATTGATTATGGTGGGTCTAAATTATAACGATCTAGATTAAACAAAAGAGTCAATGTCAAGTACAATATAAAAATAAGAGCTCATCTCAAGTACAATGCAAAAATAACTGGAATTCGGAATAAAAAACAAAATAAAATTAGCAATTTAATTTTGATACGAATTCCCAAGTAAAATCACTAGATTAACATAATTCGGAATAAAAATTAAAAACATAGTAATTGGATGAGTATACAAATTCCAAAGTAAAATCACCAATAGCAGCTGAGAGATATCGATCAAGAATTGAGTTTGCTCTTCAAGGTTGAAACAGAAAAATTATGGCGGGAGAAGAGATAGAAGACACACGGTTCGGTGGGGCAACCGACGCAAGGGAAGATAAGTTCAAGTTAGGTCGTCCATGGTGCATCGGTGTATATGTAGGCAAGGTACTCTAATACCATGTAAACTAATAAGATAATTTTGTTGCACATATAATCAATGTATTGCTTGAGATTAATAGAGGTACATGTGTATGCAAATATTTTGGGAAAAAAAAAGTTAAGGGCATGCAGTTACATGATGTATACATACATAATGGAGAGTGGTTAACTTATTATACTCATGATTTTCTTCTATTAAAGTTCATACTTCAATTACGTTACTCAAGTTGTATTTTCCTTAAGCTTCTATTGTCATTTTCTAATGTTTATGATATCTTAAAAATCTAAATAGCTACAAGATACATAAATAAATTCTGGAGCATCTAAGTTATATCATTTGTCACTACAAACTTTAAAACAAATCTAATCGTGCAAATACGTGGCCACCCTGCTAGTTCTTTAGCATAAGAAGAGTTCAAGTTTTGCGTAACTTTGTTTATTTTACAAATTTTGCCCAGGTCTTCCTTTTCCGATTAGTATCTGAAATATGTAGCTCATTACATTGCTCGCGGTTCTTTCTGAATGTAAGAATGGAGCAGCCATTGTCAATGTTCTTCGTCAAGCATCAGTTAACTTTGTGATTTTGACAGTGTTCATGGAAGACTGGCTCGTGTCCTAGATATTTCTCTAGCTAAGGAAGTGGCGGTACATTTTGAAACGAATTACCTTTGTCATCACATCAGGTCCCTATTCGTTGTGAAAATCAGTCTTCTATGGTCCTTTATCCTGATTTTCGGATCCGTATCCTCTACGATACGATAGAGGGACACAGTGATACGTGTCTTTCTACTGCAACATTTCCTCCAAATCACTGCAGTGAAATCACTGTGTAAAAGCGCTGTAGAGAAACTGCTATAGCTAAAGTACAAACTTTGCTGTTTCATTTAGACTGTAGCGTTCGCTCTCGCTCGCTGGTTACCGCGGCAGAGCATCCCAATCGCTGATTTTCGTTCTTGGTAGCCAACTAGCCATTCAGCATTTCTGGACCTCCGGTGTTCTTAAGACCGTTCATCTTACTTTCTGAAGGCATTGATTCCACTGATAGAAATTGAATAGGGAGGTGCATTAGTTCACACTGCATATACATGAATAACTGATTGGGTTGACCCGTGAATCCAGTCTTCTCCCAACGTGCATTTGATTGACCTAGGTTGCCAGGGAGAATGCCCATACCGCCACACGCAAGCATCACACTGTTTCGAGACATCAGCTATTCAGCAGCAGTCGCAGGGATGGCAGGCAGTCGAGGCTCACGAGTGAAGAGTAAATGCACTATGAACGAGAGCCAAGCTGGGATGCATATTTGCGCATTGATGATGCGTCAATAGTACCTATCCAGCACGATGCAGATAAAAGGGAATAGGTCTGAATCCAATCATTATGTGTGGGTCAGGTGATAAATGGCAGCAAAGCGTGGGGTTCTGCCAATAGATACTTTGATTGGGCCTCCGTACACGTGACAGCTCACGCAACCCAGAGTCATCTACGTCGATCCAACGATCTTAGTTGCGGCGGTTTTTCCCTATGGGTTTTCAAATAACAAGCCGCTTATAACCTGTAAAAGTCGGAAGTCGCTGAGGGACAGCTTTCAACGACCCTATTTCGACTTTACCTTCAAAATTTAGGGGCAATTATTTGTTTTTGCCATTGAACAAAACACCCTTCTCGTCTCCGCCGTCGCCCGCCCGAAACTCTAGCCTCCTCCACGCCCGCTCCTTCCTCCCCAGCTCTGTCCTCCCTACCCCGCCACCCACCTCGTCCCTCATCTCGTGACGGTGCCATCGCCCACCCTCCTCCTCCTTCCTCCCTCCACCCTTGATACGACACCACCGCCTCCCTTCTCCCGCGCGACCACTGCCACCCTCCTCCCCCGATGCTGGCGCCACTCTCCTCCTCCTCCTCCCCCGAACCACCGCCACTCCTCATCCCGAGACCCGCGCTCTCCTCCTCCCTCCTCCTCCTCCTCGGTGCCTCCGTTGACCCACACTGCCTCCTCCCCTGACGCTGTTGCCACTCTTCTCCTCTGCCCCCCGAGCCGCTGCCACTCCTCCTCCCGAGCGTCGCCGCTCTCCTCCTCCTCCTGATCCAGCGTCGCCCTCCTCCTCCCTCGGCGTCACTGTCGCCGCCGACCCCATTTTTCAAAAATTTTCCTGTTATAAATTAATTATTTATGTAATAATTATTTATTATAATAATTATTTATTGTAATCATTATCGTTAATTCCAGTCTATTGCGTTAATTGTCGCTAATTGCGGTCAAATGCACTAATTGTCGTTAAATGCGGTAGTTCTCGTTAATTGCAGTAGTTCTCGTCAATCCCATTAATTGTCACCAACTGTGTTAGTTGTCGTCCATTGCGTTAGTTGTCATTAATTGTGTTAATTGCGGTAGTTGTCATAAAGTGTAGTTAGTTATCGTTAATTATTGTTAATTGTTGTTAAACGGCATCAAACAAGCCATCATTTGCCTCAGTGGTATTTCAGACATTTCTCAACGTAGATGCCCCAGCCAGCCGAACTAAAAGCCAGACTGTCAAATACCAAAAGTCTTCAACTCATCATTTCAACCATGCAATCGTTCAGGCCAGCGAGAAGCTACTTTTCAGAAAAGTTACATCCATCCCAAATAGGCCCTAAAGCTCATGGAAGAAATCTACTAGTGTTGTAGATCTATGGTGTTTATCTGCTCCTCATTGGCTACAGCTGCAACTCGGTGCAAAGTGTGGGGGTGTTTGGCATGGCTGCAGCTTTTCTAAAAAGCAGCTTCTGGTTGGGTTGAACGATTTAGCTGAAGACGTTTGGTGTTTGACAATCTAGTTTTTAGGTAGGTTACCTGGAGCTTTTGAGTTGCAAATGTCTGAAATGCTCCTGAGGCAAATGATAGCTTATTTGATGCCGTTTAACGATAATTGATAATAGTTAACGACAACTAATGGCACTTCACGACAACTACTGACAATTAACGGCAATTCGCACACAAATAAATCTTAACGACAATTAACGTCAATTAACAACAATTTGCATAAAGTAAATCTTAACAATAATAGATGCAATTATATGATTACAAATTAATCAATTCAATGATTACACAAATAATTCATCTATATTAGAAAAAAAAGGAAAACAAACATTTTACAAAAGAAAAAAATTAAAGCCGACGTGGCGTCGGGAGTAAGGCGAGGACGGCGGCGGCAGAGACTGAGATGGCGTCGGGGGAGGAGGACGGCGTCAGGGGAGGAGGGCAGCGTCGGGGGAGGAGGAGGGCGTCGGCACGGGAGGAGGAGGACAGAGGGGCCGCGGCACGGGAGGAGGCGCGGGCGGGCGCACGACTAGGATTAGGGTTCGAGAGGAGTAGGGTGGGTGGGTTTGTTGAGTGGCAATGGCGGCTAAATAACCCTCAACTCTCAGAACAATCTCGGAAGGCAAACCCACCAAATCCACGAGAAGCTGCCCCCCTAGGCAGCTCCCGGCTTCCGCACATTGTAAACAGCTTACAGCTTTGGGAAAAATAGCTTGAGAAAGCCGTCTGTTTGAAATAACTTCGGCTTTTCGAGCGAAAAGCTGAAGCTATCCTAAACGGGCCTGACAGATAGAATCCCAATCAATCCTAACCATAATTACCGATTACATTCTATACCTATCTTGGTAATTCTGGTTAGATTGATACGGCAATTTCATTGCCTAACACTCCCTCGCAGTCACAGCGGGAGGAACATGGATGTTGAGACTATCTCGAAAATCCATGAACAGGAGGACGACAGTCCTTTAGTGAAGATGTCATCGAACTGGCATGATGATGGCACATGAAGAACGCACACTTGTCCCATAGCAACATGATCACGGATGAAATGCAAGTCGATCTCGATGTGCTTGGTGTGTTGATGCTGAACGGGGTTCATTAACATGTATACCGTACTAACATTGTCGCAGAAGACAACAGTAGCCTTGGCAAGAGGGCGTTGAAGTTCTGGCAGTTGGCGAGTCCAGCTAGCCTCGGCGACGGCGTTGGCCACTACTCGATACTCTGCCTCTGCGTTGGAGCGAGACACCGTGTGTTGTGGTTTGGATGACCAAGACACAAGGTTCTCACCGAGAAAGACAGAGTAGCCAGAGATAGAGCAGCGCATGTGTGGACAGCCAGCCAGTTGGCATCAGTGTAGGCGATCAGAGCATCAGTCGATGAAGGCATGAGGTGCAGGCCATGATGGAGGATCCCCTGGATGTAGCGAAGCACACGTTTGACCAGCAGAAGATGCGGCTCTCGTGGGTCATGCATATGAAGACATATCTGCTGCACAGCGTAGGCGATGTCGGAGTGAGTGAAGGTGAGGTACTGCAGTGCCCCAACTATGCCGCGGTATGTCGTTGAGTCTGCAACCGGAGGGCCGACGTTTGCTGCTAGTTTAGGTGACGTGTCCACCGGTGTGGATGACGGCTTGCAAGTAGCCATGCCTGCTCATTTGATGATCTATGCAATGTATTTAGATTGTGAGAGCATCAGGCCAGAGGTAGTTCACATGGCGGTGATACCGAGGAAGTAGTGGAGGTCCCCCATGTCGGCCATGGCAAACTCGAAGCTAAGTGTGGTGATGATCCGCTGAAGCCGTGATGATGAAGCTGTCAAGACGATGTCATCGACGTAGAGAAGAAGAAAGGTTGTACCCAACATGCTATGAAGAGCAAAGAGAAAGTATTGGATTTCGAGCAGATGAACCCAACTGTCTCAATGTATGTAGCAAAGCGTTGATACCAAGCGTGAGGAGCCTGTTTAAGGTCGTAGAGATATCGATTCAAGCAGCATACATGGTGTGGCCGTGAGGAATCGAGGAAGCCAGTAGGCTGGTGACAGAATACCTCCTCAGATAGAGTCCCATGCAAGAATGCATTTTTGACGTTGAGTTAATGAATGAGCCGTGATGAGAGAGAGTGATGGAGAGGACAATTCAAATGGTAGCCGGATTGACAACCAAGCTAAATGTTTCATCGAAATCCACCCCTTGCTCTTGAGAGAAGCCCTGTAGAACCCATCATGCTTCTATAGCGCTCAAGTGTGCCATCCGGTTTGAATTTATGCCAAAAAAATCCACTTCCCGGAAACGATGTTGGCATTGGGAGGGGGAGGCACAAGATCCCATGTATGATTGTTCAAGAGGGCATCGTACTCAACAATCATGGCCGTAGGCCATTGTGGATCTTTGAGTGCACTACGTACGGTTTTGGGAATGGGTGAAGGCAGACCAAGAGTGGTAGTGTGAAGGTTGAGGTTCTCGGGTGGGGAAATTTGGAGTCCTACGCGACAACGCATTAGCATGGGGTGGATAGTGGTGGAGCGATGCCGCGGTGGCGCAACGAGTTGTGGAAATTTGCGCGACATCTTTGTGGAGCTGGCGCGGAAGGCTGTGGAGCTGGCTCGGCAGATTCTGGAGTTGGCGCAGCAAGCATGAGCGATGGAGCAGGCAGTGGAGAAGGAAATGTTGGAGGATTGAGGTCCTGCAGAAAGTCATACGAATCTACAGGAAGATGATTAGTGTGCGCAAAAGGGAAGGTAAATTCATCAAAAATGACATGGCGTGATATGATGATGCGACGAGAGGAGAGGTGCATGCAGCGATATCCCTTGTGATTCGAAGAATAACCAAGGAACACACAGGCGACAGAATGAGGAGCGAGCTTGTGCAGCATGGTTGCGGCTATATTTGGATAGCACAAGCAACCGAAAACACGCAAGTGAATATAAGAGGGATGTATGTGGAAGAGAGCAAAAAAAGGAGATGGCTCTGAAAGGGTTTTGGTGGGAAGTGTATTAAGGAGATATGTGGTAGTTTGTAAGGCTTTGGCCCAAAACCTAGGTGGCATGTGAGCTTGGAAGAGAAGAGTGTGAACGATGTCATTGACGGTGCGTATGACACGTTCGGCCTTGCCTTTTTGTTGAGAGGTGTAAGTACACAAGAATCGAATGTGTATACCATGCGTAGTTGCTAGAGTATGAAGCATATTGTTATCAAACTCACGACCATTGTCGCATTGTATAGTTTGTAAAGAGGTGGCAAACTAAGTCACAACTAGCGCATGGAAGGAAGATATTGTGGAAAACACATGAGATTTTAGACGTAGAGGGAATGTCCATAGAAAGTGTGTGAAATCATCGAGAATTACTAGAAAATATTTGTAACCTGGAATGCTCTCAATGGGAGAGGTCCAAAGATCACAGTGAATAAGTTCAAAAGGACGACTAGTAGATGAAAAAAATGGCAGCCGAACATGGCGCCCTAATTGGCAAGCATGGCACACATTGCCGTCTTTTATTGCTTTATTGCATAGAATAATGGAGGAATGCGCAAGGTGGCGAAAAACATCATGGCCGGAATATCCAAGTCATTGATGCCAATGAACGGACGTGTTGGTGGAAGTGGCAAGAGCGTGAGGCGATGATGGACAACAGGAGAATGGGTAGAGGTCGCCCATGCTACTGCACCTGAGAATCTCACTCTTGGTTGAAAGGTCCTTCATAGAAAAGCCATGAGGATCAAATTCAACAGAACAATTATTGTCGAATGTGAATTGATGAACATAAACTAGGTTTTTGATTATGCGAGGAGTAACCAAAACATGATGAAGATATAGAGGACGATTAGGGAATAGAGATGGAAGAATGGCATGGCTGGAATTTGTGATGGGGAGGGAAGAACCATCAACAACAACGACATGCCGAAAAGGAGGCGAGAGGATAGGGACTAGAGGTTACCAGTGTCAGCAGATATATGTGCCGTGGCGCCTGTGTCCATGAACCAATCCGTGGTCGGCGGTTGAAGGGTCATGGTGTTGAAGTGGTTGGTGAGCGCTGAGGAGTCCCATGATGACATGTTAGGCATCCCGGACAACGGTGTAGGAAGGCCGCCCTGTGACACGCCTGATTGATAGAAGCTTTGTGGCATGCTTGGTTGCATGGTGTGGCTAGGGTACTAGAACATGCTCGGCTGCGGCATGCTTGACTACATGGCATAGCCCAGGAGCGGTTGAGGCATTGCCATGAAGCCATGCGCAGGAGGGCGAGGTGCCGATGCAGTTGGGCGTGGGCCGAGTAGTCTAGCCGGATTGCTGGAGCCAGGCATGGGCCACATGTGGATGGCCCCCGTCCAAGGATTGTACGTCGAGGGCCATTGCTGGCCACCGCCGCCCTAGCTCTTCTTGACCTTCTTGCCTTTGCCTTTGCCGCCACCGTGTTTGTTTTTGCCGTAGCTGGCGTATTACCCGCCGGTATGTCGATTGTCATTGGGCGGAGCTCCATTGGCGCGCCAGCCAGAGTTGTGGCCATCAGTATTGCCGCCCTTGTTGTGGCTATAGAGGGCGGTGGCCGAGGATGCACTGATGGTTTATTTGCTAGACTTCAACTCCTGTAAAAGAAGCATCAATCGAACCTGAATGAAGCTCGGGAACGGGGATTAGGAGTGGCACGATGGTGGCAACATTATCGAATTTCGGGTTGGGGCCCTTGAGGGTTGTGAGGACGAGGGACTCATCACTCACAGTTTGACCAACATCGCCGAGGGCGTCAGCCAAAGTCTTCAAGCATAGGCAATACTCCGTGATGGAGAGGTCGTCTGTATGAAGTTGCGGAATTCAACGTCGAGGTAGAGTGCTCTTGTCTTCTTGTTATCCCGGAACAACGCTTCGA
Source organism: Ampelocalamus luodianensis (assembly GCA_036346255.1). Lineage (NCBI taxonomy): Eukaryota > Viridiplantae > Streptophyta > Magnoliopsida > Poales > Poaceae > Ampelocalamus > Ampelocalamus luodianensis. The sequence goes on from CM070623.1 coordinate 52,236,159, forward strand.
TCCGGATCCAAGTAGCATGAGCGGTGGTGTCAGATTCCATGACAATGTCAAGGATTTCCAACGAGATGGACCCGTAGATCCACCGGAGCACCGTATAGTCGAGGCGCTTCCATTCGGCATCGGCGTCCTTGGGCGGAGTAACAGTGATAATAGTCGCTGAGAGCAAACTTGCCCATGCCCACGAGGAAGAAGTTGCGTCACTTTGCATAATTGGATGCCTTGATGTCGAGGACGACGAGGACATGGGAGCGGATGGAGGAGACGACAACAGCTTGTGCCCATAGCTGGGCAAGAGGGTTAGGTGTTGTGGTCTCGCTCGTCTTGATGGAGAAGGGGCAGCGGAAGTTGGGCGCCGGCCGGAGGAAGTCGACGCACAGGGAAGGAGCGATATCAAGCTGATACCATGAAAGTTTGGAATGATTGGCCTCATGGGCTCTTTCCTTTACTGATGGTGTATTTATACACAAATATCGGATTACATGCACAAGTGCCAGATTACACGGGATAGAATCCCAATCAATCCTAACCATAATTACCGATTACATTCTATACCGTCTCGGTAATTCTAGTAAGATCGATACGGCAATTTCATTGCCTAACAGATATAATCCCAATCAATCCTAACCATAATTACCGATTACATTCTATACCTGTCTCGGTAATTCTGGTAAGATCGATACGGCAATTTCATTGCCTAACAGATATAATCCCAATCAATCCTAACCATAATTACCGATTACATTCTATAACTGTCTCGGTAAATCTGGTAAGATTGATACGGCAATTTCATTGCCTAACAATAACCACTGTATGTCGTACTGATTGGCATCAAATCAATGTTGCCCCTACAGTCTCGAACACTGAATGCACACTCGGCAGCCATAGCATATGTTTGGTGAGTTGGTTCAATGCACTCGAAGGTGAAGTTGACATCGAAGACATTGATGGTATATTTCAGTGTATCTGCACAACGTATTGCGATTGCACAGCGCTAGATTGCTACGCTGCGTTGCACAGCACTGTTGCTTCCTTGGACAGCATCTAATGCACACTGCATGCATGCACCACAATAAACTCGTACGAGTATTACTAGCAGATCGAATTAATAGTAGTAGGAAGCAAGTCTTGAGTGAGTTCAGCGCATTTTTGCTGATGCCACCAAGCAATGCTTCCTCTGCACATTGTCCTTCGTTTTTTCCCCTTTCTTCTCTGCTTGCCACTGGAGCAGATGCAAACACAATGGTGCAGGGACTACAGGCTCTTTCAAATTTGAAGAGGGGCTTTGAAATGGAATTCCAGCTGGAACGCACATCAGTGTGTTGATGACACAGTGTAGATAGGTGAGCAAAATTTATCTTCCCAAAGTGCCCCTTGGTCCTCACACTGCCCAACTAGCCTCCCTGAGCTCGTCACTGGCTACCAAATCACATATACGTACCCGGTTTACTTGCACTGTCACCTGCTTTTAAGTATTAGGCGTAGTGCTCTGTTCCAGCAAATGGAGTAGGGAGTATCACATTGTTTTTTCGTTTCCTGCACGGCTTATCTTAGCTAAAGCCGATTCAGAGTTTCAGAGCGTAGATTAACCGAACCCCCATGAGGCCAAACAGTAATCACTAACCAGCGTCTCCAACTCCAATGCAATGAGCCACCGTTCGTTTACCGCACTAGCTCGGGACGCTTCCAGGCTTTCTCCGACACACGTGGACCACGTAATTTCTGTAGCACATTGAACCTTGCCCTGCCTTTCCTGCAGGAGACAAAGCCGCCAGCTCATGCTCGGCTCTTCACCCCACACGTGCGCAGCCCCCCGTGGCCCGTACGCCGCAGCCAGCCGCTCGCGCTCAGTTGCAAAGCTGCTGCCACTGCTACAAATTTTACCGTTTCGGCTTGAAAATTCTCGAGCTTTGCTGTACTTTTCATGCAGGAGTGTTTGCCTTGCGGAAATGGACGCCGGAATAGCGTCGCAGGCCAATGATACAGCAAATGCGCCAAAGATTCTGGTTTGTTTACTGCTGTTTCTCTGTGGATAGCAACCCGTGCTCGCCTTCCTGAGTCCTCGGCCCTCGCCATCATTAAACAGGTTTGTTTACAAAAATAACACGAGAGAGAAAAAACTTCTTGAAAACAAGCAAAAAAAACTACAAATACATGGCACTAAACACACGTGGCAGCTGCTCGGTCTGTACACCTGGGACAAGCTAAGCTAATCATACAGCAGCAGGACACCATCCACTAGACTCGATCGCGCCGTATCACCGGCGCGAGAGCGAGTCCCAGAGGTCCGTACACCGGCGGCGGGCGAACCCGACGCGGCCGGCGTCCACGTCGTACACCACCTCGAAGCCCTGCTGCTGGAAGTTACCCAGCGTGCCTGCGGGTCCACCTCCGTCGTCCTCCCCGGCCCCGGATGCGGCAGCATCCCCGCCGTTCATCAGCATCAGGCACCCCACGTCCCTTCCCTCCTCGCTCTTGAATCCCATGAAGTAGTTCCTCCGCGGCAGCGCCACCGTCGCGTTGGCCCGGAAGTGGAGCGCCAGCGGCGGCACGGCGCGGTTCGCGGTCCGGTCTGACGCAGTGTAGTAGTAGCAGGGGGTGAGGCCAGTCTGGGCCTCCGCAGCATCGGCACGCGCGAACCGCGCCGCGGCCATCGCGCGGCCAAACTCCTCGGCCACCCGCGCGTACGTCTCGTTCGGCAGCATGGTGAACGTCGTGCCAGAGTCCACCACCATCCCGCCGTTCCCGGCGCGGTCCACGTACCCGAGCTCGGGACGGGCCTGGATCCTTGCCGCGCCTACCGAGACTGCCTCGAGCGCCACAGAGTAGAAGTACGGGTGCTTCGGGTTGTGCAGCAGCGGCGTGTACACGAAGTCCGTCTCGGAGGCGCCGATCCTGGGGGTGTCCAGGCTGCGGCCCAGGATCAGCGGGCTGGGCCGGATGAGCCGGTCGGCGCGGAAGGAGTGGGCGACGAGGCAGTACGAGAACCTGCCGGAGAGTGCCGGGGCGAGCTGGACAGGGAGCGACAGCGGGCCGCGCCCGAACCCGGCCACCCCGACGGGCTCGCCGAGCGCCGTGTGCGCGCACGCGAAGGTGAAGTTCTCCACGGCCATGGACGCGGCCAGCCCGACCCGCCCGCGCCTCAGGTGCGCGACGAGGCTGCCGTCCCCGTACGCGTAGTACAGCGGCGGGCACGCGTGGGACGCGCACGAGTCGGTCTCGATCGCGTCCAGTGGGCATTTCGCCGCGGCGCAGAGGTCGGCGGTGGGCGCCGAGGAGTGCGCAGCGGAGCAGAGCTGTGACGCGCAGGAGATGCGGCGGGAGTCGAGCGGTGGGGGAAGCGGGCTCGAGTGATTATTGGGGGTGGGCTTGCCCTCGCAGAGCATGCAGGTGAAGGGGGCGCAGGGGAACCAGACGAGGTCGCTGCCGGTGTCGAGGAAGAGGGACACCGGGGTGGCGGTGGAGGGCGGTCCCACAGAGAGCGACAACGTGTAGTCGCTGCCCGGGGCGAGCGGGAGCGAGAGCTGGCGGTGGCTGGGAGGAGGCAAGCGGTGCGGGCTGCGCGCGCGGTGGCGCGCGGCGGAACGGAGGGACGATGAGCGGATGAGGTGGTGGACGGAGATGACATTGGTCGGGCGAGGGGAGGAGAGGGTGTTGGTGAGCGGGAGGAGCAGCCCGTGGCATTGCGAGGAGGAGACGAGCAGAACGAGGAAGCAGAGGAGGCGCATGGCGTGGTGCTTTGCGTATGAATTATGATGATATCCTGGGGTTTTTGGCCTCGCCGTGGGTGGTTTGGGTGGGTGGGGTGGGGGTGTGACTGGGTTTTTGAAGGGAGGTGGGAATGGGCCCGTGGGAGTACGTGGGGACGGTTTAAAAACTGTGCGTGAATCACGCGGTAGAAATCGAGTTTTTGAGTTAGATGGCAATGCTGCACCAGTTTTTTTTTTTTTAATTTAGTGTTGCTCACGCCGTATTGACAAAAATAACATTACGGAAGTACTTCACCCGCCACGTGTCCACCACCACGGCCTGGGCGAGGAGAGTTTGGATTTGCCACGTGTTGACCGCACACGCATCCGGGTTATGGAAGCACATAATTTGGTACGTTCGGGCTAGGAGGCTGTGGAGGACACGTGATGGATGAAGACATGTTTGTGCTGCCATTTTTGTCAATACAGTGTAAGAGATGGTAAATTTGCAAGAAAAAACACAACAGTGTCATTTAGGCAAAAACTCGGAGAAATCCACTGCTACTAACAATGCTAATTGCACGTCGAACCAGACGAGTAACAACAAACGCAAGTGATTGACTTGGTGTCTTTTCCAGAAACCTTCAGTTTGCAACGTCTCCTGTTGAGCCACAGTAGACTGAAACCCGAATAAGAATTCGAATTTCAAATCGCATCAAAATCCAGCAGAAACGCCGAGGAGAATACGCAGCAGAACGAGACAATCTTTCGTGCAAGTAGCTAGTGTACGGCTCGGCGGGGCCATGCTCTACGTACGCTTCCATAGCACAATGGAAAAGGATTCGTGGGCCTTGCTTTCGCTTTTCCACAGGCCACCCTAAGCGAAAGGTCGCAGCACAGCAGGTCAGCAGCAGCCAAATTCGCAAGCAACGCAGAGACAGCGAGGACGTTGTCATCTTCCTCCTCCATCTCGTCTTCCCTTTTCAGATTCCCATGCTATTTACCATGAGGTATGTGGAGTAGGACAAGGACAACGGCATGTGGGGTTTCCATGGCAGTAGCGAACGAAAGGTAACAAGAAGCTTTGGTAGAGTTTTTTCCCCTTAATTGGCGCGGTTTTACGACAAAATAGCAAAAATAGTCTCATCCGATGAAATAATTGGCAAAAATAGCATCGCGAATATGCCGGTAGACGACATGTACCCCTGCCGCACCACCACGCGCGGCAGGACCGTGGACGTACCAATAGACGGCATGTACCGTGGACGTACCAACAAACGGCATGTACCCCTACTGTACCCCCACCGCGTGGTAGCCGACTTGTCATGCGGTAGGGGCGCGACAGGGGGATTCAGGCAATAAGAGGCCGCCTACCGTGTGGTAGGTGTCCGATAGGCCCATTTGAGCACAAAACGATGTTATTTTTACCGATTTATTTGTAAAAGACTATTTTAACTATTTTGTTGTACAGTTATACTATTTTAGCCGATAACTCGCTTTGGTAGGCTTTAGGGACATGAAAAGATGTGAGCGTTCGCTGCTGTCCTCTCGATGTGATATGATGATGGGTACGTACAGTGGCCGTACGCTGGCTGGAGAAGAGCTGTGTACGTGCCGTCGCGCCGAGGGCACCCTGCCGATGCTGGTCCGCGATTGCCTTGCTAGATGGAGTCCATAGCCCGCAAATGCAAAACTGAGAACTTACCATTTACCAAAGGCCATGGTAAATTGATGAGGTATACAGGGCCAACAAGGCCAAGACAACTTGCCCTCTCCCGATGGGCAATCCACGTCAAGCTCTTGCAAGTTGATTGATGATGCTCACAACATTGAAGCAACCTGCGCTGTCCAAGACGTGGATGGCTCGGCGGCCGCAGCCGCTACTGATCTGGGTGCAGTGGTTGCCGATGTTGGCCATGAGCTTAATGATTCGTCTGCTCCCCCCTGGCCAACCGTCAGTCGGAGAGCCCAAGTTACAATCTTACTCGCGCCGAGCTAAATGCAAGTTGAGGGTTCCGGTTCTACCGGTGCCTGATGTGCAGCGCACCCCTGTCGTCTATCCTCCATCTGCTACCCCGCGGCGTAGTAAAAGATTAGCTGCATCATGCCTCAAAAATGTACCGGCAGAACGGCGGGCACAACTTCTGTTGGCTGGTCGGTTAGGTATCAGTCTGGGTAACAGCTTGGGCAATCAAGAGGCATTAAACAACTTCATAAAGCTTTTTGATAAGCCGCTTTCCAAAGAGCACATAGCTGCGTTGGCAGCTCTGTTTTGGATAACAGTACCAGAGACATTACCTCTCGGAATCGACAACATTGCCGAGGCTGCTGAGGCCTCTTCACCCCTGGTTGCCATTTGAGCTTGTGTGCTCGGGTCGTTGGTCGCTCTTCACCTCTATGGATGGTTGTAGCGTTAACTTCCTCCGTCGGAATGTTCGGGGTTTAAACATGAGAGTCAAGAGAAACGTCGTTAGAGAAACGGTGGTAGCCTCGCAAGCTTCGATCGCCTGTATCCAAGAAACTAAGTTAAATGTAATCGACTTACCTCTTGTAAAAGAAACTCCTGGGACCTCATTTGATAGGTTCTCCTACTTACCGCTGTCTCAATCAAGAGGTGGTATCCTGCTTGTGTGGAACTCAAGTAAGGTGTCCTGTAATGCGCACGATGTAAGATTGCACACCATTACAGTCGAGGTGTCCTTACCCAGCGGCTATCTGTCCTGGCTCACTGTTGTGTATGGCCCTTCGGAAGACATTCACAAACCGGTATTTCTGCAAGAGCTCCATGATATCCATGGCTCCAGGCAAGGACCTTGGATTATCCTCGGAGATTTTAATCTCATTCTACAAGCTAGAGATAAGAACAACAATCGGTTAAACAGACGGCGAATGGGCAGTTTTCGTCGTGTGGTTGATGATCTAGAACTCAAGGAAGTACACCTCAACGGTAGATCGTTCACTTGGACGAGTGCGAGGGAGGGACCCACGTTGGAGTGTATTGATTGTGTTTTTCTCTCATCGGAGTGGGACCTACAATTTTCGGACTGTTATCTTCGGACACTACCATCCACAACTTCTAACCATTGTCCCCTGCTGTTTTCCACGTTTGGTCTGCCGGGACCAAAGAAACGTTTCCGTTTTGAGACGTTTTGGACGAGAATGGAAGGGTTCCAGAATACAATCACCGTGGCTTGGAAATGCGACAACCGGTTGGTAGACCCACTGCGACGTCTCCACCATCTTCTCACAGCAACAGGGCGTGCCTTGTAGAGCTGGAGTCAGCGTGAATGCGGAAGCGTTCGCCAGCAGATTGGGTTGCCCAAAGAACTGGTAGGCCAGTTGGACGTGGTGGAGGAAACTCGGCTTCTTTCTCCTTGGGAGCGATGGTTCAGAATGGTGCTCAAGAGGAAGTTATTAGGCCTTTGTTCTTTTGAACGAACAAACGCGCACCAAAGGTCGCGAATCAGGTGGTTACGCGATGGGGATGCAAACACTCGCTACTTCCATCTGCATGCAAATCAGAGTAGGCGTCGTAATTTCATCTCAAGTCTAAAAGTCGCTGATTCTTGGGTACACTCTCAGGCAGGGCTAGAGGGGTCCTTCTATGATCATTTCGTGAATATCATTGGAAAATCGATGGCGCGGCTGCATTCTTTGGATTTGAGCTATCTTGACATGTCCACCCATGATCTAAGGGCTTTGGATTCTGATTTCACCGAGGCTGAGGTTATGGAAGTAATCAAGTGCATGCCCGTAGAGAAGGCGTCGGGGCCTGACGGCTTCTCGGGTTTGTTCTACCAATGCTGTTGGCCGATCATCAAGCCTGACTTAATGGCGGCATTTCATGCCGTTGATCGCTTAGCTGGAAAGAGCTTTCGCATCCTCAACAAATCTTTGTTAACTCTTTTGCCCAAGAAACAAGCTCCACAGGAAGCGCAAGACTACCGTCCTATAAGTCTCCTTCACAGTTTTGCCAAGTTATTCTCCAAAGTCCTTGCTCGAAGGCTATCTCCAGAACTACCAAAGTTAGTGGCTCCCAACCGGTCTACTTTTATCAAAGCCCGTTCTATTCAAGATAATTTCTTCTTGGTCAGACATTCAGCTCGCATGCGTCACCATAATAAGCAATCAGCCTTTCTGTTCAAATTAGACATTGCTCAAGCTTTCGATTCTATGTCCTGACCTTTTTTGTTGGAAATTCTTCAGCACAAAGGTTTTAACCTAAGGTGGTGTTCTTGGCTCAGCATTATGTTTTTATCATCCTCCACCAAAATTCTGGTCAATGGTCAGCCTAGAAGGCCGGTTTGGCATGGTTGTGGGTTGCGTCAAGGAGATCCGTTATCTCTGATGTTATTCATCATTGCGATTGATGCACTCAATAGCCTAATCCTCACGACAGAAAAAGAGGTTTTGCTTCATCCGATTGGAGGGCGTCGAGGTTTACCCCATCGCCTCTCGTTGTATACGGATGATGTGGTCGTGTTCTTATCACCGGTGAGTAGAGATCTTTTAGCCATCATGGAAATTCTCAAACTTTTTGGTGAGGCTTCTGGTCTGCATACCAACATGAATAAGAGCTCTTTCTCTCCAATCAGATGAAATGATCAACAGACCCAACTCATCACCGAATGTTTGCATTGTAACATCGCTTCTTTCCCGTGTAAATACCTTGGATTGCCTCTTTCACTAAGGAAGCCATCTAGAGCATATTTTCAACCGCTCGTGGATAAGGTCGCTAACCGCCTGCAAGCATGGCAGGCCGAATTGCTTTCCCAAGGGGGGCGCTTGATTCTCATTAAGGCAGTGTTGTCCGCCATAGCAATGATGGACTTGATCCTCCGCGATTGGTAGTCAAAGAAATTGATAAGAAGCGGCAAGCATTTCTATGGAAAGGATCGCAAAATGTTTCAGGAGGCAATTGCTTGGTGGCGTGGTCGGTAGTTTGTTGTCCCATACAGCTGGGAGGGCTTGGTGTGCACAACTTGAGTGTGTTAGGGCAAGCCATGTGCATCCATTGGCAATGGGTGCAGAGAACTTGAATTGCACGTCCATGAGGGCGGTTGCAATTCCAGACTAACCGAGAGGAGCAGGAAATGTTTCAAGCTTCCATTATGGTCAGAGTAGGCAGTAGAGAGAGTACACTGTTCTGGGAGGACCGCTGGCTGAACGGATGTTCAATTCAAAGCTTCGCGCCATCAATCGTCCAAATGGTCACTCATTCGATTCGGAGGAAAAGAATAGTGGCTCAAGCTCTCACCAATGATGATTGGATTTTCGACATCTAGAGGCATCCAGGCGCCCATGCTGTTGAGGAGGTTCTACTGCTGGGGAATAGGTTGCAACAAATTCGTTTAGCTCAGGATGAGGTTGATTCAGTTTGTTGGCGTTGGGAACCCTCGGGTCACTACTCTGCTAAGTCGGCTTATAAGGCTTTCTTCGTGGGATCGATAAGGTTTCCATGTGCTGAGGCCATATGGAAAGCTTAGGCGCCTCTAAAATGCAAAGTCTTCATGTGGTTGGCGGTTAGGCGACGGTGTTGGACAGCCGATCGCCTAAGGCCTCGCGGTCTGCAAAACCAGGGAGTATGAGTTTTTTGCAGGCTCTAGGAAGAGTCCATAGACCATCTGTTAGTTGGTTGCGCGATCACTGCGCAAGTTTGGGCTCGCTTCATAGTACAGACAGGTTCTCCTTGCCCAGTTCCTAGCGACCAGCACACCCTTCAAGACCATTGGTTAACTGCTCAAAATTCCCAACCTAAGAGTTGAAGAAAGCAAACAGATGAGTGCATCATTCTCGTCTCTTGGATGCTTTGGAAGGAACGCAATCAAATGATCTTCAACAACATCGTTAGTTCTAGCGATCAGTTTCTACAGCTTGCTCTGCAAGAGCATCAGCATTGGGGCATGGCTGCCGCACGTCGTTTGGTCGTGGCCTCGGAGGAGGAGTAGTAGTTGTTGTTTTGTCGATCGCCTTCCTGTTCACCAACTTTCGGTTTCTTTCATTCACTGTTCCTATTCATTTCTCTTTTTCGTCTCCCGTTGTTAGTTTATGGTCGTTTCTCCTTCCTCTCAGCTGTCGAGCGGGGTTCTTAGGCAAGTCCTCACTTGATTAGTTTGTATCTTCCTGTATTGTGCTTTTTGGATTCTTCTGATTTCTTTCGTCTAGTGGAATGATGTACAAAACTTTTGCACATCCTTGAAAAAAAACTCTTTGAGTCCAGGCAAGATTCTGGTGTGGGAGTGGGATCGTCTTTAACACCTCCTGGTTTTAAAGATTCTAGTACGAGCAATTATCCGAGGCTTTTGTAGTATACGCTCGGTCTGGATTAACGTTGAGCCGTCGCTGTCGTCCAGTGTGTACTATTGGGTTGCTTCACGCCACTTCTGCACAAAAGATAGCTGCGAACTCCATATTGGTACGCGTCCTGAACAGCATTGACAGAAAGCTCCTGTTCATACCTAAAATTCTCTGAAGACAAACTCGCAGGTATTAGCCTTCGCCCATAGCTGATGAGAGGCAAAAGGAAAGACATGAGAGCCACTGAAAAATTGCCCGTCTTTGCGTGAATTGAAATGAATGGGTAGAACAACATTAGAGCTGCAAGTAAGATACAGATTGGCTCATGGCACACGAGACCTGCAGCTACCTTACCTTTTCCCAGGACAAGAAAGCCGAATGCATGCCCTACAATCTAAGCAACGCAAACGATCCATTTGGTAGTTGGATATCTGCAGTATGATGTTGGACTGTTTGTGCTGTTGATCATTCAGATTTTCGAGAAAACTAATTTTGCAATGGCATAAGACTTGTGTTTGCTTTTCAATAAAGCAAAAGCAAGAAGCATCACATTATTATTTGTTTGCGTACAATCAGAAAGTGACCAATTTGTTGTCTCACTTTAGGATTCCTAAGTATAATGATCACCTTGATTCCTGCTTGCCTGTTGGTGGTGGGGGCAAATACAAACGGCTGCATTAGATTTCTGGAAATAAAAAAATCTTTTGGGGAATCGCATATGATAAATCCAATAAGATGTGTAGTAATACAAATTGTATGTTACTAAGAAGTAACCATTCCTATCCAAGCCAAAACAATATTCATTGTGGATGGTGGGAAACAGATTTATAGCAGGTGTAAGACACTGAGACTTCAGCGAAGGGGTGATAGCAACATTAAACAACTATGAGTCTGATTAAGTGATGCATGTTAAAAGGAGGCAAACACAGAGCGAATGTCAGTGCTGTCATAACACCTGTTCTGTTTTTGAGTTCTTAGTCACAGTTTCCATCAAGAGTCCTCTGTCTTTAAAGTTCTGTGAAGGCCCCATGTTGTGTTTACACAGTTATGACTTGCACACTATTTGATCGAGAACTAAAGTTCTGAAAACGCGAGGGATAGGTTATCAATAATTTTCTGAACCTGTTGATGTTAGGTCGCTTAAACTTTCCATACAAGTTGTGGTGTTGCCCCCTATTCAAGTTTCCAATACATTAAAACAAAAATGCAGGTTGACTTCCAGAAATGTTAGACTGATTCAGTATACAATTTCAGACCATGCCTTTCCAGCAATCCAAACAGTAATTACGATACACATCACATACAAATGATAATGCAAGGGACAAAAAGGGTAGAATACAGCGTAAATAAGCAGGAATAGCTTGTACCCGTCTAAGCATTGGTGCTAACTGTAGACTTCTGCTTGTGGTTTTATTCTTTCCAGTAGCTTCTCAGCTTCAACAAAACCTCCTAATGGACCCATAGGTGTATATTTTACTTGCCTCCAACTGTTAAAATGAGGTGATATAAATGATTTCCGATGGGAAATAATAAATGCCATTTTTTTAAAAAAGCGTAAAGCTCTGTAACTTGCGTACCTGGGCATAAATGGCAGTGCAAGGCAGTGAAGATGGAGGTGATCAACACTATTAAATGGGGGCTGATGAAAACCAAATCTACAAGATAGGCCAAGAATACAACAGAGTAGACAGTAAGAATGCTCAATAAGTCTTGTACTCTTGTGATAATAGACAAGAATATTAATGCTACCATCATATGAGACTGTTTTCAGGCTGATATAGAACAAATATATTTCTTTCGGCAATACCTGTGTTCATCAGAATTGGGAGCATCTCGATTGAGCAAATCTTTCCCCACCTTCACCATGTGACTAACTAAAGGGGAAAAAATGTTGTAGTTCACCAAGCAGTTTGGGTTGCCTTTCATGAAATGTAGTAGCAAGCCAGGGTTACATGAAGCAAAAAGCTACAGAACACCCACCTAACTGGTGATCTTCTTTGGTTCTCTGGAGATTTTTTACAGTTGGTATGTGCTTGATTGGTATGACAAGATAGTGCCTGCAAACATCACACAATGCAAGACACTATTAGACAAATCTTCAAGCAACGAAATTGGGCATGCACAAGCTGATCAGATAAATAATGGACCAATAGTTCCTTGTGGTAGTGAATAGTAGAACTGAAATCACACTTGGTGCTAAGACTAAATCAAGTGCAAAATCACTCTGGCATGTCAACGGGTCATGAAAGACAATGCCAGCAAGAAGTGCTCAACATTTTTCTGTTATCTTTGCTTTAAGTATACAAGGGTGTTCAGAATGTTTGGTTGATGTTACTAACCACAGCACAAAATTTATTCTAGTGATTTATCAATCTTCAATTGTAAACTATGCCATATCTCGTAGGTTCTGTACTATGTGTAAATAAAGATGTGCAATTGTAAAGATATACCAGGGGCGGATCTAGGCCTTGGGCAGGGTAAGCTATAGCCCGAGACCCAACAAAAATTTCAATGGAAACTTTTTGTGATATTGGTTCAATCACGTCCGGCCCAGGTGTTAGCCCGAGGCCCAGTTGCTAGCCTCCTCAGTCCTCCCCACACCCCACCCAGTCACCACAGCCCATCACTCCCACACCTCCCATTCGGCCATTCCCTAGTCCCACTCCCGCCGCCGCCACCCTCGCGACCTCTCCCGCCGCCGCCCTCCCTCCACTCCCCGCGGCCGCCCCTCCCTCCGCGCCATCCCTCCACGCCCGGCACCGCGTCGTCCCTCCACGCCCGGCGCCGCGCCCTCGCCTCCACGCCCGGCGGCTGCTCCTCCCTTCACGCCCGACACCGCGCCCTCGCCTCCACACGCCTGGCAGCCGCCCCTCCCTCCGCACCCTCCCTCCACCTCCACGCCTGGCACTGTCCCTCCCTCCGTGCCATCCCTCCACTTGGTGTCATCCTTGTTTGATCTCTAGATAAATCTAGCAATTGGGTGCCATAATAAGTTACTAACCCCTTCTTAGCTATTGTGGATTTTGTTGTGCCTGGTGCAGTGTGCACCAGAATGTTGACAAGGTGCTGGGAGCATCATCTAGGAATGCATTTACAAGGTGCTCTATCTAATTTAGAACGACATCAATTACCACTTATTTTCTGAAATTGCTCGATGGTCGTCTTTCTTAGCACAAAATTGCCATACTTCAATGAATTTGATGTTTTTTCTTAACTACTACAGGACAATAAGGAAAATGGATGTGCCTACATCTGTTACAAAAATTTGCCTCAAATTTCTGTTCAGTGTATGTTATAGCAAAGGAAGTTATCGTCTTGTAGGCCTGCCACTCATGCAAATGTAAATGCAAAGAAGATCTGAAATCTGATGCACCTAGGAGCAATAGTGGAGTAGTTGTCGGCATCGAAGCAAAGCAGGGTCGAAGCAGAGACTGGTCCGGCTGGGCGACGCGGCACCGAATCCGAATGTGATGAGGATATTGAAATGGTGTTCTACAAATGCCCAAACAACAAAAGTGTAGGTTCTAGGCTTTCTATCCTTTTCTTTTGCGTGCACTAGGAAATTGATTTCTAATCAGGTATGGTTCATGATTTGGGAAAAGTTAAGGTGGAGAGTGACGTTGCAGTTATGAATACTAAAGTTTTGACTAGCATGGCTAGCTTGAAGAAATGTATGGTTGACATGGCAGATGGCATTGGCAAAGTAAAGTTGGTGGAAAAGAAATTAATGATTCTTAGTGGCATCAATGCATTGGTGATAGTTGTGCTGGTTTCCATGGTTGTCAAACACTACTCTTGATTTTCTTCTGGAGTCATGTAATGCAGGGCGGATCTGGGCCTCAGGACCAAGAAATTATGTCCCTCTTACCATTTCTTTTGCCTCAAAGCAAGCAGCTTTCAGAATTCATATATAAAAGGACTTTATTCAGTATCCGTTTATACATTGTAAAACTAGTGTAATGTGCACTAATGGCATAAAGAAACAAAGAAATATTTGTATATTGTGGTAGCAAGAAAGTGGTACAAGTACTTTCTTTTCATTTTCTTAGCTTTCTCTGTAACCTTACATGCTATACTTGTCATTTTGCAAGTATGAGGTACTTTTGAAAGGTATGAGCTGCAATTGATATGGCCAATGACAGTGCAATTATAGAAAAATTGAATGTACTATGTTTGTTGATGCAGTCTTGAGTATTCATTACTCTAATCAAATGCTCATTATCCATGTCAACTTCTGGACTCTCGTTTCTATCATTGTATATTTGTACTGTGAAGGAATTATTTTTCGGTTCTTAGGCACAATGTATATTTATACTATCAATGCACATATGAATCAATGTTAAATTACCAATAAATGATAATTATCAAGACTGCTATGCAAGAAATCTTTATCGTGACAAGAAATATTTGTATTTAATCATACCTCTATTTGATTTACTTTTTTATGTTGTCTTTGTAGGTTTTGGTTCTTGTTCGACTATTGATGAAGAAATGGTGGGCTAGGATAGAGATGAAATCTTCGATATTTAGGTACTCAAATTGTATCTCTACGATGCTATATTATTTATGTTTTGCTATGTTGTTCTTATTATGTCGTGGCGTGGGTATAAATTGGCATTAGTTCTAGAATGTTAGCCTATTAGAATTTAACCCGAGGCGTAAGGAAATCCTAGATTCGCCACTGAGATATACAGTATATTGTTTACGTCACTGATCTACGTAAGATAGCAAAACATGATGATAACTTCTTATACAGAAATTAGTGATAATTTATTGCTAGGAAAGGTAGTGTTTCTCTGCTCATTTGCAAAGTTAGACTTAGTATTGATCAACAGGAACTTGCAAATAGGTATTCCGCACTGCTAGGTTCTCCAAATGACCACTTGGCATTCTGGAGCACACCCAAACTCATACACCATTTTAGATTGATCAGCATTAGGCAATACTGATAAACCATCAAAATTCGATACATCTCTCTGAAAATGAGCGACAAACATAAAATATGGAATTTCTAACGATGAAGGTAAGGTGTCCAAGAAGGCCTACAGGCCAATGGTTTCAAGATCTCACAACAACACTTTGCAAGGAGCAACTAAGCGACAAGGTTGATACATCAAAATTTAAAGAAAGATTACTTATACACATTAGATAGCAACACATTAGCTAGCACACAGAACGACAAGCTCCAAGCCTCCAACTAAAGACATCCGCCTTGCATTACTTGTATAGATGGTCAATTCAATCTAAATTAGATTGCCCGCCATGCTCGCCAGGTGTTCGACGAAATGAACCCAAGCACTACTACGTACGATGATATGTAATAACGGCACATCTAGACAAACCCCTGCAACACGACGCTGTATGAACAGACTGCAAAGACATCAAGTACCTGAATGCCGAAGGGTTGATGTCCTGGAACGCCACGACCTTGTCATCCTGCGCACAAAAAAAAAAGGTCACATGTTTAGCAAGTAAATCAACGGGCGGAAGCGTTTAGATTGGAGATGGTGACGGTGCGGGGTACGGAACGGAGTAGAGGAGGGCGGTGGTGGAAGTTTGGGCGCGGCGGGCGATGTCGCAGAACACGCACCGGTTGGCCATCCGCGTCCGCTCTGATCTCTTCGCCGCGGAGCCGCTCCGGAAGCAGAACGACTTCTTCATGGCACCTTCCACTGGCTGGGGGCTACGTAGGTGAGTGGGCGACGCCGACGCGGCGTGGAATTGACCGCTTCAGCGCTGCGCCCGGACGCGGCGGCCGTGCTCGTGGGGTGCCGCCGTCGTGTCGGTCGCCGGAAGCGTACTGGCTTCGTCGTGTGATTCCACGGCCCACACATATACACAATGTAACCGGCTCGGCAATCGCATCATGGACGCAGGCCCAGTCGGCGGTAAATTCATTGGGTTTTGTTGGGCCAGGAAAGCTACAAGCCAGCTCGGACACAGCAATTTTTATTTCTGCCTTCTCTGATGATAGGTGCTTTTTTTTAACATAGATACCCAGACACACGTATGCACTTATACACACGACGTTTATGGAAGACTAGACGAGCGGAGCTTGATGAAGAAATGACGAAGTCACCACCGACGTCTCGCTTACGACGGTCACCTTCCACTGAAAGAAAATTCTCCTAAATGAGTCATGCAGGGTCAAACTTAGGGTTTGAACTCTGATGGGCTGGAGATACAACCACCTCCACTAGCCACCCAAGTAAAACTAGATTCTCCTGATGATAGGTGCTTGGTTCTTCGATCAAGCTTAGCTATATGGTCATTATATTTTGCCATGACGGTACACTCCTCTAAAGAAATGATATAATTGTTTGTATTCGTCAAACGTATAAAAACAGGTAATTATTGATGAAAAGTGGAAGATAAATTTTCCGCCATTACGCACGTTGGAGGTGGAAATTTTATTTTTCACCTCTTTTTCTCGGCGAGAATCGAACACTTACACACGCAATGAAACTTAGCCATAACAAGGTCCAGTTCTCTGCCACAGCTGTGAGCCACGGCTTAAGGGCTTGGCTTGACGGGGACGGAATGTTAGGTTAGCACGACTGCTGGTTGGTCCATCTGGCTCAACCACAGAGAGGAAATGAAACCATGTGGTGGATAACCCAAGATGTACACGCTAGATCGAAAGGATTACTTGGGTCGGAACTTTTCGTGTCACGATTGCCCACGCAGGTTTGTGCTCATGCCCTTGGCTAGGTCAACAGAGACAACATGCATGCGCGTCGAGTACTGTCAATTCCGTGTTGTATACTTCGATGGATGATAAAATGTAGTCCCTCTGTTCTTTTTTACTTGACACAGTTGATTTAAAACTATCTAGATTAGCTATATAAAAATTATATCATTGGAATTGTCATTGAAAATACTTTTATAATATTATAATTTTATTAGTATATCTTAATGTAAAAGTTATAAAAAATTATGGTCAAAGTTACATCTCAAAGACCGTGAAAAGCCAACTGTGTCAAGTAAAAAAGAACGAAGGGAATACTATTAGTAGCATCTGATTTGCAAAAAACTTATTACATTCTGTATTTTGTTTTATCAGTTAGCTTATGGTTCTTTTTTAATGTGTAAAGTGTATTACTTATTTGTAACTTTGTAAGGAAGTTGCTGTTTGGTCACTTCTATTTGTTGGTGGAATCACGACGCTTAGGGTGTGTTTGGATGGTGGTATGGAGGTGAACGGGATGGTTCTATTCAAGTGGATGAGATGATTCTGAATGGAATGATATCATTCAAGTGTTTGGATGATTGGATGACATAATACACCTCTTCATTTGGTTGGTTGTATGTACGGAGACACACAGAGAGAAGAGGACACACAAAGAGAAAACAGAGGAGGGGTAAGCACGGCGTAGGCGGGCTCGCCGGCGGCGAGGTAGCTGCGGAGAGGATGGGATGACCCAAAAAAATGGGTCCCCGCGGGGAAGAGGATTCCAGGGGTGGCGGCGGTGCGGCGGGAGGCGAACCACAATGGCAGCGCATCTACTCCAAGCAGCGGCAGTGATGTTGTGTCCATGGCGATGGCGCCGGAGGGAAGTAGAGGGGAAGATAGAGCGTGCACGAGCTCCAGGGAGGTGAGGGGAACTCACTGGCACAGACGATGCGTGGGGAGGGGCATCGAGTCGGGCCGGCAGCGTGAGCCGAGGGCGGCAGGGCGGGTTTGCCGTGGCGGCAGTGCTACAGAGGACGGGAACAGACATGGGTGGTGGGGGAAGGAAGAGGGAGGTGAGGGGACGCTTGGGTAGGAAGAAATTGGTAAAAACTCACCAGACGAAGAATGGTAGCCGTGGCAGCGGGTTCCGACCAGGGTTGGGGAAGAAGATGGCATCCGGTTCTCTGGTGGATGCAACATGAAATCGAGAGAGGGGAAATGTAGAGGAGGTCTTGGAACACATTTTGACGCGAAAGAAAGGGGAGAAGGCCACCGGATTCGACGGGGATGGCAAGGCGAGCACGGCGGCCGACGCGGGCACGGTGCGCGCTGGCTCAGGTTGAGCCCGGTAAGGAAGAGATGAAAGGGGGAGTCAGTAGGGAGGTCGAGGGAGCCGAGGCGACGCTTGGCGCGGGCTAGGCTTCATCGGAGCGGCAGCGTGGCATGGTCACCGGCGCAGGTCGAGGCGAGAGAGCTAGAGTGAATGGCGTGGTTCGTCAAAATTTTTCAAACGGGGTGTTGCAGCATCAAAGGAGAATATTCACCGAATGTGAATCATGTCGTCCGGGATGGTTTGATACGATTCCACCAACCAAATGCGTGAATAACCTCATTTCTTGAATGGAACTATTCCATTCGCCTCCATACCACCATCCAAACACACCTTTAACTAATCGATCGGTAGTTCAGTGCAAATATTTCCAGACAAATTACTTCCAGATTACAGTACGATAAAATAAAACTAGAGTCCCCGAAAAAAACACAATAAAACTACGAGAACAGCTATGAACAGTATTCCAATTGGTTTTCAAAAAATAATGGAGCGTTTTTTAATCAAAATAATTGATCGACCATTTTGGATGGCTTGTCAAACATAGCTAGCTTGCTTTATATCTCATCGTGTACATCAAGTGGAAATATAAAATTACAAAATCAATAAACGATGGACATTATAATCTAAAAGAAATACATGGAGAACAACGCTAGAATTCAACAAGAAGCAACTATCATGGAGATGTCTATAAATAATCGATTGGCCAGATGATGACAGCCATCGATCTAATGCTTCATATTTTTCTGATTAACCAATGCGAGTTGGTTTAGAGTTTTTGCCCGGCAGATCGACTTGCTAACTTCTTGACGTGTCGCTATATATGTGACAATTTAGAAGGGGTAAAAATTTTAATTGAACAGACAAATTGGTTGACAGGTATTGCTTGTACATGTGAATTAAGCACGAAACTCAAGCAAGACCATATACATGCTGCGCAAGCTACTCGGAGATTTACAAGCAAGGAACTCTAGACTGTGCAATCCTCTGCCTTAAAACAACATGCGTCGAGGATGGGCGCTAATTACTTAGCATGTCGTCAACTTAAGCTCCTTTAACTAACAAATAATTGTGGTTTTTTAAAAGATTATTATAGCAGCAGGCTTGCTTCTTCTATTCGATTGATGTGGACGCGAATCCGTTCTGATCAATCTAATAATGCTTTACATATATGAAAACTAGCAGGTGTCCCGCATATTTGCACAGCTAGATTTGTTTGAAGTTTGTATAAATATTTGAGAATATATTTATATATCTTGTAGACTATTTAGATTGTTAAGATGTCATAAACATTGGAAATAACAATTGAAGCTTGAAGGAAAATACAACATAAGAAATGTAATTGAAGTATTAGCTTAAATGGAAGAAAATCATTGAGCATAATAAGTTGTTGGGTTCTTAGAAACGTAATAGCTCTCCATTATACATAGATCATGTAGCTACATGCCCCTATTCTTTTTTTTTGGTAGTTACTTTTTTTCTAAATTGTATGCACACACATGTACCTCTATTTAATCTTAAGTAATATGTTTATTATGTGTGCAACAAATTATCTTATTAATTTACATGATATTAGAGTACCTTACTCATGCATACACCAATATACCATGGGCGACCTACCTTAAACCTATTTTTCCTTACACGCCAACTGCCCACCGAACCGTGTGTCTTCTATCTCTTCTTGCCATCACAACTTTTTTTTTTGCTTTAACCTCCAATAGCAAGCTCAAATCTTGATTGATCCCTCTTAGTTGCTACCCCTTCCAATACAATATTTTACCATATAGTTATCTTCCACTTATCTCTAATTATTACTTAATGCTAATTGTTGCGACATCAACATGCATACAGATGGAACCGTCACTGATCCCTAGTAGGGACACTTGTCATGCTCTCTCCGGTGACCCCGAGCCTATTCCCTACTACTGTGCCATCTCTACTCTAAGCTTTTCGCTCTTCTACCTCTCTACGTCTGTTCTTCTATTCGTACAGATGCATGCATGTATATACGCATGCATGATATTATAAATGCTCGATGTCCTCTTCTCTCGTGTCAATCGCTCCTCTTCTTTGACGTTGGTCAACTCAACGTTGTGGCTTCCTCACTAACTGCGACGATCTCACATCTTCGCTGATGCCACCATGTCTGTTTTAGTTATTATCTAATGATATGGAGAATCTTCTCGACATCGCCGATGACGCTATGCCCCTTACTAGTGATGGTACGCTTCAAGCTACCCAATGGTCTCATATCGTCCATAGCTTGACTTCAATGCAAAGCTTCATCTCCTCTTTAGCAGGGTTGCCCAATCATCGAGTTTCTTCGGCCACTAACTCCTTCAATAACACAGACGCTCACCACTTGTCATCACGACCCTAGACTTTATTTTCAATGGTTAAGGTGAACATCACAACATTGTCCTTATCTCCGTCATCGTCACCACGGCTATTCACTTCCCTGTGATCAATGTCTTCTTACAGGACAGACCGATATCATTGCACTTTTTGTGGTCTCCTTCGACACCATTCATGCTATCATCGTTATAATTTTAATTTTTATCCAAAATTTTAGCTATTTTTTTATTGGAGTTCTAGACAAACCAAATTGCTAATTTTATTAAAAAAATTACTTTGGAATTCGTATGAAATCAAATTGTAAAATTTCTTTCATATATTATTCTAAATTTCAAATTTTTCTTGGAATTTGTATGCAAATCTAATTGCTAGTTTTTATAAAAAAACATTTATTCCTGATTACAATTATTTAAAGATTTTACCTTGGAATTTGTATCGAAAGCACATTGTTAACTTCAATTTATTTTTTATTCAGAATTTCAGTTAGTTTTTTGTTAGATTCTGTATATAATTATAAATGCCAATTTTTTAATTTTTATTCTGAATTATAATTATTTTGATATTTTACTTAGGAATTCCTATTGAAATCAAATTGTTAATTTTCTTCTGAATTTTGGTTTTATTGTACTTAACATGGCCTGTTTCTTTTTATCTAGACCATTATAATCTGGACTCACCACAATCAATGGTGCAGATCTTTCCTTTTTCCTTCGATTAACATGAAAATTTACAGCCCTTGAAAGTGAGTGGTGATTTTTTTTGTGTCTCCTCCAACACAATTCTTGTTATCCTCGTTATACTTTTTATTTTTATTCAACATTTAAGTTATTTCTATTGGAGTTCATTTACAAATCAAATTACTAAATTTAATTAGAATTTTATTTTATTTTTATTCTAAATATCAGTTATTTTTTCTTGGAATTCATATACGGATGAAACTGCTAATTTGTTATTAATGTTATTTCAATATCCATATTTTTTTGTTTGATTTCGAATACAAATGTAATTAGCAATTATTGTTTAATTTTTATTCCAAATTATAATTATTGGAATTCGTGTTGAAATCAAATTGCTAATTTTATTTTTTATTTTGAATTTATTTTGCAATTATTCTTTAGTTTTTATTATGAATTTTTTGTTTGATTTCGTATACAAATCTAATTGTCCATTATTATTTAATTTTATTCTGAATCATAATTATTAGAATTCCTATCAAAATAAAATTGCTAACTTTATTTTTTATCCTGGATTTTAGTTTTTTGTTGGATCTCGCATACAAATCTAATTGCCAATATTTATTTATTTTTTATTCCAAATTTCAGTTTGATTGTACTTGACATGGACTCATTTATTTCGGAATTCATATGGAATTCAAAATTTTGTTTATTTTTTATTCCGAATCCTAGTTTTACTGTACTTTACATCAACTCTTTCTTTGAATCTGGACCGTTATAGTTTGGAACCACCACGATCGACGGTGTAGATATTTCTCTGTTCCTACCAATTAATGTGGGAATTTCTAGCCCTTGAGAGTGAACGTGGTGACTTCTTTTGACTCTGCTTTACTAAGATAATGGATGTCATATTTTATTTATCCAATTTTGGTTGAAAGTTCCTTTTTTCTACCTCAACCTTTTTTAATGATTTACATGAGCCATTTTGGAAAGAAAAACTCACTTTTAATTCTTGGTTAAACAAGGCTTCTTCACTTGCAATGTTGTCCATCCCCGTGTCTCAGGTAACATAAGGATGCTTACATGGCCATTGACATGTCACCATTTTAGTTAAAAATTGGCACCTTACAACTCCACACATCGCTGCCAATCTGTCTTCTTCCATAGGAATCGTGACATTGGCGTCCATGATCGCACTACATCCCTTTTCCAAATTGTTGTACAATAGCATTTTACACAATTCATGTCTTGTTTTTCACATCGTAATTTTATTCTCTTTCTTTATCTATATAGAACCTTCTTGTCATTTCTTCTTTTTGGTCTCATATAATCGAGGAATGGTATACATCTAAAATCCTATCTAACTTCACCTATAAAAGAAATATCACTATTCCTTGGTAATGTATAGGAAGAAGGGGTCATCTTTTTTCCTTTTTAGGGATAGGAAAATCCCGTCTATACGGTTCATTCTATATTGTCTATATGGTTCATTCTATATATAGAATATTGATTTGTTTTTTTAGCTAGGGGTTTTGCCTAAACAAAAGGAATACAAATGATCTTGGGCAAGAGTATTTGATCATATATGTATTCCAATAAGGAAGGAGGACTTTCAATGCGGGATATAAAAACATATTTCTCTGTAGCGCTCGTGCTAAGTACTCTACGGTTTGGGGCTTTAGTAGGTTTATTGATAGAAATTAATCATTTATTCCTAGACGCTTTGCCATTCCCTTTTTTATTCTAGTTATTGCTATGCGAGGAATTCTTCGTGACATGACGGAAATTTTCCTTTTTTTCTCTTTCACCTGGGGTCACAAGCTATATTCTAATCGAAAGTGGAAGAGGCACACAATGTAGGGCTACACTTGTGGTCGGATTAGGGCTGGTATGGAGTTGTGATAGAGGAGATGAAGGTCACGGTGATGGGATTTGCCTTTGGAGCCACTCAATTTGGAATTTTGGATGGGGGACTGGGGTAGAGATGATGAAGAGGAAAGTTGAAACATGGGGAAATGGAAACACTTGATATGTGCTTCAACTCCTCGCTTCAAATGCGCACCAAAATCTAGCGTTGCTGCACTAACGATCTAATGTCTCGATGCTATATCCTGTCAGGATGAGATCCGATAGATACCGTTTATAACTCTTTCTTCTCTCACTCTCAACTGATAATTTGGTTCCTACATTTGCACTATCTACCAATATATGCAAGAGAACAGTAAATTTAAGCATTCATTGCTTTATTTTCTTGAGATTGAACTTAAGCATGGCTTTAATGAATTTTTTTATCGTGTAGGAGTACATAAGAGCCCTGAGCAGTCGAATCCTTCTTTCTTCTTTCAACCGCGTCGAGCAATCGAATCCTTCTTTTTCTTTCGCCACATCGAGTAGTCGAATCCTTCCTTCTTTCGATCACGTCGAGTAGTCGAATCCGAACCTCCTTCCGACCAGTCGAACCTCTTTCGACCAAGTAGTCTAAATCTTTCGACCAGTCGAACCTCTTTCGACCAAGTAGTCGAATCCGAACCTCCTTCTGTGTGCTCGTTCTCATTCGTTCGAGTTTCGATTCGAGTGATTCAATTTTAAATCCATCTTAATTCAGTACCTTTCTTTTGGTTCTAGTTTGGTTTTTATTTTTATTTTTTGGATTGTTTTATTTATTCGGCTCTTTTCGCATGTATAAATTCTAGCGTCTCCGAAGAATTCTTGGACCCGACGACCGAAGCATCTCAACTCTTCAACGAAGGCAAGTCGTAGACCTTTAATCATGTCATACCCAGTTTATAAAATTATATTCTTTTATATCAACATGCATGGCTAGTTGTATAAAAAATGGTTTGAAAAATAGTTAAATACCTACTTGACAGTATGACTCCTTGTTTAATTGTGAACGACATGTTGAAATGTACCATTGGACACCATAGGTTGGGTAATGTTAGTTAGACATTATTATAATACCAACATAGGTGTGTATTATGCTTAATCTTGCTTTAGTTATGCGATGGTCTCTCGATTATGATTCAATGATGATAAATTTGACTTAATGATATATAGAATTGTGGCACGACCACTGTTGTTAAAAGTTATTGTGCCATGACAAAGGTTGTCATTTGGCCGGGTTGAAACAAAAATGATTTCATACTCAAGCGAATGATCGTGCATAAAGGGGTGTAGGAAGTATATTGGGATGAGGATGTTTCGCTTGAGTAGTCGCTAAAGACTTAATTTTATGCGCCTTTGATCTAGGCCATACCGTGCAACCACAAGTCCATTTATAGGGTGGACCTGGCTAACTAATTTGCAATGTTTTGAGTCGGTTCTGTGTTAGTGGTCGAAACGGCACAAGAAGGGACCAAGAAGGCGAATCCTTAGCGAGCAGAATTGAGTCAAAACGGAGCCTTATAAAGGCCTTGTGATAATATCTTATTCGCATACCTCGGAAGTGTATGGCCGGATAGTATATGATGATTATCTCTTGTGGGTCAACTTGTACAACCTCTGTAGAGTGTAAAACTATTCGAATAGTTGTATCCCCGGTTATGGACAATGCCTGGTGATTTCACACAAGAGGTAGATTTTCTCAAAAATATTATCATGGTTGGTTACGAGTTGTTTGGGAAGTGAACGTGGTGTTCACGAGTTGTTTCAAATAAACTTGATTACTTATGTATTAATCTTTCAAAATATGTTTATAATCTATTTATTGTATCTAATATCAATATCGCTTTCTACAAAATAGCCATAAAGTTATCATTGTCAAGCCTTGTATGAATACTATTTGTATACTATTCCCTACGACTTGTTGAGTACTTTATGCACTCATGGCTTTACGCCCTTTGTTGATCAGTCGTCGAAGAAGACCTAGAGAGTACCGAGCTCTACGAGGATGACTACTTTGAAGACCATACAAACTAGACCACGTCCTCCACTCAATTGCCTGTGGGTACGTCGAATGGCCTCCATGAGTTGATTTGGTTTCTTCTGCAAGTTGTATGTTGACGTGAGCCCTGCGTGGCAAACCTTGTAAGACTTGGCCATAAGATCCTTTTGCTACTAAGTAATATTATTTTGTCTGCTTCTTTAGCTGTGTTGTTCTATGGTTATGATTACACTAATGTTGTAACTGTGCGAGCTAGCTACTAATCTAGAAATAGTTCAGAATGCACAGAGGGTCTCGGGGTTGCATACTCGGGGTCCTGATATCAGCCATCGCCGATCCTGCATGGAAAGAGATGTTCTCCATCTTCTGTTTTTTTAGCACTATCATTACCATTCCCCCCAGACTCTGTGCCAACATTAAAGACCACAATAGACGAACTAACACCTTTCCTAGTTGGCACCAACGCCAATTGATTCTGTAGCATGCTCCCATCACTCATCAGCGTCTCCTTAACTTGCAAATTCCTCGGAGTGCTTCCCCTGCCAAGTTTGCACTTCTTTTGGATTGTAACTGCAAGCTATGTTGATTCTGGGAGCAAATTACGAGCAAGTTCAGATACCCTAGTTACCTCATGGGAACCTTCTCGTATTTTAACCAAAGAACTCACTTCCTCCCCTGACTTCTTATTCTTTGACCTTGATTCTGTATTTCCATCCAAGGAACTAGCCGTCGGTTTCCTACCCTTATCACTTCTTAGCGAAGAACCACTATTCAATGAAGAGGATACTGTAGCCTCCCCGAAACTTTGCAACTTCCTTTTCTTTTCTTCAGGAGCCCTCAAATTCTTATTAGATGGGAGAATAGCCCTCACATCCCGATCAACTGGGTTGGGGGCACTCTAGATTTGAATGCCCCAACAAACCACAACAAAAACAAAAGTTTGGTAACTTTTCATAATGAAGATAAAACTTCTCCTCTGTTCCCTTCTGCTCCGATCGCATAATCACCCAACGCCTTAGTGGTTTATCGATCGGTATATCCACTCTTGGCCTCATATGTGTGACGTGTGCATCGCAAAAGTCATCGACATCCACCTTGTCAACATCACCTACCAGGCTAGCAATCTTCCTCCCCCTCCTCTCATTCATCCAACCCAGGGGTAAATTCATGATCCAAACCCAAATTGACATAGTATCAAATTTGATATATGTTGGCTTCAAATCCCTGTTGTAATCTTGCAACAAAGCGACATGCTTCCCAACCATACAAGGCGTACCATCAAGAGCACAATCCTTGTCAAATTGGCTCATGAAATCAGCCACGAACAGATTGTCGCCTACCGACCAGTGCGAAGACCCTTAGGATTTCCCCACGCTGGCCTTATCGCTGCCAAAATCGTTGAGATGTGGATCACTGAAGGAGACAACACATACCTCATCACCGACCACTTTGCGAGTACAGCCTCATCTTGTTCCTCCTCATCATCACTGATAATCACTTTTTTCATGCTATCTGTCGTAATGTTCAGGCAATCAAACATGGACGTCACACCACCCTTCCTACAAGCTTCCTCATCCTCTGCCTAGATCGTTTTCCCTTTCACCGATCCCACATGTTTCTGCCGGTTACCCGCCATCAGATGTGGTCAGCACACAAACCCTGGACACACCACTATGATCTACACACTCCACCGAGATGAACATGACCAAGGATGGGTAGAAATACCAAGACTCCCCCTTGATCACCCCGAATCGTGTAGAAATCTCAACCTAGAATAGATATGGACCAGGATAGTGTTCTCCATCTACAGATCAAAGAAGAAATAGATGAGAAAATGGGTGTAATACACTAGAAGAAACATATACAACTCGGTTTCCAAGCCCTGGTTCCTAGCAGTGGCCAGAACCCTAAGGGGAAAAGACAGATTATGGCACTACAAACTTCTCACTAAGATACATTCTACATTTGTAAGGGTTTTACTAAATATATATTCATAAAGGAAACAACGCCATTGAAGGACTACAAACTTCATCGTTGAAGACGGCGTGGGCTCCAGTAAACTCTTCAGCAGCGAGGAGGTCGAAGACGGTGCGGGCGCTCCAGGTAGGCCGCGATCTTGCGAAGCCAATGACGAAGACCACGTCGACGGAGAAGTCTTGACGGCGGCGACAATAGGCAACGGTGCTAGAGGTGATGGCACGAACTCCAGCCTGTAGTGGCGAAACTTGAAGCACGACAAAACGGGACGAGAGAAAGAGGGGGAGTTGAGGGGAAAACAAGAGGACAAAGGCTCCCTGGTGCTCCATTTATAGAGGAAGGGGGAGGACCGGGCGACAAGATAGAGCGATGGGAAAAGGGGGAGGAAAAACACGGCGAGGTGGAGACAACATCATTTAATGCGCACGTGGCTGAGGAAAAAGAGGGAGGAAAAACGCGCCGGAGGTGACGGCATTTAATACGCACGGAGCTAAGGAGGAAAAAGAGGGGCGATTCACACCAGAGGTGATGGTGATCAGGCGAGGAGGCTAACAGGCAGGGCTGGTCGAGATCGAGAGGCTGGTCGAGACCGAAAGGCTGGTCGAGACCAAGAGACTGGTCAAAACTGAAGGGTTGGTCAGAACAAAAGGCTGGTTGAGATCAAAAGGCTGGTCGAAACCGAGAGGCAGTCGAAACCAAGAGGGTGATCGAAACCAAGATGTTGGTCGAAACCGAGAGGCGATCGAAACCAAGAGGGTGATCAAAACCAAGAGGCTAGTCGAAACCGAGAGGAGGTCGAAACTAAGAGGGTGGTCGAAACCAAGAGGCTGGTCGAAACCGAGAGGCGATCGAAACCAAGAGACTAGTCGAAACCGAGGGACGATCGAAACCAAGAAGGTGGAGTGGGGATAGGAACGGGCCAACGAGAATTAAAAATGAATAGAGAAAGGAGATTTTAAAACCAGAGAACTCCAATAAACTCAAAACAAACCAGATTTTGAATTAGTGAAAGTTTGATTTAGTCATATTAAATTGTTTTTAACTTCTAAAATTTGAAGTTAAGGTTTAGAAATTCAACAAAACCAAATGGTTATTTTAAATTTTGAAAACTTTCAAAAACTCTGAAAATTGGGATGTTACAGCTGAGAAGCTCCCGCCGGGCAAAATGAATCTTTTATGTTTGAACTACCAGGATTGCGGGCAGTCCGAGGTAGTTCAAGAGATCCACAATTTTGCGGAGTTGTTTCGCCCATCTTTGGTCTTTCTCTCGGAGACCAAATTGAGTGCTATGAGAGCTCAAAACCTGCAGTGGAGGTTGTGGATGGCAAATGCTTTGGGGTGGACAGTGATGGCCTAGTGTTGTTTTGGACGAACGATGTCTCGGTGTGGCGCAAAATTTCTCGGGTCACATATCGACGTCATGGTGAAGGGGACAGTAACTGGTGATTTGGATTGGTGGTTTATTGGTTTCTATTGAGAGGCAAGGCAGGCTTTCAAAAGAATAGTTGATACTTATTGAAGTTTTTATGCAGTCAATCTAATGTACCGTGGATTTGCGTAGGCGATTTCAATGAAACACTATGCGATAGTGAGCAATTCGGTGGCTCGTAGATGGAGGAATGGAAGATGGAAGGATTCCAGGAGGCAGTGGAGGTGTGTCGGTTCACTGATCTGGGTTATACTTGTTTGCCCTACACTTGGGATAACCGACTAGAGGGCAAGTGTATTAAGGTTCGGTTGGATCGGGGGTTGGGTGACAATAATTTCTTAGAGAAATTTGATGGCACGACAGTGCAACATGTTCAGACTACGAAGTCGGATCACTATGCCCTCATCTTCACTATGACTCGATTGTGCTGGTCGATTAATCAAGGAATGGGCAAACCTTTTAGGTACGAGAATGCATGGAGGAGGCACGAAAATTATGATCGATTGCTACAAGTGCTTGATAGTCAGGAAGTGTTGATCTAGTGGGTATTGGGTCGTCCTTGTGACATGTCCTAGGGCAACTCAAAACATGGAGTAGGGACGAGTTCGGGTCGGTCCGTCGATAGCTCAAGAAGCTGCCACAAAGGTTAGAGTGGATGCTCGCGGCCTCACTGAATTCTAGACCCACCCTAGCAGAGCGTGATCTCATAAAGAGGATAGCCGAGCTACTGTCATGCGAGAAAGTATTGGCCATACAACATTCAAGAATCCAATGGCTCAAGGATGGCGATAGAAATACGTCCTTCGTCCATGCAAAAGCACGCGAGCAGGCACAACAGAATAAGATTTCTTCTCTCAAGCGAGATGATGGGATCGTGTGTAATAATCAATAGGAATTAGAGCTCTTAGCTACTAATTTTTATATTTCATTTTCACAACCCACGAACATACTGATCGACAGGAAGTGGTGCAATTTGTCCCAACTAAAGTTGATCAGGGGATGAATGACTTTCTTTGTTCACCATACACTGATGGGGAGGTGGAGAAAGCACTCTTCATGATGGGCCCTAATAAGGCTTTGGGACCGGATGGCTTCACAATCGGTTTTTATCAGTGACATTGGGAGCTCTTCAAGGAAGACATATGTCGGGCAGTTAGAGCTTTCCTCAATGGTGATCAGATGCCACTAGAAGTCAACAACACTTATCCTCATTCGTGAAGAATCCCCAAGATCTTACTCAGTACCGGCCCATATCATTGTGCAATGTGTTGTATAAAATATGCTCCAAAGTATTGGCTAATCGTCTTCAACAGATTCTTGGTGACGTTATTTTTTAGGAACAAAGTGTGTTTGTTTCAGTGAGGCTAATAACTGATAATGTTGTTATGGCCTACGAGTGTTTACATTTTCTCAAGAGGAAGAAGGGTAAGATGGGGTATGTGCTATTAAACTGGACATGGCGAAAGCTTACAGTTGTGTCGAATGTGTCTATCTAAATAGTATTATGTTAAAACTGGGTTTTGATGAGAGATGGGTCAGCCTAGTGATGAAATGTGTGCAATCAATCACGTTTTCTGTTAGAATTAATGGCCATTTTTTGGAATTCTGTACTCCAACAAGAGGGATTCATCAAGGGGGTCCTATTTCTCCTATCTTTTTTTTATTGTGTGCTGAAGGTCTCTCAAGCTTGCTGAAGAAGGTTGGTCCGACATTCCAATCTCGAGGGGTTCGTGTACGTGTTCATGCTCCTTGGGTTTCACACCTTTTTGCTAACGATTGCTTAATTTTCTCGTAAGTATCAGAGAGGGGAGCAGAAAGATTACAGAATGTATTAGAGAGGTATAGAAGGGGTTTGGGACAATCACTCAATAGTGCTAAATTAGCTATTTTTTTAGTAACAATTGTACAGATGTGATAAAGACCCGAGTGCATGTCGCGTCTAGAATTGCTACTGAGGCTCTTAGTGAAAAATATCTTGGCCTCCCTACAGCTCTTGGGAGATCCACTGAAGTGGCTTTTGAACAAATTCATACTAAGGTTCATAAGCTTGTTGGAGGTTGGAGCAAAAAAATCTTTTAGTGCAGGACGAGAAGTGGTTATTAAGTCAGTTGCCCAAGCTATACCCATGTACTCGATGAGTTGTTTCAAACTCTCCAAGAAGACTTGCAAGAAAATTACCAGCTGTGTGTCCATTTTTGGTGGGGTGGTAGTGCGGTTAAAAAAAATGCATTGGCAAAACTGGCCGAATTTGAGTAGGTCGAAGTTACATGGTGGTATGGGGTTTAGAGAATTGCAACAATTCAATCTAGCAATGCTCGGGAAGCAAGGGTGGCGTCTATTAACAAACCCTACATCGTTGTGTGTAAGAGTTTTAAAAGGTAAATATTTTCCCCACAATAATTTCATGTCAACTAGGAGAGAGAAGAATTCCTCCCACACTTGGCGTGCTACCCTCAGTGATCGCTAGGCATTGCAACGTGGAGTAATCAAGAGAGTTGGCAATGGGACCTCAATTGATGTGTGTAAGGATCCCTGGATTCTTAATAATTTGGATCATCAACCATTGGGTCGGAAACTTTCAGCGAGTGCTAAAAAAGGTTAGTGATCTTATATCCGTCAAGGGGACTGGTTGGAATGTGCATGCGGTATAGGCTAATTTGTTAGCACTAGATGTGTGTTCAATCTTGCGCATTCCTATAGGGAAATTGGATGATGATGTGTGGGATTGGTCTGTAGAGAAACATGGCTACTATAGTGTCTGATCAGCTTACCATCTTTTGTTGAGTGGCAATTTCATGGGTGATTTAGCAGCAGCATCTTCATATGGAACAACAAATCCAATTTGGAAGAAACTATTGATGAACCCGAAGGTCCGATTGTTGGCCCGATCTTTCGATGAGAACGATAAGTTCGGTAGTCGTCGCTCAACTCTCACGATCCTGGCTACGAACACTTAAGGCTCGAAATCACGCAATCGCTGAACTGATTGACAAGTCGTTATCAACCGTGCACGAGTACCCGGATGACCTGACCACGAAGGTCGATTCCTGCATACACCGAAGAAGCACGCAAGAAAAAGATAAAGCAATCTGAAATTGCAAATAGGAATTGAAATATTGAATTGAGTTGGGATTTTGAAGCGGTATTATGGTTGGTCTAGTCGACACAAGCCAATACACGAAGTTGCAACAAGGCTAACTTTTAACTAAACAAAATCCAAGAAAACTAGAGGGGGTGCGGCCTCCTTAAATAGGGAACGAGGAGCCACAAATCTAAAGGAACTAGCGGGGAGGGACTAAACTCGTGGGTTACTGTTCACGTGAACAGTAACCGCGCCTCTAGGTGGGCCGCCGGCATATGGGCCAAGTTGAGTTCGATTACAAGGCCCAGATTGGCCCAAACAGGTGATATGACATCTTCTTTAGATGATTACGATCAGTACAGAAGAAATTTGAAGATGAGGTCAGATCCGTTGGAAAGAGGACGAAATAAGCTTTCAATCAAGTACTCGTGGACCTCCAACGGACTCTGTATGTGAAAGTTATGCCCATTTGAAGTTGGTGCTGTCAGGCTGATTCCGAACTGATCTGACCAAAACGTATCCAGCTTGGCACATGCAGTGGTTGCATCCTTAGGTTTGATGTCCTCATCATCCTCCCTTTCTTGAATTGGAGTCGTCCTCGATTCAATCGATGTCTCCACATCATCACTTACCTGCAAAAGGTTAGTAGCAACAGGAAACAAAGAAACATGCATATCTTCTAAAGGACACAAAGATTCTTCGCAAATCATACTAGAGCATTCAGATTGATGTTGTTTCAAGTCAATGCAAGGAGATTTTGTAGCTAACATAACAGGTGCTTTCAATTTAATTTCACTTGGAGCTATCATCTTACGATCATCTTTTGTGTTCTCCGTACTTGTTCTCGCAGATCGTTCTAATTCATCCTTTAATATAGCAGCAGGAGACATTGGAAGCAAAGTGATTTTCTTTTCTTTATATGTGAAAGTATAATGATTAGATCTACCATGATGTTCAGTATATCTATCATATTGCCAAGGTCTACCTAATAACAATGAGCATGCTTGCATAGGTACGACATCGCAATCAACATAATCATGATATGATCCAATAGAAAAATGTACGCGCACAAGGTTAGTCACCTTCAACTTACCACAAGAATTCAGCCATTGAATGTAGTAAGGATGAGGATGTTGAGTTGTGGTCAAGCCAAGCTTCTCGACCATGTCTGTGCTAGCAAGATTGTTGCAACTTCCGCCATCGATGATGACTTTACAGGATCGTTCCTTGATGACGAACTTTGATTGGAATAAAGTGTGACGTTGATTTTGTTCAGCAAGCTCCATTTGAGCACTTAGCACACGCTGGACAACTAAGCTTTGGTACATGTCAGCTGCCTCATGGCTTATATGTTCTTCCTCAGTGTCATCACCTGTATTGTTAGTTGCAACCAAAACATGTTCTTCCTCAATATCGCTAGCAGAAGTGTACTCACCATTATCCTTGATAAGTAAAGCTCGCTGACTTGGACAATCGCGCATCAAGTGCCCAAATCCTTTGCAACGGTGACATTGTACATCTCTAGAGCGCCCTGTAGAAGCAATAGAAGAAGAACTTTTTGTAGGGACTTGTATCTTTGCATATTTGCTTACATCAGGGACATGCGCAGGAGTGGAAGGAGCAGCAGGGGGCGCACGGCTTGAGGAGGGTGCCACGTGTTGTTGCTGACTTAGTCGACCTGCAAAAGATCCTCCAAAATTGCCCTTAGGGCGAGATTGTCGACCCTGCACTTCTCGTTCAGCTTTGCAAGCAAGATGAAACAAACGAGTGATAGAATTGTATTCTTTATAATCAAGTATGTCCTGAATTTCTCGGTTTAAACCTCCCAAAAATCTAGCCATCTTAGCATCTTCAGTTTCATCTAAACCACAACGCAATAAACCGTTTGCAATTCTTGATAATAATCCTCTGTAACTACTACCTTGTCTTAAGCGTTGTAATTTATTAAGCAAATCACGTGAATAATATGAAAGTACAAATCTATGTCTCATTGCTCTCTTCAAAGCATTCCATGTCCTAGGTATGTCCTGATGAGTACGACCATATTCACTCCACCAAATTGATGCAAAATCAGAAAACTCACTTGTAGCAAATTTCTAACTTTCTTATCTTCAGGGAATTCATGACAAGCAAATTTTTGTTCTACTGTAAGCTCCCATGTGAGATAAGCATCAGGATCATATTTTTCAGCAAAAGATGGCATAGTGAATTTAATTTTACCAACTGCATTATTATGGTCACGTACCTCACGGTGATTTCTTCCCATACCTTGACGATTGTGATGAAGCCGACGATGGTTGCGATCATCGTGAACATTGATTCCATCTGTTTCCGTATCAGCAATGTAGTTGTTTATTTCTTCTTCTTCCACTTCATCGGCCCAAGAGCGAGAGCGAACAACGGATGGAGTACGACGCGATTGTGCAACACCAACAGTAGTGGGGGCGGCAACAGGAGGGGGAGCTCTCTCTAGTTGCTCCACACGTGTAGCAATCGCAGCAAGATCGTTATTGGTGCGATCTAGAACTCTCTCAATGCGCTCCGAATGTTGACTCAATAAGTGTGAAAAGTGCTGCATGATGTCTTTCATGCGAGGCGTGAGAGGTGCATCTTCCTCAACATTGGGCCTGCTATTCTCCCCTTGTGACCCTAAACCTGCCATTGTTAGTAGAAAACAAAGAACAAATCACAGTGTATATGTCCCTATGACTACTAGGTTTTGGAGTTTCACAAGTCACTCATACTCAAGCTTATACCCAGTTCTTACAAGTTCTTACCAATGCAGCAAAGAAGTGGTACAACCGGTGGCTGGTTCGTGATACTCTCACTTGCGATCAGACCAACGATTGCGAGGAACGGCAACTGCTGAGTAAGTAGGGAGTGGAGCTCGGAAGGCTAGTATGTAGCAAAGGAATAACAATTATTCAATTCAATATGCAAAGTTGAAAAGCAGTTCAAAGTACTAGTCACAAGTGCTGGTCCTAGTCTAAATCAAGTCTAGCTCAAGCAACTCGCAAAACGACTAGTAGCAACAACGGCGGGCTAGTACAAGAACCATCAACGCAAGTGAGCAATAGATGAAGTATGCCAACTGAATAAGGAAAAAAATGTCAAGAAAGAGGTAGCTCTGATTTTTTTTCTCTTCTTCTTCCTTTTCCCTTCTTTTTTTTTCTTCTTCTTCTCTTTCTTTCTATTTTTTCTTCTCTTTCTTTCTCTTCTTTTTTTTCTACCTCAGGAACACCACTGGGAGCCCAAAACTGGATTTTTTTTCGGGTTGCTACAGTAACCCTAATTTTCGGTGGCAAAACTAAAATTGCTTGGTCAATACCGAAATCAAACTGCTATGGAAAAACTGAAACCGAATGTTCTCTTCTCTCTTTTTTTTTTCTATTGTTCTTTTTCTTTTTTTTTTTCTTCTCTCTATTTTTTCCCTTTTTCTTTATACCTCAGAAGCTACTGGAGGACTTTGCTCTGAGGGGATATCTTCCACGTGAAGCAACCAGAAGCGAGCTCTGCTCTGGGCAGTGACGGCGCCGAAGCAAGGCGATAGGTAGCGGCGGCGGTCCAAGCGGCGGCGGCGTCGGCTGCGCGATCCGGCAGCGCGAGGGCGGCTCGGGGCGTGGCCTTGAGGCGCGCGCTCAATTTCAAGCGGCGGATTGCAGCGCGGCGTAAGCGGCGGTGATGGCGAGGCGGCAACGATCGGCGGTGGTGCGTGGCGGGCGTTCCGAGGTCGGGTCGACCGATTCGAGGCGGTGGTAATCCAAGCGCGGCGGGCGAAAGATCGACGGCACAAGGCGGAGGTGGCGGTCGGTCGCGGAAGTTGATGGCGCGCCGACAGAACCGTCGCGGCGGCGGCGCGGCGATGGCGACGCAAGGCGGCGGCACGGTGGCGGCTCGCGCGCGGCGGCGGCTGCGGCGGCGGCGGCGCGGCGCTGCGAATGGCGCGGCGCCAATGAATCTTGCGGCGCGACGGCGACTTCGGCACTGGCGACGCGGTAGTGGCATGGCTCGGGTGGCACGGGGAGGAGCTGGAGCTTGAGGCGGCGGCGGCTACGACCGTGTGGCGAGGCGCGTGGGGCGCCGGGCGAGATGCACGGCCGAGACGCGCGCCGCGCGAGGCGCGACGGCGACGCTCCAAGTGGTTCCGGCGCGTGACCGGGCCGCTTCAAGGCGGTGGCGACCGGTTTGCTTCAAGGCGTCGGAGGCGGGGCAAGCTTCGATAGTTACAGCCGAAACGAAGATGCGTGCGCACAAAAGATTGACTGACTTGTGTGATGTAAACAATGAACAATGGATTGATCTGCGCTTTTTTTTTGTTTTTAGCATGAATGCCTGCTGCCTTCGGTTGATGTGGTGTAGACCTCAACGGTTTAAGTGATTGCGGCCAGAACCCTAATGCCCAAATGACAGCACGCCCAAGTCGATTTTGCAAGAAAAATCTAAACTAGACCGATCTAGACAGGAAACCAGCACGATGACTCGACGATGCAACGATAATTCAAAAATGCAAACTAAAAAGAAAAAATTGTGAAGGCACAAATTGGTTCGGACGATGGACTAAACCTATATATTTTGTTGATTTTTGGTTATGTGGACTATAGGAAAAAAATTCTCACCGATGAATTGTAGCTCTGATACCACTTGATGAACATGAAGGTCCGATTGTTGGCCCGATCTTTCGATGAGAACGATAAGTTCGGTAGTCGTCGCTCAACTCTCACGATCCTGGCTACGAACACGCAAGGCTCGAAACCACGCAATCGCTGAACTGATTGACAAGTCATTATCAACCGTGCAAGAATACCCGGATGACCTGACCACGAAGGTCGATTCCTGCATACACCGAAGAAGCACGCAAGAAAAAGATAAAGCAATCTGAAATTGCAAATAGGAATTGAAATATTGAATTGAGTTGGGATTTTGAAGCGGTATTCAAGGTAGTTAGAATCGCGATCCTACTCTTAGAATCTTACGATTCTACGAACCCACGACAGCCTGTCAATCCAAATCGCACCGTGAATCGGAATCAGGTAGAATCATGGTAGAGTCGCGATCTAAATTGTAGAATCGTGTAGAATCTTGTAGAATCGCAGAGTAGAGTCGTGGTAGAGTCGTTTGGACAAAAAAATTGTATTTTTTTACAATTTTTTTTTGATTTTTTTAGAGGTTAGGGTTTGCTGATATTTTGTTTTATAGCAAAATTTATTGATATTAATTTCTGAGAATGAAACTATAAATATCAGTATGGTAATACTAGTACAAATATCTATATTATGACATGAGCAATGTTGAGCTTGATAATGATAAGCTATTTTTATTCTGTATGTCTTGTCGCTTTTAAGGAACATGCAAGTGTTGCAATTAGATATTGGTTTACAAAAGTTGTGAACATTTCTCATGTAATTGTAGTAAACTAGTCATGGTCATTGGTTGTTCTCTGTAGTTCGAACTATATCACCTATCATGTCGATACCATTATGCTTTTCTTTGTGCGATAAAAGTGCTTTGTCCCTTTTTGGATTATAAGTAAGTGGTAAACCATATAAGAATCATACAAACTTATAGTATAGGTATTAAATATGTGTATTTTTACAATTCCGTAGAATCGTCGATTCTATGATTCGATAATACGATTCGATCCTACTGGAGGCAAATCGATCCAACTTAGGATCTCGACTCTGACTACCTTGGCGGTATTATGGTTAGTCTAGTCGACACAAGCCAATACACGAAGTTGCAACAAGGCTAACTTTGAACTAAACAAAATCCAAGAAAACTAGAGGGGGTGCGGCCTCCTTAAATAGGGAATGAGGAGCCACAAATCTAAAGGAACTAGCGGGGAGGGACTAAACTCGTGGGTTACTGTTTATATGAATAGTAACCACGCCTCTAGGTGGGCCGCCGGCATATGAGCCAAGTTGAGTTCGATTGCAAGGCCCAGATTGGCCCAAACAGGTGATATGACGCCTTCTTTAGATGATTGCGATCAGTACAGAAGGAATTTGAAGATGAGGTCAGATCCGTTGGAAAGAGGACGAAATAAGCTTTCAATCAAGTACTCGTGGACCTCCAACGGACTCTGTATGTGAAAGTTATGCCCATTTGAAGTTGGTCTTTGTCGATGATTCGAACGATCGACCAAAATGTATCCAGCTTGGCACATGCAGTAGCACCATGGCTTGTAGACATAGTACCATGACATATAGACGTAGCACCATAGCATGTAGACGTAGCTCGATCCAATTGGGTAATATGGTCTTGCATTAGCCGAAAGTCCTATTGGCGAAGATGTTGTTGAAGTAGAGGATGCAGTGCAGCAGGTCGAAGCAGTGGTTGCATCCTTAGGTTTGATGTCCTCATCAACTATGGAGTATGAATGTGCCCCCACAAGGTTAAAGTGTTCCGGTGGAAAGTGCTCCATAATTTTCTTTCTACTAGATCAGAGATGAAACGTTGACATTTGGAGGGGATTTCCATTGTGAAACATGTGGGGAATCGGATGAATCTGTGTTGCATGTTTCAATTCATTGTTCATGGGCGCAAGCTTTTTGGGCAGCCATGAAAGATATAACATGCATCAAGCTTCCAGACTTACATTCAAATACATGGAAGATGGACTGAATTGATGATAAGCTAGTTTCTTTAGAGAAAACTTTGGTAATTTTGTGTGGTATGTGGTCCATTTGGAATGCACGGAATGCTTGTTAGCATGGTGAGGTACCGATTGGCCTAGTACAATCAGTGAAGTGGGCAAGAGATATAGCTTTTGATCTCATGTAGTCAAGTTTACCGAATCATTGCTCACCGCAGCCATCTCATGTGATGTGGACTCCTCTGGGTACGGGATTTTGAAAATTAATGTTGATGGGGGCATTCTACCATGACATTTTGAATGGTGCCACCGGCGTGATAGCTCGTATTGACACCGGTGCTTTTGTGGTGGCAAGGTCACGATGGTATCCTCACTTGTCAAGTGTTTTGACTTCGTAGGCTTTTGCTGTTCGCAACGGGGTGTCTCTCTCATTGGATTGGGAAGTCGATAAGGTGGTGATTGAAAGTGATTGCCAAAACTTCGTTCACTTGTGGAAAGCTCGTGAGTTCCACGGATCGGAGTTTTCCTCCATTCTTAATGAGGTTCAAGAGCTGAGTAAGAGTTTTGTGTTTTTTGATATTGTTTATGCTAGCCGAACTATTAATTTGGTTGCTTATTTGTGTGCTAAACAAATTGCAACGGGTAGTCAATTGTGCACTTGTATTAACTAAGTGCCTGAGTTCTTATGTATTTGTCTACCTCGTAGGGGTGGGAGTGGGCCGGTCCGGTCTAACCCAGCTCTGCCCCATGAGAACCATGGCTTAAGAAAGGGTTAAGGGTCACCCTTTTGATTGTGCTGCTGTGGCCCTAATGATCCACTGGATCATTAGGATCGATCCTTACAGAGCATTAGTCAAACATGTTCTCATGCCATGTACTGTCAACAGCATGAACTAAATGACCAAGAATTGATACAGAGAAATAGGAAGAAATCAAAAGCCAAGTACTTCATTCAGTCATTCTACATCTCCTACCAAGTACCAACGAGAAATCGACAAGGAGGGGCAGTGAGCTCCAGATCACATCATAAGCAACCGTATGCAGGTTTCTACAAGGTTTTTCTTCACATAAGACAGAAAATGAACCAGACATCCAATTAAGATAAAAAGGGCATGTTTCTGTTACAATGTCTATATACACAAAATCACAATACATCATATAGCAGTCACAACACCTTCAAACAATTAACTCTCATACAATGGCAT
This sequence comes from Ampelocalamus luodianensis, assembly GCA_036346255.1. Classification (NCBI taxonomy): domain Eukaryota; kingdom Viridiplantae; phylum Streptophyta; class Magnoliopsida; order Poales; family Poaceae; genus Ampelocalamus; species Ampelocalamus luodianensis. Next base: position 52,275,342 of record CM070623.1, read on the forward strand.
TTGTTGCATAAGCGGTCCTAGGCCAAAGGTCAACGCCCTCCTTACCAATGGGTGCAGTGATAGCAGACCCTGCAAAACTAGGAGATTTAATGTTCAATGATAAAACAAAGATAGTTGATTACAGCATGTAACACAGTAACAATAAACAACAATGAAATTAGAACATGGTAGCCATCTAAAGCATACAAATACTGAATAAGAACAAATCAGTCACCGAATACTTTAAAAATCACATCGTTGCCTAAAACTGAAACATAACATTTTATTATATAACCCAAGATTAACGCATGAAGCTAGAAACCAGGGACTACATATCTACAATGCTATCATGCCCAACCCAATATCAACTATGAATAATAAAGTATAACCAGGCCACCCAGATTGTACAAGAAAATTACTTCAAACAGGAATTAACATGCCTCCTACAACTAACAAGTCATGATGAAACACTGGTAGATGGGCATAGACAAGACCATCATTCATAAAAATCAGAACCAATGCAAGCACTACAAGGTTGTTCCTAGATCAAATTGTAGAGGTAAACTCCTAAATGCTTAAACCATATTGTGAAGCTAAAATCGAATAACACAGTGTCAACCTACTATCCTCTGTCATACCATATCAAGAATTGACTCCTGTAAGTTGTAACACAAGAGGCAAACACCAGGTTAACTAGATGAATATCTTCATAGGAGCAAGAGAGCTTCACAGGCTTACTATGAAGCAAAGGAGGAGTGATGGTCTCACCATTAGGGGTACTGACAAGGGCAGTCGGTGTAGCTGGAGACCTCATCGCGGCAGAGAGCCTTGCTGTCGGAGACATCACCACCGTAGCCCTTGCTACCGGCAACGACAAAGAACAGCCTTGCCGCCCTTCTTGAATCTGGATCTCGCCCCCGCTGCCGCCCTCCTCCTCGCTCCCACCTTCGATCCGCCTTGATCCTCCACCCCCACCACCGGTCGTCACCCTCTTCCTCTCTCGCTGCTTGTGCTCGGCCGCCGTACTATATTGGCTAGGCCGCTTCATGTTCGCTTCTTCTTCCCCTTCTTGTCTGCGCACGGGTGGAGGGATGGAGACAGGGGTGCGATAGAGTGGAGGGATGGAGACGGGGCGCAATAGGGTGGAGGATCGAAACGGGGCGCGTCGGAGGCGGCAGATCGAGCGGTGGCGGGGTGGAGGCGTGGAACTCTGGAGCGGTGGCGGCGGACTGGGGGAGGAGCCTTAGCGCGTGCTGTGGGGGTGGATCGGCGAGACCGATAGCGTGCGCGCAGACATCCTCAAGGGCTGGGCGTCCGTCCAGGTAACAATTAACAATGCCATCACCTTGGTTTCATTTCTGATAGGCCATGGAGTTACGTATAAATTACGTACAAAAGCCTTTATAATTAATTCTGACAACGGGTTGAACGAGACACCGATCGATAGAGCTAGCTGTGAACTTGTCCATCTTATTGGAACCTCATTATTAGACATACTTAATTTTTAAATAAGATAAATATAATCTCATATGACATAATCTAGCATTTGATTGAAATCGAAAAATCCGTAGTAATCTGGCTTAATACATTACTAAACTTAAGTTCTTTTCCAACCATCGTGCTACATTATTCAATTTGAATTATTGAAACGAAAGGATCGATAAACTTGAAAAATCCCGTAAAAAAACTCCGAAAAAACAAACCTGCACGATCATAACGAGTGCGGCTTGATCCACAGACGACTAGGACTCCGTGCTTGATTGTACACCGTTTCTAAAGTCTCACTGAACCTTAGACTTCTCAAAGCTATAGTATCGCCGCCCTCCGTGCATCATATCGTACGTCTTTAACGTCACGTCCACCACGAGAGGCATGCAAGCATGGAACTTTCTTGTAGTTTTCTCTTTCTTTTGAAACTTAACTTTCTTATTGAGTTGCTCCAGAAGAAAACAAGCACCGGTCTAACTGAAGTAGAAGAACTTTTTGATTGGCCCATGCCCTTTTGGCCCCGCCCCAGTGAGGCCCCTCCCTCCGCACCGTTGGATCTTTCCTTCTCGTGTTGCTACAGTGTGCTACAGTGCATATGACGGATAGGGTCGATCCTTGACGATCCAACGAAGCTTTAGGTTACGCCGCCTTGATCCAATGGAGCTTTAGGGTCGATCCTCTGGCCCATTTGGTCAAATTTTGGGGCGGATCGGTGGTCTATTGGGCCTTGCCGCCCCACTCCCACCCCTACTACCTCGTGCCAGGTTTTTATGCAGAGGCCCGTTGATTCTTTGACCCACATGAATCGGGCCCTGCTTGCTGACTCGGCCTCCGATCACTTCGGGCGGCCAATTCATGAGTCATGACAGCACCCTCAGAACTCGTTTAGCTGGCGTTCCAACACAAGAAGAGCTAGCTGTTTCTTTTTCTTTCGATTCGTACTACCATGCACACACACGGCTTCTAAAACAAAAGGCGAAAAAGATCATTGCGACACTAGACCTGTCTCTTCCATGTAAGGCTCGCTAGCTATAAATATTGCTAGCTCCGTATATCGTTCATTTCCTCTCTCTCTCTCTCTCTCTCTCGCGTTCATACTTTTATATGAGCATGTCCATGAAAACCACAACATAAACTGCTCGATCTCGACAGAAAAGGCTCTTCGATATATTTGCAAGTACATGCATCTCGCTATTTACCATTAGCTCAACCCTAGCAGCCAGCCATGATACCGGCCATCTCCCCGCTGACGGACGGCGCCCACGGCGCCGCCGAGAGCACGCACGCGCCGCTGCTTCCTGAGACCAACCCTCAGAATCGGCGTGCCCCCGCAAGGCAGAAACGGCCGTCGACCGTTCTCCCCGTCGTCGCGTCCTCCGTTCTCCTGCTCGGACTCGCCGCGCTCCTGGTCTACGGATTTCAGCATGACGGCGAGGGCGCCGTCGTGCCGGGCCGCGTCGTGGAAGTGGAGGTCGCAGCCTCCCGCGGCGTCGTGGAGGGCGTGTCAGAGAAGTCCACCACCCCGGCGCTCCTCGGCGGCGCGGGCGCGCTCCGGGACTACGACTGGACGAACGCGATGCTGACGTGGCAGCGCACGGCGTTCCATTTCCAGCCCCCCAAGAACTGGATGAACGGTAGATACGTCGCCGTCACTATTCCTTCTTCTGTTCCATTGAAACTTCTATACGTCTCTGATATACGCATTTTCTTTCGTGCTGGTTCTAATTAACTTCCTTTTGCGTTTTTCTCACGGACGTCTCGTGCACATGGCGCTGATCTTTTCTCGGCCTCTCCAGATCCGAACGGTAGGTAGTTGACGCTGGCTAGCTATCAAGTTAATTAGGCGCAATGACGTGAACAAATGCCTTGTGGTTCTTAACATTTGTAGCTAAGGTCGTATTAATGCGCGGCCCAATCGTAAGATGGACGATATATCCATGCGCTAGCTTTCACGTATTGATGTTGCGAATTGTGACATTTTTGCGCGAACCGGCCGGTCCGGCCCTGCAGGTCCACTGTACTACAAGGGGTGGTACCACCTGTTCTACCAGTGGAACCCGGACTCGGCGGTGTGGGGGAACATCACCTGGGGCCACGCCGTGTCGCGCGACCTCATCCACTGGCTCCACCTGCCTCTCGCCATGGTGCCCGACCACTGGTACGACATCAACGGCGTCTGGACCGGCTCCGCGACGCAGCTACCGGACGGGCGGATCGTCATGCTCTACACCGGCTCCACGGAGGAGTCCGTGCAGGTGCAGAACCTGGCCGAGCCCGCCGACCCGTCCGACCCGCTGCTGCGGCGCTGGGCCAAGTCGGAGGCGAACCCAGTGCTGGTGCCGCCGCCGGGCATCGGGCTCACGGACTTCCGCGACCCGACGACGGCGTGGCGCAACCCGACCGACTCGACGTGGCGGATCACCATCGGGTCCAAGAACCCGGACCACGCCGGACTGGCGCTGGTGTACAGGACGGAGGACTTCGTGCACTACGACCTTCCGCCCACGCTGATGCACGTCGTGCGCGGCACGGGGATGTGGGAGTGCGTGGACTTCTACCCGGTGGCAACCGAGCCGGCCGTCGAGGTGGGGCTCGAGACGTCCACCGAGCCGGGGGCCGGGGTGAAGCACGTGCTCAAGGTCAGCCTCGACGACGACAAGAACGACTACTTCGCCATCGGCACCTACGAGGCGAAGACCGACACGTGGACGCCGGACGACGCGAAGAACGACGTCGGGATCGGGCTCAGGTACGACTACGGCAAGTACTACGCGTCCAAGACGTTCTACGACCCCGTCGGACGGCGGCGCGTGCTGTGGGGGTGGATCGGCGAGACCGACAGCGAGCGCGCAGACATCCTCAAGGGCTGGGCGTCCGTCCAGGTAACAATTAACAATGCCATCACCTTGGTTTCATTTCTGATAGGCCATGGAGTTACGTATAAATTACGTACAAAGCCTTTATAATTAATTCTGACAACGGGTTGAACGAGACACCGATCGATAGAGCTAGCTGTGAACTTGTCCATCTTATTGGAACCTCGTTATTAGACATACTTAATTTTTAAATAAGATAAAGATAATCTCATATGACATAATCTAGCATTTGATTGAAATCGAAAAATCCGTAGTAATCTGGCTTAATACATTACTAAACTTAAGTTCTTTTCCAACCACTGTGCTACATTATTCTATTTGAATTGTTGAAACAGAAAGGATCAGATAAACTTGGAAAATCCCGTAAAAAAAACTCCTGAAAAGAACAGCACTGCACGATCATAACGAGTCTGGCTTGATCCACGGACGACTAGGACTCCGTACTTGATTGTACACCGTTTCTAAAGTCTCGCTGAACCTTAAACTTCTCACAGCTATAATACTGCCTGCCCTCCGGTGCATCATATCGTACACGTCTTTAACTGTACGTCCACCACGAGAGGCATGCAAGCATGGAACTTTCTTGTAGTTTTCTCTTTCTTTTTGAAACTTAACTTTCTTATTGAGTTGTTCCAGAAGACAACGAGCACCGGTCTAATTGAAGTAGAAGAACTTTTGATTGGCCCATGCCCCACCGTCCATTTATCCAAACGAGTTGCACGATTTTGCGCTTGTTTAATCCATCCAACTGTCCAACCACCCAAGCTGGGCCCAGCAAGATTTCCAGGCTTCCAAAAGACTCGCGCGGATTTGCCTGCAATGCCGTGAGCGAATCAGCAAACATTTTCTGGTGCGCGACCGTGACTCTTCTCCGATTGGCCGAGAGATCATCGAAGCAACTTGTCGCCACGTCCCAGACGGGGTGGAGTCAAAGACTCAAAAGCCTCCAATGGGGAGGGGTTTTTATGTTGTTTCTAACGTGCTAGTTAATCTTTGGTTTTACTTGACGCAAAAGGATCTTGAATTGTTGTTGTAGTTTAGAATTCCAAACAGAACTATTCAAAGGTTTCTTTCCAATTAAGTAGGCACGTGGATAATGACCTGATTAATCAGCATACAATACAAGAACTGCCTTTTCCATGGTGTTGTTTTTTATTTGATTCGAATGATTTAGCCGTTCCACTCGATGCGTTCCGGTGTGAAGCGTGGGGGATGCATATGTGGCCCGCCCGTGTTCGATTCCAAGGCCAGTAATGGTAAAAAATAGTATTTTTAGGCAAATTGGCTACTTAGGACTCTACCCATTAAAATAATATATCCATTTGGAGAGGAGATAAAGATGATGAAAAGATTATTTTGCCCCTGTCAGTTGGTGGAGCCCACATGTTAGTATTTTTGTCTCTTTTATTTTTCTTTATTTTTTCTTCTCCTCCCGGATCGTGACAGGCCAACGCCCGTATGCACCCATCATCTTCCTCCTCTTCTCGGCCCATCTCTCTTTCTCTCTCTCTCGGCTTTTCGTGTCGTGCACGACCACCAAAGCTATAATAGCCTAGCCAACCTCATTTTCTCACCCTCGAGACCCGTCGCCTCCGAAACCCTAGTCGTCTTCGTCGGAGTCGTCGCCATCGAGCTGTTCAAGTTCGACGGAATCAAAGAAGTCGCCGCCGCCATTGATACCATCTCCAAGCTTTTCGTCGAACTCGATCTCCTTCGCTGGTGATCCTCTGTCTGTGTCGTGACCACCATTGAGATTCCCATCTCCTTTTCCACCTCGCCCTCGGCTTTGTTTCGCCGGGAGGCCATTGCATCACCGTCTTCACCACGAACCAATCTGCACCATCGTTGTTAGTCGTCGGGAGCTCGCCGTCATCAACACTCGGTCTTCATGCGCCAGTTCATGAGGATGCCCGCGATCGCCTCTTCAAGATTTGTTGCGCCGATCCCCAGAGCCACGCCGTCCGACGTCGCAGTTGGCAGTCGCTGCCATGACAGTACGTTGCCGTGGGCAAGGTAGAGAAGGGAGGGAAAACGAAAGGAGGATGATGGAGGGGCAGATAGGATATTTCACATGCCTTCTCTCTCCGCATCCGGCCATATATATTGTTTTAATGGTTTCAGTGTCCCACAACAAAGAGACGCATTTTTGTAATGTCTTTTGGCAAAGACATGAATTTAGGTGTCCGACAACTAATGACACGAAATTATAATGTCATATAGCAAATTTTGCCCTTTTTTAAAATAAAAATACCCTCTTCGTTTTAGTATATGATTCTTTTTTTTAGAAACAATCGTTTCACAATGTCTTTCTATTGATAAAATCAAATGTAAAATATATAGCTTGTCTAAAAAATGTTCCACATATTGAATTATACTGAACTTATTTGTGGTAGCTGGCTCCAGAGTTAGTTCAATAAATTAAAGGCACTGTCTTGGTCAGATGGCCAGCTATGTAATCATCGATCAAGTTGATCTAGAATTGTGACTTATATCTGTATGGGAAAAGGGAAATCAATGAAACCAGCAGGTCCTGCATACGATCTTCCTTCTTTTCCACAATTATGGTGGACAGACCCATTTCGGTCCTTCATTTAGCTGTCTCTCCTCGGAATGTGTATTTTTGTCCTTTTTTCGAACATAATTTCTTGATTTTCTGAACGAGAAGAACTACAAAACTAAGTGTTGGAAGGCAAACCGACGGCATAGGCTTTGCTGTCCGATCAGATCCAGTCCAACGGTCCTTAGCCCTCACATCCCACCTCCCCCACCTCTCTCTCTCTCTCTCTCTCTCTCTCTCTCTCTCTCTCTCTCTCTCTCTCTCCGTCCCCACCTCTCCTCTCTCTCACACGGGCAAGAGGGGTGTGCAAGCGCGGCGGACGGTGGCGCTCGTATCTCCCCGACCCAGTGGACGGCGGCGACGACCCGGCCTCGAGCCTCCCCGTCTCGGGCATGGCGCCTGGCCGATGACCAAGGCAATCGAAGGAGGCGACGCAACCAGAGCCGGCGAGATCCCGTAGCAGCTTGGGCAGTTATGCTAGATCCGGGCGCTGCAAGCCAAAGTAGTCCAGATCCGACGGCTGCGAGGCCGTTGACAGCCGGCTCTGGCGAGATCATGGAGTGGCACCGGCACGACCGGGGAAGGGCATATCTGGTCATCCACCTCACCACAATTGCTGGCCTCTAACGCTGCCTCCCTTTGGGAGCCGGGGAAGAAGAAGCACGAAGTGGGGCTTGGGCTTGGGCTTGGGCTCGGGCTGCAGCGGTTGGCTTCATGGTGGCCGTGGTGTCGGGACGAAGTCGGAGAAGTGCCATCAAGCCAGAGCACGGGGGAGGGGAGTCGACAGACGCCAGTGAAGATAGATAGGTTTGAAATTTGATCTGATTTGTTGGTTGTTTTCGTTGAAATGTGCTGAAACTTTGTCTAAAACGGTGGAATTTTATTTGAAAATTGTGAATCTTCTTTGAAACTTATTGAAACTGTATGAAACTAGCTGAAACACGCATGAAACTTGAGGTTGCATGATTTGAAACTCATTAAAATTTCAAGTGTCAGATTTGAAACTTCTCGAAACTTAAAGTTTTGGGTTTTGAAACTCATTGAAACTTCAGTTTCATGTTTTGAAACTTGTCGAAAGTTTGAAGTTTCATATTTGAAACTCAGGGGATTGAAACTTAAAATTTCATATTCATAACACATTGAAACTCTCAGGTTTCAAAGTCAGATCTTGAAACTTCAAGTTTCAGTGGTTGAAACTTGTTGAAACTTAAAGGTCCAATATCTTAAAGTCAATGAAAACTTACTGTGAATTTGCATTAAACCGATTCCTAATATGCTTGTAACCTAGTGATTGTAACTTAGCAAAACTTAACTAAAAGTGTGTGAGAGAGGGTTGGCAAAGAACATTTGATCTAGGTTGTCTATTGTGATGAAGGGCTAGTACTTGAGTGTCCGCACCATTTCCACCAGCGGGTGTTGGCGGATTACGCTGTGGAGGATTGTATACGGCATCTTGATTGGTATCGCCGATTGCGTTAACCTCATGCCTCCAACAACAGTCTTCTGATGAGCTCCCATCATAACTAAGGGAGAGTCTTCCAGTGCTTCGATAAGGAGCATCCATGATGGGGAACGGTCGGAGATTACCACCTCCGGTAGGCTTTGTGGTAGACTCAGCCTGATCCGACGGATACCCGACCGTATGCTGAGTTTGATCATCTTCATCAGGCCTTCGATCGGTGGCAACTAGTGTTATCAAGTGTCGATTGGCTCTCGAAATACGTAGGAGCCGTCGGCGAATATCGGTCGCCTATGACCGTATCGAAAGTACATTGGCCGACTTACTATAGCGTCGAGATTTTATCACTGTTCTCGCCGGTTGGAAGAAGCTGGGCTTGCGGAGGTACTAGGACATTTCGAACTGGTCGGAACGACCGACTTCTCTAAAGTCGCCGCTGGTGGCGAGTCTTCTTGCATCCAGTCGATCTTGTCAGTCTCGGCGAGGGGAGAGCCTACGACGAAAGAGAATGATGACAACATTGCATCATGTTCCATGACGCGGATGCATGCGTCCATGTCGATGTTGGAATAGTCCGCCAGGTCGAATCAATTCTCCTCATCCCACGTTCCTACCATGATCGCATAAGGGACAGCGAAACAGAAGGGGAACAGGGATTGCTGGGCGAAGGAATCTTCAAGAACTCAACGCCTTCTACGCCACGGACGGCGTCAGCTGTCGACGATTGAGACGCCGATCTTACGAAATAAAAAAATGACTAAGAGTTCCTAAAGGGAATGGAGTTGCTCTTTATTGCAATGAACTGACGATTACAAAGATGCCTTAAGGAAGGCAATAGACTAACCTAATTGCACTAAGTGTGTTGTTTGCTATACTATTGCTTCAATTGGCTTGTTGATCTTCTAAAATCCGCTTGTCTTGGTTTTCATCATCCACCTTTAAATAATTAGCGAAGAGGTGATAGTTACTCCTGGAAAAGACACCTCTTGGAAGTGACGTGACCTGTCGGAGAGGCAGTTTCTCAATAAGAGAGTAACTGATCGTCAGTTGGTGTTGGCAAGAGATGCAATAACCGGTGATACGTTATTGCCAGTGACTCATGGCTGTAAACGTCATGTGGTTTGGGGTTGATAAAGTACATATCCCATTCTTCCCACGAAAATGATGTCTTTGGAATCGGGTCCAAATACCAGTTCAAAATCTTTACGAGCAGTCATTTGGTCGAGCAATGGGTACAGGGCCCCTCTGACCAGGTTATTTGCAGAGTTGCTTCTTGGATTCTAACGACCACAAGGGTCGTTAGCCTTAAGGTTTATGAACACATAAGATGTGGCTTCTGGTTTAAGTATAAAACCAATAATTAGGAATTTAATCCTCGTCAGCCATCCATTATAATGAAGGGCTGGATGTTATTCCGTTGGGAAGGGCTCCCAACGGAATAGTGTGTGTTAGTTGCTCTCTTTCTGAATTGCCTAGACTGGTCAATTCCGTTTAATTTTCTCAAGTTGCGACTTCCTATCATATGCGTGGATGCGGCATGCAAAGGATCGGATCGGATATATATGAGCCGGTTGATTTCTCCTTGTTAACCACATTCCTCTTCAAACATGCATGCAGTCAATTCCGAGGACGGTTCTCCTGGACACGAAGACGGGCAGCAACCTGCTCCAGTGGCCGGTGGTGGAGGTGGAGAACCTGCGGGTGCGCGGCAAGAGCTTCGACGGCCTCGCCGCGCAGGCCGGCTCGGTCGTGCCCCTGTACGTCCGCAAAGCAACACAGGTGACGCCGCGCACGGCAGCACGTTGTCCGTCACGCGTGCGTTTCGTGCCCGCGCGCTTAACGACGGTACAAGGTCGTACATATACCCGAAACTGACACGTCTTTTTCTGGTGCTCGGGCGTGCGCGCAGTTGGACATCGAGGCCGTGTTCGAGGTGGACGCGTCGGCCGCCGAGGGCGTGATGGGGGCCGACGTGGCGTACAACTGCACCACGAGCGCCGGGGCGGCGGGGCGAGGCTTGCTGGGCCCGTTCGGGCTTCTCGTGCTGGCCGACGAGGACTTGTCGGAGCGGACCGCCGTCTACTTCTACCTGGTCAAGGGCGCGGACGGCAGCCTCAGCACTTTCTTCTGCCAAGACGAGCTCAGGTATAGTGCACATATCGATCTATATATACGCATCTCTTCCAATGTATGTACGCCGCTGCTGCCAGGATAGAAGCCCGTTTGTTTGAGAAATTTTTTTTTTTTTACGAGGGTGTTTTACACCCCTTTTGCTGCCCGTCTAAAAAAGAATAGATAGATAGATAGAACTGAACATCGTATTGCAATATCCTATTGATCTAAAAAAGAAACCTAGTCCTAGTGACAAATTATTTGTTGAACCCTCCAACTAGGAACTCACCATCCCGTTGAGAAATTATTTCTTTTTTAAGAAGGGTGTTGCGAAACTTTTTTAAAAAACAAAATGTGTTTTGTTTGCCTTCCTAACGTGAGGATCGAACTCTGATCAAGAGCCATGCATATACTCTCCTGCCCCCACACGACTAACTCATCCTGGTTTCATCGAGAAAGTAACTATTTTCTTAACAAGGGTGTTTTCACCTCTTTTTGTTGGGATCAAAGTCGTTTCTTTTGGAAATGGGTGCTTTTCCACCAGGGGTCTGTCCGCTGGGGATTGAATCCAGGCCGTCTGGGTCACACCCCCGTACTAACCAGCGGAACTCATCGACGGTTGTTATGCATTTCCGCGCCCCCGCCGCTGGGTACTCATCCTGGTGTGGCTGAGAACTAAAATGTGATATCAAATCTTGTTTCGCAGGTCATCGAAGGCGAACGATCTTGTTAAGAGAGTCTACGGCAGCTTGGTCCCTGTGCTCGACGGCGAAAATCTGTCAGTAAGAATACTGGTATGTTTTTGAATGTCAGAACCATCCATAATATTCATATGCCGACATATATACTAAGATTGGTTCATTTACTTAGTTAATTATTCATACTTTTTTGTCCCCCTTTTGCGATAGGTTGATCACTCCATAGTGGAGAGCTTTGCTCAAGGAGGAAGGACATGCATTACATCGCGCGTGTACCCAACAGAAGCAATCTACGACTCTGCCAGAGTCTTCCTCTTCAACAACGCTACAAATGTTCACGTCACCGCGAAATCGCTCAAGATCTGGGAGCTGAACTCAGCTTACATCCGTCCATATTCAAATTGAAATTTCTAAGTTGAATGGCAAGCAAAGTTTGTCTGAAATCGTTTAATTGTACTTTGTAGTATAGTGTTTTTAATTATTTTGCGCCCTTTCTTCTTTTTTGTGAAACTATAATAACAAGGCAGAGAAGCAATTGCAATTGATAGACCACAGTGTTACTAATTTTTGCCACAAAATTATTGCTTGCGTGTGTTTCAATAATGTGTACTCTCTCTTCTTTCATTCATCTATTCGTCGGGGGCAATTGTAGCTAGCCATTATGTAAGAAACTCTCTCTCTCTCTCTTGAGAGGATTCTGTAAGCAACTGATATCACAACTACTTTTGCATTTGGGCTCACTAATCTTTTTTCCCCTCTAGCTGTCAACTAAAATTTTACTAGAATAGTCGGCCCTTTTCTGGCAGCGGTGGATGAAAGGATTATGTAAATATTTGGCCCAATAATAGAAGGGCCCATTAGATATGGGCCCAGCACGGCGACGTTTCCCCACATCTTTCCCCCCTACTCTCCTTTTACAAATAGAGAAGAATTTGTAAAGAGAGAAGAGGAGCACCTACGCAGTATCGAAATGTTGAGATGTACACTCCGAATGCGAAGTCTGGTTAATTATTGAAATGGACATTGCTGCTCTTTTCCCCAGGAACTGTAGATGGGTGTTGACGACTTGATATGCCTCGCCAACTAACATAAACCGTCATATCGGCAGAATGACGCTAGCTAGCTACCGGTGCTGTGCCTGTCTACAAACACCTTCTTACATTACATCATATCAACGCGTGCCAGAACGACATATCACAGCAGGACTATACAATTCTTCGCTTGATACGGCCCATCACGAGCAGAGATGGGAAGCACCAACAGGACAAGTGGCTGCTCCTCCTCGCACCAAAACGCTCAGCTGGGCTGAAGAGTGAAGATACAGCACCGATCGAGGTGATACATGCGAGCTGTTTGCACATTGCAACGTAAGTGAAAAACATCAATCATTGACCCGTGAGAGAGAAAAAAAAAAAAACTAGCCACAGGCTATAGCTGATGCATCGACCCCGTTCTATGCAAATTACTTTTAGGCGGTGCGAATGGACAGATGAGATGAAAAGCTCACGACAGAGAGAGAGGGGTAGAAGTACTGTAGCAGTGCAGCTAGAACTAGACATAGGAAATGGTTGCACCGTTATGTCCCTGTAGATGCTAGTGTGCATAGATCCATCACATCAGCTCCCCCCGACCCCTCATAATTGCGAGGTAGCCGGCATGATGCTGCTTCCAGTACGTGCCATCCATCAGCTAGCTGCTGCCTGCCTGCCTGCTCCTCTGCTAGAAGGAGTAGCTAGTAGTATTACGAAACCGCCCCTTGAGCATGCCGGTGTCCCTCCCTCCCTACTGTCACCTCCCCCGGCCGGCCTTGACTCGTTCTGCAATCTGCACCGCGCAGGCTTTCGCAGTCTGCCGGTACTGCCGCTGCCTGCCTGCTGCGTACGCCTGCGTGGCCTCAGTTCTGATCGTCGCTAGCGCTGGATCTAAGCGGCACGCTGTACAGCTGCTGCTGCTGCCCCCGGCCGCGCGCCTGCCATGCACGCCCAACGATGCGCTCGTAGCGTACTACCGCACTGCTTGCACCTGCATGGCGTTGTATCCATGCGTAGAGCACTGTCTGCTTGTCGTCGTGGGGTATATGCACGTACTTTTCTACAGATAGGGACTCATCACGGCGGTTCCCAGCAGATGCGTGGAGATAGTTTTTCGAGTACTGGTCTACTGGAACGCTTGGGAACAGGGGCTTACACTTTTGGCCCCCATTTGGAAAGTGCAAAATTTTCTCGATTTCTGACGGTAATTAAACTGTATCTTATGAATTTCGCGATTTTTTTGTGTTTCAAACTCGCTCTAGCTAGCTAGTGCGTACATTGTATTTAAGGTTAATCTAAAGATAGATCGAGCTTTACCAATTACCACCCATTGCCATGCTGTGGCTATGCAGAGAGCCACGGAAGCATGTAATCGGCGCCAGCGAACGTACAGTCGAGTTCGTGGATGACGCGCAAAGGCAGCTTGGGCCCATCTGCAGGTATGATCGAGGTCGAGGCAGGTCGGTCAGAGTTCATCAGGCTAGCTGGGGATCATCGGTGGTCATTTCACGGGCCGGGGAGCAATGCACCATGTATCAATCATGCGCGCGACGTCCAATAATACACGAATCACAGATTCATAGTAGTCGATCACGCACCCGCCGATCATGTGTCACAACGACATGTGGTCTATATGGAAGTTCGTTTCTCTGCACAAAGTTATAACAGATAGAGAGTGATCTGTGTCTTCCAGGGGTGGTCCTAGCAATAGGGCGAGGCTGGGCGGCCGCCTGAGGTAGCCGACTCCGACGAACACCCCCCTCCCTCCCGGGCGCCAGCGGTCCGCCGGTCCCTGCTCCTTTGTTCTGGAGGACGAAACTTCGCGGGCCGTTGGAATCGAGGCCGCACCAGCTAGGCCCATAGCCACCCAGGCCCAAGGTGCTAAGGGGATAAGTGGGTTTTGGGGGTGTGCTTTACCCAGAGCCCCAAACGCCCCTGGCGGCTTGCGCTCGACTCGAGTGGGGGTGTGTGGTAACCCTAGCACGGCGCGGCGGGCTGGCGGAGGCAGAGGAGGAGTGGGAAGGGTGTGACGCCGTGGGCGAGCTCAGCGGTGTGTGGGAAGGCGCGACAGGTGGTGCGGCATGGATTGCTCTTGCCTCTTCTCCCGGGCGGCGCGGTGGCTTTGCTCCCGGCCACGTGGTGGTTCTGCTGAGGAGGCTGGAGGGGGCGAGGAGCTGAGGGGGCCAAGGCACTCCCCATTCGGCCTCCTCCTAGTGCGGGCGGTGTGGATGGTGCATCGGCGGAGTAGAGCGGGCGGCGCGGAGCTGTCGGGCTGCAGTTGAACCCTAGCGCGGTGGCGCGGGCGGCATTGCGGCGGAGCGGGCTCACGGCGCTGTGGCTGAGTGGGTGGGCCGCGCTCAGGCGGAGCGGGCTGCGTCTGCGGTAGGCCGACAGCGACAGAGAGGATCAGATGAGTAAGAGATTAAATGTTCCTCTCAAATCTCCATGGCCATCTCAAATTGATGGTTCTATTGTAGAAGTTTCTTGAATTAGATTAAGTTCTACTAAGCAATCACCCTAAATGAGTAACATGAGTGCTTAATGCGTATAGGATGTTTGCATATTCAAAAGGATTCATTTTTATTAGTTCGATGAGCACTAGATTATTCTCTAAAAAAAGGTTAGTTGAGTAGTAAAGTAATTAAAACATGTTGACTTGAACATCATTGCATTGAGCCAGCGAGCGAGGGCCTAGCGACTGAACCCTAGCGGTGCGTAGCGAGGCGGTAGCACGCCTGACGAGGAAGAGTTGTCTAGTTAGGTAGCATCGTAGCGACGCACCGCCATACATAATATTTGATCATGGGTCCGCCACTAGTGTCTTCTTTGTTCCTTTTTATATTATGGTGACTTTTGACATTAATTTCTTTACGAACCCTCTTTTTTTTCATTGGCTATACAGATGAACAAATTCTTTACTCCAGTTACAGACATTTAGGCTGGACAAGTCGACATGTCCAAGCATGACTGTTTTCGGAGAGGCTATATATAGGACGTCTGTTTTGTATTTCTGTGAGTATGTACTCACACGTTCTAATATACCGCTTAAATGAATATATTATACTTTTTATCACTTTTAATATATTCAAATACTAATTATAAGATACTTCAATACGACTTGATTGGAAAATTTTATTGGAGCCCTTATATATATACCCTTTTCATATATAAAAGAAGTATATACACAAATTTTTCTATAAAAAGTGGATTTTAATTATTATTTTTTATAAAACTCACTTTGGGGTATCTTATTATTAATCATTATTGGAGTATATTCTAATCGATAAAGATGTATCATCATACGATTTAAGTGATATATGAGAAGTGTGAGTACGTGTGTGTGTATGATTAATACTTTCTACTTCAGGGGTAGTTACTCTCACCTCTAATATACCACCTAAAAGAACTTGACATACTCCTTTATCACTTTGGGTATACTCATATACCAATTATAAGATACTTCAATACGAACTACATGAAAAATTTGCAAGAGAGTTCATAGTTTTTAGCATATTATGTAAATACCTTTATATTCGCATATAAAAAGGAGTATTTACACCTTTTTAGTTAATTGTTGGGAAATCATGGGCTTGACCCAGAGCTGGCCCATTAGTGGGCGTTCCATCCAAAACCCTAGCAGGGTCTATGGTTTATAAATATGGGGTGCTAGTCATTGTAAAAGACTGATCATGAGAAGAGCAATAAAGAGAAGAAAAAAACCCTATATCTTTGTATTCAATCTACTATTTGTTCTTCCATTCTTGTGGGCGATTCTACTTTGTCTACGAGGAGATCGATCGGACTGGACTCGCCAGCGACAGTTCCTCAACACGTTATCAGCACGATCTACTCAGGCCTACTTTACTTGGAAAAAGGTAACCATTGAAGAACGACGCTCATAGATTGACTCGTTTTTCTAGATCGCTTTCAATTCCGCAAATTTGGATTTCTAGATTATTTTCTATAGTGTAAATCCGCTCTAATCTACTGCGAGGTGACTTGAAATCATCGGCCAAGCTGATCGGTGGGTTACATGAAAGAATAGATGTCGATTGCAATGTAGTTTGTAGATTGCATGACCAGTAGAAGAAGAAAAAAATGGCGACGCAGCCCCGTACGGCCGCGCCGCTGTCGGCGAGCACGTGGCTGCTTCACGCACACGCACGCCGCATACGCATCACCCCTAAATAGGCTTCGCGCCACCCGCATGTGGCCACGCCGCTCCCGTCATCGGCCCAAAGTCACGCTGGGCGAGCCGTGCGCCTGAATCCGCCGCCCGCACACGGCCCCATCGATGAACCACACTACCACCTATATGCGGCACCACCAACCACTGCCACTCTTCCGCACAGGAGCGTCGTGGCCAAGCCGAGCCGCGCCGACGATGAGTGAGCGCCTGAAGTCGTGGCCGCCACGTCGATGAGCCGCGCCATCTCCTTCGAGCTACCCCTCCGCTTGAGCGCGGCGAGCCCGCAGGCTCCATCTCATTGCCGTGCGCGTCCTCCGTTGCTCGCATGTTGTCGCCGACGCGCACCGCGAGGCATTGATCCTACACGTCACCGTCGGCCAAGCAGCCGCCCGCACGTCGGCGGCAGCCTCCCGCATGAAGCGTGCGAGAGGCACGGCCACACCGCCGCTCAGCCCCACATGGTCGCCTGCAGCGCGCCGCCGCCGATCGCACTACCCGACCACCCGCGCATGGCGCGTCGCTGCTCGGCCACACATAGTCGTGCCTGGCCGCACGGGCACGCCGTGCCACTCCTCGCCGACTCGCACGACCACGCCTCGCTAGGCCCCGCACGGGCATGCCAACGCCGGCCCCACTCTCAGCGAGTGCCCGCATGGCTGCTGTCGCACTCGGCTCCGCCTCCGGCGAGCGTCCATTGCGCAACCACCCGCCGCACCACCGGCTCCCACAGAAAGCACATGCGCCGCCATTGCCTCCAGTGGCGCTAGGGGAAACCCTAGTGCCCATATGAGGCCGCCGGCTATTGGGCCGGGAGGGCGCTGTCCAAAACTGAAAAAGGCCAATTGGACTCGGCCAAGGAATTCAGGAAAAGAAAAAGGAAAAAACTTAGAAATTTGCAAATAAACCCTCAAAGTTCTAAAAATTACGAGGAAATATTTTGGGAAAAAAATTCTTGCTAACCCCTCAGAAATTGAAAAATTGCGCAAAAGAAATTCTCATAATTGAAATTTTGCTATTTAGCCCTTGGAAATTGCAGAATTCGTCGAAAATTCATACACCAGTAGAAAAGGGCCTTAGGAATTCATTTTTCGAATAACTTTGAGCATTTGAAGCATGTTTAACTATGTTATTATTATTTCTATGCAATTTATATATTGTATTTACTGTTTTGATTATATGTGATTCTTTATATTACTTTTAATCACTGAAAATAGCAGTAGATCATGAAAATTCATAGAAAAATACTGGAATATTATGAGATTTTTGTAACCATTTTATGCAAACTACCAGCAGTAATCTTATGAATTATTTACATGAATATGGAGATAATGGCATCATGAACCGAGAGTTCGAAGAGCTGGCCCAGCATGACAAGAATTTGTACAAGTCTTCAACACTGTGGTAAGGTAATCACGGATGAAGAGAAGATTGAGAAGACTCTCTCTACCTTTCACCGAATACGGTGCAATCCGCATGCAACTATCGTCAAGATGGCTATAAGGAGTATGCCGAATTAATTGACATCATGCAAGTTGAGGAAGCTGTAGGATCAAGGATAACCGACTAGAGGGGGTGAATAGGAGGTTTTTAAAACTAATCGACTGTTTTCAAACTTTAAGCAAGATAGTTCTAACAAAGCTTTATAGCACAATTAGGAAGATAGAACTACTAGGCTACTTAAGACAATAAAGAATTAATGTCAATACTAGATACAATTCTAGCTAAGTAAGCTTGCACATGATAAATTGCTATAATTGTAAACGTAAAATAGTAAAGACAAGTATTAACCACAATGAAGACAACGAGTTTTTCTCGTGGTATCGAAGACTTGTCGGTCTTTACTAGTCCACGTTGAGAAAACGTGAACCAATCAAGCTAGCTCCACAAATTAAGCATTTTCTTGATTTCACTAGTGGTTATTCTTCCTCCGCTCCGGAGATGATGAACATCGAACCACTCACAATTTGGCGTCGGACCTCTTCACAATCTTCTTGAAGAGATCACCGAGCAAACTCCCGCTAAACCGTCTAGCTGTCGACAAAACACCAAGAGTAATGAATCGCAATCTTCGCTTGACGGAAATCAAGTGCAATAGATTAAACTAGAATGAATGCACTTGAATTCGGCTCAACAACCTCACAATGAATGCAATGAGTGTGAGAGTTGTGGAGGGAGTGTTCCTAGCTCAAGGGATGTTAAATGAGGTCTCTCACACCCGTCCAAGAGCTGATGGAGGGATATTTATAGCCCTCCCAAACAAAATACGACCGTTGGGAGCAAGTTACAGAAATTTTTAGCAAATACGGTAGTATCGCCATTCATCGGCCGGTACTACCGCACCCTGCCAAAACGTCCAATAACGGCTAGCGCAAACGCATTAACTGCTCTGAGAGAGCCATTGGAAAAATCGGCGTGGTACTACCGCCAACTATCATGTGGTAGTTCCGAACATCGGTCATTCCATTTGAATAGGGTGGTACAACCGCTTCCAATTGAGGTCAAGAATAACCCTTATTGGAAAATACATACCGCATTATAAAACTCGGAACTTCCGGTGTGCAGTAGTTCCGCTAAAAACGCTACGGTACTACCGCACTCCAAGGAGAGCAAAACAATGTCAAAAGGGTGCCTCTCTATAAAATACGTACCGCTATAAAAAGAGGTACTACAGAGACGTGTTAGTTCTGCAAGTATCATACTGGTACTACCGCACGATCAAAATGCAAACCAACTTTGGAAAAAAGCGTCGTTTTGTAAAAAATGGACCGCGAATTGTTCGTTGCTACCGTGATGTGGTAGTTCCGCAACAAGAAACGGGTACTACCGCTAACACAAGAACGACCAGATCAGCTTTGCTTGATCGGACCGAGCACGTGGACGGCTCAGATTTGATTAGGCGTTCAGACCACAGGTCTTAATCGTACAATTGGATCATCTGTTTGGACGATCCGAACATCCACCAGTAGTTCCGACAAAGAAACTCCGGTACTACCGTTTATCAGTAGTACCGCCAAATGTACTAGGTACTACCGAATTTCAGAGAAAAATAGTATTGCCTTGTCAAAACAAACTCTAAGTGCATGCATGATCCTAGATTGATCCAAATGACACAAGAACACACTATCAAGCTACTAGTCGTGATCCCTCTTAATAGTACAACATTTAACCTAAAATCCGGTCTTCCAACCTTTTCTCCTAAGACCGGTAAACCAAAAAGGATCTATGACTACTTGTACCTTGCCTTTGAATCATATTGATCTTCATGATGACCTTTAGTAAGCATCTCCATATTGTTGTATTTGTCAACAGGAATAAAACCTTTTAAACACTCAATAAATATGTTAGTCCCATATAACATATTGTCATTAATTACCAAAAAAACTTTTAGGGGTCTAGATGCTTTTAGAAGCTCAAGATGATGTTCTAAGTAAGAACTAAATCTCGCAACCGTCTAGTAGCAATGTTGTCCATAAAGCCAATGCTAGCAGCTATAAGATGAGGAAACCTCTCACAAATGAGAGGGGCAAGAAAGGTAAGGTCGTGGGTCGCACGTTATTTATGCTTCCCGGTCTAAGAAGAAGTGCAAAGGACAGTATGAGGCACATCTCGCCATTACAAGCACGGAAGATCCACAACCATTAGTTGTACTCGTGGATGTGGACAGCCTAGTTGCAACCCTCATCACCTCTCCTTTGGACATAGCTGCCCAAGAGGAGAAGATAGCCATGAAGTAGATTCAGGCAGAATTGAATTATTTTATTCTTTGAATAATGGTTGTAAGCTCTAGGAGAGCAAAGCATTAAAATCTTACGAAGAGTCCTGCAAGACTTAATTTGTCCCGTATTTATAATTACAAGTTATGTTTTGATATTTGAAGTATTAGAACACGTGTGGTGCCATATGGAGGAAGTGTGCTTAGCAGATAGTGGCACAACGAATACCATTTGGAGAGAGACGAAATTATTTCAGTCGATCAGCAAGAATGCTAGTAGTCTAACGACAATTGCAGGCAACAATACTTGTATAATAAGCTCAGAAATGGCTACAATTATACTCTCGATGAGCATAACTTTGGTCATTGAAGAAGCCTTGTTATACCCAGAATCGATTAGAACTCTCCTAAGTTTCAAGGATATTCACTCTAATGGTTTCCACGTAGAGACTGAAGAAGAATATGTTAAGGAATACCTGCTCATTACAAAGCATGAAGAAAGTGGGAAAAGAGTATTAAAACGACTTCCTTCATATGAAACTGGGCTATACTACACTAATAGTAAGGCACCTGCAGCCCATACTGCCCTGAAAACCATATTTAGGTGTTCTGAACTTTTCTGTCTTTCGCATGATAGATTAGGCCACCCAGGTCTTAGGATGATGAGAAATATACTTAACAATTCATAGGGATATAATATCGATGTAAAGAATTTATCGAATCAGTAAGATTTTGTGTACCCCGCATGTGCCACCAGAAAATTAATTACTAGATCTTCTGCTCTGAAAGTGAAGGATGAAGCTCCTGCATTCCTAGACCGTATCCAGGGAGACTTTTATGGTCCTATACAGCCCTGTCAGGGCCATTTGGATATTTTTATGGTGATCATCGACACTTCCTCAAAATGGTCGTACGTATGTTTATTGTCTACGAGAAACCACACTTTTACAAAGCTAATCTCTCAGATAATTAAAATTTAAAAATAATTTCCCAGATCATCATGTGAAGTCCATCAGAATGGAAAACGCTAAAGAACTTACTTCGAAGGCATTTGATGATTATTGCATGGCAATGGAAATTAAAGTTGAGCATTCAGTACCGCATATCCACACCCAAAATGGACTAACAGAATTGTAATTTACCAACTACATATTGGGGACACACAGTCCTCCACGCAGCAGCTCTCATCAATTTTAGACCGTTGGTATATAACATCCATTCACCTATGCAACTAGCGCAAGGGCCAGCACCGAAAATTTCCCATCTTTGCAGATTTGGGTGCAAGGTTTATGTACCTATATCACCACCACAGCAAACTGCAATGGGCCATATCCGAAAGTTTGGGATATACGTTGGTTATGAGACAGTATCTATAATCAGGTATTTGGACCTCATGACTGGAGATTTGCATGCAGCCCGCTTCACTGATAGCATATTTGATGAGGATTGTTTTCCGTTATTAGGGGGAGGAAATCAACCTCTTGGTGAAAAATATCAGGAAATAACGTGGCAAGCCACGGGAATCCATGCGCATGATCCGCGCACTAGTGAAACAAATAGAAAAGTCGAAAATAATTGATTTGAAAGTATTAGTGAATCAACTGCCTAACCACTTTAGTAATTTGTAGAGAGTGACCAAATCGCATGTGCTTGCACGCAATACACTAGAGATGGTTGAAATACCTAAGAAAGTAGAAGGTATCCCTAATCCCATCCTAAGGCCTCAGAAAAGGATGAGAACTCCGGTCTCTCGAATACCAAGTAAACAGGGATACCTAGTAAAAAAGGATAAGAAGAACTTGACACAGCCGATCACCAAAGTTCCTCAAAACCAGAAGGGGAGCCAATTGAGACCTAGACTCCAGTATGGAACCTTCGGGAAAATGCATATCAGATTTGAACAACATGAGTATGGAACCTTCAAAAAAGGCATACCGGATTTGAACATCCCCATAAAGGGTGAAATCAGCAGGGATGTGTGTGCACACATCGGAGCTGAAAAACTAATGGGACTTGCCCCCGTAATTGGAAGCAGCGGTGGGCAAGTAGAAGCATTAAAAGAATCATCCCATGAAGAAATAGCTATAATCTTTGTGACCATAGGAGAATCTATGAATAAGACAACAGCCAATGTCGATATTTATTTTGCAAAAAAAATTGCCACGATCATCGATCTCAATCCAGAGTCTGTATCGCTCGTTGAATGTAAGAAAAGATCAGATTGAGAAGATTGGAAGAAGGCAATAGAAACAGAATGATTGTCTCTGAATAAAAGAGAGATGTTTGAGCCTATAAGCCGCATGCCTCCCCATGTGTACCCCGTAGGACATAAGTGGGTATTTGTTCGAAAGATAAATGAAAATAAGTAAGGCTCGTTGTACAAGGTTTCACTCAACGTTCAGGAGTTGATTATGAAGAAATATATTCCCCGGTCACGGGCGGAACTACATTTAGATATTTAATCTCAACGACAGTAAACTTAAATTTAGAAATGAAATTGATGGATGTGGTAACTACATACCTTTATGAAAATTTAGATTCGGATATTTATATGAAGGTACCTGAATGTATCCCTGTCCCAAACCAAGATAGAGCAAATAGAAATATGTACAGTATGAAACTCATAAAGTCACTATACGAACTTAAGCAATTAGACAATATATGGTATAATCGCTTGAGTGACTTTCTATGCAAGAAAGGCTACACGAACAATGACAATTGTCCCTGTGTATTTATACAACGATCACAGGATGGATTTTGTATAATCTCAGTGTATGTAAATGATCTGAATATCATTGGAACCCTGAAAGGTATTAAGAAAACAAGCTCTTACCTGGAGTCAGAGTTCAAAATGAAATATTTGGGTAAAACCAAATATTGCATAGGCTTGTAGCTTAAGCATGTCCCTAAAGGGATATTTGTGCATCAGTCAACCTATAGTCAAAAGGTGTTAGAAATGTTCGGTTTTGAAAAGGCATACCCTTCGAAAGTACCAATGGTCGGGAGGTCTTTGCAATAAGACAAGGATCTGTACAGACCTAAAGAAGAGGGGGAGGAAGTCCTGGGACCGGAACTCCCGTATTTAAGTGCAATAGGAGCACTTATATATTTAGCAAACTATACTAAATCGGGAATTGTATTTGCCGTGAACCTATTAGCAAAGTATAGTACAGAACCTACCAAAAGACATTCAAAGAGAATAAAGGACATCTATGATACCTCTAAGGAAGTAAAGACCTTGGTCTGTTCTACAGAAAGAACCAAGATCTGAATATGACTGGCTATGCAGATATCGGGTACTTGTTAGACCCATACACAACCAAGTTGTAAACAGGCTATGTATTCCTATGTGGTGGAACTGCAATTTTATGGGAATCATCTAAGCAAAATCTTGTATCGATTTCGACGAATCACTCGAAAATCATAGCACTGTACGAGGCCTCACGAGAATGTACTTGGTTTCGACGGATGATTCACCACATCCAAGAGCCGTGTGGATTGAATACCTCACAAACCCCCACTATTAACCATGAAAGATAATGCAGCTTGTGTTGCACAAGTGCAGATGGGTTATGCGAAGAGTCATCTCACAAAGCATATCAACCTCAAGTTCTCCTATGCTAAAGAATTGTAAAAGATGGACGAAATTGAAGTATTGAATACTAAGTCATGTGAAAATCTTGCAGATTTATTCACTAAGTCACTTCCAGTGTCTAGCTTTGAAAGATCTATATGTGGAATTGGAATGATGAGACTTAGAAAAGTGAAAAATTCAGGGGGAGAATCTTCATAAACTCATTATTGAAACTTGATCACGAAGATCGAGTACCCAAAGAGTAAATCCTGGAGATTAAATGAAATTAGGTGGATTGTACTCTTTTTCCCTTGATGAGTTTTCCTAAAGTTTCTCGGCTAAGGTTTTTAATGAGACAATTCGTGCAATGCAGCCAAACGTGTATCATGTACTCTTTCTCCAAATTTTTCTCACTGGGTTTTTATGGAGTTTTGACGAGGCATGAACATGTGAGGATGGGTGCCTAAGGAGGAGTGTTGGAAAACCATGGGCTTGGCCCATCTGCTGGTACATGGGTGGGCGCCCCATGCAAAACTCTAGCAGGGTCTGTAATTTATAAATAAGGGGTGCTAGTAATTGTAAAAGACTGATTATGAAAAGAAAAATAAAAAGAAGAAAAAAGTCCCTATATATCTCTGTGTTCAATCTAGTATTTGTTTTTGTATTGTTGTGTGCGATTCTACTTCGTCTACGAGGAGATCGATCGCACTGGACTCGCTAACGATGGTTCCTCAACATAATTACCATTCATTTCAAAAACTTAGCTTTAATATATGTACTACCACCTCTGTAAAAAGGATGTGTTTTATTTACTCGCATAGTCTCCGTTGCGCACCTTTGTCCATCAATTTTTTTACTGCTATATATATGTAAATATTATCAAAATATTGTAAAATCGTAGTGCCTGGCCATGGCAAAGGTGAATTTTTTTGAAAATATTTTCGACAAAGAATAATTTTTTTGAAAATCTATGGCCATGGCACGGCAAAGTTTTAATTTTCGAGTGCCATGGTCATGGCATGCAAATCTGAGGTGCCCACATGTTTGCGAGTGCCATGATACTCGGCAAAGGACCTATTTGCCGGTGTTGCACTCGGCAAAGTATGCGTTTTTATTTGTTTTTACATTCCATCACGACAAACAAATCCATCCAAACATATATCGATCCATCACATATATATCTCATCCATCACATATATATCTCATCCATCACATATTTATCACATCCATCACATATATAACAATAAGTGCTCAAGTCCATCCAAACAAATCCACAAGTTCATAACAATCGACAAGTGCATCATAAGTATATCACAAGTCCTTCATCGTGGTGAAGGAAAAACTCCATCATTCGGGCGCATGAGGTGGATTATTCTGAGAAAGACGGGAGTAGCTGCAGCTACAACCATGTTGCCCAAGACCTTGTAGGAACTCCATCATGTCCGCCAATGAATTTCTTGTTCGGTAGGGCCGCAATATTTCACTCCAATGTTTGATGAATGCAAAGCTAATAAAGGTGTGTAAAGATCAATGTCACGAGTAAAACAGAAAGGATCGGAGAGAGACATGCTTCTTGCCTTTACTTTTGGTCCAGAGATAAATGAATTCGTGTACCAATGCTTGTTTGTAGTACGTCCGAAAGATCAAATTAAACGTACTTAATCTCAAAACGAATCAATATATCAAAACTAGATGTCATCACATCGAAAGTAGGTTCAATTATTCGGATGCCAAACCATCAACATATCATATGAAGTAGTGGTGACAACATCTAAAGTGGAAAGGCACCACCTCCTCCTCCTCCGACTAGCCCAGATTATCCTCACGCGGCGTGGGAGGAGACGGCCCCTCGCGGCGGCGGTCCTCTTCCTCCTCCTCCGTCCGACCCTCCGCCTCCTCCCCTATCGCGTGGTCTCTGTAAAGCGAGCTTGAAGCTTTGTTCACTCACCATAGCAATTAAAAAGTCATCAATGACGGTCCGAGATAGCTCCTTGGCACAAAGTCAATAAGCAAGAAGATGCATCAAATGAACATTTCCAAAAACATAGTAATACATGTATTAGAAATAGATGCAAAATGAACAAAACATAATTACAAAAACAAGATACATGTATTAGAAATAATCTTCATGATTGGGATTATTTGGATCAAGGTCTCGTCATCACTATCAACATTGTCCAAATCATCAACACTATCAATGTTGGAAGGAGGAATGTTGTCTTCATTGTCATTGCCTGACAAACGTAATCGCTCAAGCATTTGTAAGTCCTTCACATTTCGCACCTCGCCCTCCATTCAGCGCGATCCTCGTCATCAACCCTTTCATGTCTACTTCCATTCCTATAAGTCTATCTCAAACTTGGGAAGCCAACTAGATTTATGTCCATGAGATAAGAGGCAGTCACACACGCAGATCAATCCTCTGTAGAGGCGAATAGGATTATAGGACTAGGGAGGGGTTGGACGAAAGTCGTATTGAAACAAGTTCGTTGAGAACTTACCCAATGGACGCCACTCTTCATTTTCAAAGACAGGAAGACAAACAAAGATCTTTGATCGCCAAGAAAAAGCCGGGTGGAAAGAATTGACGGTCCGAGATAGCTCCTTGGCACAAAGTCGGCGGAAGAAATAGCTCAACTCTGCGGCACTTGCGGACATGCTCGTGGACATAGCCTCGAACCATCGCCGGAAGAAGCCGCTCAACAAGAGTACACGTAGATACGATACATCACAAGATCTGAGATGAGTTCTTTCTCCTACCAAACGTGCATTTTGAAGCTTGTCTTTGTAGCTCTCGTCAGATGTCCATACCCCTTCGTCCCAAGCACGGACCAATTCATCAAACACGGGCTCCATGAACACACCCATATTACTCCCGGTGTCGGGGAATTATCAAGACAAGAATACGTTATGTCGTTGAAAGGAGACGGGGAGATTGAGGGGATAACGAACACGGGCCAACACTTCAAATAGACAAATAACAACCAACTCTAACATATGTATCGAGTAATGTAACCATCAATTGCATCTACGTGATCTACGACCATGATATGAAAAGAGGGGTTATACCTAGGGTGGCGGTGGAGTCGGCTTGGGCCGTGGTGGTCGGTGCGATGGCGAGGCGTGCAGCGAGGAGACCGCACGCGCACGGAACTCCGACTCGGCTCCGACGGGCTCTTCTCTGCAAAATGGAACAAAATACTGTCATTTAAAAAAAAATCGGCAGAACCTCCCCTGCACGGTGAGGTTTCCAAAACCTGCAAAAAACAACGGCACGATGGCCGACAACCACATATACAACCACAACCACAACTACACCGTAATCGGCATTAATTATCCATCGATTACACACACACAAATATATGAATTATTATGGACGGAAATTCAGAAAAAATAATAATTGGATCTAAAAAAGATCAGCAATCAGTCATTAATACCACATTGGCTGTAGAGCATTACAATTCTTTCTTAACATCCATAGTTCCATACAAGGAAATAGCCATATGCTAATATGCACAATAAAGTATTCAATTAGAAATGCAGATGGTGTTATGTATAGTTCGCAGATATGCCTGTTGCGGTCTTGTTCATTCATTACAAATCAGTCATGTGATAATATACTTCCACAAGCATTAGCGAGAGAACAACACATATAAATTAAGCCACTCACATACAAGTGCTAGCTGCACTGCTCACACTTCACTTTCTAGACATCATGGAAAATCCGATAGAAGATATAAGATGTGGTGCTTGTGTTTTTCAGTATCAAGTTATTTCACAATAATTTGTGATAAATTAACACATATAGACATGGTAAATCACAAATTAACAACCATTCATGATTCATGTATGCATATATGCATGTTATGCATCTTGCTCTAGCTTAATTAGGCCATGCATGCATAGTGATCATCAAGTCCCAATGAATGCTATATATCTTTGCTTCCTTGTTCCCTTCACATACTACCCATGCTAATCCTCAATCTTCATTCACTTACCAAGCTAGATAGGTCGAACATGTACTACAGATAACCCAAATTAATAAATGCATGAGCTATATGAAAACCGATATCGATTAAACCTCTTGCTACCTCGCCTCGATGGTGGGGATGAACTCGTCGATGAGGGGCGGCCAGGCCGGCCGTGGCGGCGGCCGGGGCGGGGCGGCGGGCGCGGCGGCGGCGGCGGCGGCGGGCGTGGCAGGGGCGGCGCAGGGGCCGCGGCGCGGCGCGGCCGGGCGCGGCAGGCGCCGCCAGCGGCGTGGCGCGGGCGCGGCGCGGCGTAGCGGCGAGCGGCGGCGGCGAAGCGCAGGCAGCGGCGGCAGCGCGGGAGAGGCGCGGGGCGCGGCGGCGGGAGCAGCGGCGCGGCGCGGCGCGGCGCGCAGCGGCGCTGCGCCTTGGCGGCGCGGCGCGCGGCAGCGCGCAGGCAGCGGCGCGCGTGTGTGGTGCGGCGCGTTTAAGTGTCGAGCGTTTGCCGAGTGCCCAGATCCGCACTCGGCAAACAATTTTAATTTTTTTATTTTCTTGCCGAGTGCCGAGATCCGCACTCGGCAAAGAGTTTTTTTAATTTTTTAAAATTTCTGTCGAATGCCCGGATATGGCACTTTCGGCAAAGGGTTTTTGATTTTTTTAAATTTTTTAATTTTTTAATTTCTTTCCGAGTGCCGAGATATGGCACTCGGCAAAGAGGAATTTTTCAATTTTTTTAATTTTTTCCCGCCTAATTTTTAAAAAAACAACGGACCTCTCCCCATCTTTGCAGTGTGCACATACGACACTTAAGAAGACTCTCTTAGAGTGCCATGGCACTCAAACAAAGTTTTTTTTTTTGGCCTCCAAATTTTTTGCAGCCTACTCTGATGTCAGTACTCTATGTTAGGATTTGGTACATTTTTGTGGCTTTTGTTATACTTAGTTAATTTATTTCATTTACTAGAATTATTTGGAAAATGCAAATTTGAGCACGCGTGCATCGAATAATGGAATTTTATGATTCAAAAATGATAGTCATGTTATGATCGAGTGTGAGCCGTATCGAGGAGCGGACCGAAATTTCAGACATCTTGTTGACGAAATATGATCCAGTGAACTTCGGCGAAGTGTTTTAAATTCTATAAAAAGCAAACAACGTCCGAAAATTATGAAACTTCGTGGAGATGTCATGATATCATATGTAGAGCGTGATAAAAATTTGAGAAGGTTTCGTGTATGTTGTCAACACGATGCTTTCAAACCAGACATCTCCACATGTGATACTTATATCCGGTGGAGATGTCACGGTTTGAAAGCATCGACGTGACAACGTGCACGAAACCTTCTCAAATTTTTATCACGGACTCCACATATGATATCATGACATCTCCACGAGTTTCATAATTTTCTGACGTTGTTTGCTTTTTATAGAATTTAAAACACTACCGCAGTTCACGGTCATGTTTCACAACAAGATGTCCAAATTTCGGTCCGCTCTCGATACTACCACACTACGATCAATAACATGACTATTATTTTGAATCATAAAATTCCATTATTCGATGCGCGTGCGCTTCAAATTTGCATTTTCCTAAATAATTTAGTAAATGAAATAAATTAACTAAGTATAATAAAAAGCCACAAAAATGTACCAAATCCTAACATAGAGTACTGATAATCGTAGTAGGGTCGCAAAAAAATTTGAGGCCAAAAAAACTTTGCCGTGCCGTGCCATGGCACTTGGCAAAGGTCTTTGCGATTTTCGTGCCGAGTCCGCATGCAAATCTTGATGTTTGCATAGATATCAATACTTCAAATTCTAAAAGATCAACCAACATGAATTCGAAAGCAACATTACTTTTGGTCCAGAGGGAGTACGTCCGAAAGGATATCAAAACTAGATGTCACAGTAGGTTCAATTATTCGGAAACATAGTGGAAAGGCGAAGCAAAAAAGAAGAAGAAGAAGATCAGCTAGTTAAAAATGATGACGGTAAGCCAACTAGATTTATGTCCATGAGATAAGAGGCAGCACACGCAGCAACCTCTGTAGAGGCGAATAGGATTATAGGACTAGGGAAAGGGCGAAGACAGGAAGAAACAAAGAAAATTACAAGAGTACACGTAGATACGATACATCACAAGATCTGATGATTCTCCTGCAGAGAGAAACACTTCAAATAGACAAATAACAACCAACAGGATATCGAGAGATCTAGACAGAACCCTAACTAGAATGCAGCACAAAGGTAGATCGAATAGTACTATCGATCAGAGGCGTTAGAATGGAGTGACGCCCATGCTAGAAGCCGCTGTGGCTGCTGCAGCGGCGGCCGCTGCGTAGAGACCGTCCTTGAAGAGCATGCATTCCCCAGCTCCGTCCTACAAAACACGAAAGAGATTTTAAGTGCTGCTCAGGTGTTTGTGCGTTGGCTTCGATTCTACACGGATAGGATTAGGGTTTGGGCTCGCCTGACCTGGCTTTGGATGCTGGTCTTCTTCAGGCCCTGGTCCGGCATCAGACCGAAATGAATGTGCGGGAAATGAGCCCACTATGCATGCACAAAGAGGAGATAGTAAATACAAATTTGGATTATAAAGTGTGTGTACTATGTTGAACATATCCAAGATGGAACCCCATTCAGATCACATGTGTTTGAGAAAGAGAGGAGGAGAGGCTTACATTCTTGGCAGCTGCGCTGAAAGCCTCCCTGTGGGTGATGTCCGGGTTGCTGGCCTTGATGCGCTGTATCTCGTCTCTACATAGATAACAACCAATCATGCATGAGTAGTTTGTCAGAAGATATTAAAAAGGGGAAATAAAATGATCATGCGAAATCACCGATCACTCACTTGATGAATCGGTTGTAAGCCGAGGGAACTCTCTGCCGCTTCTCCGCAGCTGCAGAATCACAATAAGCAGCATGGAATTAATAAACAGCTTACTCCGGAAACGCTCCGCGGCTTCAGAGGCAGCACGGATCAAGGAGAAACATCAGACATGTGCAACCTGGCTACTTTGGTGATCCTGCTGATCTTGCAGAACAAATTAGGACTGACACTGCGAGTACGAAGCAGTATACTGTACGTGTTTTGTTCCTTGTTCCTAAAGCTCTCTGTATTTTTTTTAAAGTTAGTCTCCTATCTTTCGCACTGTGCATATTTTAACGTTGGGATTTGGGAAGAATTCCTCCGCAGACAAAAGGCACTATTGAGCTGATGTGCAAACTATTCAACCTCTTCCACTTGTTCGAAAACTTCATTGACCACCCAAAGGAATCCTTAAAAAGAGAGAGAATGCTAAAGAGGAGCTGTTTGTGTTCTACCAAGAACAGTGCAGCGCACAGCCTCTGGAGCTCGCCCTCTGCAGTTGCTTACTTGCTTTGACTACTGTACAACCGGAGAAGGAGGAGAAGAATATAGAGAGGACTGAGCTAGCTAGTAGCCTAGCACTTACGCCTGGTCGCTGACGGCACGCTCTTCGGCATCTGCGGCTCCCGCTGCGCAGCTTTGGCCGGCGGCATCGACGTTGCCGTCGTGTTGTTAGCACAGCTGTTGTTGCTGCTTACGTTGGCACTGGCCTGTTCCGCCGTCAGTAGGCACGGCGGCGCTTGGAAGGGCAGCTCATCCTGCAGGTGCAATAACATTCAAACATCCACCTCATTTCAAAGATGCAGTAAACAACCCAACAACTTAATAGCAGTAGAACAAGGACATAGTAGGTACATACTAGGAGGCCGTGCGGTGAGGTGGGGGAGAGGAGGGCCTGACCGAAGGGGAGCTGGTTGGCGGCCGCCGCGGGCAGGAGGTTGCGAAGGTTGACGGATAGCAGGTTGGTGCAGTGACCGCACCGCACGGTGACCGTCTTGAACATGCTGCTGCACGGCACGCCAACCTGCACGCGGACAGGCAAGATTTTGAGAAAACGGTCGGGACGAGCTCCCGCAAATTAAACGGACGACGGCACGGCCGCGCGTACGTACCGCGAGGATGGTGTCGCAGAAGTTGCAGTGCACGTAGCAGAGCTGCTCCTGCTCGGCGGGGGGCTGCTGCGTGAGGTGGTCCAGCGAGAAGGTTTCCGGCGCCTCGGACGACATCATGGCGAGCGACAAGCTGCGTGTACACAGTAAACCGCCACCGGCCTGGCCCGCGCGCGTGCGGTTGCTGCTGCTGCTAATTACGGCTTCCTGTTCGGTGATTTGCTAGATAGTTCAAGGCAATGTTCTATGAGGAGAGCCGGGAGTGGGGAGGAGATCTCTGCGAGTGGAGAGACGAGAGGGGGGAGGGGACGGGGGTTTATATACGGGTGGATCGGCTTGGTCCCCCTTCGACGTGGTAGTATTTTGTGATGTGATGAGGTGATTTGATTTGATGGGTACGTGAGTCGCTCGCTGGCTCCTGACGGATTTGATGCTTTGATGGACCTGCCCGATTCGAGAAAGCCTCGGATCTGTTGTTGCCTCTGATTTGAAAGCCCGGGCGCAAATAATGGCCGGCCTGGGGGGTTGTGTGTGCGTGAGCCAGCCGAGACAGAGACAGACAGAGAAAGAGAGCAAGGTATGCTAGCTTTGGATGAATGGAGGCAGCATCCAGAGGCCACTCAGCTCAGGCCAGTGAGGGGCAGATTGGGAAAGGCGAGGGGCGCAACAAAGCCAAGCGTCCAGTCTCTCTCTCTCTCTCAACAAAGGCTGGGAACAGTAGCAGCAACAGTAGCCGGTAGCATCTTGGGACTGTTCGTCTGAAAAGCTGGCAGGGTCGGAGCGATTGGGGATTGGGGGCATGAAGATGCCTAGCGGACGGAGCAAGTGGGCCGGCCCACCTGGCGACCTGTTCCATGATGTGGTCTGGCCTGGTCTGGTCGCAATTTGACGCGTATGGTACAGTGCCACATTGCTATTTTCTGTCATTTGCGATGGATTCTAACAAGCTTGCTCGAATTACCACTATTAATTAATTCCTCCTGGGTTCGGCCCCAGCCGGCCTCGCCACGTCGCCCGCAAAAGGCCGTCCGCCCGATCGCGTCCACGCGCCTCTTACCCGCACGATCCGAGCTCGCGTTGGCCGGAGCGCCGTGCCTGTCTGATCGCGCTGTCCGATCACGCCCGCACGCGCCCCGTGGCCGCACGATCCGAGCCGGTACGCTTGGTGGAGAGCGTCGCCCGCCCGATAGTGCGCGCGCCTGTCCGTGGCCGTCCGTGTGCGCTTGGTGGCGACCGCTCCACGTCGGCCTCTCTGCGCCTTCGGCGAAGCGGCGCGGGTGATCTTCTAGTCTGATCAATTGTCCATCGATCACTGTGTAATCTTCTGTGATTTGGCGCACTGGTTACTTTCTGGCAATAGTCACGCCCACACGGCACACGCAAACAACAATTTAGGTTCGAGCACATATATCGGAGAGAATTGTACGTACTAAAACGAGGTCTCTTGTGTTTTTTGTGGGGGTACCTCTTTCAGTTTTGGTGCTATTTAGCTGCTAGCGCCTGCGAAACCTCGGGGCAGCTCAGGCAAAATCACAGCATGCCGCGGCCATAACAGAAAGAATCCGCAGGCTATGTAGCCACCTACCTGGCGAATTGATTTCCTCCAATGTAATACAGATATGTAACCCGTCCTTTGCCTGCTGCAAGCTGCACGCTGCTTGGAGATTCGGTCCCTGTGTCGATGTCAATGCGTGCCTAGCTTGTGGCTCGGTGTCTCTTGCTACTGTTCCGTAACCGGCTGGTGCCCACAGAGAGAGCACGAGGCAGAGCTAGCACGAGGAGATCAAAAGCAGGAGGTAGGATATCGTTGGGACCAGTTAATCCAAATGACCAAATGTGTCTCGGTGTCGTTGCTTGCATGTCAGGGAGCATGTACAGGGTGTGCTTGGCTAGCCTTGGTAAATAATTGCAGCGCCTTTAGCTCAGGTGCATGTCGGCATCTTGCAAATATGCACAGGCCGGCCGCGGCCAAGGGAAAGAGAGCTCCACATGACACTGCTTATACTGCGTTGCGTGTCCACAAGGAGGCATGGGGCCTAGCTCCCGCCGCGCGCGCGGCCCCGGCACGTCCAGTTACAGCCACGTCGTCGTTCTTAGCCATCTTTGCAGCAGCTAGCTAGCACTGATCTTTTTTTTTTGCATGGGGAGAACCAACGCGACAGCAACACGTTTTCGTTTTTGGTTTCGTTTGTTCATGCGCGCACGCACGCACGCCGCTGCCGTTGGGCTTAGGCAAATTGTATGATGGTGTTAGACATGGATGTGATGTGGTCCTGCACCAGGACTGCCGAAATGCGCTCCAAAAGAAACGGGCTCTGACCATTGGCAAGCTCGATCGGACTGTAGACAGAAATCTTCGCTCTCTCTCTCTCGTGTACTGAAAGCAGGGGCGGACCTAATTGAGTTTACGGGTGTTCAACTGAACACCCAAATTTTTCAGACAAAAATTATGTATATTTAGGGTATTATACGTATATATACCAAAAAAACATGTTGAATCAACACGTAACTTCGTTGCCTCGCACACCACAGCACGCTCCGAGTCTCTCTGACGCTCGCGCTTCGCCTCGCGTCCCAGCCCAGCCCATAGGCCAGCCACAGCACGCTCGCCGCTCGGTCATCGCTCGCGAGGCACAAGCCCAATGCCCGAATGGCCCAAATGCGAAATGCCCAATGCCCCAAACAACCTTCAAACCAAGGGAGCTCACCCAACTCCCAATCTCCCAACCCTAAATGGCTCCATCGGTCATCCTTGTGCAAGTGAGCGCAGCGGCGGCGGCGGGTGAGCGTGGCGGCGCCGGCGGGCCAGCGGTCGAGCGGTGGATGCGGCACTGCAAGGGACTCCCGGGGCTAGGGGAGGACCAAGCAGGAGCAGACGAAGGCGAGGACCGGCGTGTGGGTGCGGTCGAGCGGCGTTCGGGTCGGCGCCTCGGCTGACTCCTTGGGCCGGGGATGAAGGGGAGGCCGAGGACCGCAGGGGCAGGGCAGACCGGTGGAGGCGGAGGGGCGCCGCAGCCTGCGGCGCTGCGCGGCGGCGGCTTGCTCATTTCCTTGCCAGCATTTCAGCTCCTATTCTCCAAAGTCCAATCTTGAATCTCCATCCTCAGCTGCATCTACTGCCGTTTCTATAGTCGATGTGATTAGATCTCTTGTAAATCCAACTCCATAAGGCGACTGGTTCTCTTCAGGGGTAATATTTTAGCTCACATGTTTATGATGCAATGTGATTTGAAGATTTGTTTGTGCAAGCATGATCTTTAAGAAATGTTGTTGATCTGTTGTGTTTGTTCTGCTCTAAAAAAATGGCAGGTTTATACTACTGGAAATTCTTATGGCATAGCAGAGGATATTGTGTTCAGGATGCCCAGCAGATCAAAGGTATATTATCTCGAAGTTGAATTACCCTGTTCTCTCAAAAAGAAATATTAACATTTTTCATGTAGGGTGATGGTGACTACGAACTAGTTAAGGATGTCATGATAGATGATTTCCTCTGGGAACAGATTAAAAAGGTTGGTGTTTTACGAGTCGCATTCGATAATAAACTGTGAACTACTAGTACCTTAACTCAAGTATTGAACTGCACTAGTTATTCTCTTGCAGAGTGAGGCTGAATTGCTTGCTGAGAAGCGATGTGTTATTGTGTTGCCCATCTTACAGGAGAGGTAAGCGACAATTTTTTTTTTTGAATTGCCACTCCGGGCCGACTAGCCTCTAGGCCTCTAGCCGACTCCGCCACTCCAGAGTCCGGACTCCCCGTCCGTCTCCGCTTCTCCCTGAGCAAGCCAGCCCGAACCCAATGTCCCAATCCCAAATCGCCAAATCGGCATAACCGTTTTGAATGATAATTGATAAATGAATTAAAATAAATTGTGATTCTGAATCTTCAATCTTGTATTTATGCGAATTGTAGATAACTAGATATTAAATCTTTGAAAAATGGAGAAGTCTGTAGACAACATAACTCAGCAAAATATGAAACTTGGAGCTAAAATAGCTCTATTTCTAGTTTCCACCTCCTCAACTGTCATTGATATATATAATTTGCTATTTAATTCATGTCATTATGATTGCCTTATATCGCCCATTTCCTCATATGAAATTAATTACTATATATTTTGTATTTTATTATATATACGTGTATCGTCCTATCAGTGTTTTAGGGGAAAATGATATTTCACGGTATCGACATATTGATATCGGTATATCTGGACAACCTAACTTTGAAGTCCGAACACCCATCCTAAAAATTCTGGGTCTACAAAGCGTATAAGTTCATAGCAACTCCACTTTTTTCACGTTAATTTACACTGCCGTACAAGTAGCTGCTTGGATCGAGGCATAGGGACCTTGGTGGGCTAGCTGCATGATTTACAGTATACACAGTTTAGCAGGGCAGGATAGCAAACGTTCGTTGCGATCCACTAAAGCCTTTACCATGCATATAATCAAGGAGTATATGTAGCCCTGAACATCTAGGTCAACTTAGCTTCATCCTATGTAGTTTCTGAGAGGATGCTATGAACAGCCAGGTAAGAACAAGGAGCTACATCTATATTGTGGTCACCCTAACGTTCTAGTACGTAGTATATACCTTTTTTTTAAGAATATATATCGGACAAACTTACATGTATAGGGATTGATCTCACAGTTGTACAATAAGATTCACAACCGCATCTGATCACGATTCATCATCGATGTTCATTGAAAAAATGATCTACCATCCATGATGTGATCGGATGGCTATGAAATCAGTTTCCAGTTCTCACGTGAGGACAATGCTCATAAAAACTATTACTTCCTAGCTAGCTAGTATATGATAATTAAAGAAATGATGCGCAAGGTATGCAGCAAATCGAGCCAGATCAAGCCCAAGGAGCGCGTAGAGACATGGAGCTAGCTGTAACTGTAAAAATGATAGCTTACAGCCTAGAGGCGATGGCAGAGAGAACACAGCCTGACAGAAGGCCTCAGACAGAGTATCTAGAGTTTTAGACTTCCTTTGCAAGTTGTAACGTGCCTAGCCTAGCCTATAGCATCTTTAGCAGTGGTAAAGCGTCGAAGGCAGCGAGAGAAAAAGCTACTAGTACTGCAGTAAGATTCAAAAGAAAGGGTAAAAGAAGAGTGAACGCGCGGCGCCTGCATGCAGATGCAAGCGTGAACAAAAGAATGTTACACGAGGTCAAGCCGGCGACAGCATTTCAGAGCTTCAGCAGGTCCAATTTGGATACATGCGGAAGTTCTCCAAGAATTCACATTGCCCATCCATTTCGGTGGATTGTTCTTGCAGCTCTTTTACCCAATACTAGCTACAATACATTTACCTTGCGAATCAATTGGCCGTCCAAATCTTAGATGGTCTCGATAATGGCACTGCTTAAAGAGACAAATTTTAGTTTGTTTGGGCCCAAGCCGGTCGCAGACTCCCATACTCACAGTCGAAACACAGCTTGCCACGGACCAGATCACGACCGGACTGCCCCCTGCGCCCACGGCCCGGTCCACTGCCGGATGCCCCTTCCGTTGGGTACATCACACGTTCGCGAATCGCGAGCGCGCCACGGCCGCACGTCCACGCCTCGCCTCTGCCTCACCTGCAACGTAAACCCAGTAAGAGCATCTTCATTGTATTGAAAACCGATGTTCATTCAAATTCGTCGTGTAAGAATTTTAGAA
This sequence comes from Ampelocalamus luodianensis, assembly GCA_036346255.1. Taxonomy (NCBI): domain Eukaryota; kingdom Viridiplantae; phylum Streptophyta; class Magnoliopsida; order Poales; family Poaceae; genus Ampelocalamus; species Ampelocalamus luodianensis. The sequence goes on from CM070623.1 coordinate 52,312,643, forward strand.
ATTGAGCTTATTTTTCTCTAATATATTGAACCGATTTCTATTAATAACTGGAATCACGTTACATTAAAAAAATCACAAAAATAATAATATCATCTCTCAACCGTACTCTCTCCTATGTAGTTATTTAATGCTTATATGAGTTGTTTAATGCTTTGAATCGACTCCTAAGTAGAGTCCAGTAACATGTATTTTTTTTATTGGAATCAATCCCTCCTCATTTGAACCGGCTAAAACACAATATTGGAGATGGTCTAAGTAAAGTAGACCCATCGTGGTCGGCATACCTCTGTCACGAGGTAAATTCGTGCCTTTCCTCTATAAAAAAGGGTAAAATTTGTGCCGTCTAATATCTCACGCTTGGCCTGCTTTATTACGTGCCAACTAGCATGGTGGTCCGTGCATTTGCGCGACTAGATTTATTTTAAACTTTTAGTGGTAAATGACATAACATAGATGTTTTAGAATATATTTACGTATCTTGTACCTATTTAGATTTTTAAAATATCATAAACATTAGAAAATGACAATAGAATATTGAAGGAAAATGCAACTTAAGTAACGTAATTTAAGTATAAGCTTTCATGGAAGAAAATTATGAATATAATAAATTAATCACTCTCCATTATGTATACATCATGTGGTTGTATGCCCTTAACTCTTTTTTAAAATGTTTGAATGCACATTTACATATGTTAATCTCAAGCAATACAATACATTGATTATGTGTACAACAAAATTATCTTATTAGTTTACATGGTATTAGAGTACCTATGCATCATGGGCGATCTACCTTGAACTTATCTTCTCTTACGTCGATTGCCCCACCAAACCGTGTGTATTCTATTTCTTCTCTCCGCTATAATTTTTCTACTTCAACCTCCAAGAGTAAGCAAAATTCTTGATTGATATCTCTCGACTGCTACCATTTTCAGTGCAAATACTCTGTCACATAGTTATCTTCTACTTCTCTCCAATTATCACTTAATGATGACCGTTGTGATATGTACACGTATATACGTGCAAATATTGTCGATCCCTGCCGGGACACCCGTTACACTCTCTCCAGTGGCTCTAAGCCTATTTCTTACCATTGCGCTATCTCTACTCCGAGCTCTTTGCTCCTTTGTTTCTGTACGCCTATGCTTCTATTCGTACGATGCATGCATGTATATACACATGCACGATGTTATATATGCTCGATATCTTCTTCTCCTGTGTCGGTTGCCCCTCTTCTTCAACGTTGTCCAACTCAACAATGTGGCTTCCTCACTAACTGCGACAACCTCTCATCTTCACTGATGTCGGTATGTCTGTCGGGACCTCGAGTATACAACCCCGGGACCCTCTGTGCATTCTGAACTAGTCTCAGATCAGTAGCTAGCATGCACAGTTGCAACATAGATGAAATCATATTCATACAACATAACGGTTAAAGAAGCAGACAAATTAATAATATATAACAACAAAAGTACCTAATGGTCAAGGTTTTACAAAGCTTGCCACGCAGAGCTAAGGTCACGACCAGGTCCACGACTAGATCTACGACTAGGGTAAACTTGCAGCGGAACAAAACCTATTCGCAAGGGCCATTCGACATGCCCACAGGCAATGAGTGGAGGACGTAGCCTAGATCACAAGGTCTTCGAAGTACTCCTCTTCATATAACTCGGTGCTCACTAGGTCTTCTTCGCTGACTGATCAACAAATGGTGCAAAGTCGTGAGTACATAAAGTACTCAGCAAGTTGTAGGGAACAGTATGCAAATAATATTCATGCAAGGCTTGACAAGGGCATCTTTACGGTTAATTTGCAAAAAACAGTATTGACAGTAATTACGGTAAGTAGATTGAAAGTATAATTTAAAAGATTAATACATAAGTAAACAAGTTTTTTGAAACAGCTCGTGAAAACACAGTTCACTTCCCAAACCACTCGTGAACACCCAGTTCACTTCCCAAACCACTCATGAAACAACCAAGACACAAGTTTGAGAAAATCTACCCCTTGTGTGAAATCACCAAGCAATGTCCATAACCGGGGACACAGCTATTCGAATAGTTTTACACTCTGCAGAGATTGTACAACTTGACCCACAAGAGATAGTCGCTTGATAAAACACACATTTCCTTAGACATGTGAACCACGGAGAGACTACCACAAGGCTTTTACAAAGCTCCGTTTTGGCTCGACTCTGCTCGCTAAGGATTCGCCACACAGTGCCCCTCTTGCGCCATGTTCGCTAAGGTTTCGCCACACAGGCCCCCTCTTACGCCGCGCTCACTAAGGCTTTGCCACACAGGCCCCCTCTTGCGCCACGGATCAATCCAAATAGAACCGACTCAAAACGTTGCTAATTAGTTGGTCAGGTCCACCCCATAAATGGACTTGTAGTAGTACGGTATGACCTAGATCAATAACGCACATAATTAAGTCCTTAGTGGTTGCTTAGGCGAGACTACCTCATCCCAATGTGCTTCCTGCACCTACTTTTACCACCGATCACTCGCCCGAGCATAAATCATTTTGGTTCAACCCGACCAATTGGCAACCCATGCCATGGTACAACAAATTTTAATATTAACGGCAAAACATACTATAGCAACACATGCCACAATTCCATAATCACTTAGTCAAATTTAACATTACTGAATCAATGTGATCGAGTGACATCGTATAACTAAAGCAGGACTAAGCATAATACACACCCATATTGGTATTGCAGTAATGTCCAACTAAGATTACCCTACCTATGGTCTTCAAGGGTACATGTCAACATGTCAATCACAATTATTCAAGGAGTCATACTGTCGAGTAGGTATTTAGCTATTTCCCAAACCATTTCTATACAACCAGCCATGCATATTGATATAAAACAATATAATTTTGTAAACTGGGTACGACATGATCAAATGTCTACGACTTACCTTCATTGAAGAGTTGGGATGCTTTGATCAAGGTCGTTGGGTCCAAAAACTCTTTGGAAATGCTAGTATCTATACGTGCGAAAAGATTTAAGTAAATAAAACAACTCCAAGTAAAATCCAAAAAGAACTAAAAGAAAGATAGTGAATTTAGACGAAGTTAAGAACTTGAATCACTCTAATCGGAGTTCGAACGAAGGAGAACGAGTCCTTAGAAGGAGGTTCGACTACAGGTGGTCGAAAGGAGATTCGACTGGTCGAAGGGAGAAAGGATTCGACTACTCGACGTGGATCGAAGGAAGGAAGTATTTGACCACTTGACGCGGTCAAAAAAGAGAGAAGGATTCGACTACTCAACGCGGTCGAAAAAAGGATACGACTACTCAACATGGTCGTAAAGAGGATACAAGAAGGATACGACTACTCAACGTGATCGTAGGAGGGATACGACTACTCAACGTGATCGTAAGAAAGAGGTCTAAACCAAAAGAGTGGTCTAAACTAGGAGGGTGGTCCACACTGAGAGAGATGTCTAAACCAAAAGGGTGGTCTAAACTGGGAGGGTGGTACAAACCAAGAGAGAGATCTAAACCAAAAGGGTGGTCTAAACTGGGAGGGTGGTCCAAACCGAGAGAGAGGATAGCTAGACTAAGAAGAAAATGGGACGAACAGAGAAAGAGGATTTTAAACACCCGAGAACTCCAATAAACTCAAAATAAACAGAATTTTGAGTTAGATGAAGTTAAATTTAGCCATTTGAATAGAGAAAGGATCGACTGTTTGACGCAGCTGAAAGAACAAAAGAGAGAAAACGAGACACAGAGAAACTCACCGAGAGAGAGAGAGACTGGAGGAGGTCGCCAGACGGCGAACAGCGGTGGGACGCTCTCAGTCGAAGGCGAAGGAGGACAACGACGAAGGGGTCAGCCGGGACTGAAGGAGAAGCGGAAAGCGGTGATTCCTGCGAAACCAAAATTGAACCAGAGTGAAGGGATTTCTTCAAGGAGCTCTGGAACACCAATTGATGTGGGTAGAAGAGGGAGCTGCACCGATGCGGCGAGGACTGAGAGGAGGCATGCGGCGGCCCGAACTTGGAGCTCGGAGCTTGGGCAATCCACAACAACAAAAGTGAGAGATGGAGAGTTAGGAAAAAACAGAGGCGGCGAGAGCTCCCTATTGCTCTATTTATAACGGAAGGAAGGGAGAAGACCGGGCGACAAGATGGAGCGGCGGGATTTACAGCGACGCGGTATGGGCGCCCGGCCGGCAGGTGAGGGAGGGGACAAGGGGGGAGATGAGCGTGGTGAAAGTAAAGGAATTTAATGCGCACGTCGCTGAGAGAAAAAGGAGCGGTATTCGTGCCGGAGACGAAGGTGGCCAGGGGGAGGCGACAACATTTAATGCGAAACAACGACATTTAATGCGTGAGGACTTTTACGACAGCCGTGACGCGACGGAAGGCATAAGAAGGTGAGCACGGGGCTGACAGGCGGGGCTGGTCGAAACCAAGAGGGTGGTCGTGACCGAGAGGGTGGTCATGACCAAGAGGGTAGTCGTAACTGAAGGGCTGCTCGAGACCAAGAGCTAGTCGAAACCGAAGGGCTGGTCAAGACCAAGAGCTGGTCGAAACCGAAAGAATGGTCGAGATCGAACAACAACAAATTGGGTGGAGTGGCCGGCGACGAGAGGAGGAACGGGCTAACAGGAAATCGGAACAAACAGGGAAAGGGGATTTCTAAAGACCAGAGAACTCCAATAAACTCAAAATTTATTCATTTAAATTGCTTTTAACTTCTAAAATTTCAAGTTAAGCTTTAGAAATTCAACAAACTAAATGGTTATTTTTATTTTAAAAATTTTCAAAACCCCGAAAATTGGGATGTTACAATGTGTGCCTTGGTCGTTGGCTAACCATAGGGAGAATTTGTTCGCCATCGCTGGTGACGTTGTGTCACTCACCAATGATGGTATGCTCCTAGCTACCTGATAGTCACATATCATCGATAGCTCGTCTTTAATCCAAAACTTCATCTCCTCTTTGCTATGTCTTCTCCATTATCAAATTTGTTTGGTTGTTAACTTCTTCAACAACGCCGATGCTCACCATTCATCGTCACAGTACTTGGCTCCTTTGACTCCAGTCTTTCTCTTCAACGGCTCCAGCGAGCAGCACAATATTTTCCTTGTCGAACAGCTAAGGTGAGCAACATGGAATTGTTCTCATCTTTGTCATCGTTGCCTCGGCTATTCGCTTCCCTGTGGATCAATGTCTTCTTGTAGGACAGATCGACGCTATTGCACTCTTTCATGGTCTCTTTCGACACCATTAACGATATCCCCATTATAACATATATCTAATTTATTCAAAATTTTAGTTATTAAGATATTTTACTTTGGAATTCATATGGAAATCAAATTACAAATTTTCTTTTATTTGTTGTCCCTAATTTCACTTTTTTTGTTGGAATTCGTAAACCAATCAAATTGTTAATTTTAATTTAATTTTTATGCCAAATTATGGAATTATGGAGATTTCAGACAAAAGGCAAACTTGCACCCAGATATATCGGGCCATACAAGATCTTGGCAAAACGTGGAGAAGTAGCTTATCAGCTAGAGTTGCCAGAAGCCCTGTCAGCCGTACATATTGTCTTCCACGTATCGCAATTAAAGAAATGCCTGCGAGCGGCAGAAGACCATACCTTTCTGGAAAGCTTTGACCTTCAAGAAGATCTCACCTACGTGGAGCGACCAATTAAAATTCTGGATGTCGCAGAACGTGTTACCAGAAGCAGAATCATAAGATCGTACAAGGTGCAATGGAGTCATCATCCAGAAAGTGAAGCTACATGGGAGAATGAAGATGAACTCAAGGCCAACTACCCTGATCTTTTTGCTAACCAAGCCTGAATCTCGGGGTCGAGATTCCCTTTAAGGGGGTAGGTTTGTAACAGCCCAAATTTTAAATTCCAGTTGAAAATAAAGTTTAATTATTTTATTGGATTTTTGTGGAATTTTCAAAAGTTTTTCCTTAACCAAATTAAAGCTAAACAAATTTATGTGCAAAATCTATTACCACAAAATAGCTGGAAATATTTTATTTAAGTCCTAAATACTCCAGAGAATTTCTGTGAATGTTCTCAAAATTTTTGGACTTAATTTGCTATATTCTAAAGCCTAATTGAATTATCAGTATTAAATTAATTAGAAAATCAAAAGAAATTCCCAAATATCATGGCGAAACCTGCTCGCCCACATCTCGCCCACAAGCACGGCCGCTTCACCGCGCCATTGCCGTCAGCCGTAGGATTAAAATCCAACGACAGCCCTCGATTCCCACTTACCGTTTCACGCGATCTGATTTCGGTCGCCCGATCAAGATCCAACGGCTACCCCGAACCCCCACTTACCGTTTCGTCAATCTATTCCCGACCGTTCGATCAAAATCGGACGGCCCACCGCCATCGTCTTCCTTTCCTTTTCTTCCCCTCCACTTTCCTTCTTCTTCCCCCGAATCCGCCATGGATGCCGAGTGGGACCTTCCAAAGCTGGGCGAATTTGGCCGCATCCCCGTGATCGCCGCGCATTTGAACCCCGATCATCGCGCGCCCATCACGCCCTTTCTTTCCTTTCTCGCCGTGAATCTCGATTCTCCTCCGCGACTCGCCGACCTTCTTGGCGCCACGCTGTTCGCCACACCGCACCCTATAAAAGGGCACCCCGGGTGCGTCTCGACCTCCACAGCTCATAGCCGCCACCCCCGTAGCTCCTCCGTCGCTGTAGCGCCCGGATTTCGAAGTTCTCCGCCGGCGAAGCTCTTCGGTTCATCTTCTTTTCCGACGCCACTGTAGCCCCTTCATCCTTGCCGACCCCACCATCATCACCATCGCGTCAACGCGAAGCTGTTGCCGCCACCCACGTCACCAGAGGACCTCGGGATTGTCTTCTTCATCGACGACCGCACGCCGCCGCCGCCAAACATCGTCGCCGATGACCCTTCCGCCCCGCTCCGCCGCCATGTTGGTACCCCCCTAGTTCGCGATGCTCCCCTCTTCGTTTTGCACGCACCCGTAGGGCTCGCCGCGGCGTAGAACGCCGGCGAGCCACTCGCCGGGGCACTGTCGGCCTCGTGCCTACGTGGCATGGCCACGCACAGGCCACCGTGGCGCCACTTCACCACCACGTGTGCGCCACGTCGCCAGCTTCGCACGCGTGGCACCGCGTCAGCGCAAACCTCCCGAGCCCCGAGCCCGTGAACTTGGTTCACGTAGGCCGTGTCTATGACACGTGGGGGGCCCGCATGTTAGGAATTAATTTAATTCCTTTAATTTCCGGAAATTCATCGATGGCGTCAGCATTGCGCAATAAATTGATTTTCCAGTAGAAAATTAATTCTAGAAATTCAATTAAATTCCAGATTTTGTATTAAACTTCAAAAATTCATATCTTTTGCATCTGAACTCCAAATTGGGTGGTTCAAGTTGCAAAATTTGTCTAAAATCATAATCTAGCTAACTAAAGCAAAATATTTCAATTTGGAGTTATTTTGAGCTGAGTTTTTGAATTTATTTGAATTTGAAGTAATTTATCGTATTTTCACGTATAGACCTCGACGACTCCGGAGAGTTAGATCCTTCCGACGACTTAGAATTCCAAGACTTCAACGAAGGCAAGTTACACTATTGATCATGTTGTTCCCAGTATTTTGAATTATTTAATTTCTGTCTTTAAATTACTATTGCATGCATATGTTTATATATTGTTTAAATGTCCTGTTTGTATATAGTTATTCCAATCCTCATTGTATGACCAATTTGATTATTGAATATGAATACCATGTCACCCTTAGGCAAAATACTACTAAAATTTTTCATATGCTTAGCCATACTTAGATCACATTTAGTTGGGAGGGTTTAGCCAAATCTTTACAATTTGATTTTTTTTTAAATTTGATTCGGTGGTATTGTTTTACCACGAAAGGCTTATTAAGAGGTTTTCACTCAAAATAAAATAAAATGGATTTGGACTTGGGCGAGATGGATGTATGGTGGGTGCAGGTTCATGCACGGACATAATCTGGTTAGGATTAAGGCCCATGGGTTTATTTAAATGGAAAGTCGATCAAGTCAATTAAGGACCGGTCTTTGAGCGTATTTTGCTACGCCTTACCGTACCACCACATGTCTGGAATGGGACAGATTTGGCTAAATAATTTGTGGTGTCTTAGTGTTATTTGTACTATGTTGTATGTGTGGGTGCTGGTTAGACATTAGTCCCACCGGGCGCAAGAGGGGCTTAGGAGGATGGTTAGTCCAATGGTAGCGAAACCTTAGTGGGCATAAATACATTAAGACACCGCTTGTAACGGCCTCATGATAATTGCTTAGTAACACGCTTCTAAGCGTGCATTGGCCGACATTAAAGCATATTATCTCGTGTGGGTAAAGCTGCACAAACTCGCAGAGTAGAAATTATTCGAATAGCGCGTCATGGTCATGGACATGCTAGCAAAGCCACTCTAAGTTAGACTTGTTTTTGGTTTATAAAATACTTTCCACATATGATTCTAGGATGGATAATCCTATGGTAAATTTGGTGGTTAGTCAAGTGATAGGAGGGTATCCTTCATCATTCATTCAATGGAGGTTATCCACCATTCATTGTCATCTTAATTATGATTTCGCTTATATTATTAAATTGGCCTTAGAAATTATTATTGGTATTTAACCTAAAAATATTGTTTATGCAAAATAACCCTGCCATTATCCTTTGTTTACCTTATGCATGCATAAACTCTCAATATTGGGTGTAACTTGCAAGCATGGAAGTTATGCTTACTCTTGCTGAATAATCTTTATTCAGGAGAAGACCTCTATCAGGACGGTGAGGATCTTGACGAATAGGCTACGTCCCCAGACGATTGCCTGTGGCAAGTCGTGTGGCCTACTACTACTTTTCCGCTGTGTTATTTCTTTTCCATTTGGCCTCAGGCCCATTTGTAATAAAACTCTGAGTTATTATTAATAAAGAGCGTGATATGATTTTTGCTATCACTTTTGTTGACTGTGCACACTGGATATCCTGGACTAGTGTATAAACACAGAGAATTCGGGATCCTTCGCTCCCGGGTTCGACAAAAGTGGTATCAGAGCCATATCGACTGTAGGTCGTGGCCCCACAAATGTCCTAAGAACTTATTTTCAAAAACTAAAACTATTTTGAGTCTATCCAGAGTCATCTCTCCACCCTTCTCTTTACAAAAGTTATTGACTCGTCTAATTCTCAAAAATTGTAGATGACCGAGGTACCGGACGCTATCTCTCACGGAGTCATTGCCGGACACTGGGCTGAGCTTCTTTGGGAAGTGATGCAGCACTTGGACTATAAGAAGAGGCCAACGTTTCAGGACTATCGGTACAAGATGGGAGAACGACGTCTCTGGAGGGTGGAAGTGCTGATCGACTCCGATCTGTCGCCGAACACGGTCTTCCACACCTTCCACGCTCCGATCCGACGCGACACCTTCGCGGATGGCATTCAGGATGCAGTGAGAGAGGCAGTTCGTCGACTCCACCACAGCTACGGCCGCTACCTCAACGGCACCGGGTTCCACTACTACCCGATGCATCTTCCGACCAGACTTGACAGCGTCTTCCGCACCGCCAAGGAAGAAGATTCCCCTGAGCTGACGCACCAGGTGGACTTAACGAAGGCACTGGACTATGCCTACGGGAATACCCTGGAGGACTTGCGTACCGCTCAAGATGGCTTGGAGTACGGAGAAGCAAGGATAAAGGCATTGGAAGCAGAGCTGGCTAGCTACAAGGCAGGCGAGGGTAGCTCCAATGAGATAGACTATACCCCCAGTACACCATAGATATTTCCAATTAGTCCGTACTTTAGTCGCGAGTTATGAGCTATCAATTACCCCTGTGATAGCCATAATCCACTAATAAAATAAATGAATAAAAGAACTATTTTGAAAAGTTGGTTCTTTGTTGTGTGTTTATTGGTTCTTGGGCTATTTTAGATTTACCCCCCTTATAATTCCTTGCCACCTTCTCTAAATCCTTGGAGGATCCCGCAGATGGTGACCACCGCGAGAACAAAGAACGCAGCAGCAGCGCGAGGACAAGGAAACGATCAGGCGGATCATCAAAATAATCACGTTCTGCAGCCACCATCACCGTCGGCAGAAGGACCCGACTGGCACCAGATGATGGCGAATCAGACCCATCTGATTGACCTTCTTGCCCAATCACTGCAGAACGCTCGAACGCCGAGCCGCTACAGCAGCAGCAGCTCCGGCCCCACCCCCGCACAACCAGAGGTTGACCATGTCGGAGTTTATGAGGATGCGTCCACGACATTATCAGCAAGATCGAACCAATGGACGCCGATGATCGGCCGGGCCATCGGAAAGAAGTTGGACATCATCGCCGCTCGATCGTGAGAGGGTTCTCGCTTGTTCTCACTCACCGACCGTCCCGCATCGAATGGTGGGACAACTCATGCGACGCCCATAATGATGCTCAATCCATTTCATGGGCCAACCGTGCAAGCCTTCCGTCATGCTCACATCCCGGCGGGGATGATGACACTGAAGAAGAAGGAGTTCCACGCACTGCGCCAGGACAACCGTACGGTGAATGAGTATCTTCACCGCTTTAACCAACTTGTCGCTACGCCCCAGCTGACGTAGCCAGAGATGAGGATAGGCAGGAAAGGTTCCTGGAAGGACTAAACGATGATATATCTGTCCAACTTATTTCCCAGAACTTCACCGACTTCCAACAGTTGGTGGATAAAGCCATCAGGCAGGAGGCCAAACACACAGAAATGGAGAACCGCAAGCGGAGGATGGCCGCTCAGAGGTTCAACGCAGGAGGTCTGCCCAAACCTCGCATCACCATACCGCAGCCGCAACAACGTGGGAAGTTCCAATCTTCCACATCTCGTACTCCGGCACCGCCACAGCGCTCCAACCCCTCCAACTTCCGTGGCACTTCATCGGGAGGACCGTTTCCGCAGAAGCACTCTACCTCCTCAGCTTTCGGAGTCACATGCTTTCACTGCAACGAGACGGGGCATTACGCCAATAAATGCCCGAAGAAGCAGCAAGGTATGGCACCAGCAAGGCCAACCTCAGGAGTTGCAACTACCGTCAGCACCACGGCACAAAGAGCGGTTCACCAAGGGACGGGTGAACCATGTCACCGCCGAGGAAGCTCAGGCAGCGCCCGATGTTGTTCTCGGTACGTTCCTAGTTAATTCGATACCAGCATCTGTCCTATTTGATTCTGGAGCTTCACACTCTTTCGTGTCAAATAAATTTGTGGGAAAATATGGGTTACCTATATCATCCTTAGCTACTCCCATGATAATTCATTCCCCCGGCTCGGAAATGAGAACCAGTTCCCTGTGCCCAAATCTTACCCTTGAGATATCCGAGTATCCTTTCTAGCGATCGATAGTTTTACACTCCCAAGGTCCGGATGTAATACTTGCAATGGATCAAGCTAGCCAAAACCACGGTCAAATAGATCGTGCAATAGATCCATCACCCTCACCAATGACCAAGGCCTATCTCATGAATTCAAACCCAAGACTCTTGACCGGAGGAGTTCCATGCTCACCGGCTTGAAGGAAGTGAAATCGAAGACATACCGTGGCACGAGAATATCCCGACGTCTTTCCAGATGATCTACGGCATGCCACCGGATATGGACATCATGTTCCTAATTGATCTAGTCCGGGACACCGATCTCGGCGGCCCTACGAATGCCAACCAATGAGTTAGCGAATCAAGAAGCAAATCGAAGAGTCGCGGCAAAGGGTACATTCGACCCAGTTCCTCACCATGGGGAGCCCCAAGACTATTTGTCAAGAAGAAAGACAATAGTATGAGAATGTGCGTTGATTACGATCACTCAACGAGGTGACAATCAAGAACAAATATCCACGCCGTAATCGATGATCCGCTCGATCACTTGAAGGAGCAAGTGTTTTCTCAAGATCGACCGAGGTCCGGTTATCACCAACTGAAGATCAGACCGGAAGATATTCCGAAGACCGCCTTCACCACCAGATATGGACTGTACGAGTTTACAGTAATATCCTTTGGGTTGACCAATGCCCCCGCTTACTTCATGAATATGATGAACAAGGTGTTCATGGAATTCCTGGATAAATTCGTGGTCGTCTTTATTGACGATATTCTCATCTATTCGAAGGATGAAGACGAGCATGAAGAGCATATCCGGATGATCCTAGACAAGCTCAGGGAGCACCAACTTTATGCTAAATTCAGCAAGAGTGAATTCTGGCTAAGTCAAGTTGCATTCCTTAGACACATTGTATCCGTAGGAGGAATTGCAGTGGACCCCGCCAAGGTTGAGGCGAGAATGGGTGAAACCACCGGATCGATCACCGAGGTGAGAAGTTTCCTTGACCGCAAGCTATTATCGCGGTTCATCGAAGGTTTTCTAAACTTGCAAAACCCATGACTCAACTTCTGAAGAAGGAAAAGAAGTTTGAATGGTCAAGCGCCTGCGAAGAAAGCTTCCAAGAGCTGAAAAAGAGGTTAGTCTCAGCACCGGTGTTAATTTTACCAGACATCCGCAAGGATTTTGAGATCTTTTGTGACGCATCCCGTCAAGGCCTCGGATGTGTACTGATGCAGGAAGGCAAAGTTGTAGCTTATGCATCCCGGTAGTTAAGGCCACACGAAGGGAATTACCCGACTCATGATCTGGAGTTAGCAACAATTGTGCATGCTCTGAAAATCTGGCGGCATTATCTCATTGGTAACCGCTGTGAGATCTTCACGGACCATAAAAGCCTGAAATATATATTCACGCAGTCCGAGCTCAATCTACAACACAGGAGATGGTTAGAATTGATAAAGGATTACGATCTCGGAATCCATTACCATCCGGGCAAAGCTAATGTGGTAGCAGATGCCTTGAGTAGGAAGGCATATTGCAACACCATCATGGTGCACCAAAATCAGCCAGAGTTGTATGAGGAACTGAAGCACCTGAATCTGGAGATTGTCAACCAGGGTTGCGTAAACGCTTTAGAAGTTCAACCGACTCTTCAAGATCAGATCAGAACAAAACAGTTAGAAGATGAAGACATTCAGGAAATCAAGAAGAATATGAGAAGAGGCAAAGCCCCAGGTTTCTCTGAAGATGAACAAGAGACAGTGTGGTTCGGAGACCACATCTGTGTGCCTAACCAGCAGGAGATAAAAGACTCAATTTTGAAAGAAGCTCATGAGTCGCCATACTCCATTCATCCTGGTAGCACCAAAATATACCAGGACTTAAAGGAAAAATATTGGTGGGTCAGCATGAAGCGTGAAATTGCTGATTTCGTCGCCCGTTGTGACGTCTGTCAAAGAGTCAAGGCACAACACCAAAGACCCGCTGGTCTGTTGCAGCCATTACCAATTCCCGAGTGGAAGTGGGAAGAAGTTGATATGGATTTCATCACCGGAATCCCTAAGACCCAATCGGGATATGACTCCATCTGGGTAGTAATTGACCGGTTAACTAAAGTAGCTCACTTTATTTCTGTCAAGACCACTTACCAGAGCAGTAAGCTAGCGGAATTGTACATGGCCAGAATCGTCTACTTGCATGGAGTACCCAAGAAGATTATGTCTGACAGAGGTTCTCATTTTACCTCTCGGTTCTGGAAAAGCCTGCATGAAGCCTTGGGGACTAGACTCAATTTCAGCACGACGTATCACCCTCAGACCGATGGTCAGACAGAACGCACCAACCAAGTTCTTGAAGATATGCTTCGAGCTTGTGCATTAGACTTTGGAAAAGGTTGGGATAAGGATCTGCCATATGCCGAGTTCTCATACAATAATAGCTACCAAGCCAGTTTGCAAATGGCCCCCTTTGAAGCTCTGTATGGCAGGAAGTGCCGAACCCCGCTCCTTTGGGATCAGGTAGGAGAGCGTCAGCTCCATGGACCTGAGTTGATCAAAGAAGCTGAAAGTAAAGTGAAAACTATATAGGAGCGTCTGAAAGTAGCCCAATCCCGACAAAAGAGTTATGCCGATAACCGTCGGAGGGAACTAAGCTTTGAGGTAGGAGATGTTGTCTATCTCAGAATGACCCCACTTAGAGGTGTGAGGAGATTTCAGACAAAAGGCAAACTTGCACCCAGATATATCGGGCCATACAAGATCTTGGCAAAACGTGGAGAAGTAGCTTATCAGCTAGAGTTGCGGAAGCCACGTCAGTACATAATGTCTTCCACGATCGCAATTAAAGAAATGCTCGCGAGCGTAAGACCATACCTTTCGAAAGCTTTGACCTTCAATAAGATCTCACCTACGTGAGCGACCAATTAAAATTACGGATGTCGCGTAACGTGTTACCGAAGCGTAATCATCGATCGCATAAGGTGCAATGGAGTCATCATCCGTAAAGTGAAGCTACATGGGAGAATGAAGATGAACTCAAGGCCAACTACCCCGATCTTTTGCTAATTCAAGCCCGAATCTCGGGGTCGAGATTCCCTTTAAGGGGGGTAGGTTTGTAACAGCCCAAATTTTAAATTCCAGTTGAAAATAAAGTTTAATTATTTTATTGGATTTTTGTGGAATTTTCAAAAGTTTTTCCTTAACAAAATTAAAGCTAAACAAATTTATGTGCAAAATCTATTACCACAAAATAGCTGAAAATATTTTATTTAAGTCCTAAATACTCCAGAGAATTTCTGTGAATGTTCTCAAAATTTTTGGACTTAATTTGCTATATTCTAAAGCCTAATTGAATTATCAGTATTAAATTAATTAGAAAATCAAAAGAAATTCCCAAACAGTTAGTGGGCCGAAGCCCAGCTCGGCCCACATCTCGCCCGCGCGCGCATGGCCCGCTTCACAGCGCCATTGCCGTCAGTCGTAGGATTAAAATCCAACGGCAGCCCTCGATTCTCACTTACCGTTTCACGCGATCTGATTTCGGTCGCCCGATCAAGATCCAACGGCTACCCCGAACCCCCACTTACCGTTTCGTCAATCTATTCCCGACCGTCCGATCAAAATCGGACGGCCCACCGCCATCGTCTTCCTTTCCTTTTCTTCCCCTCCACTTTCCTTCTTCTTCCCCCGAATCCGCCATGGATGCCGAGTGGGACCTTCCAAAGCTGGGCGAATCCGCCCGCATCCCCGTGATCGCCGCGCGCATTTAAACCCCTGATCATCGCCGCGTCCATCACGCCCCTTTCTTTCCTTTCTCTCGCCGTGAATCCCCGATTCTCCTCCGCGGACTCGCGGGACCTTCTTGGGCGTCACGCCGTTCCGGCCACGGCCGCACCCTATAAAAGGGCACCCCGGGTGCGTCTCGACCTCCACAACTCATAGCCGCCACCCCCGTAGCTCCTCCGTCGTTGTAGCGCCCGGATTTCGAAGTTCTCCGCCGGCGAAGCTCTTCGGTTCATCTTCGTTTCCGGCGCCACCGTAGCCCCTTCATCCTCGCCGACCCCACCATCATCACCATCGCGTCAACGCGAAGCTGTTGCCGCCACCCACGTCACTAGAGGACCTCGGGATTGTCTTCTTCATCGACGACCGCACGCCGCCGCCGCCAAACGCCGCCGCCGACGACCCTTCCGCCCCGCTCCGCCGCCGTGTTGGTAACCCCCTAGTTCGCGATGCTCCCCTCTTCGTTTTGCACGCACCCGTAGGGCTCGCCGCGGCGTAGAACGCCGGCGAGCCACTCGCCGGGGCACTGCCGGCCTAGTGCCTACGTGGCATGGCCACACACAGGCCATCGTGGTGCCACTTCACCGCCACGTGTGCGCCACGTCGCCAGCTTCGCACGCGTGGCGCCGCGTCAGCGCAAACCTCCCGAGCCCCGAGCCCGTGAACTTGGTTCACGTAGGCCGTGTCTATGACACGTGGGGCGCATGTCAGGAATTAATTTAATTCCTTTAATTTTCGAAAATTCATTCTTGGCGTCAGCATTGCGCAATAAATTGATTTTCCAGTAGAAAATTAATTCTAGAAATTCAATTAAATTCCGGATTTTGTATTAAACTTCAAAAATTCATATCTTTTGCATCTGAACTCCAAATTGGGTGGTTCAAGTTACAAAATTTGTCTAAAATCATAATCTAGCTAACTAAAGAAAAATATTTCAATTTGGAGTTATTTTGAGCTGAGTTTTTGAATTTATTTGAATTTGAAGTAATTTATCGTATTTTCGCGTATAGACCTCGACGACTCCGGAGAGTTAGATCCTTCCGACGACTTAGAATTCCAAGACTTCAACGAAGGCAAGTTACACTATTGATCATGTTGTTCCCATTATTTTGAATTATTTAATTTCTGTCTTTAAATTACTATTGCATGCATATGTTTATATATTGTTTAAATGTACTGTTTGTATATAGTTATTCTAATCCTCATTGTATGTCCAATTTGATTATTGAATATGAATACCATGTCACCCTTAGGCAAAATACTACTAAAATTTATCATATGCTTAGCCATGCTTAGATCACATTTATTTGGGAGGGTTTAGCCAAATCTTTACAATTTGATTTTTTTTAAATTTGATTCGGTGGTATTGTTTTACCACGAAAGGCTTATTAAGAGGTTTTCACTCCAAATAAAATAAAATGGGTTTGGACTTGGGCGAGATGGATGTATGGTGGGTGCAGGTTCATGCACGGGCCAAATTGTGTTAGGATTAAGGCCCATGGGTTTATTTAAATGGAAAGTCGTCCAAGTCAATTAAGGACCAGTCTTTGAGCGTATTTTGCTACGCCTTACCGTACCACCACATGTCTGGAATGGGACAGATTTGGCTAAATAATTTATGGTGTCTTAGTGTTATTTGTGCTATGTTGTATGTGTGGGTGTTGGTTAGACATTAGTCCCACTGGGCGCAAGAGGGGGCTTCCGGAGGATGGTTAGTCTAATGGTAGCGAAACCTTAGCGGGCATAAATACATTAAGACACTGCTTTGTAACGGCCTCATGATAATTGCTTAGTCACACACCTTCGGAAGCGTGCATTGGTCGACATTAAAAGCATATTATCTCGTGTAGGTAAAGCTGTACAAACTCTGCAGAGTAGAAACTATTCGAATAGTCGCGTCCGCGGTCATGGACATGGTAGCAAAGCCACTCTAAGTTAGACTTGTTTTTGGTTTATAAAATACTTTCCACATATGATTCTAGGATGGATAATCCTATGGTAAATTTGGGCGGTTAGTCAAGTGATAGGAGGGTATCCTTCATCATTCATTCAATGGAGGTTATCCACCATTCATTGTCATCTTAATTACTGATTTTAGTTATATTATTAAAATTGGCCTTAGAAATTATTATTGGTATTTAACCTAAAAATATTGTTTATGCAAAATAACCCTGCCATTATCCTTTGTTTACCTTATGCATGCATAAACTCTCAATATTGGGTGTAACTTGCAAGCACGGAAAGTTGTGCTTACTCTTGCTGAATAATCTTTATTCAGGAGAAGACCTCTATCAGGACGGTGAGGATCTTGACGAATAGGCTACGTCCCCAGACGATTGCCTGTGGCAAGTCGTGTGGCCTACTACTACTTTTCCGCTGTGTTATTTCTTTTCCATTTGGCCTAAAACCCATTTGTAATAAAACTCTGAGTTATTATTAATAAAGAGCGTGATATGATTTTTGCTATCACTTTTGTTGACTGTGCACACTGGAAATCCTGGACTAGTGTATAAACACAGAGAATTCGGGATCCTTCGCTCCCGGGTTCGACACTCCGCCACCAAGATCATCCGCTTGATTAGATAATCCTTTGACCGGTTCTTAATCCTCTTGAGAATCATTGGCCGCAGCTACTTCCAATCCACCCTCAAAGAGTACAGCCTTAGATAACTGAGCCGCACAGCTCCAAGCAAATGTGGCTCCCGGCTCTCCACCCCATGAACACCATCACAGCACGCCAACATGTTTACATTTTGCATAAGCGCAAAAAACAGACATGAGACATCCATGGTATTAACAAGAGAGGTGACAAACAAGTAAATTTTTGAACCTTGGCAAAAGAGAGAGAGAGAGGGGATTTTTAATCAATCGAACAAGTAAATCAAAGGAGAAAAATTTCTTCCTTTACATCCACCACTACCAGTGATTGGAACCTATGTTGCACCGATACATGATACCAGTACGGCGATACAAATACTGTGATACATAATTTCCTAAAGACAAAGATGCGTGGATACAACGAGTACATAAGTATCTAAAAATTAGAAAAATGTATAGAGGCTATGAGAGATTGAGACAATGATATTAACTTGATGAAATTAGAAAAATGAATCAACAAAACGTGATTGCTTTGCTCCATGTCTTCATGTGTGATGAATTGGCTTTCCGCGCATTTTCTCTAAACATGAACACAAATTTGTTTTTTTACCAAAGTGACACAGATAAAATTTTAAAAGCACGAGATAGGAAAGGATAGAGTCCAACCTTGCACGACTGCCTTCCTCCTCTTCTCCACTGGTATCTGTGCTGTCCTGACTGGGCAAATGTTTCCCAATGCTCTTCAAAGGACTGCCAAAAATATGATTGAGACCTTTGACGTCTAAGTTTAATCACTAATATGTGGGAAAGAAAATGAAAGCCACATACAAATCAATATAGACAAAGTACACACCTACCAAGTGTGGAGTTCCTTGTTGCATTGTTGGGAGACCTAAAGGATTGATAAGCCACAACTGGATCGGGCATCGGAAGGCTAGAGATGCGTCGGGAAGGAGGTGCATCGGCCGTCAGGAAGACGGCAGGAGGAAGGAGGACAGGCGTCGGGTGGGAGGAGGGGCGGTGCAGGGAGGAGGGACGGCGGACGGAGGAGGAGGTGCTGCGGAGGGAGGAGGGGCGACGGACGAAGGAGGAGCAGTGGCAGAGAGGCGAGAGGGGCGGCAGAGAGGGAGGAGCGATGGCGGAGGCAGTAGGGGCGACGACGGGAGGAGGGGCGGCAGAGGGAGTGCTGGCAGTGGCGACGGTCGGCTTGAGGCGAGGGGCAACCCGTATGAAGGTGGGAGGATCAAGCCAGGAGCTAGGGTTGGCATCTTCTTCATGAGGTTGGGTGTGGGCCTATTGGGTTGGGCCTTTTGGAATGGACTTTCAAATGAATTGGGCTTCGTGTATCGACAACATATCGATGACGTATCGGAATTTTTGTTATTTTCAAAGTAAAATTACACCTATACTCTGCGATACCGTATCCCACCGTATCATGTACGGGAACGCCAATTTTCTAAAGTATAGTGGTGTCGGAGATTGGGACTAATAAGTTCTACAGGGTTAGGAATACTCACTTGAGTATGGTCAGGGAGGTCAATCTGATGAACCGCCACCGTTCTTGACTCGAGGCCGATGAAACACTAGCGAGTAGCCCAGGGACAAGCAGTGACATGCGGCAGGCGGAGGAGGGAGGCGGTGAGCAGGATGATAATGTCGCTTGGGGGGGGGGAGGCGGTGACGCCGGGTGGCCGTGCGGGGGAGCCAGCAAGGGAGCAGCCGAGCAGGGTGGCATGATCGTGAGTCCAATCGGTTGTCGCGTGAGCGAGTTTTGCTTAGCCAATTAGGGATTGATCATTTCGGCCCAAACAAGTAATACCCACAGACGTCAGGGCCATATAGTGATACCCATAGACGTCAGGGCCATTTATTAATACCCATAGACATCAGGCCCGGGACGTAATACCCATGGACATCAGGCCCATTTACTTATACCCATGGACGTCCAGCCAAGGGCGTAATACCATGGATGTCTGGCCCAAGTTTATTATGCAGCCTGGCTAATAAAGAGAAATGAGGAAGCCCACGTCGGAGTCGCTACCCAGGTAGTCTTCGTCTGTTGACCATCCAAATATCCGATGGGCCAATAATTGTACTGTTTAATCAGATGAATTTTAACTTGTCTGGGTCCAAGCCGAACGCAGACTCCATACTCAAGAGTCAAAAGTCGAAACACAATTTATCACGCCCCAGATTTACACGTAGAGCTAGGAATCATATCACGTCCGAACATCACCCTGCACCCGTGGCCCGGTGCACTGCCTGATGTACATATATGTTGACAAATCACGAGCGCGTCGTCATTGTCATAAACCAAATAATAGGTGAGGCCGAGGCGTTGACGTGCGATGATGGAATTAAGGTCGCGGACGTTCCAGCCAATGCCTTCCTGATCTCAAGCTACAAGCCAGAAAACTTTGTTGTGCCAATGTAGCATTATGTGAGTTAGCACATACATGGTTTTGGCCTCATTTTTGCAGCTGTCGTGCACCGCCGTTGTGTTTGTTGGTGGTCCTTATCTAGGCGAAAATCCAAGCCTCGGGCTAGGTGGGCTATAGCCCGAGGCCTGAAAATCTTACTAGTGTTAAAGCTCATGAAAAATCTCTTAAAAAATCACCAAACATATGAGTTCGGCCCAAGAACAGGCTATGACTGGCTCCGCCCCTCTCCTTAGCTAATAGTGTTAGATCTCCTTACGATGTCATTGTGTTTGTGTTTGTTCGTCACAAATTTGGGGATTCATTGTACCGTCTTCTAATTGCATTGTGTTTGTTGGTGGTGTGTTGTTTGGAGTGGCTGTAAGTTATCGACAAAAAATTGCAAATTTGGGGTTGTTGGTGGTTGCCAATTTCATATGACCAGCATGGATATAGGAGGTGTGTTTGTACCTGACTGGTGTGCTTATTCCTCTTCCAATGAAGATTGTTAGCTGGAACATCCGCGACCTTAATCCCCCAAGGGATTCGGTAGCTGACCTGGTGATCTCCCACCAATCAACCATCCTCGCACTACAAGAGATGAAACTCGCAAATGTCTCAGCCCAACATTTGTGATACCTCTCAGCCAACAGACTTTGTGGTTCTATGTAGCTCAATGTATAGTACACCCGTGGTGGCATTCTCTTGCTTTGGGATGACAATTTGCTAACCTTCACCGATCAACTCACTCTCTCAAGATCAATCACTGCGAAGGTTACTTTTTCACTTGATGGCACAACATGGTTCGTCATTGCAATTTATAGTCCACACCAAGACAGAGATAAGTCATATTTCCTGCGTGAGTTGTCCACTATAAAGAGCCATGTTACATGTCCATGGCTGGTGCTTGGCGACTTCAACCTCATCTATATAGTGTGTGACAAGAACAACCTCAACCTCAATAGCCATATGACGCGCCAGTTTAGAGCCACCATAAACGACTGTGAGCTCAATGAGGTGAAGTTAGCAGGTCGTCGCTTCACCTGGAGCAATGAGCAAGACAACCCAACTCTTGTGCGTCTCGATCGCATTTTTTGCACCTTCAACTAGGAGCTCATGTACCCACAACCCCTTCTCTTCCCATTGTCCTCTTCAGTCTCAGATCATTGTCCAATATAGCTTGCCAGCGATTAGTCTACCAGGCCGATGTTGCGTTTATGTTTTAAAAACTATGGACAGGAATGTCAGGATTTAAGGAGGTGGTTTAGCAGGCATGGAACGAGGAGAGGAGTGCCTCTGCACACCAACTGCTCAAACGACTACACCTGAAGCTCAGACGAATATCTAGAGCCATCAAGACTTAGAGCAAGACACATATCGATGACACCCAAAGGCAACTAGTTATAGCAAAAGAGGTCATACTACAGCTTGACAAAGCTGTGGAGAACCAGCCTTTGTTTGAGGCGAACGAAAACTTCAAAATGACCTAAAGCTTGGATTCTAGGCATGTCTGACATTTAGAAAATCAAGTGGAGGCAGTGTTCAAGATTGGTTTGGCTGCAATTGGGAGATGCCAACGCCAAGTTTTTTCACCTAAAGGCAAATGCTAGAAGAAGGACAAATGATGAGGACCCAACTAGTAAGCTAGCAGGATCTCGTTATTTGGCCCGATCTTTCATGGTACACCTTGATAGTAGTCTCCTAACCCTTACGCAGCATAAGAACAATAAGGCCTCTTTGATAAACCTTCTCCCACACACACCGCAACATGTGAACAAAGGGTAGAAGAACCGAAGTTCCAGCGAGTAAAAATCCAACACCTCAAATGAATTCAACACACCAAAGAATAATTCCTCTCGAAAATCTCAAGACCACGTCAAACGTCCCACCAATACCATGGTGATTTTTCGGTATCTATTCCTTAACTCATAACTTGTCATATTGGTTTTGGACCACCTGGTCGTGGACCTAGTCGAAGACCTAGACGCTGACTTGGTCGTGGTCGTAACCCTTCTCGATGTGGTTGTAGGTCTCCTAAACGTGGTCGAGACCATCTGGACATGGTTGTAGATTGCTCCCACCAAGTACTGTTGCCGTCGAGTACCCCTCCCACCGAATACTGTTCTCGTTGAGTACTGTTCTCAGCGAGTACTCCTTCTGGTGAATACTGTTCCCGTCGAGTGCTATTCCCGACTCGAGTATTGTTCCCAACGAGTGCCCCTTCTGCCGAGTACTGGTCGTAGCTCTCGTGAAACTGATCGTAGACCTTTGTAAGCTGGTCGTATATCCTCTAGAACCGGTCGTAGACCTTGTGGATCTAGTCGTGGACCTTCAGGAATTGGTCGTAGACCCTCTGGAGCTGGTCGTAGACCCTCTGGAACTGGTCGTGGACCTTGCTCTCTTCTGGCTCTACTTGCACCTGGCTCACTCTTGGTCAAATCAGTAACAATGTTGTTTGGTACCGTATCATCCCCTCCCGCTTCAAGCAAATCGTCCTCAGTTTCGGGATAATCTTCAAAGCCTTTTGTCCTCAACAGCGAACTTGATTTCAGATTTGATTGCACTGTCCACCATTGGTTTTAGCACATGACGTTTGCCTTTATGCTTGAAAGTGTAAGTGTTGATTCTCTTGGCATGTGTGACATCACGATCATACTACCACGGTCTTCCCAACAGCAAACCACACACCTCTAATGGTAAAACGTTGCACTCTACATGATCAATATAATCGCCAACTGAAAACGACACACGTACCTTGTGTGTTATTTTCAGCTTTTCGGCCTTGTTCAACCAACCCACATAATGATGTTCAGAGTGCCTCCATGTGGATAGCCCCAACGCATACACTAAATCTTTGCTAATCATGTTAGTGAAACTTTCACTATCGATGATCAGTTTGCACGCCGTGCTTCAGACTTTGCATTGAGTTTGGAACAAGCTCCAACGCTGCCCTGTTGCCACCTTGTCGACGCCGTCGCCTTGCAACTTCTTGTCTTGGATGTTTAGCCCACTAGACGGTGCATTGTCCTCCTTCGCATGGTTGGGGGTAGAAAAATTTTCAGTACCCTCGCCAGGTAGCTTCACCTCTTCTTTTGTTGTGACCGAGCAACTATTAGTAGCAACAACAATCTTCTTCTTCTCAATAGCAGCTTGTACATGATCTCTCTGTTGACGATCCTTCAAGTATTGCTCGTAAGTGTATGACTCGATGTAATGACGCTGTCCTCGCTGAACAAAAGTATACAACCTGTTCGAGGAAATCGCGTAAGGATCAGAATAATCCTTTTGCCACTTCCTCCGGTCGGTCCATGGCTTTCCAAGCAGTAACGAGCACATGCGCATATGTGTAGGAAGCACGTCACACACCACCACATCAGCAAGTCCACACAATGTGAATCGTACCTCGACGTGATGTTTGATCACAAAGTATTGATCTTGCCATTGAACCTTGTACGGGTCAGGGTGTGGCATCAATTGGAGCTTCAAGTGGTCGACGAAGGTTTGACTTACCAAGTTTATGGCAACAAACTTATTCATCATCACAGCGCTTGTAGTCGCTCCCACTTGACATCTTGCATAGAATTGAGATGACCAAATCTCTTGCAATGGATTTTTCTTACATGAGTTCAGATCGAACCAAAGAGAGTCATCCATCTTCATGTCTTCCGCTATCATCCCTTCTTGCAGAAAAAAAAATTCAGCACGTACCAAGATCAACTTGACGCTCTAATACCACCTGATGAGGATCCAACTAGCAAACTAACGAGATCTCATTGTTTGGCACGATCTTTCACGGTACATCTTGATAGTAGCCTCCTAGCCCTTGCACAGTACACGAACAATAAGGTCTCCTAGATAAACCTTCTCCCATGCACACTGCAGCACGTGAACAAAGGGTAGAAGAACCGAAGTTCCAGTGAGTAAAAATCCAACACCTCAATTGGATTCAACACACCAAAAAGTAATTCATCTCGAAAATCTCAAGACCACGTCAAACGTGCCACCAAAACCATGGTGATTTTCTGGTATCTATTCCTTAACTCATAACTTGTCATATTGGTTTTGGACCACCTGGTCGAAGACCGACGCTGACTTGTTCGTGGTCATAACCCTGCTGGATGTGGTTGCAAACCTCCTGAACGTGGTCGTAGATTGCTCCCACCAAGTACTGTAGATGCCAAGTACTGTTGCCGCCGAGTACCCCTCCTACCGAGTATTGTTCTGCCGTCATCGCTCCCGTGAGTACTCCTTCATCGAATATTGTTCCGCTCGACTCGAGTACTATTCCCGACGAGTGCTCCTTTCACCGAGTACTGGTCGTAGCTCTCATGAAACTGATCGTAGACCTTTGTAAGCTAGTTGTAGATTCTCTAGAACTGATCATAGATCTTGTGGATCTGGTCGTAGACCTTTAGAAACTGGTCGTAGACCCTTTGGAACTAGCCGTAGACCTTCAGGAACTAATCGTGGACCTTGCTCTCTTCTGGCTCTGCTTGCACCTGGCTCACTCTTGGCCAAATCAATAACAATATTGTTTGGTGACGTAACAATGCTAGAAGAAGGACAAACTTTATTGTTCCATTGGCCATCGCCCGTGGAACTCACACCATGCATTCATAGAAGGAAGCGACCCTCCACACACATTTCTCCCAGATCCACAGTGAGCCTTCGCGCACGCTAGTGTGCTTTAATTGGGATTTCCTTGGTTTGCTGCGACAAGACCTCACAGATTTAGAAGCACCTTTTGACTTGGATGAACTACACAAGGTTGTGTAGCTAGCTCCTACCCACTAACCGTGCACCTAGGATGGATGAATTCACTGGCATGTTCTACAAAACATGTTGGGACATAGTCAAGGCGAACCTACTACAAGTTGTACAACAATTGTTCCACCTAAATGGCTAGGGCGTGTGCCTTGTCAACGATGCACATATTGCCCTGATCCCCAAAAAACATGACCCGATGTCGCCCAATGATTTCAGGCCAATCAATCTACTACACAATGTTGCCAAGATTTTCTCGAAGCTGCTACCAACCCGGTTGGCGGAACGAATTGCCGACCTCATCTCCCTAAGTCAAAATTCCTTCATCATTCAGGACAATTTCCTCTACATCCAAAACAAATCCAGACAATACCACCGCTCCAACAGACTGATGCTACTACTCAAATGAGACATCATAAAGGCAACTCTGTTTTGTGGGCATACATCCTTGATGTCTGGCAAGCAAGAGGTTTCGGCCCCCCTTGGCGAGAATGAATGGCAATGTCTCTAGCAACCTCCTATTCAAAGGTCGTCTTGAATGGAACTCTAGGCCCTAGCATCAAACATTGACGTGACCTTCGTTAAGGAGATCCGCTTTCTCCGTACCTCTTCGTCCTTGCGATATACCCACTTCAACGCTTACTAGACCTCGCAACCGAAGATGGACTTCTTTCACCTCTTGGGGGCTGACGTGCATGCCTTTGTACCTCTCTTTATGCTGATGATGATGCAGTCTTCATTGCACCACAAAAAGGAATAGGTTGCCTCCTTAGTGCAAATACTCCGCTTGTCCGGGCAGCTAAGTGGACTCAATGCGAATTTGCAAAAAAGTTTTGTGCTACCTATCAAATGCAGTAAGTTGGATTTGGATGATATTCTCTAAGACCTCTCGGTGCACCGAGCAGATTTCCCGACCAAATACCTAGGCCTATCGCTATCCTTGAAGCGACTACGATGAATCCATTTTCAGCTTCTAATTGACAAAATCGGTAGCCGCTTGTCTGGATGGAAAGGTCCTCATATGTCCAAGCAGGGGCAATTGACTCTCCGATCAGTGCTCTCGTCCATGCCGACCTACCTCCTGTCAGTGGTCAATGTTTCTTAGGTAGTAATACAACAAATGTACAAGCCACATCACAGTTGTCTATGGCGAGGGCAGATACCTCTCACGGTGGTAGCTGCCTTGTAAGTTGGGACCATGTGTGCCGACCCCCCGAACAAGGAGGATTTGGTGTTCTGGACCTCTGCAAATTCAGTAGGGCTCTCTATCTACGATGGCTTTGGCATGGGGAGGTTTTGCCCCCACGAAGCCTGGGTGAACTCCGACACAGCATGCAATGCATGCGACAAGGATCTCTTCTCAATGGCAACTCTTATCACGATCAGGGATGGTGAATCCATTGTCTTCTGGGTGGATATGTGGCTACATAGCATGGCACCCATGGACATCGCACTGAACCTCTTTATAGTGTCAAAGAGAAGAAACATAACCGCGGTTGATGCTTTGAGAAATGATAACTGGATTGAGGACATTCGCGTCAATATCACCTCAACCCTACTTGATGAGTACATCCACCTGTGGGGCCTTGTCTCAACTACGCACCTCCGGGTTGGGGAACGTGACATAATCAAGTGGCGATTCTCGCCAGATGGTACTTACTTTTGCCGGTTAGCTTACTGATTGCAGTGCCACGGAGCGTTTTAGATGCCTTACCACCATATCATCTAGAAAACATGCCCCCCAAAGTGCAAGTTCTTCGTCTAGCTAGTTACTCGCAGAAAAGTCCTCACGACTGACAAGTTGATGCTACAAGGATCGCCAAACAACTACTTTTGCCCCGTTTGCCATCGGAACCAGCTTGAGACACTAGACCACCTCCTACTACACTGTCCTTACTCTTCCCGGGTTTCGTTTGGCCTGGCCCAATGGATTGGCCTACCATATCTACCCCCCAACATCACAGCAACGCTAGCAATCAGAAAGGGGCTTAACTCAGTCATTCATGCCACCCATTGGTAGCTATGGAAGGAGCGCAACAACATAATTTTCAACTAGCAGCACAAGCCTTGCGGTGAAATAGTCCGTAAAATTAAAGACATCCTAAACCTATGGATGCTAGCCGGTGCAAAAAAAACTCCGATCTGTAATTCCTACTTTAGACTACTAGCCCTGTACAATCTCCTTTTTCTTTTCTAGCTTTTTTCGTGTAACTTCACCTTGCTTGATGAAATGAGTTATGGCAGTTCTCCTGCCATTTATTCAACAAAAAAAAAATGTCTGCCGTTGCCCTCGTCCTACCGTCCTGCTGCTGTTCCCTGTAACCTTTTGAAGGGACTCGATGCGTGCCTATGAGAACTTCACGTGAGTGTTTCTATCCGTCCGGACCAAAACCGGCAATGCTATACACACAAACTTTTTTGTAGTACATGTGTACAACACTTGGATAGATGGTGTAGATCAATGGTAGTTGGTGTAGATCATGGGTAGGATTGGGTGTTGGGAGAAATCAAAGGTTGAGATCATCTTGTAATACACATGTACTACAAAATTTTTAGTGTGTGAAGTATTTTCTGACCAGAACTCCTTGATCCCAATGTTTTGATCTTTGTTTACTTCTTGATCCTAGCGCTTACAGAAATCTTAAATACTTGCTAGCTAACTACCATATTAAAGCGCACATGAAATTGTTCAGACGTAGTGCACTAGTTCCTCTTCTGTATGATAATGCATGCCCTCCCATCTCTGTCGATAAACTAATCAGTCCGTTTAAATAATTTAGCAATGTTGTGAGTTATAAAAAAATTGATATACATTTGATTTGGAAATTTTATAATCACTAATGATGTATGGCAGCGACCATATATATAGCTGCCATTCTGACCAATGGAGTACAGCACAAACAGCTTGACTGTTGTTACAAATCTCCTAGCTAGTCAGTTACCTTATGAGCATCAGAGCGGAAGACTTGATGCCTAATTATGCATGTAAGTATAACCACTTCGGTTATACTTTATTAGTATATATAATTTTTACCATGGCATTATATCACACCACACCACACCACAATGTTATTAGGCTAGCTGTATATATGATGCATGTTAGTATATGTATCTGTATCATTTATGCAGCTATTTCCACCAATCATTCTCCCGTCCACAGGAAGCAGACGTCGATACGTAATCCAAGGCCTCTTCTTGTTTCTCCTCGACCTGGAACACCTGCACCGGGTTGGAGTAACTAGACTCCTTCGGAGTTGAGTCACCGTGGCCGAGTTGAGACGCCACGATTTTGTCAAGATCCCTCCAATCCGCGGCCGATGCATCCGTCACATAAACCTGCTCGAGCTGAAGTTGCTGAGAAGCTTGGTCCTGTGTCAGGCTGCATGGCTGGAGTGTTGCTACAGGGCCGACTAGGTCTGGAAGTTTGGGGCTCTCTAACTGAGGGAGCTGCAGGAAGCTGGGCTCCTGGGGAAGAAGGTGATGGTACTCTAGCTCCACCTTGCAAGGGTGGTAGCTATGGTACGGCGCCACGTTCTGGTGGTGGTGCACTGCTTGCCTCGGCGAGTCGAGGTCCGGCGCCATGAAAGCGACATGGTCATTGAACCAGTAGGGTGAATCGGCGGCCATTCTTTGCACCGTTGCAACTCGCTTCTTGAACACCCTACAGACCACCCATCCTTCCTCCTGAACATGTATATTAGCAAATTAACCTTCTGTGTGGCAGGTGCTGAAGAATGAATGGATCATTAACATGCACGTTGCACATTCTAAGCTAGGCATACGTACGTGGGGAGTTCCATTTTCGTTGGTCTCCAAGCGATACTCGTGCATGATCCAATCTGACTTCTGTCCATTGGGAGCCCGGCCCTTGTAGAAAACCAGCGTCTTCCTCATCCCCACAAGGCAGTTCTTAACGTAGATCGGCTTGTCCCTTCCGGTGGCCTTCCAGAAACCGGCAGTGGTTGCTCTGTTGGTGCGAGTGCCGGTCGGGTACTTCTTGTCCTTGTGGCTGAAGAAGTACCACTCGTTCTGCTCTTCGGTTCCAATCTTGCATTGTTCTGTTTCAGCGTCATTGTAGCGATAGGTTTAGTGTGTATAGTTACTAGTTCATGAAAAGCATAGTCATTATACACCTCGTACTTTGACACATTTACAAATTACAAGGTATATATCAGGCAAGCTTGTACTACTAGCATAAGTGGAGTTGTAATTACCTTGTAGATCCCAAGGCTCGATTTTGTACAAATCAACATCTTTTATGACATCCAAGTCTATCTTCTTCAATGCTATCTTCTTCCTGAGGTAGTAATCCACGAGTTCTTCATCAGTGGGGTGGAAACGAAAACCGGGGGGGACATGGGAGAAAGCGTTCATCTTCTTCCACTGATCAAAGTAATATAGCTAGATGCCAAGCTAGTTCACACTGCATAATAAAAAGTCATTTTTCAGCATAAGTTTGATGATCAATTATCTCTGCGTAAAGAAAAGCGCCTCTCCTCAGTCCATCTCCATGTGCGCGCGGTCTTGTAGAATTAGGTTACTACTAGTACTACATGGTATTGGTCTGAAAGCACATCAAACTGCTTGAGTCTATTGATTAATTGTACAGAGAAACTAGTATTAACTGATATAAGCATGCCCTACTCTTTTTCACTAGAATTACATTTATCGAATAAAATGAACAATATCATGTACTACGGCAGAAAGTACCATGCTTTCATCATATAAAGGATTACCCGGATGAGCCCAACATTTTGCTTTGTTTCTTTTCTTTTCTGTCAATGAAGCTAAATATTCCCTTGAAAAAAAAGTTGAGCTAATTTTTTTCCGCATGTGGACTGTCGCTTCGAAACTTAATTAGTGTGGTTAGTGTGAAGCATTTCAGAACACAAAAACTAAGTTTAGTTTCCCATATCACATGAGAGTGAGGAAGAGATCGGACTGAAACGATTGATTAATTAGAGTTGAAAACTTTTGTTAAATAATGGAAGAAAAAACTATACCAAAATTCATTCTATATGTATCTGCGCAAATTATCAGGGAAAAAGTTGAAGAAATTAGCATCCAATATCTTAGCTGACGTTTCTATTTGCCCCCCAAAAAAAGGTAAATAGAAATACAAAGAATTAAGGAAGTATATATCCCACAAAAAATGTCTCTTTCTTTAAGAAAAGGAGTTAAAATCTACAAAACAATGTCTAATCGATCATTAACATCAGAGATCGATTAGCACCGGTTCTCCTTCAGAAATTAGGATGATCAGCCAACTGGAATCTACGGGGATTTGCACCCTTCTACCTCCATATATGCATCTTCATGATGTGCCCGCGCGCGCGCGCGTGGAGAGAGAGCGCACGCTTACAGTTACGATATAGGAAGAACGTACAGAAGTCTCACCACGCGCGCCTGCGTTGCGTGCACCGAGTTCAGTGAATTAACCAAGCGAGGATTGCAGAGTCGATCGGACAGGACCAACTTTTCGCTGCTCCCTAGCTAGTTTCTTGCCTTCTCCTCCGACAACCACCTCGGGACTCGCGAACCTTGTGCCCACGAAGACGAAGATGAACGACAGCACGTACGCATCAGCAGTTCAGCACGTACAGTGTATCCACGCACGTACGGTAAGCAAACAGGCAGAAATCACGAGGAACTAGAGGCAAGGCTACGTACCTTCCTGTGTGTCTGCCTGCTACTTTGCCGCAGTCCTCAGCCAGCCTTAATTTAATGGAAGCTAGCGTGCAACTAGCTAATCCCTCGGTTTCGCCGGCCGGCCGATAGATCGATCGAGAGGAGGGATAAGGCCGTGGCGGGGTATATATATCGATCGGTCGTGGCCGAGGTGGGTGGCACGAGAGCGCGGCCGGAAAGCGCGGATGGATTGCGGGCCAAGGCTAGCAGCAATCCAGGAGCAACGCGGCCGGAAAGCGACGCGGAGATCTCCCTCGATCTCTCGCTAGCTGCCCCCGTGTTTTCTATTGTCCTTCTTCGCCGCCACCAACACCTCCCCAACCCGCCAACGACAGCGACAGGGCCTCCTCGTTCGATCACTCCCCGCCGGCTGCCCCTCCTCCTCCCTCCGATCAAATCGATCCTCCACCCAAAACGAAGGTTTCGCTGCCGTGTGTAGCTCTTATCTGCTTATGTAGTAGTAGTACAGGCCTGGCCTTCTGGGCATGCAAGAGAGAAGCAGAAACGATGGTGGAGATATTATGGAGATATGCTCACGATTTTATGATGATGATATAATTAACAATGGTAGAGATGATTTATCGAAACACTTATTTTTGGTAAATTTCAGATGCTGTCAGACAGTAAGCGGTTAGACCAGCCGTTGGACAGGCTAAGTGGCTGACGGTCAGACCGGCCATAAAAGTGTTGTTCGAATTTTAGGTTGGACCAAAAATAGAGGGTGTAGGCAAGAAAGAGAATTTTTCTGCACTTGGTCTCATATTTTTTTGAGTTTCGAGTTAAAAGTTTTATTCGTTTTGGATTTCTAGATAGGTTTCGGATTTTCGAGGAGAAAATCCGACTACGTCAATGTGCTGGCGATCGATCGCCCGGTGGCGATCAAAGCGGCGGCGGTCGACCGCTATGGGTGGCGGTCTAACCGGTTTTGTCCTGTTCGCTTGCCGGCAAGGTGGCGATGTTCGTAGGTTAGATCAAATTTATGGTTTTCAGTGCATATATGTTGCATGACGTATGTTTTGACTAATGTGAGTCAAGTTGCGAAGAATTTGTGTACGAAATCGATTTCTTGATCTATTATTGTTCAGGAGATTTGGAGGTCAACGACAGTTAACGGCGAGGATGATCGGGACTAGGCTTGGAGAGCTGAGGTCTAGAACGATCGAGGATGTCGGGTGAAGTCAGTGGACCCAAGCATGGAGCAAAAATGGACAAGGATTGTAGAACGGGAAGTTCGGTGCGACGGGTTGCTATCAAACGGCGCAGGGGTCAGTGCAAGTGCCATGGTGGTTTTGGTGGGAGCTGGATATGAGAGACTTGTCGACATGAAGAGAGTCGTTGATCAACCTACACGTGGTGAAACATGTGATTGCTTCATGAAGATTGGATTCAGTCTTTGGAGAAGGTTCGAGAAGGGGGATTTTGGTAACTTTACCAAAATACCACCTTGGTGACCTTTGGCTAAACCGCAACGCAAAACGGCAGAAAGAGAGACACTTTAGGTCAAATGAATATAAAGATTACGAAGAAACGGATTCGAAAAGCCCGGTTCGTCATCCGCTTTGAGAAGCATGCATGAGTGTAGACCCATTTGTGTATAGGCTTAACGGGTGTTCGTTAAGGTCTTCTCTCTCAGTCTAGCCTCCACTATAAAAGGGAATATTCAAATGTGGAGTTCCCAAGTCCTTCCAAGAGAAAACCCTAATTTATGATTTTGGAATTTTGGAGTAGTTGAGGCTAGAATTTGTAAGAGATAGATTGATTGTGCGCTCAAGTGTTGAGCTTTTATCCTTTATAGTAGAGTGGTTATAAACCAACATCTATCTCAAATCAATCAAGCAAGATTTCTTCAAGATGAATCTTTTCTTGTCCTTGTTCTCTCTTTAGTGACTTATGGGATTTTGATGATCCTTTGGTTTTTCTTTGATTTATTGTTGTGACCTTGCGTGCTGTGATATGTGGGAATACATTTAGATTCATCTTAATCATCTTTTAACAACGAGCAAGTTTCATGATTAAAGTTTGATTTTTCTAAGTTTTTGTGCCCTCCTTTCCTCATCTATGAAATTTATGAAACTTTGGCTTTGATCTTCCCAATTATCGATTGGAATATGTTCATGGCCTTCTTGATGAGCTATGATTTAAATTTGAGGGGATTTGGCTCATCGGATTGAAAGTTGAGTTGATTTATGATTTTGATTTCGTGCTAATTTCACTATTCCTTATGCTGGAGGTCAGACCGCCCCTAGTGAGAGGTCAGACCGCCAGGCCACCGGTTGGACCGCCCAACATGAGAGGTCTGACCACCCAACTCATTGTGTCTTGAGTTTTCGGTGTTTTTTATTGTTGTGCTTCGGTGTTTTGATTGAATTCAATACAAGACTTTCATTGTGCTTGTACACTAACATTCGTATCTTTATAGCTATTGAAGTGAAAGTTGGATTGAATTCGATCAAGATAAAAAAAAAAATACTCCTATTCACCCCTCTTCCGTTTCAGTCCAACAATGACCAAGAAGGCGAGGGAGAGCAGGAAAGACCGGACCCCGGCTGCCACCTTTCTTCTGAAATTCAGAGGCAAAGAGTGTGTAACGATATAAAGGTGTTGCTCCTTTAACTCGTCAGTGATGGATAATCGTACTAACATTAAATTTGATTGAACCTTACGTGAAACGTGCATTGGCGTGTGTGGCCCTAAAAGCCATGTAATTATGGTTATCATGGGCAGGGGCAATTAAGTGGCTCTTAGCTAATAGGGACCAAACAATTCATGTTACACCTCTATGGAGGAGCATATGGTGCATCATGGTTGTATGGTCCAAGCTATGCAATTATGCATGAAATGAGGTAATTTAGTCAGTCAGGCACTCTAAAAAGGAGATATGTACAAGGATTCTATACCAACTTTAGTCTGTCAGGCACTCTAACTAGACACTTGCACGAGAATACTACGTTTGTATATTGGAAAACATAAAGATGGAGGCTACACATATACGATCACCAATTCACCAGCTATCTGCCTGGTCTGTTAACAATTCATCTGTGTGATGAAGGCAGCTCTCCTGCCATTCGTTAAAAAAAAAAACAATTCATCTGTGTGTCCATCGATTGGATGCAGCTATCTCTGGCTAGCTAGCTTTTGTTGCTCCTTGATGGTCGCTCTCAGATCGGCCAGGATGGACCCCATCTCTCGACCAACCTAAGTATATTTTCGATGACGACCCTGTTGATTTGTGATCCAAATTCTATACATCAATTAGGTCAGCTTCTGGACGGAGCGTAGCGGAGGCCCGTCGCCGGATCCTAGTCGAATTAGGGTTTCGATATATATATTTCCGTAAGCATTGTTTGGGATATCGAATCGAGTTGTAAATCCCAGCGTTGTAACCTCACCCGATATAGTGAAGATTGTTGCTGGCTGGCGCCCGTGGTTTTTTCCCTCTCGCATTGAGAGGGTTTTCCACGTTAAATCTCGTGTCTCTCTGCGATTGATCTTGTTTACTTCGTCGTTCCTCCGCCGTCGCGTATAACAGACCCTCCTCCAAATGGAAATGCAGTGCCACAGAAGCCAAATACCTCATGCTCATCCTTACAAAAAGAGTGACACAAGGATATCAAGCCTTTAAGGAGACGTAACATTTGAACAGGACCGGGCTAGCTAGCTAGCTACTATATATGATCTATCTAATGCGATCTCAAGGGCGTCAATTGTACGTCATGAATTTTTCTGTAGCTTAAACGACAGTTATTATAGAATTCAGTAAGAGTAAGGCACATATATAACTTTATAAGTACGGCAGAATTAGGGTTAAACCTGATTAAGCAGGTCCTGATACGATGAGATAAGTAGAAGTAAATAGGTTTTAGGCGTGGGGCCGGCCGGAGTGTTGAAGGCAGGCAGAGGCGGCTGGCGGTCCGGCGTGGGTTCGACCTGATCATTAGTCACCCCTGCTTTTATCTTATTCGGTGCTTTATCAGAACCAACCGGGCAAAGCATACACATGCATACAGTTTTGGTAAGCCCTGGCTAACCTTATTTGCAACAAGCGATCGATCGCGCGATGGCATGCATTCTATTCCAGCTCACAGACTCGATCGAGCTGTGGTCCTCAGTGTGATATGCACGCCCTTTCTTCGCACGCAAAAATGAAAGCTAGAAAGCGTTGGCCTCTGATCATGCTGTTGTAACATCGATTCGCACATGCACGTTTCGTCGCTTCGAACGACCGATCGAATGTGTACACATATTTCACGTGCGCATGCGGCAAAACTCGATCTCATCACAACCGGGCAAATCTAGCAGATCCTTAGATCTGTTCCAATTAAGCTAGCTAGCTATTTTTTTGCTAGCTCTCCATACTCCGTGGTTAACTTAGGAGCTTGGACTTGTGTCGGAGCTTTCAGCAGTCGGCACGTACGTACTTGGCGTGCGCACATATATTAGCAAGGGTGTGGCCGTGCGCGAGACCGATGATGGTGGCGATGTCCGGAGCAGACGCCGTTGCAACTTGCAACTGGAAGGGAGCACTTAGCCTTTAGGAATACACAAAGAACAGAGACAAGTGGATATAACAGATACCGATCGGTGCTAGCTTTTGCTCGGATGGAGATACTTTCTCGGATGTTTATTTGGGTGGGCCGTATTGCAACTGGTGTGGTGTATCTTTGGGGGAGAAGTGAAGCAAAAGGACTTCACGCCATGTGGTGCATCATCTTGCCCACCTGCCGACGTCATTGGTCCTCCTTTTTTTTTTCAGAATTTTGTTTGCAGATCAGTGAGCAAGCATACAGAGTATGTATGTAAATGAGGTGGCATGCTGACATGTGCCGATGTTCGTATTGGTGTGGATTCATTTCTAGCCAGCTAGTGTGTCTATCTAATAATTCTAATTTAACTCAAAACGAAGCCTAATTTACGGTGTTAACAGACGCACCTTGGACGGCGTGTGGTGCTGGGCTAGGCAACGACTGACTGGTAGTACTGCTAGTAACCACAAAATTGCCAAAAAGTGCCAAGCAAGCGTGAGGCAATGGTCAAAAGGTACCTTTAATTTACATGCTTGTTGTAGCTTGCACACTCGATCAAGCCCAATACACTGTACTAGTGTCCATAGAGACCACAGGCGCTGCCTGGTGTTCCATTGTTACGAAACACACTCTGCAGAACCTTGATAAGGTCGTTGAATTTTGCAGCACGCGCGAGGCATACCTGAAGTCTGAAGAGAGCAGCAGCTTGCTCATAATCATAAATGTGCACGGTTCATTCAAAAATAATGAAATAAATGTGCATGAGAGAAACCATTTTATACATAGTAACCTGGAAACGTCCATCATGGATGTACTCTTGCTGGTCTTAGCATCTCTGCTGCATATGTGCATCGACATGACACACGGCATCATGATCTTGTTTCCTTTCTCATCCTGGAAATGTATACCCGCCGGGCCCTACACCCTTATCCACTTGCATGCAGAATTATGCAGATGAGCTGTGTAACTTTTCCACCTTTTCCTTCGTCTGATCAATCGCTGCTCGGTAGTTCGGTTCAGTTCGGTTCAGTGGCTCTAGCCTCTAGCTTTCCCGAGTTAGCAAGTACGGGCGTCGGGCGATCCAGAAGTATGGCACCGCCGCAACGACAACCACGCAATGCAACGCGAGCCACGGCCACCACACGCGTCGCCGCCGGCGTAAGTTGCGCGGCTAACATCCTAAGCTTTTGCCGGACACGTCTTTTTCGTGCTAAACCTGCAAGCCTGCAACCGAGTTAACATCTTATTTGTGCACGGTTAAAACTTCAGCGTCGTGATAGGACTGGTTTTTTTATAAGAGAGGTGATAGGACTAGCTGTGCCGGCCTGTAGTTACGCTCGTCACGTCCCTCTCTCCCTCCAACGATGGGGAGGTGGTTAAGTTTAAACGACGGTACAGCACAAGCTGAGCACTAACCGAACCGTCTAAGTTTGGTCGGCCCATGCCGGCCCGCCACACAAATCATTGCCGCCTACGTGGCATGTACCCTTTCCCGTCCGACGTGGCGTGACCTATATAACTGGGTGCAGTAGGGGTCAAGGAGCCAATGGGACGTTGCGGGCTCGCCAATACTCCTCGGGCCCCGCCGCGCACCAGCCCACCTGCGTACACCATCATGGCAACTGTAGCGCATCTGCCGCCACCAACCGATCGACGATTACCATACGGGCGATACAAGGATCGATCGATCATAGACGAGCTACTGTAAAAAGCGCACAAACGCTGTCCGCAGATGTGTACGATGCGGACATAACTCCTATAGATATAATTAAGTTTATTATGTTTGTTGTTCCAAATACAAGAGTTCATACACTTCACTTAAATTATCAGGTGAGCTCGTTTTTAGGAGTGTTTTTATATTATATGAATTATATGATGCTACATAAGGATGAAAATGTATATTTGTGCAGTACCACATCACTTTGTGTCCAGGCCAAGCAAGATTTCAAATTGGACACGTTTTGGAATCCAGTTCGGCCTCCGGAGAGAACTCCAACTTCAAATGAGCATAACTTTCACACACGGACTCCGTTTGAGGTCCACGAGTACTTGATTGAAAGCTTATCTCGTTCTCTTCCAAACGAATCAGGCCACACCTCCAAATTCCTTCTATACGGGTCGTAATCATAAAAAAAAAAGTATTGTGTCACCTATTTGGGCCGTGGGCCGTAAATCAAAGAAACCCTAGGTCTATTACTATTTATGTGATACTGTTCACATATAAAAGTATCATCACCCCCCCCCTCTTCCTCCTATACATAGTGGCCGCCGCCCTCGAGTTTCGTTGGATTTCGTTTATATTTAATTCGTCTTCATTGCAACTTGTATCTTCTGCGTGTGTCGACTAGACCATCCAGTCAAGATCCTTATTCGGAATACCACCTTATCAGTACTTCAATCCTATTTGCAATTTCATATTGCTATTTATCTTGTTATTGCATGTTCTTCAATTGCATGCAAGAATAAACCTTTGTGGTCAGGTCGATCGTGCTTCTAGTAAGGTCGATAACAATCACGGAGTTGGTTCAGCGATTACGGGCATATTGGTCTTGTATGATTGGTAGGCGAGTCGTGAGAGTCGTCTCTACCGAAATTGAGTTATCGTTCTCATCGAAAGATCGGAACACCTATTGTCACATCAGTATACACGGGTCTTTCCGGGCGGGCAGTAACTCTGCAGCTTTCTTACTTCGTCTCTACCAATGCCATCGAAATGAATCGCAATGTACGTGCATGTGTGCACAGGTAACTTTGCGACTTTCTGAGAGGTACGGCCTGTTAGAATGATCTCAGGGCATTTGGCCCAACGGGCAAATGCCCCCACCCCCTTGTTTGCGCTCGATCGGGGCGCCACCCAATAGGTGGTGGGCCTGTCGCGCCGCCACATAAATAGAGGTGGGGGCCGGGGCGGCACGCACAACAAGGTTCACCGTGCCGCCAAAAACCCCACCGACAAAACCCTAATCCGATCTGAGAAGGGGCGCCCAATGACGGAAGTTCCACCACCGCGCCATCGAACGCGCCGCCAACGAACCAAAGAATGGCGGCTCTTCATCCTCTACGACGGACGGTCGGTACCCCAACCCTCTCTCTCTCTCCCTTCCCTCTCAGATCTAGACCCCAGTGCAAAGAAAAGGAACCACGACATTGGTATCAGAGCACTTACCGAGTCGCAGCCGCCGACGCCGTTCTCGTGATGTCGTCGCCGCCGGTCGCACCGGCTTGGGCCGCCTTGCGCGCGCCGCCGGGCCGCTGTGCCCGCCGCCGCCGCCGCGGCTCGCGCCACCGCAGCCTGGCGCCGGGTAGCCGCCGCTCGCGTTAGGGCGCCGCCGCCGCGCCTTGCGGGGCCTCCGCGCTCGCCACCTTGCGCGCCGGAGCCGCCGCCGCCGCGCTGCGCGACGCTGCGTTCGGCCGCCATGCTCCTGGGCCGATGGGGCGCTGCCGCAGCCTTGCGGGGCTCTCGCTGCTCGCCGCTTGCGCGCCGGAGCCGCCGCCGCGCTGCACCGCCCGCTGACCGCCGTCGCCGCGCGGTTTGGGCTGCCGCCCCACCAAACGAGGTTCACCGTGCGCCACAAACCCCACCGACAAAACCCTAATCCGACCGAGAAGGGGCGCCCGGCGACGGAAGTTCCACCACCGCCGCCATCGAACGCCGCCAACGAACCAAAGAATGGCGGCTCTTCATCTCTCGACGACGACGGTGGTACCCCAACCTCTCTCTCTCTCTCCTTCCTCTCGATCTAGACCCCGGTGCAAAGAAAAGGAACCACGACATTGGTATCGAGCACTTACCGAAGTCGCGGCCGCCGGCGCCGTTCTCGTGATGTCGCCGCCACGGCCGGCCGGCCGGGCGCCGGCCGGGCTGTGTGCGGCCGCCGCCGCCTCGCGGCTCACGCCATCGCAGCTGGCTGGCGCCGGGGTAGCCGCCGCCGCCGCTCCGCGTTAGGGCCGCCGCCGCAGCCTTGCGGGCCTCCCGCGCTCGCCGCCTTGCGCGCCGAGAGCCGCCGCCGCCGCCACAGATCGCCGCGCTCGCCGCTGTGCTCGGCTGGGCCGATGGGCCGCGCCGCCGAGCTGCTGGGCCTCCGCGATGTAATAACCCAATTTTCAAATTTTAGTAAAATTTAAAAGTTTACTTATGTTTGTGGATTTTCTTGAATTTTCAAAAAGCTTTTTATAAATATTTTAAAGCTAAATCAAAGTTTATTTACAAAATTAAAAGCCAACAAATAGTTGGCTTTAATTTTATTAAGTCCAGAATGAGTATGGGAATTTCTGTGAATTTTTCCATAATTTTTGGAAGTATTTTACTATTTTCTAAAGCCTAAATGAATTAACATAATTAAAACAATTGAGAAATCCAAAAGAAAATCAAAAATGGCTTTGGGTCGAAACCCACCGCCTCGCCCAAAATCTCGCGCGCCCACACACACCACGCCACCCGCGCCGCTCACTTCCCTCCGCCGTCCGATTTCAATCGGACGATCGCCATCACCCCACGCACCATCCTCTCTCGCTTTCACTCACGCCGTTGGATCGCGATCAAACGGCCAAACCTCGCCTGCACCCTTCACGCACAACTAACTATTGTGACCGTTGGATTAAAATCCAACGCCCGCACTCATCGCCTACCTCACACCACCTCCTCCTTCTTCTCCGCGCGGCAAGCCCACGACCGCCATTCTCGCACACCCACGAAGCTTCGCTAACGGGCCTTTTCCAACGGTACTTGACCCCGCCAACGTGCGCATCGTGGTTGCCTCAACCGCCGCCACCTTTCCCACTACCTTCCCCTCCATCTCCGGTCACAACCGCCGGATGCCCAAAACCGCCGCGCACGACCTCCACTTCGTCCTCCCACTCCCACCTCCCTTGCCTATAAAGGCAAGCACGTGGAGCCTCTACTCACGCTCACCCCATTCCCCTCACTCACA
Source organism: Ampelocalamus luodianensis (assembly GCA_036346255.1). Taxonomy (NCBI): domain Eukaryota; kingdom Viridiplantae; phylum Streptophyta; class Magnoliopsida; order Poales; family Poaceae; genus Ampelocalamus; species Ampelocalamus luodianensis. The sequence goes on from CM070623.1 coordinate 52,352,711, forward strand.
CTCGCCACACCTCCCAATCCGACGCGATTTGAGTTTCCTCCGCCGCGGTGAAATAGGATTTCTCCGATTCGGTGAGACCGAGCCGCCCGACCCGCCGCGCGCAGCCAAGACGCCGCTTCGCTGGCGGTGCACGCACCATCTTGGCCGGAGCACCCCTGGAGCGCCATCGCCACCGTGAGCTCCACTTCGCCGCCGCTCATCTCCGTCGCCGACCATCTTCCCGACCCTCTCGTCACCAGGAGGGCACCATCGCCATCGCGATCGCCGGCGGACCTCAAGCACCCTCCATCGCCGCCAACGCCACCGGAGCACCACCGCCGCCGTCACCCAAGGTCTCCGCCGCAAAACCCCGCCACGCCAACTCCGACGACCATCCGCACTCACTCCGGTACCAACTTGTTCGCGATACTCCTCTACACACCGGTACCAATCACACTCACCGTTGAGCACTAGAACGCCGCTGCCGCCGCACCCGCACGCCGCCGGCGTTGAGTCGACGTGCGCTCACGTGGCAGCCACGTAAGTCGCCACCTCGGCGAAGCATACGCGGCGCCGCGTGGCGCCGCGTCGATGCCGACAGGCATGGTCCACCGCACCATCTTTTCCTAGGCCGGTGGACTTGGTCCACATGGGCCGAGTCACTGACCGATGGACCCCACATGTCAGAAATCATTTTATTTAAATTTAATTCTGAATTTCTGTAGCTGATGCAAGCATTGCGCAATAATTCATTTTTCCTTTAGAAAATAAATCGAAAATCAATTAAATTGCAAATTTGAGTTATAAACTTCTAAAATTCATATCTTTTGAACCATAACTCCAAATTGAGTGATTCAAATTGCAAAATTTATATAAAATTATAATCTAGATAACTAAACCAAAATATTTCAGTTTGGAGTTGATTTGAACTATGTTTTTGAATTTATTTGAATTTGAATTTGAATTTGTCGATTACAGATAGAATTCGAACGACTCGGAGAGTTCGATCAAATCAAGATTTAGAATTTCAAGACATCGATCAAGGCAAGTTACACCATTGATCATATTGCCCCTATTAATTTAAGTTATTTCAGCTTTTAAATTCCTTATTGCATGCATATGTTGTTATAAATATTTTAATATCTGTTTACGATAGTTAATTCCATATGTTATTGTATGGCCAAATTTGAATGTTGTATCCGACTACCTTGATACCATAGGCAAGATATTACCAAAATTCAAATATATGCTTAGCCAAGCTTAGTCCACATTTACGAATTTGGGAGGGTGTACACCGATTTCTACAAATTGTTTTCAAACTTGTTATTGTGGTATTGTTTTACCACATGAGTTTATAAATGAAGTTTTTAATAAATTCAAAAAATGGGTTTGGACTTGGCGAAATGGTCGGAAAGGTGGGTGCAGTTTATGCACGGTTTGATCCGTTAAGATCAAGGCCCATGGGTTGAAGGATGACGCTAAGTCAATTGAGGACCGGTCTTTGAGCCGCTTATTGCTATGCCATAACGCACCACCACATGTCCTGTATGGGCAGGATTTGGCTAACTAATTTGTGATGTCCTAGTATATTTATGTCATGTGATTTTGTGGGTGTCGGCTAGACGCTTTATTCCCACTTGGCGCAAGAGGGGCTTCCGAGGACAGTCACCCAAAGGGGCGAAACCTTAGCGGGCATGAATGTACTAGGATAAAACATTGTAAAGGCCTCATGGTAATTGCTCACCACACGCCTTCGAAGCGTGAATTGGCCGACATAACGAGCATGTCACCTCGTGTGGGTAAGTTGTACCAACTCGCAGAGTAGAAACTATTCGAATAGCGCGCCCATGGTCATGGACATGCTAGCAGGCCACTTAAAGTTAGTATTGTTTTTGGTTTTAAAATGCTTTAATAAATGTTGAGGATGGTTAATCCTTATGAAAATTTGGGCGGAAGCCAAGTGTTAGGAGGGGATCCTTCACTTCATCATTGGAGGTTATCCACATTATATCATTGTCATTTCAAAGTATGATTTTATCCATAGTATAAAATTGCCTTAGAAACTACTATGCTTATTCAAATCGAAAATGTTGTTTATGCAAAACAACCCCGCCACACTCACTTGTTTCCTTATGCATGCATTTAACTTCAATATTGGGTGTGACTTGCAGCACGGTAGTAGTGCTCACTCTTCTTTGAATAAATCTTATTCAGAGAAGATCGCTATATTGACGGTGAGGACCAGATTTAGTAGGCCTTTCGACCTGCACGATTGCTCGTGGCGCATCGTGTGGCTCCCACTATTATGTTATTTCCACTGTGTTTTATCATTTGACCTTTGATGTTATTATTCATACTCGCTTGTATTAAACAGCTTATTTATTTAATGCCATTTACGTTTCGTGATATGAATGTGATATTCATTTTTGTGAGACTGTACACTGGAAATCTCGGGTGGTGTTTGAACACAGAGAATTCGGATCCTTCGCTCCGGGTTCGACAAAGTGGTATCGAGCCATATCGATCGTAGGTCATGGCCCACTGTAGAATTGGTAAAACCATTAAGGACTATTTTTCAAAAATTTACAAACTATTTTTGTCTTCCGAGTCTTACTCTTCCTTTCTCTATTAAAAAGATTTCTAAACTCTTGTCCTTTCTAAAATTGTAGATGGCCGAGAGACCACCCGTATCTCCCATGGAGTCTCATACTGGAGAATGGGCGGATATCCTATGGAAGATGATGCAACATCCGAGTTTCACGAAGAGACCCACATACCAAGGATACAAGTATATCGTGGGACAACAGGAGCGCTGGAGAGTGGAGGTCATCCTCTACTCTAATTTAGCGCGGATACATCCTTCCACATCTTCGACGTCCCAATGCGTCGGAGACTTTCGAGGATCGGCATCCAAGATGCGGCAAGAGAAGCCGACGCCGACTTCGCTACACCTACGACGCCCATTTTCGGATATCGCATTCCAAGATTATCCCATGCACATCCCCACTCGGCTAGGCAAAGGCCTTCACTCGATCGAGAATGAGGATATGCCGGAGATCACTCACCAGGTGGAGTTAGCCAAGGCGATGGATTACGCCTATGGCAACACCCTGGACGAGTTGTATCTCGTTCAGGGGAGGCTAGAGGCCGCAGAGGAGAGGCTGAAGGCAGCAGAAGCTGAATTGGCTCAGTACAAAAAGGGCCAAGGCAGCACCTGCAACTCCCCCGACTACACCCCATCCACCCCATAGATGTTTTACTTCCACCATTTTAGATGTTTGCTTTCCCCTAGTTATTCGATTAGCTGCGAATTATGAGCTACTAACCTTTTGTGGTAGCCATAATCAAATGAATAAAATAAAGAACTACTTTGAAAAAGAAATTTGGATCCTTTGTCTTGTTTTGGTGTGCTTTTGGGCTAATATAAATTTACTTCCCCTTAGTGCAACCTTTTCTTCCCTTTCCTAAATCCTTGGAAAATTCAGCAGATGGTGAACACCCGCACAGGAAATGGCAGCATCCAGGGTCAGAACAACGAAAATACCGACCATCAGGAGCAGCATGTTCAAAGAACCTCCCCACCACCAAAGAAATAGGACCAGATTGGCAGCGGATGATGGCCAATCAAACTCACCTTATTGAATTGTTGGCTCGGCCGCCAACAACGCCGAACAACCAGTAACAACAAACCACCGCCGCAACTCGAGCACCGGCACACCTTTCTCAGAGCGTGACAATGTCGGAGTTCATGCGTATGCGTCCTCCGACATTCTCCAGCAGCACCGAGCCGATGGATGCTGACGATTGGCTTTGTGCCATCGGAAAGAAACTGGACATCGCGCAATGCACAGATCGCGAGAGGGTCCTGTTCGCAACTCATCAGCTCAACGGACCAGCCTCAGAATGGTGGGATAATTTCTGCATCTCCCACGCCAATGCCCAGGCCATCTCGTGGGACGAATTTGTGAGAGCCTTCCGACATGCCCACATCCCCGCCGCATGATGACATCAAGAAGAAGGAGTTTCATGCACTCGCCAAGGCAATCGCCGGTGAGCGAGTATCTCCACCGCTTCAACCAGCTAGCTCGCTATGCCCTACCGATGTGGCCCGAGATGAAGAACGGCAAGAAAGGTTCTGGAGGGACTCAACGACGATATCTGCCCAACTCATCTCCCGTAACTTCACCGACTTCCAACAGCTTGGTGGACAAGGCGATCCGTCAGAGGCCAAGCATCATGAGATGGAGAACGCAGCGGAGGATGGCCGCCCGAGTTCAACGCAGAGGCTTTCCCAAGCCTCGTTTCATTCAACCGCACCACCGCAGCGTGGGAAGTTCCAGCCTTCCACATCCGAGCCCCTGCAGAATCAGCGCCTAACACCTCCAACTTCCGCAGCGCACCAACCGAGGACAATTTCAAAGAAGAGCTCCGCCTCACCGCAGGAGTGACTGTTTTCATCGCAACGAGACAGCCATTATGCCAACAGATGCCCTAAGAAGCGCGAGCAGTGGCGTCTTCCAAGCCAAGACCAGAGCCACACCATCCTGGCGGATCGCAGCCGACAAAGCCGGCTTCATCAAGGGACGTGAACCACGCCACGGCCGAGGAAGCCCAGCAAGACGGATGTTGTGCTTGGTATGTTTCTTGTCAATTCAATACCACTTCAAGACTATTTGATTCCGAGCTTCAGATTCTTTCGTGTCAAATAAATTTGTGGGCAAAAATGGGTTACCAATATCTTCCTTAGCGAATCCCATGATAATCCATTCCCCGGGTTCAGAAATGAGAACTAGTTCTTTATGCCCGAACCTCACCCTTGAGATATCCGGAGTAACCTTCCTAGCAGACTTGATAGTCTTGCATTCCCAAGGTCTGGACGTTATTCTTGGAATGGACTGGTTAGCCAAGAATCATGGACAAATAGACTGTGCCAATAGGTCTATCACTCTCACGAATGGAGAAGGAATTTCAGTAGAGTTCAAACCCAAGACCTGCACCAATGGAAGTTCCATCCTCACCAGCATGAAGGAAGTGAAACTTGAAGACATACCTGTAGTCCGAGAATATGCTGATGTCTTTCCTGATGAATTACCTGGCATGCCACCGGATCGGGACGTCATGTTCTTAATTGACTTAGTCCTGTGGACGGCTCCAATATCGGCGACCTATAGAATGCCGCTAATGAGTTAGCGGAATTGAAGAAACAGATTGAAGAATCTGCGAAGCCAAGGTTACATCCGACCCGTTCATCACCTTGGGAGCACCAGGTTGTTCGTCAAGAAAAAGGACAATAGCATGAGGATGTGTGTTGATTACGATCACTCAATGAGGTGACGATCAAGAACAAATACCCTTTACCCGTGATAGATGATCCGCTTGACCGGTGAAAGGAGCAAGTGTCTTTTCAAGATTGATTTGAGATCCGCTATCACCAACTAAAGATCGCACGAAGATATTCAAGACAGCCTTCACCACGGATATGGATCGACGAGTTTACATGTGATGTCTTTCGGTTTGTGAACGCCCGCTTATTTCATGAATATGATGAACAAAGTGTTCATGGAATTCTGGATAAGTTTGTGGTTGTTTTCATCGATGACATTCTCATCTACTCAAGGATGAAGAAGAACACGAGAAGCATATCGGGATGATATCGACAAGCTCCGAGAACATCACTTTATGCTAAATTCAAAGAAAAGTGAATTTTGGCTAAGTCAAGTGGCATTCCTTGGACATATTGTGTCGGCAGGAGGAATTGCGTAGATCCCGCCAAGGTTGAAGCAAATGTCGATTGAAGCAACCCAGATACCACCAAGTGAGAAGTTTCCTTGGACTAGCGGGTTATTACCGCAGTTCATTGAAAATTTCTCTAAGATTGCAAGACCCATGACTCAACTTCAAGAAGGAGAAGAAGTTTGATTGGACAGATGCTCGTGAAGAAAGTTTTCAAGACTCAAGAAGAGATTGGTCTCAAGACCTGTGTTAGTTTTACCTGATATCCATAAAGATTTCGAGATCTTCTGCGACGCATCCCGTCAAGGTCTCGGATGCGTATTGATGCAGAAGGCAAGGTAGTAGCGTATGCATCCAGCGATTGAGGCCACATGAAGGGAATTATCCAACCCATGATCCGAGTTAGCAATGATTGTGCATGCCTTGAAGATCGCGGCATTATCTCATTGGTATTTGTGAGATTTTCACGGATCACAAGAGTTTGAAGTATATATTCACACATGCAGAATTAAACCTTCGACAGAGAAGATGGTTAGAGTTGATAAAAGATTATGATCTTGGAATCCATTATCACCCAAGCAAAGCAAATGTAGTTGCAGATGCCCTGAGCAGAAAGGCCTATTGCAATACCATGATGGTGCGTATGAACAACCTAACTACATGAGGAATTGAAGCGCCTAAACTTGGAGATTGTCGGTCAAGGTTGTGTGAATGCTTTGGAAGTACAACCGACTCTTCAAAGTCGATCGAGAAAACAACTAGAAGATGATGACATCAAGGAGATCAAGAAGAATATGCGAAGGGGCAAGGCTCCGTGATTCGCCAAGATGAACAAGGAACCGTGTGGTTTGGGAACCGCATTTGTGTACCTAACCAGCAGGAGTTAAAACAATCAATTCAAGGAGGCTCATGAAACGCCTTACCCATTCACCCCTAAGCACCAAGATGTACTAGGATCCAAGGAGAAATATCGTGGGTCGGCATGAAGCGAGAAATTGCCGAGTTCGCCGCTCACGTGATGTGTGTCACGAGTTAAGGCGTAACATCGAGACCAGTTTGGATTGTTGCACCACTACCGATTCCGTAATGGAAGTGGGAAGAGATTGGCATGGACTTCATCACGGACTTCCTAGACCCAATCGTGATATGATTCTATCCGGTGATAATTGATCGGTTGACCAAAGTAGCTCATTTCATTCCCGCCAAGACTACATACGTATGCGGCCAGTTGGCCGAAGTTATATGTAGCTAGGATTGTTTGTCTACACGGGTACCCAAGAAGATCGTGTCCGGCGAGGTTCTCAATTTACGCCAAGATTCTCGCAGAGTCCGCATGAAGCCTTAGGCACCGGACTCAACTTCAAGATGACCTATCATCCTCGCACGGATGGTCGATTTAACGCACCAATCAAGTCCTCAAGATATGCTCCAGCCCGTGCCTGGAATTTGGACAAAGTTGGGACAAGAATTTGCCATATGCACTCGTATAACAATAGCTATCAAGCTAGTTTGCAAATGGCTCCTTTGAAGCATTGTATGGCGAAAATGCGAACTCCACTTCGTGGATGAAGTAGGAGAGCATCGCTCTTTGGACCGAGATAATCAAAGAGGCGTAAAGTAAGGTCAAAGCTATAAGGGAACATCGAAAGTGGCACAAACCCGACAAAAGAGTTATGCCGATAACCGTCGAAGGGATTTAAACTTTGAGGTAGGAGACTTGGTCTATCTCGAGTCACTCCACTCAGAGGAGTAAGAAGATTCGAACAAAAGGAAAACTCGCACCTGCATTTGTGGGGCCATACAAAATTCTAGCCAAAAGAGGTGAAGTGGCATATCGCCTGAGCTACCGTAAGCCTTGTCACCGTGTGCACGATGTCTTCCATGTATCCCGCTTAAGGAAATGCTTGCAAGCGCGTAAGACCATACCTTCTGAAAGCTTCGATCTTCGAGAAGATCTCACTTACGTGGAGCGACCAATCAAGATTCTAGATGTCGCAGAGCGAGTCACCGTATGTAATCATCGATCATACAAGGTGCAAGTGGAGTCATCACCCTAAAGTGAAGCCACTTGGGAAAAAGAAGAAGACCTCAAGACCAACTATCCCGATCTCTTTGCTAATTCAATCCTCGAATCTCGGCCGAGATTCCCTTAAGGGAGTAGGTTTGTAATGTACCCAATTTTCAAATTTTAGTAAAATTTAAAAGTTTACTTATGTTTGTGGATTTTCTTGAATTTTCAAAAAGCTTTTATAAATATTTTAAAGCTAAATCAAAGTTTATTTACAAAATTAAAAGCCAACATATAGTTGGCTTTAATTTTATTAACCATCCTCTCTCGCTTTCTCACTCACGTCGTTGGATCGCGATCAAACGGCCAAACCTCGCCTGCACCCTTCACGCACAACTAACTATTGTGACCGCTGGATTAAAATCCAACGCCCGCACTCATCGCCTACCTCACACCACCTCCTCCTTCTTCTCTCGCGGGCAAGCCCACGACCGCCATTCTCGCAGACACCCACGAAGCTTCGCTAACGGGCCTTTTCCAACGGTACTTGACCCCGCCAACGTGAGCATCGTGGTTGCCTCAACCGCCGCCACCTTTCCCACTACCATCCCCTCCATCTCCGGTCACAACCGCCGGATGCCCAAAACCGCCGCGCACGACCTCCACTTCGTCCTCCCCACTCCCAGCCTCCCCTTGCCTATAAAAGGCAAGCACAGGAGCCTCTACTCACGCCACCCCATTCCTCACTCACACTCGCCACACCTCCCAATCCGACGCGATTTGAGTTTCCTCCGCCGGCGGTGAGAAATAGGATTTCTCCGATTCCGGTGAGACCAGAGCCGCTCCGACCTCGCCGCCGCCGCAGTCAGCATCGCCTCGCTTCCGCGAAGCCGGTGCACGCACCATCTTGGCCGGAGCACCCCTGGAGCGCCATCGCCACCGTGAGCTCCACTCGCCGCCGCCATCTCCGCCGCCGACCATCTTCCCGACCTCTCGTCACCAAGGAGGGCACCATCGCCATCGCGATCGTCGGGCGACCTCAAGCACCCTCCATCGCCGCCAACGCCACCGGAGCACCACCGCCGCCGTCACCCAAGGTCTCCGCCGCAAAACCCCGCCGCCGCCAACTCCGACGACCATCCGCACTCACTCCGGTACCAACTTGTTCGCGATACTCCCCTCTACACACTGGTACCAATCACACTCACCGTTGAGCACTAGAACGCCGTTGCCGCCGCACCCGTACGTCGCCGGCGTTGAGCTGACGTGCCGCTCACGTGGCAGCCCACGTAAGCTGCCACCTCGGCAGAAGCACATACGTGGCAGCCGCGTGGCGCCGCGTCAGTGCCGATTAGGCATGGTCCACCGCACCATCTTTTCCTAGGCCCGGTGGACTTGGTCCACATGGGCCGAGTCACTGACCGATGGACCCCACATGTCAGAAATCATTTTATTTAAATTTAATTCTGAATTTCTGTAGCTGATGCAAGCATTGCGCAATAATTCATTTTTTCCTTTAGAAAAATAAATCAGAAAATCAATTAAATTGCAAATTTGAGTTATAAACTTCTAAAATTCATATCTTTTGAACCATAACTCCAAATTGGGTGATTCAAATTGCAAAATTTATATAAAATTATAATCTAGCTAACTAAACCAAAATATTTCAGTTTGGAGTTGATTTGAACTATGTTTTTGAATTTATTTGAATTTGAATTTGAATTTGTCGATTTTACAGATAGAATTCGACGACTCGGAGAGTTCGATCAAATCAAGATTTAGAATTTCAAGACATCGATCAAGGCAAGTTACACCATTGATCATATTGCCCCTATTAATTTAAGTTATTTCAGCTTTTAAATTCCTTATTGCATGCATATGTTGTTATAAATATTTTAATATCCTGCTTTACGTATAGTTAATTCCATATGTTATTGTATGGCCAAATTTGAATGTTGTATCGACTACCTTGATACCATAGGCAAGATATTACCAAAATTCAAATATATGCTTAGCAAGCTTAGTCCACATTTACGAATTTGGGAGGGTGTACACCGATTTCTACAAATTGTTTTCAAACTTGTTATTGTGGTATTGTTTTACCACATGAGTTTATAAATGAAGTTTTTAATAAATTCAAAAAATGGGTTTGGACTTGGCGAAATGGTCGGAAAGGTGGGTGCAGTTTATGCACGGTTTGATCCGTTAAGATCAAGGCCCATGGGTTGAAGGAATGACGCCCAAGTCAATTGAGGACCGGTCTTTGAGCCGCTTATTGCTATGCCATAACGTACCACCACATGTCCTGTATGGGCAGGATTTGGCTAACTAATTTGTGATGTCCTAGTATATTTATGACATGTGATTTTGTGGGTGTCGGTTAGACGTTTTATTCCCACTTGGCGCAAGAGGGGGCTTCCGGAGGACGGTCAGTCCAAAGGGGCGAAACCTTAGCGGGCATGAATGTACTAGGACAAAACATTGTAAAGGCCTCATGGTAATTGCTCAGTCACATGCCTTTGGAAGCGTGAATTGGCCGACATAACGAGCATGTCACCTCGTGTGGGTAAAGTTGTACCAACTCTGCAGAGTAGAAACTATTCGAATAGCGCGTCATGGTCATGGACATGCTAGCGGGGCCACTTAAAGTTAGTATTGTTTTTTGGTTTTAAAATGCTTTAATAAATGTTGAGGATGGTTAATCCTTATGAAAATTTAGGCGGAAGCCAAGTGTTAGAGGATCCTTCACTTCATCATTGGAGGTTATCCACATTATATCATTGTCATTTCAAAGTATGATTTTATCCATAGTATAAAATTGCCTTAGAAACTACTATGCTTATTCAAACTGAAAATGCTGTTTATGCAAAACAACCCCTGCCACACTCACTTGTTTCTTATGCATGCATTTAACTTCAATATTGGGTGTGACTTGCGAGCACGGTAGTAGTGCTCACTCTTGTCGAATAAATCTTATTCAGAGAAGATCGCTATATTGACGGTGAGGACCAGGCGAGTAGGCCTTCGACCTGCACGATTGCACGTGGCGCATCGTGTGGCTCCCACTATTATGTTATTTCCATTGTGTTTTATCATTTGACATTTGATGTTATTATTCATACTCGCTTGTATTAAAGCGATTATTTATTTAATGCCATTTACGTTTCGTGATATGAATGTGATATTCATTTTTGTGAGACTGTGTACACTGGAAATCCGGATGGTGTTTGAACACGAGAATTCGGGATCCTTCGTTCCGGGTTCGACACGCGGCTCGCCGCCTTGCGCGCCGGAGCCGCGCGCACGCTCGCGCTGCACCGCCTCACTGACCGCCGCGCTCGCGGTTTGGGCTGCCGCCCCAGCCACTCCTCTCCCATGCGAGCCGCCGCTCATCTCGGGTGGAGAGGAACCGAATGGGGCTAGGGATAGGTTTCGGGATTTTTGATCCTTTGGCGCGCGCGGTCGGCCGTCCGATCGGATCGTTGCGATCGGACGGCTGAGGACCCTCCGGCCTTTTCGGCCCAAGGGAGAAAGTGGCCTTTTTGGGCCGGCCCACCGTGGGCCGTGGGCGAGTGAAAGGGCCGAATTGGCCGTTTTGAACAGTAAAATCCGAAAAGAGTTTTAATGTTTTTCAGAAGCTTTTATGAGAGAATTTGATTGAAATTTGATCCAAAATCTCTGTAAATTTTTGCACCAACGTGTTAATTTTTCCAGAAATTAAATGAGTACAGTATAATGCTTCTGTATAATGAATTATTTTAGAATAATTACAGTTTCCACTGTAAAAGTTAATGTTAATTGATTTTTCATTATTAAATTCGAACCAATGGGAGAATTTAATTTTTGGAAAAATAAATATAATTTCCAGAAATTTATGATATTGTTATTTTCTGACCAACGTTGATAATAACAATGTTATACTTTTTTAATTGATGATTTTATGCATTATTTCTATTTCTGCCCAACGGTGATGTAGATTTAATGTATAGATAAAATTGATTTAATTGTATGTCGTATTTTTGACCAACGTTGGAAATAAGGCATATAATTTTGCTGTTATTATGTTTAAATGTTCTCACTGAATATGAATGTGTTTTCAGGAGGATACTCCTTGATGGGCTACATCAGGGATATCCCGGTTCTCAAAGGAGATAACTACGGTGAATGGAAGAAAAAGATTTACCTGGCCTTCATCTTGGCTGAGGTGGACTGGGTAGTCACCACACCGTGTCCCACAGAGCCTGTGGCACCGGTGAGGGATGAAAATGAGGTCGATCTTCGCCATGGCTGCATGACAGAGGACTATGCTCCCATAAAAATATCATATGATCTTGATCATAAAAAGTGGGTCACTGCCAACAAGAAATGTTTGGCTATGATAAAGAACACGATTGAGCCTGCAATTGTGGGCTCAATCGCAGAGTGTGACACCGCCACGAGTACCTTGAGAAAATAAAGAGTCGCCATCGACTCTTCAAAGACATATGCTACACGGTGATTAAGCACTTGTGTGTAAAGGTACTCGGTGGTGGCAGTGGCATAAGAGAACACATACTAAGGATGAGCAACTTGGCATCCAAGCTTAAACCAATGGATTTGGCTCTCAAGGATGAGTTCCTTATTCATTTGATTTTTGCTTCCTTCGGAAAAGTTTGACACCTTTGTTGTCAACTACAACATGCACTCGAGAAATGAAACTTAGAAAAGTGCACACTATGTGTGTGCAAGAGGAGGAAAGATTTAAATCCTCACATGGTGGTTCTATCAACTATGTGAAGGAAAACAAGAAAAAAAAAACTACAACAGTAACTTCTCCTCAAAGCACAAGGGAAAAGCCCCGCCCATCACCTCACAGAATAAGTTTGCAGAGAGCAGAGATCGGTGTCTTCATCAGAAGAAGATGGGACACTACAAGAAGAACTGTCCCGATTACTTAAAGATGATAATGGCAAAGAAAGGTGAGGACATTATTACCTTCATAAATGAGTCCCTGTATGTACAATATTCAAAATCTACTTGGTGGATTGATTCAGGAGCAACTGTTCATGTTGCCAATAATATGTGGATTCCGTTCGACGGGAATACGCAAAGAAAAGAAAGATGCATTAAAGTAGCAAATGGAGTCCAAGTGAAGTTGAAGCCGTTGGCGATCTTTCATTAGAGCTAGCTGATGGCTTCACTCTTTTACTTAGAGATGTTCTTTATGTTCCCTCTTTACAGAGGAATTTGATTAGTGTTTCATGTTTGGACAATGATGGTTATGATTGTCATTTTGGAAATGGCAAGTGTGAAATAATGTTTAATAAAGAATGTGTTGGTCTTGCCATCTTACAAAATGAGCTTTATTTGTAATCATTATGTGATGATGTGAATGTCGTATGCGATAATGGGAACGTCGCGTGCGAGAAAGTGAATGAATCCTCGTCTACAAATGTAAACAGAAACGAAGAGAACTCTAGATGCGTCGTCGAAATTATGGCTTTGTCGTTTAGGCCATATTTCGAGGGGAGAATAGAAAGACTAGTTAAGAATGATATTCTTCCTCTATTAGAGTTCTCAGACTTAGAACAATGCAGAGATCGCATTAAAGGAAAATATGTAAAGAAAATTAAGAAAGACGCCTAAAAGAAGCACAGTGAATTCTACAAATTATTCACACAGACATTTGTGGTCCTTTTCCGTGAAAAGTGTGGATGGATATGACTCGTTCATAACATTCACGGATGATTACTCCGTTATGGATATATTTATCCAATCAAAGAAAGAAATGAAGCCTTGGATAAATTCAAGATATTTAATGTCAAGTTGAAAACCAACACGATTTAAAGATTAAGATAGTCCGATCGACCGTGGGGAGTACTACGATCGACATACCTCATATGGACAAGTTCCGGGACCTTTGCAAGGTTTTTACAGAAAATGGTATAGTAGCCCAAAGATTCTACAGGCGAACCTCAAAGAAATGGAGTAATGAAAGACGCAACGTGCACTCGATGGATATGGTGCGAAGCATGATGAGCTATTCTACGCCATTGAGTTTATGGATCGAGGCGTTGAAAACCGCCATTCATATTCTCAACAGAGTGTCTAGTAAGTCGGTGCCCAAAACACCGCACGAGTCGTGGGATGGAAGAGTTCCTCACTAAACCACTTGCGTGTGTGGGGAGTCTCTTGAGGCTAAAGTATTTAACCCAAACCTTGGGAAGCTTGATCCCAAAGCGATGAAGTTGCCATTTCATTGGCTACCGAAAAGTCAAAAGGTTTTCGTTTCTATTGTCCGCACAGATATACAAAGTTTGTAGAAACGAGACACGCTGTCTTCTTAGAGGATGAAATGATGAGAGGAAGTATGGTAGCTCGTGAGATTGACCTTGAAGAGAAGCGGTGTATGCGCCCTCCGATGATTCAAGAACCATTCTTCATACTACTCATTGTTGCCGCACCGACGGTGCAAGACAACGTGGTGCCAAGACTGTTATTGTTCCTCCCGTGGCAACAATGAATGAGAATGAGGAACCTGTTCTTCAGATCCTATAGAACCCATTGCCACGATGAGGGGAGCAACAAGAGCCTCAAGCAGTAAGATGTACCAAATGAGGAGGCCCGAGGAGGTCTCAAAGAGTAAGAAGATCAGCTATTTCTGATGATTATTAGATTTATCATACAGAGGAATTTCAAATGGAGGATGATCCCACCTTATTTGAAGAAGCCATGAGAAGCGAAAATTCTTCAAAATGGCTTGAAGCCATGAAAGAGGAAATGAGGTCCATGAAGGCTAATAAAGTCTGGGACTTGGAAATTATTCCTAAAGGAGCCAAAGCAAGAGGGTCAGAAATGGGTCTACAAGACAAAGCTTAACTCCCAAGGGAATGTAGAAAGATACAAAGCGCGATTTGTGACAAAAGGCTTTACGCAAAGAGAAGGATTGATTACAATGAGACTTTTCTCGGTCTCATGTAAAGATTCTTCAGAATCATAATGGCATTAGTAGCACATTATGATTTAGAGTTACATCGATGGATGTAAAGACGACATTTCTTAATGGGATTTGGAGGAAAATGTGTACATGGCACAACCGAAAGGTTTTGTCGTGGAAGGAAATGAAAGAATGGGATGCCGCCTAAAGAAATCGATTTATGGGTTAAAGCAAGCTTCAAGACAGTGGTACTTGAAGTTTGACAGTACAATAAGAAAATTTGGGTTTAAAGAGAATGTAGAGGACAACTGTGTTTATGCAAAGTTTAAAGATGGAAAGTTTATCTTCCTAATCCTGTATGTGGATGATATCCTACTGGCTAGTAGTGATGTCAGTCTGCTACTGGAGACTAAGAAGTTTTTGTCCTCAAACTTTGATATGAAAGATCTTGGTGAAGCTTCGTTCGCTCTAGGATCAAATTCAGGGATAGAAATAAAGGGACATTGGGACTATCGCAAAGACATACATAGAGAAAATCTTAAAGAAATTTGGTATGCATAAATGTAGTCCTTCACTGCACCTATAGTCAAGGGCGGCAGATATGGGGATTTTCAATGCCCCAGAACCAAGACGAGCTCGATCAAATGAAATCGGTTCCATATGCTTCACCGTCGGAAGCTTGCGGTATGCTCAAGTGTGTACGCATACGACTTAGCGTTTGTTACTGGGTTACTTGGCGATTCGGAGCAATCACGGAATAGAACATTGAAATTGATAAAGAAAGTCTTGCGTTATTTGCAAGGAACAAAAGGCCTCATGATGATATACGAAGATCGATTCACTCCATATAGTGGGGTATACAGATTCGATTTTGCGGAGATGATAGAAAGTCTACATCCGGATATGTGCTCACTCTCTGGAGGAGCTATATCGTGGAAAAGCTCAAAGCAAACCGTCACTACATCGTCCACAATGTATGCCGAGTTTGTAGCATGTTATGAGGCTACGGGCGGTGAAGCGGCTAAAGATGTTCATACCGAGTTTAAAAGTGGTTGACGACATCAATAGACCACTTAAGTTGTACTGCGATAATGAACCCGCAGTATCGTATGCTCACAACAATAAGTCAAGTGGTGCTGCCAAACACATTGACATAAAGTACTATGTTGTGAAAGATAAAGTTCGGGATCAAATTATAAGTCTTGAGCATATAAGTACCGCAAAGATGTTAGCGGATCCGCTTACTAAAGGCTTACCACCCAACGTGTTCAGAGAACATGTAGCCGGCATGGGTTTAAGGGAAAGCCTATGATTCCTGGACTAAAAGATGACCCAAAAGATTAAAGTAACTATTTCAGAACAGAGAGGTGTATTGTAGCTGTTAAATCTATCGGCGATTGACCGTGACGATGAGACATGTTCTATGCACTAATCTATGATGGAATGTGTAAAGGCAAAAGTAATTAAAGATAAAGCATAGATTGAGATCAAGGGGGAGAATGTTAGAATGATCTCAGGGCATTTGGCCCAACGGCCAAATGCCCCCACCCCCTTGTTTGCGCTCGATTGGGCGCCACCAATAGGTCAGGCCCCGTCGCGACGCCACATAAATAGAGGTGGGGGCCGGGGCGGCACGTACAACGAAGTTCACCGTGCCGCCACAAACCCCACCGACAAAACCCTAATCCGATCTGAGAAGGGGGCGCTCCAGCGACGGGAAGTTCCACCACCGCCGCCATCGAACGCCGCCGCCAATGAACCAGCAATGGCCGGCTCTTCATCCTCTATGACGGACGATCGGTACCCCAACCCTCTCTCTCTCCCTTCCCTCTCAGATCTAGACCCCAGTGCAAAGAAAAGGAACCACGACACGGCCATGTGTATGCTCGATGGAATTGCCCTGTGCAACTCGTGCAGCTAGTGTTAGCAAAGTGACCGTTTAGGACTGGCGCGCGCGGATGGCTGCGGTGATCGATGCGGTCCCCTGAAACAGGAGCCGGCTAGATGCAAATCTACTGACTGGAAATCCTCTGTGAGTAGCCATTACTGGTCACTTGGAAATATAGCATGCATCTCATGAGTCGTCAGTCATCACATCTTAGCTATGCATAAAAGAAGGAAAGAGAAAGGAGGGCAAAGTGATCGATGCTGGGTGCGCGGGAGTTCACGTTTCTGCCTAACCTAGTGAGCAGTCAATACACCTTACATGATCTGAAAAATAAACGGGGGTATTAGCTTGAGCCTGCAGCGTCATGACTCACGGGTGCTCCCATTCAGTGGCTTAGAGCAATTTGTTTGACGACTGACGAGGAACCAAACGTTGGCGGAGTCTATGTATGGCGCAGATCGATCGTACCTCTCCAGATCACAAATCCTGTGAAAGCGACATGGTCGAATACAATTAGAGGTGCTTTTATACCTAATCCTTACATGTCCAAGCTAATTATGAACCCTTCTCGATCTGGATACAATTGCATGTCGCGGTAGATTCTGTTCCATAGTTCGAACTGTGTCACGCCTTCAAAACTGCAGCTATTTTCTAAGTACAAGACGGACGCACATGCTCAACACACACTATACTCACATTTCTCGAAGGCATACCGTACCACAACAATCTCCCACTGAACACGCATGTCATATGTGTACTTTTATAGAACACTAGTGAACTAGGTATACACCTGCACGCCTAGCCATCTGCTCACGCGTCAACTTCCTGTGCACCAGGCTAGCTGCTAGGTGAACTGAACGCAAGTAAAATGGGGAGTGTCACTGATGTCTCTACCAATAGAAAAGGATAGGATACCCGAACACGACGCCAAATTCAGCGCTAAACTTCTGCTATTTTCATTGGCCCAGATCTATTTCATCTAAGCCCACTAAATGTCCACTAGAGAAATTCTATAAATTGTAATCTCGGTTTGGTTTCCGGTTTCCGAATCGGCCCACATATAATCCAACTGACTACATTATTATACGGCCCAACTCGCACGTGTCGCACATATGGTATCCATAAACCCCAAAAGGTAAGTATACTACGACCCATTACCATTTAGGCATTTACCAAATGTAACTCGCGCGTATGCATCGTATATGGTATCCGTGTACACCCAAAGGCAATATAATTAGGGACCGACTATACCACAGTAGTCGTCTGAAATATCAATAAATCCCAGTCACTTTTTTAGCCTTTGGATTGGAGAAAAACTACTCTACGGTTTTTGACCCGACCAACAGGATAGCATGTGATTGTTTAATAGTCTCATCCCCAAGACTTCATCTCCCACCGCTGCTTCTGTCTCCAGGCAAGAAAGTCTCCGTCTATCTCTTCTCTGAAATCTCTTCCCAAATAAATTTTTCCCAAATCTTTCTCTTGATCCCTCTTTCTCCAATACAGATCCCTCCCTAATACCTTTCCTCTTTCCATCTTGAACACCACTGGCCGATTCACAGCTAGAGAAGGTAAATCCCATGCTGAGATACCTCCCAAATCTCTCTCTTGATCCCACTCACTCCAATCCAGATCCCTCCCCAATACCTTTCCTCTCTCCATCTTGAACACCACTGGCCGATTCACAGCAAGAGAATGCAAATCTCATGCTGAGCCACACCGATTTGGTTCCAACGACAGCGTTGATACTCGAGTAGGGCACTTTTTAAAACTTGCTGCTTTTTTTTACACGAAAGCTGCTTTTTAAACTTGGAATTTGCTTGAAATTTGCATGGAACTTGGGTTGAAACTTTGAGTTGGCTTGAAACATGGTTGAAACTTATTGAAACTCCCATTTCAAATGTAAGCTCCATATTTAAAACTACAACTTTGTATTCAAACTTGGAGTTTTTTTGCTTGAAACTTGAGATGAAACTACAAAGATGGCTTGAAACTTGGTTGAATCTTACTGAAACTCCCATTTCGAATGCCAAGTTTCATATTTAAATCTTGAAACTTGATATGAAACTTCAAAGATGGATTGAAACATGGCTAAAACTTACTGAACTAACATTTCAAATGCCAAGTTTCAGACTTAAAACTCGAAACTTTGGTTTTGAGACTTGAAGTTTTTATTCAAACTTGAGATGAAAGTTTTTTTTTTTTGCTATTGTTAGATTTTTTATGAAACTTTTTGAAATTTATTGAAATTTGCTGAAACTTTTTGTCTGAAACTTGTTAAAACTTGAGTTCCAAAATCTAAAACTTATTAAAACTTTCTTTGAATCTTCTGGAAACTTCTAGAAACACACGAAACTCACTAAAACCAAGAACTTTTAAAATATTTTTAGAGGCTTTTTGAAACTCGCTGAAACTTCTTGATACTCTTTTGTCTGAAACTTGGGCCTGAATTTTTTTTGGAATCTTCAAAAGCCGGGCCGGGCTTGAAACGTCTGGTCTAAAATGGCCAGGCCTGAGCCAGGCCCGGCCCGAAAGTTGAGTTTTTCTTTTTAAATATATTATTTTAATCATTTTTTGGAATAAAAATAATATTTAATTCATTTTTGGAATTAAAAAATAGTTTTCTATATTGTTTAATCATTTTTGTCGGGCTTTCGGACCGGGCTTGCGGGCCAAAAATGCAGTCCCAAGCCCTGCCCGGACTGCCTCAGGCTCGGGCCGACCGGGCCGCCCATGCACACCTCTAGACATGGGGAAGAACAAAACACATAAACTTACCTAAATCTGAAACTTTTTTGGAATCTTTTGAAAACTTTCATAAATCTGAAATGCATTGAAACCTAGTCGAAAATTCAAACTTGAAATATGAAACTTTTTAAGCACCTGAAACTTCACAAACTGTATGAAACTGCTATACCTAGCAACTCCCTTTGGATTATCATCCAGTTGTCGAGGTGAGTTGTTTTAGTTGTTGTATTGTTTCAGTTTGCCGACGTGCACCACCACCGCAAAACTCTCCGCCGTTCGCCACTGGCAGCCTAGCCTAAGTTGTCTCTGTTTTTCTCTCACCAACAAGCTGACTGGGCTACCACATCACCCAAAAGCCAGTCTACATGTCAAAAACACCGCCACGCTTAGCTTAAAACCAGAGTAGAAGGACTCAAGGGGCTAAAGTGAACGGTTTTAAGAGTTTGAGGTTATCGAATGTCCGATTTTCAAGTTCATAGTTGATTTTAAACTTTGAAAGAGTTCAGAGATGTAAAATGGACTTTTTCAAAACTATATATAGATACTATATGATTGGGCTACCTTTTGCTATTCATACAAGAATGCACATTTGATTATACATTTGTCATTTTGCATAATATCCAGATAAAAAAGGAAGTATGATTGGGAGATAGACATCAATATAATTCATGGTGCTGCCCGATGGCTACATTATCTTCATGGAGGTACTGTAGAAGCGTTGTTCATCGAGACATCAAACTGGAAAAACAATATGTGCTATACTAAACCTAGGCGTATAATTGTGCAGGCATGTTGTTATACATTGCTATTAGCATTACTAAAGATCCGGTGAAGCATGAGCTTACAAAGCATATTGGTGTTGATGTTTTCTATATACGGACACATGTGTATAGGATCAGGTTGTTGTTTTTCAGTAGATACCTTTGGAGCTTCAGTTGGCAGACTTCTTCACAAATGCGCAGACTAGAGGCCAACACAGCTTCTATCTCTTCAAATTTTATATTGTTGATCTACCATAAGTTTGAGATGGGGTGTTAGATGTATTATTATATGTATATTTTTCCTATTGTATAAATGGTTATCTGTATATATGTCATACCTATACTTATACATATATTGGTCTATTGGCCTTACGATGAATGCAAGCGCTATTCATAACACTCCACACGTACCAATATGAGACATGCATCCTTCTTCTGTGGTGTGTTTTTGTTTTTAGGCTATAGGAGCTGACTTCTTCCGAAGGAAAAGAAAACGATCATCATCACAACGAGCTGACTTTGCGCATTTGGTTGTTCAGATTTCGGATATTAATTCGGTGCTGCAACGAATGATTCAAACCAAAGCACGTACGTAGTACAGGCTTGCTTTGTTGAGTAATAATCTAACCATCTTTAGACTTTAGCCAAGCATGGAGAACCGTACGTACGGTTCCGTGCAACAGTCACACGGAGAAAAATTTCAGAGTCCTCTTCTGCTAAAGCCAAGCATGGAGAACCGTACGTACGGTTCCGTGCAACAGTTACACGGAGAAAACTTCCAGAGTCCTCTTCTGCGTACGGCACCGAACAACGGCATATTTCTTTTTTGGTGCTTTGAACGTTTTGGTGCCGTAGTGTACTGGCGAGTGGCGACATATGCAGCGGCATATCTGGATCATGGCTGGGTTGCCAGCTTCTAGGACTATGGATTGACCAATCCGGTATTTTGTATCGAAAGTCTTGTGGCTCCAGGTTATCACAAAATTAACCAATTTGGGAACCCTGAATATTGTGGGCTACTAGATATATAATGCTCATTTGAGAAATGTTGTATGTGCTAGCTGTAGCTAGGTAATTAAAGACCAATATATAGGAATTGACATTGCATCACTAATTATGTGTATCCGAGATGGAGTAACCGATGTTTGATGTGTCTTAACTCCACCTTTCGTTTTAACTCGAGAAATCGGTAAGTATGGTCATAGCAAGACAAAAACTGAAGACAGAAGTGACAACGCTGGTACCTAATGTACATCTTTCTGATACTGATATGCTTAACCTGAAGCTTCAATCCTTCCACCAATCTTCATTAACTTAAACATCGACCGCGTGACCTCCGCAGAAAAGACAGAAACCAGACAATTCTTCTGCATTGTTCATCCGGGTTGTCCAGGCTCCGTACCTACCGCGAACCTTCGCCATGTTTGGTGTGTTCTGCCCTTTTTCCGCACTATAAAAAAGTACATTATGTCTAGATGTCCTGCCCATCTACACTGCCCAGGTGTCTCGCCTGTTAGTCTGTAACTTCCAAACTTGCTGGCATCCTAGGAAATTTCTAATGCTACCTAGTGCACTGCACACGAGCCGCAGACAGGTAAGCAAGATACGGCAGTAACAATCGAAAAATAAAGGCGTTTTGTAGACTTGTCAGCTGCCGTACGCCGAAGGGCTGATCGGTCGACACGGCAGCTGTGTTGATCCTGCGTTCCTGCCTCCAGCCGAGCCAGGACGCCGTTGTGAGAAGCCACTAGCCAGTGGTCCAACGAGTGTTAATTTTTCACCTTTTGTAATGGTCTCGCTCTCCCGTCATGCGGCTGCTACTTGCAAGTGCAAATGGAGTACTGGCACGGAAGAACGGCCGTACTACTACCTGCCTCCCTCGGTTGCTACCTCCCGTCACTTTGTCCCTTTCTACCGACCTCGCAGGCTCAAAGCACGACGAATCTCTCGTCCTTGTGGTGCTTCTGTGATCTGGATGGATTTGTCTGGCCCTCCGTAAAATCTTCCCGCGACCTGCAGCTGTAGGACGAACGTTCAACGTGCAATTTGTATTCTCGCAGGCAGGCGCCGGCCGAGCACGACGTGCACGGGGCATCAGGAAAGAGAAGGGGTTCGTTCTCCTGGGAAAATGGCTTCAAAAGAGGGCAGATTGCCCGGTTTCTGCCGATATATATTCAGTCTCGCGTGAACGCGAAGCTGTTGATGTACGTAATGCCGTGAAAACCCTCGGAGATATTTTTGTGCTGCAGATGGAAAAACGTACTGAGTGGTTCTAGTGATTGATTAGACGGGCTACCCAATGGTCTTCGAAGGCTCGGTTACATCAAAACATAGTTCAGCGAACTGAGCCTTTGTGTGCAGAACGAAACATCATCTATCTATCTATCGATCGATCATCTGCCGCCCAATCCAACAGGAACACCTGCACACCGGGACGTTTCAGTTCATCTCCCGATGCTTTCGGACAGGGCATTCGTTTTGGCATGTATGTTGAGTTGTCTGTGCCGCCTAATCCTTGTACACGCACTGGAAAGCAACCAGTCATGGGCCTCAGATAGCGGGCAATCCATCGACAGAGCAGCAGTTAACCAGGACCCGGCAGGTTCGTTATTCTCGGATCAGCCACGGGGCCGGTGGCGACGTGGCGTATCAGTATCACTAGTTCACTGTACTATTTTAAGAGTAGCCCAGCATCTGCACCAGCATGCACATCACATGCGTGCATGTGAGCATCCGAAAAATAAACTGTACTACTAGGTACATACGCCATTGGTCAATTAGCGTGGTGGGCTTTTACTTTGTAGACAAGACAACGGTGTCTTTAGTCTCTACTGTCGTGTGCAACTCTTCGAAATTTTTACTGTTTTGGCCCCGTAACATACTTTATTTTCAAAAGTAGCTCCGTTCGGAAGTAATTAACGGAAATAGCCCGTAAGCGATAGACGCGTGCGCGACTAGGCGCGCGGAGGGCATACCGGCACCGGAGCGGCAGGGACTGCCCCGTCACGGCGCGGTTCATCGGCTCCCCCCGCCCCCGGCCAACCCCGCGGCGCCACCTCCACCCCGGCCCCGCCCGCCACCTCTCTCTCTCTCCTCTCACCTCTCCTCTCTCTCCCCCGCATGCGCATGGGGCTGTCGCCACCCCTTTTTGCATGCCGCATGGGGGCCATGCGCCACCCCACCCCGCCACTATTTGCATGCCGCATAGCCCCCATGCGCCCACCCCACCCCTACTATTTGCATGCCGCATGGCCACCATGCGTTGTTAGGTTAGTTAATTATAATTAGTAGTTAGTTTAGTTAATTAGTACGGATAGATTTCGAAAATTTTAAAATATATTAAATGATTTTAAAAAATTATGAAATTTTTTTTGTGTAGAATTCTACTACCATTTACTTATTTCTATAAATTTTTTATAATTTTATTCGTTCAATTATGTTTTATTAATTTTTTATAATTTTATTCGTTCAATTATGTTTTCGCTAATTAGTATGACTGTATCCTTAGTAACATTTATTGATTGATAAAAGATTTAAACCAGGCCCTCGAAGCACCAGGTGTTGATTGTACAAAGCTTTGAACCAGGCCCTTCCTCTTTTCACACCGATTCACACCATGTGTTGATTGTTTGAGCCAGGCCCTCCCTCCACCTCGCCATGTGTTGATTGTTTGAGCCAGACCCTCCCTCCACCTCGCCATGTGTTGATTCTCCGAAGA
The DNA here is from genome assembly GCA_036346255.1 of Ampelocalamus luodianensis. NCBI lineage: Eukaryota > Viridiplantae > Streptophyta > Magnoliopsida > Poales > Poaceae > Ampelocalamus > Ampelocalamus luodianensis. Next base: position 52,376,462 of record CM070623.1, read on the forward strand.
CGAAGCAGGCAGGCCCTCCCTGCATTTGCACCGAAAGCAGCGATGTCACTTCCCTACATTTATGGCTTAATTTGCGGAGCGCGGGATAAAGATTCGCTATAAATTGGAGAGAGCTTCATTTCATATGTCAGTCAGTCACTTGTTCATTTCAGTGAGCTCGCGGAGAGTGAAGAGCGAGCACACAAATTTCATATCGCGATGATCGGGGCAGAGCGAGAAGGGAAGCGAGCGAGAGAAGTTGAAGTTCATTTCATTTCGACTATATTTTTAGCTAATTTTAGCAATGTGATTAGGGTGTAATTAGATGAATTTTAGTTTGTTATTGCAAGTAACATGAAGTTCTCACTAATGTTCTTTATCCATGTGTTGGTAGGCATGTGTCCACCGAGCTACTAGACCAATTCTCGATGAGGACCACGGTGCAAGTGTGGCTCACACGACGCGGATGGCCCTCGCCCGACACGCCGGGCGGGAGGGGCTGGTGGGCGTTGGACGGCGTTACACCCCGATCCTCGGGAGGCGGGCTTGTTGCCCGCTGCGAGGATGGTCTCCGTTGACCGCGGGTTCACCTAGGCGGCAGCTTGTGTCCGCACTTGTTGACCGGTGGAGGCGAGACACACACCTTCCACTTCGGTGGGGTGAGATGGCATCACCCTACAGATGTGTCGGTGTTGGATCGGTCTCCCGTCCGGTGTGCCGCTTGTTCGGACCCTCGGAGTGGGACTGGAAGGCGAGCTTGAGCGGCGCTTTGGCCAATCTCTCGGAGGGTGCACGTGGTGTCCCGGGCATGGTGGCGGTTTAGGAATTGCCCGCGGTGCACCCGCAGTCGTTAGGGCGTACCTCATTGCTTACCTTCTCCCGGCTCTTTGGTTGGGTCATGTTTCCAACCACAAAGGCGATATTATGAACCCCACTTCATCCAAATCGCGAATCTTTGGTTGACGCGGGTGGGCCGATGCCTCGATGCAGTGGGATCGGCCGTCCTTGCGCCACATACGGGGGTTGTGTGGCGCCGCGCGTGTGTAGCTGCTTCCAACACGGCCATCCGCTACGTGCTCTGCGGTGTGGAGTTGGGAGCACTTCCTATTGGGCGGCCGACCATCGAGAGAGCGCGCACCGTACACTATAGAGCGGACCCGCCCACATGACCCCATAGGCGCGCCGACCATGGGCTTACGGTGGGCTGCTGCCCGTTTGCTGCGGGCGGCGCAAGACCGGCGAGTGCTACTCGTTGTACCACAGCGAGTTCGAGTTGTTGCACGAGCGACATCATCGGTGTCCATGGCATCCTACTTTCTCGCTCGATATAGCGCGCGCGGATATCCTCGCAATGCATCCGGGGCGTACCAGCGTGGAAGGCGACACATCACTGGTATTCGCATATGGTGGAGCCTTACGCGCGCGCGCGTAATGCGACGATTTGGTGTGTACCGATCGTGCCCCGGATGCAGCCCTGGATCGAGCCGTACACGTGAGTCAAACTTAATTGGACTATTGTTTGCGGTCCTTACGTCTTATTTTCTAACATTAATCTCTTCGAAATGCGAGCAAACAAGGTGGGGTGGGCGATTAGGGATGGCCATTGCAGCGGCAGCAATGATTTCGGCATGGATGAGCGCGCCCATGTGGATGTGCGGGGTGAGCGGCGTCCGTGACGGCCGTGAGTCGTGCCGTGCGTACATGGGTGGTGCGTGCCTAACGCAGCGCAAGATCGACCATTTCTCCTCGGGCGCGCGAGAGGAGGTGACACGGCCGACGCGGCACCACGAGAGCCTCGCGCGCGTCACGATCGTCAGCGCTTCCCGACTTGACGGCGATGCGACACCTACCACCTCGTTCGAAGTTTCATTGAGTCGTACCTTTCATTAATGAACATGTTACGTATGTCACTGCGATTAGAGGGGCGCTGCGCGTCGAGCGCATCGGACGACGCTCAAGCCAGATAGAACCCAGTGGGTATAAAAAGTTTTGAAGCACATCTCGGCGGAGATGAAGAAAATTGTAAAGAACTTGAGCGCGGTCGTTCGAGGGCGGCGCCCATCAAGCGGGGCCGTGCTCACCATTTGGGTCACCACGACCTAGGAGTCCGGCGACGTCATAGCGTTCCGGGTATGGAAGCATGCATCAATCGGCGCGCTCCGTCGGTCATCGCCACCGCACATCCGGAGGTGCGGGGTTCTTAGTTTACGTCGAGTGTTTACAGCACTAACATCGTCCGTCTTGCGCCTTGATTCCCCGTGGGGTGGCGGCGATTCACGTCGATCGATGATGAGGATACGGGCCTCCCGGCTCGTGCGAGGGAGCGATACACAACACTAGGGGACGATCGATGGCGGCCGGGGTTTCTAGCGTACTCGGCGAGTTCCTCGGGTTCGTGCTCCACCGCACGTCGAGCGAGCTCCTCGGGTTCGGTGCCCCACCGCACGTCGCGAGCGAGCTCCTCGGGTTGGTGCCCCATCGTGCGTCGAGCGAGCTCCTCGCGCAGCGGAGTTGGATGCCTCCACCGTGGATGAATTCCTCGGACTTCTCCCCGGTGATCACGGCGACATGTACGCCTACGGGCTCTTCTCGGTCGACCCTCTTTGGTCCACCTCCACCTCAACGATCTCCATACCCCCTCCGAACCGACACGCGCGTTCTCGGACCGGTGGGCGTATTCGACGGGTCATGCTCGGCGCAAAACAAGGCGCGCGCGCGACGCAACGCGCGAGGAGAGAGTAGTGGCTCGAACGAGTGAGCCATATAGTATCGCGTGTTATGCGATTTTGTTTTACTATATTTGTACACATATTTTGGTTCCTACGTGTACTTGCCTTTGTAAAATATAGGAAAATTTGAAACTTTTTGTGGAACTCCGTGATAGTTTTGTTTGCTTCTTTATTTTTGTAGTAATTTGAAATGATGATTGATAAGCATATCGATTTTGAAGCATATTAGACATTTGTCACGCCATTTGGTGCGGCGTGACATTGCATAACTCGTTTTGAAGTTGGGGTCATGTTGTTAATGCGAGTTGCGAATTAAAGTAGACTTTATAATAAAGCTTGGGCTTGCGGCGCAAAGGGTTTGGTTACGTGCATAACAAACAACATCATGCGATGCAACAAACCGACCGACTCCTACGATACATATGCGCCTTTTGGAATTGAAATAAATTCGACATTCGATGGGCGACTAGTGCGGAATGGCCGGACCTCTGCGTGGAGCGGGGCCATTTTCCCTTCTTTGCCGCTTCGTTGTTGGACTCCTCGCGAGCCTCTTTGGCCTTGGCGCAAGTTCCCTCTTTTTGTCGCGCTCCGTCTCGCGAGCCTCGCGTTCCTGCGATTGCATGCCTCGAGATGAGCTTCGTCTCCGGCGTATACGCTCGTTTAGCTCGTCGTTGCGGCGCTCCTCTCCGGATCTCGTGTGATCTTTTGTCATTCCACTCGTAGAAGTCGAGTCCCCGGTCATGCGGTGGATCTCCTGTCGATCCACTTGCGGTAGTCACATAGTGCATCAGGGGACTACGAGTAGATGGGAGAGGTTGTTAGTGCGCACTTTCAAAGAGAAAGTTACGAAACATACGCATGTGAGGATCTTACCGTGCAGATAACTTCTCGTGTCGAAGCGACGATCGGGATAGTCGAGGAGTAGTTTGTACAACCCGAACGCATGCCTAGGCTTAGCGGATGCTTGGACTTGAAGAACTTGCGGGTCCTGCACTGCGGAGGCGGCGTCTCCCCTCGGTGGGTTGCGCGCGAACGCTTCGGTTGGAGGTTGGTGGGGTTCTTTGCTCTGCGCGGGCCTCTTTGGCCTTAGCCTCATTGTGGAGAGCTGCGATCTGGCGTCGATCTCTTGCCGGACCGGCGCGGTAGCCCTTGCTTCATCTTCCATCTCCCAGCGGCCCTTGCGATGCACGCATCTCGTCCCATTGCCGTCATCTTGTCCATTGCTTTACGCCTCTTGTCCATCTCGGCGTGGTCAAGGAAGTTGTCTTTGTAGTGTTGGGTTTTGTTGTGTATTGTTCTCTCCGGTATCCTCCACCCCTTTTATAAGCAACCTAGTTGGAATGGAATGATTTTTTTTATGCACAGTCTTGTCTTGTCATGTCATGTCGATATGGAAAGCTGACAAGGTAGAGTGTTGTCACGTCCGGCTTTGCAGAAAGTAGTCATGTCAACGTTAGGTTCACGTTTGAAATGTAATAAAATGTGTACAATTTTAAACTTTTCTTAGATGTTAAGCACCGAAAAGCTACTACAATTGGATGAGAGTTAGAAAATCTCAGAAGGTGTTGTCCCGAAAACAGAAATATAGTAGGGTCTTCTCATTTTCATATGTTTGTCATGTTAGCTCCAAATTACATGATTCCAATTTTGTTTGCTTCCTTATAACTTGAAGTTAAATAGATAAATAATTGTTGGCCATGATGAACCCTACAAAACCAATTTAAAAATTAGTAAAGAAGTGAACTTAACACTGTTTCTCAGGAAATGTAGCAAACTTATAAAATGCATATCTTTTTTCCTACAGATCATTTTTGTATGAATCCAGTTGGAGTAGCTTCCATTGTTAGTATACGTGCATATCTTTATACAGCTACCCTTGTGTGTGGTGAGAGGACACCTTGCTCGCGCGCGGTAGGGACTCGAGGACTGCCCCTCTCGCGGACAGTAGGGACTCCCCTGCGAGCGCGCAGTGCGGACCTACGGTGGGACTGCCCCTCTGGCGGACGCGGTAGGGATGGACCTGCCCCCTCTAGCGAACGCGGTAGGGACCTGCCCCCTCTGGCGGACGCGGTAGGGACCTGCCCACTCTGGCGGTAGGGAGGACACGCCCGCTCTGGCGGGCGTGGGGAGGACACCCCCTCTCTGGCGACGCGGTAGGGACTCGCCCCGCGAACGCAGTAGGGAGGGACACGCCCACTCGGGCGACGCGGTAGGGAGGACACGCCCCTGCAGCGAGCGCGGTAGGGACTGCCCACTCTGGCGAGCAGTAGGGAGGGAGGACACCCCCCTCGCGAGCAGCGGTAGGGAGGGACACGCCCCTCGCGCAGCGGTGAGGACTGCCTCCTCTCAGCGGCGTGGTAGGGACTCGGGACTCCCCCCGGCGACGCGGTAGGGAGGGACACGCCCCCTCCTCGCGAGCAGGTAGGGACACCGCCACTCGCGAGCGCGTAGGGACTGCCCCCTCTGGCGAGCAGCGGTAGGGAGGACACGCCCTCGCGGCAGCGGTGGGAGGACTCGCCCCTCGCGCGAGCGCGGTGAGGGGACTGCCCCTCGCGGCGTGGTAGGGACTCGGGGACTGCCTCTTCCGGACAGCGGTAGGGAGGGACTGCCCCCTCGGCGCGCACGCGGTAGGGACACTGCCACTCTGGCGACAGCGGTGAGGGACTGCCCCTCGCGAACAGCGGTAGGGGGGACCCCCCTCGCGAACGCGTAGGGACACCCCTCTGGCGGCGTGGTAGGGACACGCCCTATGGTGCGGCTATTTAAAGGCTCGACCGCACACTCGGTCGATCGTTCCTCTCGGGAAAGTCTCCCTCTTTACGAGGTGCCTCCGCTCTGAACTTACCATCTGCCAGAAGTCGGCGTAGCAGTAAGTTAATTTGATCAACAATCGTATTACTTTAATGGTGTGTTTAGGCTTAAATATTGTTTTGTTTTCGTCGAAATGGAGACACTTTATGTGTTCCACGGAAAGCGTTCGTGCGGGTCAGACGGAGTTGATTTGTCAGTGCGGCGCGCCGTCAACGTTCCCAAACGGCACACGTCGATTTGCTCGATCTACGACGGTGCATTCGGCAAGCGCTCGATCGCGCGTCGCTAGGAACAAGATAGTAATAGAGGCGATTCGGCCACCACGGTCCCACCACACGGCCATATTTCGTGGGGCCTTACGAAGGTGACTAGCGATTGCCATGTGGGCACGATACATGCGATCGTTACCAATCCTCACGCTCCAATGTATGGGCGACCCATGGTGTATGTACATTTGTTTATCCTACTCAATCCGCGGGCGCGGTTGGGGAGGCGGCGGCGCTCTTCTCCCCTCTTTGGTTTGTTGACGGCGAGTGAGCTCTCGAGCCCCGGATGTCGTTAGGGAGTATGCTCCACATCGTGGAGATTCGAGTAGTTCGAACCGAATGAGGGTGTGGACAAATGGGGGCGTGCGTGTTGATTTTCACGAGATTGTCGATGCCATATCAGGGCTCATCAGAACACCGCCACCGAAGATGAGGCGAACTTTAACTCGCAATCGGCGAGGAGGAAGCCGACGATGAGGAGGTATCGTCGGTGGCATTGTTTGGCCGACACCGACTACGTTCCAAGTCATTGGATTGTCAAGCGGCCTCTTCCCTTGTTCTTGCCCAAAGCACGAGTCTTCGTGGGCCTTCGATGCGGACACCACGCGTGGGGCAACATTTCCCACACAAAGTGCGCCGAGCAAGCTATCGTGACTTTCGCGGTGAAGACCATCGGACTTACCGAGTTTCTGAGTGTGTTTATGCGTTATTTGTTGTACCTTTAACTATGTACGATCGATCGCACTAACTATTATCGCCTTCCATTATCTTTCTGCGAGGTCTAATCTCGACACTTACGTAGTTAAGTGCGTGGTTAGCTCTTGCCACAGCAAATCGTCTTGTGAGAGATTCCACAGGCGGAACGACCTTCCGCATCACGATCACGATAGATCACACATGTGAGCTTCAAGAGCCATTGCAAATGCATAAAACGTAACCTCGCGTATCGCCAAGCATCATAAGCCATGTAGTTGTCGCCGATTTGACCGTTTGCGAAGGTCCTCATGGCTAACGTAGCAAATACAATAGGCTATGGCGTTAGCTACATGAAGGTATGGCGGGCGGCGTAAGGTCCTCGAAGGGTTGTATGGTACCTACAAGGAGGCGTGCGACCTAGTCCCAGAATGCTCAAGCAGTTGCGGATGCTAATCAGGGACATGCGTCAATAGGGTAGACAGGCCCGACCCATCGAACAACCCACATTCGCTAATCCTTGATCGAGTCTTACGGGCATTTGGCGGCGATCCATGGCTTCTCCCAGCTGCCGTCCGTCCTAACTATGGGCGGTACTTTCCTTCTTGCGGGAAGTACAAGGGCACCATTCTCACGCTATTGCGGTGATCACGACGACGATTGCTCCGGTTGCCTTTGCAATTGTGGAGAATGAGAACAACGGCGATTGGTTGTGGTTCCTACTAAACATAAAGCAACATGTTGTAAGGGACCGACCGAATGTGTGCCTCATAACCGACCGTCATGCGGGTTGTTGTCCGCTGCGCAATGCGAAGCGGTACAAGCCCGCCGTACCAATGGAGCGACATGCGCTGCGTTGGTGCATGCGGCATGTGGCCGCAAACTTCCACCGCGCTTTGAAGCAAAGACCTCATGAAGAAGTTCAAGAAGCTCACTGCGAACGAGCGCAAGTTCGATGCCGTCGGCGGGAGCTTGAGGTCGAAACCAAGCGTGCAACGGAAGGTTACGGCCCGGCCGCACCGCAGCGAGTTCGCGAGTGGATAAGCGTGCATGCACCGACTATGAGAAATGGTCCCTTCTTCACGACACCCATGGTGCTCGATGCGGCATCATGACAACCAACATGTCGAGGTCTACAGCGGTGTGTTGAAAGGGTTCGTGCCACGCCCATCACGGCTGTTATCGAGGAGACATGGAATCGCACGATCGGTTGCCGTCAATCGGGCAATGATGGCCAGCGACATTTGGGCGAAGGGAAGCGATGCTCGGAGGTTACCCTTGCCTACATGGGCGGGAAGATTACCAAGGCTCGATCCCATGTGGCTATCACAATGGATGGCGTGAGGAGGAAGTTCGAGGTCGCTGCGGGACAAATGCGTTCGTGGCCACGAGAGGTGGCCGGAAGCATGTTTGCACCATAGGCGATGTGGCGGTTGCTCACGCAACAAGCCTCAACTCCTCCACAAGCCTTGCTCCCACGTATATGCCGCATGTGCTGTATTTCATCAATCTTGTAGCATGTATCGTCGGAGTACTACGACATACGACACTGTATGATACTTGGGCAGGGAGTTCAACTCGTGCGGCGTGGAAGGCCACTACGAGGACATATGGCGGGCGCGTGAAGTGGTCACGAATGAAGCAACTGCGGCATCCGGCCGTGGGAGGCGTCGATCAAGGCGCATCGCATAGCGACATGGACGCGAGCCAGCGTGGAGATCGGCCAAGAGCAATAAGGTGCGAGCTATGCAAGACTCATGGGCACTCATTCAAAGCGCCGAGTAGACCTTCTTCGTCCGCGCCACCTAAATATGGGTGCGTGTTTGAAATGTAAGAAAATAAGAAGAAAATGAGTCGCACCTTGTTGCATGCGGATGCGCGTGTAGGTCGTACTATGCTCTGAAGCAATAAATGATATTGTACGAACATTTATTGGTCCTCTTGATTCCTGAAAAGATTCTCATGTCGTCCCCAACGTAGACTACGTCCACTGCACGACAGAAACCGGCTATATAAAGGCCTCCTATGGGTTCACCACAGCACATCTCGTTCACCTCTCATCCTAATTCAACTTCCAAACAATGTCGTCCTGGAGGACCGACCCAACTCAACTCCCCGAGTGGCATGAGCGGCCGAAGTGCCATTGCGGGTTTAGGACAATCTGTCCCGTGTGGTTCGATCCGGACCAACACTACGGTTGTAGGTACTTCACGTGCGGATCCGGACAACGACCGTGGTAAGAACGACAACTAAATCCTTGGTTTCGTTATCTTTTCTCCTTTGATCCATGACATATGCCACTATACACGTAGCCTTGCAAGTGGATCGAATGGGTGGATAAGGAGTTCCCAGCATGGCCAAAGAAAGATCCCCCGGTGGTGGAAAACAAAGGCCAATACTTTGTGAAGATGACTCAGGAGCGCGAGATGGTCCGAAAAATCAGGGAGGAGCAAGAGCGGCGCGTCAGCGTGGACCACATCCGTCTAAGCGGTAGGAGGATGAGCTTGCTAGGAGGAGGAGCGATTAAGCTGCGTGAAGCGACCATCAAGCGTGAAGAGCGGGAGCTCAAAGTCGGGAGGCGACTCACAAGAAAAGAAGGATGCGGTAGAACCATCTTGAGCGCGACGGGAAGGGAAAACAACCACGCTGCACCGGTAGAACAATGTAATACACCCAAGCAAGTTAAATTCTCTAAGGCATGTTAGGATTAGTGGTGGGACTAGCTAGAGTTCCACACATGCCATGTATTGTTTCATGTCTTGCACATGTAGCGTTGCATTGATTAGTACAAACAATACTCAAGCGTGTTCTTATTTTTACGTGGGGAATTTCTCGTTCATTGATTGGTACAAACAATACACTTACACCAAATCCGATAAAAATTACGAGCGAATAAAAATTCTTAGAAAACAATCTCATGTACCACAATCGGCTTGGATTTCAAATACATAACTGAAGTACAAGTTACAACATATAATACACTTCTTTTGGTACTACTCCTCACGCTCTTGCTCATTGCTCCCGGGCATAGGACCCTGTAACGTCCTTCCGCGTCGTGTTCCGCCCATAGGTCTCTGACGAATCTGCTCCTGTGGGAACGTGAGCCTATCGGGTGACCGTGGGTTCTGTCGCAGGTCGTATCGGGCCTCCTCAGCACCCGTGTCATCGTACACGGGGGGCGTCACATGCGGGACTGGCGTTGACAACAAGTCGGTGAGCCAAGCATTAGGATCCGTAGTATGATCCGTGGAGGGCCACCAACTCGGCTCACCTTGAGAGACGATTTGGGTGCGCCGAGTGCGCTTCACCTTGCGGGGTGAGTGCGCATAGAGTGCGGTGTGTAGCCCGACGGCACCATGGCGCCGTGTCGCCCATCGGAAATTGTCGAGAATGTCGGATGCGAGGAGAATGCGGGATGACATCCGCGGTGCGGGTTGCGTTCGTCTTTATGCAGGATGTCCTCTTCACGCCTCGCGGCGGCGGCGGCATCTGCGTAAGGTCCCTCCGCGAAGAGCGAAGGCGTCGGCGTAGGGTCCTCCGCGGCGACAACGGCCTCGCCAGACGGTCCCTCCGTGGCGGCAGCGGCATCGGCGTAGAGTCCTGCGTCGGGCTGCGCGGACGATCCGCGCCGTCTTCGCTGTGGCTGGGTCGACTTCGCTCGGACGGGAAGATGGAGGGTGAGGGTGCGTGACGACGCCCGTCCGATGCCTCGTGTCGACATCATTTGGGCCTTCCACGACTCATGTTGCGAGCGACCGCTTAACATCATCAACAATCGTCTTAATCACCGTAACAAGGTGTTCTCTGTGTTGTTACTACCCGCTCGAGTTCCCGCGCCACGCTCACTGACACTCGCAAGCGGTCCACCGCTACCGAACAAACAAAATTGTGTTAGTTAATCCTAAGTCGAGGGTGGTTCTTGTACACGTGCTCAACGTCATCGAGTCGTCACGGCGTCTTTGACGGTGCGGGTCGACCCCAAGCCCAAGCGTTCGCATGGCTAGGATCTTCGAGGCGGGCGGTGGGGCGCTGTCAACCTCGTCGCGTGTGCGCGACGTACCACTCCAAGTGGGTGTCGTCGTCCCTTCATCATATGGTCGTGCCTCCGCAAAGCGGAATCGGTGGCGTTTGCCACGCATCTACCCACAGTGCTGCGTCGAAGCGATCGTCGCTCTTGCGGCCCTTCTTCGTTTGCACGAAAGTCAAACAAAATCAACAAATTATGGTAGGGTAATAACACATGAGTAAGCGACCTACAATATTATTAAGCAATACATTACACTTACAAGTGACTACGCCTCGAGCGGTCGCCCTAGGCGGGGAGTCTCACGGTGCGATCGGGCGCCTCATCACCGTTGAGGTTGTAGGGCTCAACCATATGGGAGAACACGGATGAGAAGTTGTCCTCGATGCGCCTCATCACGGTGGCATAGCAAGCTCGGGCCGTCGGGCGCGTGGCTCGCACGAAGACATCCGCCCAAGGAGCCCATATTACGTCGTCCTCGTGCGGGGCCTCGAATTCGTTGTGGAATTGGGGTATCGCGACGCGCTCGCCCTAGCCCACCCCAAGGCGCCACGATCCGCCGGGATCCCATGGTCGGGCCTTCCACGGGATCTCTCGTCCGCCCAACCATAGAAATGTTGTGTGTGCGGGTAAGGGTGGACGGAGACCGGAAATACGGCCGTCCCTGACAAAGTGCTCCCCGACCACGGTGTAATAGCGTGTGGCAACCCGAGCACGGGCTCTGTTCCGTCTGCGACAGCTGCGAAGCGTCGCAAAGCGCGCGTGATACGTAGCACCTGATCTGGTGAACCCCAAGCATCATTGCGGCACATCCTCATCGTCGGCGTCCACGATGGACTCGCAAGGTGAATATAACGGGTACACCAAGTCCCCTGCGTGCTAGGAACATGACCCACCCGAATAAAAATAACAAATATGCAATTAGGTGGCATCCAACCACCTCCTCCGGTCGTTATCGGGCAATGCATGAAATTTCGCGACCAAGCGTGCGGGATGCCCTTATACTTGTCGGGGATAGGATGCGGCGATGATGGAGACGCCTTCGGTCCACGGACCTCGGCGGGGAACAAGCGCGCGGCCTCGCGCCGGCGGGCGGTTATGAAGCGGCGTCTTGCGAGTCACGGTCATCTCCCCACCGGAAGTGGGCGTGTGGGTCTCCGACGCCAACGATCAACCAAGGCGGAAAGAAGGCAAGCATCAATCGGAGGTTACGCCCATGTTCGACATGCGGCGACGCAATCGATCAGTTAGCGAAGCCTCGGAACAAACCGTTCGATCCAACGGCCACGTCTCCCTCGGTCCCCGTGTCACGAGTTGGTGGTCCATCGCCACCGATCCAAGCATGACGGCGATCTTCGGGCGCCCCATGCCTCCTCAAGTAGGGGTGGTAGAGTGCGTGCCATTCTTTGCAAATCTGAGTAAGTAGTTAGTAAAATCTAAGCGCTATAAATTTCAATAAGCAAATATTAATTACGTAATTACAAAGCAGAATGCTAAGCGGTTGCTAATCAGTTGCTAATTAGAATGCATTTGCGACTTATGATCGATTCGAGAAGCGCTGCGGTTTTATAAGCGGAGAAAATACGAGGCGAATGAGATCGGATCGACAAGATCGGAATGCGCTGCGACTTATGATCGATTGAGCACCGCGGGTTTATAAGCGGAGAAAAATACGACGGCGAATGACATCGACAAGATCGATCGCGACACGGCGTGGCGTAAGGTGGGTTAAAACAAAACACAAATAACGAAAAAGAAAAAAACAAAAACGGTCAAAAACCAAAAAACTTTGCGGTGCGATTGCGGCGGGGCGACCTCTGCGCGCGTGTTTGCAATCAAAAGTTAGTGGCGAGGATCGGGTGAATGTGTTCTTATCGCATACGCTAACGAATCCATCGATCGATTCGAATGTATAAAATTATGAAAAATTTAGGCGACCAACTACACGATGTCAAGAGGCTAAGCAAATCGTAATTTTTAAAATCGTTTGTTACATTTTAAAATTTCTTGCAACCCTAATCCTAACCTAATTAACTAACCTCAAACTAACCTAATTAATCCCTAACTTTTACTAACTTTTTTTCTCTGCCTTCCACTAACATTTTTTTAAACCTAACTAACAATTTAATTTTTTCATGCGGTGGGCGTGCGCACGCATGGGGCGTCTTGGCATGGGGGCGCATGGGGCGTGCGGCGGGGAGGCGCATGGGGCGTGCGGCGGGGCGCATGGGGCGCGGGCGGGCGTGGGAGGGCGCGCACGGGCGTGCGGCATGGGAGGCCGCGCGGGGCGTGCGGCATGGGGTGAGGCGTGCGGCGGGAGGAGAGAGGAGAGGTGGCGGGCGGGGCGGGCGGAGGTGGCGCCGCGGGTTGGCGGGGGGAGGCGATGATCACGCCCCGCGCGCTGGTATCGGGCGAGTCCCTGCCGCTCCCGTCTGGGTATGCCTCCCGCGCCCATTAGCCGCGGCACATCTATTTCTGAGCTAATTCCGCTAATTACTTCCGAATGGAGGTACTTTCGAAAATAAATTATGCTACGCGGTCAAAACAGTAAAAATTTCCAACTCTTCACTGGGTTGGTGAGTCAGCACTGGGTTGGTGAGTCAGCTGCTGCGAATGTTCAACATGCAAAGCTGGACGCAGGATGGCCCACCACGGAGGCACGAACTGAGGCACACAGGTATCTTCGCACTAGCTCGTGCCTGAACATCGTATCAGGTGTCATCTCCTTTTTTTCGTTTGGTTAATCGTTGGCATGAAAGGTACATCAGATTATCTGAAGCCATCTTCGCAGAACCAGAAAGTGTGTCTGAAGTGATCAGAATCCTTTAACAAATCCTTTAACGGCCTTCGACGAAAATGTGTTTTTGGAGGCACCGAAGCGTGTCTAACCGGCGCAGCTTGTTACTGGCTTAGGACTTTGGAGAGAGCAACTCGACAGGATCCAAATCTTGCGTTTCTGTCCAATATAGATGTGACCAAGTGACCAACTCGGTTCCGATTTTAAAATCTTCCAGGCACACAGGATGTTGCATAAGTTTCTAGCAACACTTCAGATTTTCTCCCGGAATACTTAATTTCGTGGTTTCTGTCAGGCCTCAAGTTTTACAGATCATCAACCGTACCGGTTGAATCACAGCTATATATGCGAGTTTAACTGTTCTAGTGCTTCACTGGAACTTGCTTGAATGGCTGAGATCACGTCACATGGAGAAATTTTACGTACATTCTAACAGTAGTATACTAGTATATACCGGTAGTATAAATCAAATCAAATCATTGATTTGTTAATAACATAATAAACTTTTCTTTGTATTTATAACTTTTTCGTGAGGGTATTATAAACTTTTCCAAATATAATTGAAAATATTAATCTTATGTCATGTGATCTTACATGAGCAATTACAATTCCACCCTTTGTAACTATATTACTCATATTACCAGATATAACATAACTAATCGTAACTAATCTGAATCATTAGATAAAAAGAATGGATGACCTATATTAAATTAAGTATACAGTCAGATAAGGTTTGTATGTCCCAGCAAAGCGTCAAGGTTTCATTTTGCATTCGATCTGATCCAACTCAACAGTTTCAGTTCTCAAATCGGTAATTATCTGGAGAGATGAAATTTTCCATATGCGATCAAAGGTAGTACGCATGTTAAGTCAGCTTGAAGAAAAAATGACAGTGCAGGCTAGCTAGCTGGCATCTTTTTTGACGAGTCGTACGAAAATGAGTGATGTGAATGCTCTGTTTCTACCATGGTGATTAAACAAACGTGCATTTAAGTATCTAACGTGCGTACGGAGCTTTCCAGTATGTAGATTAAAAAAGTTAGAACAAAAAAAAATTCCATTCAAGGAAAAAGCGACTTGGCTTATTGGGGGCGGCTAGAAATTAGAAAAATAACTAAGCAATTACAAAACCCATTATCTTACCCGGGTTACATTCAAAATTTAACCGAGCTTGTTCTAAGATTAGATCAGAGTTGCGAGATACGATACGAGTGCACACGATACCAAGAACGGAATAGATGAATCTCATAAAGAGAATAGAAATAATGACGCCAAAACAATCACGACGAGAGAGAAAGATTGAATAAAGTTGACCACAAATTCCTTAAATACGACCTTAAAAGAGTATAAGAAATTGTCGCTCTCTCGTAACCCACTCAAATCTTTTAGGACTATCAGATCCTTAACCTATACAAAAATATAGTACTAAATAATAATCTAACATGTAATCCTCCCATACACCTCTTGTTTTGGATGAATTGGTTTGTGACTTCGCGATCACCCCTCATGTCTTTATATAGTGTTCCTAGTTCTCTTAAAAGAGAAATGGGAATTCTTGTAGCACATCTCTGGATATCCTACTTGATTAACATATAAGTCGCTGCACTCAACGCAAGAAATACAGGGCAAAGTATTTCCTCGACGCATGAAAAAACAGAAGTATGCGAGTCTAACTCGTAGTTGTCGCAGAAAGCGAACAACGCAGCCTCTAGCCGAATGGGTCGGGTACGGTGACCCCTCTCGCCGTCTCCAGCCGAGGGAATCATGGCCCATACCCGTACGAGGCACGCCAGCCATTACCGAACAAACGCCGCCTCACGGCCTCACCACCACCAAACCCCGGTAAATCCTAGCCAAATCCTCGCACGAACATAGCCGGTGGCCAAAAGATAAAGCCAAGCCAAGGGATTGCTGCATTAAGAATTCAATGTAGATGATGTACAATGTACAAGTATTAGACATGATCTCCACCATCTGACTAAAAAGCGAAAAACGAGAGCAACAACTACAGTGTTCTGCAGTAAAATCGGAGTATCATCTTTTACACCGTCGCTGCAGTATTTTACTATAATACCATATCAGAGCATTGTTCAGACTGTCAACCTTGCAACGTAGATATCCGGATACCAGCTAAAAACGCAACGAAACGACGTCAAATTTTAATCCCAGAAGCGCACACAGCTCGCTCGCACGCTCGCCGCACGCCGTGCCGTGGGCTATAAAACAACCGAGTTTCCCCACTCGTAACACTCCTTTCTCCCGCATCACTACGTCTCTAAAGTATCTTCGTTCCGTTCCGACTCCTCCCATTAACTCCCCGTTTAGGAAGGGGGAAGAAAGGAGGGAGCTTTCTGCTATTTCGCGAGGTCTTGATATGCTGATGAGGTCGCATGGAGGGTTCCGGCTAGGCCGGAAGCTGCTAAGTCTCTGGAAGTGGGCGCTCTGCGGCCGGTGCCGGCGCCGGGGAGGCTACCTTCGCCTCCAAACGTGCCCGAGCGGCGGCGCCTGCAAGGAGGCCCAGGGCGCCAAGAAGCTCGCACCGGTGCTGCGGTGGGGGCGGTCGCTGGTGCGGCGGCTGAGCCTCGGGCGGAGGGACGGCGGTGGGCAGCGGATGCTGGACGGCGGCGAGGCCGTGAAGACGCCCAAGGGGCAGGTGGCGGTGTACGTCGGCGGCGGCGCGCCCGGGGTGTCGCTGAGGTACGTGGTGCCGGTGATGTACTTCAACCACCCCATGTTCGGGGAGCTGCTCAAGGAGGCGGAGGAGGAGTTCGGGTTCCAGCACCCCGGCGGCATCACCATCCCCTGCGCCGCCTCGAGGTTCGAGCAAGCAGCCGCCGTGGCCCGCGCCGGGAGGAAGGGGTTCGGCAGGTGGTAGCATCAATCCGTAGGAGAACCCTGACCGCCTCCTCCGCCGTGTGGTGGTCTGGTGGAGGCGGATGGTGTACATATGTGTTTCCATCAGAAGGTGTTAATTTTGTTCTATTGACTGTTCTTTCCGTTCGTCTGGTGGATGCGTTTCTTTGTTCTCGTATGGTTGACACGGCCGTACCTGAGAACTGAGAACTGGGAGACCCTGTGCTGAATTTAAAATTTAGAATTAGATCCTAACATTAGCTCTTCGGTTTTTTTCTCCTTATTTTAGAAGGGTTGGATAAAAACTAAAACAACATCTAGATGCACACATATAAAATAGAACAATAATAGTAATCTTAAAATTTTAGTAATAGAACCAAAGTTCTTGGCTCCTATCTCAACAGTGCCGAGTGGCTACGATATGTGACTAGACAAACTAATCGATACGGTGCATATAGCTCCCGTAGGTCGTGATGTAGCATAAAGGCCCGCTTCGGCGACCAAGCAGTGTAGCATCAGAGCCCAATCGATATACAAAGATTAGAAGAATGAGACAAGAACATAAATTATGTGTTCAATTCACAAAGAAAACCACGATAAATAGGTGACAATAGAGTGGGTTGATTCATTGCCACCAACGGGATTATTTTAGGGAAATTATGAGTTAGTTAGGAGGAAGAGAATTAGGAGAGGAGGGGTTACTTTTCACAAGCAAATAAGAGATAGAAATAGTAGTTGTGCAAAAACAAAGGGGGAATGAAGAGAGTAATAGAGAGGTTGGGAAAGTTTTCAGTAAGAAGGCAATAAAAATGCTTGCTTAACTCTTTATCTCACACAAGATTGATTTTCTTGAGATGTTAACAAGTAGTAATTGAATATTAAATCAAAATTAGAGGCCCCTAACTTTTTGGGGCTTGTTCAATTGAGCACTTTGTTCCTACCCTTGTATGGGCCTAATTATAGAGGCTTCTTTTGTTTCGCATATGTGAGTTCATCTTCCGATCACTAATTCATTGGTGTTTTCTGTTTATAAATCTAACTTGGACGAACCGAGCGAGTTGGGTTGATCAATTTCTCTTTTTTTTCAGACGAATTGAGCTTGAGTACTGCACTATAGATTTCGGGATTAATTGTGGCCAAATTTGGATATATGCCACTTCAAAACCTTGCAATTAAAGAAATTCCACTCAATTTAATGTATTTAGAAATACTAGCTGAGTGCTCGTGCTTTGCTACGGATAAAAAAACATATTACTCTAGCACATCGAGTCATTGTTATTGAGATCTTTGCCAACCCGCGTTGTGTCTCCACATGTATTGTTGTGCTCAGCGCCTCAGCCTACAGCATAGCCTTGGCTCTGGCATGATGTCTAGTCAAGCTCTGATACAGAGAGGGTGCAAGAAAAGATGAGTATGCTACTGCTTGTTCTGCATTCTGTTAGGGACGTCGCCCCCCGAGATATGGTTTTCAACAACAACTAAAGCTCCCCGCGTTATCCAAGACTCGTTGAGTCGTTGCTGTGTTGGGAGCAGTTCTGTGATTGTTGCTTAGTGCGACATCAATGCAAGTAGTTCCAATAGAAGACATAACAAACTTAGTCGATAAAAAATATATTACCCTAGCACATCACGTCACCGTTTCTTGGCTTGGTTTGCGCCACACTATCAACCCGTCAAGACACCTAGCTAAGCTCCATTGCAGTCCGCGTCGTGCCTTCAACACTGTGTTTGTCTTACGCCGCACCCTTGGCTACGTCTCCACGCTGGTGAAACAAATAACAAAACTTTAATTATTTGTAATCAAATCTAATAAAATATTTACCACACAAGGGAAATCAAGAAATTAGTGAAATGGCAATAAGCCGGGTTTACAACAAACTGCATAAAGAGTAAGCAATTATTGGACCAAACTCGTTCCATTTAACACCGTTAAACAATTCTTTATATGCATAACCCAAAGCATTGTTTTTAGAACATATACCCAAAGCAGATTATTAAACTCTTTCGAAGCAGATATAAAGCTAAAAAAGTGAGAGCAGTGTCACTTGCATTACGTGCAGAAGATCAGTTAGATCAAATATTTATGAATCCTCAGCCCAAGTCCAAGGTTGCTTTATCGTTGTCTTGATTAGGAAGGGATTCTAGCACGAAGAAAGCCGTTGCTTGCCGTCCTAGGAATTTTACCCAAGCAGCAGCTCATAATGCTTCAATGTGAATTTCTTTTTCTCCTGAACATCTTGTAGGCAGGATTAGTATAATTCATTAGCGACAAGCTTTGTGCTGTTCACAAGGTGCATTAACGGAAAACAATCACAAAACAACAATGTCTATCAAACAATAAAATTGGACGGAGGAATTGCTTACTTGAACTGAAGCACTACCTACTCGATAGCTTTTCTGTGTAGGGCGCAATGGAGCTGGAGTATTAGCGCCACGTCTATCTCCTCTTCACAAGTCACGCGCTAGCGCTACCTTGCACCTTCGGGCGCCAGGCAACTGTCCTAGCCGCCAAGGGTTGAGACCACATCACGCTGGCCTCATTAATGCCAATAATTGGGGATTCGTCTAATGACGGGGCTATTACTAGGGAGGTGAAGCTAAATGAAAGGCTTGGGGGCGATGCTGATTGGGAGGGAATACAAGTTGTTGGGATTTGTTTGGGAGAAGGGGGCGTCGCGGCGAGGAAAGCGGAGGAGGCTACACGATCAGAAGTAGCAAAATAGGAGGAAGGGTGATGAGGACATCACTTCCACTGATACAACCATCCCTACTGCTTCTACTCTTCAACTTGATATGCAAGGACCAATTACTAGAGCACGTGCTCGCCAACTGAATTATCAGGTAACTTCGTTTCTGGGAGTTTATAATTGTTCCATTGAGGATGGATTGCTACCTAAGTCTGATGATGTTATTCTACTCAGGAACGGAGGCAAGGGGGCTACCGCAACTACTACAACAAGTCCAGGCCTCCGGAATCAGCATGACAACACCAATTTAAAACAGACATAACTTTCACATACGGAGTCCGTTGGAGGCCCACAAGTACTTGATTGAAAGCTTATTTCGTTCTCTTTCCAACGGATCCAGCCTCATCTTCAAATTCTTTCTGGACTGATCGCAATCATCAAAAGAAGATGTCATATCACCTGTTTGGGCCAATCTGGGTCTTGTAATCATACTGAATTTGACCAATCTGCCGGCAGGCCACCTGGGGGCACAATTACTGTTCACATGAACAGTAATCCATGGAATTAGTCCCATCCCCTTAGTTCTATTAGAGGTGTGGCTCCTCATCCCCTATTTAAGGAGGCTGCACCCCCTCTAGTTTTCTCGGATTTTATTTATGTTTAGTTTGCCTTCGTTGCAACTTGTATCTTTTGCGTGTGTCGACTAGACCACCCAATTAAGATCCTTATTCAGAATCCCAACTCAATTCAAATATTTCAATTCCTATTTGCAATTTCAGATTGTTTTATCTTGTTCTTGCGTGCTTCTTCGGTGTATGCAAGAATCGACCTTCGTGGTCAGGTCAACCGGGTATTCGTGCACGGTTGATAACGACTTGTCGAGCAGTTCAGCGATTGCGTGGTTTCGAGCCTTGCGAGTTCGTAGCCAGGATCGTGAGAGTTGAGCGACTACTACCGAACGTATCGTTCTCATCGAAAGATCGGGACAACAATAGGACCTTCGGGTTCATCAAAGGGTTAGCGAGGGATTCAGGAGGCGGCGGCGGCGCTCGTATAAATTTGTCCAAAGAGAAGGGGTCGCTATTGATCCGGGGTGACAAGGTTGGGTCCACATGTCGACACGCGATTTCTTGAGAGGATGAGGGTTGCGATTTGCGAGGATCGAGGGGGATGCGAAGAATGCATTACTCACCACCACTAGATTCTTTTAAAGGAGTAAAGATGCCACTTAGATTATTGCTCTCTTTGCAAAATGCCATTATCTCCAACTTTCCTACAATTCATAGTTTTTTCCTCCTTGTTTCCCATGTTTTTCTTCGGTGATCTTCCCAGATTGCCTCTGCTCACTTAGGATTGAGATCACGTCAATCCATCCATTCAATCCAGGTCAAACACCCAACCATCTCTTTCTTCAACTAGACCAAGCCATCTCGAGCAAGAACAACACCACCTCTTCCTCCTCACGACAACGTATCTCGGTTGCACAATCCAGTGACGGCGTGGGCACAAGGAGCTTGATTCTCAACGCGATCTTTAATTTTGCCTTGCATCCTGTTCAATCCAACCAAAGACAAGAAAAGGGAAAGGGCGAAATTGGAATTTCAAATTAGGATAACTGTTAAAAGATGACAAAATGATGAAAAATGGGAACCACGAGATTTGCAAAGGGACATGTATTATCTTATTAAAGCAGAGTCAAAAGAAGCCACCATGTTTGCTCTCAAGAGCTAAAAATTCCCACATTAATTGATGAAAAAGAGAAAGATCTACACTGTCGGTCATGGTAGGTTCGGATTATAACGGTCTAGATTAAAATAAATAGTTCATGTTAAGTAAAATAAAGCAGAAAATTGGAATAAAATAAAATCAACAATTTAACTTCCATACGAATTCCTAAGTAAAAGAGTCGATGTCAAGTTCAATAAAACTGAAATTCAGAATAAAAATTAAAAATTAGATTTGTATACGAAATCAAACCAAATAAATAACTGAAATTCAGAATAAAAAATAAAATTAAATTAGCAATTTCATTTTGATATGAATTCCAATAATTATATTTGGGAATAAAAATTTAAAAATAATTTGTATTAGATTTGTATACAAAAAGAACCAAAAATTAATTGAAATTTCGAATAAAAAACAAAATTAGCACTTTGATTTCAATATGAACTACAAAGTAAAAACCCTAAATAAATTTAATTTAGAATAAAAAATAAAGAAAATGTAGCAATTGGATTCGAATACAAATTCCAAGAAAAAAAACTAAAATTCAGAATAAAAATAAAATAAAATTTGCAAATCGATTTCCATACGTATTTGAAAATAAAATCCTCAAATAACTAAATTCTGAATAAAGTAAATAAATTTACTAATTTATTTGAATACAAAATCCAACAAAAATAAATAAAATGTTGAATAAAAATAAAAGTTATAACAAGGATGGCACAAATGGTATCGGAGAAGACACAAAAGAAGCTACCACGTTCGCTCTTTAAAACATGTTTCTATTGTTGCTTCCAATAGAATAAAAATAACAAAATAACAAAAAAATTTATTAAAAAATACAAGTTATAACGAGGATAGCACGAATGGTGTCAAAGGAGACCACAAAAGAGTGCAATGTCATCGTTTTGTCCTGCAGGAAGTCATTAATCCATGGGGAAGTGAAGATTCAAGGCGGCGACAACAGAGATGATGACAATATCATGCTGCTCGCTAGAGCCATGGAAGAGAAAGTCTAGTGTTGAAGGGGCCAAGGGCCACGATGAAAATTAGCGAGCGTCGACGTTGTTAAAGAAGTTAGTTGCCAAAGAAGCTTGATGATAGAAAAACCATGGCAGAGATGAGATGAAACTTTGCATTGAAGATTAACTATAGACGATACGAGGCCATCAGGTAGCTAGGAGCGTGCCATCACTAGTGAAGAGCGCGTTGTTGTCGACGATGGCGAAAAGATTCTCCATATCTTTAGACAACGACTAAAGCATACATGCCAATATTAGTGAATATAAGAGGTCGCCACGCTTAGTAAGGAAGTCACAATGTTGAGTTGGCTAACGTCAAAGAAGAGGAGCGACTAACACGAGAGAAAAGAACCTTGAGCATGTATAACATCATGCATATGTATGTACATACATGCATCCATACGAATAGAAGCGCGGGCGTACGGAGCAAGAGGAGCAAAAAGCTTGGAGTAGAGAAGGCGCAGACGTAGGGAATATGCTAGGGGTCATCGGAGAGAGCGTGACACGTGTTCCCAGCTGGGATTGGTGACGGTTGCATGTGTATGCGCATTGATGTCACAATGGTTAGCATTAAGCAATAATTGGAGAGAAGTAAAATATAACTATGTGGTAAATTATTGCATTGGAAGGGGTACCAATTGAGAGGGATCAATCAATATTTGGACTTACTATTGGAGGTTGAAGCAAAAAAATTGTGACGATGAGAAGAGATAGAAAACACACAGTTTTGTGGGGTAGCCGATGTGTGAGATAAGATAAGTTTAAGGTAGGTTGGCTATGGTGCATCGGTGTATACATGAGCAAGGTACTCTAATACATTATACCATGTAAACTACTAAGATAATTTACCGCACATATAGTCAATGTATTGCTTGGGATTAAATAGAGGTACATGTGCATGCATACAGTTTGAAAAAAAAAACTAACATAGTAAGAATAGGGGCATGCAACTACATGATCTATGCATGATGAAGAGTGGTTAGTTTCTAAGAACTCCAACAACTAATTGTGCTTAATGATTTTCTTCCATCAAAGCACATACTTCAATTACGTTCCTCATGTTGTAATTTCATTCAAGTTTCTATTGTCGTTTCGATATATTAAAAGTCTAAATAGCCTACAAGATACGTAAATATATTATCAAGCATTTATACAAACTTCGAAACAAATCTAGCCGTGCAAATGCGTGGGGCACCCTGCTAGTTTCTCTAATTACATGGTTTTGAAGTGGCATATATCCAAATTTTCCTTAATTGTGTGTTGTCCCGTAGGACCTCACACCCTTTATTTAGGGGAATTTTGAAATATGCCACTTGAGAATTTGTTGTTTTGAAATATGCCACTTTTGAGTTTTTTCTTTGAAATATGCCACTCCTCATTACACTCAGGAGTGACATATTTCAAAGAAAAAACTCAAAAGTGGCATATTTCAAAACA